>OX940885.1:2182500-4595000 GCA_954871355.1 Cabera pusaria
CAATGGATGTGTGCTGCCGGAATACCGTTAGGTTATGACGACAGATTCATTCCCCTTGATGGTGGTAAGCTACTTAAAAGCTTCTATGGATGGTCAGCCTTAATTTGTGCCCTAGTTTACATGATAGGAGCGCTGCTTCACCACCACTTTGTTTGTTAAACTTCTACGAAATGTTTGTTTTTCTTTTTTTTTACACCGTACTGAGTAGCACTTGACCACTATCTCACCTGATGTTATGTGATGATGCGTTCGATGATGGAGCTGATGATGCTTATCCAGAAGATACTTATTCACTCGCAATTTGAAGACCCCCATATTGTATTTAACCGGAAAACTCAGTCAGGGCATTTCATTCCCTAGCGGTTCGTATAATGAACGAAGATGCTTTTGTTATGGTTTTCGGTATAAAGGTGACTGCAAAGTGTCTAATGAAATGAAAGGCATGTAAGGCTGAAAGATGTTACAGGCGCGGTGCTATGACGCGCAATATTGTAAATATCCACTGTTACTATAATGAAAGACTTATATTACCGTGTTACAGTGGTTAATGAGATGAAATAGCTATAAATACTAATTACAGGTTCAAGCTATATGTAATTTCGTGCGGCCGGAAGAAGGTAGACGACCGAATATGTTGGAGTACAAAGCTGGGCAAACGATAACGGTGCTGGGAAAACAGTGAGTTTATTATCTTAATAGACCTGTGCAAACGATAACGGTGCTGGGAAAACAGTGACGGCCTTACTAATAAAGTTTTTTTCACTCTGTACACACGTTGTATACCACAAAAGCTGACCAATAAAAATATTTTTGACGTAAGCCTTGGATAATGTTGGTATACATTTGTGCAATTATCAAAGGAGGCTGTCCATTTCTTAAACAGCCTGGGACCCTAGTTTAGCAAGTGTGTTAAGGATTAAAATGGCGGATTTTTCTATTAGCAGCTGATTGAAATCATGTCTAGACATTGTAACTATTATTGAATCTGTGTCTAGTATTCTGTAAAAAAAAAGTTTTGATTCTTCAAACTTCAAAAAGTATGCTGTTATTTGAGGATCGTTTGTATGTGTTAGATTTATTCTCATTGAAATGGATAACATAAATTATTTCGACATATTTGACCATTGGGAGATAGAGGAGGCAAATAAAAAAATCGGAAACATTATGAAGACCGTGCAGATCCATTTTTTTGAACAATTCAGATTTTCCATTTCAAATACAAATTACAGGTTTTTGAAAAGGTATGCGGAAGAAACTAAACGCAGTGATTACATTATCTTTGGAAATTGACAATTTATTCAAAGATGGCTACAATCGTGTTTATATTGTAGCCATGGAGACTAGCGGTCTCCATGGCTACAATATAAACAAGTAGACAGAGGACATCAGTCAATTTGAGTGTTTCGTTCTAAAATTTGTTTTAATTCTTTCACTCCTACTAAAAGAAAATATTTTCCATTATGTCGACTAATTTCAATAAAAAGTTCCAAAAACAACGTAGTTTGATTAATATTGCATTCCTAAAACAAAATTTCATGACTAATATTAATAATTAGTAAACTTTAGGAAATAATAATTTACTATTTAAGACGAAAACAGTTTCTAAACGAATTGACTAATAGTTGCCAGATGAAAAAGAAAAAAAGTGTTAAACGTCTATGTAGATACCCACCGCCTATTCAACGTTTATTAGTCAAACAATGTTTAGCGCTTTTTCATCGTGCAACTGTACAACCGTTTAACAGATGTTTAGGCAAATTTTTATTAGTAAGGCCGTGAGTTTATTATCTTAATAAACCTGGGCAAACGATAACGGTGCTGGGAAAACAGTGAGTTTATTATCTTAATAAATCTGTGCAAACGATAACGGTGCTGGGAAAACAGTGAGTTTATTATCTTAATAAACCTGGGCAAACGATAACGGTGCTGGGAAAACAGTGAGTTTATTATCTTAATAAATCTGTTCAAACGATAACGGTGCTGGGAAAACAGTGAGTTTATTATCTTAATAAACCTGGGCAAACGATAACGGTGCTGGGAAAACAGTGAGTTTATTATCTTAATAAATCTGTGCAAACGATAACGGTGCTGGGAAAACAGTGAGTTTATTATCTTAATAAACCTGGGCAAACGATAACGGTGCTGGGAAAACAGTGAGTTTATTATCTTAATAAATCTGTGCAAACGATAACGGTGCTGTGAAAACAGTGAGTTTATTATCTTAATAAACCTGGGCAAACGATAACGGTGCTGGGAAAACAGTGAGTTTATTATCTTAATAAACCTGTGCAAACGATAACGGTGCTGGGTAAACGGTGAGTTTATTATCTTAATAAACCTGGGCAAACAATAACGGTGCTGGGAAAACAGTGAGTTTATTATCTTAATAAACCTGTGCAAACGATAACGGTGCTGGGTAAACGGTGAGTTTATTATCTTAATAAACCTGGGCAAACAATAACGGTGCTGGGAAAATAGTAAATTTATTTTGTTTACCATGTTGAATTAGAGCATGTCCATGTTGCTTTTTATAGGTTCATAGCAGAATAGCAAAAAACGGAACACTTATACATTCGTCATGTCTGTCCGTCCGTGTTACAGCCACTTTATTCCGAAACTATTAATACTACACAGTTAAAAACTGGTAGGTAGATAGATGTATTCTGTAAACTGCTTGACGATTTAAATTACTGTTTTTATAAAGAAACATTTGCCACAGCTATGGCACGCAACTGAGCTCGTTCTTCAGCTCTTTGTTTGCAGCCGCATATCTAAATAATGTTTCATCATCATCAGCCGGTGTCAGTCCACAGCTGGACGTAGGCCTCTCCCAAGATGCTCCACTGAGCCCGGTCTTCGGCTCCTCTCTTCCAGTCACTGCCCACCGCTTTGCGTATGTCGTCGCTCCACCTGGTCACAGGACGTCCTACGCTACGTTTGCCGATCGCGATCTCCACTCTAGGACAAGTCTTCCCCAACGGTTATCAATCCTGCAGCATATATGACCAGACCACTGCCACTTCAGCTTGCTAATCCGTTGAGCTATGTCGATAACTTTAGTTCTCTGGCGAATTACTTCGTTCCGGACTCGATATAAATATAGAAATACCGAGCATAGCTCTCTTCTCCATAGCTCGCTGAGACTTTAAATTGGTGGACCAGTCGAACTGTGAGTGTCCACGTCTCGGCTCCGTATTTTATCACAGGCAAGGCTGAAACCGGGTTAAACATTCAAACCGGTTTGGGCGTAAGTACATATGAACTTTTCTTTTCGGTTTTCGTTCGTTCTATAAACCGCTATTGAAAGATATTGAGCAAAAACCTTTTTAGTAAAGGTTTCGTTGAATAAACCGGTTTAGAACGGTTTTAGCTATGGTCAGCAACCACTTTTGAATTTGCTGCCGTGTGTGCACTGGAAGCAAGCAAACAACGATTTAGTAATTGTAAATCACGTATTGAAAATAGCGGTCGGCCATAACAATTATACATATATGGCAAACAAACTTCGAAAAGCGCGATAACATGTTTTTTTATCGCTTGTCCAAATGCAAGTAAGTACGCATGGGCCTCTCGCGGAATAAACCGGTTTATAGAGGTTTTTAGAGGATTTCGAACGAAATAATAAAAAATAAACGGTTTATGCCGTATTAAAGTCGGTTTTACATAGACCGGTTTCTAGCCCTGATTTGAGCTAAATAATTGGTTAAAACCGTTTTAAACCTTTAAAAAACGGTTAATCATAAACCGGTTTCAAGCCTTGATCACAGGTATAATGCGACGATATAATGTTAATTATTAATTAAAGTATTTGTATCTCCTCAGGAACATGACGAAATCATCTCTTTGGTACGGGGTCCTGTCGGGCGGCGCTTGCGGCATGTTCGACCCGAGCCAAACTAAGCCTTATGTCAAGATTGTTGTGAGTTATTTTGCTTTGCAATGCTACTTCTACATACGCCTGTAAAACTTGGATAACGTGAGAATACTGTGGTTTTATTATATGAGAAAAATTAAGGGAATTGTAATATCCTGTTACTTACTACACATCACTAAAACTCTTTTGGATTCTTATTCTCTTCAAAGGCACTGCCATACGAGATAGTGGTCAAACATTCGCCTATCAGATATTTAAAAAAAATTGTAACCTATCATCATCAAACAGTGTCAGTCCACTGCTGGACGTCGGCCTCTCCTAAGATACGCCACTGAGCCCGATCTTCAGCTCTTCTTTTTCCTTCTCTATTCTTCTTTAAGTAAACTATTTGCACATAAAACGCTGTAATAATAATTTTATTGATACCCGTACTTAAATTTATAAAAGAAATGTCCTGCATTTTTTATGTTTCAATTAATATCGTGACCAAATATTCAACACGAGATTTTCCAACTCTGTAGTTATCCAAGTTTCACTGTAGGTGTATTTTATATAAATCTTTTGGCTCTCTCTCTCTCTGCCTCGCTTGCAAATGTTTCTCACTAGATGTCGCGATATACGTTTTTGCACAAATATTGTATACGTTGTGACAAGAAGTGTAAACTGGTATTGCACATACTTGTATACACTCGTAACATATTATTGACACACTCATTATCTATATTCACGCAAAGGTAAGCCTTTGCGTGCTAGACCATTTTATTGTATAGTCAATGCATTCCAAGATGGACTATGCAGTCGATGGCATTGAATTGTATAGCTTGTAAGACTAAATATAACGTTTAATATGACTTGCCTAGAATCTTAATTAAATGACAAAGTTTTTTTTTTTAAATCTATGCGTTAGTAACTAAAAGTATTTTCGCCGCGTTATTAGTATCTTTTTATTTGTGATAAGATTCGTGAAGCATCGAAACTGAAAACAAAGTGAGGGTTGTCTTATATCAATGGGGACTACCGTTCTCGCTTACCAGGTGGCGCCACTGAGTGAAATGGTCCTGATGACAGCTGTCAAGTCATACAATAAAATGTTAAATGCAAATCATATGTCAATGTCAGTTTGGGATAAATCCCAAGTAAAAATAACATTTGACATTTCGAGGAGCCTTAGCGACAAAGTCACACGTTATGGCCGCCATTGTATTCTTAACGAAATCAAATCATTTATTGAAGTTATACTTCTTTTGGCGCGATAGAGAAAAATGATGAGAGTGAATTTTTATGATGCGCGCGCACACCGACACCTAAATTCTACACCGTGAAGTTAGTTCCAGGTGGCATGTTCAAGTTGTATATTCTAGTATTTTTATAGTTAGAATACGTGTTTCGTAAGAACGTCATATTTAACGTCATATTTTTACGTTAATAAAACCTTTTTTTATTTAAATAAAATCTTTTTGATTAATTTTAATATTTATCGTTAATCACTACTGCATTTTAGTTATTTTTTTTCCATACGCCACAGAAGTATAACTTCTAACGCGTGTACATAAGTACACACACTCTTTTTTCCTTACATATATATTGTATATATCAGATAGACATAAGGGCTTGTACACAAAACTGCGATGCGACGCGATGCGAATTCGCAACGCAGAAAATTACGACACGAATTGCTGCGATGCGATTTCGTGCGGCAAGGCGTCTCCCAGGGTGACCATTCCTTCGACGACCGTTAACCGTACTAAACGTATTTTGAATTGAAAACTAGGTCGTGACATGGATCGTAAAAAGAAGTGTGCACTTTTATTATTGCTTAGGAGATACAGGAAAAAGAAACAAAGAAGATTTTGGGTCCACATCGCAGGAATGCGCGATGCGAATCAATTCGCAAGTTCTTGCGATGCGTAGAGGGAGCTCGCAGATTTTTGCGATGCGACGTCGCATCGCCGTTTTGTGTACAAGCCCTAAAACATATAAGCACTTATACAAGTCAATATTATGCAAATATTCGAATACGGCATGTTGAACATACTTTAGATAGTATTGATGTAAACATTTCATCATCATCATTATTGATCATCGTAATCAGCCGGTATCAGTCCACTGCTGGACATAGGCTTATTCCAAGACACATCACTGAGCGCTGTAAACATTTAACGCTTTGAATTTGATTCCCATTAATCTATTTTCATTATAAAAGACCATCCTCACTTTATTTTCTCTCTATTTCAATAAAATATTCATAATTTCTAAAATATTCGTAAAAATAACTTGTACAGAATACCACCCGCGTGGCATGTGGCACGTGGGTTAGTCTTAAACACTGTTTAAACTATATTGTAACACACAATCGAAAAAGTTGGATTGTGTGTAACAATATACAAAAATATAAAGTGACACCTTTCAAATAATATAATATTTACTTTTTAAATTATATGCATAATTATTTTAGTCCTAAGACTGGTTAAGAATACACAAATGGGACATCTAGTGAGAAAATATGTGTGTGTGTTTGTGTTGTGATTAAAACTGGAGCTATTGACTGATGTACATCATCATATCATCAGTCAGTGTCCTTCTTACTTCAGACCATTGCCATCAACTGTCCACGACGGACTATTCTATGCTGTTCATTCATGGGTATATCATTGCATGCAAGCTACATTTTGTTCGGTTTTGTAATTTCTAGAGCTACAAACTAAAACAATCCTTCAACAATCGTATTAGGACATATTGTCGTATACATTCATCTATAACGTTGTTTGAGATGAATAAGAAGACGCGAATATTCTATCGTGAAAACTTAGCTGTCATGTATTTACACAATCGTGTATGTACTATTTACCATCACAGTTTATTAACTCTGCTTGCGAAATTATTGAAATAAGTGGAACAGAGAATAATGTGTATTAGAAATAGTATTTTTGTATGACATAATTCATTTTGAGTACTTTTCTTACTTTATGCATAATCTTAGGCTGCCGGGCCCGTTATTGTTAAGGCCTGCTCTAGAATGGGCAATAAATATATAGATATTATTTTCGGTATTATAATTATCTATAGCCTATGTAATGGATGGGACGTAGAATATCGCGATCGAAGCTAGCATCACAGATGCCTCAACAAAGAAAGATACAGCAAGTTCGCGCTCTCAAAATACATATATGTCCTCGTTGTACTGTCGTATTATTCAAGCCCTCACTCTAGTGAACTAACGTAGATTTTTTTTATATCAGTATAGCGTTTGACCACTATCTCACCTGTTGGTAAGTGATGATGCGGTCGTAGCACGCTAGGCCTAGAATGGTAACTGGCTCTTAAGGATAGCTGCCGGAACACATTAGATGTTTTGGCGACCGATTTTCCAACTTGAGGGTGGTAGTTGGCCAGGCGGACACTAGATACTGTCCTACCAGCATTTTAAGCCGCCAAACTAAAACAAAAGATAACCGAACAAAATAAAGCTTGCACCTCATCCGTCCACAAAGACGCCGCTGTTGGGCGGGGCGAGTCGCGCGTCCATGCGCTCGCCGCTACTGCGGAGCGACGCTAAGCGCCACACTTACACTGGCAAGCGGAGCCTGCAGCGCAGCATGATCTCGGGGCCCCAGGGGGACCTCAAACACACCGGACACGTGGGCCTCGACGGGGCCTACTTCGGGGATCTCTCCTTTCTCGACACTACTGCGGGTGTAAGTCACATTAGACCTCATGTCTTGATTTTATGTTTGCACGATATGTATACATACTTTATTTATTTGCCATACAATGTACAATAGAAATAATAGAAATAACAACTTAGTGTAAAGCTTCGATTAAACCTAATAATATGTATTGACATGTTCCCTGTAATATTTAGGGCGTCGCAAACTTGAAGTTAAAAAACTGTACTAATATATTACAATAGGAACTACTTTTAAATTACTTTTCTTTTGTAGCGACCCAATTTTGGTAATTGGATTGCGATTTTGGCACGCTGTAATGCTTGTATAGTCGCAATGCTACGATCGTTTGCAACTTGACAATTTAATACATTAGCTGTGCAATAAGCTTTTTATTGATTGGCTCAAAAAAATACGCCAATTGTAATCTACGCGATCTCATGATTTTATTATGAATGTTACTACAGACAGGTATTTAACTGTGCTGATGATTTTAATGCAAATATTGTACACATTACGACAAACATAAAATCAAAGAAGTAAACACCTCCGGTTCTTTTTGATCGGTAGAGCTAGTTTGTTTTAGTCGTCAAATGGTCTTAATATCTACGGAGATGATCTATAGAGAATCGACCGTCTGACGTTATCTTAAACAGTAAATGATACTTACTCTACGGATTAAATAACCGAGGTCTCATCTCATGTAACCATTAAACGTATTTCTAATATTATATAGAACGGCAATAAGTCCAAGAAATCTAACTTTGACAATATAAATGTTTATTTCACAAAATTCAGCACAAATCCGAAGTAACATTAGTTTGAATCTATAAATAGATTCGGACGTAAGACCGTTCTATTTTCTATTAATCGTAAGCAGCAGAAAGACGTGGCAGGCAAAGTGCTCCACGTTGCCACATCGACCTAAATCCAGTCTTTTGTTAACATAATCTTGACATCTCATTTTGCATGTAACTAGGCGAAAAAAGGCCTTAAAAACGGGATTCTTTGTCAGCGGGATTATTATTCGGTCTGCTTTGTAACGTCTCGCTCCCGTGCATGTCGCTGCGTTTTCGGTAATTGTTTTTTTTTTTGCATGAGATCGGGTCTGTACTAAAGCTGGTTCATTAAATGCATGAGTATATTCAATGAACAGATCCATTTTATCCGGGCCGATAAGAGAACGAAACTTGTGAGTATTTGTTTTAAGTTTAAAGTCTACGATTCTTAGTCTATTGTAATTTGTCGCTGCTATAATGTCAATTTTGTGTAGTGAAAGGAATGGCGCGAATTTGAAATGGATTACTTTGTTGGTGAATTATAAATGTTATCAAGAACTAACGAGATGCTTCAGAGGTGTGAAGAAAAACACTTCAACGAGCAATAACAATCTCTAACGTTAGTACTATTTATATTAACATCCGGGGAAACTAAACTTCAATAGTGATGATACTTATGCATGTTTACACCACGAATATTTCGTGTGGACATCTTTAAATCATATAACATAGGTATACCTATATTAAAAATATAACAAGAGGTTGCCTTATAGAAAACTGCCTTTATTAACATGCGTGTCATAAAGTGTGGAAAAATTGATTCAAATACATTATGGAGAGTGGGCCTTCCAACTGCACGAATTAATACCACCGCCCCTCTTTCTCCATCGTACTACCAGGCGCACAGACATGCGCCATCGTTACATGGTAGAATGTAGATATTCCATTTTGTCACACAAAGCGCTTTGCATCCTCATTTATCAAACGCACAGCAAAGGAATGGAATTCCCTGCCAGAGTCTGTTTCCTGTTATGTACGATCCGGGGGACTTTAAATAGCGAGTGAAAAGGTATCTTCTAGGCAAGCGTGCTGCATCGTGGATTACATCTTCACTTAACATCAGATGATATAGTGCTCAAACGCTTGCTTATCTATACTAATATTATAAAGAGAGATCATTTGTATTTTTGTATGTTTGTAATGATTTGGCTCAAAAACTACTGGACCGATTTAAAAAATTCTTTCACTAATATATAGAATGGACTTTCGGAATGAAAATAGGCTATATATTATCCCGTTTAAATCAAAGGTACATTCGTGGAGACCTAATTTGCAACCTAAGTCGACTAAAAACGGTCGAAAAAACACGTTTCTTACGAACGCTGCTCAATTGAAAATAGATGGAAGAATATTTTCTATGGAAGAGTTGTACAACTTAATAAGACCTACAAAAAAGTCCGCGACAGCATATGACTATCTCTTAAGGTTGACTCACAGTAAACATTTTAATATTTAATTTTTTGTTAAAAATATTACATAACTTCCAAGGCTATTTTCAAGTATATTGTATTAATCCTTATCCAAATAATTACATTAATTAGCTTGGCCATATATTATAGATTAAAATTGTCCTTTACAGTATATAATTCAAATGAAAACTCTAGAAGATATCACGGATTTCACATACACGCATCGCAAAATTAATAAAATATCTGCAGTGAAACCACAGATTAGGTCATAGTTACTACTAAAATATTATTATAAGCTTAGCGATGCTGTAGATCCCCACCGATCACAATCAATTTGAAGTCAATATAGTATAATAATATATTTTTACTGTATAAAAATTCTATTGTATAATATACTTATGATCTATATATAAACCACCCCGACTAATCTATGAATAATTTCAATAAAAGCATTCCAATGACTCTAAACACGACATTTAAAATCTGAGCTGTAAGTTGGTGTGGATTTGAGTATTCTGTAGAGTCCAGGAGATGTCCCAGCATCAGGTCAATGCTTCCATGTTCTTACAATATCGTTGAAGAAGAAGATTTTCGAATTGATCAGATCTATGAAAGTTGATTTCATAGCGCAATTAACTAGAAGAAAGCTCATCGTTTTATAACGATTGAACGAATTTTCATGAATCAAAGCTTCTTAGCTCTCTCGATGAAGACATCTATCAAACAAAAAAAAATATCAATAATAAAATCAAAATCGGTTCATCCGGTTAGGTGTTAAGATGCTACAGACAGACACTGATACACACGTTAAACGTATAATACCCCTTCTTTGATCCCATGATTTGATTGATTTTGATTCCATGATCCCACTACCTCTGTACGAAAACCCATGATTCATGAATGCACATAAAACTTTCATTGGTAGGTATATAGCTAGGATTAGAACCAACGACCGTCGGGTCAGAATCAGGGTAACTATCCTTTACGCCAAAGGGCCGTCCAATATTACTACGTAAGTATTATAAAACAAAGTCCATCACTGTGTCTGTCTGTCTGTTCGTAATAATCTCAATAGCTACTGAACTGATTATCATGCGGTTTTCACCAATAGCCAGAGTGTTTATGAGGAAGGTTTAGGTGAATAATTAGTTAAGGTTTGGTGTAAATTGGTTGAAATATGACGATGATTGTTAAATATGTTAATTTTTGATGCAACAAACTTATGCAAATTTTGTAGGCATATATGTTCTACCCGTGCGAAGCCGGGGCGGGCTGCTAGTCTACTATAAAAAAAAAGAACGCGTACTTAGCTTCAAACTTTGTGGAATACGATTTGAAATGGAGCCTCGCGCGTGGCAGGCTAAAGGTAAAAGTAAACCAACACGACTCGGCGCTCTCACCCGGCAAAAATATGTTCATTAAAATGTAACCCTTATTACGTTCAATGTAGACAGACTTTACATTGACAACACAACAGGCAGACAGTTTTTGCCGGGTTGGAGCGGAGTCGTGTTGGTTAGTGTCAAAATAGTGGTCGAAAGCTTGTTTTATAGATATATAAAAAAAATTAGAACCAACTGGTTTAGAGTGTGTATTACATTACAGCAGCCGCCCCGTCAGATCGTGACCCCGTACAAACCGTCCGAGGACTTGGAGCAGCAGCCGCTCATCAACCCCAACTCTCCCTCGCACCTGGCCTCCTCACCCTACCCGCTGCTGGCGCCATCTACCTGCGACGAGGTTGATCTAGCGTGTAAGTATTACACTGTTCTACATTTCAGCCCCAGATTCTCAATCATATTTTTTTTTGTTTAATTTTTTAAAGCAATGTGGGTGCACATTACTTGTAGTCTCGTTAACCCCTACAACTAGGATAAATATGCTTGTGTCTGGAGTGGGTTCACGTCAATAGTGCAATCGGTGGCGATCGAACTCACGACAGTCACGACCTCTCGATCGCCAGGCCGACGCCTTAGTTATCAGGCTATTGCCGCTTATAATAATTCAAAAACCAATTCGGATTCGGAAGCTTCATTTTAAATTTTGAATGTTGATAAATCCGTGAGCTGTTTTGTCACGGGAACCTTTCCAATTAGAATCACAGATTTTTTTCTAATTGAAATGTCAAACCGATCGGAGTATTGTGATTTGTGAAGCAGAGTCGAAGGAGAGACATTTTCCAAATCCGAATTTGCTTTCGAATGATTGCGAATGACCCTGTTGGTGACAATAACTGTTTTCATGGTTTTTTGATGAGAACGTGAAAAAGTGTGTGTGCTCTCTTTGTTTTTTTTCCTGAATCTTGTGTTCTTCCGTGTGTTAATGTGCAATAAATGTGGATCATTAACCACTAAGTGCCGGTGAATGTGTACTCGCACACATTCACCGGCACTTAGTGGTTAATGATAATGTAGGTTATGTAGAGAAACAGCACTATGTTGAGAGACACGCCATTTTACATTTTCCACAAAAAGCTTTACAGTAAAGCTCATATCTTTACTGCAGGTATGACTCGGACTGGACTGGACTGGACTATGACGTAAACTTGACTTAAATGTCACCTTAACTCAACTACGAAAACTTGAACTTTTTATAATTGGACACTGGCTAAATACACAAATAAATACACAAATATTACAATGTGATTGTGGAGCCATAATGGAAATTAAAAAAGAAACTGTTCTCATTTAGGCTTGTATTTGTATGATCTTGATCGCTTTTATACATTATACGTTATTTGCCATTTGAATTGTCATAAATAAATTTACACTCCGTTAAGGTCTACTAGCAAGCCCGAGCAAGTAACAGCATATTCAATTTGCTTCCTCAATTTAAATTCTAAATCACCAGTTTTTACAAAATTTAGTCGACAAAAAATAGTTTTCTGGTTAGTTTAAACAGTTATCAATGTAGTGCAGTGATAGTGAATTATCGAAACAGTGATTTAACGTTTTATAAATCAATCAAAATTGACAAACCAAATTCCGTCGCTGAGTCTCATTAAAACGCGTAAGTGACGCGATCTGCACGGCACTTACGCTCTTTTTCTCGCGAGGATTCTCAGTTAGTCAACCGGCTTAGCGCTCGTCGACAAAGTTAGTTCCTACCTACATTAATTAAACGAGTACTACCTACGTAATATTTTAAAGGTTTGTTTACTTGCATTTAGCAATGAATGCACATAAATGCGCCGGGTGTCCAAACACTTTGAAAGGTGAACTGTACTTGCAGTGCTGTCGGTGCACGGATAAGTACCACTACACATGTATGAACCTAAGCAAGAAGGACTTCGAGACCTTTAGTAAGGAGTATAAAGAGACGTGGGTTTGCCCGGCCTGCCGCTGTAAAGAGCCTAAGCACGGCGACAGTACAAACACCCCTATCCGCGGTACCTCCTCGCCGGCTGTTAGACTGACTGAAAGTGTCGCTGAAACTGTGACGCAATACGACAACGTAACACTGCGCACCAAGCCCCGCGGCTCGTCCAACTGCGGCTGTCTATCGGCAGACGTTATTAGGGACATTATAAGGCAAGAGTTAGACCGGAAAATAAGCACTGACCTTAAGACCATTCAGACTAAACTGGATAAGTTCGAAGAGTCTCTGGCTTTCTCGAATTCGAGGCACGAAGAATTAGTACGCGACAGTGAATCACAAAAAATATTGATAACTCAATTACAAGCGGAAAACGAGCAGCTTCGTACCTCTACACGGGACTTAACCCAGAGGCTACACCTGGTAGAACAGCAATCTCGCACGAATAATATTGAACTACAGTGTGTGCCTGAACACAGCAACGAAAACCTTTACAGTACAGTACAGCAACTCGCCAAGACCATTAAGTGCCCGGTCGGAGACGCCGACCTGCAGTACTGCAGCCGCATCGCCAAGCTGAACGCGTCGAGCCCCCGCCCGCGCTCCATTCTAGTGAAGTTCAGCAGCCGCCGTCTGCGCGACACGTTCCTGGCCGGCGTCATTAGGTTCAACAGGAACAACCCTAGCGACAAATTGAACACCAGTCACCTGGGCTACGGCGGCACGAAGAAGAGCGCGGTGTTCGTGAGCGAGCACCTCACCCCCGAGACCAAGGTCCTACACGCTGCCGCTCGTCAGAAGGCTAAGGAGCTAAACTATCGGTTCGTGTGGGTGCGTGACGGTAAAGTGTTCCTGAGGAAGTCTGAAAACTCTAGTTTCATTTTAGTGAAAGACAGAGACGTTCTTAACAATATATCTTAGTCACTGAAAATTACGACATTTACATTTAGCTATTATATTGTAGGAAGTAGTTCATTATTTTGGATTGATTTAATTAACATAAATTTTAATATACATTATTTTACAATTTTATATACAAACAGTTTATTACCACTTATATATTATTTACATGATAAATTTTTATTACCAGAATGTAAGAGGCTTGAGATCTAAAACTGTAAACTTTTTTAACAATATTTTATGTAGTAATTACGACGTCATCACTCTTAGCGAAAGTTGGTTGAATGGCAGCGTCTTCGATTCAGAATTGTTTGATTCCCGTTATATTGTGTATAGAAGAGATAGAGAGTCGAGCGGATTCCATGCTCACAAAAATGGTGGCGGCGTGGCTGTCGCAGTATCAAATAGATTTCATTCCAGACGCCTACATAGTTACGATTCTAAATGTGAGGATTTGTGGATCCAAATTGATTGTTTTAGCGATAGCGGCAAAAAAGAACATTTACTACTATGTGCGGTCTATCTTCCTCCGCCCATTCAACGTCACATTTTGGAGGAATTCTTAAATAACTGTAATCGTGTTTTAGAGCTGAGTAACATTAATAACATCTTATTCATGGGTGATTTTAATCTTGGCTCAATTGATTGGGACTTTTCAGACAATTCGCATACTACGTCATACAACAACACTAGTTTATTCACTAACATGTTAACTGACTTTACCACGCTAAACGATTTAAAACAGTATAATAACGTCTTAAATGAAAAAAATAAATTGTTAGATCTAGTTTTGTGTAATAAGAACGTCTGTCAATTAAAAGCTGCGTCTAGCCCACTCTCTATTATCGATCCACTCCACCCTCCCATCACATTTTACTTATCATTAACCTCAGAGAAAACACTCAAAACCACAGATACTCAACATTTTTGTTTCTACAAAGCCGACTACAACAATATTACAAATTATCTAAGCACTATTCCATGGGAGGATGAGTTTGGGACCTGCGAATCTGTTGACGATATGTTGCACATTTTCTATAACTACATTAGAAAGGCCATTGAGCAATTCGTGCCCAAATCTAGACCAAAATCTAAAAAATACCCTGTTTGGTTTTCTCGAAACTTGATTAACTGCCTTAAGGAAAAACTTAAATATAGAAATAAGCTAAAAAAGTTTAATAATAATCCAATGGACCTACTCGCATTCGAATTGGCCAAGACACGTTCGGAGTATCTTTTAACATCTTGCTACAATCGGTACATCACTCAATTGGAAGAAAGCATACGCTCAAACCCAAAGTTATTTTGGTCTTTCATTAAAGGAAAGAAAAGAAATAATAGTAACTATCCTGCCCAAATGTCTCTTGACCAAAAAGTTGCATCGAATGGCAAAGAGGTTTGTAATCTTTTTGCACAAAATTTTTCTTCAGTATTTGATAAGTGCTCTTCCACCACAATCACATTAACATCTAAAAAATTGACGTGTGTACCGACCAGTAATTACCTGACTTTCATAAAGTTCAAAAATGATCAAGTCCTTAAGATTTTAAAAAGACTTGACATTCATAAAGGGGCCGGATCGGATGGACTTCCAGCTGTTTTTGTTGCAAGATGCGCCTCTGCCTTGGCTCAGCCTTTGCGTCTAATATATAACAAATCACTAGACTCTGGTTCGTTTCCCACAGATTGGAAGGTAGCTCATGTAGTGCCTCTATACAAAGCTGGTGACAAGAACTCAGTAAAGAATTACAGGCCCATATCCATCTTACCTGTATTCGCCAAGGTGTTTGAGCAGCTGTTGTATCCTATTTTGGCATGGCACTTTAAACTGATTATAGACCCTAACCAGCACGGTTTTATGAGAGCAAGGTCAACCACCACTAATTTGGTCTCGTTCGTCGACAATATTTCCAAAGAACTGGACACTTGCTCCTCGGTAGACACTATTTACACCGACTTTAGTAAGGCTTTTGATAGAGTCAACCATCAAATACTACTCAACAAGCTTTCTACTTATGGAATCGCTGAGCCTTTGCTCAGTTGGTGTGGCTCTTACTTATCGAAGAGAAAATCACTGGTTGTAGCAGGTGGCCATTCTTCTGATCCTTTTCCGGTTTATTCAGGGGTGCCGCAAGGCTCACATATGGGTCCATTATTGTTTAATGTGTTCATCAACGACATAGGAGAATGCTTTCAGAACTCCAAGTACTGTCTATTCGCTGATGACTTGAAAATCTTTAAAGCCGTTAAGTCTACCACCGACTCCATACTCTTGCAACAAGATCTCGATCGACTAGTTATTTGGTGTCAACATAACAAAATGGACCTCAATGTAGCTAAATGTAACTTTATCCATTTCTCTAGGAAAAATAGTAATCCTCACACACAGTACAAACTACATAATAATGTCCTTGAAGAGGTGGCATACATCAGAGACTTGGGAGTTACACTAGATCATAAGCTGCGGCTCAATGTGCATATCGACAATATTTGCAACAAAGCATTTAGAGGCTTAGGATTCGTTTTGCGTAACTGTAAGGATTTCAGATGCCCCAAAACCAAAATCGTTCTTTACAATTCACTTGTTAGAAGTCACTTAGAGTACTGTAGTGTTATCTGGAACCCTTTTTACGACGTCTATAAAAAAAGAATTGAGAGTGTGCAAAAGCGATTTCTCTGGCATCTTACCTACTCTTGCAACTTAGCGAAAACTATACGCTCTTATCCCGAACGTGTTCATTACTTTAACATGAGTACATTATCTGATCGCAGGCGCATACTCGATCTCTTATTTCTTTATAAGTTGGCCAATAGTCTACTCGACGCTCCCTGTCTTCTCTCAACACTTAACTTTTCTGTGCCCTTCAGATATCCTCGAGCAGCAAGGGCTATCAACATTATTGAAGAGACTCATAACAATTCGAATCTTGGCAAGAATGCGCCACTCAACAGACTAATTCGCGATTTTAATACAACGTCAAAGGACAATTTGCACGTTGATTTATTCACAAAAAGTATCTTCGAATTTAAAAAGGCAATTATGGAAAATATTGTCTCATTTTAGTACCATTTAAATTTTACTACAAACTTAACAGATCCTTTTAATTTTTACTTTTCTACTTATATTTTCATTGTTATTTCTAAATTAATATTTTTAATCTGATAATGTGAATTATATTTAAGACACTTTGTTATTTGCTCATTGTTCGACTATGCATGCAGTCTTCACCTATAATTGAAATGGCACTGACCTTTTTACCATGCGCGTGCATCTTATGTTATCTTATTGGTGTACTTTTCGTTGGTGTTCAATAAATAAATAAATAAATAAATAAATAAGTTACTATAAATATGTACGATCCACTTCATTCAAAGGTCGTACATAAATGTATATCACGACTTACAGAGTAAATAATATTAATACTGGTGGTTATCTTTAAGACATAATAATTAAGATAGTTTAAAAACTAAAAAAACCGACTTCAATGCCCCGCGAGTCAATTTCAATAGCAAGTTTGAGACGTTTATCGTCATATCTCTGGATATACTTATCAGATCTCAATGAAATTACAATGGTACCACCTCGGAAACGAACCGTACCGATTAAAAAAATAATCGTTCGAATCGGTTCACAATTGATGGAATATATACGAATACTCGCGTAACATACATTCAAATTTAAAACATAAAGACGAATTGAGAACCTCCTTCTTTTTGGAAGTCGGTTGAAAAAGGTTTGCAACTCTGTCTGTCACTCTGTCACCTAATCACGCCTAAACGGACGATCCGACGATCTTACTGAAATGTATCAAGGAGAACCTTTATAGCATGAGAAAGAGCACTTTTTGTGAAAATAATATCATTTAACTTTCGTTTAACCGTTTCTGTGTGGATAGACATATGAAAACTTTTATATTAACAATATTAGTAGTATACAGTATAGAGGCGCTCTACGATTTCACCCGCGTGAAGTTCAAGTTAAATTTTTTCCTTCTTTTACACCCTTAATTTTTTTCTATTTTGTTAAAAGATGGCGATACGAAAAGTAAAAGGAAGCCGCATCATTCGTCCACATCAGAACCGACCACCAGCAAAAGCATATTTAACAAAGTAAGCATCAATTATTATGTTTCTTTGAAGTGTAACCTAGGACCAGAGTAAGTCAAGACAAATCCAACGAGCCCAAACACTACAGGTATAACATGTGTAGTTTAGGAGTTCCTTTGGCCACCTTCCAGCTCCATCATCAGATCAGCACCATGTCATCATAATATTGCATTGTCACGCGATTTACACATGTATGCATAATTTCAGCTCAATCGAACCCCTGGAAGTCGCTCTAAAATCAATCGCAAGATTTGTGACGGATAAAGGTCGATTCACACATATCAGTGAACCCACAGTACCGCATCAGTGATAATTATTCTTTCAAACATTCTCTATGGATGTATTCACACTTGTCAGTGTCAGTGTCGTCTCAGTACCGTCAGTGTCAGTGCCGGCACCGGCCATCACGGACGTGATCGGCGACGACGATATTTTATCACGGATCACTGACGCCGCTGCATCGAAAACAAAATGGAATTCTTTTTTTCCTCGATTCTCTTCTTCTTCTTCGTCTAAAGCAATGGCTATCATAGCTAATTCTGTGTTATTGAAGAGTGCCATCAAAACAATCGACGTCAACGCTAGTCTGAAGGGAACGTCGTGCACGAAGACCCGCAGAGAACTGTACTGTGCCTGATATGTGTGAATTGAAGCACTGACGCACCACTGTAGCACGGATACGGAACTGTAACGGTACTGTGCCGGAACTGTGGGTTCACTGATATGTGTGAATCGACCTTAAATAAATTCGCCGTGAACTAGAGATAAAGCTTGTAAAAATACGCATGACGGCATTACTTTGTCAAAAAGAACTTGTAAACGTAGTGTGCAATATTTTTGTATTACTATTTTTTTTATAAAAGCTTACTAGACATGTGGATTGCATTGCACACTATTAATAACTAGTCTTGTTAACCCCTCCAACTACGCTAGATATATGTCTTGTATTGTATTTGTATTGTGTATGGAGTGGGTTCACGTTAAATTCAAAGCAATAAGCTATGTATGAAGGCGCTTATGAGAGTGGAAAAAGCGAAGGAGGTATGTCAGGATCGTAGCATGTGGAAAGAAGTCTATGCCTACCCCAACGAGAAAAAGGCGTGATTGTATGTATGTATGTAATAAGTTATGCTTTTTTATATTTAGAATAATTATAATTGATATAATCTAATGTTATTTGACGTGCAGATTTTTAATTTGCCCATATACCTACTGAGTTAATGCTTCGACGTTTGTGTTCTGCAGGTAAAATGTGCGACGCTGGGTCGGTCGCATCGTGCCGAGGAGAGCGCGCCTAAACCTGACGAAGTCCACGAGTATCATGAGATATCTGACACCGACACGGTAACTGGCATACCTTTATATTGTCTCTATCAACTATTGATATGTGCATTTGGAAAACTCCGTCGAGTCTTCTCGTCGCCTATACCGCAGTGTCTAAACACACAAGTCTTTAACCAGTGCGTCCTACCTGTCATGACATACGGAGCCGAGACGTGGACACTCACAGTCCGACTGGTCCACCAGTTTAAAGTCGCTCTGCGAGCTATGGAGAGAGCTATGCTCGGTATTTCTCTGCGGGATCGAATCCGGAACGAAGTACCAGAAGACCACCAGAGAACTAAAGTAATTGACATAGCTCAACGGATTAGCAACGGGCTGGTCATATCTGCCGTAGGACTGATAACCGTTGGGGTAGACTTGTTCTAGAGTGGAGACCGCGGATCGGCAAACGTAGCGTAGGACGTCCTGTGACCAGGTGGAGCGACGACATACGCAAAGCGGTGGGCAGTGACTGGAAGATAAGAGCCGAAGACCGGGCTCAGTGGCGCATCTTGGGAGAGGCCTACGTCCAGCAGTGGACTGACACCGGCTGATGATGATGATGATGATGATCAAATGTATGTGCGCTTTTCACAGTGGCCCTCCGGTGAAGGAAAAACATCGTTAAGAAACCAACAACCCCCACATGGCGGTGGGACACTATATAGTGTCGCCTAGCTTAAGTTAGAAATTCTGTCACCAAACATCTAATGTGTTCCGGCAGCTATCCTTGTGAGCCAGTTCCTATTCTAGGCCTAGCGTGCTTACCATCTTTGACCGCATAATCATTTACCAACAAGTGAGTTAGTGGTCAAACGCTCGCCTATTTTTAGGATGGGTCCTTAAGGACGAGTCCATTATTTTAAAACGAGACGTATTACATCGTCTCAAATTTTTCGCGATGCATGTCGGAGGTATTACAGCCGTTGTTGATTGGTGGATATGATGTATGACATTAAGGTCTAGCTGTGATTGGCGGACGTTTCCGCAGCCACATTTGTATACATGCTAATGTGTCATGTCAACTGCTGTCATAGTAACTGGCTATCATACATGGGAACTGGCTCTCAAAGATAGCTGCTGGAACACATTAGATGTTTGGCGACAGATCTAACTTGAGGGTGGTAGCTGGCCAGGCGGACACTAGATAGTGTCCTCCCACTTACTTCTATATCTGACATGAGTTTTGCAACTTTTCATTATGTTCTCTTATAACTTCTTCTTCTTATAACCGGCGAGCATGTATGAAGACGCTCATGAAAGTAGAAGAAGCGAAAGAGGTATGTCAGGATTGTAGCATGTGGGCAGAAGTAGTCTCTGCCTACCCCAACGGGAAAAAGGCGTGATTGTATGTATGTATGTATTATGTTCTCGTAGGTGTATAATGACATGTTCGTGTTTTCAGGAAAGCAATGCGACCGATCACGTCAGATGTGAGAACTTTACCGTGCCCGACAGTCCCGGCATTCCTGTAAGTTGTATTCTTTTTTTTTAGGGGTTCACCTTAGTCGGGCAAAATTGACAAGCAATTACGTGGAGCAAATAAGTCATCGCTCCACCTAGCTGGAGGGCGTCCTACACTCCGTTACACTTACCGAGCCTTGGTCTCTAGCACACGTCTACCCCAACGGTTATCAGCTGTGACTTCATCTCGATCAGAAATGTGACTGACTCAACGTTATGACTTGAATTTACAAAAATTTGAATAATTTTTATACTTTATTCTGGCTGAATACGCTAATCGTGTGGAGCAAAATGAAAACAAAAAAATATATATTACCGAAATTGGCGGGTTTGTATTTTTATTTAATTATATAGTTTCTATGGTATACCTCCATTTAGCCAGCTAGTGGGCAAGTTTTATTTATTTTTTGTACATAATTCGTATTTCGTGCTTGTTCCAAATTCAAAATGTTTTTATTCACCGAGTGAGTTATTCACTGATATCGATGAATACAATTTTATATTATAATTTTTTTTTTTGAGTAGCAAAGGTAACAAGTATCTTTACTCAATAGTACAAATGTCTAGCTGTGCCCCGTGGTTTTGCCGGCGTAAACCCTACTTTCATTTATTTATTTATGCTATGCTTTCGATTTTCTTATCAAACTCGAAAGAAACTCGATAGAAAACTAAAAACCTTGTCCAGGCTATTACAAACTCAACAAAAAAAAATCAGTCAAATCGGTGCACCCGTTTATGTGCGATGCCGTGACTAAGGGCAATACAGATTCCTTTTTTATATATATTTTCCATTTCAGAAAAGTTACGGGGACTTTGGACAAAGTTTGCTCGACGAACTAGAGTCCATGTTCCGGAACCTTGACGGAAGAAGACGGGACGATATTGTAAGTATTATATTATACAAGGTTAGCAGGCGATTTTTGTTGTTTAACGTACGATATGAGTTACAACAAATACTCATGCGATACTTTTCTATCGATTAAATCGCGCTTGATTGGCCAATCAAATAGCTTAACTGTAAACCTTATCATCGCTCTATGATGCCAGCCTAAATGTTCTTCCGAGACAAATAACGAGACGAGTACTTTTAATCGGTACCTACTCAGTATCGATTTCCAAAGTATCGATACTAAATGTACTTAGAATTGAAAGATAAGTGCATCCCTAGAGAGTAGCGATGGATTAATTCGCATTCACATTAATTGTTAGCATGCTAATGCTTAATTAGCAGTTAGCAAATTAAATGTAGTTGCGAAATTCTGTGAAGTGCGAAGCGAGTTCATCGGTAGCGTGCGCTCTCCGTCACAACCACGGGAATACTACATCTACCTATCTCTTTCATAATTCATTTCAGGTGATTAGCAGGTTAGCAGGCGAAGCGAAAAATGAGGATAAACCATTATTATCTTTATTATATTATCTTGCATTTAAGGTTGAATATTGGTTGAATTATCTAATTATTATTAGCGAATTAACGTTTAAATTATTAGTAGGTTGGTGCGAATAATGAAATGCAGCAATGATTTCGTTATTATCTTCGATTTACTCGTATTTAGGGTCGTATATTGAATAAATGCGTGTTATTGTTTAAAAATAATTTGTGTAACACGTGCTGCATAGTGTAACGCGCTCTTTAATTCACATATTAACAAAAACACATAAGTACTTATTTTTATCAATTATCGTTTTATTAGCAAATAGCTTAGCAATAGCAATTAGCATGCGAAGACTCACAAATTCGCATGCTAATGAAATTAATGTGAAATCGCATGAGTTGCCATCACTACTAGAGAGTTGAACGACAAAAATCGCCTGCTGTGAACTCAGCATTACTGTAAAGTATTACCCTTTATAGCACAGTGTGACCTAAACCCGCACTTTACTCACGCATTTCCGTGACTTAAATAGCCGATTATTGCACGACGTTTAGCATCCATCTTCACGCCATCCAGCCATCCATCTTCAAGCCAGCCATCTTCACGCCGCGCAATAATCTTCTATTTGACGGAAAAGCGTGGGGTTATGTCACACTGAAAGCTATAAAATCATATACGATACTCGTGACTTAAGTTGTTTATTATTGCACGGCGTGAAGTGATACGCCGGGCTATTATATACGATAACTAGCTGACCCGGCAAACGTTGTTTTGCCATATAAATAATTTCTGTGCTGTTTACTGTGTCAGAAGTGACACCTGTAGACATCTGGCGGGGATAACTAATTAAATGACGATTGATCAGTTTTCGACCGGAGAGGAAAAATGATTAAATTACTAAAATGGCTATTAAAAAATAAGGGTTGATCGTAGAAGGGTGAAAATTGAGGATTGTATGTATTTTTGTATGTTGTATCATAAAAAAATAGAAATTAAAAATTTTGTCTAAAAAATAAAATAAAAAATTTAGGGGTGGACTACCCCTAACATTTAGGGGGATGAAAAATAGATGTTGGCCGATTCTCATAGATACCGGATAAGCACAAAACATTTCATCAAAATCGGTCAAGCCGTTTCGGAGGAGTATGGCAACGAAAACTGTGACACGAGAATTTTATATATTAGATAGACTACTTAAGTCACACGTATCGTAATATACTACGTATCGTAATGTACTGAAACACACAGTTACATGTATGGTTGGTTTTAACCTACTTTATTTTTTTTTTATATTCTGACGTAAACGATTGGATGACAGCTGAATGGTTCATTACTTTTGTTTTCTAATTCTGCTTTTGCTATGTTTACTTGATAATTGGTTATGATTTATTCTATGATTTATGATTTTGACGTGTATATGTGCGTATATTTATACTGCCTACATACTGAATAAATGCTTTGATTCTTTGATTCTTTGATACTATTGCCTCATTCAAACGTTCGCTCACTGCTATGTATATTATCACTATTGTAATACACTAGGCATACATCACGATGTTCCGGTCTCAAAATGTTTCTCGCCAATACTGTTTTGTAAGGTTTGAGGTACACTACCAGGTCACTTAGAAAGTAATGCGAAAATATTTTTTTATGTATGAAGCCCTGCCTGATTCTGATTATAATTATTTTAAAAAATGTGGTTATTTATAAGTAAAAATACCTTCGTATGAATTTTGAATCTCGCTCCACATTTTTTTAAAGCTAAATTAAATTGTCGTGTTTTATTGAAAAATGGATCTGCATCGGGAACATTGTCATGTGATGATTTTTTACGATTTTAAACGTGGCCTGAAACCGAATAAGTAGTTTGATCGTTTTGAAATTGCATTTATGGATGAAAGCCCTTCTAAAGCAACCATCTACCGTTGGCATAATGAATTTAAACGCAGTCGTCTAACATTGAGGGCAGAGAGAGAGAGACGCATAAAAATTGATACAGCGCTGGTGAAGAGTTTTTGAAAAGATTTCATAATAATATCGTTTAAAAACTAAAAAAGAACCGACTTCAATGTTTATTTTCAGTACCAATTTTGAGATGTTTATCTCAATATCTCTGGAGATACTTATCAGACCTCGATAAAATTTCCATGGTACCACACTTGGGATATCTCCTTTCGAACAAAAAAAGAATAATCAAAATCGGTGCATAAATGACGAAGTTATTCCCGAACAAACATAAAAAAAAAAATATATATATATATATACGGTCGAATTGAGAAACCTCCTCCTTTTTTTGAAGTCGGTTAAAAATATGTCATCCTTATAAGTTGGTTTTTCAGTTTCTCAAAACTATCTAAGTGTCCCACGTATGTAATGCTGACTTTTGCCTTGTTCAAACACCTGGTCTGGTCTTTACTATTATAAACATACTTGCTACGCCCCGGGGCTTTGCTCGCGTTTAATCCTAGTTATAAGCCTTCCTCTTTAATCAGTCTATCTATTGATGAAAACTACATTAAAATTCGCTGCGTAGTCTAAATGATCTAAGCGGACAAACAGCGGGAGCGACTTTGTTTTGTACTATGTACAGATTATAGTACCTACAATACGTTGACTAAGAAGCGAAACTAGTACTCAATATTTATACGTTTTATTCTTATTGTTAGTTGCCAGTGAAATCGTATCTCGTTAAATTATTTATTCATTGATGATATTAAGTGCAAGAGTTCAGTTAATGTCAGGCCATGTAAAACTTATTTTCTATGTGTCTATGGAAACGGCCGCTGTGAATACGTAGTAACTATTATATAATCTGTGGTATGGCAGTGCAGCTTAAAGTTGTAACATTCCAACATTGAACGTGTGTCTGTTATAAGCTCAAGTTATCGTTTACCATCAGGCGAGAGTTCCGTTTGCATCATCTCGCATCATAAAAAAAGTGTGGTGTGGTTTTATAAAACCAGGATCAAGTGTTTATGTGCAGCTATGGTAGCTAGCTAGTATGACAGCAGTTGACATGACACATTAGCATATATACAAATGTGGCTACGGAGGCGTCCGCCAATCACAGCTAGACCTAATCGCCATGCATCATATCCACCAATCAGCACCGGCTGTAACGCGACTTGCGATAGATGGACGAAAAAATTTGAGACGATGTAATAAACGTTTCACTTTTAAAACACTTTTTATCTTGCAGGAAATCACCGAGGATTTATCTAGTCTAAAACGCAACTACAATGACTATTCTTACATATAGTCCAATAAAATTAATAAAAGCAAAAATTCTTCATGTACTCACATAAACTTTTCGGCGACAATAGTACAGCAAATCGGTAAGAAATAGGATTTAACTTAGATACCATCCGATTCAATCCATTCTAGCGTAGTTAATGTCTTTGATAGTTTCATACATTTACATTTTTTTATCCTCACGTAGTATTGTTTTCGTTTAGTTAATTTAAATAGTGATTTTAGTCAAACCTGTCATATAGATACGTCATAAATATCATCATAGATCATATAGATGAAGAAATGGTAGTAGCATGAATATAGGCCTCAAAGACTTACTACTATATTAAACTTGACTGCGAAGGGTTTATAGTTATAGTACATGTATAGCACTGGCAGGTTGTTAGACAAGGACACACTCCCATCTAGGTGCTTTTCGTTTGAGCCGTTTTGATCTATTTAGCAATTATAACCTTATGTATAGAGCATACGGATTAAATTGAATTTGTCAAAACATCTGCTGTGCACCGTATGTGTAGGTACATACCTTCCTTCCTTACCTTTTAATGTTAATAAATAGTTCATCGTAAAGCCACGACTATGTTTATCTCACTCTCACGAGTCTCAATGTATATCTCAGAAATAGTGATTCTTAAAAAGAATGATTAATCGTATGATCTACTATTTTTAACCGACTTCAAAAAAAGGAGGAGGTTTCTCAATTCGACCGTATATATATATATATTTTTTTTATGTTTGTTCGCGCATAACTTCGTCGTTTATGAACCGATTTTGATTATTAATTTTTTGTTCGAATGGAGATATCCCAAGTGTGGTACCATGGTAATTTTATCGAGGTCTGATAAGTATCTCCAGAGATATTGAGATAAACATCTCAAAATTGGTACTGAAAATGAATATCGCGGCATTGAAGTCGGTTCTTTTTTAGTTTTTAAACGATATTATGTTTGACCTATTCATCATCATCATCATCATCAGCCGGTGTCCGTCCACTGCTGGACATAGGCCTCTCCCAAGATGCGCCACTGAGCCCGATCTTCGGCTCTTCTCTTCCAGTCATTGCCCACCGCTTTGCGTATGTCGTCGCTCCACCTGGTCACAGGACGTCCTACGCTACGTTTGCCGATCCGCGGTCTCCACTCTAGAACAAGTCTACCCCAACGGTTATCAGTCCTGCGGCAGATATGACCTTCCTACTGTTCCAGTTCTCTGGCGAATTACTTCGTTCCGGATTCGATCCCGCAGAGATATACCGAGCATAGCTCTCTCCATAGCTCGCTGAGCGATTTTAAATGTATTTTACCTATTAATAAGGTCAAATTTACCGTTTAAGTAGTTATTTTAATTTATAATTATGTTCATAATATTCGTACCAATTGTAACATCTATTATGCGAATTACCGTGTTCTGAGCTAGCTTGACCGCACTATGTTAGTCAACCATTTTTCCAATAGATTGGATTGTTTGTTAGGGTGCGTACAGACTATGTAACATAACATGTTATAAAATTGTTATTTAACATGTTTCAGATGATGGGGACACGGAATGTTATAAAACATGATATTATAACACGTCATAAAACATCATATTATAACATGTTTTATAACATTCCGTGTTCACATTATCTGAAACATGTTGATTAACAATGTTATAACATGTTATGGTACATAGTCTGTGCGCACCCTTACAATGTACAAAAATATAAAAAAGCGTGTAACACTTATAGAAACATAATATTGCAGTATTGACGTGAACCCACTCCAGGCACAAGCACATTTAGCTTAGTTGGAGGGGTCAACAAGACTACTAGTAATGTGTAACCTACATATAGTAAGCTATTTATTACAAGTAATGTCCTTGTTATTAATGTATGCCCTTATAACCCTTTGCAAAGTATTGTATATGAATACGGGTCTAAACCTGGCACGAAATAAGCATAACTCACTAGCCGAACAAAACCTAGATGACAACACGATTCTTTGCAAACTACGTCGGCGCCTCACGTGAAACTATCATTTACTAGATAATACTATAATTATGTTAACCTCTCAATGACAGATAAACTACATGCAAACATAAACATTGTAGAAATTAATGAATGAACATTAATTAATGTTGTACAACATAATAGTTAGTACAGTTTCGACGTTCGTGTGAAATGTTTGTCTCACATAATACTTAAAGCATGCAATTCATTGAACGTTGTAAGAGAAGATTCTGCTTCGAATACGGTCGCAGGGAAGATGATGACAATTTGCTTTTGTGAGTTTCTTTCACATATGTTTTGTTTCAGGCGGGCTCTGGGAAACATTTTGACGTCGATGCTGTCAGGTATGTTTTAAAATTTTTTGTTACGCCGATAAATCAATTTTTGCATCTAAATGTCTCAGTATATTTTTTATTTTGATTGAGACATACATTTCATATGTGTAACTGAACAAATGTCTTTCCGATTATATATTTGTTATAGTGATTCCTCCCATACGAGTGTTGTCAGTCATGCTGGTGGCTCATAATCATTTTTCTCAAGTGCTACATCTGATAAAAGGGAAATGTACATTTTCGGCTCGATCGAGAGCTCGAAACAAACTAAACTGGCGTAAGCGCGGTGAATGAAGCGGCCTGTGGACAGTTAAATTATGTGTTTAAGGCATGTTTACCCTTAGGCAAATGTTAGACACGGATTTGTAGTACGAAATTTCTGAAACATCTTGTTCAACACAAGTTTATGCCGTGTCCAATTCTTTTGTGGTAAGAGGGATATTATTTATTTATTTTCCAACACACATTAATTTTACATTAAACCCAATATATTAAGGCAGACTCCAATTCAAATAAACATGTATACATGTTCCAGAAAAAAACACTTTGGATATTTTAGTGCCACATAATAATTAGAACACACCGCTAAGTAAAAAGAACACCTAGTTATAATCGCAGTCATAAAAGGTTTGTCACCGCTGCTAGACCACTGAAAGGTTAACGCACTTTAGTGCCAATCTATATGGCACATATTATAGACGTCAAACATGTCATTAATTAGAAGTGTACGGTTGTCGCAAGCGTTTTAGGAAGTTGTTGTACATTTTCAGAAGTCATACTTTGAGCAAGACGGAGAAAAAGAAGAACGCATTCCACACGGGGACCATGAAGCCAATGTCGGCACACGACGAGAAGACTCTCGACACCGCCGTCGCGCTCGCCAACGAAATTACTTCTAAGTAAGCATCCTTCCTTGTTATACATAAATCATTATCGTCATCAGCTCTCAGCTCAGCTATCTCTGTCTACAGCTGAACATAGGACTCACCTATGGCACGTATCTGAGCTCGATCTTCAGCTCTTTGTTTCCAGCCGCTGCCAGCCAGCTTGCGTAAATCATCGATCCATCAAGCTGGAGAGGGGGCTTACACTATGTTTTACCCCATACATAAAATCACGCCTTTTTTCCTGTTGGGGTAGGCAGAGACTACTTCTGTCCACATGCTACGATCCTGACATACGTCTTTCGCATCTTCCACTTTCGTGAGCGTCTTCATACATGCTCGCCGGTTATAGGTACTTTTGATTTGGCGTTTCTTTAAAACGTCGTGATACGTTCGCCTAGGACGGCTTCTACCGGCTGCCCCATTCACACTCGTCTCATAAATCCTCGATATAAATTGTTATGTATCTAGACACGTGGCAATGTTAGCAAACGATGTCCAATCGTTCTTCCCTCCCATAACTTACAACTACTACTTACAACTTGAACGTATCACAAGTATGATTCAATTTGACTTAAGGGTGAAGTAGTTTGTGTTATACACCCGACATTAATGTAGAAGCTCGAGGCAAATAGTTGCGTATCGATACTGTCTCTCGTGGCTGATCATGATTATGTCCACGTCAGCAGTAATACATTACAATACAATTAATTTATTTTCTCCCAAAAGTTATGACTCCACCCCTAGTAGTAGGTTCTTAGTCTGAAGCTTAAAAAAAGGGCACTATCTTAGGAGAGACTGGTGCCTGAAGTAGGTTTAAAAAAGAAGTAAGCCAGTGTGATGTGATGTGACAGGTCAATGACGGACCTGGGCGAGCACAGAGCGGCGACATCTCCCGGCGAGCGCTCCAAGTTCCAGTTCAAGTTCCCGCAGCTCTCGCTGCATCATCACACGCACCAGCCGCACGAGCCTGACAAACATGCCCTCGGTACGTCACTATATCATGTCAACATATCAATTCAAATCAAAGAATTTTTTCAGCATGAACCAGCACCACGATGAAGCAGTAATGAACCATTCAGCTGTCATCCAATGGTTGACGTAAGACTATTAAAAAAACATTTAGAAAACAACTTAGAAAATCTGTCGCCAAATATCTAATGTGTTCCGGCAGCTACCCTTGAGAGCCAGTTCCCATTCTAGGCCTAGCGTGCTTACCATCTTCGACCGCATCATCTCTTACCAACAGGTGAGATAGTGGTCAAACGCTAGCCTATACGATATAAAAGTAAATAAAAAAACTATACCACATGTTATATATAGAATATATATATATATAATATATTCTATATATAACATGTGGAACTATATGGAACTACAGAAATGGACATCCCATTTCTAGGGCTTGTATTATAGAAATATCCGCTCTCACCACGGAATCACACTATTTTCATGACATTTTTAGTAATAATTTATTTTAAATTTATATATTTTTTTAAATTATATTTTTCGCGATTTAAATACCCCATCTATATTATTGTATTTAGCCGGAAACACAGACTCAGGCAGAGCATTCCATTCCCTGGCGGGTCGCATGATGAACGAAGATGCAAATCGCTTCGTTCGGGTAGATCATCATCATCATCATCAGCCTGTGTCAGTCCACTGTTGGACTATAATGGTATATCCACCATAAATCGGTGGCGCCTTTTAGTATCTGTGGATGTCCGATAATAAACTGGGGAAGGTGGAATAACATTTTGCAGTTCCATAGCACACTCTCCGAAATGTATCCGATAAAAAACCGATGAACAAGTGACTTAGCGGCGATGCGCGAGACTCTGGAGTCTCTTGCTTACTATTTAAGCGTCGTAGATGGGTATCGCTAGACCACTATCTCTCCTGATGTTAAGTGACGATGCGGTCGATGATGTAGCGCGCTTACACAAAAGATACCTATTCACTCGCGACTTGAAGACCCCTATGTTGTATCTGATCGGAAACACAGACTCTGGCAGGGAATTTTATTCCTTGGCAGATGAAAGAAGAAGCGAATCGCTTTGTACGCGTAAATGGTGTATCTACCATAAAGCGGTGGCGCCTCTTAGTATCCCTGCTCGTCCGATTATAGAATGGGGATGACGGAATCAAATTATGAAGTTCCGATGCACACTCTCCGAAATGAATCCGATAAAAAACCGACAAGCAACCTTGCGACCTTATTTGTTTGAATGATTGTGAAGTGAAGATTTATCAGAAGAAGGTAATAACAGAGTATGAGTCACAATTGTCGGATGTCGTACCTTATAATAAATAGCTGAAGATCGAGCTCAGTGGCGAGCCATAGGAGAGGCCTATGTCCAGCAGTGGACGGAAATAGGCTGATGATGATGATGATTATGTATATTGTATGTAAGGGTGTATTGACTACGTAGAAAAATAAATATATTTTTATCCAAAAATTTTGTGTTTTCTTAGTTAGGTCGGGTACTTTTGGGACTATCGGTATCTATAACAGAGTATGTATTATTCAGGCAAACAAGAGCGACGCAACTTCAGCGAGGAAGCTAACAGCGTGCCGGACTTACAGGTAACTTACCAGACAAGTCTTTACTAGTCCTTAAATTATATCCATTCATCATACCTACACTACACCAGCCAGCTGTATCCCGCGTCTTCGCGCGCCTTTTCAACTATCCTAAGGGTTAGTTCACACCGCGACACGACGCGACGATGCATTTGGAGTCGCGCGGCGCAACAAAACGCGCGACGCTACCAATTTATCTCAATGCAATTTGTATCTTATGGCGTAGTTAATAAAGTTCAATTATTTATCGCGCGGTTCAATTGTTTCTTTCCGCTGCGCTGCGAACTAACTCAATGAAATGTGTACCTTTTTAGGGTTCCGTAGCCGAATGGCAAAAAACGGAACCCTTATAGATTCGCCATGTCTGTCTGTCTGTCTGTCCGTCCGTATGTCACAGCCATTTTATTGCGAAACTATTAGGACTACAGAATTGAAACTTGGTAGGTAGATGTATTCTGTGAACCGCTTTCCGATTTATATACAAAAATTAAAAAAATAAAAGTTTAAGAGGGGGCTTCCCATGCATGGAACTGAAACAAAAAAAATATTTTTTGTTCAAACCTATACGTGTGGGGTCTATGGATAGATCTTCAAAAATGACATTGAGGTTTCTAAAATCATTTTTTCTCAAAGTCAATCATTTAAAAGATAGGCGCGTCTAAAGTGGTAAAATGTGTGTCCCTCCCCCCCCCTCTCTAACTTTTAAAGTAAGGGAGTGAAAAATCTAGAAAAAATAAATTCTGTATATCTCAATAAAAACTTTCAACGAAAATTGGTTTGAACGAGATACAGTCAGCAGTTTTTGAGATATAGCGACCGCAAATATAACTTTGTTTTTCATACAAACACTATGAAAATCAAAGTAATTTTTGTAGTTGTAAAAAATCACAGTTATATAATACTCTACTGTGTTACGGAACCCTACGAGTGCGAGTCCGACTTAAATTGTACTTGGCCAGTTTATTTATTGTAAATAAAGTTTTTTTTTGTAATACTCTCTTAACAAGCCGCGTCGCGTCGCGGTGTGAGCCGACCCTAAGTGCTAATCTATAAGTATATATTTTTTAAATTATATAACTAATTATATAATTTAAAAAATATATACTGGGGGCCGTTTGCTTATTTGCTATCTAATAGCAAATAAGCAAACGGCCCCCAAGCCCCCTGATTCGAAAGCCTATTCGAATTCGGAAGCTTCATTTTTAATTTTGAATATTGATAAGTCGTTTAAAACTAGCAATAATACATACATATGACGGAGGAGGCTCGTCTCCATCATCATCACTCATCGTCGAACCTTTTAACTGTGGGCGTCGGTGGGTAGTTGGATGAAGGAAACAGGCTCGTTCACAAAAATCAGATTATAATCCTATTCGGCTAGTACAACACTGTACATAGGGATAGCTATGTAGGTAGGTACGTATCACAGAATGCGAGATGGTTCAGTGACGTCCGCACGCGCCGCCCGCCAACAGAGAAGCGTCACTAGCTCCATCGAGTGCCTCTAGGTGGCGCTGGCGTCCTGGATCGATTGCGACACATATATAAAATCACGCATTTTTCCCGTTGTGGTAGGTAGAGACTATTTCTTTCCACATGCTACGATCCTGACATACATCTTTCACTTCTGTAGCAATAATTTCTATGTGTAACGTGTATGTTGTATTCCCCAGTCTACGATAACAGAGGAGAGTAGATTGGCGTACTCCAGTCTGATAGAACAGCCAGCGTCTCCACTCTGTCACGCCGCGTCTCCTCTCGACCGCTGCTTGTCGCTGCACAAGACTGCCTCTTACCCTGCCAGGTTAGTCTCTGATACAGTCACTCACGGGAAAAGATACGTGCTTATATATACATTCACCAGCTGATACCCGCGACTTCAAGGGCCCAGTGCTGTAATGGGAGAATGGTCGGCTTTGAAGCCAGAGGTACTGAGTTCAATCCACGCCGTATACCAATGGATTTTTCTATCGAAAAATTTATCATCATCAGCGCTCTTCAAAGTGGCCTTCTGATGAAGGAAAAACATCGTTAAAAAACCAACAACCCCCGCGTGGTGGCAGGACACTACCAGATCTGGATCTAGTGTCCGCCTGGCCAGCTACCACCCTCAAGTTAAAATATCTGTCACCTAAACATCTAATGTGTTCCGGCAGCTATCCTTGAGAGCCAGTTCCCATTCTAGACCTAGCGTGCTACTATCCTCGACCGCATCATCACTTACCAACAGGTGAGATAGTGATCAAACGCTAGTATATTAGTTTAAAAAAACATAGATGATTTGATAACGGTCTCCTTTTTGGTACTCGGTTAAAACAAACCTGACTTGATTCATACTGCTTTCAACCGATTTCAAAGAAAGAGGAGGTTCTCAATTCGACTGTATTATTATCGGATATATTAATATGGAAGTAAATATAATGTGCACATAAAATGTTTCCTTACAGGGCACCGCTGGCCAGTGAACCTGATATTCAACTACCCACTACCGTAAGTACTTCTAATCTACGAATAAATCATAAGTCAGGAACTCTAATTCAGAACAAATTCCACACAAAAAGTGGCCCTCCTCCAAACCAAAACGACGTAGATTTAAAATAAGAATCAGTTTCGAAGTTACAAATGATTGGCTTGGAGATTGATTTAAATTCAGAACGAAACCAGGGATTGGTTCGCGCATGTGCTGCAATGTCTGTTGAGTTGAGTTGAGTCAAACAAGAAAATGTCCGACTAATGACGCGCTGGACACGACTTTTAACTCCGCCTGCTTGGACACGACTTTTGTTGGGTTATTTTTATAACGCAGTTACTTTTCCTGACTTATGATTTACATGTTTATTACATTTATTACATGTTTAGAGTTAAGCGACATCCTAAGTGATTTTTCTTTACATCACTCTCGCAGAGCACGGGGCTGGTTTCTTATTTCATCTAAATAAAGTGACTTCAATTGCGAGTAATCTTGAAAAAAAAAAAAAAAACTTACCCAAAGCAGGCCTCCCTCACTCGCCCATAGCTACTGCGCTTTGTACCTAAACTTTCGAGCCACCGCCGGCGGTACTATCTGCCAGTCGGTTGTCACTGCTCACGCGCTCAACGTATATTATTTATTCAAATGACGGGATAACTGCGCATTCTTATTCTATATTAGAAACGATTTAAGTTTTTCATAGTCATTTTGCGGGTTTGACAAAAAACAAGCATAATATTTTTCATTATTTATGCTAACGATACTAAAATGACAAGACGAAGTAAAATTCACTTTCTCGACTTCAAATTCGACTCTTAGTTAGGAATATTGATGTTATTTTGTAAGGTAAATAAAAATAATTCGTAAGCTTTTTTTTTATTTCATTGAGTCAACCCTTTACTTTAACAGGCGCGCGCCGGTACATCGCGCGCTGAACGAAGTAATAACAACGCTAGGTCGAGCGTCTTAGACACATTTTTGCTTGTATTGTCTGAAATAAACGTTGGTATTGTGTTTTTGTAGGGGAGTGAAATATCTGTTACGAAGTAACTATTATATAATCTGTGCCCAAAGCTTAAACTCTATTAAATACCAGACTACCTCAAAACCCTTAATTAAATCGTACACGTAATGTTGCGGGTGGTACTAAATGGGTGACCCGTCAACCAATATGGCTCTAATCGGTATGTCGAGTTCCGTTCTGATATTCGGTCCCAGCTAGGCCGCAGTTTGTCGTATATATATATATTACATACACGATTCCGTGTATGTATAAATATATAATATCTGGTTTACCGAGCTTTGCTTTGCGGTATTGTATATATATTTATTTTTTGTGAAATCGAGTTTTTTGGATTTCTTTTGGCCCCCATTAATAGTTTTACTTACAAAAGAAGGAAAAAAAGGGAAAAATAGTCATCTGGTCTCGAACCAGGCACCTCCCGATCGCCATCCAATCGATCTTCCACTGAGCTATCATAATGTTGTCAAATGAGTCGAAATTACCCTTTGTATTCTAATGATATTGTAGCAGTTTTTTAATGCCTAAAAACACGAATAAAACAACATTTTCTGAAAATGAATCCTAGCTAGATCGATTTATCGCCCCGAAATCCCCTGTATACTAAATTTTATGAAAATCGTTGCAGCCGTTTCCGAGATTCAGATTAGATAAATATATATAATATTTTGTTATATATATATATATAACTATTTTCTGAAATAAATAAATAAATATATTTATATACAAGAATTGCTCGTTTAAAGGTATTAGATTAGATATATATGGATCCGCACTTGACGGACGCCTAAGGTGTACGTACGTTTCAGAGTAAGAACAAGCTCCCGTTGCCGCCCCGCAGCAGCGCGCCGCGAGTGACGCAGGGCGCGCGTCACGTCCGCAAGCACCCGCTGCGACTCCCGCCCGCCCCCGCCCCGGCCCCCGCCCCCGCGACCCCGCTCTACCAGAACGCAGCACCGCTTCACGCCCCCGCAGACGCGGCCGCTTCGCTCCACAACGGCGTAGATGTCTGTGACGGTAACTATACCCTTGTTGTCTCTCACAACGATAGGTTACATTTATTAACCGACTTCACAAAAAAGGAGGAGGTTCTCAATTCGTCTGTATGTTTTTTTTTGTGTGTATGTTACGCGATTACTCCGTCAATTTTTTTTTTTTTTTGGTCCGCACGTTTTATTCCTCCGACATTGGTCGGAGCCCTTTTAGAGCGGGTTATACTTTAAAATAAAATGCATTAAGCTATTGAGCGTTCATGCTGAGTTCTAGGTTATTGTGCATGTGTTTTTTATTGTGTGGTGTTTAATGTATGTAAGTGTGATATATAGAGTATACAATTATATAGATATGTATTGTATATTGATACCAATATATATAATTTTTTTTTTTTACTAATGCTTTTTATATGCTTTGTATATTTTTTTTCCGTAGGTATATAGGTACTTATTTTATTTATCATTATTTTCTGTTCTTTCAATTGTGAACGTGTGTACTCCGTCAATTGTGAACGTGTGTACTCCGTCAATTGTGAACGTGTGTACTCCGTCAATTGTGAACGTGTGTACTCCGTCAATTGTGAACGTGTGTACTCCGTCAATTGTGAACGGATTCAAATAGTAACCTAATACTCGTATCTTACTTTTGTATGTTAAATTAAGATCCTTGTTGTGAGATGAAATAAATTGAATGAATGAATTAATGTTGTGCCTTTGGCTGAAACTCTACCGGTAGATGCCGACGGCATGGATTCGATACAAAATAATTTATTACATAATATCGTTTAAAAACTAAAAAACAACCGACTTCAATGCCGCGCTATTAATTTTCAGTACCAATTTTGAGATGTTTATCTCAATATCTCTGGAGATACTTATCATACCTCGATAAAATTACCATGGTACGACACTTGGGATATCTGCTTTCGAACAAAAAAAGAATAATCAAAATCGGTTCATAAACGACGAAGTTATCCGCGAACAAACATAAAATATATATATATATATATATATATATATATATATATATATACGGTCGAATTGAGAAACCTCCTCCTTTTTTTGAAGTCGGTTAAAAACGAAGTAAACTGACTTCAAACGTACTTCTTGTAATTTTTCCTCCTTTTTTTGTGAATTCTATTAAAAATATACCCATAATCTATTCAACCGTTTCGTCGTGGACTTAAATTATTTAGAAACGATATTTTACATATTTTGCTTCATTATTTATGATACGTATTGATGAGGGCTGGACTTCTCTGCCTGTTTCCCGGTAGTTACGACCGAGGTGTCTGCAAATCGCGAGTGAACAGTCATTTATTAACCGGTTGGGAAAAATGCTATGCCTCCACTTTGGTGTAATTTTATCGAGATCTGACGAGTACCTCTAGAGATATGGAGATGAACACCTCAAACTTGGTATTGAAAATGACTAGCGGGCATTTAAAGTCCAAATTTTTTTGTTTTTAGGGTTCCGTACCTCAAAAAGTAAAAAAAGGAACCCTTATAAATTCACTTTCTTGTCCGTCTGTTTGCCTGTCTGTCTGTCCGTGTGTCACCACCGATTTTCTCAGGACCGCTGGACCTAGCAAGTTAAAATGTATACCAGATGCTTTTAACCAAAATTGTCAATTTTAGGTCAACCGGAAGTACCCTATAGGTTTTGGATCGAAAACCTATACGGTACTTCCCGTTGACCTAAAATCATGAAATTTGGCAAGAAGCAAGGTCTTCACAAATAAAGGAAAAATTCTTAAAAATTAAAAAAGTTAAAATTTAAAGTGTGGATACATACATAGTTATGCCAATTAAGATAGGCCTCTGAGTTATATGAGCGCTCATACTCTTTAGAGTTCTAGCTTAATTGGTACCTACCAACGTTGGTACGGAAGCCTCGGTGGGCGAGTTCAACTCGACTTGGCCGGTTTTTTTTTAAACCTAATAAGCAATGTGGGTTGCACTTTACTAGTAGTAGTTAACCCTCCAACTAAGCTAGATATGCTTGTGTCTGGAGTGGGTTCACGTTAATACTGCAATGGGTGGGGATCGAACTCACAACCTCTCGCCAGGCAGACCGACGCTTTAGCCATTAAGCTATCGCCGCTTGAGTGAATGATTGTTGAAATGTCTTGAACTTTCCAGGCAAAGAGATAAAAGTGGACACGAATCCGTTCACGAGCGCGTCAACATCTGCCAACCCTTTCAACTGCTTCTTGGAGGGGGGCTGCGACCTGGACATCGACTACGCGGACGGAACCGATGACGATGATGATGACGACCAAGCTACTAACCTCGAAGACGGATTGGTCAAAGGTAAACATTTATCATCATCCTCTTTTACTGTACACGCAATACGACTTAACGACTTGGGCGCGCGTGTTGATGGTTCCAATTTACTGTTTTTGTTGAGTTAAAAACATGCAGGAAAGTTGCAAACGTTGCAAGAAATTTCATATTCTACCTTTGAAGATAAGGAGATTAGTAGCTGATGTTGGTTTCTTATTAAAAATAGCCAACGGCTCAGTAGATTGTCCTGAATTGCTCGCAAGACTAGGTCTGAAGGTACCATATAACCCATTTAGAAGACAGTGTTCACTAAAACTTCCTTGGGCAAGCACGAGCTATAGCAAAAATGTTTATTTGTCAAGAGCGAGCCGAAGTTTCAATGAGTTGGCTGTGCAACATGACTTAGACTTGTTTAATACTAGTTTAATGCAATTAAGCCGGACTATAGCAAGCAATTTCTTTCCATAGTGCTTAACTTTAATTTAATATTAACCGACTCTTATTTTGATAATATTAACTACCTATTAGTGGAAATTTGTAAATTGCCTTCAAAATTTAAGTTTTAATTTTTATAATTGTTTAGCAGTAAGTTTCCCTAAAATAAATAAATAAAATAAAATAAAACTGTTTAATACCTTGGTAGGTTACCTACTCTATCATTATCGAGTGGTACTAGGTAGGTAGACCTTCTTTCCTTACCTTTAAATGTTAGTTCACCGTAAAGCCACGACGGTTGTCTTTTTGCACAGACTATACGTTGGTAGTGTTGGTATTTGCCTTTGCTTGGCCAAAGGCCCCTGTACACAGTGGGCCAACTCATTGAGACAACGCGTTTGTGTTTGCGATGTGTATTTGTCACACATTTGCACAACTCGTGAGCGCTGTTTGCGGAGCGTGCCAAGATCCTTTGATGTGTGCACAAAAAAACAATGTGGTTTGCCGGCCAACGCTTGCGCCAACAGTGTTTTCAATCAACGTTTCGCAAAATAGCCCTCTATACATTGGTCCAATGCGTTGGCCCAATGTGTACAGGTGCTTCAACATGTATTGCCGGCTTAACAGTAACATATATTGTTGTCAGAGTGCAGCGACCACGTGTCAGTTGAAGACCTGCTCGAGTTCGCCGATCAGAAACCTTGCGGCCGGCAGCGCGGAGTGGAGTCTGATGAAGTCAGGATCATGACTAAGGTGCTCAAACAACAGGTCGGTTTACATACTGCTTTATGAAGTAACGCTTCTATACGTACGCTTGACTTGGGGAGTAAGCTTGTGATTGCGTGATGTGAGCGTTACGAAAAGTGTGATCGGTCGAGACTCGAGGCAAACGTGTGATCGGTCGAGACTCGAGGCAAACGTGTGATCGGTCGAGACTCGAGGCAAACGCATGGGGAGGTGCTGGTGAATGCGTGACGAGAGCGTGGCATGTGAGACTCGACATCTTTATGTCTCAAGGTAACAGGCGCAGTGCAGTGGAAATTCTGGTCTGCCAGAATTTTGCATCGCTTACCATCAGGCGAGCGTTGTGCTTGTCCCGTTACCTTATATCATTTAAAAAAATAAACTGTACTCTTATAGCCATGAATTAATGTGTTTTCCTCGTTTATTGACGTGGACCCACTCCACACACCAGCATATTTAGCTTAGTTAGAGGGTCTAACAAGAATACTAGTGATGTGCAACCCACATTGCTAGCAATCTTTTATCATTTAAAAAAATATATATTTATAATGTTTAGATAAGTCCGGCGGAGTGTCTGCAAGCGCTGGAGGCGTGTTCGTGGGACGTGCACCGCGCCATCAAGGTGTGCCGACCTAACACCGACGCCGACCTACACTCCGACGCCTCACAACAAAACCACACACCACCTACTTGAATAAACAATACCCACTTACGAATACACTGTTTCATTTCATACCATATTTCGCCTCAGAACCTACCACAGATATATATACAATAGATAACGCAAGTATCACGATTTGTATTGAAACTAAGAGTGTCAACTTTGTCATATATACTGTGACGGCACAGCCAAAATTTAGTGACGGAAAAAGTGATAGGAAGTATGACCTTGTGTCCCAAAAATTTCGAGCAGCTGAGGCTCGAAATTTTTAGTCTATTGCAGTTAATTATCATGCAACGAGACAACGAGTGCAACTCGATATCTGCTGATATAACATAAATATTTACAGTAAGTTTGCCACTGATCTGACTTTTACTAGACATTCACGGTTAGGTATTTAATTTTTAGCCTTAAGTACACTCAGAAGTTACCGATATAAATGTAAACGTAGGTAGATACAACAATATACCATCAAGGAAATGAAATGAAATTATTTATGATCCAACACGAACGAGCAAGAATCATGAATGATCTAACTTTTGTCCGTGCGGTCTTAGAAATAACCATACCACCAGTAACTATAGCTACCCCACGTTCTAGATAGTTTATATGGATGACTTAGGATAGCTCCTAACATTATTCCGGAAGTTCGGAACACAGCGACCGGTTGCCGATACAGGCGTCTATTGTTGGTTCAGGTGTTATTGGTACCTACCTATATATTGTTTGGACGACCTACGACCATACACTTACGAGGGTCATTCAACAAGTACGTAGCCTCATCGCCCAATGGCACTGCGATTACAAAAAAAAATTACCATAGTACAGTGCAATGTTTTTGAAGCCTACTGCCAAAGTTTTAAACAATGACCTCTATTAGTTTTGTTTTAATAGCCTTTGAAAGCGAACGTGTCTGTCAGTTTAATAAAAATGGAAAAAGAGCAGTATCGTTCGGTGATTCGATTTTTATTTTTGGAAGGGAAAACGCGCAGTGAAATTAAAAATCGCTTGGATGCTGTGTACAGTGACTCTTCTCCTTCGATGGCAACCGTCAAGAATTGGTTTAACGAGTTTGCTCGTGGCCGCAAGTCAGTTTTTGATGAGCCTCGCCCAGGTGCCCCGAAAACGGCTACTACGGAGAAAAACATTAAAAAAATCGACGATCTCGTGTTGGCAGACCGCCGATTGAAGGTTCGCGAGATAGCTGACACTGTGGGCATTGCAGAAAGAACGGTGCATCATATTCTCCACGAAGAACTGGGCATAAGAAAGCTGTCAGTGCGATGGGTGCCGCGTTTGCTCACACTGGACAACAACCACGACAACGCGCCGGCTCACACCTCTGCCGTCGCCATGGCCAAATTATTCGAATTGCGCTACGAATTGCTGCCCTATCCACCTTACTCTCCAGACTTGGCCCCCTGTGACTTCTTTTTGTTTCGAAACCTGAAAAAGTCACTCGCCGGAAAAAGATTTGGGTCGAATGAGGAGGTCATCGCCGCCACGGAGGCCTGTTTTGCAGACTTCAGGAAAACGTATTTTTTAGACGGGTTAAAAAAGTTGGAGCATCGCAGGGCCAAGTGTATTGAGTTAAAAGGAGATTATGTAGAAAAATAAATCGGCACTTTTCGAAAATTTTCGTTTTTCTTTTGTAGGCTAAGTATTTATTGAACGAGCCTCGTAGAAGATTGAATCCACAGAATAAAAAAAAATCACAGACTAAGTAAGGTTAACTCGGGTAAGACCGGCACACTGCACTGTTATTAAGGGTCATTAAGTCAAATTATAGCTATTTTTCTCGCACTATACCTAGTGTTGCTAGCGACATTTATGATACAAAATATGCTGTTGTATCGATACGGTCAATGCAAACTGCATAGCTACTCAAAAACTAAGTTATTGCGTGTACACGATCTTGCCTTGTAGACGGTCTTCCCGATGTTGACCTTAGAGATGCTACGTATATTGAATCAAACCCTACAAATGACGTTTGATTTTCCTTTTACATAACTTACAATAACTACTTCTAATTTGTTTGTATGGCTTTTCACGCGTCCCCTTTTAGCTTAGATACCAAGTAAATTTTAAAATTAATTAATTAATAAAGCCCTATATTGCCAATATAAAATATAGTAACACTATAAGTGGCCAGCGGCTTCGCCTGCGTTATAAACTTCTTTCGTAAAAACCTTTCTATCACAAAAATAAATCACAAAAGAATTAGCTAAATCGGTCCGATCCACACGTTTTGAAATAATCGCATGACTAAGGTAAATAGGGATTCATTTTTATAAAACCCGACAAACCATATTGTTTTTCAAACTTTGTTACCCTATTATGGGTAAAGCCTCGAATAAAAAAGACTATCTTGTTTTTAACCGACTTCACAAAAAAGGAGGAGGTTCTCAATTCGTCTGTATGTTTTTTTTCCATACAAACTTTGAACCCCCAATTCATCCACATAATGCAGTGAATTTTGTAAAATCCTTTCTTAGTACAGCCTTAGGTACCTACGTACTAAGACAAATATAGCCTCCAAATTTGAAATCACTACGACTACTGGTTTAGGAATGAATGAATGAATATGGATTCCAACAACACAAAGCATTTAAAACTAAGGCTAACATTTAAAATACGCTATATTAATCATTAAGATAGTTTAAAAACTGAAATAACCGACTTCAATGCCCCGCGAGTCAATTTCAGTAGCAAGTTTGAGACGTTTATCGTCATATCTCTGGAGATACTTATCAGATCTCGATGAAATTACAATGGGACCACCTCGAAAACGCACCCTACCGATTACAAAAAGAATCATTCGAATCAGTTCACAATTGACGGAATAATCGCGTAACACGCACAAAAAAAAGGAAAAAAAAACATAAAGGCGAATTGAGAACCTCCTTCTTTTTTGAAGTCGGTTGAAAAATAATCAAAGTTAACAGAACATGCCTAGTGAACCATCAGCTTTAAGATTGCACCCCTAACAAATCGCATCAATAAATAGTGACGCTGACGCTAGGATCGCTGACGCTGGCAATGTTGTTGGAAAAGGTATGAACTCAGCTTTTTGCTTCAACGCCGAGAAGGTACCAAAGCACTGATTTTTAGCTCAAACCTAAAGGCTATGCGTTGTCTCTTAAGTCAGTATATCAGGACAAAGATTCTTATAGTATTAGATGCAGTTAATTGTACCCTCAAAGATTCTAAAGGATATTAAAGCTAGTGCATCGTAAGCACTGTGAACGTTTCATGACGCTCGTAGAGTCGTAGAGGCGAATTATTAAAATATTAGCCTCGAGCGAATGTAGGGTACGCCGCGCGTTCGAATCAGGTCAGAGAAGTGGAGCCACCCTCTCCCCTGCCTTGCCACCTCGTGACACACCCTTTTAATTAAGCCATGGTTACATTCTATAGAACTGAGAACATTTTACGCCGAGCAAAAACATCGGTGTTGCTCACCGATGTTTTTGACCGACTGTACCACTAGGTATACAACAATAGAAAGGACTGTACCTACTCGTACTAATGAAAGAGGTAAGTATCTTGAGTTGTGGGTTCTAGATATGTACGAACAGATGTTTTTTAGAATTACGAAATTCAAAGATAAATCCCTATCAATTAGCGTCATTAACTACAAACTCTTCGGTCAAACGCTTGCCAATCGTGTATGAAAATATAAAAAGTGGTGTGGTTTTATGAAACCATGATGCAAGTGAAACTGTTTGTTTATGTTTAGCTTTAGCAGCTAGCTACTGTGACAGCAGATGACATAACACATTTTCATGTGTACAAATATGGCTGTGGTAGCGTCCACCAAACAGATCGTAGATCTAATTTTTTTTTTTTTAATACTTTATAGGCTAGCGTTTGACCACTATCTCACCTGTTGGTAATTGATGATGCGGTCGAAGATGGTAAGCACGCTAGGCCTAGAATGGGAACTGGCTCTCAAGGATAGCTGCCGGAACACATTAGATGTTTGGTGACAGATTTTCTAACTTGAGGGTGGTAGCTGGCCAGGCGGACACTAGATAGTGTCCTACCACCATGCGAGGGTTGTTGGTTTTTTAACGATGTTTTCCTTCACCGGAGGGCCACTGAGAAGCGCACATAAATTTTTCAATAGAAAAATCCATTGGTGCACGGCGGTTTGAACTCGGTACCACAGCATCAAAGGCGACCATTCTCCCGATTACGCCACCGGGCCCTCAAAATCTAAATGTCATACATCATAATAATATCCCCCAATCAAGTTAAAGCATCGGCTGTGATGCCACATGCGATAGATGGACGAAAAAAATTAACGCGATGTTAGAATAGTTTCAATTTAAAAACAAAAAAATCTACAGAATGCCTGTCACGATCTCTCCTGAAGAAATGAATGAAAATAGAGCATCCGTAATCATCCGTTGAACGGGACTGGTCCTTTATGTTTCTGGGACAACACTGAAAATCCCCTGCCCAATCCATTTAGGGGGGTACAAGTGTCTATAAGTAGGTAACTAGATAGATACATACCAGTTGGTAGGCTCGAGTGGATAAAGACCCCCTGTGGCTCGGTGTCCGCTCCACTCCTCAGCTCGGGTGAAACACTCCACTGGCATCGTTCTCGGTAGGTACTCGACTAACTTTAGTATTAAGCTCTCGGGTATCTAGATAGATGCTTGTTACAAATCTAAGCACTTAAAAGTTGAAAGTTTTTCACGTTACGTTTTCAAAAACAGCCATTAAGTTGACAAGGGGATGGAGGCACTAATATGATCATAAAAATTACGATTATATAGGTAGTTTATTTTGAATAGGTATCTGTATATTTTTGTTATCGCACAGCTTTTATTTATTTGTTCGATTATATATGCAGTCTACATCTATAACTGCGACGATATTGACCAGCTATCATCATCCATACTAAATGTATTTATTAATTTTGATTACTTAATTTACTCTATCTGATATACATCGTAGGTATACATCGTGTTGGCCTGCTTTATAAATAAATAGGTCGATTTCAAAAGACCATTTTTCACTAGACTTCGAAAAATGTTAATCTCTGGTATCAAATCTATACTAATATTATAAAGAGAGAACATTTGTATTTTTGTATGTTTGTAATGATTTGGCTCAAAAACTACTGAACCGATTTAAAAAATTCTTTCCCTTATATATAGAATGGACTTTCGAAATGAAAATAGGCTATATATTATCCCGTTTATTTGTGGAGACCCAATTTGCAACCTAAGTCGACAAAAAAACGGTCGAAAAAACACGTTTCTTACGAACGCTGCTCAATTGAAAACAGATGGAAGAATATTTTCTATGGAAGAGTTGTACAACTTAATAAGACCTACAAAAAAGTGCGCGACAGCATATGTCTATCTCTTAAGGTTGGCTCACAGTAACCATTTTTATTCATACCATCATTATTTTTTTGTTAAAAAATATTACATAACTTCCAGGGCTATTTTCAAGTATATAGTATTAGTCCTTATCCAAATAATTACGTTAATTAGCTTGGCCACATATTATAGATAAAAATTGTCGTTTACAGTATATAATTCAAATGAAAACTCTAGAAGATATCACGGATTTCACATACACGCATCGCAAAATTAATAAAATATTTGCAGTGAAACCACAGAATAGGTCATAGTTACTACGACAGTATAATTATAAGCTTAGCTTTTCTGTAGATCCCCACCGATCACAATCAATTTGAAGTCAATATAGTATAATAATATGATCTATTGTATAAAATAATAATGATCTATATATATATATATAATATTTTAAACCACCCCGACTGATCTATGTATAATCTTTTCATTAAAAGCATTCCAATGACTCTAAACACGACAATTAAAATCTGAGCTGTAAGTTGGTGAGGATTTGAGTATTCTGTAGAGTCCAGGAGATGTCCCAGCATCAGGTCAATGCTTCCATGTTCTTACAATATCGTTGAAGAAGAAGATTTTCGAATTGATCAGACCTATGAAAGTTGATTAAAGCTCATAGTTTTATAACGATTGAACGAATTTTCATGCATCAAAGCTAAGAAAACTCTCGAAGAAGACATCTATAAAAAAAAACTATAAATAATATAATCAAAATCGGTTCCTCCGGTTGGGTGCTAAGATGCTACAGACAGACACAAAGATACACACGTTAAACGTATAATACCCCTACTTTAAATCAAAATCAGTTTATCCGGTTGGGTGCTAAGATGCTACAGACAGACACAAAGATACACACGTTAAACGTATAATACCCCTACTTTAAATCAAAATCGGTTCTTCCGGTTGGGTGCTAAGATGCTACAGACAGACACAAATATACACACGTTAAACGTATAATACCCCTACTTTAAATCAAAATCGGTTCATCCGGTTGGGTGCTAAGATGCTACAGACAGACACAAAGATACACACGTTAAACGTATAATACCCCTACTCTAAATCAAAATCGGTTCCTCCGGTTGGGTGCTAAGATGCTACAGACAGACACACAGATACACACGTTAAACGTATAATACCCCTACTTTTTGCTTCGGGGAACGCCGTAAGGTTACGGTGGCAGATGTTCTCCTTGTGGTGGTAAGCTACTTTTCAACCGAATTCCAAAAAGAAGGAAGTTCTCAATTCGTCTGTATGTTTCTTTCTTTTTTTGTGTGTGTATGTTACGCGATTACTCCGTCAATTATGAACCGATTCGAATTATTATTTTTGTAATCGGTAGGGTACGTTTTCGAGGTGATCCCATTGTAATTTCATTGAGATGTGATAAGTATATTCAGAGATATGACGATAAACGTCTCAAACTTGCTACTAAAATTTACTCGCGGGGCATTGAAGTCAGTTGTTTTAGTTTTTAAACTATCTTAATTTTTGGTAGATTTAATGATCCCACAAAAACCCATGATTCATGAATGCACATAAAACTTTCATTGGTAGGTATATAGCTAGGATTAGAACTAACGACCCTCGGGTCAGAATCAGGGTAACTATCCTTTACGCCTAAGGGCCGTCCAATATCACTACGTAAGTATTATAAAACAATGTCCATCACTGCGTCTGTCTGTCTGTTCGCAATAATCTCAATATCTTCTGAATGGATTATCATGCGGTTTTCACCAATAGCCAGAGTGTTTATGTTCAGGCTTTAGTTTACAGTCCACTTTCCTTATTCCCGCCGACGTCCCTCCACTACCATTATCCAACTCCGCATTTAAAACTCGCGGCAAAATGCTCCTGCGCACTGATTGGCCGGGCATCCTGCAATCGCCGCCAGTCGCCATGGAGTCGCGAAATCAATCTACAGCAATGAAAATGTAAAAAACATAATTTTGTGTGCATAAAAGTTTCCGCAGTGAGAATTCCCCGTCAAGTGCTGTGTTATCATCTTAACTATTCAAAACACATTAAATCATAACAGGATATTTACTAATGTGCGTGTATCAAACGAGAGCTGCATGTGAGTACCCTTCCATCCTTTTCAAATTTTCCATTAATCTTAGCTGAAGCCTTAACATCCCATTTTTTGTGGTCCTATCAGAGCGCGAATTATCGTCAAATTCTTTATTAAATTTCATTAGAAAATCTGATAGTAAAACCAGCAAAATCAACAAGCAACCAACTTAAGTTGGCCCGGTTTTACATACAGGCTACTCGGTTTCATATGTCAAATTAACTTGGTTTCCTATTCAAAATTGCGTCATCTTTTATTTTCTAGTAATTTTAAACAAAATATCGTTATAACTCACATATATAAACATCTAATACACATAATAATCGTCTCTAACTACACTTATAACTAAATTAAATAATCCTAATCACGGTATTTACAGAATAAACTCGTAACAATCATATCAAGTTGTATCTACCTTCAACTCATTTATCGATCGACCGACCGGTCTCGCAGTTAACTTACTTTACTGTTATCTTTATCTATCTTATGAGTATGGAGAAAAATAAACTTAGATTGTTGCGGTCTCAACGCGAATATGTGTTCCGGAGACATTCAAATTCTGTACGATCTATCACGGGAGATGATTCAAGATCGTTCAAAGGAATCGTCGTTTAAATCTAGATATAAGCGCATACATTCAATTCGCGAGGAATACATGAAGCTTTCTGAACAAATAAATGAATTGAAATTAGAACTGAAACCTGATTCGGAAGTCGATCTGTCGGCTATTAGTGCGTTCGATGAGTTGTATAACACGGTTATAAGTGCGGCCGACCAGTTATCAGATGCCTCCAGCGCGGGCGTCAAAGCCGCCGGGGCACTTAATTGTTCGTCGTCACATCAACCTTCAGTGAATGTGCGACTTCCTCAACTACAATTACCCCACTTTAATGGTAGCACCGAAGATTTTCAAGTATTTTTCGATACGTTTAAAGCACTGATCCATGAAAACAATACATTATCCGATATAGAAAAATATCATTATCTCATCTCGTGTTTATCCGGTCCTGCGCTGTCATTAGTGAAAGGAATTCCGGTTACCGCGAATAATTATCAGATTGTTTACGCTGCATTAGTCGAACGTTATCAGAACAAACGAATCTTAGCCGTTACCTACTTAGAGAAAATTGTTAATTATCCCGTAGTACGGGCGGGTAATTATAGGGAGTTACAGAATCTCACCAACGTGTTTTATGAATCGAGTCACGCCCTCGCAGCTATAAATATTGAGAATTTAGGTGAATATATCTTATTCCATTTAGCCTCGCGATCGCTCGATGCGGATACTCGCATGCGGTTCGAAACTCAAAACAGCACACAAATACCTACTTTTAGTGATCTTCTCAAGTTTCTTCAAGACTACGTAAAGATCTTAGAAACTACACAACGATCTCCAAATCCTATCTCATCCCGGACCTTTGACGGGAAAAACAATCCTTCGCGGACTTTCGACGGAAAGAAATCTCAGCCAAATAATCGGCAATCTAGCGGCGGATCAAACCGCTCATCTTATCTTACTGAATCTAGCCCGCCAACATTCAAATGTTTGTGTTGCGGCGAGGTGCACTCCATATATCGGTGCCCTACCTTTCAATCGTTAGACTGTCGTGCTAGACTTGACTTAGTAAAAAATAAACAATTGTGTACTAACTGCCTACGTAACAACCACGTCATAGACAAGTGCATATCAAAGGTAACTTGTTCAATGTGCGGATTACGTCATCATTCGTTGTTGCACTTTGAGAGCCCCCAAGTGAACTCGAGTGACATCACTCAAGCGAGCACTAGCGCGCATTTAGGATCGAGCCGCAGCATAGTGCTACTAGGGACGTGTCAGCTGCGCGTTTGTAATACCGTTGCCGGCACGCAGCGCACCGTGCGCGCTCTTATCGATAGCGGCGCGCAAGACTCATTCATAACTACTGCCTGCGCACGGAATTTAGGCCTCAAGCTCCATCGCTGCAATCTTACGGTAGCTGGACTTGGTCAGAACACTGTGTTTCAAGTCAGGGGAGTCACACAGTGCGTTTTGCAACCCCTCGATAACAACGACCCGCTATACAAGTTAAAATCTATCGTTCTAGACAACATTACCTCGCAGATGCCTAGCGTTCAAGTGCCGTCAGTCGTCCGGAGTCTATGTCAACATTTTGTTCTCGCCGACCGCGACTTCGACCGACCCGGACCGATAGATCTTTTAATCGGAGCAGAACTTTTTTCGGAAATCTATGACGGTCAACGCGTTAAGCTAGGTCCCGGTTTACCTACCGCCTTGCACAGCGTATTCGGCTGGATACTCACCGGCGCCGTTGACATCGACGTATCACCGCCACCCGCTGTCTCGTCACTGTTAGCTGCTTCGCGCACACTCGACGAGCAAGTCCGACAGTTCTGGGAAGTCGAGGAGCCACCGCGCGCGCGTATTAATAAGCCCGAAGATGACATCTGTGAGACTATGTACGCTGATCTTACCTCCCGCGAACCTAACGGACGTTACGTCGTACCTATCCTTCTAAAGGACCGCGATTGCACATTAGGCGAATCGTATCACACTTCTTTGTCTCGGTTAAATAACCTCGAGAAGAAGCTCAACAGACAACCTCACCTTAAAACCGATTACACAAACTTTATGCAAGAGTACGAAAGTCTCGGTCACATGCAACCGATATATCCATCTCAGTCTCATCCACAACCGCAAAAGCGTTATCTTATCCCGCATCATTGCGTCATTCGACCAGAAAGCACAACAACTAAGCTGCGAGTGGTTTTTGACGCAAGCTGCAAGACTACTAATGGTTTATCTCTCAACGACGTAGTGTACGCTGGCCCTAAGCTTCAAGTTGATATTATAGATATCATAACCAACTTCAGACTGCACAGAGTAGTGTTTACCTGTGACATATCCAAGATGTATCGTCAAATTTTAATTCGACCAGAGGATCGCTGCTATCAGCACGTACTATGGCGTGAGTCCCCTAGTGACCCGGTAACGGAATACGAACTCTCCACCGTGACGTACGGAGTATCGAGTTCACCTTACCTTGCGATTCGCACTCTCCATCAACTAGCGGCTGATCACGGCGATGAGTATCCCCGCGCTGCTGAAGCAGTTCGTCATGAGACATTTATGGATGATGTTACGACAGGTGCGCCCTCTGTTGAAGCCGCAATCAAACTTAAAGACGAGCTTATCAAACTTCTCGGCCACGCTCAACTTGAGCTGCGAAAATGGAGCAGCAACTCCACCTCCTTTTTGCAAACCTTGCCAGTAGATCACTGCCAATCTCCAAAACAATTTTCAGAACAAGACTATAAAAATATGCTAAAAATCTTAGGAGTCCAATATGATCCGAAGGAGGATAGTTTCACGTACTCACATTCTCCGATCGTCGACACTGAACATACGAAGCGTTCTATCTTATCTAACGTTGCTCGCATCTTCGACCCTCTCGGCTGGCTCACACCTGTCATTCTCAAGGCAAAATTACTCCTTCAAGATTTGTGGCGTTCACATCTCTCTTGGGACGAACCGATTCCCAGAGACTTATCTCAAGACTGGCGAGAATTTATCTCGGACCTAAATAATTTAAATTTCATCAACATACCGCGTCATGTCATCCCTCATCAAGGCAAGACATTTTCTATTATCGGCTATTGTGACGGATCGACCAAGGCTTTCGGCTGTTCAGTCTATCTCCGTGCTGCCACTGATGACCAGGTCAATGTCCATCTTCTGATAGCTAAGTCCAAGGTAGCCCCGTTAAAGGTCCTCACTGTCAACCGTTTGGAACTTTGCGGCGCGGTTTTACTAGCAAAAGTCGCTAGTAGAATTTACTCCTTGCTTAGCAAAAACCTAAACTTATCTCAATGCTATCTTTTCACTGATAGTTCGACGGTGCTGTCAAAACAAACTACAACTTACAAACTCAGCTGGAACGCTCCTCCAGTTTTTCGCGCGTGCAGAGAGTAGTAGCGTGGATCTACCGTTTCATAGATAACGCTAAACGTAAACGCTCGGAGCGTAACTTATCGCCTTTTCTCACCTCCACCGAACTCGATAGGTCAGTCAATTCTTTAGTGAAATATGTTCAACAGCAACAACTTAAAGAAATCCCACCTTTGGTTTCAACCAAAAAATCTCTTCCGAGACACATCTCTAAGCTCTCGCCGTTTGTAGATTCGCTTGGTATTATTCGTGTGGGTGGACGACTAGGGCAATCCGACTTACCTAATAGTGTCAAACATCCTTATCTTTTACCAAAATCATCTCGGCTGTGTCAACTCCTTATCGATCATTTTCATGCAACTTACCTTCACTGTGGACCGCGTCTTCTGCAGTCATTAATCCAACGTCGATTTTGGATTCTCGGCCTACGTAACCTTATTAGATCGCGACTATCTAAATGCGTCACTTGCTTCAAAACAGCACCTACTCATCTGCAACCATTGATGGGTGATCTACCTTCATCTCGTGTAACACCACAATGTTTCCAGATAATTGGAATTGATTTTGGAGGGCCGGTGATGATAAAAGAAAGTAGGCGTCGTAATGCACGATCTTATAAGGCATATCTATGTCTTATCGTTTGTCACTCAACTAAGGCAATTCATCTCGAGCTGGTCACCGAGTTGACCACAGAAGCTTTTATCGCAGCTTTCGACCGTTTCATATCACGGAGGGGTCTTTGCCAATTAGTTGTTACCGACGGTGGAACCAACTTCATCGGTGCTAAGCGCTATCTATCAGAAGTTTCAGAAATGCTAGATAAAGAAAGCGACTCAATCTCTCAGCAGCTCGCGTTTCGAGGCATAACCTGGAAAATTAATCCCGCTTCGGGAGCACACTTTGGCGGTATTTTCGAACGCAGTATTCGTTTTACTAAGTATCACCTTAGGCGAGTCATAGGAGCTCAGACCCTTACTTACGAAGAATTCTATACTGTTCTTACTAAAATCGAAGCGATGTTAAACTCCAGACCTTTGGTGGAGCTTTCATCCGATCCCCGTGAAGTTGACGCTCTCACTGCTGGGCATTTTCTGATTGGCCGCCCGTTAGTTTCCTTACCTGAACCAGTACACGATAAGAATGTATGTCTGCGTTCTCGCTGGCAGCTTATACAGAGACTTACTCAAAGTTTCTGGCGTACTTGGCAAAGGGACTGCCTTCATACTCACCAACAACGCGTAAAATGGTTCAAGTCAGATAACCGACAACCTAAATTGGACGATCTTGTAACCATTATTGAACCAAACTTACCTCCTAACGAATGGCGTCTAGGTCGCATCGTAAAGTTGCATCCCGGAAAAGACAACATCATCCGCGTTGTGACTGTCAAAACTGCTAAAGGCTTGCTAGTGCGACCAGCGGTAACAATCTGTCCTCTTCCGATCGAAGAGCAGCATTTATCTTCATAATTAGAAGACCTTAAACTTATTCTTAACTTAAAAAACAATATTCTTAGCATTTAACTTTAAATATTTATATATACATTAACATTAACTTACACTTCTAAATTGTTCACATATGTAATTTATTATGCAACTTATCACACCTATTTATCTAATACCAATGACCTTATGAATCCGAGTAGTATCTTAGTAGCAGGGTCGCGAACCCTCATTTAACCTTGTGAAATCCATGATGATTTCATGTGGGGGGATATGTTCAGGCTTTAGTTTACAGTCCACTTTCCTTATTCCCGCCAACGTCCCTCCACTACCATTATCCAACTCCGCATTTAAAACTCGCGGCAAAATGCTCCTGCGCACTGATTGGCCGGGCATCCTGCAATCGCCGCCAGTCGCCATGGAGTCGCGAAATCAATCTACAGCAATGAAAATGTAAAAAAAGTGTCGTCATAGCCCAGTGGTTACAGTGATGGAATTGCGATCCTTTGGTCACGTGTTCAAATCTATAATTATGAAAAATATTTTTGAGTTTTTGGCGGGAACGTGGAAAAGTGTGTGTGATCTCATTGTATTCTTTCCTAAAACTTGTGTTCTTCCGCGTGTTAATATGTAATAAATGTGGATTGTTAACCATTAAGTGCCGGTGAATGTGTGCGAGTGTAGGGAAACAGCACAATGTTGAAAAACATGCTATTTGCGTTCTCACCAAAATTCCACTGAAAATCTTCAGTAAACACCACATCTTTACTGAAGGTATGACTTAGACTAGACTTTTACTTGACAACTGACCTGATATGTGACTTTGACCCATCTCTACTACTAAAATTCATTAAAACTTGAAAAATTTCAATACTTGACACTGGCTAAATACACTAATCGTGTGGAGCCATAAAGAAACAAAAAAAAAAAAAAAAAAAAAAAAAATATGTAAAAAACATAATTTTGTGTGCATAAAAGTTTCCGCAGTGAGAATTCCCCGTCAAGTGCTGTGTTATCATCTTAACTATTCAAAACACATTAAATCATAACAGGATATTTACTAATGTGCGTGTATCAAACGAGAGCTGCATGTGAGTACCCTTCCATCCTTTTCAAATTTTCCATTAATCTTAGCTGAAGCCTTAACAGTTTATGAGGAAGGTTTAGGTCTTAGGTGCATAATTCGTTAAGGTTTTGTGTAAATTGGTTGAAATATGACGATGATTGTTAAATATGTTAATATTTTATATTCGATGCAACAAACTGATGCAAATTTTGTAGGTATATATGTTCTACCCGTGCGAAGCCGGGGCGGGCTGCTAGTATACTATATTTTTATGCGTTTTAATATTTTCGTATTGCTATCACGAGCTTTTTTTAAGAAATAATCTGCTTAATTTGACTGCAAAGATCCTGTCTATTGGATAGATGATATTAAAATTGACTAAGTTTCGTGGATTCATCGCATATTGTACCATAAATATTATATAGATATTTACAGATATATAAGATAGAATAAGTTCATAAGGTTTTTAACACAATCACTAAACATATATGAATGTTTTACTTCTTCCTATATCAACACCATCAACACCAATATTATAAATGCGAAAGTCCGTTTGTATGGTTGTTTGTTTGTTAAGGATAGAGCTTCGTCACGGTCAAGCGGCTGAACCGATTCAGCTACAAGAGCTTGATTCAGCTTGAGCAGAAGTTTTGCAGAGAAATAGCTATGTATTATGGATTAGGACTATAGGATACTTTCTAACGCGAGCGAAGCCGCGGGGCAAAGCTATTTTATGATAATACTAGCTAATACCCGCGACTTCGTTCACGTACACCAAAAATATAGTAGCCTATGTTCATCCTGATGCTATAAAGTCTCTTTGTTAAATTTCAGTACATTGGATCGTCCGTTTAGGCGTGATTACGTTACAAACAGACAAAGTGATGGTGTTACAAACTAATACTGTGTATGGCTTCTTTAGTCTCTAACACGAAATCGTTCATGACTTTCTTGTTTACCATTTTCACAATATGCAATACAGGTAATATTTTAAAGCGTTATTCATATCTAATGCAATAATACCTACAAAAGATATTTTAGTAAAAGTGATTAGTGGCCGGATTTTCAGTACATTTATTGAGTTTTTGTACGCAACAACGCTATCATTGAGTAGATAAACACTCAATAAATGTATCTCAGAAACCGGCTATTAGTAGCACAATCTTACCTGAGAGACTATGAAATTTACGATAGTTTCGTTTATCTCTGGATTGTAAAAAGCTGTACTGGATAACACATTTTTTGTCCAATTCATACGACACATATTTTCTAGCCGTCTTCCTTAATTGTAAAATCAAGGTTCTTCACCCTTTTTTTAGGGTTCCGTAGCCGAATAGCAAAAACGGAACCCTTATAGATTCATCATGTCTGTCTGCCTGTCTGTCCGTCTGTATGTCACAGCCATTTTATTCCGAAACTACTAGGACTACAGAATTGAAACTTGGTAGGTAGATGTATTCTGTGAACCGCTTTCCGATTTTTATACAAAAACTAGAAATGCCCCGCGGCTTCGCTCGCGTTAAAGACTTCTTTTATTTACTTAAAATTAAAATGTATTTTGTAAAAACATCAAAAAGACATCAAAGAAGCCAAATCGGTTCAAACTTTGAACCCCAGTTTCATCCCCTTAAGTAGTAAATTTTGAAAATCATTTCTCAGAGGGAACTAACGTCGTAATAACTATCTGCATGCCAAATTTTAGTCCAATCCGAAATAATATTGATTTTCAGACTTTGTTATCCTATTTCACCCTCTTAGGGGTGGAATTTCATAAAAACCTGAATCACGTATTTACTTTTTTTTTACTGAAGCACTTGTGTTAAGTTTCGAATAGAAAATACTATCTAATCTTGTTTCTCCATACAAACTTTGAACCCCCATTTCATACCCTAAAGGGGTGAATTTTGTAAAATCCTTTCTTAGTACACGTTTACGTACTAAGACAAATATACCCTCCAAATGTCAAGTCTCTACGACCAGCGGTTTAGGCTGTGCGTTGTCTGTCAGTCAGTCAGTCAGTCAGTCAGTCAGTTGGTTTGTCAGGACAAAGATTTTTATAAGTATTAAATAGATTTTAATTTATTTTTTATCATAGTTTCTCTGAGTTATAGCTATTTAAATATTTCGGAAGAGTACTTATTCTGTGCTTGTAAGTACTAGTATATTTGTAGTAGCAACAAAGGCAACTATTTAAAGCGGGTGCTCCCGTAGAAACACAAACAGTGCCATGTTTAAATATTCAATGGGTCGTGTAAAGAAACTGCAGCACAGAGGTTTTGAATCAATATGAAGGGCTTGCCCGCGATACCATCTCCACGGAATTAGACCACGCCAGTCGCCACACGCCGTAGCTATAGACACCTATTTATAGTCTGGTGTGTCCCACTGCAGAGCAAAGGCCCCATTCCTCCTTGTGACAAAAGGTCTCCAGTTCATCCTGCCATCTCCGTCTGGGCGCGTCGTCGTCTAACGTTCTGTCGAACGTTCTCTATAGAAAGTTTGGCCTCAGATCGTTCGTCATACGGCATTCAAGTCCAGCTCAGTTCTATTTCAGTTCGGAAGCTTTACCACACAATAAATAAATAGAGGCTTTACGACTAGCATCAATAATTATAGTTTTGGAATGCAGTATCTGATTCGGTCTTATAGTTTCACTCCCAATATACCTTCTGCGCTCCGGTTATATGGTTTCTGGGCGGGCTCCAAGTGCGGACTTCTAATGATATGACAGAGACCAAGTTTACGCGCCGTAAGCACGTTGTATTATTATCTTTTCTATGCCGTAAGTCAGGATGGGGAGAAATCCGAGTAAGTAGTCAAACATATTTGAGTGGAAACTCTCTGGTTACAATCTCGCACTCTAGCAGGTCGGTGGCAGCTTATAGAACAACTACTTAGACCAAACACAAAAATCGGCTATCGAGTTGCGGGGACCTGGTTTGTATAGGTAGATAGATATATGACTTAGAACTTAGAACTAATACAGTGGATAAGAGCATATGGGTATACGATTGAAATTATGTAAAATTCACAGCAAGCGATGTGAATTTTAAGTAATTAATTACATAATATCAGAAGCGTGCGTTCAGTGGCTAAACTCTATGGCCAATAATTATTAAGATAAGGGTATGATAACACAAACAAATGTCTATGTTTCATCATAAATATTATATTTCAACAGTTTTATTACATCAACATGATTCTTATACTATGAATGTATTTTTTTATTGTAAGTATTAAATATAACGCTTTAGTTTTATAATTTTATTTTTTAATAAGTATTATATATTTATATATATACCCATTTCGATAATTGACATTTTTAATTGAAAATATTAATATCTAAGTACTTAGTATTTTACATGTAGGATATTTACATTTTATGCATTAGAAGTGCGTATACCCATTTTAATACAATATGTTAAACATTTTTGAATTTACAGTCAATAATAGTCATAAATACTTATTATCTTATGTGTATGATATTTACATTTTAATGTTTGCAATCTACTTGCAAAAAAGAGGATTTCCATTCGGCTGTAAGTTTATTTTTGTACTAGAAGTGCCCCGCGGCTACGCCCGCGTTAAAGACTACTTTTATTTACTTAAACCTTTTATTTTGTAAAAACTTTTTTATCATAAAATACATTAAAGAAGTAAAAGCCAAATTGGTTCACCCGTTTTCAAGTTATTGCGTGACTAAGGGAAATAGGGATTCATATTTATAAAACCCGAAAAACCATATTGATTTTCAGACCAACCCCTAAGCGAAAATCCTGCAACACGTATTTACTTATTTATTTACAGAAGTACTTATGTAAATCTATGAAGGTACGGATTCGACACACCGCAGCGTCCTGCGTGCGCGATCTAGGCGGCGATCAGATAGCGCAGTAGTATTTGTACCGACTGGTTCACACCAATAAAACGCGATCAGAAAACAATTGAAAAGTACTGAGATCGCGCCCGCAGATCGCAGGACGCTGCGGTGTGACCATTACACCTTAAGTGTATATGAGGGGTATAGAATGAAAGGCAGCTATATCCACCTAGGCATTTTTTTCATAAAGCAGAAAAGACGTCTTATTTTATTTTTACTGTAGCAACACGTGTAAAAAAAGCTTAGGTTAAAATAAATTAGGAATGTTGGTACCACTGAACAACACACAATTATCAACCAATCCAAATTAAAACTTTTACGCGATAATTTTAAAATCACTTAGCTGTATTTGATACCAACAAAAGGATTTAGCTGTCTTTGATTCTGATTGTAATTGGATATAGCTGTTTTTGATACCAATTCTTACATTTTTAGTAGGATTTAGCTGATAGCCCTGTGGATTTAGCTGACTTTGATTCTAAACCGATTCTTTAAACGGGAATTTGGCTGGGATTTAGCTGTTTTAGTGCCAAACAATTTTGTAAACTTATGTGGAATAGTATGAAGAATAAGATGGCATTCACAGTTATAAAATGACTTGTTGTGGATATAGCTGCCTTTGATTCTATACCCCTCATATATATAATTAAAAAAAAAAAAGTAAATCCGGGGGGAATATTAAAAAAATCCTTTCTAAGCGGATACATGCATCATAACAATTATCTGCATTTAAAATTTCAGCCCAATCCGAAACAATATTGATTTGCAGACTTTGTTACCCCACTTCACCCTCTTAGGGTGGCATTTTGAAAAAGCCTGGAACTCGTATTTTCTTATTTATTTACAGAGGTACTTGTGTGAAATGTCGAATAAAATGAGTATCCATCTCCTTAAAGAGTGAATTTTGAAAAATCCTTTCTTAGCGGATACCTACGTCAAAATAACTAACTATCTGCATGCCAAATGTCAGCGCAATCCGAAACAATATTGATTTCAGACTTTGTCACCCCACTTCACCCTTATACGGGTGGCATTGCGGAAAAGCCTGAAACACGTACTTGCTTATTTATTTACTGAAGTACTTGTGTGAAGTTTCGAATATAAAAGACTATCTTATCTTGTTTCTTCATATAAACTTTGAACCCCCATTTCACCCTCTCAGGGGTTGAATTTAGAAAAAGCCTGAAACACGTTATTACTTATTTATTTACTGAAGCACTTGTGTGAAGTTTCGAATAGAAAAGACTATGTAATCTTGTTTCTCCATACAAACTTTGAACCCCCATTTCATTCCCTAAAGGGGTGAATTTTGGAAAATCCTTTGCTAGTACACTCTTACGAACTAAGATAAATATTCCCTCTAAATTTCAAGTCTCTACGGCCAGCGGTTTAGGCTGTGCGTTGTCTATCAGTCAGTCAGTATGTCAGGGATGTTTTGTTACGCGATTACTCTGCCAATTGTGAACCGATTCGAGTGATTATATATTTTTATTTATAGGATAAATCTTTATTCTAATCTCAATATTATTTCATCGAGATCTGGTGCGTATCTCCAGATATATGGAGATAAACACCTCCAACTTGGAACTACATACAATGACTAGCGCATTAATTAAATTCGGTTTTTTCGTTTTGTAAACGATCTTAAATGGTTAATAACATTTAGTTGTTTAAGAAATATACCCATTTATATAAGACTAGTTGATATAGTTATAGATATAGATAAGTTAATTGAGATTTTACGATAATAGTAAATTCATGATGTCTATAACAAGTATATAACTTGTGTGGTATCTGGACGACGGAACCCTTGGAGGAAAAGCCACAACTGTATTACAAGATTTACAGTTTTTAATTGACAAATTTAAATTGATTGGCCTGGAAGTAAATTTTTCTAAGTGTGAACTTTTTGTCACAGATATTGTACCATCGCACCAAAGAGACGATTTGTATAATAAATTTAACAGTTTGGCTCCAAATTTAAAATTACTAAACAAAGAAAGTCTACGCCTCCTAGGAGCTCCGATCCTTCAAGAGTCATTTCCGGTTTTTGTTGTAGACGTATCGTCAAAAATTTGACGATACGTCTAAGCGTCTCACCGAAATTCATAACCACATGGCTTACCATCTAATTCGATTTTGTGCCAAAATGTACATACATACTACGCTGTAGTCCTCTTTGGAATCAACAACCTTTACTACTAAGTTTAGATGACGCGATCAAAAATATTTTAACACAAAAACTAAATTGTTCACTTTCAAATAATTCATGGTGTCAGGCCTCTCTGCCTATTCGGTTTGGAGGCATTGGCATTCGCAAAATTTCAAGTGTTTCACTACCGGCCTTTTTATCTTCTACTAATAGTGTTTCATCTCTTTTAAAAAAAAAAATTCTATTTCTATAGCATACATGGAAGAAGCTATAACCGCCTGGTCTTTGGCTTGTCCAGGTGAGGTCTTACCTATAAAACTTAGTTCACAAAAGCTATGGGACGAGCCCCTTTGTAAAATTGTTCAGGATGAACTAATTCAAAATAGTGTTGATATTAGGGACCGGGCTCGTCTCCTTGCCACACGTGAAAAAGAATCTGGATACTGGCTACACGCATTACCTTCTTCCAACATAGGTACCCTTATGGACGATGACAGCTTCTCTGGCAGGGCATCTCCCGGACAGTACCTCACAATTGTCACTGCGGCAGTGAAGTAGACAGATTAGGCCACCATGGCCTGTCATGTCGCCGCAGTGCAGGGCGTCTCTCACGTCACGCCTCCTTGAATTACGTCATTCGTCGGGCCCTTGCCACCGTGAACGTGCCGGCTATATTAGAGCCGAACGGTATATCACGTGACGATTGTAAGAGGCCCGACGATATGACGTTGGTTCCGTGGTGCCAAGGGAGACCGTTGGTGTGGGACGCGACGTGTGCTGACACATTAGCGGCGTCCCACATATGCGGGACCTCACGAGCAGCAGGTGCGGCAGCGGATGCGGCAGAAACCCTCAAACGGAGGAAATATGCTGCCATTGGTGATGGCTACTTTTATCTTCCGTTTGGGGTCGAAACAATGGGTCCGTGGGGTCGAGATGCGCGAGGTTTTGTAAAGGAGCTGTCCAGACGATTAATAGACGTCACTCGTGACCAAAGAGCTGGCGCTTACCTCGGCCAACGGATTAGCCTAGCAATTCAACGAGGTAACGTCGCCAGCTTTTTGGGAACGTTACCGGCAGACAGCTGCGACCTAGTTTTTTATTTATAACATTTTACGTATCAGTTTAAATCGTTTTTATCTTAATTTAGTTTTAAGTTGTATATATATGTACTATTTGTAAATATTGTTTATTGTGTGATATTTTCATTTTACATCAATTTTATACTAAAGGTACGCCCACACCGCGGCGTCCGATCTGATAGCGCAGTAGTTCACAACAAACGCGATCTACGGCGATCAGAAAACGATTGAAAATCAGATCGCAAACACGCACGCGGACGCAGGACGTCGCGGTGTGGTCATACCCTCTGTCAGTTCATAAAAAGTTATCAAAACGAATTCAGTGTAGGTACCTTATCATCATCAGACATTGATGAATAAGGTTGGTTTTTTTCCGACGAGTCAGGGAAAGGAATAGCTCATGAAATTCATCATCATAATTGTAGAATAATTAATAACTATTACAAATGACTGTAAGAGCGTTTGTCCACAGACGACGGCACCGGGATGTCAACGAGAACGAGATGACGGCGCCGAAGTAATTAATGGTCCATAATGTATAGTATGGCAGCTTTCCACTAGTAGTGTATGAAATTGCACATACCTAGGTATAATAACACTCGAGTGTATAGTAAAGTGTGTATAAAATCCTTGCCTACGGCTCATTTTTTACGTTTTTATAACACTTATACTAAAATGAATTTATATAGAACTATTTTTAAAGCTTCCATCAATGCGCAAGGTTTCCTTACCTTACTTTATTGTCAATAATTAACTAACTTAAATAATACATAACATTATAAAATATTATTATTATATTATATAATATTTAATTTACATCACGGGTCCTTAATCACTCGGTCCTTTGGAAGGCATTGACGGAGCCGAAGCCAACGTAAAGAGGCCCTTTACAATATTAACTTAAATTATATGATTTGTGGATGGAGAGACGTAAAACTTAGTATAAAAAGATGGTACATTAATTTATTCTGGCTATGAATGTGTAAAATTATGCCTCATTACAAAATATTCAGGCGGGTGGTGACTTGCTATACACTGAATGGGCCCCTCACAAAGGCGGATCGTTACATTGGCGCCGAGAGGCAACATTGGCGTGGATAGCTAAGGGTGTTGAGAGGTGAGCTGCACTTTCACTAAATGCTACTAGCGGCTTTATGCCTTTAACAATTCCACCCTGGAGCTTAGGTCTTAGCTCTTGCGATTCCCACCACCGGCCGGCGGTTCAAGGCAAGCCAAAGGGTCTCATTTAGCCCTCACGGGATAGGGGTACGCAGTGTCGCCACTCACCGTCGGCTCGCCAGAAAGCCGCCCTTGCGCGGTATATATATTATTATTATTACATTATTAAATAATCAGTTATAAATTTTTCAAAAACTTATGACGCACGTGTGTAGTGTTGTGTGTGTGTCCCAACCAGCAATAACTACACTTACAACAATCTCTATACCACTATTTTCTTATACCATTCTTATATTATCATCGTATAACCCTGGATTTGGGCACCATTTATGAGCGTATTTTGTTTAATATCCTTCTAATATCAGTCTCATTGTCCAGTCAAGTCAAGTCCTACCAAAACTAATATAAGCGTAATACAGGGTGGGGCAAAAGTAATCATCCAATGTTCTTTCGCGGTAATTTTTTTTAATGAAAAAACTTTGGTTTTGCTTTTAAAATTTGTTTACTTAATCCATTAGAATTTATTCCATTAAGTTGAAAAAATGATATCGGTCAAGTGGCCGCCGCCAGAGTTGATGACTATACGGGTTCGTTTTATGGCATTTTCCATCACTCCATCACTCTTGCCAGAACTTCGGGCGACAGGTTCTCGCATTCCTGGCGAATATTCTCCTTAAGAGCTGCGAGAGCCTCAGGCTTGTTGACGTAAGCCCGCGACTTTAAAAAACCCCATAAAAAGAAGTCTGGAGCGGTTAAATCGGGTGATCTGGCCGCCCAGTGCAAATCACCAAAACGAGAGATCAAGCGACCCGGAAATGATTCCTTCAGAATATTGGTTGTGGCTCGAGCAGTGTGCGCAACGTGTGTTGCACCATCCTGTTGGTTCTCCAGTCCCAATTCATCCAATTGAGGAAGAAAAAAATTGGTAATCATGGCTCTGTAGCGCGCGCCGTCCACAGTCGTCATTTAGCCCGCGGCGTTCTCAACAAGAAAATGGCTTGATGACACCTCCAGCGTAAACAGCACACCGCGCAGTAACTTTGAGCGGGTGTAATAGCTCTTCGTGGGTGATATACGGATTTTCGGTGCCCCAGAAACGATAATTTTGTTTATTCACGTAACCACTACGATGGAAATGAGCCTCATCGCTCATGATATTTTTTGATGAAAAATCGTCCACCTCTTCGTTGAGATTCAGGATGGCTTCAGCGTAGGTTAGACGCGTTTGGCGGTCTACAGCTAACAGCTCCTGCACTGTCTGCAATTTGTAAGGGAACATCTTCAAATCTTTCACGAGAATTCTGCATAGGGACCGTCGTCTGGTCGATGTTTCGGGCTCCTCTCCGACATCTTGGGCAACGGCAGCGATATTCTCAGCAGAACGGCTGCTCCGGGGCCGGCCAGCTTTGGGAACATCTCGTGTTGTCCCAGTCTCTTCAAGGCGAGTGGCCAAACGCTGCAGTGTTTGTCCAGTTGGTGTCGGACAGCCAGGAAATCTGCGGAAATTCACGCTGCGCCAACCAAAAATATGGAAACAATTATTCCACATTCTTGCGGAGTAAACCGATTCATGGCTTGTCGATTTGTACTCTGCGTTTGTTTACTTCACCAAAACTTTGCCAAATGTCAAAACCGAATTTACATCTGGCGCCATTTGCAAAAGATATAGCGTTTTCCAATAGGGTGATTACTTTTGCCCCACCCAGTACATAGGCTTACATTGTATTGACGTCAGAGTCCTGTGAGCGTAAGAAAGCTTATTATTATTTTACATAATCAAATACAATCGTAAAAAAACTGTTGGGTGAGTGTTTGTTTAAAAGTTACAACTAATAAAACTGGCCAAGTGCGAGTCAGCATCGCGTCTCTTATCGCACACTTAGGGAGGGTTCCGTACAATACGAAACATAACTGAGTTTCAACCTCATATATTTGATTAATTGATATTATCAAGAATATTTGGTTTGGTCACGATCTAGAAAGACGGGGCTCGTTTACTAGCGCCATCAATGTCATTTTGCCGAAACTAATTAGATACATGTATGGGGACCCCCTTTAATTTTTAACTTTATTTCGTTTTTAGTATTTGTTGTTCTAGCGGCAACAGAAATACACCATCTGTGAAAATTTCAACTGTCTAACTATCACGGTTAATGAGCTATAGCCTGGTGACAGACGGACAGACAGACAGACAGACAGACAGACAGACGGACGGACAGTGGAGACTTAGTAATAGGGTCCCGTTTTACCCTAATAAAAAAAGAAGTCGAAAACAAGACAGTAAGGATCAAGGTATTTAATAATTATATTATAATAACCGTGCCATTATTAACAAGTGTTTCGTTTTATGCTTTTCAGTAAGTATATATTCGAAAATATAATTTACTGTACAGTAGACCCTAAGTAGTTTACGCTTCACAACTCTTGCGCCTCATCAAATTATAGTATTTCTTATTATTAGTGCACCCTGCGTTCCCTCTTAAGAGCGAACGCCGGGTGCAATTTTCCATACAAATGTATTGAAAATGGCACCCGGCGTTCCCCTGTTTCCTCCCTGGGAAATGCATCTAGAGCAAAATTTGTTTCTACAAAAATCAAGGTCTGCTGTAGTAACGCCCCTATCATTTGCTTTTTTGACCGAAGTGCACTCCGCGTTCTCTCTTAAGAATATGCGTATTTAAGCCTGTAACGGCTTGTCAGAGACTAATATAGGAGCGATAGCAATGACGAAAGCAGAATTGCTGACTTAGGTGTTCGGTCAATACACCGAACATATTCCGGGGAACCAAAATGATGAGGCTGATGAATGGGATGATGTTAGTTAAACGAAGAAAAGGAAAAATGTTTACAAAGATGATTCAATTTTTGTAGTAGCGACATTGTTAGTGAAGCCTGCTGCTTAACTAAGGAGGTACTAAATTATGAAAATAAATAAAATATGTTTTCTTAGCGTCCAATGTCCATTCAAAGGTTCGCGGTATAGGGAAACACACATTTTGTTATTGCTCACTAGGCCGCAATTATGTTCACTTATTTCACTATTAGCACTCTATTACACTGTTCACACTACCACTTGTACACGGTTGTAGTTCAATGTAGCTCCCGCCGTGAGGCCGGCAGGTCCCAGCAGTGTGCGCGCTGCTGCCCAGCGCTCGCCAGGGTGTACTCCATCGCGGTGTTGTATGATGTTTTCGAATGTCTCTCCTCTATGTAGCAAATGTTACGACAAGTGGGAAAGTTATTGCAATGTTCTTATATAAAATAGGCTTCGACGATCTTCGGCTTTATTTTTGTTCTACGAAGTTCTTTGTTAGACGAGTAATTCTTCAAAAAGGGAAATCTCAAGGTAGTCTATACATTAAGGCTGCGTCCTTGTCTGGAGTGTTCAATATGCTGTGTCATTAAAAGTTCATTGAAGTAATTCAATTTACCGTCTCAGTGGATCAGCTGTGATACTATCATGTTACACCGATCGTCACATCGGTTAATAATTGTTTACATTTGTTAAGTGCACCGCTACACAATGTAATAAAGAATGTTACTATTAATTGTATGCTGTCTCGTCTTTTTCGGTCTTGTTTTCTTTCCGTTGTTTGTTATCCTGTTTATCAATGTCGTTCAATTTTGAAGCATAATTGTTTGTTCAGCTGGTTTAATTGGCACTAGAGAAAGTTTTACAATAGGGTCTTTGACTATGCCATTTTTGGTTTTCAAAGCTACTACCCGGACGAAACCGTCGCTTCCGGGAAATTCTTCCACTACTGTGCCCATGAACCTCTTTCCTGCTGGAATGTTATAGATATATATCATCTTTTAACTTACCAGTAATTTTTCTCAAAAAATGATTTTGATTTGATATGATTTGATTCGATTTCTGTTCCGAATTCCGTCCTTTTTAACCGACTTCAAAAAAAGGAGGAGGTTTCTCAATTCGACCGTATGTTTGTTCGCGGATAACTTCGTCGTTTATGAACCGATTTCGATTATTCTTTTTTTGTTCGAAAGGAGATATCCCAAGTGTGGTACCATGGTAATTTTATCGAGGTATGATAAGTATCTCCAGAGATATTGAGATAAACATCTCAAAATTGGTACTGAAAATGAATATTTTTTTTATGTTTGTTCGCGGATAACTTCGTCGTTTATGAACCGATTTCGATTATTCTTTTTTTGTTCGAAAGGAGATATCCCAAGTGTAGTACCATGGTAATTTTATCGAGGTATGATAAGTATCTCCAGAGATATTGAGATAAACATCTCAAAATTGGTACTGAAAATGAATAGCGCGGCATTGAAGTCGGTTGTTTTTTAGTTTTTAAACGATATTATTACCCGTCCGTTTTATTATAGCTGACTTCGTTCTTTGCAGTTCATGTAATGTTAGATATTAAATAAATGTTTACGTTACAATTGTGGTGTCAGTACCCGTAGTATCCCTGCAACTATTCGGGTTATTTAAAAAAATTGGTATGTTGTTTTAGTAAATCGTCTATAATGTTGTACTGTTTTGTTGTACTTGTTTTATGTTCTTTGCCTCTTCATTTGTTGATACAGCTCCTGTTTAGTTTGTTATTTCTCCGGATCATGATGGCCCGTGCCACCACAACGAGTTGTCCTTAAGTTGAGTCCCAGTAATGCCTTGACTCGCTGGATCAGTAGGATTATCGCCTGTGTTTACGTAACTCCAACAGTCAGCTGGCATTATCTGTTTTATAGCGTCCACTCTGTTAGCTACGAATGGCTTTCATCGCGTTGATTCTCCTTGAATCCATCCTAATGTAACCATAGAGACGCACAATCCATACACTTCAGCTCTACAGTTTAAGATAGTTGTAATTTTGTTCATTAGTTTTGATAATAAATGAGCTACATATAGTTCAATGCGCGGTAGTGTTATGGCTTTCTTACGTGGTACCAGTCTGGACTTCGCAGCGACCAGCACGGTCTTTTGTTGTTGTTTAGGCCTGGCGTACACTACACAGGCAAATACACTTTGGGACCCATCACAGAACCCAAACATTTGAAGGACGTCATGTTCATGATTTAATAATCACGTGTTTAATGTTTTTGATGTCAGCCATCACCTTCACCCACTCTTTGCCATTGTTGTCGGTTTCTTGTTTATCCCATTTGAGATCAGTTATTCAGATGTTCTGAAATAATAATTTTAATTTAGCAGATAACAATGACATCCTTCCTAGAGGATCGAATAACTTTGATATTTCCGATAGTACGCTGCGTTTCGTTGGTGTTGATGTTGGTCTATTATAGTTACCTCAGAACGTAAATACACCTTGTTTTGCATCCCAGCATAATCCTAACATTTTCGCTGATTCATCAGTTTTGAATGAGTAAACTGCGTTATCTGATTCCTTTATTTTCTCCAGTAACTCCTGTTTGTTTGTCTGCCATATGCTTTGGTTAAAGCCTCCTGACTTCAACAACTGTATCAAATCTTTAATCAATTGTTTGCCGTGTTCAACGTTGTAGCAGCCGTTTACAAGGTCATCCATTTAGAAATACTTCTTTATTACTTCTCCTGCTTCTGGGAATTTACTACATTCGTCTATTGCTAACTGTTTCAGGGTCATGAGTGCCAGGAACTGTGCTGCCTTTGTGCCGTATGTTACAGTGGTCAATTGAAAAGATTGTGTGTGGTTCCGGTGTTTCTTGCCATACGATTTTCTGAAGATGTTGATCCAAAGGATTGAAGTCACTTGGATGGAAGGCACTGAACAACTGATCATCTGCTCTTACAGAAGCTGCACTATTTTCGTAGATGCTTCTTAAAAGGTGGACTAGGTGTATGGATGCTCTCATTGCTATAAGAGTCTCCTAGAGCTTAGGCCTCTTTACGGAATCGAATGCCTTTGATAAATCAACAAAGCATATAATATGTGAATCGGCTTGTTAAATTCCTGAGCTTTTTCAACATTCGGTTCTATTTCAACATCTTTTGGCTATGAGACTATGAGCGTACTGATCCTCAAAAAGCGACAGGCATAATCTTTCCAAGTATCAGCAATCGTTGCAATGTCTTTTACTGTTTCTCCTTAAGTCATTTTCAACAGACATCTGGTAATTTCCCTTTCTAAGATGACCGGATTGGAGTAGGCCGTGAACATTAAGAAAAACGTTAGTCAGCTGGCATTATCTGTTTTATAGCGTCCACTCTGTTAACTACAAATGGCTTTCATTGCGTTGATTCTCCTTGAATCCATCCTAATGTTACCATAGGGTCGCACCATCTAAACACTTCAACTCTACAGTTTAAGCTTCTTGTCTATTTGTTTCATTAGTTTTGAAAATAAATGAGCACCACATAGTCCAATGCACGGTAGTGGTTATGGCTTTCTTATGTGGTACCAGTCTGGACTTCGCAGCGACCGGCACGGTCTTTTGTAGTTGTTTAGGCCTGGCGTACACTACACAGGCAAATTCACTTTGGGATCCATAATAGAACCCAAAAATGTGTATGACGTCATGTTCGTGAAGTAGTTATCATCTGGGTACGACACTGTCTTCAATGTTTTCGATGTCAACCATCAACTTCACCCATTCGTTGTCAATGTTGTCGCTTACTTGTTTATCCCATTTGAGGTCAGTTATCCAGATGTTCTGAAACAATAATTTTAATTTAGTCGATAACGGTGTCAGCCATCCTAGATGATCGAATAACTTTAATATTGCGGATAGTAGGCTGCGTTTGGTTGGTGTTCATTTTGGTTGATTAAAGTTACCTCTGAACGTAAATACATCTTGTTTTGCATTCCAGTATAATCCTAATGTTTTCGCAGAATCATCAGTTTTGAATGTGTTAACTGCATAATCTGATTCCTTTATTTTCTCCAGTAACTCCTGTTTGTTTGTCTGCCATATGCGTTAACTTGGTTGGTTGGTGACTTTAACAACTGTAACAAATCTAAAATCAATTGTTTGCCGTGTTTGTTGACTTCTCTAATACTTGTGCTGCTTCTGAAAATTTACTACTTTCGTCTATTGCTAACTGTTTCAGGGTCATGAGTGCCAGGAATGGTGCTGCCTCTGTGCCGTATGTTACAGTGGTCAATTGAAAAGATTGTTTGTGTTGTTCCGGTGTTTCTTGCCATACGATTTTCTGAAGATGTTGATCCATAGGATTGAAGTCACTTGGATGGAAGTTACTGGACAACTGATTATCTGCTCTGACTGAATATGCATTATTTTTGTAGAGGCTTCTTAAAAGATGGACTAGGTGTATGGGGCGGGGCTCCCATTGATCTCCCAGAGCTTAGGCTACTTTTTTTAAGGCTTTATCTACGAATGGATTTAATGTTAATAGTTTACTGTTTGATGGTAAGGTTCCGCTATTGTTAAGTATCTCGAAAAAATTGACATTAAATTTATTATTGACATGGTTTATACGGTGTTTAATGATTATGTTATACTAGAAGTGCCCCGCGGCTTCACCCGCGTTAAAAACTTCTTTTATTTACTTAAAACTTTTATTTTGTAAAAACGATTCTATCATTAAACACATCAAATAAGAATTAGCCAAATCGGTTCACCCGTTTTCATGTTATCGCGTGACTAAGACAAATCGGGATTCATATTTATAAAACCCTAAAAACCTAAATTTACAGACTTTGTTACCTACCCCATTTCGAAAAATCCTACAACACGTACTTTATCCCATCTTGTTTCGCCATACAAACTTTGAATCCCCGTTCCGTATCCGGGAGGAATTTTCAGAAAATCATTTCTGAGCGGATACCTATACCTACGTCATAATAACTATCTGCATTCTGAATTTCAGCGCAATCCGAAACAATATTGATTTTTAGACTTTATTACCCCAGTTTATCCTCTTAGGGTGGCATTTTGAAAATGTCTGAAACTCGTATTAACTTATTTATTTACAGAAGTACTTGTGTGAAATGTCGAATAAAACGACTATCTAAACTTTGAACCCCCGCTTCATCCCCTTAAAGAGTGTATTTTGAAAAATTCTTTCTTAGCGGATACCTAGGTCAAAATAACTACCTGCATGCCAAATTTTAGCGCAATCCGAAACAATATTGATTTTGTTACCCCACTTCACCCTTTAAGGGGTGGAATTTTGAAAAAGCCTGAAACACGTATTTACTAACTTAAGTACTTATGTTAAATTTCGAATATAAAAGACTATCTAATATTGTTTTTCCATACAAACTTTGAACACCCGTTTCATCCCCTTCAGGGGAGAATTTTGAGAAATCCTTTCTCAGAGGGAACTAACGTCGTAATAACTATCTGCATGCCAAATTTCAGCGGAATCCAAAACAATATTGATTTCCACACTTTATTACCCCATTTCACCCTCTTAGGAGTAGAATTTAAAAAAAACATGAAACACGTATTTACTTATTTTTTTACTGGAGCACTTTATACAAGTATAAAGTTTCGAATAGAAAATACTATCTAATCTTGTTTTTCCATAGAAACTTTGAACCCCCGTTTCATCCCCTTCAGGGGTGAATGTTGGAAAATCCTTTCTCAGAGGGAACTAACGTCGTAATAACTATCTGCATGCCAAATTTCAGCGCAATCCGAAACAATACTCATTTTCACACTTTGTTACCCCTTTTCACCCTCTTAGGGGTGGAATTTCAAAAAAACCTGAAACACGTATTTACTTATTTTTTTATTGAAGCACTTTTGTGAAGTTTCTGACAAAAAAGACTATCTAATCTTGCCCCCATTTCATCCTCTTAAGGGATGAATTTTGGAAAATCCTTTCTTAGTACGCCCTTACGTACTAAGACAAATATACTCTCTAAATTTCAAGTCTCTACGACAAGCGGTTTAGGCTGTGCGTTGTCTGTTAGTCAGTCAGTCAGTCAGTCAGTATGTCAGGACAAAGATTCTTATAGTATTAGATGACTTAAACACTACTTAAACACCAATTCTTATCGCTTTATGATCAAAAACAATGAACTTTCCTACAAACGTTTTTAATTCATTTAACCCTCTTCGCGGTAGAATTTCCAAAAATCCGTTCTTAGTACACTCCTGGTACTAAGACAAATATACCCTCTAAATTTCAAGTCTCTACGACCAGTGGTTTAGGCTGTGCGTTGTCTATAAGTCACAGACAGAAGTGTCCCACGGCAACGCCCGCGTCATTTCGTTTACTTAGTTTTTTTTCAACCAAAATCAAAAAGTATTAGCCATTGTGGTCCACCCATTTGCAAGTTATCGCGTGAGTAAGGGAATTAGGGGGGAAATTTTGAAAAATCCTGAAGCGGTATATATTTATTTTCAGAAATACTTATGTATAGTTTCGAATAAAAAATACAATCTAATGTCGTTTATCAAACTTTGAACCCCCGTTTCACCCCCTTAAGGAGTGCACATTAAAAAAATCATTTCTTAGCGGATACCAACGTCATAACCACCTGTATGCCAAATTTCAGCGCAATCCGAAACAATATTGATTTTCAGACTTTGTTACCCCATTTCACCCTCTAAGGGGTAGAATTTCGAAAAAATCCTATAACACTTGTTTACTTATTTATGTCCTGAAGCACTTGTGTGAAGTTTCGAATAGAAAAGACTATCTAATAATGTTTCTCCATAGATACTTTGAACCCCCGTTTCATCCCCTTCAGGGGTGAAATTTGAAAAATCCATTTTCAAAGGTATTTAACGTTGTAATAATTATCTGCATGCCAAGTTTTAGCGCAATCCGAAAAAATATTGATTTTGACACTTTGTTACCCCATTTCACCCTCTCAGGGGTGGAATTAAAAAAAAACCTGAATCACGTATTTACTTATTTTTGTACTGAAGCACTTGTGTGAAGTTTCGGATAGAAAAAACTATCTAATCTTGTTTCTCCATACAAACTTTGAACCCCCATTTCATCCCCTTAAGGGGTGAATTTTGAAAAATCCTTTCTTAGTACACCCCTACGTACTAAGACAAATATACCCTCCAAATTTCAAGTCTCTACGACCAGTGGTTTAGGCTGTGCGTTGTCTGTCAGTGAGTCAGTCAGTCAGTCAGTCAGTCAGTCAGTATGTCAGGACAAAGATTCTTATCGTATTAGATTGCTAATATATTTTTGATAATTCACGATGTGATGTAATAAATTATGGAGATAATAACATTATTAATTAATTAATTATTAAATGCTATTAAGTCTGGATACAGAGAGCAACTATCTAAATAATAATATCATCTTTATAACTTACCTGTATTCTCCATAAATGATTTTGATTCGATTTCTGTTCCAAATTCCGTCCTCTATTCGTGTTTTATTATAGCTGACTTCGCTCTCTTCAGTTCATGTAATGTTGGTATTCAGGTAAAAGATTACGTTGCAATAGTGGTGTTACGGCCCGCAGTATCCATGCAAGTACTCGGGTTATTACTAAGTCATCTTTAATGTTGTTATTGCTTTGTTGTACAATGTTTTATGTTCTTCGCCTCATCATCAGTTTTATACAGCTCCTTTAGTTTGTTCTTTCTCCGAATCAAATATTGGTAGCCATGATGGCCCATGCCACCACAACCAGTTGTCCTTAAGTTGAGTCCCAGTAATGCCTTGACTTTTCGTAACGCCAACAGTCAGCTGGCATTATCTGTTTTATAGCATCCACTCTGTTAGCTACAAATGGCTTTTATCGCGTTGATTCTCCTTGAATCCCCCAATGTTACCATAGAGTCGCACCATCCAAACACTCCAAGTTTACAGTTTAAGCTTGTTGTAATTTTATTAATTAGCTTTGATAATAAATGAGCACCATATAGTTCAATGTGCGGTGGTGTTATAGCTTTCTTATGTGCTACCATTCGCAGCGACCAGCAAGGTCTTTTGTTGTTGTTTAGGCCTGGCGAACACTACACAGGCAAATGCACTTTGGGACCCATCACAGAACCCAAAAATGTGTATGACGTCATGTTCGTAATTTAGTAATCATCTGGGTACGACACAGTCTTCAATATTTTCGATGTCAGCCATCAACTTCACCCACTCGTTGTCAATGTTGTCGCTTACTTGTTTATCCCATTTGAGGTCAGTTATCCAGATGTTCTGAAACAATAATTTTAATTTAGTCGATAACGGTGTCAGCCATCCTAGAGGATCGAATTACTTTAATATTGCCGATAGTAGGCTGCGTTTGGTTGGTGTTGATTTTGGTTGATTAAAATGGTTGGTGACTTCAACAACTGTAACAAATCTAAAATCAATTGTTTGCCGTGTTGTAACAGCCGTGTACGTGTTCGTCCTTCCGTCCGTGGGGACTTCTCTAATACTTCTGCTGCTTCTGAAAATTTACTACGTTCGTCTATTGCTAACTGTTTCAGGGTCATGAGTGCCAGGAATGGTGCTGCCTCTGTGCCGTATGTTACAGTGGTCAATTGAAAAGATTGTATGTGTTGTTCCGGTGTTTCTTGCTATACGATTTTCTGAAGATGTTGATCCATAGGATTGAAGTCACTTGGATGGAAGTCACTGGACAACTGATCATCTGCTCTGACTGAATATGCACTATTTTTGTAGAGGCTTCTTAAAAGATGGACTAGGTGTATGGGGCGGGGCTCCCATTGATCTCCCAGAGCTTAGGCTACTTTTTTTTCAGGCTTTATCTACGAATGGATTTAATGTTAATAGTTTACTGTTTGATGGTAAGGTTCCGCTATTGTTAAGTATCTCGAAAAAATTGACATTAAATTTATTATTGACATGGTTTATACGGTGTTTAATGATTATGTTATACTAGAAGTGCCCCGCGGCTTCACCCGCGTTAAAAACTTATTTTATTTACTTAAAACTTTTCTTTTGTAAAAACGATTCTAGCATTAAATACATCAAATAAGCATTAGCCAAATCGGTTCACCCGTTTTCATGTTATCAGGTGACTAAGGCAATTCGGGATTCATATTTATAAAAACCGAAAAACCCAAATTTTCAGAATTTGCTACCTACCCCATTTCAAAAAATCCTACGACACGTACTTTATCTCAACTTATTTTGCCATACAAACTTTGAATCCCCGTTCAGTATCCAGGAGGAATTTTTGGAAAATCCCTTCTGAGCGGATACTTACGTCATAATAACTATCTGCATTCTAAATTTCAGCGCAATCCGAAACAATATTGATTTTTGGACTTTGTTACCCCAGTTTATCCTCTTAGGGTGGCATTTTGAAAAAGTCTGAAACTCTTATTTACTTATTTATTTACTATTTATTTATTTATGTACTTGTGTGAAATATCGAATAAAATGACTATCCAAACTTTGTACTTCCGCTTCATCCCCATGAAGAGTGAAATTTGAAAAATTCTTTCTTAGAGGATACCTAAGTCAAAATAACTATCTGCATATCAAAATTTCAGCGCTATCCGAAACAATATTGAATTTCAGACTTTGTTACCCCATTTCTCCCTCTTAGGGGTGGAATTTCGAAAAAACCTAAAACACGTGTTTACTTATTTATGTCCAGAAGCTCTTGTGTGAAGTTTCGAATAGAAAAGACTATCTAATAATGTTTCTCCATAGAAACTTTGTACCCCCGTTTCATCACTTTAAGAGGTGAATTTTAGAATATCCTTCCTTAGCTCATACTTACGTCATAATAACCACCTGTATGCCAAATTTCAGCGCAATCCGAAACAATATTGATTTTCAGACTTTGTTACCCCATTTCAGCCTCTTAGGGGTGGAATTTCGAAAAAGCCTAAAACACGTATTTACTTATTTATGTACTCAAGCACTTGTGTGAAGTTTCGAATAGAAAAGACTATCTAATGTTGTTTCTCCATAGAAACTTTAAAACCCCGTTTCATCCCTTTAAAGGGTGAATTTCAGAAAATCCTTTCTTAGCTGATACTAATGTCATAATGTCGATTGTAACAAAATTAATGTGTTGCCACCCGTAATCTAGAAACGACAAATGTATACTATACTATTATATGTTATCTATGAAATAAATAGTTGGTCTATGCCGGCATCTTGCAGTTTTAATCACAGGTTATGTGCCTGCGCGTTTTTATTAAAAAATATCGGTTTTAAATTGTGAAAAATGTCTACAAATTTAATGGCCAGCATCTCCAAATTAAAAGGAAGAGAAAACTATGAAGATTGGGCGTTCGCGGTCGAAAATTTTCTGATACTTGAAAACATGCAACAATGCATCTCAAAGGATAGTGATCTCAGTGATCCTAACGATGCCAAAGCTAAGGCAAAAATTATATTAACCATCGATCCTAGCTTATTTGTGCATATAAAAAACGAAGTTACTGCCAAAGGATTATGGACAAGATTGAAAAAACTTTTCGACGACAATGGCTACACGCGACGCATCTCATTACTTCGAAATCTCATATCCATACGTCGAGATAGCTGTGAATCGATGTCTCAATACGTGACTTCAATATTAGAAACAAGTCAGAGATTGAATAATACAGGATTCAAGATCAGTGACGAGTGGATTGGTTCGCTATTGCTGGCGGGATTGCCTGAAAAATTTGAACCGATGATCATGGCGGTGGAGCATTCGGGCATTGAGTTAACCGCAGACGCCATTAAATCTAAGTTACTGGATATGGAGGACGGAAGTGAAATTGTCTCTGGTTTTGGTTCGACACAAAACGCATTCGTTACGAAAGGTTGGCAACAGAAAAAACGAAACCAACAAACGGCAACGTCAAACGTCAAACCAAACGTCAGATGTTACAAATGTAAACAATTAGGACATTTCATGAATAAATGCGAGTTCGTGACAAAAAAGAAAGAATCAAATGCATTCAGTGCCGTATTTCTGAGTGGAAACTTCAGTCAAACAGATTGGTATATTGATAGTGGTGCCAGTTGTCATCTAACATCAAAACAAGACTGGTTATTGAACACGACAAATCAACACAACGTGAAAGAGATTGTTATCGCCGATAAATCAAGAGTTCCAGTAAACGGTTGTGGAGATGTGCAAATTACTACAGTTGTTGGAGGTACTGAATACCAGATCCCAGTTACAGAAGTGTTATACGTGCCGAAATTAGCAACGAACTTATTATCCGTCAGCCAGTTGATAGCAAAAGGCAATACAGTGACATTTAAAGACAATCACTGTTATATTTATAACCGAAGACGTGAACTCGTGGCCACTGCAGATTTGACCGGAGGTGTATACAAACTAAAAATCAAGCAGTCTGATTGTTTGTTGACATCGGCGTCAGGAGATGTATGGCATAGAAGACTTGGCCATTTAAACAGCAAGGATCTAAAAATAATGAGGGATGGTGCTGTTCAAGGAATGTTGTTCACTGATAAGGCTCACATCAGTAAAACCAACTGCATTGTATGTTGTGAAGGGAAGCAAGCCAGATTACCATTCACCAATGTGGGTAATAGAGGCAGCGAGCTACTCGATGTCATCCATGCAGATATCTGTGGACCGATGGAGGTAAAATCTATAGGAAGTAAGAAATACTTCTTGTTATTTGTAGATGACCACAGCAGGATGGCACATGTTTACTTTTTGAAAACAAAGGATGAAGTGTTTTCATTTTTCAAGTCTTTTAAAACACTTGTAGAAAACCAGACAGGCAGAAAACTGAAAGTTTTGAGGACAGATAATGGGACTGAATTCTGCAGCAAGGAATTTGAGAAGTACTTGCAGGATGCTGGAATTATTCATCAGAAAACATGTCCGTACAGTCCAGAACAAAATGGTCTCTGTGAGCGGCTTAACCGCACAGTGGTAGAAAAAGCCAGATGTTTGTTATTTGATGCAGGACTACCAAAACGTTTTTGGGCAGAGGCGGTAAATACCGCAGTTTATCTGAGAAACAGGTCAATAGCATCAGGATTGAATAACAAAACTCCATTTGAGATTTGGACAGGTACCAAGCCAGACGTCAGTAATCTACGTGTATTTGGGAGTAAGACTATGGTTCACATTCCAAAAGAAAGAAGACTAAAATGGGACAAAAAGGCAAGTCAGTGTATTCTTGTGGGTTACCCAGATAATGTAAAGGGTTACCGCATATACAATCCCAACAATGACAGTGTGACAATAGCCAGAGATATTGTTGTGATTGAGGAGGGGATTAAGCAGAAGCAAGATTTGATACACTTGAACATAAACGAAAGCACAAGCAGTGTATTTCTAAAAGAAGAATGCACCCAAGAAGCGGGGGACCTACAAGATACAAAAAGATTGGAAGATCATGAGCAGAAGGCAGAAACGGCGAGCATTGAAGAAGAAAGTATAGGCTCTGAAGAAGAGAACTTTCAGGATTCTTCAGATATGACTGCGGCCAAGCCTGTGACCAAGGCTGAATGTTTGGAGTCTGCGACGAGACTTACTAGTGTCTCAGCATTGCCTCCAAAACGTACTCGTGCTCGACCTGATCGATTCGGCTTCAGTAATGTGTGTATGATACCTAAATTAAGTGCTGATGAAATATCTCTTAATGAGGTGTTGAATGGACCTGAAAGTGAACAGTGGAAATTGGCCATGCAGAGTGAACTTAAATCATTTGAAGACAATGATGCTTGGGACTTAGTTGATGATAAGCCTCCTAGTAGCACAGTTGTACAATGTAAATGGGTTTTTAAAAAGAAATTAGATACCGACAATAAAGTTAGATATAGAGCAAGGTTGGTAGCTAAAGGTTTCACTCAGAGACCTGGTATTGATTTCGATGAAACTTTTTCACCCGTCCTGAGGCATTCTACATTGAGATTGTTATTCGCTTTAGCAGTTCAGCTTAATTTAGATATAAGTCACTTAGATGTTGATACTGCATTTTTAAACGGTTTTTTAAATGAAACTGTTTATATGATGAAACCACCAGGTTTTGAGAGTAGTAATGATGTGGACAAAGTTTTAAAGTTGAAGCGTGCTATTTATGGCTTAAAACAGTCATCAAGAGCATGGTATCAACGGGTTGATGAATTGTTACAGTCTTTGGGTTTTAATAAATCAAAACTTGAACCATGTTTGTTTACCAAGATTAATAAAGATGTAAAAATCATCATTGCGCTGTATGTTGATGATTTCTTTGTTTTTTCAAGTTGTGAGGCAGAAACTAATCAATTAAAGAAAAATTTGTCATCGAAGTTCAAAATTAAAGATTTAGGTTGTATTAAAAATTGTCTAGGAATGCGAGTAGTTGTTAACAAACAGGAGGGTATTATTACCTTAGATCAAGAAAGCTATATTGAAGAATTGTTATTAAAGTTTAATATTCCTGAATGTAAAGTTTCTGATACGCCAATTGAATGCAAAATTAATGTAACAAAAACTGAAATATGTGACAAACGATTGCCCTTTCAGCAACTAATTGGTTGTCTCATGTATATTGCTGTACTCACACGACCTGATATAGTTTTTTCTGTCAATTTTTTGAGCCAGTTTAATAACTGCTACAATGATGAACACTGGGCCTATGCCAAGAGAGTTTTAAAATACTTAAAGAAAACTAAATCATATTATTTGAAATTCTCTGCGAACGGAAATAGTCAATTAGAAGCTTATGTGGATGCAGACTGGGCCAGTAATATCATTGATCGCAGATCTTATACTGGATATTTCTTTAGACTGTCTAATTGTGCTGTCTCATGGGAGACCAAGAAACAGGCTACTGTGGCTCTATCTAGCACAGAAGCCGAGTACATGGGCATATCGGATTGTTGTAGAGAAGCTGTATACTTAAGAAATTTGGTTTTTGAAATCACTAATGAATTGTATCCAATATCTATTTTCAATGATAACCAATCTGCACATAAGTTGTCAGCTAATCCAGTACACCACAAGAGGTCTAAGCATATAGATGTGCGATACCATTTTTGTAGAGAGAAAGTTGCTAAAGAAATTGTCAAAATTGAATATTTGCCTACTGCAGATATGCCTGCAGATATATTAACAAAAGGTTTGTGCAAAAATAAGCACTATAAATTTTTGGCTAAATTTGGTCTATTTAATAAATAAATGTTAAATCAAAAAGGTAAATATATGAGCTACTTGAATGTATAGATAAGTTAATTTATTTTGTTAAGTGGGGGTGTCGATTGTAACAAAATTAATGTGTTGCCACCCGTAATCTAGAAACGACAAATGTATACTATACTATTATATGTTATCTATGAAATAAATAGTTGGTCTATGCCGGCATCTTGCAGTTTTAATCACACATAATAACCACCTGTATGCCAAATTTCAGCGCAATCCAAAACAATATTGATTTTCAGACTTTGTTACCCCATTTCACCCTCTTGGGGGTAAAATTTTGAAAAAACCTAAAACATTCGTTTATTTATTTATGTCCTGAAGCACTTGTGTGAAGTTTCGAATAGAAAAGACTATCTAATAATGTTTCTTCATAGAAACTTTGAACCCCCGTTTCATCCCCTTCAGGGGTGAAATTTGAAAAATCCTTTTTCAAAGGTAACTAACGTTGTAATAATTATCTGCATGCCAAGTTTTAGCGCAATCCGAAAAAATATTGATTTTCAGACTTTGTTACCCCATTTCACCCTCTTAGGGGTGGAATTTCAAAAAAACCTGAAACACGTATTTACTTATTTTTGTACTGAAGCACTTGTGTGAAGTTTCGGATAGAAAAGACTATCTAATCTTGTTTCTCCATACAAACTTTGAACCCCCATTTCATCCCCTTAAGGGGTGAATTTTGAAAAATCCTTTCTTAGTACACCCCTACGTACTAAGACAAATATACCCTCCAAATTTCAAGTCTCTTCAACCAGCGGTTTAGGCTGTGCGTTGTCTGTCAGTGAGTGAGTCAGTCAGTCAGTCAGTCAGTATGTCAGGACAAAGATTCTTATAGTATTAGATTGCTAATATATTTTTGATAATTCACGATATTATGTTATAAATTATTGAGATAATAACATTATTAATTAATTAATTATTAAATGCTATTAAGTCTGGATACAGGAAGCGACTATCTAAATAATAATATCATCTTTATAACTTACCTGTATTCTCGATAAATGATTTTGATTTGATTTGATTCGATTTCTGTTCCAAATCCGTCCTCTATTCGTGTTTCATTATAGCTGACTTCGCTCTCTTCAGTTCATGTAATGTTGGTATTCAGGTAAAAGTTTACGTTGCAATAGTGGTGTTACGGCCCGCAGTATCCATGCATGTACTCGGGTAATTTTTATAAATTAATTATTTTGTTTTAGTAAATTGTCTTTAATGTTGTTATTGCTTTGTTTTACAATGTTTTATGTTCTTCGTCTCATCATCAGTTTTATACAGCTTCTGTTTAGTTTGTTCTTTCTCTGAATCAAATATTGGTAGCCATGATGGCCCGTGCCGAGTTTTCCTTTAGTTGAGTCGTGTCATGAAGGGTATAAAGTCTGAGTTTTCTCTCTTGCTTTTGCATTTATTTAAGTTTTCAGCTTGAGTAATTTCGGACACTACAACTGTTTTTTTAGAGCTTGGTTCTATATCTGTTCTGATCAGTCACATTATGATGTAAATTGTTTGTAAAGGAACATTTATGGCAGCGACTGATGATTTATTAGGGTATAAAGTCGCTGCCTTATGGTTTTTCCAATTCGTCTCTCTCTCTCTCTCTCTCTGTAAGATTTTTGAGACGAGCTATCTCTCCTACAAGTAAGGTGGCAGGACAAATTATTTGTCTCGTAAGAGTGATCTTTTAAAAGTCAATAAACATCAATTTAGCTATCCAATTGTTATGCGGATTTTAATTAATATCTATGCAGCGGATCTTCATATTCTTAATTAAATGGATAACGGTGCGGTGGTGGAAGAAATTGTCTAGGCGGGCGGTGGGGCAGACGCTGGAGGTGGGGGGGACGTACTATGTTCCCCAACCTCTGGGAATTGATGGACTCCTGGAGCCAGGTTAACGGAGCCCTTTGTTGTTGGTGACGCGTAGTCTCCAGGAGTGACAGAAGAAATTCATTCTCTTGCCGTAACCGGGCTATGTTGGCATTCAAAGTTTCCGGCTGTCGGCGTCGTGAAGTACGCAGAGGTTGATGATGTATCGTCATTCTTCTTTGGGACGGGACCCGCTGTGGGTGATGTATATTCTGGGGATATCTATTTCTGTGCTGCTGGGGAAATAGATTTCTGTGTTGCTGGGGATATAGATTTCTGTGTTGCTGGGGATAAGAGGTCATCTGCTGTGGATTATTATAAGTGGATAGCAGATATGGATGACTCTGTTGACTCTGATTAGTTTCTAAATAGTAACGACTATTATTGTTCGGTTGCGGAACATTAAGTAGGTCATACCGGAGCTGTTCAAAGTATGACAATTCTGCCTGGTGAAGCGAAGGGGGAACCAGCTGTATTCTATTCAATGCCATAATAACACCCATATATTGTAATTCGAACAGACCCCGACGCCTAATCGCAGCAGCTTCTGGCAATGTGCGTCTTGTATTTTCGATTACCATTTTACACATGGCGAGCGCCATGTGCAATCTAAACTGGTCCATGGAAATACGTGGAATTACGTCAATATGATCCTCGTCGTTCCTGGAACTGGCATTTTCTATAACCTGACGCAGCCACGAGATAAAATAATCGGTTAGACGTAAATAAAAAGGGTATTCTAATTGATTGCAGTACAGATGGTCACGAATGCCTTCCTGTTCCTCCTGAAATGTCAATGCCGATGTCACCAGTTGTGTAATGAGGTCTGCATTCAGTGCATCGTGGCTCATGTTAACCCAAACATCCCCGTTGTTTGGCATTAATTCCCTGATTTCACGTGGCACTTCACCACCTACCAACCGCATCCATTGCTGAGCTGTCGGGCTGAGTCTTCGTACTCGAAGGTCGAGAGGGCTCGTTTGCTCAGTTAGTCGAGAATTCTCCTGCGATATATGCCGACCTAGCGAGATTACGGGGTGATCTTGTTCTCGTTCAAGCTTGATCATCGCTAGATCCATAGGCACGGATGCAAGTTGTGAGGGCCCTGACGACTGGTGTACCTCGGATGTCGAAAGTGTCGAATGTATCGCTTGGAGTGCAGGCGGTTGGCAGGTGATGTGAGCATCTCCAGTGCTGGCCGCTGGAACGTCTACGTTGTGATGTATGGGTATATTAGGTATAAATGATGATGTCGAGGGTGCATTCAGTAATCTGGAGTAGGTGCTGGCTGCCGGTGTGTTGATCACCAGCCTGCTCCCTTGATGGATTTGGGGAGCACCAGCGTACACTTCATGATTTCGCTCTTCTCTTGTCACTACCTGGTTTATTATAAATGTGTACAGTTGTTGAATCGAAATCCTACTAAATGTAATTATATTATAGGAAGTGCAAGTGTTGAACAAGATTGAGCACAGTCGTACCATATCCTACGACATGCACGATTCCATCATAAACCGCATCATAGCTTAACATCAGTTGAGACAAAAAAAATTGGCTATGTGCGAATTGGACTCGAGCTCCGAGGGTTCCGTAGGTACAACTTGTCAGTTACTAGTACTAGTAGTTACTTGTTGTTAGTTACGAGGTTAAAAGACAAACGTAAATTTGCAATTCTATCACTAGACCGATTCCTAAACATGGTTAACTACTACATGGTTTACTAACCGTAAATAATAAGTTGTTAATATTAAATTAGCTTTTATGGTTTTAAACTATAGGTATATAGTTACGTTTTTAATTTGTTTCTTGACATGTTCTCTATGACCCTTCTTTTTCAGTTTTCATGATTCTAAGCCAACGGCAAGTAAGAACCAAAGTGGTTTTTAATCTTTTGTGAAATCGCAAAACGTGCGATATGTGCGAAATATAGGTACGGCCACACCGCAGCGTCCTCGCGCGATCTCGGCGGCGATCAGATAGCGCAATAGTATTTTTACCGAATGGTTCACACCAAACGCGATCTACGGCAATCAGAAAACGATTGAAAATCAGATCGCGAACGCGCACGCGGACGCAGGACGCCGCGGTGTGGTCGTACCTGAAACTGTCACATCGTTTGATTGCGTTGACTTACAGATTTAATTTTTTCACAGCTGAATGAAACCATAGACTTGAGTATTGCATACATACATACATAAAATCACGTCTTTTTCCTGTTGGGGGGTAGGCAGTGACTACTTTTTAGGGTTCCGTAGCCGAATGGCAAAAAACGGAACCCTTATAGATGTCTGTCTCTCTGTCTGTCTGTCCGTCCGTATGTCACAGCTATTTTATTCCGAAACTGTTAGGACTACAGAATTGAAACATGGTAAGTAGATGTATTCTGTGAACCGCTTTCCGATTTTTATACAAAAATAAAAAAAATTAAAGTTTAAGGGGGGGCGGCATCCCATACATGGAATTGAAACAAAAAAAAATTTTTCTTCAAACCCATACGTGTGGGGTGTGTCCTATGGATAGGTCTTCAAAAATGACATTGAGGTTCCTAAAATCATTTTTTTTCAAAGTCAATCATTTGAAAGATAGGCACGTCTAAAGTGGTAAAATGTGTGTCCGAGGGGGAGAGGTTAGAGGGGGGGGCCCTCTAACTTTTAAAGTATGGGAGGGAAAAATCTAAAAAATATATATACTGTAGATTTCAATAAAAACTAACAACGAAAATTGGTTTGAACGAAATACAGTCAGCAGTTTTAGAGATATGGCGACCGCAAACATAACTTTGTTTTTCATACAAACACTATGAAAAACAAAGTTAATTTTGTAGTTGCGAAAAATCATAGTTATGGAATACTTAACTGTGTTACGGAACCCTACGAGTGCGAGTCCGATTCGCACTTGGCCAGTTTATTTCCACATGCTACAATATGCAATGAGTATACTTACTATTAGTAGTATGCTAGACTTGAATATTATTATTATATTTTGATATTTAGGCATTCCTGAGAAAAAGGGTCTTAAATGACGGACAGACGGACAGACGGACAGACAGACAGACGGACAGACGGACAGACGGACAGATGGACAGACGGACAGACGGACAGACGGACAGACGGACAGACGGACAGACGGACAGACTGACAGACGGACAACAAAGTGATCATGCTTAAGGGGTCCATTTTAGGGTTCCGAACCCAAAGGGTACCAACGGAACCCTATTACTGAGACTCCGCTGTCCGTCTGTCTGTCTGTCTGTCTGTCTGTCTGTCTGTCCGTCTGTCACCAGGCTGTATATCATGAACCGTATAGTTAGACGGTTGAAATTTTCACAGATGATGTATTTCTGTTGCCGCTATAACAACAAATACTAAGAACAGAACAAAGTTAAAATTTAAAGAAAAGTTAAAAATAAGTTGTTTACGATAGCGCAGCGCCATCTACCTAGCATCAAAGATGGCGCTATCGTCTTTACCTTAATCTGAATCTCGGGCGGCTCCAACGATTAAATAAAATTTAGTATACTTACAGGGGATTTCGGGGGCGATAAATCGATCTAGCTAGGAGTCATTTTCAGAAAATATTGTTTTATTCGTGTTTTCAATAATCAACTTAAAATATAACTCTTCCCGACATCTATTGGCGAGTAGAAGTACTGTGTCGGTAAAGCAATTAAGGCCCATTTAGACGGGGAGAGTTTCTCGTACGTTTCCTTACGAGAAACCATACGCTACTATCACAAGCTATAATCGCAATAAAATAAATAAATTTAATCCACTTCCCGGTTACCGATTTGAGCTGACATTTTGCATACGTGTGTAAATCGCGTGACAATGCAATATTATGATGACATGGCGCTGATCTGATGATGGGGCTGGAAGGTGGTCAAAGGAACTCCTAAACTACACATGTTATACTCGTACCTGTCGTGTTTGGGCTCGTTGGATTTGTCTTAACTTATTCTGGTCCTAGGTTATGTAAAAGCTTGTGTTTTAAAAAGTTTTTTTGAATAATACTTGTTTCTTTTAAGGTATGGCACTCTAAGAGATCGCAATGTTCACTCTTACTTACTGAATGATAGTCTGATACATCAACGCACTACCTAAGCCGCTGGTCTTAGAGACATGATATTTAGCGCGTTTTCTTTGTGAAGTGCAACTATCTACTAAGAAAGGATTTTTTGAAATTCCAACCCTATGAGGGTGTAATGGAAGGTTCTATTTTCAGTGAAACTTTTAAATCTCTGAGTTAATTTTCTTGAAAATTGCTACACAACATCTTCAATTAAAATTATGAGACACGTGTATCACAATTTTTCAAAAACCACCCCCCACGCGTTTTCTTAGAAATATATCAACGCACTGCCTAAACCGCTGGTCTTAGACACATCAAAATTAGGAGGGTGTGTTCTTTGTAAAGTTTAGATATCCACCAAGAAAGGGTAGTTTGATATTCTACCCCTAAGAAAGTTAAGTAGAGGGTTGATCTTTCTATGAAACTTTTTATTCTCTGGATCGATTGACTCTAAAGTAAATCATACTCTTAAATTCAAACAAGTAACAAAATTTAAATTTTGAATAAACAACCATGAAAATGTCCTCCAGAAAATTAACGTCTTAACATCTATCTAAGAACCACCACTCATTAATTACGAACCGTTTAATGACAAAATCGAACTAGTTTTGGACAAAAATGGCAACATGGATTTGCACAAACAAATGTTTACTGCAGCACCTCCTGGTGAGTTGACACCGTAACACCTATTTAAGAACATGCACCAATCAAACACAAACCCATATCTGAAAACTGCATCAAAATTGGACTAGTCGTTTTGAAGAAAAATGGCAACATCAATTTGCACCAACAAATGATTACAGCAGCGCCTCCTGGTGAGTTGTCACCGTAACACCTATCTAAAAACATGCACCAATTACACTCAAACCCATAACTGAAAACTGCATCAAAATCGGACTAGTAGTTTTGGAGAAAAATGGCATCATGGATTTGCACACACAAACAAACAAACAAACATCGTCTCACCCCAAACGCATATACAGTCTCCGTTCCGTCGTGGGTAATAATGAGTTACGTGTATCACAGTTAAATAATCATCATAACAATAAAATAATCTAAATCAATCTCCAAGCCAATCATTTGTAACTTCGAAAGTGATTCTTATTTTGAATCTACGTCGTTTTGGTTTGAAGGAGGGCCACTTTTTGTGTGGAATTTGTTCTGAATTAGACTTCCTGACTTATTATTTATTCGTAGGCATGAAGGCAGTATTAATATACGTACATATACACGTCAAAATCATAAAATAAATCATAATCAATTATCAAGTAAACATAGCAATAGCAGAATTTAACACTTTCAATTAAAATAAAACCAAAGTAATGAACCATTCAGCTGAAATCCAATCGTTGACGTCAGACTATTAAAAAAATATTAAAGTAGGGTTGCCAATCATAAATGTACCTATGTGTTTCAGAACTTCAAACCATTTTTATATTTAAAAAAATTACAGCCTAATTCAACTTGCCTTAGAGACATAACATTTAGAGGGTGTGTTCTTTGCAGAGTGCAGCTATCCAGACGTTTAATGTTAGAGATGTTTAACGACAGATTTTCTAACTTGAGGTTAGTAGCTGGCCAGGCTGACACTAGATAATGTCCAACCACCATGTGGGGGTTGGGGGTTTCTTAACAATGTTTTTTCTTCACCGGAGAGCCACTGAGATAAGCGCACATACATGTTTCGATGGAAAAATCCATTGGTGCACGGCGGGGATTGAACTTGGTACTTCTGGCGGCAAAGCCGACCATTCTCCCATTAAACCACTAGGCCGTCAAAGACATGTTATTCCAGAAGCGATTGCCTAACCTCTCAACGTTGTTCAAAAATATGACTACCTTGGGCAAACCTTGCAATTGGGTAGAAACAATTTAAGAAGGAAGCCCGCAGAATAATATAGCTGGGATGTGCAGCATTTAAAAATCTTCCTTGAGTCTTTTCATCGTCGATACCATACAGCCTAACAACAAAAATGATCTAATAAGTGCTTCCCTGCGAATAAATTATAAGGATTTATTCATAGGTGCGCCCCTATCTGTAATGACATACGGAGCCGAGACATGGACATTTACTGATCCACCAATTCAAAGTAGCTCAGCGAGCTATAGAAAGAGCTATGCTCCACGTATCTCTGAAGGATCAAATTTAAAACAAAGTGATCCGACAGAGGACTAAAGTTGTCGACGTAGCTCTAAGGATAAGCAAGCTGGGGCCTTAATCAGTATGATCAATGAGATAACGCGTTCCTTAACGCGCCACGTTACGTTATTGAAAAATTGTATTCTGTATGCCACACTATAGGTAAATTATACAAAACGCGCGCGTTACACGTCCTCATATGTCACGATATTTTGACAGCTCAATACGCGCTCATAACCTTACCCTACCGCGTTTTAATTGGCATTAATGGAGAATACCATAACGTGGAGATAACGTAACACGGCACGGTAAGACTTTAAAATTGTCATACTGAATAAGGCCCCTGAAATGGCAGTGGGCTTGTAACATCTGTCGTAGAACGGATAACCATTGGGTAGTCGTGATCTAGAGTGAAGACTACAACTCGGTAAGCGAAGCAAATTACCCACTTCATCCTCCCTCCTGGTTGGAAACAAAGAGCTGAAGATCGAGCTCAGTGGGCGTGCCATAGGTTTAAATCCTATGACACAGTACAGCCTGTATAATTGGCTGTTAATGACGATGAAAATATCAGTAATATGCACTATTGTGCGGGTGATATTACAGGTGACACACACAATGCTGGTCCAGGGATTGCCCAATTCTGTGGTGGAAACAGCAAGAACAGACTTGTGTCCAAAGTCGAGACATCTCTGGACATTTTGTTATACCCGGAAGGAACAAAATTTTGTCAGGTTCAACTTGACAATTTGTAAAAATGCTACCTCAGTGGCGCAACTATTCCGTGACCACTGGATTCCTTTTGTTGGCTAGTTTTGTTGACCTGAATCTGTGCAGATATGGTTATAGTCGTATTACTGAACACAAAATATCGCTAGTGCTAACAACTTTCGCATAATTTGCATATTGGTCGGAATCGCACAGCACGCAATTCTGCTTACCTATGTGATATGACAATTTTTCATAGAGTGCAGTGAACACCTCTTCGAACTGAGTATGTCACCTATAAAACCAAACATTTTTCTTACTGTCAGTGGGTTATATTGAAACTAATGCATATTATTTCATACATTCGCGTCTTATCAAGCAAAATCATACTTTATTAATGTGCAAAGGTTAGAGCAACTTAAATTTTATATGTGAACACTGGATGCTAATAAAGCTGTAAAAGCTAGAGTAAGCTCTAAAACCTAGAGTAATAGAGTGAGCTCTAGCACGCGACTTTTGCACGCGAAATATTTGCATATTCATTAAAACGTTGTACCACCACACCACGCGTTCCTAAAATAAAATCTTTTTCAAAAAAAATTAAACCGACTTCATTACCACAAACAGGCACTCAAAAGCTAAAAATAAATTACTTAATATAATTATTATAAGCGCTACCCACTTATCTATTTGAAGTCGGTGCCTGCCAAGTTTATTTGATAGTAGATAGATACTATGTATGTAGTAGTAGTAAGTAGGTAGATACATATAGTATCTATCTACTACCTATTAGACTTGGCTGGCACCGACTTCAAATAGATAAGTAGGTAGCGCTTATAATAATTATATTAAGTAATTTATTTTTCGCTATTGAGTGCCTGTTTGTGGTAATGAAGTCGGTTATATTTTTTTTGAAAAAGATTTTATTTTACCTATTACGGTTACCTATTGTACCTATTACGGTTAAGAAGGTACATCTGAAAAGTGGGCACATATAGACACACGGACGGACGAACGGACAACAAAGTCTCAGAAAGTGTTCATTTGGTACCCTTTGGGTTCGGAGCCCTAAAATGCCGCGATCATAAAAGACATCAAAAAAGAATTAGCCAAATCGGTTCACCCGTTTTCAAGTTCCCGCGTGACTTAGGAAAATAGGGATTCATATTTATAAAACCCGAAAAACCGTATTGATTTTCTGACTTTGTTACCTACCTCATTTCGAAACATCCTGCAACACGTATTTACTTATTTATTCACAAAAGTACTTGTGTATAGTTTCGAATAAAAAGACTATCCAAACTTTAATTCCCCGCTTAACCCCCTTAAAAAGAAAATTTTGAATAATAATTTCTTACCGGATGTACCGGTGAATTTTGGAAAATCCATTCTAAGCTGATACCTACGTCAAAATAACTATCTGCATGCCAAATTTCAGCGCAATCCGAAAAAATATTGATTTCAGACTTTGTTACCCCACTTCACCCACTTAGGGGTGGAATTTCGAAAAAGCCTGAAATAAGTATTGACTTATTTATTTACTGAAGTACTTGCGTGAAGTTTGGAATAAAAAAGACTACCTTATCTTATTTCTCCATACAAAATTTGAGACCCCGTTGCATCCCCTTAAGGGGTGAATTTTGGAAAATCCATTCTAAGCTGATACCTGCGTCTTAATAACTATCTGCATGCCACATTTCAGCGCAATCCAAAACAATATTGATTTTAACACTTTGTTACCCCACTTCACACTCTTAGGGGTTGAATTTCGAAAAAGCCTGAAACCCGTATTTGATTATTTATTTACGGAAGCACTTGTGTGAAGTTTCGAATATAAAAGACTATCTAATTTCGTTTCTCCGTACAAACTTTGAACCCCCATTTCATCCCCTTAAGGGGCTAATTTTGGAAAATTCTTTCTTAGTACGTGAGAGTGTAACCTCACGTACTAACCCAATTATACCTTCCAAATTTCAAGTTTCTATGAACAGCGGTTTAGGCTTTGCGTTGTCCATGAGTCAGTCAGTCAGTATGTCAGGACAAAGATTCTTATAGTATTGCGAACGAGATGACATTCGCATAATAAATGTGCGGCTGTTCTGAAACGCAAAGCTTCCGTATGTTGGTGCTACTAATCAAAATTTATTTTTATACGTTTAGTGTGGATATAAATTATACTCTATCATGCATATATGAGCGAACGAACACATATGAGTTTTAACCTAAAAACACAATCTAGAGTACAACGGCCAAATTTTTGCACTTGTCCAGTTTTTGGCACCTGAGTTTAAAACAAATCTATTTGTTATAGTGCGTGATATTCACATTTTCATGAATTACAGTTTAAGCAGGAATTAATTTAACGTAGTTTGTAGTACTAGGAAATGTACAAATCAAATCATGCACAATAACTCAAAGTTATGATTATTAATTATTCCGTGATTATGATATAAAACCACATAAAACTCAGTACAATTAACTGGACCAGTGTCAATATTTGGTCTTTACTGCGATACCTACTGCTGGCAGATCTAGAAACGTTAGTCTGTCGATCTGACAACATTCAAGACCCTTTTTAACCGACTTTACAAAAGAGGAGGAGGTTCTCAATTCGTCTGTATTGTTTTTTTTTGTGTGTAGGTATGTTACGCGATTACTCCGTCAATTGTGAACGGATTCAAATGATTCTTTTTTTAATAGGTAGGGTATGTTTCCGAGGTGGTCCCATTTTAATTTTATCGAGATCTGATTAGTATCTTCAGACATATGGAGATAAATATCTCAAACATAGCAGAATGTACTGGTTTTAGAAGAAGAGTCCCAAGAAGATTATACACAATGGAGGTAGCTATTGCATATACTTTTGAAGACTAAAAAATATGACCTTGAATAATGTTTTTACATCTTTCTTCACGTTGATTTTGGTTTTTAACCCTCGACGCAAAACGAAGGAGTGTTATAAGTTTGACGTGTGTATCTATGTATTTGTGTGTCTGTCATCGTGGCATCGTAGCGCCCAAACGGATGAACCGATTTTGATTTAGTTTGTTTTGTTTGATAGATCCCAACCAGCAAAAACTACACTTAAAATAATCTCTAGACCACTGTTTTCTTGCTCTTATGGTATAAGAGCAAGAAAACAGTGGTCTAGATTATATCGTCGTATAAGCCTGGATTTGGGCACCATTTATAAGCGTACCTAATTTGTTTATATCTTTCTAATATCAGTCTTATTGAATGTTGTTTTCACTTAAATTATTCTTACCAAAACTAATTAAAGCGTACATAGGCTTCCATTGTTTGGACGTTAAGAGTCCTGTGAGCGTAAGAAAGTTTATTTTGATTTTACATAAGATCAAACGCAATCGTAAAAAAACTTGGTGTAGTGTTTGTTGGAAAGTTACAACTAATAAAAACGAAATCGAAAACAGTAAAGATAAAGGTATTTAATAATTATATTGTAATAAACGTACCATTTTCGTTTTATGCTTTTCGATAAGTATTAGTAGGTATTAGTGTTATACTATATGGTATTATATTATTTACTGTAAAGTAGACCCCAGTTTATGCTTCACAACTCGTGCGCTTCATCAATATGTAGTATTTAGTATTCTTGTTTAATCATTGTATTTGTGAATTTGTATTAAAAGCGATGCCATTAGTATTGCATTTATTAGAATCACTATAAGACTATTTTAAGCTCATTTAGATCATTCCAACATGACTCCATGTTGGAATAACTTATAGATCCTTGAATTGACATAAAACATTTATTTTAATTTAAGAGTGAACGTTTCGGATGTGAAATGGTATTTTATGTGACCGCACTAAAATACTTTTGGTGAAATATATTAGTCAACATCAAATGTTATCAATGTTATCAAATCAATCAACCCACTTCTATTTGAAGTCGGTGCCAGCCAAGTTTATTTGATAGTAGATAGATACTATGTATGTAGTAGTAGTAAGTAGGTAGACACATATAGGTAGTATCTATCTACTACCTATTAGACTTGGCTGGCACCGACTTCAAATAGATAGTGGGTAGCGCTTATAATAATTATATTAAGTAATTTATTTTTCGCTATTGAGTGCCTGTTTGTGGTAATGAAGTCGGTTTTATTTTTTTTGAAAAAGATTTTATTTTTCCCTTTCTAGTGCAAAACAAGTTTTAATTAAATTACATGCATCTATAAAATTTCGTGTCTGGGCCGTTATACACTGAAGGATATATACTTTGTGAAAATGTCAAGTATGTACCTATTACGGTTAAGAAGGTACATCTGAAAAGTGGGCACATATAGACACACGGATGGACGGACGGACGGACGAACGGACAACAAAGTCTCAGAAAGTGTTCATTTGGTACCCTTTGGGTTCGGAGCCCTAAAATGCCGCGATAGTGAAAATATTCACTTGTCATAATGATGGCATCAAGGTATCAAAGGACAATGTCCAAAATGGCCCTGTGCAATAAAAACATCTGACACACACGATAATTAATTGTCTATTTTATTACAATAATTCCAAATACTTTTATAACACGGACTAGATGTATTCCAAAATGAATATTAAAAAGTATTATTTGCGATTATTAACATTAATTGCCGTCATATGGCCCACACAGTCTGAATCACTCTACTACGTTATAAGAGTTGGCACTTTCTTAGATTGTTAATACCCGAATTATGAAAGCACTGTGTAGCCAACCTAACAACGAAAAGTATTATTTACGTAGTAACTATTATATAATCTGTGATATTAATCTTATAATTATTTTTTTGCAGTGTTGGTTGGTACAAAGTTCGTTCATAGTTCTGAGTTATTTATGTATGCAGTGTCGCGGGCGGGACTGATATGGCCGCCATCTTCGCCAAACGTCATGTCATGTCAAAAAATATTACGTATGCTCAAAAACTTTGCACATTAACAATACTGCCTGGTAGAACATACATTCCTGTGAAGACAAATTCATTCTCCCCTTAAACCTTTGTTTCTATCTCGCTCACAGTTACCGTATGAATATCAGAAGTCAATAATACTTAAATTAAAAAAATTAAAACCACCCCCGACTGATTTGTATATGTAATCCGAGTTTATAATCAAAGCATATGAATAACTTTGTACATTGAGACCATTCCACGGAGATGTCTCAGAATTAGATCAAGCTTACCATATTTTTGCAATATTATTGAAGTAACAAGATACTGCGATCGCGCCATTTTGATTTTTTGACGTCCGCGATCAAAAGACTACGAGCTTACGAAAGTTGCTTTCGTAGTCTTTTTAACCAAAAAAGAGCTGATAATATTTAAACGGCTGAACAGATTTTCATGAAATAAAGCTAAGAACACTCTCGACGAAGACATCCCAACTAGCAAAATCGTCTTACGTTTCTCACTTTATAAGAGTTCTGAGCTTATAGAGGTCTTTATCTGTTTTCGTTATGATCTTTAAGATCATAATCTCTAATCTCTATAATTAAGACAAGGTATTATACCTTGTCTTAATTATGCATATAAGTTTAAATTTACAGTGCCGTTGTAAGCCACACTCTCCTAAAAAAACATTTATTAAGACTCATCACACTTGAGATAAATTAGCTCTCATATCCACATTTTCTAAGCTCATTTAATTTTATTAAATTTTTTCTAAATGGTATTGTAAGAATGTTAGACTAATATCAGCATTTAATTAGAGTACTTAAAACATGTAAATATTGATCTTATTCAAAACTATTATGAGATCAACAGCAGTGGATAGGCACAGTATTAGACTGATATTGAATCATCATACTTACAATAGAGAAAACGAGTCTAATTTAAGAAAGTTTGATCTTAAATCGAATATGTGACTAAAATTGTGAGATCAACATTTGATGTTGTCTAATATATTTCACCAAAAGTATTTTAGTGCGGTCACATAAAATACCATTTCACATCCGAAACGTTCACTCTTAAATTAAAATAAATGTTTTATGTCAATTCAAGGATCTATAAGTTATTCCAACATGGAGTCATGTTGGAATGATCTAAATGAGCTTAAAATAGTCTTATAGTGATTCTAATAAATGCAATACTAATGGCATCGCTTTTAATACAAATTCACAAATACAATGATTAAACAAGAATACTAAATACTACATATTGATGAAGCGCACGAGTTGTGAAGCATAAACTGGGGTCTACTTTACAGTAAATAATATAATACCATATAGTATAACACCAATACCTACTAATACTTATCGAAAAGCATAAAACGAAAATGGTACGTTTATTACAATATAATTATTAAATACCTTTATCTTTACTGTTTTCGATTTCGTTTTTATTAGTTGTAACTTTCCAACAAACACTACACCAAGTTTTTTTACGATTGCGTTTGATCTTATGTAAAATCAAAATAAACTTTCTTACGCTCACAGGACTCTTAACGTCCAAACAATGGAAGCCTATGTACGCTTAAATTAGTTTTGGTAAGAATAATTTAAGTGAAAACAACATTCAATAAGACTGATATTAGAAAGATATAAACAAATTAGGTACGCTTATAAATGGTGCCCAAATCCAGGCTTATACGACGATATAAGAATGGTATAAGAGCACGAAAACAGTGGTCTAGAGATTATTTTAAGTGTAGTTTTTGCTGGTTGGGATCTATCAAACAAAACAAACTAAATCAAAATCGGTTCATCCGTTTGGGCGCTACGATGCCACGATGACAGACACACAAATACACAGATACACACGTCAAACTTATAACACTCCTTCGTTTTGCGTCGAAGGTTAAAAACCAAAATCAACGTGAAGAAAGATGTAAAAACATTATTCAAGGTCATATTTTTTAGTCTTCAAAAGTATATGCAATAGCTACCTCCATTGTGTATAATCTTCTTGGGACTCTTCTTCTAAAACCAGTACATTCTGCTATGTTTGAGATATTTATCTCCATATGTCTGAAGATACTAATCAGATCTCGATAAAATTAAAATGGGACCACCTCGGAAACATACCCTACCTATTAAAAAAAGAATCATTTGAATCCGTTCACAATTGACGGAGTAATCGCGTAACATACCTACACACAAAAAAAAACAATACAGACGAATTGAGAACCTCCTCCTCTTTTGTGAAATCGGTTAAAAAGGGTCTTGAATTTTGTCAGATTGACAGACTGACGTTTCTAGATCTGCCAGCAGTAGGTATCGCAGTAAAGACCAAATATTGACACTGGTCCAGTTAATTGTACTGTTTTATGTGGTTTTATATCATAATCACGGAATAATTAATAATCATAACTTTGAGTTATTGTGCATGATTTGATTTGTACATTTCCTAGTACTACAAACTACGTTAAATTAATTCCTGCTTAAACTGTAATTCATGAAAATGTGAATATCACGCACAATAACAAATAGATTTGTTTTAAACTCAGGTGCCAAAAACTGATCAAGTGCAAAAATTTGGCCGTTGTACTCTAGATTGTGTTTTTAGGTTAAAACTATATGTGTTCGTTCGCTCATATATGCATGATAGAGTATAATTTATATCCACACTAAACGTATAAAAATAAATTTTAATTAGTAGCACCAACATACGGAAGCTTTGCGTTTCAGAATAGCCGCACATTTATTATGCGAATGTCATCTCGTTCGCAATACTATAAGAATCTTTGTCCTGACATACTGACTGACTGACTCATGGACAACGCAAAGCCTAAACCGCTGTTCATAGAAACTTGAAATTTGGAAGGTATAATTGGGTTAGTACGTGAGGTTACACTCTCACGTACTAAGAAAGAATTTTCCAAAATTAGCCCCTTAAGGGGATGAAATGGGGGTTCAAAGTTTGTACGGAGAAACGAAATTAGATAGTCTTTTATATTCGAAACTTCACACAAGTGCTTCCGTAAATAAATAATCAAATACGTGTTTCAGGCTTTTTCGAAATTCAACCCCTAAGAGTGTGAAGTGGGGTAACAAAGTGTTAAAATCAATATTGTTTTGGATTGCGCTGAAATGTGGCATGCAGATAGTTATTAAGACGCAGGTATCAGCTTAGAATGGATTTTCCAAAATTCACCCCTTAAGGGGATGCAACGGGGTCTCAAATTTTGTATGGAGAAATAAGATAAGGTAGTCTTTTTTATTCCAAACTTCACGCAAGTACTTCAGTAAATAAATAAGTCAATACTTATTTCAGGCTTTTTCGAAATTCCACCCCTAAGTGGGTGAAGTGGGGTAACAAAGTCTGAAATCAATATTTTTTCGGATTGCGCTGAAATTTGGCATGCAGATAGTTATTTTGACGTAGGTATCAGCTTAGAATGGATTTTCCAAAATTCACCGGTACATCCGGTAAGAAATTATTATTCAAAATTTTCTTTTTAAGGGGTTAAGCGGGGAATTAAAGTTTGGATAGTCTTTTTATTCGAAACTATACACAAGTACTTTTGTGAATAAATAAGTAAATACGTGTTGCAGAATTTTTCGAAATGAGGTAGGTAACAAAGTCAGAAAATCAACGGTACGGTTTTTCGGGTTTTATAAATATGAATCCCTATTTTCCTAAGTCACGCGGGAACTTGAAAACGGGTAAACAGATTTGGCTAATTCTTTTTTGATGTCTTTTATGATAGAAAGCTTTATACAAAATAAAACATTTAAGGAAATAAAATAAGTTTTAAATGCTGGCGAAGCCGCGGGGCACTTCTAGTAATTTTATAAGCTAATTATATAAATTACTATTATTATTTTTTTCTGGCATCAAAGTTACAAAATATGTACAAAAGAAAATATTGTTCACAATAATAGGTGTATAGTCCGGCAATCTCGTGCGCGACCTTCCTGCGGCGTGACAGACGGTGGCGGGGACGAGGTAGTGGCAGTAACTGTTATATAATCTGTGACACGGCTACACACGTTTCCCTTCCCCACTACACCACCCGCTACCCGCTGACATCTTGGGTACCTCGTCCCCGCCACCGTCTGACACCCCGCGGGACGGTCGCGCACGAGATTGCCGGACTTTAGCACAGAATAATGAATAGTATAAGTACTATAGTTACAGTATAATTATGTCTCACAGAGCCTACACTAGGCAACAAGCCTACATATATTGTTATAACAGACGGTGTCTTTCCCTTTATCTCTCCAAGTAGGTACCTAAGCAACTTATGATAATGATAATTTATTCTAGAGTAGATATTACAACCGAGTCATAGGTAGTTCGCCAAACTCTTGCGATAACGAGGCCATTGTACTTTTGAGTCGAGCGTGTGGACGAAATCCGGAAATCCACCTCTTATCTTATCACTGGTTGTGGTATTTGCGAAACTCGTGGTTACCTACATGACGCCGACGATCAAAGTATTTTTTTTTATATTAGAATGCTTAGTTTTGGCTCTACGAATAAATAATAAGTATTTATTCGTAGGCTAGACCGTGAAAATGCGTATGGCCACAGAATAATGAATAGTAGACGGTCTCATTGTATTTTTCCTAAAACTGCTGGGCCCCTAGACAAAATCCAATTTCCTGTTTTTCATTCACGAAATTTAAAAATGTATGGAATGACATTTATGTTTCCGCAACAAAGATGTCATTCTCATACATTTTGAAATTGCGTTAGCGTGAATGGAAACAGAAAATTAGATTTTGTCTAGGGGGGCTGTTCTGCGGCATGTTGATCCTAGTAGTTTCTTCTACTTAATGATGATTAATTACCGATGGATAAAAGGTCAGGTTTACAGAACCTGAGAAATAGCTCTAGTATTATATGAATCAAACGAAGCACCGGTGGCAGAAGACCCCGATTAGGGCATGCAGTTTCATAGATTTTCAGTTTCGAAATTGGCCTATGAAATTAGTGTTATTAGTTTCGAAATTTCGAAATTTCGGAAAGTCTTTAGTAACTAGTAGAAATGTAGTACATTTTTATTTAAAATTTTTTTAAAGCCCTTCATTTTTGAATTCTTCAATTCTTCATTGGTTGAATCGAACTAGAAACTACAATTATTACTAATGACAAATAGAAACAATGGCCTGGCCTAACTTTTGATGTTTTGTAGAAAATGTGTCCTTAAAAAGATAGAATATCAAGTACTATGCTATTACAAATATAGTCTGCAGGACTGTTTGCTGCGGGAAAAGCTCTCTCAGATTCGACACTTTTAGGGGGAATAGATTAATATTTAATTGCAGGCCTTGTTTAGATATAGCCCTCGCATGCCTCCATTCTCGGAAAGTGCTATTTCTGCGTAAATTAAATTTTGTAGACTGTCATTTTTTAGAGGTTTTAAAGGATGTAAGGTGCCCTCAGTGCTCCACAGCCAACCTTACCCGCCCGCGTTGTATCCTGCCGGCTAGCGAACGAAGCTTTGGCGACCGACCAATAGCGGTAAAACCATTACAAACTACATAGCTAAATGCCACAGGCCAGTGACGGTTAGCAGCGTCACTGGTGCGAGGGCTACGTTCTGCGATCATCCAACCTGCCTGCTCAGTGTGTGGTGATTACGGGCATTACCACTTATAGGAAGCACACCGCAGTAACGGCTCCCAGTTCCCGGTCGCCCCGCTATTCCTGGCCAAGGTGGTGGTCATGGTGACGGCTGGCCATGGGATGCTAAGAATCCCCAGGCTACGGTAGGCCGATATATAATAGATAGTGGTACTTGAAAAATAAATGTCAAATGCAAATATTTCAAATAGCCGAAAAATTACCAGTAAGAGGTGACAAGGAAACCGAATTTAATTTCTTGTGGATAACATTTTTGATGATTGGTAAATGGTAATGATTTAAATAAGGAAATCTTGAATAAACTACGTCAGTACTTGTCTTGAACAGATGTGTTCCCCCCCTATATACTAATTATAACTGTACTAGCAGCGCCACGCGGTTTCACCCGCGTAGTTCCCGTGCCCGTGAGAATACGGGAATAACATTTTATTTTTTTATTTTTAGCTCATCAGAAACAGAGTTTATAAATAGCTTATGGTAAAACATAGCATCACATTGAGCTCTGAGTGTCACACTAGGGAATCCCTGTGTCGTGCGATTCAGTCTCTTCCAGTTTTGGATTAGATTAGTAACTAGGTGCATACTTAATACTATTTTAAACAAGGTTTTACATAGGACAAGGACAAATTATTAAACATCAAATAAAATTTTGCAGAGTAGGTATCATCAATAAAATTATAGCACAGATAATAGTGACTGAACACATAGCGTGTATATAATTGGTTCCATGGACCCCAAACTAGGCTAGGCCTGTATCTTGGGCGTCCAATATTTAGCTTATGTTACTCGCTGATAATGTAGGTTTCCATTAATGAAAGAATATTTGACATCGGTCCAGTAGTTTTTGAGTTAAATCGTAACAAACAAACAAAAAACCAAATCTTTCCTCTTTATAATATGTTTAGATAACGAACAGAGATGTCACTGAAAGCGTGCAACTGATCGTTCTCTGCATATATAGGCCACCTAGTTACAGCCCCTCGAGCCTCCGAGCCCCCTCCCCGCTCCTCCTGTCTCCCCACGGCCCCAAGGGGACCCGTGCCCCGCGACCATTTATTTCCTGCTTTACGTAATGAACCTCCCCCTCCTTTCCTCCCACTCCCTCCATATCTCACTGTCCGATAGGGCCACCATTATTTTATGACAAGGGGATACAAACAAACAGTTATTGAGACTTTAATAGTGATTAACAATGTACCTAAATAGACTAGATACTATTAACATAGAAACTATAATAGCAACTACGCCAAGTGACGAAATTCGGCCGTAATTTATCACTATTTTTATTTAATTATCCCTAAAAAAACGGAGAAGATGCCCCAGCATCTGGTCAAAGCTACCATGTTCTTACAATATCTTTGAAGTTTATGTCAAAATACATTTTTTTTTTTACACTAACTCTTAAACTAAGAAAAACCTTGTATTTTAAAAGCTAGCTTTCATACCTAGGAACTAATTAAACAATCTTGGTACGAGATGCACACACATTTGATGGAGATGAATATGTATTAATACCTATCTATACTAGTCTATACTAATATTATAAAAAGAGAACATTTGTATTTTTGTATTTTTGTATCTTTGTAATGAGTAAGCTCAAAAACTACTGAACCGATTTAAAAAATTCTTTCACTAATACATAGAATGGACTTTCGGAATGAAAATAGGCTATATATTATCCCGTTTAAATCAAAGGTACATTCGTGGAGACCTAATTTGCAACCTAAGTCGGCAAAAAAACGGTCGAAAAAACACGTTTCATACGAACGCTGCTTAATTGAAAATAGATAGAAGAATATTTTCTATGCAAGAGTTGTACAACTTAATAAGACCTACAAAAAAGTCCGCGACAGCATATGTCTATCTCTTAAGGTTGACTCACAGTAACCATTTTAATCTTAAAATTTTTGTTAAAAAATATTACATAACTTCCAAGGCTATTTTCAAGTATATAGTATTAATCCTTATCCAAATAATTATGTTAATTAGCTTGGCCACATATTATAGATTAAAATTGTCCTTTACAGTATATAATTCAAATGAAAACTCTAGAAGTTATCACGAATTTCACAAACACGCATCGCAAAATTAATAAAATATTTGCAGTGAAACCACAGATTAGGTCATAGTTACTAGGAAAATATTATTATAAGCTTAGCTATGCTGTAGATCCCCACCGATCACAATCAATTTGCAGTCAATATAGTATAATAATATGATCTATTGTATAAAATAATATTCATCTATATATATAATATAATATTTTAAACCACCCAGACTGATCTACGAGTATGTATAATAGATTTTTCCAATGACTCTAAACACGACATTTAAATCCGAGCTGTAAGTTGGTGAGGATTTGAGTATTCTGTATAGTCCAGGAGGCTTCCATGTACTTACAATATCGTTGAAGAAGAAGATTTTCGAATTGTCCAGACCTATGAAAGTTGATTTCATAGCGCAATGAACTAGAAAAAAGCTCATAATTTTATAACGATTGAACGAATTTTCATGAATCAAAGCTAAGAAAACTCTCGATGAAGACATCTATCAAACAAAAAATACTATAAAATAATAAAAACAAAATCGGTTCATCCGGTTAGGTACTAAGATGCTACAGACAGACACACAGATACACACGTTAAACGTATATTACCCCTACATTTTGCGTCGGGGAACGCCGTAAGGTTACGGCGGCAGATGTACTCCTTGGTGGTAAGCTACTTTTTGGTAGATTTAATGATTCCACTACCACTGTACGAAAACTCATGATTAATGAATGCACATAAAACTTTAATTGGTAGGTATATAGCTAGGATTAGAACCAACGACCGTCGGGTCAGAATCAGGGTAACTATCCTTTACGCCAAAGGGCCGTCCAATATCAATACGTAAGTATTATAAAACAAAGTTTATCACTGCGTCTGTCTGTCTGTTCGCAATAATCTCAATAGCTACTGAACGGATTATCATGCGGTTTTCACCAATAGCCAGAGTGTTTATGAGGAAGGTTTAGGTGCATAATTCGTTAAGATTTTGTGTAAATTGGATGAAATATGACGATGGTTGTTAAATATGTTCATATTATATATTCGATGCAACAAACTGATGCAAATTTTGTAGGCATATATGTTCTACCCGTGCGAAGCCGGGGCGGGCTGCTAGTCCTATATAAAAATTAATAACCTACCAGCAAGTGGATGATATTTAGAATAATTTTAATTTTATAAGCCGTGTGTGTGTTTGTGTGTGTGTGTGTGTGTGTGTGTACTGTGTGTGTGTGTGTGTGTGTTTGTGTGTGTACTGTGTTTGTGTGTGTGTGTGTGTTTGTGTGTGTACTGAGTGTGTGTGTGTGTGTGTGTTTAGGGAAAAATAAATAAATAAAAGAGGAGAAGAGATATTACATTTTAATGCAATTTTTATTCATTGTGCATAATATAGGTGCGTTACAATGTACGTCAAGATGGAATAATAAGCAGATCTTCCGTTTCTACATAGTTTAAGCTTACTAACCAATTAAATATTATTTTCTTAAACAAATAATTGTTTAAATTTATAGTTTTAAACTGCTTGTCAATTTTTGCGTAGAGAGTTGGAGCAATAAAGTTTATCTGACGTCGAGCAAAAGTGCTTTTAGTCACTGGGGTTGAAAACTTGTTGCGACGCTTGTTGGTGACCGGGAGTAGAGGGACTATGAACCTATGATACCTCTGCAAGCAGCGATACACAAAAAGCTTTCTCTCACTGAGAACACCAGCTTTGATGTATACATCCGTTGTCGGATGTCGGAAAGGAAGATACATAGCAACTTTTAACACAGCCCTTTGTGAACTTTCTACTTGTAGCATAAGAGTTTTTGTCATCCCTCCCCAAGCATTAATGCAGTATGCTACGATACATTCACATCACGCTCTATACGTTCGAATAATCAGCTTTCCATCGGCTACTGACCTCAAATTTTTAAACACGTAAATCAGCTTGCAAATACGAGAAACTAAAAGATTTACATGTAAGTCCCAGCGCAGATACTGATCAATCAGGATACCGAGATACTTTATGCTGTAGACACGTCCTAGTTCCAAACACCGACAGCTTTCTTGAAATGTTGTTCTGTTAAATGGAAAAGTATGAATTTTTATATTGAAAGCAGGTGCAGCTGCTGAGACTGATGTTTTACTGAAGCAGATATATTTAGTTTTACTCGTATTCATCGCTAGAAGGTTATCTTCTAACCACGAAGTTACAAGTGCTAGTCCGTTCTCGGCCAAGGCTTTGGTTGTCTCCCATGATTTGGAACGAAAGAGAAGTACAGTATCGTCTGCAAACATTATAAGGTCTGCTTGAGGGATACTGGTTAAGCAAAGTTGGTTAATATAGATTAGAAATAGTGACGGACCTAATTGGGATCCTTCCTTGCGGAACACCATAAGTTCAAGGAGAGCATGAACTTAAACGATTATCCACCCTAACACACTGTTGTCTGTTTGTAAGATAATCTTCAAACCGATTCAGGGTTATTCCTCGTATGCCTACATTCTGAAGTTTTGAAAGAAGGATGGGGATCGAAACGGTGTCAAATGCTTTTTGCAAATCAAGGAAGATGCCAAGGCACTTGTGACCACTATCAGTATACGAGGTAATGAGTGAGGTTAGATGTAAAACTGCATCTTCCGTGGATCTACCAGACCTAAGCCATATTGGTTTGATGCAAGAATCTGCTTAGTTTCTAGGTAGCTCATAAGTCTCTTGTTTACCACTTTTTCAAGGATCTTCGATAATACTGACAGCAGTGATATTGGCCTACAATTTGAAGCCTGTGACTTATCGCCTGCCTTATGAATCGGGGTAACAATAGCTTTTTTAAATGCACTAGGAAATATACCAGATTCAAGGCTAAGGTTGCATAGATAAGCAATTGGTTCAGCTAAAATCTGACAAAATATTTTAATTATCTTTGTAGGTATACCATCACTTCCCGATGAACTAGTAGTTTTTAGTGACATGATTATTTGTTTTATTTCTAAGGTATCAGTAGGTATAAAGACAAAGGAAGTCAACGGGCTGTTTGTGAGAGCCTTACAAGCGAGTTCACTATCAGTAGACTGGATTGTTTGTAGCGTCTTGGTTGCTAGGCCATGTCCGACAGAAGTAAAATAATTATTAACTATATCAAGAGAACTGGAGGGGTCCGCACCCAACTTTAAAAGATCAGTAGGTGATTGACGTGTAGGGTTAAGATTGCATACCTCTTTTATAACATTCCATGTGCCCTTAATATTACCTGCATTTTTAGCCAGTTCATTTTCATAATACTGCTTTTTCAGTGATTTAATCAAATGATTACATATATTTCGGTATTTTTTATAGTTTTGCTTTAGAATATTATTATTTAGCGATTGTTTAGATTTCATATGTAATTTATTTCGTTTCCTTATGGAACGTAAGATGCCTTTAGTTATCCAAGGTTTAATTGGTTTATTGCGACGGCTCACTGTAACGTTTGTTGTATTCGCCTCAATAGCATATTGGATATTTTTTATGAGCATATCTGATAATATATTTACATCAGCAGAGTAGTTATAAAAACTATCCCAAGAAATTTGTTTTAGGCTTTGTTCTAATTTATTGTAATTTATAATATTTTTATCAATCCTGGTAATTCCCGAACGCACAACAAGCATAATAGGACAATGATCGGTTAATTCCGGAAACACATAAGATTGCCACTTACGTTTCGTTTTATTAGAAAAGTGATCTAAACAGCTATTTATACGTGTAGGTATGTCGATGCATTGCAGTAACCCGTGTGTAGCCATTAGATTTAAGTAATCCTGTACACAACTAGATGAGTTGTTTTGTAGAATGTCAAAATTAATATCTCCAGTGAATATTATGTTTGAAGTTCTAATATGCTGTAATATAGTACCAATGCTCTCTAAATATTTAGTTGGATTAGAGAAAGACGGTGGCCTGTAAGAACAAATAATACTTAAATCACTATTAATTTCCAAAATTTGGCAATTACCATCACAAAAACGAGGCTCGTTAACAACTACATCTAAGCTATTATTTAGATATATTACTGCGCCATCATTCTGGTTTAGACAAATTTTTGAATAAAACATATTAAAATTTGATAGCTGAGGTGGTTCAAAATATTGATTAGTCCAGCATTCAGTTAGTATCATAATATCGAGAGAAATACCTATAGAACGAATGAAGGCCAGAAACAAATCAAAGTTTTTATTGACACTGCGTATATTTACTGTTACCATGCATAGTGATTTACTGTTATTTATGTTTTGTATAATCGCAGGACTCAATGAAGAGTCTTCAAGCAGTGTACATTGCGAATTTAGATTGTTATCTATATCCTATCCATCATATAACGATAATATTATAGCTTAGAATCAAATTGTGTATATATGTATATACTGTGTATACATATGAACTTTGGATGCAGGCATATTTATTCATTAGTGTTTGTGTTTGTATATAGTGTATGCAGTGAGTGTATAATTTTATACATGTGTGTATATAATTAGTGTAGCAGTTAATATGAGGTGGTTATGTGGGTGATGTATGGTGATATGTGTGCATGTACTTTGTGTGAGTTTGTTGTGAGATGAATGTGTGTTGTGTGGTTGGCTTTTTCTTATAATTAATATAAATAAAAATATAAAAAGAATTAAACGATATTGTTGAAATACATACCAAAACTTCAACAATTAAATTTATATGATGTATAAGAACGAAAATATATCTTTGTAACATAAGCATGATAAATGAACGCTCTCGTACATTTAATATGTTAAAATGTCCGTATAATATTATAATGTTAAAGAAATCGGTGAGTCATTCCGAATGTAGTTTGTTTAGGTCTTCTTCAGAGTCAATTCGAATCTGTGGCAAGCCTTCAGACTTGCGAAGATAAACTTGCCCGCGTCTGGTCCAGCAGAACGCGTAACGATAGGTTTTGGCGAAATCTCGTGATAAAAAGAAAAGCCTTTTCGCCTTACTAGTCAAGCCCTCCGATATGTAAATAGGTAATGGCGGGCCATTTATTTTGTCATGTGTTGTACTCAGGTTGCATTTGTTTATTTTATAAATACTGTAAGAACATGGTAGCTTTCTGAGCGTCTGATCAGAATGAAAGTTGATCTCATAGCGTCATCATCTGGAAAAAAGCTCATATTCTTAATACGGCTGAACGGGTTTTCATGAATGAATGTTTAGAACACTTTCGATTAAGTCACTTATCAAACCTCAAACTATCATAAAAAAGGCAGACAGATTCGTGCCAAACACTCAAGTGAACGCAAGTTCAGTAATACTAAATGCTTGAGTGATACGCTTATTACTTTGCAGCGTTGCTTACGTAGTAATCATGCCGTATCGACTATGCCGGACTGAGCGCGGAAACTTATTACTCAAGAATTTAGTATTACTGAACTTGCGGTCACTCGGCTGTTCGGCACGAATCTGTCTGCCTTTTTTATGATAATCTGAGTATCAAACATGAAAAACTAAATCTAAATCGGTTTCTCAGTTCGGGCGCTACGTTGCCACAGACAGACACACACGTACACAGATACACAGGCACTTAGATAATGCACGTCAAACCACAGATATAAATTGTACATGATATTTCTGTGCGTCAAACTTATAATAACCCTCGTTTTGTGTCGAATGTTAGGAAAAATTAGTTGTCCTTTGAATAGGTTCTACTAAATCTGTTTATGTAGTGTGTGGTCAGAGTAGCTCTATTTTTTCAACCGACTTCACAAAAGGAAGGAGGTTCTCAATTGGTCTTTACGTTTTTTTTGTGTGTATGTTACGCGATTACTCCGTCAATTTTGAACCGATTTAAATGATTATTTTTTTAATCGGTAGGATTCATTTTCGAGGTAGTTCCATTGTAATATTATCGAGATCTGATAAGGATCTCCAGAGATATAACGATAAACGTCTCAAACTTGCTACTGAAACTGACTCGCGGGGCATGGAAGTCGGTTGTTTTAGTTTTTAAACTATCTTAATTATTTATTATTGCCGGTGATCTTTGGATAGCTATTGTTGGTTAGACGCGACGACATTTCGTCCCGAGTTTTGCGGCTGGATGGTCACCGTATTTCCGTAAGTGTGAACGTCCACGACTATAGTACGTTCTATATGTAGCATTTTTATTCGCACCCGACCTAGTTCCTCTTGGCCTGGTCTGATTAATGCTCTCATTGCAATGGCACCTAGCTTCCCACTCATAAAATATAGACGGCTTAAAACAGTCATATTTGCAGTAGGACGCTTGGTCTTAATGAACACTGAGAACTCAACAATTTGTCCCACAAAAAAAAGACTATTAAATAGCATAGAATTCTATATTTCAACCGTAACAATTTAGGTACAATGGTTATTATTTGACTACAGCTATGACTGTTTTCAATTTAACTCTGATATACTTTAATGGATCACGAACAGGTCGACATGATGATGATACTTTATTTGATTTTTTTATTACTTATACGCTAGCGTTTGACCACTATCTCACCTTTTGGTAAGTGATGATGCGGTCGAGGATGGTACCACGCTAGGCTAGAATGGGAACTGGCTCTCAAGGTTAGCTGCCGGAACACATTAGATGTTAGGCGTCAGATTTTCTAACTTGAGGGTAGTAGGACCGGCCGGATACTAGATAATGTCCTACCACCATGCGGGGTTCGGGGGTTTCTCAACGATTTTTTCCCGTTTTTCACCGGAGGGCAACTGTGAAAAGCGCACATAATTTTTTCCACAGATAAAATTACGCGAAAAACCGATTACGACCACCTCTACTGCTGACTACATCTCGTTCAAACCAATTTTCGTTGACAGTTTTTAATGAGATCTACAGCATTTTTTTTTAGATTTTTTACTATGTACTTTAAAAGTTAGAGGGGGAAGACAAACATAATTTTTACCACTTTAGAAATTTCTATCTTTCAAATGATTTACTTTGAAAAAAAAAACAAAAACCGGCCGAGTGCGTGTCAGGCCATCCATTGGTGCACGGCGGGGATTGATCTCCGTACCTTTGGCGTCAAAGCCGACTATTCTACCACAACCGCATAGGGCCATATAGGCATCAAGAGTTTCCGTCTGTTCACATCTGCCGTGTGTCAGATCAATTTTTAATCGTGTTGTCAAAACAAACGATAAAATCGGGCCGACAAGTGTGAATAGCTTCTTATAAAATGTTGTGTCACTGGAACATCTGATTAAAAACCGGCCAAGTCGAGCTGGACTCGCCCACCGAGGCTTCCGTTCCAACTTCTCAGACTAGATTAAAGGACAAACTTAACTTTGTAGTTCGATTTTTTTTTTGTTCTTTGTATTGCGCAAACTTCAACTAATAGTAAACTTTACGTTTTTTCATTACTAAACTACATAATTACGGTTTTCAGATGTATTCCTTTAGAAATGCTTCAAGACCTTGCTTCTTGCCAGATTACATGATTCTATGTCAACGGGAAGTATCCTATTGGTTTTCGACCCAAGACCTATATAGGGTTGGTAGGTCCAGTTGGTTTCCTATTGTTTCGCATACATTTTTTTGTCATAATATATTTTAGCATAGTGTTGTTTCTAAGTATATTGTAGCAGACATTAATTTGGCATAAAGTGATTAGGCATATTTTCCTTGACGTTAGCATAAGCATTTGTGTCATAATATTCTAAAGAATAATATTATACACGCATAACTATAATTCGGCATATTTTTTTAGGCATAGGTTTTGTCATATAATTATAGCATAATTTTTAAACAGTACTTTTTGAAATGTTTATCTCTTCACGACTAATCTAGCTAGTAAACCGATTTTGTTTGATTGTTGTTTGTTTGGAAGTGTTGAATTGTTTTATTTTATGTACTTTTATAATACTATGGTCGTTTCATTAGAAATGGATAGATGTGTAATTAAGTACACTTTGTTTATTTTAATTGGAATAATTTATCATTAAATATGTGTATACATTCAATTATGACTTCATTTATTATGTCTAAAACTATAAGCCAATAAAAAATATGTCCTATAACTTTATGTGAATCAAAATTAGGTCGAAACAATATAGCCTGAATGAAAGTTATACTTGTTTATACAATATGTCAAAAGCAATTATGCGATAGTACTATCATGCCATTAAAAATTATGCGTAACAAGTTATGCCTAAGTAAATTAGGAATAAAAATTTAAACAAAAACATAGAGAAACAAAGAGATCCCATTCCAGTTGACCTAGAATTTTCAATTTTGTTTACAGCACAAGTAAAGGAAAAATTTAGAAAAGTTGACAATTAACTTAAATGTTGGTACTTGCAAGTTTTCGCAAAATCTAAATTTGCCTATATCTCTTTATCGTGTTAATTCAGGACCTTGATTTTTATACTACAAATAGGGACTACCTCAGTACTTGGTATATATTTGAACTTGCTAGGTCCGATTTTCTCAGGAATGGGTGTTCCTGAGACACACAGACAAACAGACAGACGGACAAGAAAGTGATCTTATAAGGGTTCCGTTCCTCAAAAAGTAAAAAAAGGAATTTTTACTTTTTAAGGAACGGACCCCTAAAAAGGAACCCTTTTAAGATCACTTTCTTGTCCGTCTGTCCGTGTAACACCACCGATTTTCTCAGGAATGGGTCAATCTAGTCTGAGAAGCGCAGCAGCCTCGGTGGGCGAGTCCAACTCGACTTGGCTGGTTTTTTAATCGGATATTCCAGTGACAGAACATTTTATATGAAGTTATTCATACTTCATAATCAGCCGGTATCAGTCCACTGCTGGACATAGGCCTCTCCCAAGTCACGCCACTGAGCCCGATCTTCGGCTCTTTGTTTCCAGTCACTGCCCACCGCTTTGCGAATGTCGTCGAAATATTATTATTATATTACAAGTGTATTATTCACACTTGTCGGCCCGATTTTGTCGTTTGTTTTGACAACACGATTAAAAATTGGATCTGACACACGGCAGATGTGAACAGACGGAGCTCTCGATTTTTTTTTAGGGTCCTATTGGTGTTGTGGGAGAATGGTCGGCTTTGAAGACAGAAAGACCGAGTTCAATCTCCGCCATGCACCAATGGATGGCCTGATACTCACTCGGCCGGTTTTTGTTTTTTTTTTTTCAAAGTAAATCATTTGAAAGATAGAAATTTCTAAAGTGGTAAAAATTATGTTTGTCTTCCCCCCTCTAAAAAAAATAAAAAATCAAAATATAATCATATATAATATAAAAATCAAAATAAAAACTACAAAGTAAAAAATCTAAAAAAAATGCTGTAGATCTCATTAAAAACTGTCAACGAAAATTGTTTTGAACGAGATGTAGTCAGCAGTAGAGGTGGGTCGTAATCGGTTTTTCGCGTAACTAGTTATACGTACTTTCATGTTTGCCCGTAAGCAGTTTTAAAAACGCTTATTTTAGTAACCGGTTATTTCTACACAGCACACACATAGAGCTACAGCAGAAAACAGTTTTGCACGCGTACTAAAACTGATGCTGTTAAATATCACGTTACAAATATAACAAAGTTTCGCATTAATTCGTTAATACTTTATTTTGATTTTGTTCACTATTTTGTGAATAATGTTATTAGCTTGTACACAGTTATTTACAGCACATCGCCGTACAAAACTGTGTACGCATAATCTAATAACCATTTTGCATTACATTTTTGACAATAGAAACGTTTCTTATCACAAAACTGCTTACGAAAAATAACTGCTTGCTTTCGATCCGCGAAACTACGTATACAGTTATTAGCCTCGTAAGCTGTTTCTAGAACCGCTTACGTTTAATAACGCCCACCACTAGTCAGCAGTTTTTAAGATATAGAAACCACAAACATAACTTTGTATTTCATACAAACACTATGCAAAACAATGTTAATTTTTTGGTAGCAAAAAATAATAGTTATAAAATACTCTACTGTGTTAGGGATCCCTACGAGTGCGAGTCCGACTTGCACTTGGCCAGTGTATTATTTGAATAACTCACGTGAGAAGGGTTATATTCTGCACTGACGTGTGCTTTTAAATATTAGATTTTGTTGTCGTAGATTCTTAAACACACTTGTGTTGTGGTTGTGGCATATTTCGTTTAAATTTGCAGCCGACCTAGTTAGACGATGAATGCGGCATGCGGAGAGTTCGTTCCTCGTTAATAAATTCGGTATTTATAGTGATGGCGGTTGTGTTCTGAGTTCGGAGGCAACCTAGATAATTATTGTCGAGTATTTGACGCTAACGGCATGACCTACTCGACATATATAACTGAACTAGCTGTGCCCGCGACTTCGTCCGCGTGGAATAGTGTCTTTGGGTAGCATTTTTAATTATTTAGGTAAATTATTTTACAAATAAGACACATGCGTATCCCACTTACACCGCATCGTACCACGCCGCGCTAATCCCACCTCTCCCCTCTCCCTACCCCTCACCCCTCCTCTCCCCTACCTCTCTCTCTTCCCCCTACCCCTCTCCTACCCTCTCCTTTCCCCCACTCCCCCCACCCCTCTCTTCCCCCACTCCCCCACACCCCCACACCCCCACTCTCCCCACTCACCAACTCCCCCCACTCCCCCCACTCCCCCACTCCCCTTCCCCTCACTTTCCTCACCCCTCTCCTTTCCCTCCTCTTCCCCTCCCCTTTCCCTTCCCCTCACTTCTGTCCCCTCCCTCTCCCTTCCTCTTCACAAACTTTGAATATCATATTTATTTATATCGAATCAACAGCCTAAACAATAAGTTTCAAACTTCTAGCTTTAAAAATGACGATACTTCCATACAACTTTCATCCCCCCTTTCAACCCCTTACAACCCTTTTTCGCATTAAAAAGTAGCCTATGTCCTTTCTTAGGCTCTAGACTATCTGTGTACCAAATTTTATTCAAATCGGTTCAGTAGGTTTGGCGTGAAAGTGAGTCAGACAGACAGATAGACAGAGTTAAAGTAAGGATAAATAAAACCCAGAGATGGCGCTAGCGTAGATTTTAATAGCTCTCCATTAAATATTGCTGAAATGTATGAGATCCTGCATGGCGCAAACGATATTTTCCGCGATATTGAAAGTGATGCATTTGCTTCGTGATTAAACATCTCAAAAGTTAAACTCGTCCAAAAACGTTTTCTCTTTATAATATTAGTCTGGATATAGTATGGATAGTTTGGATGGATATAAATAAAGTGTGCTTATTGGTAAACGTTAATTCTAATATGGCACCAAATCAAACATTTTCATTGAATAAGAATCAATAGGTACCTTAAAATTTTATGTTTCTTTGAAGTGTTTCACACTTTATATTTTTTTTTGTAAATTGTTAAACACAATCCAAAATTTCATCGTACCGACGGGACTTGAACCCGCAACCTCCGGAATGACATGTTCCGGTGCTCCGCCAATTAAGCCACGGTGCGAAGTATCGTTACGACGAAATTAGTGGATTGCATTTGTTAACCCAATTATGCATTGGTGGCGCCATCTATGACTACTTATTACGTAAGTTAATCATTCGGAAGAAATCATTACAGTTCTCAAATCCGACGAGAGATGTTGCACTGCGTAAATCAAATATTATGTTTCTTTGAAGTGTTTCACACTTTATATATTTTTTTGTAAATTGTTAAACACAATCCAAAATTTCATCGTACCTACGGGACTTGAACCCGCAACCTCCGGAATGACATGTTCCGGTGCTCCGCCAATTAAGCCACGGTGCGAAGTATCGTTACGACGAAATTAGTGGATTGCATTTGTTAACCCAATTATGCATTGGTGGCGCCATCTATGACTACTTATTACGTAAGTTAATCATTCGGAAGAAATCATTACAGTTCTCAAATCCGACGAGAGATGTTGCACTGCGTAAATCAAATATTATGTTTCTTTGAAGTGTTTCACACTTTATATTTTTTTGTAAATTGTTAAACACAATCCAAAATTTCATCGTACCGACGGGACTTGAACCCGCAACCTCCGGAATGACATGTTCCGGTGCTCCGCCAATTAAGCCACGGTGCGAAGTATCGTTACGACGAAATTAGTGGATTGCATTTGTTAACCCAATTATGCATTGGTGGCGCCATCTATGACTATTTATTACGTAAGTTAATCATTCGGAAGAAATCATTACAGTTCTCAAATCCGACGAGAGATGTTGCACTGCGTAAATCAAATATTATGTTTCTTTGAAGTGTTTCACACTTTATATATTTTTTTTTTTTTTTTGTAAATTGTTAAACACAATCCAAAATTTCAACAATTCAAAATTTTGGATTGTGTTTAACAATTTACAAAAAAAATATAGAGTGTGAAACACTTCAAAGAAACATAATATTTGATTTACGCAGTGCAACATCTCTCGTCGGATTTGAGAACTGTAATGATTTCTTCCGAATGATTAACTTACGTAATAAGTAGTCATAGATGGCGCCACCAATGCATAATTGGGTTAACAAATGCAATCCACTAATTTCGTCGTAACGATACTTCGCACCGTGGCTTAATTGGCGGAGCACCGGAACATGTCATTCCGGAGGTTGCGGGTTCAAGTCCCGTCGGTACGATGAAATTTTGGATTGTGTTTAACAATTTACAAAAAAATATAAAGTGTGAAACACTTCAAAGAAACATAATATTTGATTTACGCAGTGCAACATCTCTCGTCGGATTTGAGAACTGTAATGATTTCTTCCGAATGATTAACTTACGTAATAAGTAGTCATAGATGGCGCCACCAATGCATAATTGGGTTAACAAATGCAATCCACTAATTTCGTCGTAACGATACTTCGCACCGTGGCTTAATTGGTGGAGCACCGGAACATGTCATTCCGGAGGTTGCGGGTTCAAGTCCCGTCGGTACGATGAAATTTTGGATTGTGTTTAACAATTTACAAATAGGTACCTTATAATTAATGAAGATTATATATTTATTACAACAAATAAATAAAATTACAAACTACACACGATTCTCAATGTTATTTCATCGGTTCATAAATGTTTTGCTATAAATATTATAGGCAGACCACCACCAGATGAACTGGTAACTTAATCCTCACCCAAGATCAAACATGGAGAGGGGTGGTTCAGGATCGAAAAAACATACATACATAACATCATAGCTTTTTCCCGTTGGGGTAGTCAGAAACTACTTCTTTCCACATGCTACGTTTCTGACATACCTATTTGGCTTCTTTCAGTTTCATGAGCGCCTTCATACATGCTCGCCAGTTATAGATACTTTTGACTTGGCCTTTCTTTAAAACAGCTCTAATCTGGTCGTGGTAGGTTTGCCTAAATCTGCTTATACCAAACCTAATACAAATGTATTTAATCAGTGTTTTGTGCGAAAATCGCCGTACAAAAATAGGACAACATTAGCTTTGAAGAGGTTAAACCTGAGAACCGGCCGCGGCACCCAGTGATTTACAAAACGACGTGACGAAATTTCCACAATCATTAAAAACTTACAACAAGACTTATAAAAACAACAAATTAAATACTAGCATTCTAAAAATCAACGGGCCCATAAGCTGCTCTTTGTTTCTGAGAACCTTACGACTAAAATGAAGAAACTTTTACATCTGACCAGAGACTTTGCAAAGACTAATAATTTCAAACACTGTTGGACTGCTGGATGGCAAGATTTATATCAGATAACTGGCCAAGTGCGTGTCAGGCCACGTGCAGTGTAGGGTTCCGTAGTAGCCTGTTATTCAATGCAAGTCTTTACCCGTTATAAACAAGCATCTAGGTACTCCGTCTTTGTCACTTTTACATTTAATAGTAACATACTGTATCAGTCGTTTGCAATGACGAAATGTATGTGTCTACATACAGGCTGTTCCAAGGTTTATATCGTAAATATACATTAATCCGTTAATACTACGCCGTTTGGTATGAGATATTGTACATCGGTTAGAAATACCCTAATCAACTCTTGTTTTTCATATTTGTCCAGAGGGTAGAGACACATTGTATATGTATTTAATTAATCTATCCAGGCGTAAGTACCATCATACATTTATCAATACAAAATACAATAACGTAGCTTCTACAATTCTATTCAGTAGGTACAAGCGCCAGTAAATTACCTTCGGAGTTATACTGCTGGCCCATATTGCCCCGTTCCGGTCAGCTGCCACTGTCTGCTCCGGCCAGGGAAAGTAAAACTGTTGGTTATTTTCAAATGCCGCATATACTTACTCGTACTTTCTCTTTTAGCCGTCTCTCGAGGTCACAACATTCAATACTCACTCAGTTGATGATTTAGTGACCCAGTCGCTCGTAGACTCATAAACCTTTTTAGGGTTCTAAACCCAAAGGGTACCAACGGAACCCTATTACTGAGACTCCGCTGTCCGTCTGTCTGTCTGTCTGTCTGTCCGTCTGTCACCAGGCTGTATCTCATGAACCGTGATAGTTAGACGGTTGAAATTTTCACAGATGATGTATTTCTGTTGCCGCTATAAGTATAATAAATACTAAGTTCTTAGTATTTGTTGTCTGTTCAGAACAAAGTAAAAAAAAGGGTTTAAAACAAAAAAACGCGTTTTTTACGATAGCGCGCCATCTATGAATCTTCATAGATGGCGCGATATTGTTGAATATGAATCTCGGAAACGGCACCAATGATTAAATAAAATTTAGTATACAGGGGATTTCGGGGGCGATAATTAATCGATCTAGCTAGGATTAATTTTCAGAAACTGTTGTTTTATTCGTGTTTTCAAAAATCAACTTTATCGATAATCAACTTTAAATATGACTCTTCCCGACATCTATTGGAGAGTAGAAGTAGCTTTAGTGTATTTTACTTAGTTGGTGTTAGAAGTTCGTTAGATATTTCTTAGATGGCGTTCGGAACCTTCCGTGTGCGGGACAAAAGTCTGACTCGCACTTGGCCAGTTTTTTTTTTTAGCGTTTCACCACCATCTCACCTTGGTTGGTAAGATATGATGCGGTCGAGGATGGTAGCACGATAGGCGTAGAATGAGAACTAGCTTTCAAGGACTGCTGCCGAAACACATTAGATGTTTGGCGACAGATTTTTCAATCTGAGGGTGGTAGCTGGCCAGGCGGACACTTGACAGTATCTTACCACCATGCAAATTATACCATTCAGCTCCCTTGGGGGCCTTGGCGCAAAGAAAGCGGTGTTATAAGTTTGACGTGTGAATATATCTGTCTTTGGCATCGTAGCTCTCAAACGGATGAACCGATTTTGATGATTATATCTACCTATATCTTTTATCAGCAGGTCATTCATGACCATGGCGCTTGCAACAGAGCCGAAAATACCGGAAACTCATAAATAATCAAAAAATTATGAAAATTTCGATATTTAGTGTTGAAAAATAGTAATATCGTTTTTGGTTGTAGTTGGTGACTTAATTAGGAGTTTCCTTGTATATGATACAAGAAAATCTGTTATTAAAAACCTTATAACTGCCACGGTTACATAATAATTTGCGTGGTATATGCGTCCTTTTTAGGGTTCCGTGCTCATAGGGTACCAACGGAACGACTTCGCTGTTCGTCCGATATGAGATAAACACGCAGGTCAGTAGGGCTATTATGTAAGCTATCTCGAAAGCGGAATCCGCGGGATTTGAATTTCGTATTACGAAATTCAACCGTATTACGATCGTGTTACGATTGAATTTCGTAGAACGAAATTCGAATCTCACCGCTGATTCCGCTCTCGAGATAGCTTACAGAATAGCCCTACAGGACAAGCACGATGCCTCGATCGTCGACGGCACGGTAATATAACTGTTATATTGTGACGGGGTGGGGTCTCTAGACCCAGTCAAAATAACAGTACCAGATACGTGTTTTTTTTCGGTGTTTTTGTTCGATCTTATAAACGGTAATAGATATACGCATGAAATGTTCACAGAATGTGTGTTATTATGCATGTTAGGTATAACAACGAATAATTAAAGCGTCCTGCGTGCGCGATCAAGGCGGCGATCAGATCAGATCAGAACACCAAACGCGATCAGAAAACAATTGAAAAGTACTGAGATCGCGCCCGCATTTCGCGGGACGCCGCGGTGTGGCTGTACCTTGACTTGGAGGCAACACACAACCTAAACCGCTGGTCGTAGAGACAAATTTGGAGGGTACATTTGTACGTACGTTAGGGTGTACTAAGAACAGATTATTGGAAATTCCACCCCAAGGAAGGTTAAATTGGGTGAAAACTTATCTTATTACTAAGTTATATAGTGATGAAAATTAGTATATGAGTAGTGTATTTAATATTAAATTAAATTTATATAATACTAGCAGTGCCCGCGACTTCGTCCGCGTAGAATAGTGTCTTTGGGTAGCATTTTAAAATATTTAGGCTTATTATTTTACAAGATTATTTTCCCCGTCTCTCTTCCCCCCAATCCCCTTCCCTCACTTCTCTCTCCTCTCCCCCTCCCCCACTCTCCCCTACTCCACCTCCCCTCCCCTTTCCCTCACAAAATAAGTTTCAAGCTTCTAGCTTCCAAAATGACGATACTTCGATACAACTTTTCATCCCCCCTTTTGACCCCTTACAACCCTCTTTACGCATTGAAAAGTAGCCTAGGTCCGTTCTCAAGCTCTAGACTATCTGTGTGCCAAATTTCATTTAAATCAGTTCAGTGGTTTTGGCGTGAAAGTGACACAGACAGACAGACAGAGTTACTTTCGCATTAATAATATTAGTTAGGATTCGCATTGAGGTGCATTAAAGTGGTGCAATGGGGGATGAAAAGTTCACATCGAAAGTTCCTCATTTATGAAATTATTTGATGAAAATTTGTATTCGAGTAGTTCATCATTATAATGTTAAAATGAAGGTGGTGCAATGTGGTGATGAAAGTTCTTCTTTTATGAACTTATTTGTATGTATAGTTCATTTAAAATAAAAAAATGAAATTATCTGTATTATACAACAAAAATGTATATCCAGACTTACTGACTGAATTGACACAACACTTGATCACACAGTCTAAACCGCTGGTCGTAGAGACTTGACATTTGGAGGGCACATTTTAGTACGTATGGGTTTACTATGTACGGAAAATCCACACTCAAGAGGGTTAAATGGGGTGAAAACTTTGGTACAAGAGTTCTTTGTCTTTGAATTAATAAAATAGCGATGAACATTTATAAATACAAATGTTGAGTAGTTCATTAACTAATTTAAATAAATTAGGTTATCATTTTTAGGGTTCCGTAGCCAAATGGCAAAAAACGGAACCCTTATAGATTCGCCATGTCTGTCTGTCCGTCCGTATGTCACAGCCATTTTATTCCGAAACTATTAGAAATACAGAATTGAAACTTAGTAGGTAGATGTATTCTGTAAACCGCTTTCCGATTTTTGTACAAAAATAAAAAATATAAAAGTTTAAGGGTTTTCAAATTTTTTTTTTCTTCATATCTATACGTGTGAGGTGTCTTTGGATAGGTCTTTAAAAATGACACTGAGGTTTCTAAAATCATTTTTTCTCAAAGTCAATCATTGAAAAGATAGGCGCGTCTAAAGTGGTAAAATACTTCTAAAGTAAGGGAGTGAAAAATCTAGAAAAAATATATTCTGTAGATCTTAATAAAAACTTTCAACGAAAATTGGTTTGAACGAGATGCAGTCAGCAGTTGTTGAGATATAGCGACCGCAAGTATAACTTTGTTTTTCATACAAACACTATGAAAAACAAAGTTATTTTTGTAGTTGCGAAAATCATAGTTATAGAATACTCTACTGTGTTACGGAACCCTACGAGTGCGAGTCCGACTTGCACTTGGCCAGTTTTTTTTTGGCAGGCATGGTTGGTGCAATGGGGCTGAAAGCTCATGTCGAAACATTTATAACTTTATTTATGAAGTTATACTGATGAAAAATTGGTATTTGAGTAGTTTATCTTATCTATACCTACATATACAGTACACAGTCTCACAATATTACTCTCCTAGCTTGGTTGTCTGGAAGAAGTCGCTTTAAGCGATAAGACCGCCCTTTGCATTACTTAGTATAAGTATTTTCGATCAGTATTTTCTGTAATTATTTGGTGTGCAAATAAAGTGTTTATCTATCTATCTATGTATAAAAATTAAACCCTATTTCCCTCGGTCATGCCATAACTTGAGAATGAGTGGACGGACCGATTTGGCTAATACTTTTTGAAATTGTTGTTTTAATTGTCAGCACAAGGTTATGTGAAATAAAAATTAAATCAATGAAAGTAGTTATTACTGCGGGCGAAGCTACGGGGCACAGCTAGGTATATTATGTAGTGGTGCGGAACCCCGTGTGCGATCTGACTCGCACTTGGTAGGTTCAAAGAAGTTGTAACTAACTACATTTAATTAATTAACTATAACAGTTAATTGAAATAAATAAAAGTCAATTTTAACATTTTAATATATTTAAGCACATATAAAATTATACAACGACACATAAAATTAAATATAATAGCAAATTATACAAATTATAAGACGCATTAAATACAGTCTGTGCAAAAAGAGAACCGCCGTGGCGTTAGTATCAAACATTTTTAGTCGTAGGCAGCAGTGTTGTCATTGCAACAAAAGCAGTAAATTAAAACGACGGACGAGACCTCAATTTCTACGACGGCTCTCTTTTTTACTCTACGAGTATATCACATTTATGTAACAGTATTAAAAAGTAATTATAATATTGGTGATCGTGTTATGTTAGTTACCGTGCCGTCCACAAAGTAGGCGGCTACATCGGTCTTGATGATGCCATTTCGTACCATGTTGACGTATTGTTGCGCCATGCTGCCGGTATGCTGTCACACTGTCACGCTTTCAAGTCGGCACGCTGCTGCGATCTCCGACGATGGCCGATCTGTACAAACAATTAGAAATTCTAAATCAAGTGTTGTCTGTTTGTAGTAGTAGGACTTCTACTAGTCCCCCTGGGATGCTACCACTTTCTCTATTATTCAACCCTGAAATAAAAAAACCGGCCAAGTCGAGTTGGACTCGCCCACCGAAGCACCAACGTTGGTTGGTACCAATTAAGCTAGACCTCTAAATTGTATGAGCGCTCATATAACTTAGAGGCCTATCTTAATTGGCGCCTATTATTAATGTATTTTAATTTTCCTTTAATTTTCAACTTTTTTCATTTTTTGGAATTTTTCTTTCATTTGTACTGTGAGACCTTGCTTCTTGCCAAATTTCATGATCCGCTGACATACTCTTGATTAAAAAATCAATCAAACAGAATCGGGAGTCGAATGTGTTCACCCAGCCTCTGGGTATAAGCCATCTCACAAAGCTGACAACATCAACTGGACTTTTCGTCGCATCCAAGTCGGAGATTTTGCTGGAAGTTGAAGACTTCTACGGCAAACTCTACGCATCGCTCGCTTCAAGGCCCGTACTCGATACTGAGGATTCTAGAGCCACCTTAATCTGCCACTTCACACAAGATCTGCCCAAAATCAGCCGAGACGAGATCGTGATGGCCCTTAAACAGCTCAAAAATGGAAAAGCCCCAGGAGAAGACGGAATCACAACAGAGCTTTTAAATGCGGGGGAGCTCCAGCACTTCAACAGCTTCAACAGCTCTTTAATTCATTTCTTTTCACTGGGAGAACTCCTCAGGCATGGAACAGAAGCATGGTGGTTATGTTTTTCAAAATAGAAGACAAATCCCTCTTGAAAAACTACCGCCTTAAGCCTTGCCTTACCGCTTCTGAGCCTAGTCTACAAGCGGCTTTCAAGGGTCATCACGAACCGTCTTGCGCGAAGACTCGACGAGTTCCAACCTCCGGAACAGGCCGGGTTTCGAAGCGGTTTCGTCACCATACACCACATCCACACGGTGCGGCAGATTTTACAGAAGACCGAAGAGTTCAATCGGCCTCTGGCATTAGCATGTGTGGACTATGAGAAGGCCTTCGACTCAATCGAAACCTGGTCCGTTCTGGAGTCCTTGCAGCGTTGCCAAGTTGACTGGCGATATATCGTAGTGATGAGAATTCTGTATAATGCCGCAACAATGACTGTACAAGTACAAAACCAGCGAACTAAACATATTCACCTGCATCGAGGAGTGAGACAGGGGGACGTCCTATCCCCGGAACTGTTCACCAACGCCTTGTAGGATATGTCTAAGATGCTGGACTGGAAAGATTGTGGCATTAACATCAACATCAAGTACATCTCTCACTTACGATTCATATATGACATCGTCATTATAGCAAAGACGCTGCAGGACCTACAAAAGATGTTGAATGGCCTAGCTGATTCTTCTCGTCGCATCGGTCTCCGGATGAATTTGGATAAAACCAAATTCATGTACAACGAGCACGTTGTTCCGGAACAGATTGCCGTAGATGAAATCGAAGTTGTTACGCAATATGTTTACCTAGGGCAGACGCTCCAACTAGGCAAATACAACTTCAAAAAGGAAATCCAGAGAAGAATTCAGTTGGGCTGGGCTACATTCCGAAAACTCCGTCGAGTCTTCTCGTCGCCTATACCGCAGTGTCTAAACACAAAAGTCTTTAACCAGTGCGTCCTACCTGTGATGACATACGGAGCCGTGGCCACTCATAGTTCGACAGGTCCACCAATTTAATGTCGCTCAGCGAGCTATGGAGAGAGCTATGCTCGGTATTTCTCTGCGGGATCGAATCCGGAACGAAGTAATTCGCCAGAGAACTAAAGTTATAGACATAGCTCAACCGATTAGTAAACTGAAGTGGCAGTGGGATGCTCATATCTGCCGCAGGACTGATAACCGTTGGGGTAGACTGGTTCTAGAGTGGAGACCGCGAATCGGCAAACGTAGCGTAGGACGTCCTGTAACCAGGTGGAGCGACGATATACGCAAAGCGGTGGGCAGTGATTGTAAAAGAAGAGTCGAAGATCGAGCTCAGTGGCGCATCTTGGGAGAGGCCTACGTCTAGCATTGGACCGACACCGGCTGATGATGAATTGTGTCCCGTAAAGATACAGGATTTACAGGGCATATGCGAATCACCAAGGTATCGGACGCAGTGCAGTGACGCTTAAAATTCTGTCAATCCAGAGTTTTGTGTTTCTCAGTTTCTGTTATAGGCAGACCTCATCGCTTACTATTCGGCGAGCGTCTTGCTTATTATGCTACCTATTATAATTAAAAAAACTTTACTCTCTTTTGAAGGTTCGTTGGTCAACAAGTTAACCCTCCCCATAGTTTCGCTATGTCTGTGTGTCTGTATCTTAAGTACAATTGTTCCCCATATTTTGCAATTTCTAAAAGGAATCAAAACCCACAGGGTACTTCCCGTTGACCTAGAATAATGAAATTTGGCAAGAAGCAAGCTCTTGCAGCAATTACATAGGAGAAAATCAGAAATCTGTAGTTAAAAAAAGCGAATTTACTACAAACGTATTATTTGCGGTTTTTGCATTAACTGTGTCTAGGTATCGGTCTAGAGATCGAACTGCAAAGATAAGTTTGTCTCTGAACCTAGTTTGAGAAGTTGGTACGGAAGCCTCGGTGGGCGAGACTAACTAGTACTTTGCCGGTTTTTATTCCTCTTGAGGTACGGAACCCAAAAAATAAAAGAAACATATGTTTTATGTTACGGCTCCTACACCTAAAGTGGGGATAAAATACAGTAGATTGTTTAGGAGGGTGCAACGTAATCCAGAGCGGTGGCAAGGATCCTAGCGTACACGGTTCAAAGTACGTCGGTTGAGAGATTATAATATTGCGACCGAGTGATAGAGGAGAGTCTTTTCATTATCCTCCATGAGAAAAGGAACTAGATATTTTTATATCATATAGGCTAGCGTTCGACCACTGTCTCCCCTGGTGGTACGCAATGATGTGGTCGAAGATGGTGAACACGCTAGGCCTAGAATACTCTGACTCCCAAGGGCTGTCTGCTGCCGGAACACCGTAAGGTTTTCTCTAGATTTTCTCCTTGATGGTGTGAAGCAACTTTTTTGGTAGCAAGTGAGGTGAAATATCGATATAGTGCTTCTATCTTACCACCTGTGTACTAAGACCCGTGCTAGGATTTGAACCGGTGATCTCCCGTTCCAACGTCAACTCATCTATCCCTTACGCAACGAACCTCAGTGCGCATGTGTATAACGCCCTCTGCACGCCCCTTCGTGTACGTTACTCCGACATTTAGAAATTCGGTGATTTTTTCGTAACTCGATAACCCTCCGAGCAAAGACTTAAAGGTGCTTTATTTAACTAGGTTATTTTTGAGTATAACTGCCATTCAGTGTGCTAATCTAATAATAGGTTATTTTGGTTACTTAAATAAATATTTTAACTGGATCACATTTATTATTAAACTAAATGCTAAATGTTTTCTGGTATAATTCTTCTCCGGAATTTACAGAATTAGCAATAAATTTTGTGCCAGTGTAGTAAACACACTTTTTAATTTTTAAAATGTTTACAAGTAAAACATTCATTCATTAATTAAGCTACAAAACGTAACGTAACCTTTATAACGTCTGCGTATTGTAGTTACGACGGCATTAATATGTTGGCGGAGTTTGTCTGTTCTGAAGAATGTAGTTGTAGCGGAGCTGTTCTAATTAGAGCTACTTTTGTGTCAGTGTGCACTGAGCCACTCGCGGAAGTCGTGGATAAAACCTTAAGACAGCGGGGCGTGGAGGGATTTAGTGTAGATGGAGGGGGCAGGGTAACTGTTCTACAGCTAGCAGAGTGTCGCTTATACCAGCTCTGTAGACTACAATGCGGTATCGCAGTGCGCCGCCGCGAGCGAGCGTAATAGTCGCAGTCGGCTTATAAATATATATAACATGGCAGCCGTCGGTGGCACCACTGGCACTCCCTCGCAGTCTCTACGCCATGCCGCGTCTCTCGAGGTAAGTACCGCTGAGCGACACACATTCACTCATTCATTGGCGAACTGCTGGCGTCACTTCTTATCGCACCCATATCGGCCTCGTTCTAATCCTACCGCACCCGACTCGGTTCCTTATCTCACGGTATTTATTTCCCACGAACATTGTGATACATCATCATTCGTTCCAATGGAATATTTAAAGTCATTGTAAAAGTGTGCTACGTGTGAAGATGAGCGTGCCGCGCAACGCGTTATACGCTCATCGATTTTCCCGGCCTCGTATAAGGTCGATTTGCGGGCGGTTTCTAAAGTTTATCGATCCAGAAATCGAAAACATACAAGTTTAAAAGAAAATGAGATTAGTGATCGAGAGAGTAAGAAAATGAAATTGAAACGTAAAGTAAATCGGTTCCGTGTGTATTATTCAGTATAGCTTGTTATCGCTCGCAACGAAACATCCACGGGCAGAGTCAACACTATCGGTCCGGCGGTACGTTTGGATGATTTCAGTAGTCATTTGCACGAATGAAAATGTATGGCATAATTGAATGGTATGTGTAACGGTAAGAAGTGAGTAAATGCGCGCACTGCGGCTACGGTGCGTTTATTCTACCGCACGCATATCTGAGAAGTAGGTATGGAGTGTTATAGAAATGCGCACATTGCGGTGAAATAAACGTAGCTTTTTTGTATACAGTTTATTCTACCGTGCGGTAGAATAAACGCACCGCAGCCATGTGCGCGCTTAGCCTTAGATCACGCACGAGTTTCATGCACTACGCCAGTACGCCACTGCGTGAGTGTGCGCGTATTGTGCACGGTGCGTCATCGGCTTGACTAATACATTCAGCTCAAATGAGGTTACATTGAGTTACAATAAGTACCAGTGTATCTCGACTCATAGTTACTATGTGTACTGTTGCGAATTTCATACAACACTTCATTCACAATCATATTTTACTTGTAGCTAGGTACCTACCTAACTTTAATCTGTAAAATGTGTATTTTAAAACGTAGATATTGATATTTTAAATAGGTAATTACTATATAATTTGGTTAGGCAAAACTTTAAAGGTTTATGCTGCAATCAACTATGAATTTTTCAGTCAGCAAAGTTATAATTATGCACTAAAAAAATAAAAGCTTTAAAGGCAACACCGATAAACGTAACTCTACATAATATTACAGGTAGCTTTAAATGGAGAAGTCCAACATTAGATGTACCTATAAGGTCAAGGTACCTCAAATTCAAAATTGATGCCCCATTAATGAGGCCCATTTCGTTTAGTTCTTAAATAACAATCATCCTCAAAAGTAGGTACATAAAAAGTTTGGAGTGATTTTTTTTTGTATTTTGACCTAATTGTGACATAATTTGCTCCCTTAACGAAACCCGTTTGATTAAAATAGACAAAAAATATAAGGTGCGCAGTGTATCAAGCATTCTACTGAACTGAACTGCGTCAGCTATTTGTAGATTTTACTGATTACTGAAGTCGGTTAAAAATATTAAGAGCCGCTCTCCATACATGAAACTGAAACTAAACATTTTTTTTTCATCAAACCTATATACGTAGGTTTTTAAAAATTACATTGAGATTCCTAAAACCATTATTCTGAAAGTAAATCATTTGAAAGACACTTCTAAAGTGGTAAAATGTGCCCCCCCACCCCTCTAACTTTTAAAGTAAGAGAGTGAAAAGTCTAAAAAATATATATGCTGTAGGTCTCAATAACATTTTTAACGCAAATTGATTTGAACGACATATAGCATACGCAAATATAACTTTGTTTCTCACAAACACTATGAAAAACAAAGTAATTTTTTTGTTGTCGAAAAATTATAGTTATATAATACTCTACTGTGTTACGGAACCCTACGAGCGAGAGTCCGACTTGCACTTGGCACAGTCTATTTAACAATAAGTTTATAGAAACATGATATAAAAAATATAAAATAAAACTGGCCAAGTGCAAGTCTGACTCGCACTCGTAGGTTTCCGTAACACAGTTTCACAGGAGCATTTAATAACTATATTTTTTTGGCAGCAAATAATTTACTTTGTTTGTGTTTGTATGAAAAACTAAGTTACATTTGCGGGTGCTATATATCAAAAACTGCTGACTCTACCTCGTTCAAACAAATTTTCGTTGAATGTGTTTACTGAGATCTACAGCAAATATATTTTTTAGATTTTTCACTCCTTTACATTAAAAGCTAGAGGGAGGGAGAAGGGGGAGGGACACACACACACACACACATTTTGAAACTTTAGAAATGTCTATTCTTTAATTGACTTTGAGAAAAAATGATTTTCGGAACCTCAATGTATTTTAAGGACCTTGGTATCGGACACCCCGCGAGTATAGGTTTAATGAAAAATTTATTTTTTATTATTTTTGTATAAAAATCGTTAACCTACCTACCTACCAAGTTTCAACGTGTCGGCATAAAGTGGCTTTGACATACGGACAGACAGAAAGACAGACAGACGTGATGAATCTATAAGGGTTCCGTTTTTTGTCATTCGGCTACGGAACCCTAAAGATGATTTTAGGATCCTCAATGTCATTTTTAAATACTTATCTATAAAAAAAATTGTTTCAGTTCTATGTTTGAGGAGCCCCCCTAAATATATATTTTTATTTATGTATAAACATCGTAAAGCGGTTACAGAATACACCTACCTACCAAGTTTCAACTGTGTCGGAATAAAGTGGCTGTGACATACGGACAGACAGACAGACATGACGAATTTATAAGGGTTCCGTTTTTTGCCATTACGGCTACGGAACCCTAACAAAAATTGTGGTCTGTTATTTATTTTTTCTTTTTTATTATACTTAATCATAAGGATTATATGCCACAAAAAAAATTACACGTCAATCATAAAAATTAATAACACGAAATCTCGACAATTCGTGCAATAATATGCTTTGACCAAACGAACTATTTTTGACGTCTTTATCTTTACGGTATGTATAGCAATGTACCACAGTCATAGATACCATACAGGTACTTCGCCTTATTGAATATAGCGTAATATAGCGTAGCTCTTCGAAGAGCGAACCCGTATAGCAATAAAAATATTTGACCAAAAAGTATATTTTACAGTTACTGATATGTTTAACATGGGGAATTTAACGTGACTTACGCGAAATCGATATAGCGATCGACATATGTTTCGGCCTCATCCGGAGGCCTTCTTCAGGATCACTAGTTCGGGGCGCTCGCCGACGCGTCCAGCCTCGCATTCAGGATGAGGTTGAAACATATGTCGATCGCTATATCTACATCGCGTAAGTCACGTTAAATTCCCGATTTTAAACCTATAACTTTAAAAATGAACGTGATTTTTTATAATATATTTAACAGTTTCTAATAATTGACATCAAGTCAAGTACAATGATATGTATTTGTATGTATAATTGTATATTAATAACAATAACATAGGCTGAATGTATTTAAACACCTCCTATATACATTGACGTGAACCCATTCCAGACACAATAGTATGTGCAACCCATATTACTAGTTTTTTTTTTTTAAATAAAAAAAAGAAAATAGGACAAATATCATATTTTCGCTCGGACCATTTTTGAACGTCAAATATTATCCGATATGAAACGTTTGTAACCGACTTAAAAAAAAGAAGGTTACTCAATTCGAACGTTTATATATATTTTATGTTTGTTCGCGGATAACTTCGTTGTTAATGAACCGATTTTATTTTTTTTTTGGTTGGAAAGGAGATACCCCTAGAATGGTACCTTAGTAATTTCATCGATATCTGATAAGTATCTCCAGAGATATGGAGATATACATCTCAAACTTGGCACTGAAAATTAATAGCGCGGCATTTGAAGTCGGTTGTTTTAGTTTTTCAAACAACAAAAAAATTTAAGTTGCAGTAACAGAATATGTAAACAATGTACAGTCAGCGAGATGATGGGCAATTTACATAATACATTTTTGATGTCATTCGATCCTATATAGGAGGGATCAAAACACTCTTTTGGACAAACTGAGGTTTAGGTAAGAAAAGTCAGAAATCACAAAAATCTTTTTCATACATTTTTAGGGCATGGAAAAATTCACTATTTTCGCTAACATATTGTTTGATGCCAATCGAGCTAGGTATACCTACATAAAAGGATATAAACCAACTGAGTTCTGAATACCAGAAATTTCAGATATTGCAATAAACTTTATAAAATAGAAATAACATTCCAATTTCTAGTCCTCCAACATGTATTGGTCTCCATCAATTGGCATCAAAAAAACGTTTGCAAACATTTTTACTTTTCCCAACTGATACTTACTGCAGAATGTATAGAAAGAATTATAAATCTGATATCTAACTTTTCTATTAACCTTTACCTCAGTTGGTCCGAAAGAGTGTTTTGATCCCTTTAAGGAAGCGGGTCGAATGGTACCTAAAAGTTCTTGTGTAAATTGCCCATTTTCTTGGTGATTGTACATTTTTATTTCAAATTCTGTGAATGCAGCCACCAGAATAAATAATAGTATTGGCTTAACTGTAGTCAGAATAATGGAGATAATGTTTTACTGTAGCTAAAACGGAAGAGAGTACCTAACCTTAAATTAAGGTCCCATCTCAAAAATACTACCTGTGTGATTGAGATTGAGTTTTGAGATGCCCTTTCATTTTATACCTAACATGCCTGACACCGAACACGCGGCTATTTTAGTTCAGGTCTATGTCCCCTAGAGGGCGCTATATTAAATTTAATGTGATCCCACATACACACCGGTCAATCATAACCCTCCCAGCGTTAAAAAACAATAGGTACCTACTCATAACATTTTGATAAAATTTATTTCTGGGATATACCCTACTCAAAAATACAACAATAATTAAAATCGGATCAATATCAGTGCCATGTTTGAGGTGTTTTTCTTCTTTTCTCTGGTACTCATGCATGATATTTATCATATCTGTATTGAGAGAGATTTTATAAGACCTGAAGCTTCCCGGAGATATAATACATTATTCATGAAATATATATTAAAAAAAAATTACATTCACAGTTGGCAGAGAAGTCGCGTGGCATTACACACAAAAAAATACATGCAGACGCATTGATTGAAAACCTCTTCCTTTTTGGAAGTTGGTAAAACAATTGAGCACACTATAAAGTATAGTTCTACCAATAACAGTAATAAAATTATAATACTAATATTAAATAATATACTAATACTATTTTTTGCTAAACCCGTATAGGTATATCTACCTACCTGTAAATAGTACAACTGCTATTGCATATATGTAATAAGTGTGCTTTAGTATAAGTGTATTACAATTATATATAAGTAATATAATAATTATATTAAAATACACTATTACCTAACGGGAGGCCCATGCAGTATTTATGTAGTACTGAAGTAGTTACTTAACTACTTCAGTACGCATTATGATGCGGTAAGTATAACTACTTAAGTAATGACAGTAAAGCAAATTATGCCCGGGCTACACGAGGCCAGTTTTTCAAGCTAGGATTTAGCAAGCTAGTTTTTTATTAAACTGTCCTGGCTTGCTGACCTAGCTTGGAGCATGCTAGTTCTGTTTACATGAGGCTAGATTTTTTTAAGCTAGTACTTACTGGAGTGCCGAGGTGACCACTCGTCCAAAATGAACTGCATACGAAAAAAAAACACTTCGCCGGTCACATGAAGCTAGTACACAAGCCAGGATAGTAAAATCAGTGGTGGGGGGACGCTACTAGCCTGAAAATAGAACTCCATCCTATTAAAAACTGTCCTGGCTTGTAAACTAGCTTACTAGCTTACAAATGAAGATAGTTTTGTCTACACGAAGCCAGAAGTACTAGCTTGCTAGCTTACTAACACTAGCTTGCTATCCTAGCTTGAAAAACTAGCCTCGTGTAGCCCGGGCATTACGACGTACTTCTACGTTGCATTTGTCTTTAAAATGTTCACATATCCTATATTTGATATAGTGCCTAGACTATGATACGATAATTTTAATAATTATATTTTTTCTAAATATCAATGTAATATGTATGCCTGATACTAAACAAATGTAAGATAAATATATGGTTGTATATAAATATATTGTTTCTCAATTATGAATTTAGCTACTATAAATTATTTTCCTAAGCTATCAAATTGAACTAATAGTATCCCTGTATTCTACATAAAAAAATGTTATAAGTACAGCATTTACGGGTTCGAGTTGAGATATGGAATACAAATGTTAAAGAAAACAATTATATGTATTCTTTTAAATATTTATTCGAATATTTCGTTTTTGATTGATAAAAACCTAAAAGTTATGTACGGTAATTTTATTTTAATTTTAAAATGACTAAAGGGTAATTTACAGTATTATTTTATATTATAGGCATCTTTTAAATCTTTTTTAAATGTTTTAAATCTAAACACAAATACTTATAAATATTTTAAATATTAATTTTAACTTCCATTAGGTAAATAACGGCGTTGTAACAGAAAATCGTATATTAACAACATTGTTACATAAGCAAAATAATAAAAATACACAAGAAACTAAAATTGAGGAACAACATTAAACGAAGTCAGTAGAACTTTACTGACTCTACTTCATTTAATTTTGTTAAATTAAACGATAATATGACAGTTAAACAAAACGAGACGATATAACTAAAATCAAAATTTAAAATAAACTGGCCAAGTGCAAGTCAGACTCGCACTCGTAGGGTTCCGTAGCAGTAGTGTTATATATTATATCTTTAATTTTTGCCTCCAAACAATTAACTTTGTTTTACATAGTATTTGTATGAAAAACAGATAACTCTGTTAATATAACTATTTGCGGTTGTCATATCTCAGAACTGCTGACTATAATCGCGTTTAAAGCAATTTACGTAGAAAGTGTTAACTGAGATCTACAGCATTTTTCACTTCCTTACTTTAAAAGTTAGAGGGGGGGTGCACATTTTACCAGAAGTCTATCTTTCAAATAATTGACTTTGAAAAAACATGGTTTTAGTAACCTCAATGTTATTTTTAAAGACCTATCTATAGACAACCCGCACGTATAGGTTTTAAGAAAAAAAAATTAGTTCCATGTATAGCCCCCCCTTAATCTTTTATTTTTCTTATTTTTATATAAAACTCGTAAAGCGGTTCACAGAATACATCTATCTACCAAGTTTCAACTGTGTAGTCTTAATAGTTTCAGATTAAAGTGGCTGTGACATACGGACAGACAGACGGTCAGACAGGCAGACAGACACGAAGGGTTCCGTTTTTTACTATTTAGCTACGGAACCCTAAAAAAGGGCTGAGTCTAAAAATAAAATTATGTTTTAAATAATATTACAAAAACATCAAACTGTATATTTCTCAACATATTTCCATGAATAAACAATAAAAACAAAATGTAAGTTTCTGTACATTTTATTGTAGGTACCTACTTTATAAATTGGAGGAAACAGTAAGTAAGACAGATCACATAAATAAAAATAAAAATGCCATCAGAAATAACTTAATTACTGAGCCAGACAAACAACACAAGTAAAATAATGTATACCAGATATATTTCAAATACTTAACTTTAGGAAACTCATTTGGAAAGAGTTTCAATAGTAACATTTTAAAATATTAGCTGAAACGCAAATGCTACACAATTCAGTAAATCACATATAAAATAAATGTTTCAAGTTGTATGCCAGTCGAACTTACCTATAACTTCTCAATAATCCTACGCTGCTGTACCTGTGGAAGAGAATAATATGTTTTTATGAATTATAGATCTATGTCCATATTTGCATATTTAAGTCTTATGCCCGTATTACAATACAATACAATACTCTTTATTATTACCAAATTACACAGTAAAAAGTAAAAATATACACAACATTCCTTAAATTAATGGCACAATGTGCGGTCCTATCGCTACAAGCGATCTCTTCCAGACAACCTTTGTATGGACATGACAGTTACGTTAATGGACGGTGGCATGTTAAATAAATATGAGAAAATGTTTGAATTTAATAATGCTAAATAATTTCACATACTTACATATTTAAGATCTACATAAACTAAACAAATATAGATAAAATTATTATATATATATATATATATATATATATATATATATATATATATATATATATATATCTAAAAATACTCATAATTACATATATTAAAATAAATAATCAATATCATAATAATATCAATATCAATATCATGCAAATGCATGATGACATAATTCTATCGTATTATTCGAGACTTTAATATTAAGACCCCCGATTCTCATTTCAATCAGATACATACGAATTCGAAAACTTCATTTATACCTAATTTTTAATATTGATAAATCCGTACCTAAGCTGTTTTGTCGCGAAATTTTTTCCAATTAGAATCACTGATTTTTTCAAATTGAAATATGAAAAATAATCGATCGGAACAAACTGAATTGCAAAGATCCAAGTCTAAGTAAAGGCAGTTTTCGAATCCGAATTTGCTTCCGGATGATGATGCAAAAGACTTAAAATAGCACGCACTACTTAAATTTAGGTTGGCAAATTACATTTTGTAATCATAGACATACCTTAATAATATAGATAGCGTATTAGTATATTGTAATGTTTACAATATTTATTTAAAGTGTTGGATAAGGACTTGATGTCACTAGTGTCGCAATGGGGAAGATTACCGAAAGCGTGTCCGGCAGAGGGCGCTGTAAACTGTCAAAATGCCATTATATACTTAAAGTTTTCATTGCGTTTTTTATTTTTTAAGCATTATTCAGGTTTTTGTGGATATTTTAAAAGTTTTTGTGAGGTACCTGTTTTAAGAGAAGTTGTCTCATAATCGGTTTTTGAAGTGTTATGTGTGTGTATCACATAACCTCGAAAAATCGCTTGATTTAAAATTTTATCTTCTTCTCTGTGCTTTTTCCCACTTCTTTTTAATTCACATCCAAAGGCGACCAACGACCCGTATTTTACGTAATAAGTGAACATATTTTAAAAACAGACAATTTATATGTAGAATGGCAGTTCTCCTGAAACAAACATTTGGCGCCCTCTAGTCGAAACTAATAATTGTCACTTGACAGTTTCCTTCCCCATTGGTTGAAGCAAATTTAATAAAATGAGTTGGCAGTTATTTAGTTCCAATTTCACTCACCAGAGCAAATAAGTTGATCATTGCCACGGTAATGTTAATTACCGTGTCATTGTGCCCATTAATTATAACATATTCGAAATAAATAAACGTTTTGTTGTATGCATATTATGTAAGTATATACGGCATAATAAGCATTTTTATCCTGACTTGCACTGCCCTGATTAGATTATTATACTATACATAGGTTATTGTCTGATTATGAGACTAACATCATATAAATCAAATACACATCATACAGAATTTGGTACCTAATTATAATGTTATCAAATAAATATAATAAATATTGTAATTTAATGACACCATAGAAATCAGCTATTGCATTACCAATCGAACTCATTCTTCGTGCCGAGAGTTCCGAGCATCGATCGCTTGTTCAGGGCGACAGTTACACAACATCAATAAGTAAAGGACGAGGAATGTCTTATAGACATTGTTTCATGTTTTGACTCACCTCCTGGATCACTAAAATAATTGTTCTTTCTTTGTAAGTATATAGCGCTAGCACTGCAGAATTAAGACGGAGAGCGGTCGATACGTCCAATGTAAGGTGAACCTACGCCGCGCTCGATGTCACGCACGTTCCAGTCTCTAGGGGGGAGGTGCGCACCATCTGTCAGGGGTCTCGCGTCGATGGCCAGCTGGCTGCGTTGCGCACTCACTGCGTCCTAGTTATTTCGGTGCTGCTGGCCTAGATATGACGAACGAGGTCGAAACGCTGTTTTCATCATCTGCCGCGGTTTTATTCGATGGGGCCGCGCTGGGCTGCCGACCTAGATAAGAGGTGAAGGCTTACCGTTTCTTAGACGACCGTCTCCGTCGACGAAGCGATGAATTTCGGCGTTAAGGTATTTGTAAGTAATAAAAAATTATTTTACTGAGTACTCTTCAACGCGAACAAGCAACTCAACTGCGGGTGCGAGGAGTAAACAGCTCCCGCGCATGCGTCGCGCCGCGACTGCGGGGGATGATGCTGTGCTAGGTGCCTCATTATTTTACCTGGGATTTCACTTTGAGAAATATTTATTTCAATTAATAAATCCATTAGAGTTTGAGAACGAAGTACAGCGCTACATTCTTTGAATTCCGTCCCATCTAGGCTAGGCGGATAATCGGGCTAGAAATCCGTCCCCAAACCTATTGTCGTTACAATCGGTTTCTTTTTTAACCGACTTCAAAAAAAGGAGGAGGTTTCTCAATTCGACCGTATAAATATATATATATATATTTTTTAATGTTTGTTCGCGGATAACTTCGTCGTTTATGAACCGATTTTAATTATTCTTTTTTTGTTCGAAAGGAGATATCCCAAGTGTGGTACCATGGTAATTTTATCGAGGTCTGATAAGTATCTCCAGAGATATTGAGATAAACATCTCAAAATTGTTACTGAAAATGAATAGCGCGGCATTGAAGTCGTTTCTTTTTTAGTTTTTAAACGATATTATCTAAATAACGTTGATACTTAGATACTTATTGATATCCTAAATATAGTGTTAGTTAGCTCTTCGACTGTTACCTTCAAAAAGTTCGAGGCGGGCACATCGCTACTATGAGATGACACAAAATTAAACCTGCCAAGTGCGAGTCAGGCTCGCACACGAAGGGGTCCATACCACCATACAATATAGTTGAGTATAAAATCGAGCAAGAAACGCCAAAAAACAAGTTATTCAGTTTAACAATATGCATTACTAGGGCTTCTGTATCAACAAATAATAAAAACAAAATAAAATTATAAATAAAAGGGAGTCCCCAGAAAGAAACAGGTTTTTTCGCCATCCTTGCTTTTTCTTAAAAGTTGTAAACAGGGAGATGCAGATTGATCTCAAAACTATGAATGAAAATACGATACGTCTAGCTGTGTTACCTCAACCTTACAAAAGTTACAAAAGTAATGACGTAAAGTAAAAAGGAAGTCATAGTAATGGTTCAAAGTTACAAAGTCGAAATTGTAAATAGTCAGGCTTAAGGAGAAGGGGAGGAGGCTCGCCATTTGGGGCGAAGTGAGCCAAGGCCGGCTTGGAGGGGAGAACGTTTACACGTGTGACCTACATACAGCGGCCGAGCACTTGCGGAAACACACGAACGGCCCCGAGGCGGCGCACAGCACGCGGCGATCGATACGGAGGAAAACGTGGACAGTGGCCCGAGCGCTCGCCATCACCGCTCCCGCCCGACCTACCATCTCACAGCGACTCTCGCCTGTAGAGGCTGCAGACTGCAGTGATGCTCGTGGCTCCCATCGGAGCCTTCTCCGTCCTTCCACGTGCCTCGACGTTGGTACTATTTCGTCATAGTGCACTGACCTATTTTAGACGATTTTGAGTTCCTAGTGAGATGTTTCAGACGCCCTAGGCTGCACGTCGTAACCTTCACTTCACCTGCGGTTCCTATCGCGATGTGACAACATTACATCGCGCGACTTACCTCTGATCCCTGCAATATTTCCGTTGTGCATGTGCTGCTGGCTCCTGCTGGCGCGACGCAACATGAGGTAGGTACCATGCTACGCTACAACCATCGATCGGTTACATCACCGCCGCGTCCTTTCTCTGCGCACGCAGCCCGCCCCGCCGCCGCGTCCCTTCGTGCCCCGCGCCCCGCCCCTACCTCTTCCGTCACCACTACGCCATGGATCTCCGCTAGGCGGCAGCCATTCGCACTTTGGCCGTCCTCAGCATCGGTCGTTACCTAGCTCTTATAGCTTAGCAGCCAAGTGGTAGTAACTTCATTCCAACATTTTTCAAGTTATTCGTTTATCGCGCTCGGCTCACTTCAGTGCTCACTCGCGATTTTGCGTTTGAATAAAGCGGTCGTGGCAACTCGAATCTCATTATACATTCAACGGTTCAAAAATATTTTCGTCTTCGCGCAACTGATTTCAGAAACTTCCGCATTGTGATAAAATCTGTTAGTTAATTTCATAAGGTCGTCTAAAATAGGTAACTTTAAGAATTTAAATATACCGTTAGATATCGGTTTAGTTTAAATATATTTTTTTAATCGTCATGTGACACACTTACGCGACCGCTACCGTTTTATCGAGTCAATGCTGGCACGGAAGAGCTCCCGTGAAGAACCAAGCCTGGAAGAAAGAAGATTGAAATGTGTCGGTCGTTTCGGGGAGAGCATTTGACTTAGACTTTTCCTATTAGTCAGTCTTTTTCTCTCTCCTATACGATCGGCGCGCAGTCATCGACGGAGGCTCGCTCGTCGCCGCTCCTCGCTCCGCTCGCTTCGTGGCCATGTGCGCAGTGACGTCGAAGGTTACGCAAGCTGTCATACATTTCGGCTGCGAAATCTTTGAATTTTCTGGTAAAATGCACGGCCGTCTTCGGAATGTCATCGTTGCGCAACTTCTGGAATGTTTGATGTATCATCGTGAGACCGCGTACTATGCCTGAAATATCCGTGTCGTAATCGTTCTAGTCAGAGTAGGTAACATGCCACCGACCGGCATGACGAAATAATCGTCGCGGCGCGGCACGCTCGGGAATTGGGCAATCTGCGCGCTCGCGGATGTCTCCCCCGCTCTCCGCGCCTCAAGCCCCGCGCTCCGCGCCCCTCCCACCGCGCGCCACGCTCTCGCGACCCTCAAATTTCAACTCTTGCGCCGAAGAAGCGCGAATTTATCCGACCGATTACGAGTAGGTAGTTATTTTTCTTTTTTCAGCTCGACTACAGAACGTGGCGTCGTTTTATTTTTAATGTATCCATTGCGACTGTGAATGCTTTATATTCATGTTTATGCTCGTGCGATTTTCATTAAACTTTTCTATTTTAATGTGATTTCAATGTGATATTATCCCTTATTTTATATTTATCATTTAACTTTTTTCGTACAGGTAGGTACGAAAAAAAAACCTAGTTACTGAGTCGTCGTTAGTACGCTTTATTTTCGGGGAACATGTTGATGGTTATATGGTCTATGGTTATGGGGATGCGTGGGTGGGATGCACCCTCTACCTAGCCCCGCCCCTCGCCCGGTCCAATGAAGCGCATCCTTGTCCCGGACTACCAGTCCACTTTTTGCCTCCTCACTAAACACAGAAACTTTATTGTCGTTTATTTACCTAGTAACAGTTTAGTTTATCTCGCTGAGCCAGATAATCTCTCACTGTATGTAATTAGTTAAAGGTCCGTTACCACCCAAATACTGTTGATACATGGTTGCATGGTAACAACAAATACTTGTCAGTATAGAGTAGAGACAAGGCTATGGAATGCACACTACTAAATGCTCTACCGAAAACATTTACCGAAATGCGAATTTGAATTTGTTTATATAAATTAATACCTAAACATTGAAGATGATGTAAAATTAAAATGTTAACGACATTTTTTATACAAACTCACGTTCAATTTAATCAATCGGGATTTTAACGTGACTTACGTGATGTCGATATAGCGCTCGACATCGCATAAGTCGCGTTAAATTCCCGTTTTTAGATCAATAAGTGGTCAAAATTATTGTATATCTATTGTATAACCTAGTTATTACACAAACAATTTAATTTATTTATCAATGTAATAGTGTTACATTTAGGATAGGCAATATTAATAATAATTATTATTTAATTCAGGCAATATTAAACCCATAGTTGTTTTAACACTAAAATTTGAACACTGTAAAGTGGAGCCAAGTAAAATTAAAAAACAATAACAGGCCAAGTGCGTGGCGGGCCACGCGCAGTGTAGGGTTCCGTAGTAGCCTGTTATTCAATGCAAGTCTTTATACCCGTTATAAACAAGCAAGTAGATACTCCGTCTTTGTCACTTTAAAGGATTTATTCTAAGAATTTTGTATTTGGTACAAAATTATCCTACACCCAAGTTCAACGAATATTACTGCTAAACTAATAAAGTTCATGAAATGCGCTAATATCACAAATTTTCCAGATTATTCAAGCCAGCAGTTTAGCTTTTAGAGGGGGGGGAGGCCCTACTGGAAAAAAAAATTGCGCTTTAAAGTTTAATATTTCGTAAATGGAGCATTCAATCGAAAAATGGTATTAGCAACCCGTAAGTCATTTTAAAAGACCTATTCAACGATACACCACACGATGGGGTAGACGATGAAAAAAATTCATCCCCCCTTCCCACATAGGGGAGCTACCCTAAAAAAAAAAATTGTCAAAATTTTTTTTCAGCACTTTGTTATCGTCATTTATTTACATATCCCCACAAAATTACAGCTTTCTAGTATTAACGGTCTCTTAGCAAAACCTCGGACAGACAGACAGACAGACGGACATGACGAAACTATAAGGGTTCCTTGTCAGGACTACGGAACCCTAAAAAAAGACCGTTTGCACGCCGGGAGTGCCGGCGGAAGAGAAAACTTGAACATTAACGTTGTGCATTTGGTCTACTCTCCCTCCGTCTAACGAATTTTTTTACCCATCCCACAAGTTCACATCGCCGCTAAAGAAGTTTTCACTTCAACAAGTCATACTACTACATACCATACAGCACTACTAGTGCTTAATCACTTTTTGTTCTGATCCAGCGAACCAACGCTGAAACGTAGGGCCCCTAATTATACCCATTATAACATTGATATTATTACTTGCAATACCAATTCATAAATAATGAGGCATTTTCTAAAAAAATAAACATGAAGGTCCTGGACACTCCATTCCAAAGTCCACAGATAGCTTACAAAATGAACACTAACGTCACTACATCATACAAATGTCACTGTCATACTCATGCATGTCATGACATGCGGAATAAATCTGTCAAATTTATTGTTTTCTTTTCATTCGTTTTCGATTGTTTTCTATGAAACCGTTTTAATTCCTTAGATTTATAATTTTCTAATTTTCATTTGTAATTTTCCATGACCATTGGTATAATCTAAACAGATAAATAAAATTGAAGTGTTGTTTGTAATTCGAAATTAACAGCTTTTCACTAAAAACATATGAAAGTACGTATACGGTACTCATGCAAAAAAACATTTTTCATCATTCCGAGGCCGAAAGTTTGAATTTCTTCTTTTGTTTGTAGGAAGAAAGATGCATATTTCAGACTGCTCACAATTAGTGACAGTTTAAAATTTAGTCTATTTTTGTTTTAATTTTCTTCCCGTTATCTATTTGAAATAACTTATTACCATGGTAACCGTGCAGTTGTTATTTCAATAAGAGTCAAATTTTCTGATTCTGATAAAAATTACATCAAAAATATACATAGAAAAAAACTTGTGTATAAAAAATAAGTGAATACAGCTGTGTAAAAAAAAACCCGACAATGAATTCATCGGATTATTCAAGTGACGACTCTGAAGATGAAGAAGTGCGACGAAACATTGCTGCGGAAGCTGCGGAAATAACTCAAAATTTAGCACCCTCCAAATCGGTACAGCGATATAAAAATTGTTACAATCAATTTATTGCTTGGAAGAAATTGCATCGTATTATGTATTATGATAATGAAAATTGAAATATAATTATTAAATGACACATTTATAATACAGTATTATTTACTGTTTTAATTACTTATTTTATGTACATATTGTTATTTCCTATTCAATATTCAATGTTTTTTGTTTGCGTTCGATAATAAATACTATTTTTCTCACTAAAAAAATTGAATATTTAATTATGTCGAATATTATTATATATATATCGCGCGGGTTGAAATGTCCTACTTTCCTCCCTTGGCACGTAATGTACTATTTAAGTTGTTTGTTTATCTGTCTATCTATCTGTTTGTTCTGGCTAATCATTAAAACGGTTGAACCGATTTTAACTGGACTTTCACTGACAGATAGCTTATGTTATAAGGAGTAATCAAAGCTACAATTAATTTAGAAAAAAAATAGAATACCGCGAAAACAACATTGAATTTCCTATGTATAAATTTCACCCGTACTATTATAATAAATATTATCGCTAAAAATAATAAAGAAAGATTAGTTTTTAACGGTTTTGACAGTTTTGACAGTGACATCTCAGTAGATTCGCATCCAATGCCACCCAGCGAGTGTACCTTGTGAACTATTTTGTTTTTAACAATAACAGCTCTTTATAATAATAAGTTTACAAAACCATGTTGTTGATGAAAAGATTTTATATTTGAAATAAACTGGCTAAGTGCAACTCGCACTCGAAGGCTTCTGTACCACAGTACCTACAATATTTTATAAAATTGAGTGAAAAGTAAAAAAAACCGGCAAAGTCGAGTTGGACGCGCCCACCTAGGCTTCCGTGCCAACGTTGGTTGGCACCAATTAGGCTAGACCTGTAAATTGTATGAGCGCCCATATAACTCAGAGGCCTCAATTAATTTTCAACTTTTTTTATGTTTGGAATTTTTCCTTTATTTGTGCTATAAGACCTTGCTTCTTGCTAAATTCCATGATTCTAGGTCAACGGGAAGTACCTTGTGGGTTTTAGACCCAAAACCTATAGGGTACTTCCGCTTGACCTAGAATTGTCAATATTGGTCAAAAGCAAGGTCTTACAGCACAGGTAAAGGAAATATTCCAAAAATAAAAAAAGTTGGAAATTAAGGTAAATTTTGGTACTTACAAGTTTTCGCGAAAATCTAAATTTGCCCATATCTTTTTATCGTGTTGACTCAGGACCTTGATTTTTATACACCTAATAGAGACTACAGACTTCTGTATCTGGTATAAATTTCAACTTGCTAAGTCCACCCATTTCTGAGAAAATTGGCGGTGACACACGGGCAGACAGACAGACAGACAGACGGACAAGAAAGTGATTCTTGACGGTTCCTTTTTTTCCCTTTTGATGTACGGAACCCTAAAAATACCACTTACAATTTTCGCCGGCAAAAAATTACTTTGTATTTCATAGTGTTTGTAAAAATACATAAATAAATAACAAAGTTATATATGCGGTTTTTGAAAATGTGCTGACTGCTGACTATACCTCGTTCGAACCAATTTTCATTGAAAGTGTTCGTTGAGATCTACATCATATTTTTTTTTCACTTATTTTAAGGAAGGGAGGAGAAACATTTTACCACTTTGGAAGTGTCTATCCTTCAAACGATTGACTGTGAGAAAGAATAGTTTTAGGTAGAAAGAAAGAAGAAGAGAGAAAATACATTTATTCAGCATTACACAAGAGTAAAAAAATAAAAATCAAATTTAAAAAAAAAACATCGGGTTAACATGAGAACTAATAACTGAAATGTCTAATTACAAAAATAATGTGTTGCTGAAAAGGCCCATCTCAGCACAAAAGTTAGGGTAGATGTCTACCCGAACGCTGATCTTCCGATAGGCCTTAAAAATTAGATAGCTAGGATAAATTCAAAATCAATCAATTTAATTTAAAAGGTATTAAATCAAAATAAGAATAAAATAATAATAATATTCATAAAATAAATAATTCATAAATACTTAATAATAAAATACTTAAATACAATAATACCTAAGGTACCTTAAAGTAATTTTTATAAACCTATCCATACACACGTAGGTATATAGGTTAGGTTAGAATGTATTAAATTTTTAAATTAGGTTAGATGAAAAACTTAGTAAAAGATTTCAGTTCCATGCATGAAGAGATTTAATTTTTTTTTTTTTTTGTAAAAAAAAATATTTGTTGTCGGTTAAATAGATAACATTACCTAGATACATATAAATAGGGTATACATAGGGGAGGTAGGCTACTGCAGTCAATAGGGATGTCAGAAATCCTTATTTAAAATGCAACCTATGATACCTATATAAGTTTTGGTCACTCATGTCATGTCACTGTTACAATGCATTTGGCCTGGTGGTAACCGATGCTGTTGTCGGTTGAAGATGGTGAACAGTATAGCCTAGCCTGTATGGGTTTGACTCTAACTAAAGGGCTTTGTGCTGAAGGAACACCGGTAGGTTATGATTATGACGGCAAATTATCTCCTTGATTAATGGTGATAACTTATAAGTTTTGGTAGCAAGTCAGGCGGAACATCCATTGCTTCTACCACCTTTAGATGATTAAAACTTACAATCAAAAATACATAAGCATTTACTAAATACTTAACTACTTTGTTGTTAATTACTTAATATCTTCTGTAAAAAAATTAGGTCGCTTAATATTCGTATCTTTTAAAATGAAATGGGGTTAGTTCAATCTAATTATGAAGGAACACAACATAAAAATGTTTGATTAAATTAATTAAAATATAATGCGGTTAAAAATATTTTTAGGCTGTAGGTATTGGCCAGACAGAAAGGGACGGAAGACATAGTATATGTGCCGTCTGCACAATGTCCGCTCTATATCAAATACTAGCAGCGCCCCGCAGTTTCGCCCGCGTACTTCTCGTACCCGTGAGAATACCGGGATAAAATATAGTCAATGTTACTCGCTGATAATGTAAGCTTAGTTTTCCGTTAGTGAAAGAATTTTTTAGGTCTAGTTAGTCTAGTCTAGTTTAGTTTTTAGGTAAATCGGTCCAGTCGTTTTGAGTTAAATCGTAACAAACAAACGAAAACTCAAATCGTTCCTCTTTGTAATTTTAGTTTAGATTATGTTTCGAATTGCGAGACTTCCTTCCTCTCATTTTGTACATTTGGAAGTTAATTTAATGTACACCAAAACCACAGAATAATTAAAGATCGTTTTAACGACTTCAAATGCCGCGCTACACATTTTCAGTAGCTACTAAGTTTGAGCACAGAATAATGAATAGTACAAGAAGTTTGAGGTGTTTATCTCCATATCTCTGTTGTTTTGAGACCATTACCACAGATTATATAATAGTTACTACGTAACAGATACTTCACTCCCCTACATAAACACAATACCAACGTTTATTTCAGACAATAAAAGCAAAAATGTGTCTAAGGCGCTTGACCTAGCGTTGTTATTACTTCGTTCGGCGCGCGCCGGTTACAGTAAAGGGTTGACTCAATGAAATAAAAAAAATTAAGGATTCTTTTTATTTACCTCACAAAATAACATCAAAATTCCTAAATAAGAGTCGAGAAAGTGAATTCTACGCCGTTTTGTCATTTTAGTATCGGTATTCGGTAGCATAATGCCATTACAATGAGTCAAAACATTTATTCTGTTAGTTGAAAGTGTAATTGAAATGTATTAATTTCGTTCACAGAAAAGTGTGAGTACATACAATTAGGGTGTTCATTATACACTAATACCAACCAACATTATCTAACTCTACTAAAAATTAAGTTAGCCATACATTACATTTTATAATAGGTATTGTATCAGGATACACTTTTGTTAATTAAAGCGGCATGTTATCTTATCACCCGGACAAGAAAGACTGTAATCCCGAGCATTAACCTCTTTCGTTATTGTTATATTATTGTTCGGCGAGCATGTAGGTATGGAGTCGCTCATGAAAGTGGTAGAAGCGAAAAAGGTATGTCAGGATCGTAGCATGTGGAAAGAAGTAATCTCTGCCTACCCCAACATGGATGTTATTGTTATTAGGTATACAATTATTTTTATCCTGTTGTTTTTATTATAAATCGTTGTATATTATTATTTTCTATGTAATAAACAAAACTCAGTTACACATATCATCATCATTAACAGTCAGTATTCGTCTATTGTTGGACATAGGCCTCTCCTACGGCACGCAACTGAGCTCGATTTTCAGCTCTTTGTTTCCCACCGCTGCCAGCCAACTTGCGTATATCATTGCTCATTCGCTCCACAGGCTAATATCATATAATCAATATAAAATTAAATTGATGTTTAATTAATTTATATTAATAAATTGAAGATAACCCTCATCGTAACTTCGTCGAAATTAATAACTTAATATCATCATGTATGCACAGATAAATTATTATTTCTGTTATACATTTTCATAGAATCTATTTGCTAAATAATTAAAGTACCAACCATTAATATATAATTTCTAAATGACATTTAATTCTTCACTAGGTATTATTTTTTTATGAGAATGTACTGTTTGGGCACGGTTTTTTGCAACAATTTGTAAGGAGTTGAGTAAGAGAGTTGATTCTGCATACTCCAGGAGATACCCTGGTATCAGGTCAAGGTTACCATCTCCCTACATCCAAACATTGCTCTCAAAGCTTCATCAATTAGAAATGAGCTAATAATCTGCAAACGGCTGAACGGATTTTATTGAAACAGAGCATAGAGCACTCTCGATTAAGTCGCCTATCAAACAAAAACTAAATTAAAATTGGTTCATTCTCACTCGCTCACACTCATTCCACGCACAATTTCACGCTCGCATCCCTCGCACTCACTCACTAATCCCTCTCACACACCCATGTTCGCTTCCATCGCTCTCATCTTACGTACTCATCCACGCTTGTGGCCCTCACAGTTATACTCCGCACGCATTTCTCACACACATTCACGTTTGTGTCCCCATACTCATCCCTCGCAAACTTCCACTCTTGCATCTCTCGCACTTATCTCACACACACATCCTTCGCACACATCCACGTTCCAGTCTATCGCACTCATCTCTGGTGTCAAAGTCTTATACAGTCATTACCACATTAGAAATTTTAATTTTTATTATAATTTTAAAATTTTAATTAGGTATTATGTGGTTTTGCTAAAGGAAGAAAACGGAGAGAGAATTTTTAACATCAAACTTCAAACGGATAGAATCCGCGTGGCGCAGCTTTATTTCGTGATACATCATAAAGGTACTTCACTGGAAAATAGGAAAATAGGAATTGCTCAGAGTGCCGAATTATATACGAAGGTAATTCTGCCCATTATACCAAGGACTCTGTGATTCTGCCGCTGAAGAAAATTCAATTTAGTTGTGCATTTCAAGGCGCAACATCCGGCGGAAATTGGATAACTTCAGGGTACGGTGGATACGCTACAAGGTACTACATTTTGTGACGCAATTAAATACCATTTACAGATTTTGCAACAGGTGTTCTGTACTTTATCTGCCATAATCACCTCCAAACATTTGAACTATTCCATGAACATTGTTAGTTTAAATGACTATTTCGTGGCAGGGTCATGCAGGGGTACCAAGAAACTATTATATAATCTGTGGCTGGGTTCCTAGTAGTAGTAATTTACTAGTATTCCATCTGTCATTACTGACACAGTGAATATATTGTTTTGAGGTTAAACAAAAACTTCTTTTAATTCAGGAAAAGCTACATAAGGCAGGATACATAATATCAGAGATCATTGTAACAATTATAATTTCTCTTGTGACTCAATAGAGCTAATTATCATTCGATAGGTTTTTGTAATACCATAGGCGATGATGAACTGCAGTTGCAGTAGTTAGAAAGTCTCTACCTAGCCCCACGGGAAAAAGGCGTGATTTTAAGTATATATATATAGTAAGAAGGCTTTTGAATTCAGACAGACTGACAGACAGACGGATATAAATCCGTGTTATTACTACCGAACTTTAATAATGTTGTATAGTCTAAAACCTAACCTTTACATTCAATGAAATCACCCACCCACAAGAACATTATTGAATATATAAACGTAGACGCTATGATTATGATACAACCACCCGTAGATGTTCTATTATTATTATTTTATTCTTATGTTGATTTAATACCTATTAAATTAAATTGATTGATTTTGAATTTATCCTGGCTATCTAATTTTCGCGTTTGTTCAACACCCGCTTCAGGCCTATCGGAAGATCAGCGTTCGGGTAGACATCTACCCTAACTTTTGTGCTGAGATGGGCCTTTTCAGCAACACATTATTTTTGTAATTAGACATTTCAGTTATTAGTTCTCATGTTAACACGTTGTTTTTTTTTTATTTGATTTTATTTTTTACTCTTGTGTAATGCTGAATTAATGTACTTTCTTTCTTTCTTCTTCTTTCTTCTACTGAACATGATCCTCGAATACCCTCATCCAGCTCTTGCCTGAATCTGTGCAAAATTTCAGCTAAATCGGTCCAGCTGTTTGACCGGTCCCAAACAAACAAATATATAAACTGACTGGCGCATTTATAGTATTGGAGTTGAAGTTTTGATTTGATTTGATTTGATTTTGATACCTATAGTCTACTATTCACCCTTTAGCAAAAACAGTTACTATCATCGTCATAATTATCAGTGTATTTCCTTCCACAGTGGAAGTTCCACTGCTGGACATAGGTTTCCGTCTCCGCCGGAATGAAAGAAAAGAAAGAAAAAATAATTTATTCAGCATATTCAAATAAAAAATGCTTAAAGTTAAATAATACAGTTAAATATTTTGAAGTGCTGAAACAAGCCAGTCTCAGCACAAATGTCACGACTTCCAGTATCATCGACCCAGGAAATACTGGACGCTGATATTCTGAAAGGCCTGAAACGGGTGTTGGACTAACGCAGACAATTAAATAGATAAATAAATAAGAACTTAAATAAAATAAAATAAAAATAGATAAAATAAGATATTTAAAATATATATATCATAGGATATTATATAAATAAATAAAAGAATGCTCATATTCTCACTCTCCTTTATACTATCCTTTTTATTCCCTCCTCTCCTTTCTATCTCAAACAACGCTCCACCTTCCAATATCTCTCACATTCTCTCTTCTTGCACTCATCTGAAACTCTTGAACTTTAAATGCCTCTTCAATCTTCCCAATACTATGATAAATCGTTCACTGTACAAGCTATACGTTTATGGAATTCTCTACCTTTAGATATCAGACGTGCAAAATATTTGCCTATAGGTATTTAAAAATATGGTAAAGAATTATTTTCTATCCACTGTCAAATGAAAGCTATCGATCTGTCTTATTTTCCGTTTAGTAATACTATACCTATTAGTATATTTTTATTATGCCTATATATATATTAGAATCCGAATTAGATTGTAAGTAGGCATTTAGTAAAATATGTAGCAGATGTCTTTTTTATTGTGAACCGCCGTCCATTCTTTATTTTTACTCCAGTCCATCCTAAGGTTGTCTGGAAGAGATCGCTCTTAGCGATAAGACCGCCGATTGTATTACCATAGTAAAGTTGTATTACTTTAAGTTGTGTTTTTTTTTCTGGAGATCAATAAAGGGTTATTGTATTGTATTGTATTGTATTGTATTGTATTGTATTGTATTGTGTTGTGTTGTGTTGTGTTGTGTTGTGTTGTGTTGTGTTGTGTTGTGTTGTGTTGTGTTGTGTTGTGTTGTGTTGTGTTGTGTTGTGTTGTGTTGTGTTGTGTTGTGTTGTGTTGTGTTGTGTTGTGTTGTGTTGTGTTGTGTTGTGTTGTGTTGTATTGTATTGTATTGTATTGTATTGTATTGTATTGTATTGTATTGTATTGTATTGTATTGTATTGTATTGTATTGTATTGTATTGTATTGTATTGTATTGTATTGTATTGTATTGTATTGTATTGTATTGTATTGTATTGTATTGTATTGTATTGTATTGTATTGTATTGTATTGTATTGTATTGTATTGTATTGTTTCTCTTATGCCACATAAAACAGTATAAGTATTAAACGCAGAAGATAGCTATATAGTCACATATGATTCATAAAATTTTTAAGAAATAGAGCGATGTTAGGCATGTGGTACACAATGGAGCTAAGTACATCGAAACTATGTTACCGCTGTGATAAGCTGATAAAGTGATAACTGATAGCAGCATAGATAACCTCATTTCCAGTTTAACATGTTCAACTAAATATCTAATTAAAGACCCAGTGGCGCAGTGGTAGAATGGTCGGCTTTGACGCTAGAGGTTGCGAGTTCAATCCTCGCTGTGCACCAATGGAATTTTCACAGTGGCCCTCCGGTGAAGGAAAAGATCCTAAGGAACCTAACGAAACTCCAACCCCGCATGGTGGTAGGACACTATCTATTGTTCGCCTCGCCAGCTACCACCCTTATAAGAATAAGAATAAGAATGTTCTTTATTGCACAAACTGTGAATTAAGTACATGAGTACAAGGTCTTATGTGTAGTAACGTAAACAACAGTTTTCCCATTTCGGGCGTGCAATGTAAAATTATAAAATGTAAGAATGGTTTCTAGAAAATAATATTCTAAATAACGAATTACGTATGTACATAATTAATATCAATATACAAATCTCTAGTAATATAATAACATATTTTACTTACATCGAATATGACCTAAAACTACTACTTAGTTTAAATAAACTCTATACTTATAAATTATCTAAATCTATTTAATCTGCTTTTAGATCGTAGTATTCCTTTATAAGTATTACAAAATACTTTGGTTACAACCCAGTTGTTAAGAGATAATTTAAACTTCTTCCCGTCTAATAATTTTATTTGTAAGGGAAGATGATTGTATATAATAATAGCACTTATAAATACGGTTACAGGTTAAATCCAATAGTAACTACATAATATGCTTAAACTTATTCTTAGTTAATTTGTACTATTTTACAAGCCTACGTAGTTTTAATATTGTCATGTCTAGAGTAGTGTGGATTTATCACAGAGATGCCGTGGCCACCTTCCAGCTTCATCATCAGACCCTGGATATCATCTAGGTGAAAAGTTCTCTTTAAAACAAATCAATCGAGCCCAAACTCTGTGGGTTTATGTTGATTTATCACAGAGATGCCGTGGCCACCTTCCGTCTCCATCATCAGACCAGCTTTATGGTACCATATTATTGTACTGTCACTGAAGATACATAAGTACACCAAATTTGAGTCTAATCGGACATTGGGAAGTGGGTCTAATTTAGCTTCCAAGATTCCACCCGAACAAACATAGTGACATACATACATACATACATACATTGCATTGCATACATTGCAAGTTAAATAAAAGCTTGTAAAAAATAAAAAAAGTGAAATAGTGAAACACAACTTAAAGAAACGTATACCGATCACAGTACATATCATCGATCGTCGATGTGGATGTAAAAGGAGTGGATGCAGAAATGACTGCGGATAGATCCAAATGGAAGAGAATGACATGTTGTACCGACCCCACTTAAGTGGGATAACGGTAGAAAGATGATGGTGATGAATATAGAGATTTTGTATTGTAAGTTAATTTTAGGGTTCTATTTGATCTATTTGATATTCCCACACGTGTGAAAGTGCAGATGTTAGATCTGCCTATATACTAAATGAAGCTTTTTTTGGAGGTGATCCAAGGTCTCAACAAGGTGTCAGACGTAGTAGGCACAGCGACAAGTAACATTCTGCCATTCAATGTTTGCGTGTCGTAATAATCTGTTAAAGCTAGACGTCTTCATCCCACTAATATTAAAAAGGCGATAGTTTGTGAGTGTGCATGTGTGTGTGTGTTTATATGTTTGTCACTTCTTCACGCTCAAACGACTGAACCATTTTGATGAAATTTGGTATGGAGGTAGCCAACACCCTGGATTAACACATAGGCTACAAGTCATCATCATCAACATCAGTTTTCATCAGTACGATAAAAACTGTCAATAATATCGTTTAAAAACTAAAAAACAACCGACTTCAATGCCGCGCTATTCATTTTCAGTACCAATTTTGAGATGTTTATCTCAATATCTCTGGAGATACTTATCATACCTCGATAAAATTACCATGGTACCACACTTGGGATATCTCCTTTCGAACAAAAAAAGAATAATCGAAATCGGTTCATAAACGACGAAGTTATCCGCGAACAAACATAAAAAAAATATTCATTTTCAGTACCAATTTTGAGATGTTTATCTCAATATCTCTGGAGATACTTATCATACCTCGATAAAATTACCATGGTACCACACTTGGGATATCTCCTTTCGAACAAAAAAAGAATAATCGAAATCGGTTCATAAACGACGAAGTTATCCGCGAACAAACATAAAAAAAAAAAAAAAAAAAAAAAAAAAAAATATATACGGTCGAATTGAGAAACCTCCTCCTTTTTTTGAAGTCGGTTAAAAATGACCTAATTTTAGTTCCTTCTCCAAAAACATGTTAAGATACAGACTATGAAGAACAAGTCATCCTCAAAGATCATAATCATCATTGACATCATAAGTTTTCACCGCTACCGAAATGAAAATAATTCTATCCTATCCCATCCCACTATATCAATCAACATCAATATTATAAATGCGAAAGTCAGTTTGTTTGTTTGGGACTCCTTCACGGTCAAACGGCTTGACCGATTTAGCTGAAATGTTGTATAAAGACAGTTCATAGGGCAAAAAAGGATATAGAATACTTTTTTTCAGGCTGTCGAGTCAGGGGGTCCAGATATTTTAAATTAAATTTTGTATATATCAGATCTCTTCACGAGTAAACGGCTTGGCCGATTCAGCTGAAATTTTGTGCCCAGATAGTCAATAGCATAAAAAAGGACATAGAATACTTTTTTTTGACAATCGAGTCTGGATGTCCAGATTTTTTTAATTGAACTTTGTAAATATGTGACGTCATATCAGCTAAACGACTTGACCGATTCAACTGTTATTTTGTACATAGATAGTCAATGGGGCATAGAGAGACATACAATACTTTATTCTTGGCAGTCAAGTCTGGATGTCCAGATTTTTATCATGGAATTTTGTAAAAGTGTGACGTCTTATCAGATAAATGGCTACACCAATGCAGCAAAATTTTTTCGAAAAGATAGTCAATAGAACATACAAGGACATAGATTTTTTTTTCTGACAATCGAGTCTGGATGTCAATATTTTTTTTTTTAAATTGAATTGTAACAGTTTATGAATTAATGTGATCATTAATTCATAAACTGTCAGGATTATAAATAGTCGTAAAAATGTTTCGCGCTCGCTGCGTCCGCGCTACCATTCGCGTTATCTAATTTGTAGGAAATACTTCACGAACTTTTGTGTTTTAACAGCCTCATGCATCACACTGAATCAAACACCCAAACAGCACAACTATATATATATAACTATATATTTTAGTTTCCTCTATTCTGTGTACAGTGTTGAATAAATGTATTTTCTTTCTTTTCTTCCTTTCTTTCTTAAATACCAAACCATATAATGATCAAAGACTTTTACAATAGAAGATATAGAGTTTGACCTTCGGGTCATCTGATTTGAATAATCAAATCACTATAGATGATCCTAAGGTTGATAAAATAAAGTCATAAAATTTTCAGGGTCATAAAGAGTCGTAAAAAATTTTCGCGCTCGCTGGGCTCGCGGCCATTTGCGTTATCTAATTTGTAAGAAATACTTCAGGAACTGTTGTGTTTTTACAGCCTCATGCTGCATTACACTGAGTCAAACACTTAAACAGCACAACTTGATATACCTAACCCTTATAATTACAGACTTTATTATAAGAGGATACCGAGTTCGACCTTAGGGTCATCTAAAATGATTGGATTATTACGTCATAAAACTGTCAGGATCAAAAAAAGTCGTAAAAAAATTTCACGCTCGCTTCGCTCGCGCAATGATAGCGCTCGCTGCGCTCGCGCGACCGTTCGCATTATTTAATTTGAAGGAAATACTTCAGAAACTGTTGTGTTTTAACAGCCTCATGGATCACTCTGAGTCAAACACTTAAACAGCACAACTTTAATACCTAACCATAATGATTAAAGACTTTTACAATAGAAGATATCGAGTTCGACCTTAGGGTCAACTAGCGTGATTGGATTATTATATAATTAACATATGGAGTCAGTTTCAGTAGCAAGTTTGAGACGTTTATCGTCATATCTCTGAAAATACTTATCAGATCAGATCCCCATGAAATTGCAATGGGGGGACTATATTGTAAATGTACCCTATCTATTTAAAAAAAGAGTGTTTGTACTTATGTACACGCGTTAGAAGTTATACTTCTGTGGCGTATGGAAAAAAAATAACTAAAATGCAGTAGTGATTAACGATAAATATTAAAATTAATCAAAAAGATTTTATTTAAATAAAAAAGGTTTTATTAACGTAAAAATATGACGTTAAATATGACATATACAACTTGAACATAGTCATGCCACCTAGAACTAACTTCACGGTGTAGAATTTAGGTGTCGGTGTGCGCGCGCATCGTACCACCTAGAACTAACTTCACGATGTTAAATTTAGGTGTCGGTGTGCGCGCGCATCGTAAAAATTCACTCCCATCATTTATCTCTATCGCGCCAAAAGAAGTATAACTTCAAAAAAAACATTTGAATCGGTTCACAATTGACGGAGTAATCGCGTAACATACATACAAAAACAATAGATAAAAAAAATAATAACGTACAGACGAATGGAGAACCTCCTCCTTTTTGGAAGTCGGTTGAAAATAATGCAATACCAGTAATCACAGTGATCGCAGCGAGAACCATCGCTAACGATTGAGCCGCACTGATTAGATTCGGTTACAGTAAGTACCCACTATAATTTCACTTTCAAACATATCACTTGGAATAGAAAGTTATTTTTGAGCGACGACTGGTTCTTTGCCTTTCTACTTTTGCCTAAGTTTGCTTTCTAAATGAGGATTTACATTTTTTGGACTGTCGGTCATATGTTGCTCGCAAATAATGGTCTATATTTAGGTACCTACTAACAACAATCTACCAATACTATTAGTACTAGCAATCATTTAGGTATCCACAGCTCCAATGGTGTTGCAGTTGCAGATATTTATAGGCGACTGTTACACATTGCATCTCCGTTAGATAGCTTTGTTAAGATATCTAGATCTAGGATTTTTTTTAATATTGTTAAATCTATCTATAGTACCTAAATGAATAAAATTACGACAATATATTTATTGATCGCATATCAATATAAAGTAAAAATGTTTTGTAGTACGGCATTCGATTCCATGACGGTACGATGAATGGACAATGTATTTTGACTTAAATATATATATAGATATATAAATATGCTGAAGTAGGACAATCACTTATATCTGTTGAAATTATGACAAACACTTGTTAAAAAAAAACGATATTCATTTAGGAAATCCACAAAAGTCGAAAGGCTCATATTGCTTCAGTAGCTGCAACGTCTGTCACCGGACAAACTGTAGTTACGAGTATACACTACCCTCCCAAAAAGTAACTAGGTGACGGTTTACAATTTAGTTTACAACGATTCTCTTTGATTACAATGTGCCTTGGGAGAGGCCTATTAGATTAGCAGTGGACTGATGCCGACTGATTCTTCCAGAGGCATTGACCAGCCCCAAGAAAAAGTATTGGATAAAAAAATGGATGAAATACTTTAAAACCTCATGCAAAAAGCATATTACAATATTGATGACAAGTCCACATGGCGCAATATTGATGTAAATACGTACAAATGATGTATTGACATATTTATTACCATTAATAATGTATTATTGGTCGATAATTGAATTGAAATTGAAATATATATAATTATATAATGTATCATTGATTGATAATACTTAACTTACTGATATAGCTGTATTTTTAACCGACGAAAAAAAACGGAGGAAGCTATCAAGTCATCGTGTATATTTTTTTTTAATGTGTGACCACGCATAACTTTTTACAGAGTAGTCTGATTTTGATAATTATTTTTTTGTATTAATTTTTAAGTGCGATTTTTTTTTCTTAAATTATATTGTACCTTCATATTGACGAACATTAGTGTATAGGTACACTAATGTTCGTTGATGATACACTCATCAACACTGTCTAGGGATATTTTGTAAAAATTTCTTAAACTCATAAAATACTGGCTGGTTTAAAAATATTTTAATGTAAGCTTTAAATATTATAGGTATATAATGATTCCAAATTTGAATTTGAAAAATAAATAAAAACAAAAGATTTGCGCGGCATAATTGTAGCGAAGTTCGAATGTTTTTATTTACCTAACCTAGTTTTTGGTAATTTTTTGTTTTAAATTAAAGTTTTAATAAAAATCATCGGTTAGTTTCGAGTTTATGTAACTGTATGCATCATGCAGCGGCGCCATTTAACGAGAGACGTGATGTTAAGGGCAGTAAAAATGCTTCAAGCTGGGGCTACTCAACGGAGTATAGCCGAGGAGATAAGAACAAGACAAAACGTGATATCAAGGTTGTGGTCACATTATCGTACCACTGGTGAAGTGGCTGAAAGGCACCTAGGCGGGAAGCGCATAACCACCCAAAGACAGGACCGATATTTGCAAGTGAAGACAACCTGACGTTACGGCTATGCAGTTGGTTCAAAGGCTCCAGTCAGAGCACCAGTTGCTTGTCAGTGAACAAACTGTGAGGAGAAGACTGCATGAGGCTAACCTTCACGCTCACAGGTCGCTTCGTACTCTAGCACTACGCAGAGGAAATCGCGGACGAAGATTAGAGTGGGCTCCAGAACATTTGCTCTGGAAAGATAACCAATGGTCTGTAGTGCTGTTTACCGATGAGTCCCGATTCGGTTTTTATCCTGATTTACGAAGTGTACGTATATGGCGAGCTCCTGGACGTGAGAAGCGACTGCAACACCCTCAGGAAGTCCAGTCATACCACGGCGGAACAATTATGGTTTGGGTGGGTCTTCGTGTTGGTGGAAGAACAGATCTCGTTTGGATCAGTAACACCAAGACTGCAGAAAAATACCGAAATCAGAAGCTAGCACCAATAATCCATCCTCATTGAATGCAAATGGGCCAAGCTTTCAAGCTCATGCACGACAACGCTCGTCCGCACACTGCACGAGTGGTCTCCAGCTGGCTACAGGAGCACGACGTGTCGATCTTAGACTGGCCCGCGCAATCATCAGACCTAAACCCCATAGAGCACGCGTGGGACATGCTCCAAAGAAGGGCTTTGAGGAATTTTCCTCCAAACGTTGCGACTGAAAAGCAACTTTTTTGCATCTTAGCAGGACCTGGGACAATATCCCGCAGCAAGACTTTGATAACTTGATGAACTTGAGACCGTGGTTAACGTCATGGGTGGTTTTACTGACTACTAATTTTTCGGGTAACTGCAAAACACCTGATAATTTTGCTTTTCTTTCACTTTTTTATTTAAAAGAAATTCATCTTTAGGTTTACCATTATTTCACTTTTTGTCTTTATTTCATAAATAATTATTTGCGCAAAACAAATAACTTTGTTTTATTCTAAGGCATAGTCTGATAAACAGTGTTGATGTGTGTATAAAGGAATATGAATTATGATAATGATGAGGCTGTACAACAAGGTCTAACCATTCTACCAACCTATTTTAATCTTACTACGATGGAGCGAGGTGGTTGCTGCTTGCTCTATGGCCGTAAATGGAGCATCTTTCTCTCATCACCGTTGTAATATTGAAATAAGAATGTTTCACACATTGTGGTAGGTCCTCGGCTAGACTTTTAAAATCAGAGACCTACCTAAATAGTCTGTCTCATGACTCATCGATACAAAATCGCCGGCTACAAAAAGACAATTAGTATTCAGACTAAACTGACGTCATTCGATAGTTTTCTCCTTTCCTCGATTGAAGGAACTTTGAGAGTCTTTTACAAATCTTATTCTAGAATGTCGGCGAACATTTTGATGAATAAATAAGTACATAAGACGTTCGCCTGGTGCTAAGCGATGACAATTGTCTGTAACATAAATACTGTGGAAGCGGCACTAGCCCGATGGCTGAGGCGTCGGCCTGGCGATCGAGATGTCATTAGTTCGTACCCTACCTATTGAAGTGAATCCACTCCAGACAAGCATATTTAACTTAGTTGGATGGGTTAACAAGACTACGGAACTACTACTAAAGAATTTCTCAATTTGCCTGTTTTTTTAACCGAGAACCGTTTTGGGTTCCGAACCCAAAGGGTACCAACGGAACTTTATTACTGAGACTCCGCTGTCCGTCTGTCTGTCTGTCTGTCTGTCCGTCTGTCACCAGTCTGTATCTCATGAACCGTGATAGTTAGACGGTTGAAATTTTCACGATGATGTATTTCTGTTGCCGCTATAACAACAAATACTAAGAACAGAACAAATTAAAAAAATAAAGAAAAGTTTAAAAAAGTTTTTTACGATAGCGCCGCGCCATCTATCTAGCATCAAAGATCTATCGTCTTTACCTTAATCTGAATCTCGGAAGCGGCTCCAAAGATTACATAAAATTTAGTATACAGGGGATTTCGGGGGCGATTAATCGATCTAGCTAGGAGTCATTTTCAGAAAATGTTGTTTTATTCGTGTTTTCAATAATCAACTTTATTGATAATCAACTTATAATATGACTCCTCCCGACATCTATTGGCGAGTAGAAGTAGCTTTAGTGTTACTGTGTCGGTAAAGCAGTTAGTTGCTCTCAATTAAAAAAATAGTATTATTATTCGTCAATAGATGTCGGGAAGAGTCATATTTGTCTGTTTAAGTGGCAAAAAATACCGAGCAAAGCTCGGTCAACCAGATATTTAATAATATTAATTACTACAATTACTATTACTACTATTACTATTACTACTGTATAATACTATTCTACCTTTGTGTTAACATTTACTTAGTTGGTGTTAGAAGTTCGTTAGAAATTCGTTAGATGGCGTTCGGAACCCTCCGTATGCGGGACAAAAGATTGACTCGCACTTGGCCAGTTTTATTTGTTACCTCAGAACTTGGTCATATATTAACCGGTTTGAAAAATTGTTGTTCAAGAGAGCATGCTTCTCATTTGGTCCCATTGTAATTTTATCAAGATCTGATAAGTATCTCCAGAGATATGGAGATATACAGCTCAAAGTTAGTACTGAAAATAAGTTATTTTTCAAAAAAAATTAAACAGACTTCATAACCACAAAAAGGCACTCAAAAGCGAAAAATAATTTACTTAAAATTATTATAAGCGTTACCCACTTCTCTATTTGAAGTCGGTGCCAGCCAAGTCTAATAGGTAGTAGATAGATAATACCTACATGTATCTACCTACTTACTAACCTACATGTACCTACTTACTACTACTACATACATAGTATCTATCTAATATCCAATAGACTTGGCTGGCACCGACTTCAAATAGAGAAGTGGGTAACGCTAATAATAATTTTAAGTAAATTATTTTTCGCTTTTGAGTGCCTTTTTGTGGTTATGAAGTCGGTTTAATTTTTTTTGAAAAATAACTTATTTTACCCTTTTTAGTGCAAAAAAAGTTTTAATGAAATTACATGCATCTATTAAATTTCGTGTCTGGGCCGTTATACACTGACGGATATATACTTTGTGAAAATGTCCAGTATGTACCTATAACAGTTAAGAAGATACAGATCTGTAAAGAGCGCACATATAGACACACGGACGGACGGACGGACGGACGGACGAACAGACAACAAAGTCTCAGAAAGTGTTCATTTGGTAGCCTTTGGGTTCGGAAACCTAAAAAAATTGACTTTAAATGCCGCGCTAAAGTGAAAATATTCACTAGTAATAATGATGTCATCAAGGTATCAAAGGACAATGTCCAAAATGGCCCTGTACAATTAAAACATCTGACACACACGATAATTAATTGTCTATTTTATTACAATAATTCCAAATACTTTTATAACACGGACTAGTTGTATTCCAAAATGAAAATTAAAAAGTATTATTTGCGATTATTAACATTAATTGCCGCCATATGGCCAACAGAGTACTGAATCACTCTACTACGTTATAAGAGGCACTTCCCTACAGTGTGTATACCCGAATTATGAAAGCACTGTGTAGCCAACCTAACAACGGAAAGTATTATTTACGTAGTAACTATTATATAATATGTGGTTTTATGCTTATATTTTTTTTTTGCTGTATTGATTGGTACAAAGTACGTTCATAATTCTGAGTTAATAACTATGTATGCAGTGTCGCGGGACTGAAATGGCCGCCATCTTCGCCAAATGTCATGTCATGTCAAAAAATATTAGGTATGTTTAAAAAAGTTTGCACCCTAACAAGACTTTGCCCGGTAGAACATTCCTGTGAAGACGAATTATTTATATTTATATATAATTATTTATTATAATTATTAATATATAATTATTTATTGAGGGCCCGATGGCGTAATTGGGAGAACGGTCGGCTTTGATGCCGTGGTACCGAGTTCAAACCGCCGTGCACCAATGAATTTTTCTATCGAAAAATATATATGCGCTTCTCACAGTGGCCCTCCGGTGAAGGAAAACATCGTTAAGAAACCAATAACCCCCGCATGGTGGTAGAACATATCTAGTGTCCGCCTGGCCAGCTACCACCCTCAAGTCAGAAAATCTGTCGCCAAACATCTAATGTGTTCCGGCAGCTATCCTTGAGAGCCAGTCCCCATTTTAGTCCATTTCTCTATCTTCGACCGCATCATCACTTAGCAACAGGTGGTCAAACGCTTGCCTATAAGATATAACAAAAAATTATCCCCACCTTTATTTCTATCTCGCTCACAGTTACCGTAAGAATATCTTATATGCAATAGCAACCTCCATTGTGTATAATCTTCTTGGGACTCTTCTACTAAAACTAGTACATTATCCTATGTTTGAGGTATTTATCTCCATATCTCTGGTGATACTAATCAGATCTCGTTAAAATTAAAATGGGACCACCTCGGAAACGTATCCTGCCTATTAAAAAAAGAATCATTTGAATCCGTTCACAATTGATGGAGAAATCGCGTAACATACACACAAAAAAAAAAAAAAAAAAAAACATACAGACGAATTGAGAACCTCCTCCTTTTTTGTGAAGTCGGTTAATGACACGCGGCATTTAAATATCTTGTTGTTACAGTGTCTCTATCTTTATTCCACTCTATGGGTAAAGCTATTAGAAACGTTTACTGTGTAAATTGTTGTTATGTATATATCTTAAATATTCGAAGGTTATACTACAATATTCATGGCTAAAAGTGAAACTGTCGTTCGAATGGAACAATTTGAGCGTTAGTTTTATATCAGTAGGTGACCTACAACTTATTCAAAGACACCGAAGCTAGCACAAAGGCCATAGCGAATTGATAAATTGCCATTATTGTGGCTTCACCGTTTGTGTACCTTTGGCTAGGTTATAATTACTTCAGGCACAGAATAGTTAATAGTAGTACTTTAGAAGAACTGGAGGCCTACAAGGTTCCAAGTATTCTTATGACAGTCTTAGTGCGCCGGAGAGTGGAGAATGACCGTAAAAGCATCTTCCTACATCTCTCTCGAGGAGGTTTTCAATTCGTAGATTTTTTTAATGTATGTTCACCGATTACACGGAGACGCCTGAACAGATTTGTAAAATTCTTTTTTCGTGTAAAGGGGTGTACTTTCTAGGTGGCCTCATTTAAGCTACATCGTCGATCGCATCGTCACTTAGCATGAGGTGATACAGTGGTAAAACAAACCTCCATATTGAAGGACATACTGAAATCAAGATCTGTATTAAAAATAATTTAATAAAATTAATGTTGATGGCATAAAATGTAAATAAATGATATAGTAATAAAATGCATGTCTATGTCCAGCAGTGAGTGATGATGATGATGATGATGATAATGAACTCCTGTCGAATAAGTAAAGTACCTACTTACATCTGAATGATTTATTCGATGCATTATTCTAAGTCCTTTTCTCCTTTATGACAATTTCGTCTAGGTGTGTACAATTATTGTAGTAGGTATTTGTAGTCTCTTTTAATTAATTCGATGGATAAGGTGATGCACTTACGTGTGAAACCCTTACGATTTACCTAGCAACGATGACGTCATCCCAACCAAATGTCTAATTTATCGGATACTTATTAGAATAATCAAATTAGAACCTTTAAATCATTCAGGTCAATGGGCATGAAGATATCTATACTAACATTATAAAGAGGGAACATTTGTATTTTTGTATGTTTGTAACGATTTGGCTCAAAAACTACAGAACCGATTTAAAAAAATCTTTCACTAATACATAGAATGGACTTTCGGAATGAAAATAGGCTATATATTATCCCGTTTAAATTAAAGGTATATTCGTGGAGACCTAATTTTCAACCTCAACCTAAGACGGCAAAAAACGGTCGAAAAAACACGTTTCTTACGAACGCTGCTCAATTGAAAATAGATAGAAGAATATTTTCTATAGAAGAGTTATACAACTTAATAAGACCTACAAAAAAGTCCGCGACAGCGTATGTCTATCTCTTAAGGTTGACTCACAGTAACCATTTTAATCTTAAAATTTTTGTTAAAAAATATTACATTGACCGATTACTTAACGACCGTCGGGTCAGAATCAGGGTAACTATCCTTTACGCCAAAGGGCCGTCCAATATCACTACGTAAGTATTATAAAACAAAGTCCATCACTGCGTCTGTCTGTCTGTTCGCAATAATCTCAATAGCTACTGAACGGATTATCCTGCGGTTTTCACTAATAGCCAGAGTGTTTATGAGGAAGGTTTAGGTGTATAATTCGTTAAGGTTTTGTGTAAATTGGTTGAAATATGACAATGATTGTTAAATATGTTCATATTTTATATTCGATGTAACAAACTGATGCAAATTTTATAGGCATATTTGTTCTACCCGTGCGAAGCCGGGGCGGGCTGCTAGTCATTAATAAGTATCTTCTTTGTATTCATGTGTCCCTAGTCCCATTGACTCTAGTATGAAGGAATGTTAACGTATTTTACTTTTAAAGTATAATTTTAATAGATAATTTTAATGTTTTCGATCAGTTAGTTACTTATCTTACTTATAATATTATAAAGGCGAGAGTTTCTGTGTATGTTTGTTACTGCTTCACACTAAAACTACTCAACCGATTGAGCTGAAATTTGGTATGTAAGATAGCCTAGACCCTGAAATAACACATACGATACATTTTACCCGATATTCCCACGGGAACGATGTCTACGCGGGTAAAACCGTGGGGCACAGCTAGTATAAACTAAAAGTAAGATGGAGTACCTATTAGAACCCTGAGGTTCCGACTGCCGGCGATCAATCAACCCGGCCCACGAGAGGCTGTGAACCTATTCTCAAAATTCGTATCCACTATTTTTAGAAACTTGTCCAACGAGGCCCAGTCTGGAGCTGATTAGCTTTTTAGAGGTGAACCGTGCTCGAATGAGACAGGTAGATCATCCTAATAAGTAGAAATAGGACGGGTGATTCGCAAAATTCTTTTAGCGGGTCTGGCTTTGTGGGCCCTCGCCCGAAATGTGGTACAGTTATTATAACTAGTTTAAAATGTTTAAATGTTCTATGTGTGAAGTGGAACGTTCAGCCGAATCGATAGCGATTTTATGCGTAAGCTCTTGCAGTACCCCGCGGTTTTGTTCGTGTTAAAACATATCCTATAATATTATTAGTGATCTTTTTGTCATTTGAGAAAGCACCAGCGAGAATGGTCGTATTGATGTCTGTATTTGGACTATGCCAATATGGCGAGCGTCGTTACTGACTGCAATCTGACGATGTAGCCATTTTCGGAAGCGATATCTATATTGGTACCTACATCAGAAGTGTGTTGTGTGTGTAGGTTGACTATTCATTCCATTGGTTTGTGAATACGACTTCCACGGTGGTAAGAGCATATTATATCGATGTTTCGCCTGACTTGCTACTAAAAAGTGGCTTAGCACCATCAAGGAGAAAATCTGACGCCATAACCTTACGGTGTTCCGGCAGCACACAGCCCTTGAAAATCAGAGTTTTCTAGGCCTAGCATGTTCACCATCCTCGACCGCATCATCGCTTTCCACCAGACGAGACAGTGGTATAAAAATTCTGTATAAAATACTAGGTCTTCATCAAAACCCTCACACCATTACAGTCCACCAGCTTGCTATCAATAATTAACTCAATACTTTAATGCTTCGACAATACTTTGTACTCACATAAGGTTCTTAAAACTAGGCATATGAGTCGATCATTTCAATATTGAAATTGTTTCATAATTTCACCATTATTAGGATAAAAATTGTCTGAAATACTGAAAAATGCATTGGGGGAGCACGCAATAGCACTGTTGGCAACCATACATAAGGGAATTAAACATTTGTTTTAAGTGTGATGTTTGAAATTTAGACGAAAGCTGAATCAAAGAAATCAAAGAAATAAGTTATGTTTTTGTTATATTTAGATTAATTATTATTTATATGATCTAATTAAACGTTATTTGACGTGTGTATGTGCAATTTTTAATTATTTGCTCATAGTATAAATGCTTTGGCTTGACTGGACTTAACATTATGAACCCTGTTGGATACAAGCAAAATTATATTCAGAACTCAATAAATTAGCTCGAGGTATACAATAATTAACATAAGATTATTTAGTATTTTGTTACTTATTACAAACAGAAAAGCACTAAGGTCATTTTATGTTAAATTATAATGCGGTCTCGGTCTAAGAACATTCCGTGCTCGTCTGAAAGTGCTCAGACCACTTGACTACCAATATCTTGAACATTCCTTCCTACAATTCCTATAACTAATAATACGTTGACTGATCTGCCGGAAAGCTAACCTTCGCCCAATGATCGTAGTACAAGGTTCCTCAAACCAAATTATTTGTTCTGAACTAGGTTGATAGCAGGCGATAATTTATTTCTTTTTAACTTCCTAGGGATTTACTTTTCTTTCGTTTACAAGTACTTTTAGTATCGCTTCTTTCGAATCGATACTGAGTAGGTAGCGATTAAAAGTACTCGTCTCATTACTCAATCATTTGTCTCGGAAGAACATTTAGGCTGGCATTATAGAGTGATAATAAGGTTTAGAATTAAGCTATTTGATTGGCTAATCAAGCGCGATTGAATGGATACAAAGTATTGAATGAGTATATTGTTGTAACTCGTATCTTTCATCCCCAGGAAGTCAAATAACAAAAATCGCCTGGTCTGACCCTGGTATAACGCACGTGGGTTGAACAAAAAAGCCACGGCTTTCGGCCGGTAGCGCGGCCACTTGGCCACAGGTGTGGCTGTTGCCAGGGCACCTGTCTTATACCTATGCGTCCCTAGTTATAACTACTGTAAGCTCTGCTACTAGACCGGCTTGCACTACTCGCAGTCAGGTGCGTATCCTGTAATGTCTTTGGTATCCAATAACGCAGTTCTTTACTAGAAGTGATTATAAAATACCGACTATTATACTCACTAAGATTTGATGTCGAATGTCTCGACCTAGGTTTCGTGCATGTCCGATGCACTTCCTCGGGAGTTTACGCTGCGAGATTGCGACGAGCACTCAATCGCGCGATCTCGCTGCGTAAGCTCCCGAGGAAGTGCATCGGACATGCACGAAACCTAGGTCGAGACATTCGACATCAAATCTTAGTGAGTATAATAGTCGGTATTTTATAATCATGATTCAAACTCACTATAACTATAAATCTTTACTAGAAGCACAGAATAATGAATAAGTACAGAAGCCAAAGACGTTTTATATATAGACAGACGGTGCACTACCGGCCCGAAAGAGACCTTGATTGAACACAGTTTGTCCCATTATTTTGTATGGACCACATACTCATATATATATATATACACTGTATTTATAGTATAGTACATATATAGCACTGGCAGGTTGTTAGACAAGGATACAATCCAATCTAGATTCTGCTTTATTTGGTTCTTAACTCGTTCTTAGGTTTTTTTTATGACTTGTAAGCTAGAATTTGACCACTATCTCGCCTGGTGGTAAGCGACGATGTGGTCGAAGATGGTGAACACGCTAGGCATAAAATCTAATGTAGAAAGTTCTAGAGCTTCTATGCTAACGACATTTTTGTTGCGTTAAGTTTGATTCTGTTGAGCATCATCACACAAACAAAACGTATCGTCTTCTCTTCTCTTGTGCCATTACAATCCAGCGCTAATGAAGATCTTGTGAGGATCTAACCTCGCACGCGTTTAATCGTCACTGACACAATGATTATTAATTTATTTTTATTAATTACCTTATTATGTGTTAAAAAAAGCGTTAAATTCTGCTTTTGCTATGTTTACTTGATAATTGGTTATGATTTATTTTATGATTTTGACGAGTATATGTGCGTATATTAATACTGCCTACATACTGAATAAATGCTTTGATTGATTTGATTATCAAAAAGATATAAGTATCTATTCTAATTTGATATAAACTGAACTCATCTCAGTCAGAATCTGCCCGCAATATATAACTATTTCATAAGAGAGTCCTCTATACCGTTACCGACTTAAAATAACTAGTTCCATATTTAAAACGTACCCACAGATTAGAAGGTACAGTTTGGCAACTCGTCGTCGTGGCCCGAGCGGCCCGCTAGCTAACCCATGTTATTTGGCAACTTCGAAAACGGCCGTGCTACGACCTTCTCTCCATAGTAACCCGTCAAAATGTACGACCTTTCTAGAACATGCCAAAGAATACATTTATTGTGTAGACTGTAGACCGTTACGCCACGGTGATTAGAAGCCAAACTCTAATCGTGTACCAAAATGATCCAAATAATCACATAACACGATAAATAATATTTGTGTCTTTAGAAGCTATGCTTAGATCTAATGTATAGTGGAATGGAATAATATAATCAAATTATCTTAGTAACTTATTCCTAAAATCTTTAGAGTCTGAGTATTCTAGGCCTTCTAACGTGTTCACCATTTTCGACCACATCATGTCTTACCACCAGGCGAGATAGTGGTTAAACGCTACCCTGTAAAATACAAAATAAAGTCTATTAATTACTATATGATGATAATCTTCTTGCTGATTTCAAACGCAACGACTGTTGAATTTCTGTATATTATAGGTATAAAACTAAGTTGTTGTTGTGCTTTTTGATGGACTATTTTAACCCCGACGCAAAAAGAAGGTGTTATTAATGTTGTATTATATGACGGACGTGTCTTTGTAGCATCGTACGCCCAAGCTGATATACCGATTTTGACTTTGTTTCTTTTGTTCGATAGGTGTCTTAATCAAGAGTGTTCTTAGCTTTGATTGATCAAAATCCGTTCAGCCGTTTTAAGACTATGAGCTTTTCTACTCGATGATGCTATGAAATCAACTTTTAAAAGTCTGATCATTCCTTCTAAATTCGATACCTCCTTACTTCAATGATTGGTTGTAAGAACATGGTAACATTGACCTGATACTGGGACATCTCCTGGAATCTGCAGAATACTCAACTCCTCACCAGCTTACATCAGAGATGTCGAGTTTGGCCTCATTGGAATGGTCTCAATGAACAGGTACGAGTATATATAGATCAGTCGGAGGTTGGTTTTTTGAAGTTATTTTTAAGGTCACCTCTACAATGAAAACTTTGATTGTAGAGGCGACCTAATAAAATTGCCTAACTCTTGTATACTCTTTGACAGTGTTTCGAGCATTATGATGCAAGTAGAGGTAGGCGCTCTACTGTCATAGAACTGACCGCAATTTCTTCGTACTACTGTAGGTTTTTTACATCTGTCACAGGTTACGAAGGTATTAATATGTAGGGCCATGGCAGCCGGTATTTTCATTCCCGTAATTATTTTTTGAGGCCTGACAGAACTGTTTAGTACATCCGGCTGTATTATGCTTACATAAAATGTGTAGCCACCTAAGCGAAGTATTATTTTGGGAAACAGTTGAATGAATTCATATAGATTGAGGTGTGACTGAACATCTCTGAGTCAACTGTATAGCGTGGAGTTCAAAACTGAAGACTTCATTAGATTTACTTCTTGATGTGACTATAGATCAACTATTATATTACCGACACCTATGCCAGTTTACACTAAAAATAAGAATCACCTAAGATTTTAAAATATACGTAAAGCAGTTAAATATAAAATAATAATTAAGATAGTTTAAAAACTAAAACAACCGACTTCAATGCCCCGCGAGTCAATTTCAGTAGCAAGTTTGAGACGTTTATCGTCATATCTCTGTACAGATCTCTATGAAATTACAATGGAACTACCTCGGAAACGTACCCTACCGATTACAAAAAGAATCATTCGAATCGGTTCAGAATTGACGGAGTAATCGGGTAACATACACACAAAAAAAACTTACAGTCGAATTGAGAACCTCCTCCTTTTTTGTGAAGTAGGTTAAAAAATAATCTTTGTTTTTAAGAATTTGATGCTCGGATTCGGAGGTGATATAATTTTTTTACAGTTTTATAAACTTGTAGTATCACTACTACTGTAAGTACCTACCTAATCATAAACTTCTTGGGAGATATATATATATATATATTTTATTTATAGGTCAGCGCTTAATTAATATTGGGTATATTAATCTAAAAGATATAATAAATACGATATAGAACTTCTTGTACAATTTCCCAGAAATTCCTCCAAGGTCAGCAATGCAACAACAGCATTCATATTCATAGAGATGATGGTAGTGATATTCACAGCAACGCATATTCATAGTCCACAGTAACTGCTAACCATCAGACAGTTGCTTATTTAAAACCCGTGCTTAAAATGAAATAATCTTTTATTAGGTCTAATGTTAAACTTTGATACCACACTGATACGTACATGGATATTAGAACAGCGGTGAATAGATAGGTCTGTATTAACATATGGCACCTAGGCGCGGTTCATCGTATTTAGTCTGGGTTATCTAATCTGAACCTAAGATAGCACGCTTGACAACTATATCTTGTGCTACTACACTTTGTGTAGGTTATTTGAGTATTAAATTAAATTAAGGAGTGTTGCAGATTGTTTTCATCATAATCAGCCCGGTCTTCGGCTCTTCTTTTCCAGTCACTGCCCAGCGCTTTGCGTATGTCGTCACTCCACCTGAGTACGAGTTTTCATCGTAAACGCTTTTGACAGATCTCATATAGTTTCGACTACTGTTTCTCATACAAATCTTGTTGGATATACGATATCGAGTTTGGTATGAAAACTCGCACTAAGGGTACGTACTGGTCACAGGACGTCCTACGCTGCTACGTTTGCCGATTCGCGGTCTCCACTCTAGGACAAGTCTACCCCAACGGTTATCAGTCCTGCTGCAGATTTGACCAGCCCACTGCCACTTTAGTTTACTAATCCTGCTGACTGCTTTAATACAAATCATCTCTATCTCATCATAGTCGTATCCTATCCGATAGAGATGGACAAGAAAAAAAACCAGTCGAAGTGCGAGATGGGCTGAATCACCGAGTCTTCCATACAAATTTGGCAAACTAGGTTAAAGGACAAACTTACATTTGCAGTTTGATCCATAGAAATGTTGTTGCACCAACCGCCGGGGACTTAGATATTTCTTAGGAATTTGGAGTTTTTCTTAACTCTTTGAAGAGATAAGCCCCAAAGGGTTTGGGTTGACGTGTTTTAGGCGGAGTTGCACCATCTTACTTGAACCGTAGCTATAATTATCAACCGGTGTTTTTGTATGGATTTGACAGACTTTTGACGTTTGTTATAGTTAAAGTAAGATGGTGCAAGTCAACCTTAAGTAGGGAGGGCGCCCTCCAGCTAGGTGGAGCGATGATATAGGCAATCTGGCTGGCAGCGGTTGGTAACAAAGAGCTGAAGATCGAACTCTGTGGCGTGCCATAGATGAGGCCTATGGCCAGCACTAGACAGAGATAGGCAAATGATGATATAAATTTAAAATTAAGATTGCAAAAGACATGGCAAAACTTAAGTTTTTCGCAAGGCTATGTATTCTGCGCAGTTATCTTAGCAACACAGTTTTATGGATTGCAAAACTGTGGCCACACAGCTTCAGCATGTTTTGGAATAGCCGTGCCTTACACTTGACGAGTATAAATTAAAAGTACACAAAATAGTTCACACACCAACAACTAACTACGCACTTCAAATAACAGGCAGACCGAGCCACGGCTGGTAACGAGAGCGCACCGTTTATAATGATTATGATTGACACGATAAGGACGCCACAATAAAAACAATTTGCTCTGATCGTCGTTTACAAGGAGACGAGGCGATCAACGGCATCCTCTGCCCTACATTCTGGTAGCTGGTCATCAGATGCTCTGAATCCTGGGATCTACCATCCACGGGATTTCTTAGGAGCTGATCTTACGGAAATATCTTGTTAGAAGTTTAGATATTTTATCCCTCAGATAGTTTTTTGCTGCAGACATTTCTGATAGTTATTTGTTGGATACTACAATCACCATAAAGAAATAATAACCTTATCGCGTTTTATCAACGTCTCGTGTGTAGAAATAAAATAATTTAAGATCGTTTACAAATCGAAAAAAACCGACTTCACACGCTGCGATGACTGATGACGACGATTTGACGACATTCTGAGGTAACAAACATTAGAAAAAACGAAACAAAAAAATAAGCAGTCGAATTGAGAACCTTCTCCTTTTTGTGAAGTCGGTTGAAAAACACAATTTTCTCGTAAACTTTGTAACTTTTTCGCGGATAGTCACATCTTTCGGGTGCTTAGCTCTTTTTAACCGATTTCAATAAAAGGAGGACGTGTCTCAATTCGACTGTATATTTTTTTGTATGTTTGTTACGCGATCACTCCGCCAATTGTCAACTGATTCGAATTTCTTATTTCATTGGTAGGGTACATCTCTACAGTGGTCCCATTTATTGAGCTATGATAAGTATCTTCAGAGATATGATGAAAAACACCTCAAACTTGTCACTGAAAATAAACCGATTTTCGTTATTCGTTATTCTTGAGTAGGTGGTCCTTTAGTAAATGTTATCATGTCTGATGAGTATCTCCAAAGATATGGCGATATAAATATCAAATATGCTACTGAAACTGACTCGCGCGACATGTGCGCTTGTTTTTTAGTTTTTATACTAGAATGTACATTATATTAGTTTTTAGGGTTACGTACTCTAAAATGAAAAAAGGAACCCTTATAGGATCACTTTGCTGTCCGTCTGTCTGTCTGTCCGTCTATCAAGACCCTTTATCTCCGGAATGCGTAAAGGTATCAACTTGAAACTTATACTAAATACTCGGAACTACAGTATCTTTCGGCTGTGAAAAAATCAAACCTGTAAGTCCACGCGATAAAAAGATATGAACGTTTATGTCGCACAGTTGCGATGTCACAATCAAAACCTATAGGTAACTCACTACTTCCCGTTGACCAAGAATCATGAAATATGGCAAGAAGTACAAGATCTTGCAGCACTTATATAGGAATACATCTGAAAACCGAAAATTTGTAGTTTAATAACAACAAAATAAGTGAATTTACTAAAAAAAACTTATTATTTGCGGTTGGTGTAATACATTTTCTATGGATCGAACTGCAAAGTTAAGTTTGTCCTTTAACAAATTTGTATGGAAGCCGAAAAGGTTTTATTAGAATAATTACAAGTAGATACTTTTAGATGCGGGCAAAGCCACGTAGCACTCACAGTTCGTTTGTTTACCAAACATTGTATCAGCACAATTAGTATCGAAACGTTAAAGATCCAAATTCCAATAGTTAAAGCACCAAAATGCTGGTATTCATGTATAAATATTATATTTATATAGCAGACTAGTATTCCATTGAAACAAGAAGTTGTATTCTAATGAATCCAACCTTGTCCACGCCACTCCCTTTGCAAGGTAGTCAACGCATCTTAGGAGTAAATACTCTTGTTCTCACGATCAATTATTACCGTTCTGCCTACCACGACCACGATCTATTGCATGTAGGTACAATAAACCTCTATATTTTTAACGAGTACTTACGATTATACCTACATTATTCTCACGCGTGATAGTCAAGTGCATGTCGGAATCGCACGCGGAGACATAAAAGATAGTACGTACTCGTTTAGTTTACACATGGTCTAAAATCTTTATTACGCAATGCAACATGGTGGTAATCATCAAAATATGCAGGTAAGTGTAATGTACTAGGTACTATCAAGCTTACCAGTATTGAGATTCGGTTTTAACTTTGAAACTTCTTTGGTACAAAAGTTCATTATTAAGGCCGGACTATAACCGGTGTTTTTGTATGGAGTTAGCACGGATTAGACAAAGGACCTCCTTTGTCTAATCCGTGGTCTAATCCGTGGGAGTTAGACTGATTTTTGTTTTAAAGTAAGATTATGTTTCTTTGAAGTGTCTTACACTTTATATATATATATATATATATTTTTAGTGCTTTATTCTAGTGAAGCAATTTTTATGTATTGAAGTTCATTGCAATAGCAATAAGCTACTATTAAAACCTGGGTATTGACACACCGCGGAGTTCTGCTTCCTGCGGGCGCGATCTCAGTACTTTTCAATTGTTTTCTGATCGCGTTTGGTGTGAACCAGTCGGTACAAATACTACTGCGCTATCTGATCGCCGCCTAGATCGCGCACGCAGGACGCCGCGGTATGTCTGTACCTTTACTCAGTAGAAAGCAACGTTATTTAAACTAATATTAGAATTAATTAAACTGGAAAGATTTGATTTTTGGTTAATTTGTTAAGATTTAACTCAAAAACTACTGAACCCATTTCAATAATTCTTTCACTAATGGAAAGCTACATTATCAGCGAGTAACATAGGCTATATTTTATCCCCGTATTCTCACAGGAACAGGAACTACGCGGGTGAAACCGCGAGGCGCGCTAGTATCCCTATGATCAATATTAAAACGCGCCTGGTCCCCCTTTGGACCCTTGTATCGGAAACACCGCTCTTCAGTGACCTACATTTTGTAAGGTACCTTCTAGTTTATTATGGTCACGCCTCTAAGCCGGAGTCTTCGTAGATCGATAGTAGCTGCTACTTACACTGTGCTTTATGCATGCCCTGGAAATATACATGGCACACTCTGAAATAACTAAATAATAACTGTACTGAAATTCGTGTCGATTAAATTTATTTATTTATTTTATTTATTAATTACTGAAACCTAAAGCGTTATATCTAATACTTACAATAAAAAAACAATTATACTTATATCTTAATCTAAAACTTAGCTTGGAAACTAAGATCTAGAAAGTGCACACAGATTAGAATACCCAATAAAAATAACGCTGTCATACTTGTATTATTCAAAGAGTTAAATATTGATTCTGTGGCTGCAGGTACTTTTCTTTAATATTAAATAAATTATATTTAAAAAAAAATACAACCGACTTCATTACCACAAACAGGTACTCAAAAATAATATTGGATAGTAGATAGATAGTATGTATGTAGTAGTAGTAAGTAGGTAGATACATGTAGGTAGTATCTATCTACTACCTATTAGACTTGGCTGGCACCGACTTGAAATAGATAAGTGGGTAGCGCTTATAATAAATATATTAAGTAATTCATTTTTCGCTTTTGAGTGCCTGTTTGTGGTTATGAAGTCGTTGTATTTTTTTTGAAAAATAATTTATTTTACCCTTTTTGGTGCAAAACAAGTTTTAATTAAATTACATGCATCTATGAAATTTCGTGTCTGGGCCGTTATACACTGACGGATATATACTCGTACTTTGTGAGAATTTCAAATATGTACCTATTACGGTTAAGAAGATTACATTTCATCATTCACTCTGACACAGTGAACATCGCGATCTCACCGCGTGACCTCACTCCCGAGGAAGAGCGACTGACTCGCTCGAAACCTAGGTCGAGAAAATTCGACTAAAGGTACGTGAATTACAGCCGGTATATAACAATAACAATACCTTCTCCTATATTTGAGGTATTTATCTCCATATCTCTGGAGATACTAATCAGATCTCGATGAAATTTCAATGGGACCACCTCGGAAACGTACTCTACCTATTATAAATGGAATCATTTGAATCCGTTCACAATTGAAGGAGTAATCGCGTAACACACACACAAAAAAAAAAACATACAGACGAATTGAGAACCTCCTCCTTTTTTGTGAAGTCGGTTAAAAAGGTTTCATACGTATATTGTAATTAGCACACACAACCTCCACAAATGAGCATATATAAATAGGTATACGTAGCGGCATATATTCTGTTCTTGTCGATACTCAAACTACTTGAATAGTTTTTCTAGATACAAACTGTGTTGTATGCTTCAAGGCCACGTTACGTTCAAGGCGTGCTGGTAGATCTAATAGCGATGGAGGTCATATTTTCGGCCGGCAGTGTACCTACTGGTATCGCCATGGCAACGACCATGCTCTGCTATCGATCCTGCGCCTCCTTGCCGATATGAGCGATAAGCCTTTGTTCCTCCGTGGCTTTCATCGCACTCTCACTCGGGCCGATCGCTTGTAACAGGTTCAGACCAGGTGAAATTTCAACCGACTAAAAAAGGAGGAGGTTCTCAATTCGTCTCCATGTTTTTTTTGTTTGTTTTGTATATATGTTACGTGATTACTCTACTCTAGTCTATTGAGAACCGATTCGAATGATTCTTTTTTTGATTGGTAGCAGACGCTGCAGTGTGTCCGTACCTTAAGAGTGGGGTGCACTTTTCCATACAAATGTATTCCCCCGTTTCCTCCCTGGAAAATGCTTCTAGAGAAAAATACGTTTCTACAAAAAATCAAGGTCTGCTGCAGCTACTTTTTGACCAACCGATCGCAAATAGTAATATGACCCTTCAAAAATCTTAAAGAAGAGATGATAGGGGCAGAGCTTCAGCAGACCTTTATTTTTAGGGTTCCGTACCCAAAGGGTAAAACGGGACCCTATTACTAAGACTCCGCTGTCCGTCTGTCTGTCTGTCTGTCGGTCTGTCTGTCTGTCTGTCTGTCCGTCTGTCACCAGGCTGTATCTCTTGAACCATGATAGTTAGACAGTTGAAATTTTCACAGATGATGTATTTCTGTTGCCGCTATAACAACAAATACTAAAAACAGAATAATGTAAAAAATAATAGAGGGTCCCCATGCAAGAAACGTGTTTTTTTCGGCTTTTCACGCCATCTATGAACGCTTAGTTAGGTAAACGTCCCATAGATGGCGTTATATTGAAATGTCGATCCCTAACTCCTTTGTTACACGTTAGATGGCGTTATAAGAAATAAAATGTTTATTAATTATTATTTTTTGCTGGCGATAAATGATAGTGGTATTTTTTGCTCGATCTTATAAAATACTGTAGTGGGGTACGGCACCCTACTAGTGCGAGTCCGACTTGCACTTGGCCTGTTTATTATTTGTAGAAATATATTTTTCTCTAGAAGCATTTTCCAGGGAGGGAACGGGGTAATACATTTGTATGGAAAAGTGCACACCACGTTCTCTCTTAGGTCTAATTATTATATATATAAATATATAGTGCGAAGTGACATGCAAAAACAATGAGATATTGCAATTGATGAACAGTGAAGACCTTGCAGCAATCCATGACAATATTTATTATATTCATGTATACTTAATTAAATAATATAAATCTGAAAATTTGAGAAAATCGCTATCGACCGACTTGAATCCTCTGTATTCTTATCACAAATCAGTGACAGATACATCAGTTTGTAATGACATAATTTTCTGATCCTTGTCATCAGCATGCTACGAGTCTACGACGTAGTACTCCGAGTGCACGAACGTGCTTTACACGTCTCCGTGTGACGAGTCCTGAAAGTAATTATGTTTCTTGATTAGTAATAACACAGATTACATTACATAACAGTTTCTGCGTTAGTAATACATAGACTAGTTATCACCGGTTGTATGTTTCTATATACGTATAAAGTAGGTATATACAAAATATTTCTAAAATATACCTACATATAGGCCATAGGAGAGGCCTATGTCCAGCTGTGGATGGATGTTGGCTGATGATGATAGTCATGATAAAGTAGATATTATGTATAACCGCCTCCTTTGTGGAAGCCGGTTGAAAAATACGGTGCACGTTATAGTACGGTTGGCAACCCTACATTAATCAGGGGAATTAAACATTTGTTTTAAGCGTGACGTTCGACGTCTAGATGTTTTTTTTCAAAGCAATAAGTTATTTTTTTGTTATTTTATATTTTTAGAATAATTGATCTATTTAATGTTATTTGACGTGTGTAAGTGATGTTTAATTTGCCCATATACTGAATAAATGCTTTGATTTTTGACTTTTGAATAATTTTCCTTTCTTATATACAGTGTATTCAAAATAAAATATAATACTATCCAAAGAAAAAGGAGGAGATCTCACCTCCTCCTTTTTATGAAGTCGGGTGAAAATGGTATGTAACCATAACGGTAATTACTAACGGGCGAACAATGACATCGCGAGGTCACAGATAATGAGCAACATTACTATAAAACATATATAAAATATTTTACTAAACTAGACAAGTCTATCAATATTTGAGCGGATCAATAATCAGATCAACTAACTAACTCTTACCTACCTAACTATGTATCTATGATTTGAGCATTCGAACAGGTTAAAATGTCCTTTAATTGCACGAATTGTACTCAAAAATGTCCCTGAATATCTACTAATAAAATATATACTTTTAATTAGTTTTTAATTGTGTAATTATTTCTACCTGTGGAAACTTGTAATTGACTTAATACTAGACTAATTTGTTGCTCAAAATAGCAACAAATTAGTCCAGTTAAATTAAGAATATTTAAGTCGTTTGTTTTCCAAAATAATAATAAAAATAACGGTCCGCCTTTAGGGGGGCCCATTCAGTGTACAGCAAGTCACCACCCACCTGAATATTTTGTTACGAGGCATAATTGGCGGTTGCCGTACCTCATCCCATAGACCAGGAATCAGACATCAATCAGCTCACCCAATAATCATGATACAATGTACCATCTTTTTATAGTTTTCCGTATCTTTTCATCCACTATCCATAGTGAAGTAACAGTTGTAAAGGGCCTCTTGATGTTGGCTTCGGCTCCATCAATGCCCTTCAAACGACCGGCCGTGTACGACCCGTGACATTTAACGAATAAAATATAATAGTAATAAAAAAAGTTATATCTATTTAATATCATAGAAAATACCATTATATAAAAACATATTTACTGGCATATTTAGGCTAGGCTAGATTATGAAACAATATGCATGAAAAATAGAACTGTTCGGCTTTCAAGTTTCAAGAACGAGCTCGTAATTTATCGATTTAAAACATATTTCTAATATAGCGTAGCGGATTCATTCTCTAAGCCATTACTTAAAGTGCCATTGGTTCACGCTCTACCAAATTCTAAAAGTAATTTTTCTTTTAACAGTTTTTAGGTTGGTGCCAAGCTTGGAGTGACTACTAAGTACCTAATAGGAATCAATAACTTTGGTACGAAAATTGTGCATGTACTGTGGTGGCCATTTGGCTTGGTTTGGTTTAGAGTTAAGTGGTCTAAAGTTTAGACCACTTATCATCAGGTGAGATATTGATACGCTTGACTATATTAATTTTTTTAGGGTTCCGAACCTCAAAAGGTAAAAAAAAGGAACCCTTATAAGATCACTTTCTTTGCCGTCTGTCTGTCTGTCCGTCCGTCTGTCTGTCCGTGTGTCACCACTGATTTTCTCAGGAACGGGTGGACCTTGCAAGTTGAAATTTATACCTGATATCTATCTATCCTATCTGATATCTATCCTGATGTCTATAGTCCCTATTGGGTGTATAAAAATCAAGGTCTTGAGTCAACACAATAAAAAGATATGGGCAAATTTAGATTTTCGCGAAAACTTGTGAGTACCAAAATTTACCTTAATTTTAAACTTTTTTTACTTTTCGGATTTTTCATTTATTTGTGCTGTAAGATCTTACTTTTGACCAAAATTTATAATTCTAGGTCAACCGGAAGTACCCTATAGGTTTTGGGTCGAAAACCTATAAGGTACTTCCCGTTGACCTAGAATCATGAAATTTGGTAAGAAGCAAGGTCTTATATCACAAATAAAGGGAAAATTCCAAAAAATAAAAAAAGTTGAAAATTAAAGGGTGTCCCATACATACATAGTTTCAGCGAATTAAGATAGGCCTCTGAGTTATATGAGCGCTCATACAATTTAGAGGTCTAGCTTAATTGGTATAACCAACTAACCAACTTTGAGAAAAAATGATTTTAGGAGCCTCAATGTAATTTTTAAAGACCTATCCATAGACATCCACCTCACACGTATAGGTTTGAAGAAACATTTTTTTTTGTTTCTGTTCCATGTTTGGGATGCCCCCTTAACTTTTATATTTTTTATGTTTGTATAAAAATCGAAAAGCAGTTTACAGAACACATCTACCTAGTTTCAATTCTGTAGTCCTAATAGTTTCGGAATTAAATGGCTGTGACATACGGACGGATAGACAGACAGACATGACGAATCCATAAGGGTTCCGTTTTTTTGCCATTCGGCTACGGAACCGTAAAAAAGACCATCAGGCGAGCGTGTACTAATCATTCAACTCTGCAAACAGGAAGTAAATACAATATTCCGACGTCACAAAGACCTTCATAGAGCTGTGCGCTCTATAATGTATACATATTAAAACTCCGTGTTTAATTATAGGAGGCGCATGTGCTCGTGTGGTGACGTAACCTGCTTGCTGATGTCATGTCATCTAGTACATGACATACTATAGCAGTATCGCTAGCATTCTTTGTTTAGCTTCTCTAACTCGATAACTACTTATATGATCTACTTTATGTACCTTTGAATGTTAGCAGAGCAGACAGTAGTAGTGGTAGGACATCTTCTAGTCCGCCTGGGGCGGTACCACCATTTTGCCAATTAATATTCAACCGTGAAATAGGAATGTTCTTCGGTTGAAATGGCAAGGTGTCCAGTGAAATTACAGGGCATGTGAGACTCAACATCTATATGTCTCAAGGCAACAGGCGTAGTGCAGTGACATGAAAAATTCTGGACTGCCAGAATTTTACATGTATAACATAACCCTACCTCTTGCTTCGCCGTAGTCGGGTAAATAAACGGACTTTCTCATTTATAATATGTATTGACTGACGTTTATTATAATTTAGCCCTATCAAAGGGATTATTCGGCTCGTACTTGAGGGCCCGGTGGCGTAATCGGGAGAACGGTCGGCTTTGATACCAGAGGTATCGAGTTCAATCCCAGCCGTGCACCAATGGATTTACCATCGAAAAATTTGTGTGCGCTTTTCACAGTGGCCTCCGATGAAGGAAAAACATCTTTAAGAAACCAACAGCCCCCACATGGTGGTAGGACACTATCTAGTATCCGCCTGGCCAGCTACTACCCTCAAGTTAGAAAATCTGTCGCCAAGCATCTAATTTGTTACGGCAGCTATGCTTGAGAGCTAGTTCCCATTCTAGGCCTAGTGTGCTTACCATCTTCGACCGCATCATCACTTACCAACAGGTGAGATAGTGGTCGTACGCTAGACTATAAGATATTTAAAAAAAAATCTTAGTTCAGGTAGTTATTATTCTGCGGGTAGCTTAGCAACATCAGTAACCTCGAGTTTCAATTCAATACCTTTGAAAATAATTAGAGTGTGAATGGCCCGAGGTTTCACTGGAAGGGCGAAGGGCAACATTTTTGGTTATAATTGAGTTAAATTCTACCTTGATTCGTGTTCATTATATACTGTTATTTCAATAAGTATAAGTACATCCTTAGATTCTATAAACATATGTATATATTTTGAAATAAGTAGTCATAGATGGCGCCACCAATGCATAATTGGGTTTAAAAAATGCAATCCACTAATTTAATCGTATTGATGGATCGAACCGTGGCTTAATTGGCAGAGCACCTGGACATATTATCCAGGAGGTTGCGGGTTCAAGTCCCGTCGGGACGATGACATTTTGGATTGTGCTTAACAATTTACAAACATATGTGTCCTATCACCATGTGGGTGATAGGACACTATCTATAGTCTATGTGGGTCGGGGGTTACTTAACAATTTTTTTCCTTCACCGGACCTTCCTTCACTGTGAAAAGTGCACATACATTTTGGATAGAAAAATCCATTGGTGCACGGCGGGGATTGAACTCGGCACCTCTCACATCAAAGCCGACTGTTCTCCCACTACTCCACCGAATCCTCAGTTTATTTTATAAGTATCTATACTACATAATTTCAGATGCAATAAAGCATAATATTAGTATTAGACAGAAAATGGAGTAGTTAACAAAACGCGCGCGTACGTAATAAGTATATCCAGTGAAGAAAACATCGGGCCCATACCAACTATTCATTATTCTGTGCCCATACCAGCCTAGCTAGGGTTGCCAACCTTCCGGGTTTCCCCCGATTTGTCCTAGTTTAGAGGGCATCCGGGGAGCGGCCGGACGAAGCTTCATTTGTAGTCCGGGCTTAAAAATTGAAAGTCTTGAGTCTTGGGCCGACACACGCACTGTGCCCGCACGCCGCGATCAACCGACGAACTGACTCGCTAAATTCTAAGGTTAGAAGACTATGTTTAAAAAATCGTGTTTACATGTTCGGGTTCTGGGCTCTAAAATCTGGAGTTATCACGGATCTTGTCCGAGTTGCCAAATTTTAGAGATGGCAACCCTAAGCCTAGCCTACATATTCGTGGAACGGCGCGCACTCTGCGCCGCGCTCACTATTGATTCTAAAAGCATCTTGACCTACTTCGCACAGTTCGGCACCGAACCACAGACAGCTCTAGCAGTTACTCCGTTAACTAAACCTTGTGGTGTAGGTATACGTATGTAGCGCCACACCTACCCATCGTTACTGTCGACTAGATATGGAAAGTGTCGCAACGATTACCGAAACTATTAACTAACAGGTAGCAATTATGAGTGGGCGAATATTCGCCAACCTCTCACGCAGCGGATTGCTATGCATTAGTTTTGTCTTTATGATTTTTGTTAAGAAAAGCTAAACGTGAAAATGCTAAAGGTGAAAAGATTTTGTCGTTTAAAAAAATTCGAAGAACCGACTTCAAATGCCGCACTATTCATAATTCAGTATCAAGTGTAAGGGTGTTTATCTCCATATCTCTGGAGTTACTCATCAGATCTCGATGAAATTTTAAAGGGACCCCCTAGAAAGTATGCCCTTTCAAACAAAAGAAGAGTTATCCTAATCAGTCCAGTCGTTTCTGGGTAATCGGGGAACATAAATAAAAAAATATTCAGACCGATTGAGAAGCTCCTCCTATTTTTGAAGTCGGGTAAAATACAAGGCGGCAATAGCCCAATGGATAGGATGTGTCGGACTGGCGATCGAGAGGTCGTGAGTTCGATCCCCACCTCATCCATTGCACTATTGACGTAAACGCACTCCAGACAAGTATATTTAGCTTAGTTGGAGAGGTTAACAAGAATACTAGTAATCTGCAACCCACATTGCGAGTAATCGTTTTTACCCGACTGCGCGACGCAAAGGAGAGGTAATGTGTTTATCAGTCTATATATGTATGTATGTATGTATGTTTGTTCCTTTGTGGCACACTACAGACCAAACGCGTAGGCCGATTTTGATAATTGGCACGTCAATAGATTTGCCATGCTAGCGCGAGTGTCAACGAAAACATAAAAAATTGAAAAATTCAAAATGGCGGATTTCAGACGCCAAAATTTGGGGTTCAAAAAATTTTTCTTTTTCAAAACCTATCGAGTGGGGTATCGAATTAAAGGTCTTAAAATGGAGATTCAAAATATATTTATAACAAATAATTTATGATCGTACAAATCGAAAAAAAAAACGATTTTACATGCCACGTTAGTCACTTTCAGTAACAAGTTTGCGGTGCTTATCTCTGAAGTTACTTATCAGATCTCAATAAAATTACAATGAGACAAAACGAAAATCATATTAACTCAAACAAAAAAAGAATTTTCCAAATCGGTTAAGAATTGATGGAGTTCTGAGGTAACAAACAACCTCTTCCTTTTGGTATAGTCGTTTAATAGTACAACTGTAAAGTAAGTAAGCTTAAAAAGCAATACCCTATCTATTTCACGCATTTCGGTTTTTTGTTCAGATTATGGAATTTGCCGTCCTTTACTTAACTAAAAAGTGTAAAATAAAACATTAAATTAAAAAATCAAAAAACCCGACTGCGCAAAAAGTGAAGTGTTAAAAAACGAACTGAAAAGAAAAAAACAAGTAAGTCTAGTAGTTTAGACTTCTGTTTAGGGATATCAAAAAACTATACCATTTAAATTCTTTCTCGGTCGATACACTCATAAAATAAATTATACATTGTTATATGGAATGTAGAGATTTTAACAGTCGGGACACTAATGGCTTAACGAATGGAGATTAATGTGTCCCGACTGTTAAAGTCTCTATATTCCATATAACAATGTATAATTTATTTTATGAGTGTATAGACCGAGAAAGAATTTAAATGGTATAGTTTTTTGATATCCCTAAACAGAAGTCTAAACTACTAGACTTACTTGTTTTTTTCTTTTCAGTTCGTTTTTTAACACTTCACTTTTTGCGCAGTCGGGTTTCTTGATTTTTTAATTTAATGTTTTATTTATTTAAAAAATAATAGAATGAATGTCTTGTATCGAAATTAATGCTATTTTTGTTATTATTCAGAACATTTTGGAAGGGAAATAGTCTCCCCGAGACAAGTTAACCTAGTGGGGAGCCTATTGGTCACAGCGATATTTTATGTAAAACAAAATACTGGAAATAGAATTTATTATTAATTATTTCATCTTACATCACGGGTCGTAAATCGCCCAGTCTTTTGGAAGGCATTGACGGAGCCGAAGCCAACGTCAAGGCCCTTTACAAAGTTAGCTTATATACTATTGTAAGTAATCTTATTATTATATTTATAGTTATCTTGCGTAATGTCGTTTCACTTAGAGTACCCTATAATAATTGATTCAATAGTAGGTAATAATAATGTATGCCTATATTTCTATAAGTAATAAACTAATAAAACTGCTGGTTATCGCAGCTCTAGTTCAAACGTAAAATGGGTCAGTAGTCGTTGATTGGCTACGTAGAGAGATAGCCCCAGATACCACTGTTAACTGGATGACATGACGTGCGCTGAATGGGTGGCCACACTTTAAACTGGCTTTGAGTCCTTCAAATATTTCCTCTACAAAGTTGAAACCACATACACGAAATACCTACTAGTAATATGACGTTCATATGCATTGTATATGCACACTATATTTTATAATAAATATTGCGTAAGTCGCGTATGCGCCGCAATGACGAACGAATGGTGTGATGGTTTTGTAAGCAGTAACTGTAAGCATGCGATTTGATGCGATTGAAATAAGTACAAGTACTTGGCCAATGTTGGGGAAATAAAAGCAATTACTTCTATAATTAATGCCACATTCGTCATTTTCAATACCAATATTAGGTGTTTATAAATCTCTCTACTTATTCTCTCTATCTCTGGAGATACTTATCAGTTCTCTATGAAGTTACAATAAGGCCAAACCAGAAGTATATTCTCACAAACAAACAAAAATATCCATAGAAACAAGCATAAAGAACGTCGGAGTGAAAACCTCCTGGTATCTTGTAGTCGGTAGAAAGGTGTCTTATTATTACAAGCTTTATCTCTACTTCACGGCGAATTTGTCCGTCACAAATTCTTGCGATTCATTTTAGAGCGACTATCAAGGGGTTCGATTGAGCTGAAATTTTGCATACATGTGTAAATTGCGTAACAATGCAATATTATGATGACATGGTGCTGATCTGATGATGGAGCTGGAAGGTGGCCAAAGGAACTCTTTAAGGAGTTCCTTTGGCCACCAGGTATAACATTGTGTAGTTAACTACACAATGTTATACCTGTCGTGTTTGGGCTCGTCGGATTTGTCTTACTCTGGTCCTAGGTTATATTATATATTATCCTAGGTCCTATGTCCTAGGTCCTATATTATATTGGTTATAGGGCTTTTTTTAATATTACTTGTTTTATTATGTTATTATGTTATACCTGGTGGCCAAAGGAACTCCTTAAAGAGTTCCTTTGGCCACCAGGTATAACATTGTGTAGTTAACTACACAATGTTATACCTGTCGTGTTTGGGCTCGTCGGATTTGTCTTACTCTGGTCCTAGGTTATATTATATATTATCCTAGGTCCTATGTCCTAGGTCCTATATTATATTGGTTATAGGGCGTTTTTTTAATATTACTTGTTTTATTATCCTCATCGGCAATACCATGGCTACGACTGTGGAAAATAGGTTACACAAATAGGTCGAGCTGTTTGAGCGTGAGTGAAGAAGGGGCAACAGACTGAAATTCGTATTTAATAAAATTAGTTTTGATTGATTCTGAAAATTGAGCTGGTCTTTGACTAAATGTTCAAAATAATAAATATAAACTCATAATTTAGGTACCTATTGTCAATTCTTATTTACTTATTAACCGACTTCAAAAAAAGGAGGAGGTTTCTCAATTTGACCGTATATATGTTTTTTGTTTGTTTGCGGATATCTTCGTCGGTCGTTTATGAACCGATTTTGATTATTCTTTTTTTGTTGGAAAGGAGATATCCCAAGTGTAGTACCATGGTAATTTTATCAAGGTTTGATAACTATCTCCAGAGATATGGAGATAAATACCTCAAAATTGGAACTGAAAATTAATAGCGCGGAATTGAAGTCGGTTCTTTTTAGTTTTTTAAACGATCTTATTTAATTCGTTTCGTCAAGTTATGTTATGAAATATTACTCATAGCGTAAAGTTTGTAAAATGTGAAAAGGGAACGCGGGCTGCACTTTTCCTTACAAATGTTTTCCCCCGTTTCCTCCCTGGAAAATGCTTTTGGAGAAAAACATGTGTCTACACATAATTAAGGTCTGCTGTACCTACGCCCCTATCATTTGCTTTTTTTGACCGCGCTCCCTCTTAATGACATGACATAGAGATGCTTCCCAGTAGAAAATACTGAAAATCCTTTAAAAACAACCATTAGTATTGCCAATGTATGCACGTGGCACAATCTGGAACATTTCAATCAAACTAATTAGTTGACAATCAGATATAACCTCGATATTTTATATCGATTATTAGACCTTATTCTGATTGACATAGAAGTGAGAATGGCTTAGTGAACGTTACCACTTTATATTGAGTTCCTTTATACTAAGAACGGTAAAAGTAGATGTGTAGATAGGTCTCCAATTGACATATAAATATGCCTAGAATAAATTGTACATACGGATACTACATTGTATATGAATTGGGCAATGTACTATTATTTATTTTGTGGCAATACTGAACAAAATGTATGTACGGTGAATAGACCACATGTTTATGCAGTAAATGCATCATTAATTAATTAACGTTGAGAACGATGACATCAAATATATTTATTACACAATTCAGTGTCCCCATCTATGGTATTAGGGTTCCGTAGTCCTGACAAGGAACCCTTATAGTTTCGTCATGTGATCTGTCTGTCTGTCTGTCTGTCCGAGGTTTTGCTAAGAGACCGTTAATACTAGAAAGCTGTAATTTTGTAGGGGTACGAGTATGTATATAAATTACACCGACAAAGTGGTGAAATAAAATTTTGAAAAATTTTTTTTTGGGATAGCTCCCCTACATGAGATGTGGGGATGAATTTTATTTTTCGTCGTTTACCCCATCGTGTGCGGTATCGTTGAAAAGGTCTTTTAAAATGATTTAAGGGTTGCTAATACCATTTTTCGCTTGAATGCTCCATTTACGAAATATTAAACTTTAAAGTGCACATGTTTGTTTCGGACAGACAGACAGACAGACAGACAGACAGACAGACGGACATCGGAGTCTCAGTAATAGGGTTCCGTTGGTACCCCTTGGGTGCAGAACCCTAAAAAAGAGAAAGCAAAGAAAAAGAAAGAAAGGATGGCAAAGAATAAGATCCATAAAAAAAAACTAAAAGAACTGACGTCAAATTACGCGCTATTAATTTTTAGTAATAAGTTTGAGGTGTTTATCTCCATATCTTTGGAGATACTTATCAGATCACGATGAAATTACAATAGTGCCACCCTTAGGATTCTTTTCAACAAAAACAGAATCATCAAAATCAGTTCATAAGCGACAAAGTTATCCGCGAACAAACATAAAAAAATATATGTATACATACATACGGTCGAATTGAGAAAACTACTTCCTTCCTTTGTAGTCGGTGAAAAAACTCCTTTTTTAGTCGGTTAACAAGATAGGCAGAGGCATGACGTCGATCTTCGCTCAAAAATGAATCGATATTCATGTAAAGACTATCTAATGAACAGAAATGATATGAAAAGATAAACTCTAAACTTATAAATAAAGCTATGATCATCATCATCAGCCCGTGTCAGTCCACTGCTGGACGTAGGCCTCTCCCGAGACGTCTCTGAATTTGCGCCGTTTGTCCGTAATGATGAAGTCAATCTCGTTTTTAGTCACAGTGTCGGGGCTTTGCCACGTCCATTTCCTTTGGGGCTGTTTCTTGAAGAACGAGTTTATCAAGAAAAGCCCCTCTTTTTCGAGGAAATTGACTAGCATTTGCCCCCTATGATTCCTCCTCCCAAATCCGTGTGGTCCTATAGACGATTCGCCGCAAGTTTGTACTCGCATTTGGCGTTAAAGTCTCCCATGACAACATTGTAGTGGGCCTTGGAGGTGATGTGTAAAGCTCTGGAGATATCTTCATACATGCTCTCCACCTCATCATCCAAGTGTGTCGAGGTCGGTGCGTAGAACTGGATAACCTTGAGGCTGTACCTCTTGGTTAACTTAATTATGAGGTACGCTACCCTGGTCGACACACTGGAGATTTCTACAACGTTGTCACTGAGAACCTTGTTGACCAGAAACCCGACGCTGCCTTGAGATGGCTGATCTCCTTCTTTGTAGTACATAAGATGGCCCGATTCTAAGGTTATGGTGTCTTCTCCCTGTCTTGGGACTTCAAATAACCCCAGTATGTGCCATCTTATGTGTTTCAGCTGCTCCTCCATCTGCGCCAGATGATCGTTCAGCCGAATTTTGCGTCCATTGGAGGTTGCTAGGGTCAGTTTGTTTTGGCGGCCTACCGTAGCCCGGGGATTCTTAGCACGGCGGCGGTCACGGTAACGGCAGGGCAGGGGGGCCCTGCCGTTACCGTGACCGCCGCCGTGGTCAGGAATAGCAGGGCGGCCGGGAACTGGGGGCCTTAATTGGCTTTACGTGTCCTTCTATACTACTTTGCATCCCTTGGAAAGGATATGTCCTAATCGCTAAAATAAAGCTATGGAAAGGACGAAAGATCGTCCTTAAGAAATCGCTCTAAGTGATAAGAATCACGAAGGGCGATTTCTTCCAGACAACCGAGCAGTGAAGGAAAAGAAACGAGTGTGCGATGAACGATGGTGTAACAATTTAAAAAAAATTAAAAAAGACAACGGGTTACGCTCCGGGAGTGCCGGCAGAAGTGAAAACTTGAACATTACGAATTTTCGATCAGGTCACGTGTCCTGACGGGAGTTAAATATTTTTTTCACATCCCAAAAAAAGTTTCTACTCTCCCTCCGTCTTACGAATTTTCGATCAGGTCACGTGTCCTGACGCGAGATCCTGATGCGAGTTTAAAATTTTTTACCAATCTCAAAAAGTTCACAACGCAGCTAAAGAAGTTTTTACCTTAATAAAATCAATATACAAATACAATAATACAAATACTCCAACAGGAAATAATACAGCATGCAAATAGGTATTCTGTAGATATTCTGTACATGGTTTAGTGTACCGTTATTTTATCATGGGCCAAAAATACCCGCTTGCCTTGTACTATTCATTATTCTGTGCTTGCGGAACGATAAGCGATTACAGCTACTATTATATACCGCGACAGCGTTATAAAAATTGTTCTTTATTATTCAAGCGTTCGTATTGTGAGCCGGAGACACAAAGTATTCACATGTTAGACTCTGTACAAAAAGAGAACCGTCGTAGAAATTGAAATCACGTGTTATAATTTACTGTTTTGTTGTGTTGTTAACATTGCTCTGTCATTGCCAGTACGACTAAAAATGTTTGATGTTTAGTAGGTACCTACTCTTAGCATTATCGGGTGCTACTAGGTAGGTATGTACTGTTTTCCTTAGCTTTGAATTTTAGTTCATCGTAACGCCGCGACGGTTCTCTTTTTGCACAGACTCTAGTTATGATCACGACAACTCTAAGCCCGTATACCTCGTACATAAATATACATATATAGGTAGGTAACAAGTATACGTAAAGTAACGATGGCTATCACAACAGGAAGACACGGATAAAGTAGACGCTGCAGTTTACGAATGCCATTACTAAGTACCCGCAGCTATGAAAATCCTCAAATAACTACTCATTTTCAAAGCATATTCTTTGTGCTCTAGTATTTTACATCGCATAAACTATAGTTTTATGTGATGATGCGTACGAGAATAGAAGCACATCAGGCCTAGAATGGGCACTGGCTCTCAAGCTGCCGGAACACATTAGATGTTTGGCGACAGATTTTCTAACGTGTGGAAGCTGGCCAGGCGGACACTAAACTGTGTCCTACCACCATGCCGGTTCCATGCCATTCCTTACGATGATTTTACTTCGCCAGAGCGCCACTGTAAAATACGCATATACATTTATGATTGACTTATTTATACGTACCTAGTCAATAATATCATATTATGAAGCACCCTATGGTTGCCTCCTTTCATCCCTGAAATGCAACCTTAACCTATCCCTTTCTTTTCATAAAGGATATCAACCCCAAGTTCTATTTATTTATATTTCGCCCAATATTTGTGGAAATGAGTTTTTATAAATATAGGTAGGTACTATAGATTAATTAAAGCGTAGCGTAAAGGTGTGTAAAATATACTCATAGATTGATGACAGAAATTTTATTAATAATGCATTATAAACTTAACATAACATAGAAATAAAACTAAAATATTTACTATGACTAAATTCAAATATAAAACTACAAATAAAAAACGGAATTTAGGTCGCTGTCTGCATTTAACTCTTTGAATGGCGAAACTAATGCGTTGCCCAAGGTAAGCGCCAGCTCTTTGGTCGTGGGAGACATCTATCAGGTGTCTGGACTGCTCCTTATCAAAACCACGTGCTTGTTGACCCCACGGGCCCATGGTTTTGAACCCAACCGTAAAAAAAAGCGTAATTGTCGCGATTGCCTACATATTTTATCCGTTTGAGAGCCTCTGAGAGGAGCCGAAAATCGGGCTCAGTGGCGCATCTTGGGAGAGGCCTACGTCCAGCAGTGGACTGACACAGGCTGATGATGATGAGAGCCTCTGCCGCGTCTGCAGCTGCTCCTTCCGCCATTGAGGTATTATGGCAGAACTTATCATATCCATTGACGAATTTACTCTATGATCATGTACAAGAGAGGAAATTTTCAATAGTTAAAAACTTGCAAGGATGTAATGGCACATGAGTAAAGAAGCTACTCATGTGGTAATGGACAATAGTAGGTAAATATCACTTTAAATAGGGTTGTAGAGCCTATAGCTAGACACGGACGGCCATTCAATCAGTGAGGCATTCTATAATGTGCGATTAAACTGGCAATGCCGAGCCGATGTGCCTTATCGTTTCAATCACACGTACTGCTCGCAGCTAACTGCTATTATTGTATTAGGTACTTGTGTTAAGAGGTCGCTGTTTAAGTATGTGATAAAACGACTTGGTTATCACGAGGTTCGCCCTTGGCCTGATTAGCCGCTGGAAATTTGACGTTATTCGTTTGAATTTATGGCTCAGATTCTGAGGTAACCGTAATAATCTAGTTTGACAGGTAGACCTTGGGCACCTACCGCAGTACTTACTTACTCATTAGCAGCAACGTTTCTGTAATGGAGCTGGGCATTGCATTACATTTAGCGAATACCGTTCTTAATAACAGAGCTTGACGAATAGAACATTCTATTACAAAAACTAAATACCTTACCTATTTTTAACAGGGAACGTGGAGTGCACTTTTCCATACAAATGTACCTATTCCCCCGTTTCCTTCCTAGAAAATGCTTCTAGAGCAAAATTTCTTTTTACAAAAATTCAAGGTCTGCTGTGCTGTAGGTACCACCCCTATTATTTGCTTTTTTTTGACCAATTAATTGCAAAGATAAATATAATCCTTCTAATAGATTTGTGAAGGGTCATATACTATTTGCAGTTAGTTGGTCAAAATAAGCAAATTATGGGGGCGGAACTACAGCAGACCTTGATTTTTTTGTAGAAACAAATTTTTCCCTAGAAGCATTTTCCAGGGAGGAAACGGGGGAATACATTTGTATGGAAAAGTGCACCCCGCATTCGCTTCTAAAACTCCTGTGTATGTATATTTGATTGAAATGTCAGGACACAAATTCGACATGAAACATTTCGATTTCATTGTACTTGTCTATACTATATATATATAATATTATAAAGAGGAAAACTTTGTTTATTTGGTTGTAATGAATAGGCTCAAAAAATACTGAACCGTTTTTAAAAATTCTTTCACCATTCGAAAGCCACAGTATCTACGAGAAACATAGGCTAAATTTTATTTTGGAAAAAAATAGGGTTCCGTAAGATATTTGGGTTTTAGCAAAACAACGTTTGCAGGGTCAGCTAGTATCTAATAATCGTCTGATGTGGCGTTAGCAACACTCAATACTTACCTACTGCCTCGAATATAAAGTACCCACTACAATAATCCTTATCAACCTAATATAAATTCGCTTCTACATGTAAACTACATAATAAAATAATATCGTTTAAAAACTAATAAAACAACCGACTTCAATGCCGCGCTATTCATTTTCAGTACCAATTTTGAGATGATTATCTCAATATCTCTGGAGATACTTATCATACCTCGATAAAATTACCATGGTACCACACTTGGGATATCTCCTTTCGAACAAAAAAAGAATAATCGAAATCGGTTCATAGACGACGAAGTTATCCGCGAACAAACATAAAAAAAAAAAAAAAAATATATATATATATATATACGGTCGAATTGAGAAACCTCTTCCTTTTTTTGAAGTCGGTTAATAACCGACTTGCACGCCGCGCGAGTTAGTTTCAGTACTAAGTTTGAGGTGTTTATCTCCATATCTCTGGAGATACTTATCAGATCTCGATGAAATTACAATGGGACCACTTTGGAAATGTACCCTATTAATTAAAAATATAATCGTTCGAATCGGTTCACAATTGACAGTGTAATCGAATTACAAACAAAGATACAACAAAAAAACATGTAGACGAATTGAGAATCTCCTCCTTTTTGGAAGCCGGTTGAAAAATTTTAGCACGACGAATTTAAGACTGGAATATGCCAAATATTTCCAAAGTAAAAGTGAGCAGGTACTCTCGAGGTAGGAAGATTTACTCGCCGGTCGATAGCACGCCCCGCGCTTGGCGCCGAGCCAACGCTGAAATGTTTTCACCCTTATTGATTTCTGAAACGCGGCGACGCTTTTTAGGGTTCCGTACCCAAAGGGTAAAACTGGACCCTATTACTTAGACTCCGCTGTCCGTCTGTCTGTCTGTCTGCCTGTCTGTATGTCTGTCCGTCTGTCACCAGGCTGTATCTCATGAACCGTGATAGGTAGACAGTTGAAATTTTTACAGATGATGTATTTCTATTGCCGCTATAACAAAAAATACTAAAAACAGAATAAAATTAAAAATAAAAGGGGGTCCCTATACCAAAAACGAGTTTTTTTCGGCATTTCAAGATAATGTCCATAGATGGCGTTATATTGAAATGCCGATCCCTAACTCCTTAGTTAGACGGTAGATGGCGTTATAAAAAATAAAATGTATATTAATTATAATTTTTTGCTGGCAAAAAATTATGGTCGCATTTTTGCTCGATCTTAAAATACTGTAGTGTGGTACGGAACCCTACTAGTGCGAGTCCGACTTGCACTTGGCCAGTTTATTTTGAAGTTAACTTCTTTGGCGCACTGTGGTAAAATTTGACGGGAGTGATGTAGCGTCACGGTCCGAAGGCAGCGGAAGTGACGTAAGCGTCATGTTAGATTTTATATTTATAAACGCCCTCTATTGTAGAACGGCGTTACTACGAAGATGTATTTGCTATCATTCGGGCATTCGCTAGATGGAGCTGTACAAAAAAGGATTAGTAATGAAACAAGGCGCTGTTGAGAAATATATTGAACTAGCTTGTGCTCGCGGCTTCGCCCGCGTTAAAAACTTCTTTAATTTCCTTAAAACTTTTGTTTCGTTAAAATCATTCTATCATGAAAACACTTGAAAATAAATATAAGCCAAATCGGTCCACCCTTTTTCAAGTTTTGGCGTAAGTAACCAAGGGAGATAGGGATTCATAACAGCTTTATAAAACCAGAAAAATTATATTGATTTTCAGACTTTCTTATCCCATTTATTTCATCTTGTAAGGGGTGGAATTTCGAAAAAGCTAGGTATAGGTATTTGCTTTTTTTTTGTTTATTACAGAAGTACTTACGTGAATTGTAAACTTTCATCTTTCGCGATTTGAACACATAGTTATAAATATGAAAATACGGGACTTATCGCGCCTAAAACATTAATTCATTAATTTCTCCATACACATTTTGTACCCCCGTTTCATCCCCGTAAGACGTGAATTTTGAAAAATCTTTTCTTAGCTGATACTTTCATTATAATACCTATCAGCATGTTAAATTTCAGCGCAATCCCTGTAATATTGATATTCTGACGTTTCACCCTTTTAGGGGTGGAATATCGAAAAAGCCTAACGCACGTACAGCAGGGCCTCGATGATCCGAACACCGAAAATGTATACCCTGTTCGGATGCACGAAGCGTTCGGATTATAGTATGATAAAATTTTGGAGGGGATTTTTCGAAATAAAACAAAAATATTTTACATTATAATGTGTTTATTGAAGTATGTACGTTAGATACAATGCTATTAATTTGAGACGCCAACACAATAAAATGGCGGAAAGGCGCGCGGGCGGACGAAAAAGCGATACGTGTGTTATCTAAAACGCACTGCGTGGCACCAAAGAGTATAATAACTGTCCATAAAGCGTGGCACTGCGGGACAGAAACTGTGAGAAATGGCGGTTGCGCAGGGGTAAGGGGGGGTCGTTCGGATTATAGAGGCGTTCGGACGAGCTGGGGTACGGATTATCAAGGCCGTGCTGTATTTACTTATTAGTTTACAGAAGTACATGCGGGAAGTTTCGAATAAAATAGACTATCTAATCTTATTTCTCCATACAAACTTTGAAACCCTGGATCAAATGGATGGAATTTTGGAAGATCCTTTCTTAGCGGATACCTACGTCATAATGAACTATCTACATGCCAAATTTCAGCGCAATCCGTTAAGTGGTTTGAGCTGTACGTTGATAGATCAGTCAGTCAGTTAGTCTGTAACTTTTGCCTTTTATAAATACACAGAAGAAAATGAACTTGCTTACGAGTAGCTTTCTACGTACCCTTTTTTTCAGTATTAGGTACTTTATAAGGTAGTCGTCACGGTCTAGCTGCGGCAAACTTACCCTGATGATGAGTATCGGATGTGCTCGAAACTTATATAGAGAACGGCCAACACCATAAAACTCTGTAATTTAAAAGCTGGAGGGTCCTCAGAGCGAAGGGTTCTTACTATTAATTACCAGTGTAGTATTTATATTTTTAAAAGCCTACTTGGCAATGGGAATTGCACATAGAGATTCGGGATCCCAGGATCTCGGTCATATTTTAGTCCCGAAGGGATCAAATTTAATGAATCCCGGGATTTTCAGGATTGATTCCTTTTTTTAAATAAGGCAATAAAATTGTGCGTGAAACGAAACGCACTTACGTTGATTTAACAGTTTTAACAGCCATTTTGTTTACACAGCTGATTTCCTTGTGTTTGCTAACGACTGGTACCGGATTATGCGTAAAAGTGTGTAAAAATTACTAGTCAGTTTTTTATATAACACACGATACATATTAAATATTTTGTACAAAGCGATCTCAGAAGAGAATATTTTCTTGTTTCTTACTTTTTAGAGCGTGATTTCTCAGTAGTTGGGTTTTAGTTTTTTAACTTATTTTTTATTTAAAGTATTTTGGCGTTTTTGTATATATGTATACAGCATACGTGTTTACATACATACATACATAGCGATCAACAAACACATAACCCTCCCTCTTGCTTCTTTGCGACGCCGTGGGGTGAGTTTTCTTGACTTCGACGGGATATATAGTAAGCGATAAGACCGCCCATTGTACTACCGATATGTTATGTTCTTCTGTTACTTTTGTTTGTTTTTTGTTCTTGGTGTGCAATAAAGTATTATTCATTCATTCATTCATTCATACTTACAAACTTACATACTTACATACTTACATACTTACATACTTACATACTTACATACTTACATACATACATACCCACATACCGGTCAAAAACATAACCCTCCTTTTTGCTTCGCCGTAGTCGGGTAAAAAGTAATAATGCGTTAATGTGTCTGAGTTAATAAAGATGAAAAACAAAGTGTTATTAAATAAAAAAAATGGTTTTGATATGTTTTGCAGTCTTTTTGTTACCACTTTCCATTACCAATACAATCCCGGGACTTCCCGGGGTCCCGAGATTAACTGTAGATAATCTCAAAATCCCGGGATTAGTAAAATCGACCGGAATCGAATCCTCTGGTGTCATTTAGAACATTACTAGTATAGTACCTAGTCTTGTTAACCCCTCCAACTAAGCTAAATATGCTTGTGTCTGGAGTGAGTTCAAGTAATGGATGGGTATCAAAATCACAACCTCTTGATTGCCAGGCTGACACCTTAGCCATCGGGCTATATATTTTTGTATGTATGTTACGCGATTACTCCGTCAATTATGAACCGATTCGAACATTATTGTTTTTATCGGTATATTTCCGAGGAGGTCTCATTGTAATTTCATTGAGATTTGATATCGTAAGTATATATATATAGTAAGTATCTCCAGCTTCGAGCATTTACCAATGGAGATGTTAACGTTGTAATCCGCAAACATTATTTTCTGCCGATACTTACGGGGGACGAGGTAAACACGCATTGCACACACACAAAGCACTCACTTTAGCGATCCCGCACACTAGCTTGAAACACGCACACAGTATTAAAAATACAGCGTAGTTACGCACGCTCATATGGCCAAAAATGGCTATATGGCCAGCAGAGGGGTACGCCTTGCGTTAACATCTCCATTGGTAAATAATCTCCAGAGATCATATGACGCTATCCAAGTTTTGACGTTGTGACGTTTATCGTCATAAACGTCACAAACTTGCTACTGAAACTGACTCGCGGGGCATGGCCGTCGATTGCATTAGTTTTTAATAAGCTATCTTAGGGCCAGTTTCACCAGTTTCTGATAAAGCGGCAGGTAGTTATCTGACACTAGACGCCATATAAAAGCTGTCAAAAATCTGTAAGATTTCTTTTTATTAGCGCTATCAGGGACCGGTGAAACTGGCCCCTAATATTCTTAATTATAACAATTAAGAACGTTTCCTTACTTGGAAAAATGTCCGCTGGCTCAGCTCGTGCTTCGAATATTATATATATATACATATGTAGTATCTCCTTAGTACCTAGTCTGTGATATCTATAGCACTAAAATATTATCGTAATATATTATTATATAACCGTGTCTATAGTTAAGTTTCATAGCTCACATGGTTAAGTTTCATAGCTCACATGGCAACCACTAGATGGCACTGTACATTCATAAAACGCGCTAACGTTTGTTACGAGCGTTGAACGGGCCTAAATTCAGATAATTGCTGAATAGTCAGACAAGTCACAAAAGATGTGAATACATTTTTTGTATAAGGGTTTTAAATTAACTTTTAACTACCCTTAAGCTATAATAATTATTAGCCTCAGGGCTCAGAGTAACAATTACTAAAGTACTAATTGTTACTCTGAGTTATTAGCTATCTTACCTTCATCATGATCAGCCGGTATCAGTCCACTGCTGGACGTAGGCCTCCCCCAAGACACGCCACTAAGCCCGATCTTCGGCTCTTTGTTTCCAGTAACTGCTCACCGCTTTGCGAATATCGTCGCTCCACCTAGTCACAGGGCGTCCTACGCCTGTAGGATGTAATGCTATCTTTATTATAGTTTGTAAAGGGCCCGGTGGCGTAATCGGGAGAACGGTCGGCTTTGATGCCAGAGGTACCGAGTCAAAACCGCGCGGTGCACCAATGTATTTTTCTATCGAAAAATGTATGTGCGCTTCTCACAGTGGCCCTCCGGTGAAGGAAAAACATCGTTAAGAAACCAACAACCCCCGCATGGTGGTAGGACACTATCTAGTGTCCGCCTGGATAGCTACCATCCTCAAGTTAGAAAATCTGTCGCCAAACATCTAATGTGTTGCGGCAGCTATCCTTGAGAGCCAGTTCCCATGCTAGTCCTAGCGTGCTTACCATCTTCGACCACATCATCACTTGCCAATAGGTGAGATAGTGGTCAAACTAGCCTTTTTTTTTTACCCAGGAAAATCCTTTATGGATACCTCTCGCCCGGGGGAGCGAGATAGTTATGTGGGACTCGCTGCCTGAAGGGCAGGATACCGCACTAAAAACCTGGGGTGAGCCGTCATCCACCGTGGTGGGGCAAGATGGGGTTGCGCAAGCATTCACCAACTTGCCCCGGTGGCAGACCCAAATGGGCCTCTGCCGCTGCGGAGGGCTGACCCTGCTCACCAAGGTCAACCCTCAACCGTCATGTGGGGAGTGCAAGCCGTTGGAGAGTCCCCCGACCCTCCAACAGTTACCCCACAATGACAGAGGAGTGTGGCACCTGGCCTCACATCCTCCGTCCCTCTGATGACATGTGTGCGAAGAGCAAATACCCCTACTCGCACACCGTCCGCTGTTCGACCCGCATGCTATTGCCAGTGGCATGTGAGACCCCACTCTTCGACCGTCGCCGGCCCCACCACTCGGCCCATTGGACCCACGACCTGGTACACTAGTGCACCCCTCTATTACAGAGGAATGCGGCACGCGCACTTCTGTGCAACGCTCCACACCCTCCGTCCCTCAAATGACTAGTGTGCGAAGGGCACATACCCCTACTCGCACACTGTCCACCGTCCACCTCGCACGCCAAAATGGCATGTCATGGCCGTCACCAGCCCCTCCACTTGGCTCGAGCATATGCTCGGCCCCACCACCGGGCGACTCCCACTACCGAGCCCGCCCTGCTCCGTCACACTGTGCCCTCTGCTAATATCAGACGGACACGCGGAGGAGCCCCTCACGTCGAAACTTCGCTATCGGTCGACAACTTAACCCAATACACTAGGAAAAGTTGTCGGCCGATACCCAGGGTACTCCACGAGGAGGTGTTCCGACCCGCACCCCTGGTCAAACTAGCCTAGGCTAGCCTATAAGATATAAAAAAAAAACGATCTTAATTATTACAGTACACATTCCAGCATGGCAATAAGCGCGGCAGGAACATGGCAACACCAAACTGAGAACGCCGCTCAGTGGCTGCCTACACCACAATTATACAGCTTATTGTTCACTCTCTTGATCTTCACAGCTCATTGTTCACTTTCTTGAACTCTCTTCAGATAATCTCAATAGAATGGTTATAGTCACACATAGAGATGTTTCAGTGATTACAGCGTTCGAAGGTCAGACGAGGTCCTAGGTCAGACGGCGATTCGAGTCTAGACCTTGTTTTCTATACTTTGTACTTCATTCCGACTACCTACATACTTATGATCTTATTGTTATATATTATTAAATATTTATTTCATATATTTATATTTTTTTATGTCATATATATCATATAGTTTAACCACTATCTCACCTGTGTAAGGTGTACAGGTACGGCCACACCGCAACGTCCTGCGTCCTGCGATCTCAGTACTTTTCAATTGTTTTCTGATCGCGTTTGGTGTGAACAAGTCGGTACAAATACTACTGAGCTATCTGATCGCCGCCTAGATCGCGCACGCAGGAAGCTGCGGTGTGTCCGTACCTTAAATGCGGTCAAGGATGGTAGCACGCTAGGCCTAGAATGGGAACTGGCTCTCAAGGATAGCTGCCGGCACACATTAGAATTTAGATGTTTGGCGACAGATTTTCTAACTTGAGGGTGGTAGCTGGCCAGGCGGACAATAGATAATGTCCTACCACCATGTGGGGGTCAGGGGTTTCTTAACGATGTTTTTCCTTCACCGGAACTGTAATTACACTGTAAATTTTTCGAAATAAAAATCCATTGGTGCACGGCGGGGATTGAACTCGGTACTTCTGGCTTTAAAGCCGACCATACTCCCACTTCACCACTGGGCCCTCAAATTATGATGATGATATGAAGTACCTAATGTAAATGTTGATGATGATGGTAATGATGTTCACCACGTGCTAGTGAGCTAAAGTAACCTAAGTACTTTCCAATTTGCCAATTAATTTTCAGTCGTGAAATAGGAATGTTTTTCGGTTGAAATGGCAAGATGTCCAGTGATATTACAGGGCATGTGAGACTCAACATCTTTATGTCTCAAGGTAACAGACGCAGCGCAGGGACATGGAAAATTCTGGATTGCCATAATTTTGCATTCCGCTGTATCTGTAATACTAAGACGTCATCGCTTACCATCAGGCGAGCGTAGTGCTTGTATTGTTACCTTATATCATAAAAAAAAAATTGCAAAGATACTGATGTCAGAAATTTAAATCTTCAATAATTAAGTTACGGTTTAATTGATTAATAATTATTACTTTAATTATAATTATTACTTAGGCGTTTCTTAAGTTTAGTGCAAACAGGCATAAGTCACGGTTATACGTATTATTACCGTGATTAAGAATTATGAATAGAAAATTTCATTAAACGCGGCTGATTAAAATACACGTGCTCATAGTAGGTACCTTCTCACGATCGCCTGCAACTGTTGAAAGGCATGCTGCGTGCCCAGAATTACGACCAATTTGATCGTGACCATGCTAAAGTGGTATTTCCTCCTCTGACAGCCTGTTTTTGGCACTCGAGCGGGAGGAGAGGGGTCCTCACTTATGTTGGTCATGTCAAACAAAGAGGTCTCGTCGCCAGTGCCGTTAGAGTGAGCAAATTTCGGCATTTAATACAAGGGAATTAAAGTTTTTGAACGGTCGAAGGTTCGTGTCGGCTCGCCTATAGAACCGACACAGCTGTTGCTATGGCACAACTTGAAACCATCGATAATATAGCGTTGAGTCAATATCTGAAACGGTATCTAGACATTATGGCATAAAGGTAGGTTATGCTCCAGCGAATTGGCGGGAATTGTGAGCTCACGGTAATTATAATAAATAAATAGTATAAATAAGAAGTAGGTAGCTATGATGTTTATGTTGTGTCACAATATTACATAGTTTTGTAGTAGATGATGTGTGATATGTAGATAGGAAGTAGATTATATACACATACATAACAATACCTTACACACAATAAAAGTATACAATACTATGCATATCCATATATAGGTACATATTATACATTTTTTAGAGCGTTTTACCTCCAAGTAAAATTGGAAGTAAAACGCTCACAAACACTTGCTAGTTTTAAAGACCGCGTCAAGGCCCACTATCTCTCCTAAACTGCTACTGATTTCTATCTAAGTTCTCTTATATATTTTAGTATATTTAAATATATATGTATAATATGTATATATGGATATGCATAGTATTGTATACCTACTTTTATTGTGTGAAAGGTATTGTTATGTATGTGTATTGTAATATATAAAATATGTACGTACTTTTGTTATAGTGTACTTATTACCTATTCTGTTTTATTTATTTTTTATTTTATTCATTTTAACACCGATATAACGCCATATATGTTAAGTTTTTCTTTTTCTACCCTAAGGTTGTCTGGAAGAGATAGACCGCCTGTTGTTACACCTTTTGTTAAATGTTTACTTTTTAAGTTTTATTTCTATAGTGTTCAATAAAGAGTTTCTATCTATCTACTAGTCCGAGAGTTCTTTCATTCAATCAAATCATACATGAGTTTTGGCGGGAACGAGGAAAAGTGTGTGTGCTCTCATTGTATTTTTTCCTAAAACTTGTGTTCTTCCGCGAGTTAATTTGTAATAAATGTGGATTATTAACCATCAAGTGCCGATGATTGTGTGCGTGGTGTGATTGTAGGGAAACAGCACAATGTTGATATTTGCGTTCTCACCAAAATTCAACTGAAAATCTTCAGTAAACTCCACATCTTTACTGAAGGTATGACTTAGACTAGACTTTTACTTGAAAACTGACCTGAAATGTGACTTTGACCCATCCCTAAGACCCAATTGCATAATAACTTGATGAATTTCAATACTTGACACTGGCTAAATACACTCATCGTGTGGAGCCATAATAAACCTTTAAAAAAAATCATCCATCCATAGAGTAGAGAATAACTAACTATCAAATCTCTCAGCTCAACGTCGACATTTTTGAATTTTTTGAAAATAAACGTTTATGTCCAGCTGCTCGCTTGAATTTGTAAAATTATGCACGGAATTTGAAATAACAATAAAAATAGAAAATATATTTAAAATCCGAAGATTGTGTTTTTAATAAGTACTACTTTGTGAGTGGTATTTGAAATAAAAACGAAAAAATGGCGATCAAAGACGTCGACAAGCTTTTGTAAGTTTATTAAAATTTGCCGTAATACAATGTAAATCGCATAATCAAGTCATAAATGCTATATCGATCACGATCTATAAGCTATATTTGTTATTTTAAATATAAGATTGAAAGGAAATGCCTGTATTACATACCTCCTTGCACATGTTAAATATGCATTTGCTGGGACAAAAAGGCGTTACCTCCGCGACGTTCCAGTACTTTATTTGCAACTTTACACCACTTATACTTATTTATTGTAAACTTAGATGGAATTATGAGCTATGGTTGTTGTTACATATAATAATTATGTTTCACAGAACTATAGCAGACTTGACTGGTCATCTGTCCCTCACTGAAATTCGTGTCTTCTGCAGGATGGTACTGGACTCACTGTATATAATGCAAAGTGTAGGCAAACCAACTTTTTTTATGTGTGAATGAATTTCGAGCTATTCAGGTTTCATATGTTCATGACACTTGAGTAAAACTTAAAGCTTACAATATATGCTTTCTGATAGGATAATGCTATCCTGTCAGTGATTCATATACAATGTTATAGATTTTTCATATCTTATAGGCTAGTATTTGAAACACTATCTCGCTTGGTGGTAAGCGATGATGTCAAAGATGAGTCAAAGTAAAATAGCAAAATTATATTTTTACATAACTAATGGTTTGTAAACATGAACTCGCATGATGTTGATATAGTGATTGAACATTTAATAAATGTAAGAGTTTTATCATAAAATTATAATTTAATTTGTTTTAGACCTTTTGGCATGGACCTTGTTGACTCACTTATAATCAATACATTTTCAGTCAAGACACTCTTGGAGCAATAACAGCAAATATTGAGAACCTGATGGAAGAGTTATGGATAAACTGGTCAAACCTTGGAGTAGACCACGAAACCAAAGTTAGATACACTATGGAACTCATTCAGATTGAAAAGGGACTTCACAAAGATATCATCTCAGAGACATTTGTAAAGCTGAAGGTGCTGAAGCGCCAAGTTGATGGTAAGTTTATACAAATTTTCCCAATCTATACTAATACTTTAGCTAGTACTAAATTAATATTAATATATTTATTATACTATTAATGGGCTGTATTATATTTATTTAATAATAATAATAAAATTGTTGATTGCCAAAATACACAAAATAATAAATGAAATTATATTACAATAAAAAGCAACAGGATCAAATTCAGCTTTTGCTGCATGCACAATAGGGAATATGCATGTCTTTTTTAAATATTTTTATTTCACTCATTACATCCATATAACATAATAAAAAAATAAAATACTGCTGGTATTGGTCTAATAATTTTTTAAATAAATATTTAAACATACACATAAATTTGAGCAGTTTAAACGCCATCATTTCCCGGGCTCTTTAGTTGTGAATTGTGACGTCACGCACTGACGTCAGACACACGCCGATTGAAGCAAACTAGCTTTTTTTCTTTACATAAGACTCCGCGCGATTATTGTATTTAGCCAATGGCACGTTTTTATTAAATTATGCAGTTTCTCTAATCTCGTACTCAAACACAATATTTGGAAATAAATATAATAAGACCACACCATACATTCATTTTTATGTTCCCGCGCTCAATGTTTCTATCACGTGGAGTAGTGCATATTGATGTCAACTTTCGATTGACCAATGGTGATCTGTTTTACGAAGAAGATGAAGATGAAGTGAAGATTCAAAAAAAATATATTTCCAATAAATTTGAGCTACATGCATATTCCCTATTGCATGAACACGCAGCACTGGTTTTCAATTATTCAACACAAGCATGTTCAACTTTTTTTGTTTTGTATGCTTAAAGCTTTCCAGTAAAATTACAGTTTGTATGAGAATTAACAACTAGGTAACCGGCGAATAATGCATGGTTATTGCAGGAGCTTGCAAAGTTCTGAGAATCAAGGGTAATGAGTTTTTTTTTGTAGTGATTCATCTACTTCACGTAGATGTCTCACTGCTATTACAATCTAGCCTTATAATTAGGCTAATAAGTAATTTGATTTTAACTTAATTTACTATTAAAATATTACTAAGAATGTGTTCATTAACACTTTTCCTAATGTCTCTATTAAGGGGCAGACACTTTGTTATTGTGTTATTTTATACAGCGTTCACTATCACTACACTTATGCTCACTTAGTAAAATATCACTGAAGTAATTCGAACGGTTTTACCCTTTTTAGTCTTCTTACTATGTCCGTGTTGTCGAGGAGCTGGATAGCCTCGACGTTCACACGATGGTGAAGTCTGAAGTGAAGGGTAATGAGTCTGTTTAATTTAAAAAGCAAACACAAATGTTTATATTATTAGCAATTTTGCTTGTCCTGTGAAATATCATGACAAAATAATATACTATGCAATCTCTGTTCTCGTTCTTCAAAAAATTTTCGCCCTTGTAAATTAAAAGTCATATTATTAACAAAATTCTCTTTATCTCAACAGAACTGAAGGAGGAAAGAGAAGAACTAAGCAAATGTCTGTCAGTGGATATTCCCATACTGGAATTCAGGGATGATATGATGCTGATTGATTATAAGAGGGAATTGGAAGAACAGATAGCTGGGTAACTTACGTCCTCATATTGTTTTTAGTTAAGACTCCAACAGTAGACAGGCCTACCTCCATATCCTCGACTTTGCCCACTTCTATAAGTGTCCTTTGTCGGGGATGCATGTCAGAAGGTGAAACCGTGGAACACGTGATATTATACTGTCCCGTCTTAAACAAAATAAGAACCACAGCTGGGTTGCATGAGCGTGACCCGGATGCAGAGTACCAGTCGCAGCAGCAACAACATTTACAATCATCATCATTATCACCATCTGCTTTAGCACTATCATTACATCCAAGTTCACAAACAAGCAGGCATACACACACATTTTACAGCATCATCTTTACTAACCGGTACAACATCACCATCACCATTGGAAGCTTTATGCCAGCAACCTAAAGCCGTGCTCCGCTTCGTCAAGGAGCTGGGATGGCTTGGGTGAATGCTGGCAGGGGGAAATAAACCATACACCCAAAGCGGGACGTCAGTGCAGGTCTTATCGCCCCCATTACCAATTAGAATTAGAAGTGTCCTGTGTGTTAATCCAGGTTAAAATGAATCTGTTATGGCAAATTTCATCATCAACTTTTATCTGTTCAGCCATCATTTTTTGTGTGAAAGAGTTACCATCCATACTCACCAAGTTAACATGATATAAATCATCTAGATGGTGCTGGAGAAAGTTGCATCATTCTCATTGTAAATATTGTCTAAATGTATGAGATCCTGCATCGAGAAAATGACGTTCAACAAAAATGTAACAGTTCACATTTATAATATTAGTAGTATTACAGGTACTGAACTGGTCTTCTAAGTTTGCCCTCATTTTGCGTACTATTATAAATTAAGGTTCCCCATTTATGTCTCCAATTCTTTATCGTTATTTCTCTTCTTTTTTTTAAATCTCTGTTGAAATTATAAAGCTAAATTTTCATTTTAATATTCATCAGGCTATGGATTAGCCCATGTCTTCTTTTAATGAGTCCTGCATAATTTTCCCCATTTGCTAAATGCAGCTAAGGTGTGTGAGGTCATTTAAAATTAAAGCCAACCTTGTACTATTTTTTATTCTGTGGCCAAGCAAATTTTCTAAACCATTTAACTATAATTCCACTTGCAGCTATAGAGAGCAAGTAAAACAAAGATATACCAAAATGGAACGTCTCTTAGAATGGCAGCGAGACCTCACCGACAAGCTCGGAGTCACCATCCAAGAGCTGCAGGAAATTCCACTACCCTCCGAGGAAGAGTTAGACCAGTTGCAGCATCACTTGGAGTTGCTGCAAGCTGAGAGGGATAAAAGGGCTGAGACTTTCCTGAAGGTGCAAATTGAGATTAAGGGCATTATGGGTAAGTGGTGCAAGCTATCACAACAGAAACTAGACATTTAATAATTATATTTTATATTATATATGCAAGTCTGAAACCTGATTATAGAGTAACAACTGTTATGTATACACCCTGCTAATTTTTAATATCCATAAAGACTTAATGTCAACAGTCCCCATATAGCCCCCATATGTGGACATAGCTAATATAGCTGTCTCAACCCTGTAACTGTAAAATCAAGCCACCTATCCCGTTCGCCACTGGGGTTCTCAAAGCAAGCTTTATGATATACACGTTAAATGATAATAGATGATGTACAAGACAAAGATAATAACTTGTTATCAGATAAACTTCAAATCAAGCCACAGAACAAGTTTGAGCAGATTGTGGTGTCCAACCTGCCTGTAGACTTCAAGGTTACAGATCTCAACATGGACCGCCTAGGAAAGCTACATCAGGACTTGCAAGAGAAATATGAACAAACTAATAATCGGGTTAGTTTTTATAATGAAACACTCATGTTCATCTAATAACACACTACATGATGGTAGGCCACCGTTTAGTGCTTGGCTACCACTTTTGTATTGGAAAATCTGTCGTCACACACATAACACTTAACCATATCATTACGTACAAACAAACGTAACGTATGGACGTATGTGATCGTGAACTAACGCAATGTCGATATAGTAATTACCAAGACGTAATAAAAATGCGATTTCACTGGTTCCCCTCTCTCCCGAGAAAGAGAGACACACTAGCTCGAAACCTAGGTCGAGAAAATCAGACTAAAGGTACATGAATAGGTAGACTAAAGGTATATAAGATTAAAAAAATTACAAATTCACGTTAATTTAAAAACAAATACCGATGTAAAAAGTCAGAAATTAAAAAACATTGGCATTAACACCGTTAATTTTACAGTATTTTATGCACACATATGCATATGCAGCTCACGTTCGGTGGGTAGTGTTTCTGTTTCTCTGCCTTGGATGATACCATTGAAGTTACCATAAACTTGTTGAAAAACAATACCCGCAATTCCCAAGTCAGAACAACTTGGTATAATGAAATAAAACGATACGTCGAGATAAAGTTGTTGTTTCTTTAATTCAGGTGCTGGAACTTCGTAAGCGCCTCACCAAGCTGTGGGAATGTCTGGAAGAAGACCACATTTATCGTGAGAACTTCCTGCACGCCCACCCTGGCTGTCATCCACAGACCGAGGCTGCTATCAAGGAGGAGATCAAACGTTGTAATATTATCAAACAACAGAAGATTCAGGTAAAATAAATTTAATGTTAGAAGGCTGGTTGCTCTCTGAGTTGAACTAAAGTCCAGCACCTCGTCACAGTGCAGTCTTCCAAATTCCAGACAAGCATTATTCCATCTTTTTAGCTTTTCTGTCAGACTAAAAAAAGTGTTTATGGTCACTGACACTACTATTTTTAGAATTAGCTAGTTCATATTCTAGGTCTAGCAACCCAGCCTCGACCACATCGTCACATATCAACAGGTGAGATATTGTTACCAGTTTTTATGTTCTAAAATATAGTATTTTTATACTTGGTATGTACTAGGTTTTTCGTTATTTGCGTGTTTCCGATATTATGGCAGTCTTGCAAGCGCTATGTTCAGGTTTAATCTATGTACCTTATATCAGGAACCGAGCTGAAGTTAAAATGTGTATTATAATGATGGATATCCAAACATAATATAGTAGTAGGTAATACAAAAAACTAAGGCCTTCTTTTGGCATTTACCATCCCTTTAACAGAATATTATTATTTTATAAATATAATTAATCGTTCAATCTGAACCACAATGAAATACTGAAATAATTGATTTGGTAAGTATAGGTAAGTATCTAATTTCATACTCATATTTTTTGTATAGGAGTAGGTAGGTAAATACCTACATTATTCATTCACTATGAAGACAGTACATTACATACCAATAGATATAAGTATTAGTGTATATGTAGGGCTACCAACCATACTGTTAAAGACAGAATTCTATATATTTCTGTCTCTATAACGGTTTACTTATTTATTACTTAATAAAAAGTATTACAGAATACTGTTATCATCTTCATAGGTATCCAGAGCCATAACATAAAGAAGTAAACGAAAATACCAACTTTATAATTTATTTCAGAATGAAACAGACGCGACGAGTTTTGGCGCGAACATGAAATAAAACTGCCCTAGTGCGACTCAGACTTATGTCCCGCACACGGAGGGTCCCGAACGTCATCTAACGAACTTCTAACACCAACTAAGTGAACGTTAACAAAAAGGTGTTAGTAATTAATATTATTAATAAGGAATACAATCATTCATATATGGTGCTATAGTAAAAACACGTTTTTTGTATGGGGTATTGTTGTGTGTTGTAGGTACAAAAAACATGTGTTTATTAAGTTAATATTTGTTGTTATATTTTTTTACATTTTAATAATTTTAAAATTTCAACCGTCTAACTATCACGGTTCATGAGATACAGCCTGGCGACAGACGGACAGCGGAGATTCAGTAATAGGGTTCCGTTGGTACCCTTTGGGTTCGGAACCCTAAAAAATATGTGTGCTGTTATTGAATTATTAAAACACAAAAATAAATGAAATACCGTTCGTTTTAGCACAGATTAAAAAACAGTACAATTTTAGTAAAATACTGTTTATTTTAATTCTCTTATGGCAATATACTTTATTTCTAGTACAATAAATTGGCAACCCTATGTGTAAGTGCAGTAGAACATAATTTAGTCAGGAACTGGTCGAATAGACTCGAATGAGTCTCTACAAGGTCTCGCGTGCCGGCGCGCGCGGCCACAACGGGCAATGTGGACTTGAGATATTACTACATCTAGTACAATTACCTACGTACGTATTACTACATATTATAAAGCAAAGTCCCTCGCCGCGTCTGTCTGTCTGTCTGTCTGTTCGCGATAAACTCAAAAACGACAGAATGGATTTTCATGCTGTTTTTACCAATAGACAGAATTATTCATGGAGAAGGTTTAAGGGTAGTTATAAATCATTAAGGTTTTGTGTAAATTAGTTGAAATATTTTTGATGAAGATGTTAATTCGTACTTGACGCAACAAGCTGATGCAAAAATAAAGGCATATATGCTCTACCCGTGCCCAGACGGGGCGGGCCGCTTTAGTTCTCTGGCGCATTACTTCGTTCCGGATTCGATCCCGCAGAGAAATACCATCTAAATATATCACCAAATAAATATATATCTATAATCTAATTGTATTATTTAAACCTAATGTAAGATCAGATAACTAGTTATTACATTAAAAATATCAATAATAAATTATCATAACGTACTTACACTAACCTACGTACTACGTACAACATAATAGCGACATTATATTAGATTTGTAAGTAAGTATGCGAGTTGTGGTCGCCAAGTACGTGTTAGTATATTATAATAATAGTCCATACAGCCGCACTAACGGAAATAACAGCGGGTTTTATTTTTAGCGAATCTCATTATTGCAGCAGAGTCGTTGGAATAATTATATCTACGAGATTATCGCGTTGAGTTTCCTTAGTAGTGACCTTTAAGTGCTACACACACACACATCAGAATATAATCTTTACACAAATTGTAATAATCTTTGTCTTTTAGGACATCAATTAAATTCCACACTCCAAAGTCAAGTATTTTTGTTTTTCTCTCACACTTGTGGTCCGCCCCTTTTTTTTATGTGAAAATGTGTATCGCTTGACCACTGTCTCACCTGATGCAAAGTGACGATGCGGTCGATGATGTAGCGCGCTTACAAAAAAAGATACCAATTTACTCGCGACTTGAAGACCCCTATGTTGTATCTAATCGGAAACACAGACTCTGGCAGGGAATTTTATTCCTTGGCAGTACGTATGATGAAAGAAGAAGCGAATCGCTTTGTACGCGTAAATGTAAAAGTATCCCTGCTCGTCCGAAAATAAAAAGGGGATGGCGGAATCAAGTTATGAAGTTCCGATGCACACTCTCCGAAATGAATCCGATAAAAAACCGACAAGCAAGCGACCTTGCGACGATGCTCGAGACTGGGAGTCTTTTGCTTACTAGTTGGTCATCGTTGATGAGTTTCTTGGCTCTCCTTCAATAGCTTCCAGTGTCTCCAGCTGGTATTTGGCAGAACCATCCCAGAGGTGAGAACAGTACTCCATACACGACCGGACATGTGTTTGTTAGAGATTGAGCAACTGTTCCGGTGTGAAGTATTGTCTCACCTTCGACAAAATTCCAAGCTTTTTGGAGGCTATCTGGGCTCTAGACTCAATATAAGAGCCGAAATTGAGAGTTGGTGTTAATGAGATGCCAAGAAGCTCAAGTTGGTCATTTATCGGCACGGACACATCCCTTTTTACAAGTTTTTATTTAACTTGCAATGTAAGTATGGATGCATGTATGTAACTATGTATGTTCGGGTGGAATCTTAGAAGCTAAATTAGACCCACTTCCCGATGTCCGATTGGACTCAAATTTGGTGTACTTATGTATCTTCGGTGACAATACAATGATATGGTACCATGGAGCTGGTCTGATGATGGAGACGGAAGGTGGCCACGGCATCTCTGTGATAAAACAACATAACCTCACCGAGTTTGGGCTCGATTGATTTGTCTTGAAGAGAACTTTACGCCTAGATGATATCCAGGGTCTGATGATGAAGCTGGAAGGTGGCCACGGCATCTCTGTGATAAATCAACGTAACTCTTCCGAGTTTGGTCTCGATTGATTCGTCTTGAAGAGAACTTTACACCTAGATGATATTTAGCGACTGGTGATGAAGCTGGAAGGTGGCCACGGCATCTCTGTGATAAAATAACTACCTCAGTGAATTTGGGCTCAAATGATTCGTCTGAGGAGCACTTTACACTTAAATGATAGCCAGGATCTGATGATGAAGCTGTAAGGGGGCCATGGCATTTCTGTTTTAAAGCAAAATAGCCCCACCGTGTCGATTGATTTTCCGCGAAGAGCACTTTACCCATAATTACATCAAATATCCGTGGAATATTTTAACATCATGCCTTCTCTTAAATACTTAGGTAGTAGGTAGGTAGTCGGTATCTATACCTACCTACTAAAAAGTTAAAAATAAACTATAATTAAAAAATATTTTTAAAAACAAGCTTTTATCTGGGACAATGAACTAAAAAATTAAATTCTAGTATTTGGCGTGTAGGTACCTATATTTTTAAAAGCTTGAGGCACTGAAGTATGGTAATTACCTAGCCTGAAAAACGGGTAGTGCTTTATTTTTAACATTTTAGTTCATTGTCCCAGATAAAAGCTTGTTTTTAAAAATATTTTTTATTTATAATTTATTTCTGTCATGGCCGCCGGCCGCTACTCTTGCGCATTGTACGAAGACCCATCACTATATTAATATATTTTAGGGCTTATAAGTTAATACTAAAGTCTCTCATAAATAATATGTATAGTTCTCATAAATAATCTTAAAAATAAGTATAAATAAATTCTATAGTTTAGTGTACAACAAGGCAACAACAGCAGCACAGCATCTCTCTCAAGATTACTATCGTATTAATATGTTTTAACCTGGGAACATAACCCCAGGCAGTGTTTCACATTAGTTTGCATACTGAGGTTTATCAGTATGTACTACATATTGACCTTGGGTGAACGGAAATGGCCCAAGTTCGAAGTGTGGGCGTCCGCACAGACACGACACAATGAGCTAGGACGAACGACGCCGACTCAAGCTACTCACTTTACTATTTCAAATTTCAACCTACTTGAAGGTACTTAGAATTTATTCTTCTTTATATACCTCATACATATAAAACGTATTTGTAGTTGCTGGTGTAAGCGAAAGCCCGTTAGTAGGTATCTAAGTAGTAAGCAGGGCACTCATTTGATCTTGATGACGTACATCAGGGCATAGAATAAATAATAGTACAACTAAGGGAAAATTCTATGGTCTCGAATCCGCTTGACTTTTGACCCACCACACATAAACGCCCTCCTAGAGCCTAGTAGATCTTGGAAGGCCTGAAATAAATAAAAAACTCTACACTAACTTCTAGTGTAGAGTTTTTTTTTTATTATTTCATATTAAGCTAAGTCTAGCTTATTTATTATCAACGATAATTTATAAATGGGATGGCAGTTTGTATATTCATTTGTTTGTTACCTATTCACCGTCAAACGGCTGAACAGTATGCTGGAATTTTGCAACTTTACCAGTTGTTTCAAAATATTTCCAGTATTTTCTCTATCTATAAATCTTATTAGGGTTATAACGATAAAATAAGGGTCCATCGGATCAGCTGTTCTCAGGCTGAAGGCTCGATCGAAACGTGTACGTAGTTACGTACTCGTAGATGCCAGATAAAACTAAATAATTTATGATCGTACAAAACGAAAAAACCGACTTCACATACCGCGATAGTCAAAGTACTGGCTAGTTATAATCATGTCATCTAAGTATACAAATTTGCTTACATTGTTTATCTCCATATCTCCGGAGATAATTCTCATAGCTCGATAAAATTGTAATGGGACCAAACGGGAGGCACAATCTCTTAAAAAACAAATCTTTTCAAATCGGTTAAGATTTAAAGGAGTTCTGAGGGTAACAAACATAAAAGTGAAGTCGGTTAAAAATATAGGTAGCACAGAAACCTATAAGAATGAAAAAGATTGTAGCAATCTTTTACGCTGTTCCGTTTTGTAGATATAATACAAATTAGTTAGGTAATACCTACCAGTTTATATATTCCATTAGGTCATCATAATCAGCCGGTGTCAGTCCACAGCTGGACGTAGGCCTCTCCAAAATAGGTACGCCACTGAGCCCGATCCTCGGCTGTTCTTTTCCAATCACTGACCACTGCTTTAGGTTTAGCGTCGCTTCACCTGGTCACAGGACGTCCTACGCTACGTTTGCCGATTCGCGGTCTCCACTCTAGACAAGTCTACCCCAACGGTTATTAGACCTTTTTTTGCGTGGGGTTAATCCTCATGGATACCACTCCAGCACGGGGGTGACAGAGTGGTTATGCCGGATTCAAAGGTTATAAGTAACGTGACCATACGTCCCGCTTTGGGCGGGACAGTCCCGCTATCAGGCAGTCTGTCCCGGTGTCCCCCGCAAGGCCAAAATTGTCCCGCTTTTGCAAATAGACCAAACGATAGTTTAAAATGTATTTTTCTCGTTCGAAATGCGTTGCACGGCAGACGGGCGCCCCGAGCGGGAAGGCAAATTACCTACGAGACAGCGCGTCACCCGCCGATTAAAGCATACAGACAAACAGACAAACAAACAGACAAAAATAGCGACTTTGTTTATACTATGCTATGTAGTGATTCGCAGATGTCCCGCTCTGACATAAAATATAAATGGTCACGTTAGTTATAAGTCCTGCGACAGATATGACCAGCCCACTGCCACTTTAGTTTGCCATTAGTTACCATGATTATATAATTACATATTATATTTTTGCCATATGATTTTTAAACGTTTACAAAACGACCCGACTTCAAATGTCGCGCTAGTCATGTTCAGTACTAAGTTTGAGACGTTTATCTATATCTCTAGAGATACTTATCAGATCTCGATGGAATTACAATGGGTAGTCCCATTGAAAATGTACCCTACCAATTAAAAATATAATCATTCGAATCGGTTCACAATTGACAACTAGTCGCGTAACATACAAACAAACAAAAAAAAACATACAGACGAATTGAGAACCTCCTCCTTTTTGGAAGTCGGTTGAAAATGTGAAGAAATGAAATATATTCCTCATATACCTAAGTAAACTTGACTGTTTATTTTGGTTGGCGTTCAGCAGAATTGGAATAATCGTCCCGACTGTGAATGCGATGCATGCAATGACGCACATTATATTCTGAAGCAGACTGACGCAGCAGCAGCATAAGAAATAGCAAAGGTTAGGGTGCGTAAAAGAAAACTACGCGTTAGAAGTGACACTTCCAACTTCATTCAATTTCTTTCTGAAGTGGGAATGCGGGGTGCACTTTTCCATACAAATGTATTCCCCTGTTTTCTCCCTGGAAAATGCCTCGGGAGCAAAGTTTGTTACTACAAAAAATCAAGGTTTGCTACGAGCCTATCATTTATTAATTTAACTACTTACTAATTTAATAACTTTAATGTTGTTATTTATATGTATATTATAAACAATAAATAGCTATCATTCATTCATTTATTATTTAGTCATTAACTCGTTCACTTTACGTAATTCTAGATGTTACAAAAAGTCATTTTCAAATTAGCCATGAGTATTGAAATAAGACAATCTCTATCTCCCCATACTTTCAAAGAAAGATTAAGGAAGTGGTGCTTATCCAATGATGACTGCTGATCCTGTTACTGTTAATTAATTTGGAAATTACTATTCAGATAATTATTTTCTATATCGTATTAATGTATTAAATTATGTAAGTGTATTTATTATGTGATATAGATATAGGTATATATGTGTGTATATATGTAAGTATTTGTGTAAATGTATATGTTTATGTAATGTATATGTATATTTGCATGTATGTTTGTGTATACACGTGTATTTATGTATATGTATAACTATATAAATAGCTAAGATTTAAAATAGATACGCCACCGTCCGTCACAGTCTCTCAATATCACTATCAGTTTGGTTGTCTGGAAGAAATCGGTTTAAGCGATAAGACCGCCCTTTGCATTACTTAGAATATGTCTGTTATCTTAAGTATTTTCTGTATTATTGGTGTGCAAATAAAGTATTTATCTATCTATCTCCCTCTATCTATTGTTGAGTCCTAAAGATACATACAACCCACACGCCTTCAGAAACGAACTGAAAAACGTTAACTGTTCAAAATTAAAAAGTTACCCAAGCGTTCATTCGGGCGCCTGATCTAGCATAGCATAAACAATGTAGCTTCTTTACAGTATATACTACTTTAACTATGAAGTAATACGGGTGTCGGTGAACGCAAGTCAGAAGCTAATAATAAGTATACTTAAGTTGTAGGCTGTCAACTCGAGAAGTACAACAAAGTTGGTCAAGGCCTACAGTTGTATGTTATTATAAGTACTTGTAAGTCGATACTGTTCTAAATATTTGTCACTGTTGTTACTACTCACTCTGAAGGTGAGAGGAAGTTATAAAGGGCCTTCAGAGATCTAGCATGAGCAAATGCAAGTAGTACCTTGCCAGCTCACTGGCCAGATAGTGTAGGTATTACTTACTATACTAAACTAAAAGCCTTTGCCCTAAAATAAATAGTATTGTAAAGGTTTACAATACTATTTATTTTGAGCATTTCGTATATGACCTACGTGGTAGAATTTAGGTAACTTACTCATCGAACACATACTCATTACCTTATATTTAATGTTATGATCTTGTGTAAGTATCGCGCTAAGCAAATTTTTATCCCCTGAGGCAAAAAGAAGGGCTGTTATAAGTATGACGTGTGTATCTGTGTGTCTATCTGCGGCATCGTAGCGCTCAAACGGATGAACCGATTTTGATTTAGTTTTTTTTGTGAGATAGGTCTCTATTGAGAGTGTTCTTTCCTTTGATTCATGAAAATACGGTTCAGGCGTATTAAGGATATAAGCTTTTTTCTAGTTGATGGCGTTATGAAATCAACTTTCATAGGTCGATCGTATTACTTCAACGATATTGTAAGAACATGCTGGCATTGACCTGATGCTGGGATACCTTCTGACATCTGTAGAGTATTCAACTCCTCACCAACTTGCAGCAGAGATGTCGAGTTTGGCCTCATTGGAATGGTCTCAATGAACAGATTTTATGCATAGATCGGTCGGGGGTGGGGTTACATTTTAAAATTAATTATCATTTATCAAAACTTACTAGGGTCGTGCTTTGACATCTCTGACACCAAGATCTCGAGAAGTTTGACGTAACATTATTATTATATTCGTATGCCATGGGCAGGTAGTTATGATAGGATAGTCCCAGAAATAACTGAGATAGTTTAACAACTAAAACGCTTCTACTAAAAGACTTCCACACCGCGCGAGTCAGTTCCAATAGCAAGTTTAAGAAGTTCATCGTCATACCTATCAAATCTCAATGAAATACATTGGGACCACCTTGGAATTGGACCCTACCAATTAAAAAAAGAATAATTCGAATCGGTTCACAATTGACGGAGTAATCGCGTAACATACATACAAAAAAAACCACACAGTAGAATTGATAACCTTCTCCTTATTGGAAGTTGGTTGAACACCAAAAGGATGATAGGAATATGTTTCCTCACATTATAATGCCCTCGGAATGAAGTTTGAAGGTCACTCAGTAGGCATTTATTAGGATCCCACGCTCAGTTTCCGAGCTATATACTAGGGCCTGTAATGTATGTTACATTATTATATTGTGACATTCTGATCCCTCTTTTAACTGACTTACAGGAGGAGGTGATCTATTCGGATGTTTACATATTTTTTAGGGTCTGTACCTCAAAGGTAAAAAAGGAACCCTTATAAGATCACTTTGTCAAGTCCGTCTGTCTGTTTGCCTGTCCGTCTGTCTGTTTGCCTGTCCGTCTGTCTGTTTGCCTGTCCGTCTGTCTGTTTGTCTGTCTGTCTGTCCGTGTGTCACCACCGATTTTCTCAGGAATGGGTGGACCTAGCATGTTGAAATTATACCAGATAATGAGGTTTATAATACCTATTAGGTGTATAAAAATCAAGGTTCTGAGTCAACACGATAAAAAGATATGGGCAAATTTAGATTTTCGCGAAAATTTGTAAGTACCAAAATTGACCTTAATTTTCAACTTTTTTTATTTTAACTAATAGATTTAAAATCGGAAATTGAACGTGAATTACGCGATGTCGATATAACGATTGACAATACTTAAATACTCTAATTATGTTAGCGTTTTTTATAGGTACGAGTAAAGACTGGTACACAAGACTGGATGCGCGAGATCATAAAGTTATTTGACAGTCGGAGCCAGAGCCAGAGTCTCTGACTTGAATAAATAATTGAGTGCTGCACAATACTACATATCGTAACCTATACCTACTCGTATTTAGAACGCAACTCGCATATAATGCCTTTGCCATACTTACATCCGCTCGTATTTCGTGAATTATTTTAGCTGGTACCTAATAGACAATGTAACCGAATCACTACATATTATAAAACAAAATCCCCCAACGCGTCTATCTGTTTGCGATAAACTCAAAAACTACTGAAGGGATTTTCATGCGGTTTCTACCAATAGACAGAGTGATTCACGAGGAAGATTTAGGTGTATAATTTGTAAAGGTGTTGTGAAAATTGGTTGAAATATGACGATTATTGTTACAGATGTTACTAGACGCAACCAACTGATGCAACAGATGTAGGCTTATATGCTCTACCCATGTGAAGCCGGGGCGGTTCGTTAGTAAGAAGATAAAATTATACAAGCAAATGACAGGTTATATAATAGTCAGTCAGTTCCCGGGTTCCTTTATACAGAAAATACAACACTTTTGAACATATGTAAGAACACCTAATAGTTGAGATCCATATATATATACTAGAAGTGTCCCGCGGCTTCGCCCGCGTTAAAACCTTCTTTTATTTACTTAGACTTTTCTTTTGTAAAAACGATTCTATCATTAAACACATCAAATAAGAATTAGCCAAATCGATTCACCTATTTCATGTTATCGCGTGACTAAGGCTATTCTGGATTCATATTTATAAAACCCTATAAACCTAAATTTACAGACTTTGTTACCTACCCCATTTCGAAAAATCCTACAACACATACTTTATCCCATCTTGTTTCGCCATACAAACTTTGAATCCCCGTTCCGTATCCGGGAGGAATTTTCAGAAAAACATTTCTGAGCGGATACCTACGTCATAATAACTATCTGCATTCTGAATTTCAGTGCAATCCGAAACAATATTGATTTTTAGACTTTGTTACCCCAGTTTATCCTCTTAGGGTGAAATTTTGAAAAAGTCTGAAACTCATATTTACTTATTTATTTACAGAAGTACTTGCGTGAAATGTCGAATAAAACGACTATCCAAACTTTGAACCCCCGCTTCATCCCCTTAAAGAGTGTATTTTGAAAAATTCTTTCTTAGCGGATACCTAAGTCAAAATAACTATCTGCATGCCAAATTTCAGCGCTTCAGCCTTCAGGGGTGAATTTTGGAAAATCCTTTCTCAGAGGGCATTAACGTCGTAATAACTATCTGCATGCCCAATTTCAGCGGAATCTGAAACAATATTGATTTTCACACTTTGTTATAAATAAAATATCTAACTGTAATATTTAACCGAAACACTCAACCGAAATATTCAACTAAAACATTCAACATAAATATCTAACTAAAATATTAAAGTGAAACGAGTTGGGAGCGACGGAGTCGGCAGTCGCAGCGTCGTCGAGTGAAGGCAGCGACGCAGCAAGTCGGCGCGTGCACCAGGGACAACGACCTGCGATGCTCTGCCACCCACTGCACCTGTACGCACCACGAGCTCCACTCCCAGCTACCTGAAACATGAAATAGTTTGATTTAACTGAAATATTTAACTGAAATTTTTCACCGAAATATTTAACCGAAATATTTAACTGAAATACTTAACAGAAATATTTAACCGAAATATTTAACCGAAATATTTAACTGAAACATTTAACTAAAATACTTTAACCGAAAATTTAACTGAAATGTTTAACCGAAATATTTAGCTGAAATGTTTTAACTGAATATCCAACTGAAATATTTAACCGAAATATTAAACCGAAATATCCAGTTATAAATATTTAAATACGGGACTTATCGCGCCTAAAACATAAATCTTATCTACTCGACGTTTCGACCAAGTTGCATTGATCGTGGTCACGAGACGACTGAATGTTGTGAGTGTCCGCACCGCTATTTATAGGAGAGATCGTTGGAAACTACCCTCAATTAATTTAATTTTTAATTTTTATCAGAGTTGCCATTGCGACACACAACACTGACAATATCGGCAGATTTTTGCTGCTTTGATCTTTGATTCGAACACTTGCTAATCACAGGGTTCCATGTTGCGGCCAACCTAAATCCATCCTCCCGGTTGAAATTGGGATGCTTCTTTATTTCACACTTTGTCCCCATTTTACCCTCTTAGGGGTGGAATTTCGAAAAAACCTAAAACACGTGTTTACTTATTTATGTCCTGAAGCACTTGTGTGAAGTTTCGAATAGAAAAGACTATCTAATAATGTTTCTCCATAGCAACTTTGAACCCCCGTTTCATCCCCTTCAGGGGTGAAATTTGAAAAATCCTTTTTCAAAGGTAACTAACGTTGTAATAATTATCTGCATGCCAAGTTTTAGCGTAATCCGAAAAAATATTGATTTTCACACTTTGTTACCCCATTTCACCCTCTTAGGGGTGGAATTTCAAAAAAACCTGAAACACGTATTTACTTATTTTTGTACTGAAGCACTTGTGTGAAGTTTCGGATAGAAAAGACTATCTAATCTTGTTTCTCCATACAAACTTTAAACCCCCATTTCATCCCCTTAAGGGGTGAATTTTGAAAAATCCTTTCTTAGTACACCCCTACGTACTAAGACAAATATACCCTCCAAATTCCAAGTCTCTACGACCAGCAGTTTAGGCTGTGCGTTGTCTGTCAGTGAGTCAGTCAGTCAGTATGTCAGGACAAAGATTCTTATAGTATTAAGATATATATATATATATATATTTTTATATTAATCCTAGACGCGAAAAGAAGGGGTGTCATAAGTTTGACGTGTGTATCTGTGAATGTATGTGGCAGTCTGTGGCATCGTAGTGTCTAAACGGATTTTTTGAAGGTGTCTTAATCCATAGTATTCTTAGCTTTGATTCATGAAAATCTGTTCAGCCGTTTTAAAACTATGGGCTTTTTTCTAGTAAATGATAACTACTAGTTATGACTAAGAAATTAATTTTCATAGGTCTGATCAATTCGAAATTTTGCATCGTCTAACTTAACGATATTGTAAGTGCATAGTAGCATTGACCCGACGCTGTGGCATCTCCTGGAATCTGCAGAATACTTGACTCCTCACCAACTTACAAGAGATGACACATTAGGATGTACACAAATATGGCGTCCGCAAATCACAGCTAGACCTAAATGTCATAAATCATATCCACCAATCGAGCTAAAGCACCGCACATGCGATAGTTGGACGAATAAAATTTGGTACTTGATCAAATATCAGAGATGTATGTTATGTACCTACCTATCTATGTATGTAGACGTACATGTAGCACAGAATATATAAAAGTATCTACACATCGTAAGCAGTATTTTTTAAATATTTTTTACATCGAACTGGGTAGCTCTTGATCACTATCTCACCTGATGTTAACTAATAGTTAGTATTGAGTAATCTGTAACTTTGCTCCTAAACAACCGAAGGTTACAACTAAAAGCGGTTACGCACTACGTCCGATCCAGACCCGGATCTAGGAAACTTTTATTTAAGAGCGAACGCGGGGTGCAGTTTTCCATACAAACGTATTCCCCCGTTTTCTCCCTGGAAAATGCTTCTAGAGCAAAATTTGTTTCTACAAAAAATCAAGGTCTGCTGTAGCTATCATTTGCTTTTTTTGACCAACCAATTGCGAAACTCAGATACATTGATTTTCGCACTACCTACCTCCGATTATAATCTCTAATCCAAATCCAAGAAATGCAAGGGCCACCTTCTGATATAAGTACGTCATTTATACTATGGAGACTTCGGTCCGTAAATAATATTCTCCGAAATGGAAATTCACGGATGACGGAGAGAAATTTGATGACGGAAATAGAGTTTGTTTGAGTTCTACGACTACTCCGGAACGCATTTTCACGGATTTGGATCGGACGTAGTGCGGAACCGCTCTTGCAAGTGAACGTCTATATCAATGAAGTAGGTGTAGGTCACTATTTGAACTTATAATACATCTACCTATGATAGATACTTAGCACAGCTTCACTGGCCCCATCATCATATCAGCTTTTCACTGATCAGCAGCAGAGAACAGATACTATTCCTATCCTACGGATCAGAAGTTTATTGACTTATAATTTCGATGTTTACTGCAATTCATACTTCAATAATCTTGCTGATCATTGGTTTTAAAACCGACTTCACAATAGAGGAGGAGGTTCTCGATTTGCCTGATTTTTAATATTGTTTACCTCAGAACTCCGTCATATACCTTTTAACCGATTTGGAACTTTTTTTAGTATGTAATATGCTTACTGTTTGTTCCCATTGTAATTTTATCTGACAAGTACCTACCTCCAGAGATATGGAGATATACACCTCAAACTTACAGTACAGAAAATTTGATATCGCGCGGCGTTTGATATCGGTTACATATGTTTTCTAGACGTAAATTATTCTGAAAAATTTTAGTATAAAGATTATAACTTACCATAACTTATCATTTCTGTAAGTAGGTAAGTGGTTGTTATAAAACTATGCCATTAGTTATTATAGTATTATTTGCCAAACATGAAACATTATTGAAAATGTTTTGAGGAATCAAATCTATGGATAGGACACATTCTTAATTTATTTTATTTTAGTGAATAATTTAAAAAAAAATCAGCTTACATATTAGCGTCGCCTGATTCAGATTGGGTCAGGTAGCAGATATACAAATTTAATAATAATTTTCACGGGAACCGTCTGTGTATCGTTTGGCTGCTCTCCAAATGTATATATAAACGTGGCAGCCGGTCACTTTATCGAGGAGTTAGGAAATATTATTGCAGATATTTACCATCATTGGCGTCACTCATAAGGTCCTTATTAGTTACTTGCCGCAACAATTACTAGCGACACATAATATCATTTCAATCTGCATTGAATTAAGATAAAATAATTTTAATAATTTATAATCGCACAAAACGAAAAAACTCACTTCACATGCCGCGATAGTGAAAATATCCACTAGCCATAATCATTTCATCGTGGTATCAAAACACAACTTCGAGAAGGAAATCCAGAGAAGAATTCAGCTGGGCTGGGCAGCGTTCGGAAAACTCCGTCGAGTCTTCTCGTCGCCTATACCGCAGTGTCTAAAGGCAAAAGTCTTTAACCAGTGCGTCCTACCTGTAATGACATACGGAGCCGAGACGTGGACACTCACAGTCCGACTGGTCCACCAGTTTAAAGTCGCTCAGCGAGCTATGGAGAGAGCTATGCTCGGTATTTCTCTGCGGGATCGAATCCGGAACGAAGTAATTCGCCAGAGAACTAAAGTTATCGACATAGCTCAACGGATTAGCAAGCTGAAGTGGCAGTGGGCTGGTCATATCTGCCGTAGGACTGATAACCGTTGGGGTAGACTTGTCCTACAGTGGAGACCGCGAATCGGCAAACGTAGCGTAGGACGTCCTGTGACCAGGTGGAGCGACGACATACGCAAAGCGGTGGGCATCGACTGGAAGAGAAGAGCCGAAGATCGGGCTCAGTGGCGCATCTTGGGAGAGGCCTATGTCCAGCAGTGGACTGACAACGGCTGATGATGATGATGATGATGACGAAAAATGTAACATTTCGTCAAAATTGTAAGAACATATTGAAAGCTTGGACGCCTTTAGAAGCCGCGCCCAATTCTCAATTCGTCGGAATCTTTTTTTTATGTATTTTCACCGATTACTCGAAGATGTCTGAACCGATTTGGAAAATTATTTTTTGTTCTTAAGTGTAGATACCCTTTTTTTTATACTTTATAGGCTGACGTTTGACCACTATCTCACCTGTTGGTAAGTGATGATGCGGTCGAAGATGGTAAGCACGTTAGGCCTAGAATGGGAACTGGCTATCAAGGATAGCTGCCGGAACACATTAGATGTTTGGTGACAGATTTTCTAACTTGATGGGTGGTAGCTGGCCCTTCCTAGTTGGTCCCCTTTTAATTTTAACGAAATCGGTTCTTCCCGAAATTTTTTGGACGGTTTAGCAGCTGATAGACGGACAATCAGTTCCATTCGGAATATGATTTGTACTGCGATTGCGTTTTATTTATTTATTTATTGTGTTAAATTATTTCAATTTTTTTTGTATTAAAATTGTCAATTTTAGAAGTTGTCGTAATATAATGGTACGCTTGGCAACTCTACATTAAATCAGGGGAATTAACGTTCGACGTTTGGAAGTTTGGATGAAGGCTGAATGGCTCATAACCTAATTTTTTTTTAAATTCAAAACAATAACTCAAGCATTTCTGTATTCAGAAAAATAATGATTATTTAATATTTGAGTTGTGTAAATGCAGATGTTTTATCTCCCTATATTACTAAATAAATGCTTTGAGCTAGACTTTGTGGAGGTTTCGTACCTAGGTAGGTACTTAATATTGCTCTAAAATAAAGCTATTATGAGTGTAACTTTCATAGTGCTCATCGATTCGAAATTTGGTATCCTCTTACTTCACTGATATTGCAAGAACATAGTTACCTTGACCTGATGCTGGTGCCATCTCCTGGAATCTGCAGGATACCCTACTCTTTACTTTACCAATTTATAGCATAGATGTCGTGTTAGGGCCACAGAATACAATAAATACAGTTTTGGGCTCATTGAAAGGGTTTCAATGAACACACATTATGCTAAAGTGAGTACCTACTAACATTTTAGACACTCACAAAAAACACGTAAATCTCACAATTTTAGAGCAATACCTAAATATTACTTATACCGATAAATAGCGTTTTATAAACATTCGCATAATTCGCATTTATTCAAACCTATTTTTATGGTAACAATGAATTAACTTCGCAATTGACTAGTAGTGACATCTATCGGCAATGACGTTCATCTACTATCAACGGTGCTAGCGCGGTAACAACCAAATGTGAAAGAATTCCAGCAGATGGCGATAATCACCTTACAAATTTTTCATAAAATATAAAAGTATATCTATGAACTATCATATAATATATATTAATTATAATATTGTTTATTTTATTTTATAAATGTCCTTTTACACCTACATTTATTGAGTATTTCTATGCATGTTGACTTTTAAAAAGTAGGTAGTAAAATTCTTATTATTTTCACTGATACCACGATTATACCTAGTTTACTTACCTAAATAGTTATTAATGTAATTAGTTACCTACATCCTACTTATATAAGAAATTCGAAATATTTCTCTAGAGAGTCCAATAATTCTATGAGGAAGCAAGTGCATCTGGTTCTAGCATCGCATGCTTCAGCGCCATCTAGATGCTTTTATTTAAGTTGGCGAGAATGGATAGAGATGTTCTTTACTTTTTCACACTAAAACGGCTGAACGGATTTGGATGAAATTTGGAACATATATATATAATGGGATAATTTTTAAAGCGGGCTCAGCTAGTTCACAGATAACTGTATATTGAGCTAGTTTGCGGTAATGTAACTGTGGAATAATAAAACAGTGTACATAATGACTAATAACGCCCTGTCTTAGGGTGAGGACATAAAGAGGCAGGTGCCCAGCGCAGACAACCGTGACCGATCCGTACCGGTAAAATATTCCATTGTTTCACATGGAGGTATATAAACGTACGGTACGTAGTACGGACATATCGATGTTGTTACATCATTTTCTGCTACATGTTTCCTTAAGTGCGAGCGCATATGATAACATTGGAATATTTTTAGGGTTCCGTACCCAAAGGGACCCTATTACTAAGACTCCGCTGTCCGTCTGTCTGTCTGTCCGTCTGTCACTAGGCTAAACTAGGTAATTAGATAGATGGCGTTTAAAAACACGTTCTTTGTATGGGGACCCCTTTAATTTTTAACTTTATTTTGTTTTTAGTATTTGTTGTTCTAGCGGCAACAGAAATATACCATCTGTGAAAATTTCAACTATCTAACTAGCTAGAACAATGTAGGGTGCGCGCCCTACTACATCATAATACGAACTACTAATGTATTCTGTGACAGTAATTGTTTCACATTACGCTCATACGCTGTCAGCTCGGACAGTCGGTCACTGCAACGCAACCAAAATACACGCTCTAAACATTATCGGAGGTTTCACTTTTCCTCACCAATTTAGGACACCTTTAACTTTAGCCTATAAATAATCTACCTAACTATCTAAAGTCCTAAATTGGTGACCCCGACGTGATAAAAAAATATAAATACAAATACTAAAAACAAAATAAAGTTAAAAATTAAAGGGGGTCCCCATACAAAGAACGTATTTTTAAACGCCATCTAATTAGTTTCGGCAAAAGACATAGATGGCGCTAGTAAACGAGTCGTCTTTCTAGATCGCGACCAAACCAAATATTCATATGAGATTGCACCTCTGTTATATTTCGTATTGTACGGAACCCTCCCTAAGTGTGTGATAAGAGACGCGATGCTGACTCGCACTTGGCCAGTTTTATATTAGTACGGATCGGTACCGGTTTGTCTGCTGCGCCGGGAATATGCTTCTTAATGTCCTCACCCTTATGCTAACTTTAAGTTACATGAGTATTGAAAGGTAAAATATGATTCTTCATTTTTTTTTTTTAGTTTACTCGCAATTTGGATTGCACATTATTAGTATTCTTGTTAACCCCTCCAACTAAGCTAAATATGCTTGTGTCTGGAGTGGGTTCACGTCAATAGTGCAATGGGTGGGGTGGGGATCGAACTCACGACTTCTCGATCGCTAGTCTGACACCTTATCCATTGGGCCACAGATTATATAATAGTTACTTCGTAAATTGGGCTATTGTCGCCTATTTATTATATAACCAGTAAAGAAAATAATAGAGTGGCTAGGTGTCATGACGTTCTGTCTGCAGGGAAGGTTGGTTATCATTCATTTCCTGATGGAATGCTCATGTACCCAAAACCTAAAAAAGGATATTTTTGAGAAGTTTGAAATCAACCACCTTGATGTGGGCATATTTCAGAGCATTCTATCTGATCTATCGTCAGACTCGGCTAAAATGCTATGTGTACACAGGGTGGTTGAAGAGCGTTCGTCAGTTAGGTAATAATTGTTTACTTTGTAAGCTAATACAGGGCTGCCATAGCTATATTAAGCCAAAACCCCCTAAATAAAAGTTGATAAAAAAAATATTGTTATACATAAATACGAGTATGTATATTGTAAGTAAAGGTCTTCTTCTTATGGCTTTTAAACGCTGCTTGGCGTTTATCTGCCAGTGTCAAAAGTATGGCCAGTGTACACTATATTTACAAAAAAAAAAAACCGACAAAAGAAAAATTTATCAATTAAATATGAACCTAAATAATTGCTTAGAAACATTGCATTTGTTATGCATTTAAAATAGAAATTTATAAGCGAATATTATTAGATTTAATAAAATTATACAAAATATATATAAAAGGTCAGTTTTTAACCGACTTCACAAAAAAGGAGGAGGTTCTCAATTCGTCTGTATGTTTTTTTTTTGTGTGTGTATGTTACGCGATTTCTCCGTCAATTGTGAACGGATTCAAATGATTCTTTTTTTAATAGGTAGGATACGTTTCCGAGGTGTCCGAGGTCCATTTTAATTTTATCGAGATCTGATAAGTATCTCCAGAGATATGGAGATAAATACCTCAAACATAGGAGAATGTACTGGTTTTAGTAGAAGAGTCCCAAGAAGATTATACACAATGGAGGTTGCTATTGCATATACTTTTGAAGACTAAAAAATATGACCTTGAATAATGTTTTTACATCTTTCTTCTCGTTGATTTTGGTTTTTGACAGATATTCTTACGGTAACTGTGAGCGAGATAGAAATAAAGGTGGGGATACTTAATATTTTTTATTTTTTTTTATATCTTATAGGCTAGCGTTTGACCACTATCTCACCTGTTGCTAAGTGATGATGCGGTCGAAGATAGAGAAATGGACTAGAATGGGAACTGGCTCTCAAGGATAGCTGCCTGAACACATTAGATGTTTGGCGACAGATTTTCTAACTTAAGGGTGGTAGCTGGCCAGGCGGACACTAGATATGTCCTACCACCATGCGGGGGTTGTTGGTTTCTTAACGATGTTTTCTTTCACTGGAGGGCAACTGTGAGAAGCGCACATATATTTTTCGATAGAAAAATTCATTGGTGCACGGCGGTTTGAACTCGGTACCACGGCATCAAGGCCGACTCTTCTCCCAATTACGCCACCGGGCCCTCAATAAATAATTATATATAAATATAAATAATTTGTCTTCACAGGAATGTTCTACCGGGCAAAGTCTTGTTAGGGTGCAAACTTTTTTAAACATACCTAAGATTTTTTGATATGACATGACGTTTGGCGAAGATGGCGGCCATTTCAGTCCCGCGACACTGCATACATTATTAAATAACTCAGAATTATGAACGTACTTTGTACCAATGAACACTGCAAAAAAAATTATAAGTATAATACCACAGATTATATAATAGTTACTACGTACATAATACTTTCCGTTGTTAGGTTGGCTACACAGTGCTTTCATAATTCTGGTTTCAACAATATAGGGAAGTGCCCCTTATAACGTAGTAGAGTGATTCAGTACTCTGTTGGCCATATGGCGGCAATTAATGTTAATAATCGCAAATAATACTTTTTAATATTCATTTTGGAATACAACTAGTCCGTGTTATAAAAGTATTTGGAATTATTGTAATAAAATAGACAATTAATTATCGTGTGTGTCAGATGCTTTAATTCCACAGGGCCATTTTGGACATTGTCATTTGATACCTTGATGACATCATTATTACTAGTGAATATTTTCACTATAGCGCGGCATTTAAAGTCAATTTTTTTAGGGTTCCGAACCCAAAGGCTACCAAATGAACACTTTCTGAGACTTTGTTGTCCGTTCGTCCGTCCGTCCGTCCATCCGTCCGTGTGTCTATACATATGTGCGCACTTTACAGATCTGTATCTTCTTAACCGTTATATGTACATACTTGAAATTCTCAAAAAGTATATATCCGTCAGTGTATAACGGCCCAGACACGAAATTTAATAGATTCATGTAATTTCATTAAAACTTGTTTTTCACTAAAAAGGGTAAAATAAGTTATTTTTCAAAATAAGTAAAACCGACTTCTTAACCACAAACAGGCACTCAAAAGCGAAAAATAAATTACTTAAAATTATTATAAGCGCTACCCACTTATCTATTTGAAGTCGGTGCCAGCCAAGTCTATTGGATAGTAGATAGATACTATGTATGTAGTAGTAGTAAGTAGGTACATGTAGGTTAGTAAGTAGGTAGATACATGTAGGTATTATATATCTACTATCTATTAGACTTGGCTGGCACCGACTTCAAATAGATAAGTGGGTAGCGCTTATAATAATTTTAAGTAATTTATTTTTCGCTTTTGAGTGCCTGTTTGTGGTTATGAAGTCGGTTTTATTTTTTTTGAAAAATAATTTATGTATTGTATATTTGTTCGGAAGCTCGTTACTGTCATAATGACTGCATCAATTTGCTAAAAATGTGCTCAGGAAGGAAGGGACAGTCAGTATGGTCATATGGCAAAAGTATCACATAGGATTCTTTTTTACTAGGGAACTATCTTTATAATTTACCATTCGTACAGCGCTAGGAATGGAATTCCTTGCCAGTATCACAGAATAATGAATAGTACAAATACAGAAATTGCACTCCCTGAGAGCAAAAATGCGAGATTAAACCTAGTTACCACGCCGGTAACGTTCATAATGCGCTTCACGCCTCGAGTGCGACCTTGAATTTGTATCCCAGTATCAACTAATAGTAACTATGAACCGCGTGTTGCGCACAGTAAAATGCACCGTAAGTCCGCACAGCGAGAGTCTGAATAACAACTCAACTCGCGGCCTCTCCTATAGGGTTGAATGTTATTAGATAACTTATTGAAGCCTATAATTGGTAGAAGAATACAATGTAATGAGTATATTTAAAGTGCTACATTCATGTTTAATGTCAAGGTAGGATAAAACTACTACAGTTATATACTATAATTAAGATAGTTTATGTGATAGTTTAATTTATATAGTTAAAACTAAAACAACCGACTTCCATGCCGCGCGAGTCAGTTTCAGTTGCAAGTTTGAGACGTTTATCGTCATATCTCTGGAGATACTCTTCAGATCTCGATGAAATTACAATGGGACCACCTCGGTACCTACCTATAGGATCTACGTAACCTACCTACAGTAAATAATAAAATAACCTACCAATTTCAAGTAGGTTACAATTAATATTTTGCAAGATGTAATGTCGATAGAAATTCCCTAAAGATCTTAACGTGAATTCCCTTGAAACATGAAACTCAGCTGACTTATACTTACCTACCATTTTATGTGTGAGATTCTTTGCTTTTTACAGAAGTACCTACATGTGCAGCGCGACGATAAAATTAACAAATACAATGAAAAAAAGGCAAAAAAAAATTGACATTTTCTATCCCCTTCTTTTATTGTTCAATTGATATAAGTATTAAACTAAAACTAGTATACACTGACCCTGCATTAGAAGGCGGCCACTAGTACCCGGGAGGTCTACTTACAGTGAACGATCTTTAAGGTCATTGACTTTTACGCGAAAAAAAGTCAAAAACTACTACTAAACGACCGGATCGTTAAACAAAAAGTATACCTAGATAGCCTTACTACCTAGATTTACGTTACTTATAAATAATATTAAGTTTATGTGTATATTAAGTAATGTCTTATACCTTTCTAGATTCTTAGGAAGTGTATGAAATGTAATGTCGTCATTCCCGTTGGTGTTTAAGCACCCGTATGCTACGCAAAGCTTTGTAGCCCTTCGTTTAGACATACTGAATAATATTTTTGTATGTTAATATCGTAAGCAAGGAATATAATAATGAGGTAGGTACAAGTAAGGCGCGCGGCCGATCGAGAGCGCGCGTGACACTTAACTGACTGAACATGCACCCGAGAGGGTTGCGCGGAGGTACTTGTAGTTTCTAGCTACATCGCGGAGTGCGACAGGCCTGCCAGTATCTGTTTCTCAGTAACTACAACCCAGGGATCTTCAAATCGCGACAGAACAGGTATCTTCAAGGTAAGCAGGCTACATCATCGTCACTTAACATCAGGTGAGATAGTGGTCAAACGCTTAGATACCTATCTAGTTTAAAAAAAACTAGTAAAAATATTACAATAAAACAAAGTCAACATTATTCATTTTGTCTGTTTTTTTTATCTGCCTTATAAAAAATAGACAATTTGCATTTATAAATAACAATAAATTAATAGACCTCATTCAAATGCCAACATAAAAGTGTATGACACAGCCTGAAGGTATAAATACCTACAATATATTTTTTTTAGGCCAGTATTTTATCTATATACATAATTTAATTTTAGAATCACGAAATAATACATTTTAATTCGTACAAGTACGGTATACCAAAAATAGTTGATAAAACAGAAATTCAATTTTCTTTCTTTAAATGTGCCGATTATATTTTGTATGCACTATGCAGGCACTCTCGTAAAAAATAATTTATTATCATACAAAACGAAAAATCCGACTTCACATGCCGCAATAGTGAAAGTATCCAGTAGCCATAATCATGATGGAGTTCTGAGGAAATAAATATTTGTAAAAAAGTATAGTCCAATCGAGAACTTTCTTCTTTTTGGTGAAGTCCGTTAAAAATATTTATGTAGGATTTTAAACCCATTATATGTATCAACATAACTATGATAAATGATCAGTCAGTAAATCCATCGGTGAAAACATCAAGCAGCATTTGTTGGAACCAGTGAAGGCTGTCTGTACTTTTAGATTCCTCATCCATAGTGTCTAATATTTCCTTAGCATTTCTGTGCATTCTATTCCAGAAATTATCTATTAAATACTGTACGAAAGGATTGCTGTATTGAAATACTACATCTTTTGCAGTCACTTTGAGAATGGTGTCTAATACTGATATATACAATATGGATTGCCTCGTGGCAGGCTTACATATGGTTACGTGGTCCAGAGGCAGCTCGTAAAATGGCCCACGTCCAAGGTCTGCCGAGATCGATTGCACTAAGTGTACGGGCACTTTGAAAGCGGTCACCAAAGTGGGCATAGTCTCCACAAAACTAGTAGTTTTCCAGCCATATTCATCTACACATTGCAGGAATGCAGTTTGTAATTCTGATAAAATGGGAGCGTCTTCTCTTAGTTCTCTAACTTCGTTGGAAGGCCACAAGATGGCTGTGGCCGCACGAGGCATAGTTGCAAACGCGCTGCCCTTGTGAGGAGTGCTATAAAAAAATATAGCTTTTGTATTTTCTGCTACTTTCTTTAAATCGGTATCGCCACCTTGTGCACCTTCTACGAGCAAATGTTTGACAATGAGACCTCCCATGGAGTGTGCTAACCAAACCACAGGCACATCCCCCTTGCCCACTCCAGCATCCACCAGTATGGAGCTCAGGTTGGCGGATCTAGCTTTGATGTCTGCCGTCTGGTACGGACATCTCTCCAGCCACTCTGACAAGGAGCTCCAGTAGTTGATGCCCAGTATCCTCAGGTTGCTGCAGTCTTTAGGCAGCCAGTCTTTTGGCCAACATTGTGTGTGACTACACTTATCTTCCTCTTCCTGCTGCAGAATTAGGCGTTTTTTGTAAGAAGAGAACAAATCTTCTTCATTACATGTTCCGCCTATGGGTAGATCATGTAAAACTACATCATAGTCGGAGAGCAGTCTCTCTTCTTCTACTTCCATGAGATCGCCCATCACTTGTTGCAATTCAGGATCTAAGAACTCAGTCACTTCTGGTTTTTCTGCAATACAGGGATCACAATCATTTTCCGCCGTCGACACCTCCATGATACCTACGGGAATCACACAATTTTTATCACGTTGACGCCAAGTGACAAATACTCCTCCTCTCAAGCCATGTATCAGCAGGGTGTCGCAGATGTGTTGTTTAGTGGTCCTGTAAAGTGGATGCAGAAGAAATAGGCCCGGTCTATAGCAACTTTCTCCCGATAAGTTGACTAAGCAAACTGCAGCTGAGCTAGACAAACGCACATCTTTCGATTTGAGATGTCTCGTTAGCTCACCAATGAAACCGTTGTGAAAGAAATCTGGAAGGAGTTCACGATGTACACTCAATATAGTAAGTATTCTTAAAACACCTAGGTCGATGTCGACATCATTTTTGTTTCTCAACAAGACTTCGGCTAATCTCGACATTAGGCCTGCGGCGATGAGAGTCACAGCAGATGTATCATCCTGATAGTCTTTCACACAAAATAAACTGATGTGATGGTAGAGTGCATCGAGGCACTGGACACAGAGGTCACGCTCACTTAAGCTGTCAGGCTTGACACCATCGTTCTCCACGGCCTGCTCTTGTATATTCGCGAAGTATTTCGTGAGGAACTGCTCGATGCAGCAGTGATGGTTGACGGCGTGCGCGGCGAGGATCAAGTCGCGAAGCTTGTAGGAGACGAGCTCGGGGGCAAGCGCGGCGCGGCGCACGGGCAGCGGCGGCGGTAGGAAGTAGCGGCGGTCAGCGCCCGGCGTGCGCGCGAGTAGCACCGCGGTGGCCGGATCCATTGCCTGCGCCAGCTTGAGGCAGTCCCAGTGCTTGTTATTCTTGAAAGAGGCGAGCTGCTCCAGAGCCAGGTCACGCTGCCGAGTATTTCCGTGCCGGCACAGCCACAGCAGCCGCCACGCCAACGAGTGCTTCAAGCTCTTCCAGATTCGGGCGAACCCAACTGACTGCTGGGCCTGTTTGTCTCGCTCCCGCTGCACTATGCTATTGTACGTAGGATCGTTTATGTAAATATATTCTGGAACGTATTTCTTCTCCCGTTCGAGGACGCTGGGATTGACCACTTTGCACACAGAGTTGTAAGTTTGGTTAACGTGATACCCGGTAAACAGACCACCGGAAGCCCAAAGTGAGGCGATTTTTACAATTCTCAGAATGGGTTTCAAGCTTTCTCTGAGGGGCATGACTCGGACACGTTTTGATTTGATTTTCTTTTAGATCGAGTTTAAAAGTTATCTGTACAGCAACAATTTTAATTTTGTGTTCGTTTCGTTTTCCATTGAACTAACAAATTTTACATAAACAATAACATAACCTCAACAGATCTGTCAGAAGAACTCAGAAGTCAGTCGGCTGTCAGAACAGACAGCAGCACGAAGCACAGATAACTGTATATTGGGGTCGGTCTTAACATTGATGTACATTTAAGGACACGAAATACCTGCAAAAAAGGTGGCTACCAAAACTTTATAATGAAACTTAAAAATGCTGACATTGATTGTCCATTGGTCCATTGTAAGGATAGTGTCATTCAAGGTCATCAATGGAACAATAGACAATTTATGGGAGCCATTTTATGTTCCAGTATGGCGTTTAGGTATGCACCTCTTTTCTTTTTTTTTACTTCTTTGATGTTGAAGTTGTAGAAAGGTTTTTACAAAATAAAAGTTAGTAATCCATTGTTTCAATATGTACTTTTTTAGCTGATGTTATCTGTGATAACGATATACTAAAATTGCAGACGGCCTCATACCAGCAGGCATGGTATTGTGTGATGGCATATCTTAAAATGTTAGCAATACTGACAAAATTATAGCCGTTTCGTTTCACTTTAAAAGTGTTATAAAGAGATCCCAGTGTGTCCAGTACGGCACAGAGCTGTGGGGTCAGGCCACGGAATGGCTGCGTGCCTTTCGAATGCAGAAGCGTGCCATACGAGCTATTGCTGGGATCACACGCTTCGATTCTGCCAGACCCGTTTTTAAGAAGTTGTGCGTACTGACACTGCCATCCATGGTGATATATCAGGTAGCAGTGTTTGTAAGACTCCTGACAATGTGACGAAAGCACCTAGCGTTTCTTCATTTAAAGTCAGGTTGAAGAACTGGCTTATTGACCAGTATCCCTAGTACGAGTTTTTATCGTAAACGCTTTTGACAGATCTTCCATAGTTTTCGACTTATTCTGGCTCTCTGATTGGTCTAAATTTAGTGAAGTGTAGTTACCACTAGAGGCGCTGTACGTTTTTTCATACAAAATTTGTTCGATATACGATATCGAGTTTGGTATGAAAACTCGTACTAAAGGTACAGGCCTTTTATTCATACGATGAATTTATAAATTCTAATAAGAATTAAATTATTAATAGTATTATTTATTTTTTAAGAATTTTTATTAAATTTATTAATGTTATTATTTTATTTCGGATTTTCATTATTTTTGTAAATGACGTGTACTTTATTATATGAATGAATGATTATAATTATTATGTTTCAGAATGCCTTAACGTAATTCATTATAATATAATAGGTATGTATGTATACATATTTTCCGTGAACGTTCCATGTCTAGGATGATGGATTATAATGGATGGCGTCAAAACTTTGGCAGCATGTCCATTTTCTGTTTGTGTTAGTGTCTAGAACTGCTAGAGTGTGCCTGAGTAGGGAAGTGATCACTAGTGTAGAACATATCGATAAAAAGGTGAAAAATGTAGAAAACTAAAACTTATGTAAAAAGAAAACAATTTATGTGATAAAATACGTAGTTACTTTATTGAACTTATGGAAATTAGTTATTGATAAAAAATGCTACAGTACTTAACTGTAATTAGGCAACCTTGAATCTGGCGGTATAGATTTCTTAGCTTTTCTTAAACACAAATCTTAAATGTTTTTGCCTTTTCAATACGTCAATTAAATATTACAAATTGGAGCTACAAAGCTATATATACTTCTATACTAATATTATGAAGAGGTAACATGTATGTTTGTATTGAGTTAGCTCAAAAACTACTGGACTACAGGACTATTATTTTTTTCTCTCATAAATAAATCTATATATGGTCTTTTAGAATGAACATAGGCTATATATTATCCTGTTTAAAAGATAGGTATATTCGTGAAGACCTATTTTGGAACTTAAGTCGCCAATAAAACGGTCGAGAAAACACGTTTTTTACGAAAGATGATTAATCTGAAAAAGATGTAAGAAAGTATGTATCGAAGAGTGGTACAACATAATAAGACCTACAAAAAAGTCCGCGATAACATATGTCTATCGCACAGACTCACAGTAACTATTTTAATCTTTATTTTTTATTAAAAAAAAGTTACAGAACTTTCAAGGCTATTTTCTTCTATACAGTATTAATCCTTATTTGAATAATTACGCTAATTATCTTAGCCCAATATCATAGATTAAAATTGTCCTTTACAGTATATAATTTATATGAAAATACTAGAAGAGCCCCGCGGCTTCGGTCACGTTAAAGACTTCTTTTATTTACTTAAAACTTTTATTTTCTGAAACCTTTCTATCATAAAAGACATCAAAGAAGTAAAAGCCAAATCGGTTCACCGGTTTTCAAGTTATTGCGTGACTAAGGGAAATAGGGATTCATATTTATAAAACCCAAAAAACCATATTGACTGTCAGACTTTTTTACCAACCCCTTGCAAAAATCTTGCAACACGTATTTACTTATTTATTTATAGAAGTACTTACGTAAATCTATAAGTTTTTATATATATCATTATAAATAATAAGTAATATCCGCGGGGAATTTTTAGAAAATGCTTTCTCAGCGGCAACCTACGTCATATCAACTATCTGCATTTTAAATTTCAGCGCAATCCAAAACAGTATTGATTTTCAGACTTTGTTACCCCACTGCACCCTCTTAGGGTGGCATTTTGAAAAAGCCTGAAACTCGTATTTACTTATTTATTTACAGAAGTGCGGTTTGTGTGAAATGTCGAATAAAATGACTATCCAAACTTTGAACCCCCGTTTCATCCCCTTAAAGAGTGAATTTTGAAAAATCTTTTCTTCACGGATACTTATGTTAAAACAACTATCTGTATGCCAAATTTCAGCGCAACCCGAAACAATATTGGTTTTCAGACTTTGTTACCTCATTTCACTCTTTTCGGGGTGGAATTTTGAAAAAGCTTGAAACACGTTTTTACTTATTTTTTTACTGAAGCACTTGTATGAAGTTTCGAATAGAAAAGACTATCTAATCTTGTTTATTCATACAAACTTTGAACCTCCAATTCAAATTTCAAATTTGAAAAATCCTTTCTGAGTACACCCTTGCGTACTAAGTCTCATTAAACTACTCATTAAATTTCAAGTCTCTACGACCAGCGGTTTAGGCTGTGCGTTGTCTGTCAGTCAGTCAGTATGTCAGGACAAAGATTCTTATTGTATTAGATAAATTATCGTATAAAACTACGCGCATCGCAAATAATAAAAAAAATGCAGTGAAACCACAAATTAGGCCATACTTACTTTGTAAACATTAATCAGCTTTTTTATTGTAAAAGGTAACAGGACAAGCACGACTCTCACTTGATGGTAAGCGATGACGTCTACCTATTACAGATACAGCAATACAGGAAAATTCTGGCAGTCCAGAATTTTGCACGTCACTCCACTGCGCCTGTTACCTTGAGACATAAAGATGTTAAGTTTCACATGCCCTGTAATTTCACTGGACACCTTGCCATTTCAACCGAAAAACATTCCTATGAAAATGAATTAGCAAAGTGGTGGTACCGGTCCAGGCGGACTAGCAGAAGTTCTACCACTACAGAAAAATTAGCACATCTCTTTTGTAAATGCTAACGATATAAAGTAATTTGATGTCAATATAGTATGATCTATTGTATCGTCATCATCATCAGCCAGTGTCAGTCCACTGCTGGACTGTAGGCCTCTCCCAAGATGCGCCACTGAGCCCGATTTTCAGATCTTCTTTTCCAATCACTGCCCACCGCATTGCGTATGCCGTCGCTCCACCTGGTCACAGGACGTCCTACGCTACGTTTGCCGTTTCGCGATCTCCACTCTCCAATACTCAACATTTGAAATCACCCCTACTGATCTATGTATAATCTATAATGAAAATTAAAAATATTCCAATGAGTCTGAATACGACATCTCAGTTGTAAGTCGGCGAGGAGTTGAGAATTCAGCAGATTCCAGAAGATGTCCCAGCATCATGTCAATGCTTCAGTGTCCTTTGTCGTTGAAGAAAAGGATACCGAATTTCGAATTAATCACTATGAAAGTTGATTTCATAGCGCCATCAACTAGAAAAATGCTCATACTTTTACAACGGCTAAACAGATTTTTATGTATTAGAGCTTATAACACTTTCGATTAAAACACTTTCAAAACCGTTTCATCATCCTTCATTGCTCGCAGAGGAAGACTTATAGGAAGACTTTCTATCTTGACTCCACTAGCTTCTATTCTTTTCCGTTTCCTCGGTGTCAGTTCCAGCTTGATTGATAATCTAGTAGGTACAAAATTGATTTTTCAAAATGTTTAGAACAAAGTTTGAAGTGTTTAGTTGGATCCTAATTTTCACGCCTTACTGCCTTTAGCCACTTGATTGGATTTTCGGACATTTTGGAAACCTACAACAAAATGATATAATATATTAATGTGGTAAACGCTCAGTAGTCATAATTAGATTAGTTTTAGACTAAATTATAACTATTGTACATTGTTTTTGCAAATAAATGAATAAATAAATAAACAAATAAACTGTGACATATTTTTCATAAAAATATATATAATGGCATTATCATAAGTAATAATAGATTGAATACGAGTAAGTATCAGTGCTGATAATATAATTAGGTACCCAGTTACTACAAATTTTGCGCATAATTACTTTGATCACTTTTTATAATATTTTAAGATCGTTCACAAAACGAAAAAACCAACTTCAAATGCCATTTTCAGTATAAAGTTGGAGGTGTTTATGCCCATATCTCTGGAGATACTTATCAGATTTCAGAAAATGTACAATGGGACCAAACGGGCAGAATAATCTATCGAAAAAAAATATTTCCAATCCGGTGAAGAACTTGCGGAGTTATGAGATAACAAACATAAAAAAGGCGAACTGAGAACCTCATCTTTTTATTGTGAAGTCGGTTAAAAATGTTCAAATTTCGTTCTAATCAAGGCCCTAAGCTAACCGTTCCATCCTTAAAAAAAATCTTCATATTATAAATAAACTAGCTGGGTCCCGCGGCTTTGTCCGCGTTTAATGACAGCGGCAACATGCGCGTGGGCTGTGCGCGGTAGAAAACACTGCTTAATTTGCACATTAACCTTCCCTATTTGAATCAGATATTGTTCCCTATTTCATCCATTCCATCATTAGCTTCAATTTTGATTTCGAGGAACTTTATTTTTTTCTAAAATAAAAGTAGCCAAGTTACTTGGTAGTTAATATTTTAACATCAGCACTTTACTAGTGAAAGTCCCGTTAAATTGGTCCAGTCATTTCAGAGATAAACCGGAACAAACAGACAGACAGACAAAATTTAAAATTTTGTTTTTTATGTAAGTACCGTATATTCTTTCATATGCATTTAGTGAAAAGCTGTTAATCTGGAATTACAAACAGACACTTCTATTTTTTTTATATGTACAGAATAAGTGTAAAATGTATATAAACGATTTATATATTCCTTTTATAAGGGTATCAACTATATTTATCGACAAAGTTTTGGAGGGTTCTCGTACATCACTAGCCGGGTGGCGTAAAATAATGTTTGTTATTTACATAAATTAAAGCTTTAAAATGATAACCATTTACCACCTCGGTAGTTATATGACGAAAAAGATGTATATAATGGAAGCAAAATAAATATTTTGATGTAAAAAGTGGTTATATATGAGAATAAATGCCCACAAACACTTACGTGTGAAATGATAATTCTGGATCTTTTACGCCTCCTTTAGTTGTTCTTGGTGGATAAAACACAGCACAACACGACATAATTTAACCATGTAACAGGGTTTCAGTCTTTAAAGCTATGTTTCTATTAAATTTTTAATTTATAAGTATGATGCGTCGCTATATTATGGCCTGCTAGCAGGTCAAAAATGGACACAATCACCCATGCGCGAGGTTGTCAATTTGATATTAGCTTTCCGTTTACTCTTATCTCGCGATCCCTGTAATAGAAAGGGTAGGACAATGTGTTGATAGAATGAAAGTCGATGTGACAACGTCACATGGCTGACATGGCTCCATCCATTGTAATCCATCATCCTAGTTCCATGTCCTCAAGTAATCTTAATTCTTGTGTCAGACTCAGAGCTCAAAGTTTCTGATTTGATCAAAGACCTACTTAATATTAAACTAGACTGCATACACCGGCCCTATTGAGACCGACCTTGAACGGAGTTTGTCTCTTTCTTTTGTATGGACAACTTATAAACACTTAACTTAACACTTATACACACTATATTTATATACTACTAGCTGTACCCGCGACTTTTAAATATTTAGGCTAATTAGTTTACAAATAAGACACATGCGTATCCCACCTACACCGCACCGTACCACGCCGTGCAAATCCCCCCCTCTCCCTTTCCTCCCCTCCCTATCTCTTCCCCCCATTTTTCCTCCCCCCTCTCTTCCCTCCACTCTTCCCTTTTGTTATTTTTACACCCTTGAGGGTAAAACTTTTACAAAATTTGAATGTCATATTTATTTATATCAAATTAACAGCCTAAAAAATAAGTTTCAAGCTTCTAGCTCTAAAAATGACGATACTTCCATACAACTTTTCATCACCCCTTTCAACCCCTTACAACCCTGTTTTCGCATTAAAAAGTATCCTATGTCCGTTCTCAGGCTCTTGACTATCTGTGTACCAAATTTCATTTAAATCCGTTCAGTAGAACATTCACATAAACCTTACATATTTCCATACAAACTTTCATCCCCTATTGTTATTTTACACACTTGAGGGTAAAACTTTTACAAACTTTGAATGTCAAATTTATTTATATCAAACTAACAGCCTAAAAAATAAGTTTCAAGCTTCTAGCTCCTAAAATGATGATACTTCCATACAACTTTTCATCCCCCCTTTCAACCCCTTACAACCCTGTTTTCGCATTAAAAAGTAGCCTATGTCCGTCCTCAGGCTCTAGACTATCTGTGTACCAAATTTCATTTAAATCGGTTCAGTGGTTTTGGCGTGAAAGTGACACAGACAGACAGACAGAGTTACTTTCGCATTTATAATATTATATACTAGCAGCCCGCCCCGGCTTCGCACGGGTAGAACATATATGCCTACAAAATTTGCATCAGTTTGTTGCATCGAATGTGCATCGAATATAAAATATGAACATATTTAACAATCATCGTCATATTTCATCCAATTTACACAAAACCTTAGCGAATTATGCACCTAAACCTTCCTCATAAACACTCTGGCTATTGGTGAAAACCGCATGATAATCCATTCAGTAGCTATTGAGATTATTGCGAACAGACAGACAGACGCAGTGATGGACTTTGTTTTATAATACTTACGTAGTGATATTGGACGGCCCTTTGGCGTAATGGATAGTTACCCTGATTCTGACCCGACGGTCGTTGGTTCTAATCCTAGCTATATACCTACCAATGAAAGTTTTATGTGCATTCATGAATCATGAGTTTTCGTACAGTGGTAGTGGGATCATTAAATCTACCAAAAAGTCGCTTACCACCAAGGAGAACATCTGCCGCCGTAACCTTACGCGTTCCCCGACGCAAAATGTAGGGGTAATATACGTTTAACGTGTGTATCTGTGTGTCTGTCTGTAGCATCTTAGCACCTAACCGGATGAACCGATTTTGTTTTATTATTGATAGTTTTTTTTTGTTTGATAGATGTCTTCATCGAGAGTTTTCTTAGCTTTGATTCATGAAAATTCGTTCAATCGTTATAAAACTATGAGCTTTTTTCTAGTTAATTGCGCTATGAAATCAACTTTCATAGGTCTGATCAATTCGAAAATCTTCTTCAACGATATTGTAAGAACATGGAAGCATTGATCTGATGCTGGGACATCTCCTGGACTCTACAGAATACTCAAATTCTCACCAACTTACAGCTCAGATTTTAAATGTCGTGTTTTGAGTCATTGGAATGCTTTTAATGAAAAGATTATACATAGATCAGTCGGGGTGGTTAAAAATATTATATTACTAGCAGCCCGCCCCGGCTTCGCACGGGTAGAACATATATGCCGGTAGAAAATTTGCATCAGTTTGTTGCATCGAATATAAAATATGAACATATTTAACAATCATCGTCAAATTTCATCCAATTTACACAAAACCTTAACGAATTATGCACCTAAACCTTCCTCATAAACACTCTGGCTATTGGTGAAAACCACATGATAATCCGTTCAGTAGCTATTGAAATTATTGCGAACAGACAGACAGACGCAGTGATGGACTTTGTTTTATAATACTTACGTGGTGATATTGGACGGCCCTTTGGCGTAAAGGACAGTAACCCTGATTCTGACCCGACGGTCGTTGGTTTTAATCCTAGCTATATACTACCAATGAAAGTTTCATGTGCATTCATGAAGCATGAGTTTTTGTACAGTGGTAGTGGGATCATTAAATCTACGAAAAAGTAGCTTAACACCAAGGAGAACATCTGCCGCCGTAACCTTACGGCGTTCCCCGACGCAAAATGTAGGGGTAATATACGTTTAACGTGTGTATCTGTGTGTCTGTCTGTAGCATCTTAGCACCTAATTGGATGAACCGATTTTTTCTTATATAGTTTTTTTTGTTTGATAGATGTTTTCATCGAGAGTTTTCTTAGCTTTGATTCATGAAAATTCGTTCAATCGTTATAGTTTATGAGCTTTTTTCTAGTTAATTGCGCTATGAAATCAACTTTCATAGGTCTGATCAATTTGAAAATCTTCTTCTTCAACGATATTGTAAGAACATGGAACCATTGACCTGATGCTGGGACATCTCCTGGACTCTACAGAATACTCAAATCCTCACCAACTTAGAGCTCAGATGTTAAATGTCGTGTTTAGAGTAATTGGAATGCTTTTAATGAAAAGATTAGGTATACATAGATCAGTCGGGGTGGTTTAAAATATTATATTATTATATATATAGATGAATATTATTTTACACAATAGATCATATTATTATACTATATTGACTTCAAATTGATTGTGATCGGTGGGTATCTACAGCATAGCTAAGCTTATAATAATACTAGAAGTGCCCCGCGGCTTCGCCCGCGTTTAAAACTTCTTTTATTTACTTAACACTTTTCTTTTGTAAAAACGATTCTAGCATTAAATACATAAAATAAGAATTAGCCAAATCGGTTCACCCGTTTTCATGTTATCGCGTGACTAAGGCAATTCGGGATTCATATTATAAAAATAATACACAAATTTTCAGACTTTGTGAACCCCATTTCAAAAAATCCTACAACACGTACTTTATCTCATCTTATTTCGCCATTTTTGCCAACTTTGAATCCTCGTTTAGTATTTGGAAGGAATTTTTAGAAAATCCCTTCTGAGCGGATACCTACGTCATAATAACTATCTGCATTCTAAATTTCAGCGCAATCCGAAACAATATTGATTTTTGGACTTTGTTACCTACCTCAGTTTATCCTCTTAGGGTAGCATTTTGAAAAAGTCTGAAACTCGTATTTACTTATTTATTTACTTAGAAGTACTTGTGTGAAATATCGAATAAAATGACTATCCAAACTTTGTAACCCCGCTTCATCCCCATGAAGAGTGAAATTTGAAAAATTCTTTCTTAGCGGATACCTAAGTCAAAATAACTATCAGCATGCCAAATTTCAGCGCAATCCGAAACAATATTGATTTCAGACTTTGTTACCCCATTTCACCCTTTTAGGGGTGGAATTTCGAAAGAGCCTGAAACACGTATTTACTTACTTAAGTACTTGTTTTAAGTTTCGAATATAAAAGACTATCTAATGTTGTTGCTCCATAGAAACTTTGAACCCCCGTTTCATCCTTTTAAGGGGTGAATTTTAGAAAATCCTTTCTTAGCTGATACTAACGTCATAATAACCACCTGTATGCCAAATTTCAGCGCAATCCAAAACAATATTGATTTTCAGACTTTGTTAACCCCATTTCACCCTCTTAGGGATGGAATTTCGAAAAAACCTAAAACACGTGTTTACTTATTTATATCCTAAAGCACTTGTGTGAAGTTTCGAATAGAAAAGACTATCTAATAATGTTTCTCCATAGAAACTTTGAACCCCCGTTTCATCCCCTTCAAGGGTGAAATTTGAAAAATCCTTTTTCAAAGGTAACTTACGTCGTAATAATTATCTGCATGCCAAGTTTTAGCGCAATCTGAAAAAATATTGATTTTCACACTTTGTTACCCCATTTCACCCTCTTAGGGGTGGAATTAAAAAAAAACCTGAAACACGTATTTACTTATTTTTGTACTGAAGCACTTGTGTGAAGTTTCGGATAGAAAAGACTTATCTAATCTTGTTTCTCCATACAAACTTTGAACCTCCATTTCAACCCCTTAAGGATTGAATTTTGAAAAATCCTTTCTTAGTACACCCCTACGTACTAAGACAAATATACCTTCCAAATTTCAAGTCTCTACGACCAGCTGTTTAGGCTGTGCGTTGTCTGTCAGTGAGTCAGTCAGTCAGTATGTCAGGACAAAGATCCTTATAGTATTAGATTTTCGTAGTAACTATGACCTAATCTGGGGTTTTACTGCAAATATTTTATTAATTTTGCGATGCGTGTATGTGAAATTCGTGATATCTTCTAGAGTTTTCATTTGAATTATATACTGTAAAGGACAATTTTAATCTATAATATGTGGCCAAGCTAATAAACGTAATTATTTGGATAAGGATTAATACAATATACTTGAAAATAGCCTTGGAAGTTATGTAATATTTTTAACAAAAATTTTAAGATTAAAATGGTTACTGTGAGTCAACCTTAAGAGATAGACATATGCTGTCGCGGACTTTTTTATAGGTCTTATTAAGTTGTACAACTCTTGCATGGAAAATATTCTTCTATCTATTTTCAATTAAGCAGCGTTCGTCAGAAACGTGTTTTTTCGACCGTTTATTTGCCGACTTAGGTTGCAAATTAGGTCTCCACGAATGTACCTTTGATTTAAACGGGATAATATGTAGCCTGTTTTCATTCCGAAAGTCCATTCTATGTACTAATGAAAGAATTTTTTAAATCGGTTCAGTAGTATTTGAGCCAAATCATTACAAACATACAAAAATACAATAATACAAAAATACAAATGTTCTCTCTTTATAATATTAGTAAAGATCTAATACTATAAGAATCTTTGTCCTGACATACTGACTGACTCATTGACAGACAACGCACAGCCTAAACCGCTGGTCGTAGAGACTTGAAATTTGGAGGGTATATTTGTTTGTTTTAGTACGTAAGGGAAAGGATAATAAGTACTAAGAAAGGATTTTTCAAAATTCACTCCTTAAGGGGATGAAATGGAGGTTTAAAGTTTGTATGGAGAAACAAGATTAGATAGTATTTTCTATCCGAAACTTCACACAAGTGCTTCAGTACAAAAATAAGTAATTACGTGTTTCAGGTTTTTTTGAAATTCCACCCCTAAGAGGGTGAAATGGGGTAACAAAGTGTGAATATCAATATTTTTTCGGATTGCGCTAAAACTTGGCATGCAGATAATTATTGCAACGTTAGTTACTTTTGAAAAAGGATTTTTCTAATTTCACCCCTGAAGGGGATGAAACGGGGTTCAAACTTTCTATGGAGAAACATTATTAGATAGTCTTTTCTATTCGAAACTTCACACAAGTGCTTCAGGACATAAATAAGTAAATACGTGTTTTAGGCTTTTTCGAAATTCCACCCCTAAGAGGCTGAAATGGGGTAACAAAGTCTGAAATCAATATTGTTTCGGATTGCGCTGAAATTTGGCATGCTGATAGTTATTTTGACTTAGGTATCCGCTAAGAAAGAATTTTTCAAATTTCACTCTTCATGGGGATGAAGCGGGGGTACAAAGTTTGGATAGTCATTTTATTCGATATTTCACACAAGTACTTCTAAGTAAATAAATAAGTAAATACGAGTTTCAGACTTTTTCAAAATGCTACCCTAAGAGGATAAACTGAGGTAGGTAACAAAGTCCGAAAATCAATATTGTTTCGGATTGCGCTGAAATTTAGAATGCAGATAGTTATTATGACGTAGGTATCCGCTCAGAAGGGATTTTCTAAAAATTCCTCTCGGATACTGAACGGGGATTCAAAGTTTGTATGGCGAAATAAGATGAGATAGAGTACGTGTAGTAGGAATTTTTGAAATGGCGTAGGTAACAAAGTCTGAAAATTTGGGTTTTTCGGTTTTTATAAATATGAATCCCGAATTGCCTTAGTCACGCGATAATATGAAAACGGGTGAACCGATTTGGCTAATTCTTATTTTATGTATTTAATGCTAGAATCGTTTTTACAAAAGAAAAGTTTTAAGTAAATAAAAGAAGTTTTAAACGCGGGCGAAGCCTTGCAAGAAGATTTGCAGTGAAACCACAGATTAGGTCATAGTTACGAAAATATTATTATAAGCTTAGCTATGCTGTAGATCCCCACCGATCACAATCAATTTGAAGTCAATATAGTATAATAATATGATCTATTGTATAAAATAATATTCATGTGGGGTGGGTGGGGTAGAGCTTGCTGTCCAGTAAAAGGCTGTTTTGCAGAAGCTTTTTCACTTTATTTCAGTAATTCTTAATATTTAACGATACAATTCCGAACACACACGTTCTTTCTTCGTCGTGAAAAAATTAGAGAGAGAGCAACTAGATTTTCTTACTCGCTTACACTTTTGATGTTCCACGTACAAATAAAACAGGCTTTGGATGTAAAGCATAAAAACGTTCCAAAGATTACACAGATAATATATCTTCGTCTACAAATTAGTGTTGCTATCTATCGAAATGAAAAATCCTACAACTCGGCCTTCCTGCAATATAGTCTGGCCTCAGACTGCTTCTACGTTAAGTTAAACAAAAACAAATTTAGCTCTCATATGACTCTACGTTACAATATTACAAATTTCTCTTCGCTTTACAATTTAAACAAAACTCTTATACTGATCTTCATAAAATACACAAAACTATTAACTGATGCTTAACTTCGACACAATATTGACTCTTAACATAAACTATTCTGCATTAAAACTTACATCTTAAATAACTTAATAACTGGTGCCAATGTACTTATTATAAATTAATAATCTACTTTCTTACAGCTTATTTTAACTTGAAACCCTTTTTTACACAATACACTATTTGAAACTAATCTCTTATTATTTCTTACCCATAACCATATCCTTAACAATTATTAATTAACAAACGACTTAAACATAACTTCTATTCTTTTAACTAACTTCTCATTAAAACATACATAGGTTATTTTAAAATTATGCAACTAGGTAGTAAGGTTTAGGTTTTAACTATAAGTAGTAAATATACAATCTTATCTTAACATGCATCTTATTTAAATAGATTAGAAAACATACATTATTTTAGGTTTACATACAAATTACATCTTTGAAACATAATTCTTCATTTACATAGAACAAATAAGTACATACTATTTGTTATGAGCTTCTTAACACCAAAGGTTTTGCCCTTATGTGTTGTTACAATCACAACTCTTACTACATACATTGTTTCAATATGTAGTATAATTATACAGAATTCAATAACAATTTTGTTGTTTCTTCATGAATTTAAGTTATAACAATAATGAGATTAGAGATGAGATGAGATGAGATAGAGTGCCATTCCCAATATGCTTTCAAGTATTTTAAAATAAATTTTAATGTAAAGTAGATGACTTTATACAGGTAAGTTTGAACTAAGGCCACCGCTTCATGTAGTCTACTCCGGATGTGGTCTTTGTCGGTCCTTCCTTACCTCGGTCTAGCTTTTCGACCTCATATCTATCTTTTCCTAGCTCCTTTGTGATTTTGTATGGTCCGTAGAATTTTGGTTTTAATTTTAAAGTATTTCCAAATTGCGTCCTTTGTATGGCTACTATATCGCCTATTTTGTACTTTTCTCCGTCTTTCCGGTTTTTATTATAGGTTTTTCTATTTTCCTCTTGAATCTTTAATATTTGAGCTTTTGCTTGCTTTCTTAATTCTTCTCTTCTCTCTTTAAATTCTTTGATATTTTCTTCTTCTAAGTATTCTAAAATGTTGATGTCTTCATTTAGTCTTAACTTGGTTCCCATTAACAGTTCAAATGGTGATGTTTTGATAGATCGCTGGTATGTACTGTTGATAACTCTCTGAAGTTTGCTGACATACTTGTACCAATGTCCTGGTTCTTCTATACACATTTTAGCCAGTACAGATATAATAATTTGGTTCATCCTTTCTACCTGACCGTTACCACGTGGGATTCCTGTTGTTATGGTAAGGTGTTCAATTTCTTCTTCTAAACAATACTGCTGAAATTCATTTCCTGTAAAAGCTGTACCTCGATCAGTTATTATTCGTCTTGGGTTGCCATAATCTTTTTGATGTTGTTTAATTTTGTCTACGGTTTCTTTAGCTGTCACCGTTTTTACTGGATAAATCCAAACAAATTTTGTATATCCGTCAATCACCGTTAGTATATAATTATATAACTTCTTGGTTGCATCTAATGGTCCTAAATGATCACAATGCAAAGTATATAATGGTAAATCTCCTTTTTCTATAGGGTTTAAAAGTCCTTCTTTCTTTCCTGCTTTTCGGCTTGCCAGTAAACATGGTACACATGTTGATATAACTTTTTCAGTTTTACTATCCAACTGGTTTATATAATAATCTCGTTCTATTATATCTTTGATTTTCTTCTTCCCAAAATGTCCTCCTCCGTGCACTCTTCTGATCATTTCTAAGTCCATAATCTCTGGTAACACCAACTTCTTCTGTACTCCTTTATAAATTACATCATTTTCTAAAAAATAATCTTCATATTCACTCTTCTTGAGAACTTCTTTAATTGCTTTTAAGCTGTTGTCTTCATCTTGAGCTTTCTTTATTCTAGCATGTAGTTCTGTATTCACCACACATATATTTCTGCTAAGCGCATCGACATGTTGCATTTTATCACCTTTTCTATGCTCAATAACGTAGTTGAAATCTTGTAGGAACAATATCCATCTAGCTACTTTAGCTGATACATCTTTTTTGTAAAGTGTTTTCTGAAATGCTTCACAATCTGTTACAATCTTAAATGGAATTCCAATTAGATATCTTCGAAATTTCTTCACCGCTTCTATAACAGCCATTGCTTCTAGTTCATAGCTACTATATTTTTGCTGAGACTCTGTCGTCTTTCTGCTCATGTAATGAACTGGATGCATACTACAATCTACCGGATCTTTTTGAATTAAAATGCCTGCATATCCATGCTTAGATGCGTCCGTGTGAAGTTCTGTCTCTAGCTGCACATCAAAAATTTTAAGAACAGGTTCACAACATAATTTACCTTTTAATTTTTCAAATGCACATCTTTGTTCTTGATCAAAATAGAAATCTCCTCGTTTTAGTAAATCACTCAGTGGCTTAGCAATCGTAGCATAATCTTGAATAAATTTTCTGAAATAGGATGTCAATCCGATGAAACTATGTACTTCTTTTAAACTCTTTGGCTCTGGAAATCTCATAACTGCGTTAGTCTTCTCTGATGATGGTTTAACCGTTCCATTTGAAACAATGTGTCCTAGGTATTCGACTGATTGCTGTAGTATTTGTGTCTTCTTCCAGTTGATTTCAAGACCATATTCAGCTGCAACTTTCAAGACATCTTGGAGTCTCTGAACTGCTTGATCTTCGTCTTCTGCTAATATAATTATATCATCGATGAAAATTAAAATAATTCCTTTTCTTATAAAATCTGAGAATATAATGTTTATAAACCGTGTAAAATATTTTGGACATATTGAGAGTCCAAATGGTGCTCTTAGGAACTCATATTGACCTTCAGGGTTGTTGGTCACAAACGCTGTGTATTTTATCGAGTCTTCTTCAATCGGCAAATGAAAAAATCCATTTTTGAGATCTATCGTACTAAATACTCGAGCCTTGCTCAACTTATCTATCTGATCATCAATAATCGGTAAAGGATATTCATCCTTAACCATCTTCTGGTTAATTTTTCTGAAATCAACACAAACTCGGTTGGTTCCATCTTTCTTCTTTACTAATACAAGTGGACTTGCATATTCTGAATAACTGGGGCGTATAATGCCTTTTTCTAACCACTCATCAATCTGATGCTTCACAACTTCTTCTTCAGTCAGAGCGAGTCGTCTTGGTCGCTGTGTGACAGGTATATCGTCTTTTAAAATTATCTTCATCTTTATAGGGGCTTCTTTAGTTTGTATCGGCCTATAATTTTTTATTATATCCTGAACGATAGGTTTTTCGCTGGAAATAGCTATATCTTCTTCTGAAGAAAGCACACACATCAGGTATGAACTATCATAAAACTGTGGCCTTACTTCAATTTCACCTTTATCAATTACTGTAATTGTATTCATCAAAAAAGGTTGACCTAATATCACCGTATACGGAATAACATTAGTTGGAACAATGTAAAACATAACATCATAGCTGTGGCCATCTATCTTCATTTGAATATTGAATTTACCAATCGAATAAACTTTACATGAACCCAGTCCCGTCATTAACATCTCTTCAGCATCATACTTAGTTACATTTAATTTACTAAATAAATCCAACGTTAACAAATTTAACTCGCTACCTGTATCTATTAAACAGTTATCTACAGTTATGTTTTTAATCTGAATACTCTTAACGCTCTGATTTAAATTTGAACACTTTCCGACATTAAGAACATTTATATTTTGACTATGTGAACACTGACCGCATTGACTGACATTTAAATAGTCTGAACGCTCACCTGAAGCAATATCACATATTGATTTCTCAGTGTTTACCGTTCTTTCCGAGGACTCTTGTTGTATGAGCATCGAACGCTGGCCCATGGTTGACTTCTGACTCGTAGACGGTGGAATATCTCTCTGGATAACATTAGTACAATCTTTGCCTATATGACCATAGCCGTTACATCTGAAACATTTAATCTTATGAGAACATGTACTAGAAAGATGCCCTAACTCGCCACACTTGAAGCAGCGTTGTGTTGTTTTTCCATCTGCTTCTTTGACTTTGGTCGGTTTCATAATTGTCCGCTGACTCTTTAATTCTTGTTTTTTACTCTTTTCTTTGAATGTTTCATAAAGAGATAGTTTCTCTTTGAGGAGTGTATACGTCGTCACCCCATAGAACATAATTTTGTTTATCTCAGTATCCATGATGCCATCTATAATGTACTGCACCGCAACATAATCGGGGAATTTTGCTCGTTTACCAAGTTCTTTCATAGTTAATAAATATTGGTAGTAAGTTTCTCCAGCACGCTTTTTTCGGCTGCTCATTATCTCGTGCATACGCTTACTATCGATGACCTCAGGAAATTCACGCAGCAGTGCCGCCTTTAATTCATCGTATGTTTTAAAAGTTCTTTCAGTCTTCAACCATAATTCAGCTGTTCCTTTAAGCGATCTACGAGCTATTATCAGCTTCTGTTGCGCTGACCATCCAAAGATCTCCGCATTATCTTCTAGATCTTGCGTCCATTTTGTGGACGTATAGGTTAAGTCGTCTCCGGTGTATGTTGGAACTGCATCCATCGTCGTAAAACATTTTGCGTCGTTGTGCGTATTTTTGCCGTCTGCCGCTTCCGCCATCGTTGTTTTTCTTCGTCTTATTGTGGTAAAAGAGCCGGCCAGCCACGTCTTACAGCTGCCTTCTTTACCACGTTTTTGTCGTCGTCACACCCAAACTTTTTTCTCGGAATAATCCCGGGCGAGAGTTGTGGGGTGGGTGGGGTAGAGCTTGCTGTCCAGTAAAAGGCTGTTTTGCAGAAGCTTTTTCACTTTATTTCAGTAATTCTTAATATTTAACGATACAATTCCGAACACACACGTTCTTTCTTCGTCGTGAAAAAATTAGAGAGAGAGCAACTAGATTTTCTTACTCGCTTACACTTTTGATGTTCCACGTACAAATAAAACAGGCTTTGGATGTAAAGCATAAAAACGTTCCAAAGATTACACAGATAATATATCTTCGTCTACAAATTAGTGTTGCTATCTATCGAAATGAAAAATCCTACATTCATCTATATATATAATATAATATTTTAAACCACCCCGACTGATCTACGAGTATGTATAACAGATTTTTCCAATGACTCTAAACACGACATTTAAAATCTGAGCTGTAAGTTGGTGAGGATTTGAGTATTCTGTATAGTCCAGGAGGCTTCCACGTTCTTACAATATCGTTGAAGAAGAAGATTTTCGAATTGATCAGACCTATGAAAGTTGATTTCATAGCGCAATGAACTAGAAAAAAGCTCATAATTTTATAACGATTGATCGAATTTTCATGAATCAAAGCTAAGAAAACTCTCGATGAAGACATCTATCAAACAAAAAAAAACTATAAAATAATAAAAACAAAATCGGTTCATCCGGTTAGGTGCTAAGATGCTACAGACAGACACACAGATACACACGTTAAACGTATATTACCCCTACATTTTGCGTCGGGGAACGCCGTAAGGTTACGGCGGCAGATGTACTCCTTGGTGGTAAGCTACTTTTTGGTAGATTTAATGATTCCACTACCACTGTACAAAAACTCATGATTCATGAATGCACATAAAACTTTCATTGGTAGGTATATAGCTAGGATTAGAACCAACGACTGACGGGTCAGAATCAGGGTATCTATCCTTTACGCCAAAGGGCCGTCCAATATCAATACGTAAGTATTATAAAACAAAGTTCATCACTGCGTCTGTCTGTCTGTTCGCAATAATCTCAATAGCTACTGAACGGATTATCATGCGGTTTTCACCAATAGCCAGAGTGTTTATGAGGAAGGTTTAGGTGCATAATTCGTTAAGGTTTTGTGTAAATTGGATGAAATATGACGATGGTTGTTAAATATGTTCATATTTTATATTCGATGCAACAAACTGATGCAAATTTTGTAGGCATATATGTTCTACCCGTGCGAAGCCGGGGTGGGCTGCTAGTATTTTATTAATTTTGCGATGCGCGTATGTGAAATTCGTGATATCTTCTAGAGTTTTCATTTGATTTATATACTGTAAAGGACAATTTTAATCTATAATATGTGGCCAAGCTAATAAACGTAATTATTTGGATAAGGATTAATACTATATACTTGGAAATAGCCTTGGAAGTTATGTATTATTTTTTAACAAAAAATTTAAGATTAAAATGGTTACTGTGAGTCAACCTTAAGAGATAGACATATGCTGTCGCGGACTTTTTTGTAGGTCTTATTAAGTTGTACAACTCTTGCATAAAAAATATTCTTCTATTTATTTTTAATTAAGCAGCGTTCGTAAGAAACGTGTTTTTTCGACCGTTTTTTTGCCGACTTAGGTTGCAAATTAGGTCTCCACGAATGTACCTTTGATTTAAACGGGATAATATGTAGCCTGTTTTCATTCCGAAAGTCCATTCAATGTATTAGTGAACGATTTTTTTAAATCGGTTCAGTAGTTTTTGAGCCAAATCATTACAAACATACAAAAATACAAAAATACAAAGATACAAAAATACAAATTTTCTCCATTTATAATATGAGTATAGATGTACAGGGTTACAGGAGAAGTCGTGCTAGATCCGTGAAGGGCGTGGAGTACCCGTCATTTCTGACTTATTTTACTTTTTATTGTAAATTATCTTCTACACTGTCGCCTATAAAACTCCTTTTTTACACGAAATGTAATACAAACCCTAGATTATTATACCTCGTTGGATAGCTGATGAACCGTGGATATTTTAAAAAACATCTGCCGAACAAGTACCCTAATATTTTTTTTAAATGAAAAATAAACTTGCAAATATTTTTTTTAATTTCTTAACTTTCACTTGTCTACTACAGTCTATTCAACTAACTAATGCACTATTTTGATTATTAACGCGTTAAAGCATCTTATTACACAAGTAAAAATGCAACAACAATAATAATAAGACACGTAAAAAAAACACAAATCAATGTAGTAGCCTAAAAATCGGCAATTTTCAAAAAAAATAATAAAAGTCGTATATGTCGAAAAGGGTTAAGTTTAGGGTGGGGTGTTTCATAGAGAAATAAGTCAGAAATGACGGGTACTCCACGCCCTTCACGGATCTAGCACGACTTCTCCTGTAACCCTGTATAAATATATATATATAATAAATAGTTAGGATTAGGATGTACAAAATTAATTTACAGGACCTAACTAATAAAAAATACTTACTTAAAAAATTATACGAAACAATAAAATAATTTTACTGGATCGAAAAATGTAATTCTCTGTAGCGCATATTTCTCTAATCGCATGCGTCCGACAATGACGTCTGCCCTCACGTGTCTGCCCGTTCGGGTAGGCATAGTTAGATTGGTGCGCTCCCCCACCACACGACAGCGCTGTTGCCTGCCGCCACACTTCGGCGAATGTGCGCGACGACGACCGACGACCGATGGCTGCGGCGGCGATGCAGAGTTAAAAGGAACTTTAACTTCAAAAGCCAATTTTTTTTTTTAACTTGTTGTATCAAAAACTTTTGGATGTACCCAAAACTTCCAAATATCATGTTCCTAGATTCAGTGGTTAATATTTTGTATACAAAAAGTTTGGCTTCGTAGTTCCCGTTCCAAATCCGTTCCGTTCCGTTCGAATTTCGGGAATTCCGTTTGTAGAAAAACTCTGCACATCCTAAGAGACCTACGTACCAAGTTTCATGGTTTAATCTTCAAAAATGACGAACACCCATACAAACTTTCAACCCCTATTTCACCCCCACACTGGTAAAAATTTCAAAATGCTAGAACAAACAATTTTTTGTTTCTTATTTAGTGCCTAAATACAAAATGTTATGTTTTTATCTTCAAAAATGACGAACTTCATACAAACTTTCAACCCCTATTTCATCCCTTCACAGGTCGAAATTTCAAAAACGCTAGAACAAATGTTTAACTATTTCTTATCAAGTGCTTAAATATAAAGTTTCATGGTTTTATCTTTTAAAATTAAGAAATCCCATACAAACTTTCAACCTCTATTTCAACCTCTTCATCCCTTTTTTTCGCAATAAAAGGTAGCCTATATCCTTTCTCAGGATCTAAAGATTGTCAGTGCCAAATTTCATCAAAATCGGTTGAGAGGTTTAAGCGGGAAAGCGTAACAGACAGACAGACAGAGTTACTTTCGCATTTATAATATTGTTACATCGCGTCGTCGAGTCGCGATGTTTCGCCAAGCTTCTCGAACAAAAATACCGTGGGAAAGAATAGACTAATTACGGGCTATAAACACCCGACCCGACCGTCATAAAAGTTAACCTTCCGCGAATTCAGACCCTAGTCAATGTACCTAGTTTTGTAGTTAAGATTGAACCTTATTCATAAGTAGAGATAAAATTAGCATGTATGGTAAAGTTGTTTACGTCAGATGCTCAAAGGAAAGCCGCCCCTTTTGTTTGTGATTGTTATTGCTTTGTTTTGAACGTCTTTTGTCTATTGTTTCGAGTCAATACTAGAAAGTTCTGTAGAAATATTCTCGTCCTATATAAGACGTTGAAACCGCGGCTTGAGGCAGTCTTTCTCTGGAAGCGACAGTGTAACTATCTAAGCGCGGATAGCGACCAAGTGATCGTTAAGTGTTATCAGTGAACTAGTGTTGTGAACTGTGAACAGTGAAATCAGTGATTGTGAACTAACGACCTCAGTGCGTGTTAACGGACTTTTGATAATTGTGCAAGACGATTTGGACAACTACTGTGGAACATTGTGCTAACCTAGTGATCAGTGGAAATAAACGTTCATCTCATCGGATTGGCATTTTAATACCACCCCGCACGTAACAATTGGTGTCAGAAGCGGAATGCCAATCACTCCGAGGGAAGATACGCGTACTCCACGCACCAGGCACCAGGCGGAGATGGATGCAACCCGGCAGAAGGAGCTCGAAGCATCGGGTGCAGGAACATCCACATTGGAAGAGCCAGCAGCAACACCGATGGCACCCACCATGGCAGCGCCACCTACAGCACCGCCGGTGAGTCTAACTACGGATGGAGGCCTGGAGGCCATGCTAACCGCTCTCCTAGCTGGACAAGAAGCTGCACGCCAGGAACAACAGGCTGCACTACAGTCTGTACAGGCGGCACAAGAAGAAGCTAGCCGTAAACAGGAGGAAGCTAGCCGCAAACAGGAGGAAGCTCGCCAGGAACAACAGGCTGCACTACAGGCTGTACAGGCGGCACAGGAAGAAGCTAGCCGTAAACTAGAAGAGGCTATTGTGCATCAGTTGCAAAGCGGACTTGCCGGCATGGGGAAAAAGATAAAAAAGGTGGAAGAGCGACTCGACGTACACGAGCAGACCGTGAATGACCTGGCTAGTAAGGTCCAGAAACTGGAATTACGAGGAGTCGGACAGAGCAGCCTGGTTCCCGCTACGACATCGCCCTTCAAACTTGATCTGCCACACTTCGACGGAACATCTTCGTGGGCAGCATACAAATTTCAGTTTACGACGCTGTCCAAAAGCTGTGGCTGGACTGACGAGCATGCAAATACAGCGCTCACATTAGCGCTCAAAGGAGACGCTCAGCTTATCCTGGAACGCATACCTGAAGAGGAAAGGACGCTGAAGACCCTGCTGGAAGCCCTCGAAACGCGCTATGGAGACAAGCATATGGAGCATGCGTACAGGGCACAACTACGTGAGCGCACCCAGAAGCCCACAGAGACATTGCAACAGTGGGCAGACGAAATCGAGAGGTTGGTCCGACGAGCCTACGTGTCGACGCCATCAACCATTGAAGTGACATCTCTACAGAGCTTTGTGGATGGAATCAGGGATGATGAGGTACGCGCTGCGGTACGATTGGGGCATCATCAGACACTCAAGAACGCCCTCGCTCATGCCTTGGAAGTGGAAGCAGTGCGACGAGACACCAAACCATACAGAGTTCGGGAGCTAGTGACTGAAACCAGGAAGCCCCGTTATGGACCGACATGTTATGGGTGTGGAGAAAAAGGGCATATTCGGATTGATTGCCCGAAAACGAAGAAACGGGTCAGAAATTGCGAGACCCAAGTGGATGAGGAGGCGTTAAACTAAACGTCGCCAGGGCCGCGGGGCGGGCGCTGGCTGGTCAAGAGAGAGCCCCCACCATCACTGTGACACAAGTGTGCAACGGGAACAGCTTAATCGTCGAGGGCACCCTGAACAACAAGACCTGTAAGTTCACAGTGGACACAGGAGCATCGCGCACAATTGTGAAGCCTGAATTCCTGCAACGATTTATATCACGGAAACATCGATCTGCAGCATGCTCACTACGGACAGCAACCGGCCAGTCAGTTCCTGTCCTTGGCGATACCGACGTGGAGATAATCATCGGTGAGCACTCATACATTCATCCTGTGCTTATTGCCAACATAACTGACGATTGCATTCTGGGATTGGACTTTTTGGAGAAGCAGCAGTGCATATTGGACGTGGCCCGTGGTGTTCTCCGGTTTCCCGAGCAAGAAGTGTTTTTCGAAGGAACGGCACCGTGTAAGCTTTACTGTCTCAAGGACGTCGTGTTGGCTCCAAAATCGCAAAATATTGTTCGAGTGAAATTTCCAAATACAGTCAAGAGTGGACTATGTGTAGTTGCCGAAGATGAGGGCACACATCCGACCTGGATTACTGCAAGAACATTGCTCATGACAAACAGAACGGCCAGTGTGCAAATTCTCAACCTTGGCAATGAAGAAGTTCATCTGAAGAAAAACAGCATAATTGGAAAATGTCAAGAAGTGAAGTACCTGCGACGAACGGATATTACTTCTACGGAACCAAGCTCGGAAGACCAAATATCACAGCTGCTGGAATCATCCAAAGACAACTTAACGTTCGCTCAGCTGTCACAAGCAAAACGTCTGTTGATGCGGTTTAAAGACGTCTTCGCCGCTGGAAACAACTGTGGACGTACCGGACTTGTTAAACACAAAATTGACACTGGCGACGCAAGACCTATACGACAGAGGCCACGAAGGATTCCATGGGCGAAAGAAGCTGAAGTTGCAGACATGATACGAGACATGGCCAAAGAAAAAGTCATCGAACCATCTACAAGTCCTTGGTCATCGCCAGTGGTTCTGGTGAAAAAGAAAGATGGCTCCACCAGATTCTGCGTAGATTACAGAATGCTTAATGAAGTCACAAAGAAGGACAGCTACCCCTTGCCTCGAATAGACGATACACTGGACATGCTCAGTGGAATGAAGTGGTTTTCAACGGTTGACCTGAAAAGTGGCTACTGGCAGGTAGAAATCAGTCCAGAAGACAAAGAGAAGACAGCATTCAGTACGGGCATTGGAAATGGACTCTGGCAATTCAACGTCATGCCATTTGGACTGTGTAATGCTCCAGCAACGTTCGAACGTCTCATGGACAGAGTAATGGTTGGATTACTGGGAGACGTATGCTTGGTGTACCTGGATGACGTCATCATTTTGGGCCGTGATTTTACTGAACATCTGCAGAATCTGGAGAAGGTTTTGAACCGTCTACGTGAAGCAAACCTGAAGCTGAGTGCCAAAAAGTGTGACTTCTTTAAATCCAAAGTCAGCTACCTTGGACACATCATTTCGGAAAACGGGGTACAAACTGATCCTGACAAAATCAAGGCTGTTCAAACTTGGCCTACCCCGAAGAATAAAACTGATGTAAGGTCGTTTTTGGGACTATGCGCTTACTATCGGCGGTTTGTCAAGAACTTTTCTGGAATTGCCAAACCCTTACATCGGCTGACAGAAGAAAAGCGCACATTTGTATGGGACTTGGAGTGTGAAACCGCCTTCAACGATCTAAAGCAGCGACTGTGTGAAACGCCGATCTTGGGATACCCTACCAGAGATGGAAGATTTATTGTGGACACTGATGCCAGCAACACGGGAATTGGAGGAGTTCTCTCACAAATCCAAGGAGACAAAGAAGTGGTCATAGCATACTTCAGTAAATCATTATCCAAACCAGAACGAAACTACTGTGTCACCCGCCGCGAGTTGCTAGCCGTGGTAAAGACTCTTCAGCACTTCAACAAGTACCTCATCGGAAGGGAGTTTACGCTCAGAACTGACCACGCTGCTCTAAAATGGCTTCTACAGTTTAAGAGCCCGGAAGGTCAAGTGGCACGATGGATCGAGCAACTTCAAGAGTTCAACTTCGTGACAGAACATCGCAGTGGAAAGGGCCATAGCAACGCCGATGCCCTGTCAAGAAGACCTTGTGCAGATGACTGTAAACACTGCGAGAAGCACGAGTCTCAAGAAGAAGTCAGAGTCATCAGGATGGACAGAACAGATGACGAATGGAACGGCGAAAATATGAGACAAGCACAATTGGAGGACAGAGATTTACGACCTGTACTGGATTGGATAAAGTCTGGAAACAAGCCCCAGTGGAGCGACGTGTCAGCTTGCAGCCCAATCACAAAAAGTTACTGGGCTCAGTGGGACAGCCTGACTCTGGAACAAGGAATCTTGTACCGAAAATGGGAAAACAGCAATGGAAAAGAAATTACGATGCAGGTCGTTGTTCCCCGGAGTAAAGTGGCATCTCTACTACGACACATTCATGATGGAGTTTCTGGTGGACATCTAGGAGTCAAGAAAACTCTTGTGAAGGTTCGTCAACGATTCTACTGGGTACACAGCCGCGAGGATGTAGAAGATTGGTGCAGGAAGTGCACCGCTTGCGCGACAGTAAAAGGACCGAAGACAAGAAGTAAAGGACAACTAAAATTGTACAATGTTGGGGCACCATGGGAGCGCATTGCCGTGGATGTTGCCGGGCCATTTCCCGAGACTGAAGAAGGCAACAAGTACATCATCGTAGTGCAAGATTACTTCAGCAAATGGCCCGAAGTTTTCGCGACACCAAACCAGGAAGCAAAGACAGTTGCAAAGAAGTTGGTGCAAGAAGTGATCTGTCGATTTGGTGTACCGATGGAACTGCATTCCGATCAAGGAAGGAACTTCGAGTCTGCCCTATTTCAGGAAATGTGCACCCTCCTCGGGATCCAAAAGACGCGGACAACGGCAGCTCATCCACAGTCAGACGGAATGGTTGAGAAGTTTAACCAGACGTTGGAGAATCACCTGGCTAAAGTCGTGGACGCACATCAACGTGACTGGGATCAGTACATACCTCTGTTCTTGTTGTCATACCGTTCCGCTACCCATGACAGCACTGGTATGACTCCTGCAAATGTGAATTTTGGACACGAACTAAGACTTCCTATCGACGCCATAACTGGTTCCCCGCCAGATGCTCCGAAGCCTGTAACCGACTATGTCAGTGATCTTCGTAGTCAGCTGGATGAAGTGCACAGGATAGTTCGAGAGAATAGTTTAAAAACTGGTGAAAAAATGAAGACCCGGTACGATCGTAGAGCGAATACGATGGGTTTCGAAGAAGGAACTCTCGTCTGGTTGCACAACCCACTACGAAGGAAAGGAAAAAGTCCGAAGCTGCAGGCTCATTGGGAAGGACCATACCAGATTATCACGAAGATAAACGACGTTACCTACCGCATTAAACGAGGCCAGAGAGGAAAGCCGAGGGTAGTACACATCGATCGACTTACACGATACCATGGAACAAATGATGATCGGGACGATCATAACTAAGAAGGGGATAATGTTACATCGCGTCGTCGAGTCGCGATGTTTCGCCAAGCTTCTCGAACAAAAATACCGTGGGAAAGAATAGACTAATTACGGGCTATAAACACCCGACCCGACCGTCATAAAAGTTAACCTTCCGCGAATTCAGACCCTAGTCAATGTACCTAGTTTTGTAGTTAAGATTGAACCTTATTCATAAGTAGAGATAAAATTAGCATGTATGGTAAAGTTGTTTACGTCAGATGCTCAAAGGAAAGCCGCCCCTTTTGTTTGTGATTGTTATTGCTTTGTTTTGAACGTCTTTTGTCTATTGTTTCGAGTCAATACTAGAAAGTTCTGTAGAAATATTCTCGTCCTATATAAGACGTTGAAACCGCGGCTTGAGGCAGTCTTTCTCTGGAAGCGACAGTGTAACTATCTAAGCGCGGATAGCGACCAAGTGATCGTTAAGTGTTATCAGTGAACTAGTGTTGTGAACTGTGAACAGTGAAATCAGTGATTGTGAACTAACGACCTCAGTGCGTGTTAACGGACTTTTGATAATTGTGCAAGACGATTTGGACAACTACTGTGGAACATTGTGCTAACCTAGTGATCAGTGGAAATAAACGTTCATCTCATCGGATTGGCATTTTAATACCACCCCGCACGTAACAATATTATATAATATATATATATATATATATATATATAATATAGATACATATATATATATGGTAGGGAAGTAGGGATACATATATTATAGAACATATATAGCACTAGCAGGTTGTTAGACAAGGACACACTCCCACCCGGACGCCTTTCGTTTGGGCCGTTTTGTTCTACAAAGCAATTACAACCTTATACTTAAAAGCATACGGATTAAATTAAATTTGTCAAAACATCTGCAGTGCACTATCCTTTATATTACGTCTATGGATTTGATTAGCCAGCAAGAAGAGTGCAGCCGTTTTATTTTAGTTTCTTAATAGCTCCACACGATGAGTGTAATAAGCCAGTGTCAATGTATTAGAATAAATTCAAGTTTTCGCAGATGTAAGTCGTAAAGTCGCTAGTCGGGTCAAAGTCACATTCAAGTCTCGTTTAATTTAAATACTTGTACAAATCATACCCTCAAAAAAGATGTGACTTTACTGAAGGCTTTCTGTGGACTTTGGTGTGAAGTGTGAACGTAAAATGGTTGATAGTTCAAGTCGTGATTTCGAGTCAAAATCACATTTTAGGTCAACATGAAGTCATAGTCCAGTCCTAGTCATACCATATGGTAGTTAAAGATGTGGACTTTACTGAATATTTTTAGTCTAATTTTGTTGTGAACGCAATGGCATATTTTAAAACATTGTGACGTTTCCTACACTCGAATATGTAACATTTGCTGGTTCTCAATCCACATTTAACGCGGAAGAATAAGTTTTAGCAATAATTACAGAGCAAGCACACACAACACTTTTTTATGTTCCCGGCAAAACCCGCGTTACGTCAGCTCCTCAGTATATACCTATGTGTCTTACCTTATTATCGCCCTTACCTTACCCTATTATCGGTCGCACAAATATGTGCGACCATTCTTGTTATCCTTGATCATAACTACATCGAAGCAAAATTATCAAATGCAGGTTAGGTTTCCGCTTTTTGGTAATTTGGCCTCACGTTCGATTTAGTTATGATCCTTCTACGGTCTATCCCCTTTCTCAATTATTCAAAAACCTATTCAGACTAGAAAGCTTCATTTTAAAAATTTGAATATTGATAAATCCATGAGCTATTTGGTTGCGAAAACCTTTCCAATTAGAATCAATGATTTTTACGAATCGAAATAATATATAGTAACCTATCCAAGTCGAAATAAAAGAAAGTTTTTAAATCCGAATTTGCTTTCGAATGATTGAGAATAACCCAGCTGTAGCTGTAGCGATTCTATTTTTTAAATCTAACGACTTGCTCTACGGAGTGCAAGTGCAAGTGCTTGTCTGTCAGATATTTAGATATATGTATACGATATACAGATACTTACGACATTTCCGCTTTCTGCCGTCGATATATTATCGTTTCCCAAGAACGCACTAGTGACACAGACATTGAACCGGCGGGCCTGAGCACTGAACACACACATTACTGCGACAGATTTTCAAAACTTTTGAGTCGGTAGTTCCACTCCGCATCCTTCTGTCTATCATCCGTGGACTACCTATTGCCAGTTTCTCTACATTTATTTACGACTCGATCAGGTTAGTGGGTTAAGATTCAACAGCCATGCAGTTTTCCCCTTTTGTCCGCAGATTTTCTTTCTAGGCATGCCATTTTTATTTTTATTTAAACAATATTATGCAGCTGACAGACGGACAATCAGTTCCATTCGGATCATGTGTTTCACTATTTCACTTTTTTTTATTTTTTTTACATAAAATTGTCTGAAGTACTGAAACACACAGTTACATGTATGGTTGGTTTTAACCCACTTTATACTTCGGCCGTTCAGAAAATGCGTTCCTGACACTTATCAGTTAGTCACGACTAGTGATGGGCACAACATAACACTGAGTTCGTTACCGTTCCTCCAAAATGAACCGCCACATTATTTTTAACATTATTTTCGTTTTAAATTGGCGGAATCATTTAAAATTTATATTTTAGTTATTTAAGTGGAAACTAAAAAAAGGTAATATTAATATAATAAAATTGTTTCATTTATTCTTTGTTACAAAGTTACAATCTGTATTTCTATGCAATTCAATTCAATGTACTTTACATTGAATTGAATGTGGAATTCTTAGAACGCGATGACCGTACTCCAGAGCCAGTTCATCGATTTCGTATCGCACATTTGCCGCTTTATTTTCTTTAACTAATTTAAATAGCTCTGCTTTTAGCATCTGCATATTTGCGTCAATGCCTTTTGAAGCCACCATTTCTTCTTTTTTATTAGCTTGGGTAGGTAGTTTCTGTATTTGAACCGAGTGATAGGAGGCATTATCCATGAATATTACAGAAGGCTCTGGTAGGCTGGGCAAAATCACGTTCTGGAACCACTCTATAAATGTAGTGGCATTCATTTCCTCGTGGTAGTCATTTGTGGTTTTTGATTGAAATGCCAGTAACGCGTTCTCCACAAAGCCGTATTTTGCAGAACCTGCGTGGCATATTATCAGACGGGCCCCCTTACCCATTGGTACTTTCGACGTCGACGCTTGTGTATCATCCGTCCAAGAACGGGAAACCGAAAACGCCAATCACATGGCGTTTAGCCATGTCTCGTCAATGAACACAACATTATCCCAGTTATCAATTTTTTTTTTGCTTCTCTCAAACTTATCCGCTTTAAAATTATGTCGTATCGTTCTAATAAAAATTTTCTTTTTTCTGTTTTTTTATACGAAAAACCAATATCTTTTAAGATTTAGCAGGTTAAACCAGTTTTACCCCCGCTAAACAGTCCAGTTTCTCTTAACGATGCCAAAAGCTTCTTCCTGTTGAGATATTCATTTCTGGAATAGTAACCATATATATATGATTTCTGATTGCATCGGCGTCAAAGGTGTCAATATCTGTCACAGGTTTAGTTCTACGTTTCTTCTTCGGAGTACGTAAAATATTATCTTCCGTGCCAGTAGAGCCGAACTTTTCTTTATTAATATTTGTTATCGTTCGTTTGCTAACTCCAAGCGCCTGAGAGACGCGTTCTTGTACTTGTTCGACAGGTACCAGGGGTCCGCAATTTTGCCGCTCCCACTCAAAGTAATCTTGCAGCTTTATGGGCTTTATTCTTGATGGGATTAAGTCACGGGCTCCACTTTTCAATGTTTGTCCACGTTTAGGCATTATTATGCACCAAAAGTAAAAAGAACGCAATATAAAACACAATCGAAGTCCGATTTAGCGCCGATGTCAGTTTGAAAAGCAGAAACAGTCCATTAAACGAAAGCCGGGTAATCAAATAAAAACAGACCGAAAACACTTGAAGAATGAAGAATCTATGCGCACGAAACGACAACAGACGACTGTTTTAGCGTCACAAAATGGCGGCCCATAACGCCATTTGGGGTTACCATTTTCAACCTAAATATAAAAATGCTACTTTCTTTCGCGCGTTCGGTTTGGTCGTAGTTTTATTTTTATATTTCATAAAAGTTATCGTATAGTCCATTATTTTGAAATTCTTAAAAATAAAAACAAAACGTATTATTTTATAAAGTATAACTGTATAACAACAGATTACGATACTATTATTGCTTGTTATTGTTAGCACAGCACTACAAATATAAAGCGCTGACATAACCTTGTAATAGCGCAGTATAGATTTAGAAAAATATTATTTACCAAGTTATTTGACACTGTATGTGCACAGTTTGGCACAAAATTATAACATTCATTGATTATTGATATAATAATGTTGTTTTAATGCTCATCAATTGTTAAAACGGTAAACAACCAGCAAACATATTTTTATCGTAACTGCAACGCCATTACAAAGTTACGTCGTCAGTTCAATCGCGACGTGTCAGACGTGTGACGGATGTATCACTTCGGAGTTGCCCTCCTGGAACGCATTCTCTGAACGGCCGTAGTAGTATTTTTTTAATAGTTTGACGTAAACGATTGGATGACAGCTGAATGGTTCATTACTTTTGTTTTTTTTTTAATTCAAAGCGTTAAAATTCTGCTTTTGCTGTGTTTACTTGATAATTTGGTTATGATTTATTTTATGATTTTGACGTAATATGTGCGTATATTAATACTGCCTACATCCTAACTAATATTATAAATGCGAAAGTAACTATGTCTGTCTGTGTCACTTTCACGCCAAAACCACTGAACCGATTTAAATGAAATTTGGTACATAGATAATCTAGAGCCTGAGAAAGGTCATAGGCTACTTTTTAATGCGAATAAATTGGCCAAGTGCAAGTTGGACTCGCACTCGTAGGGTTCCGTAACACAGTAAAGTATATACAGTTCTATGACTATGATTTTTCGCTACTACAAAAATTACTTTGTTTTTCATAGTGTTTATATAAAAAAAACAAAGTTATCTTTGCGGTCGCCATATCTTAAAAACTGCTGACTGTATCTCGTTCAAACCAATTTTCGTTGTTAGTTTTTATTGAGATCTGCAGCATATATTTTTTTTAGATTTTTCACTCCCATACTTTAAAAGTTAGAGGGGGGGGGGGGGGACACACATTTTACCACTTTAGACGCGCCTATCTTTCAAGTGATTGACTTTGAGAAAAAATGATTGTAGGAACCTCAATGTCATTTTTAAAGGCCTATCCATACACACGTATAGGTTTGAAGAATTTTTTTTGTGTAAGTTCCATGTATGGGATGCCCTCCCTTAAACTTTTATATTTTTTATTTTTGTATAAAAATCGGAAAGCGGTTTACAGAATACATCTACCTACCAAGTTTCAATTATGTAGTCCTAACAGTTTCGGAATAAAATGGCTGTGGCATACGGACGGACAGACAGACAGACAGACAGACAGACACACAGACAGACAGACAGACATGACGAATCTATAAGGGTTCCGTTATTTGCCATTCGGCTACGGAACCCTAAAAAGGGTTGTAAGGGGTTGAAAGGGGGGATTAAAAGTTGTATGGAAGTATCGTCATTTTTAGAGCTAGAAGCTTGAAACTTTTTTTTTAGGTTGTTGATTCGATATAAATGACATATGACATTTAAAGCTTGTGAGGGGAGGGGAGGGGGTAAGAGAGAGGAAGAGGGGAGGGGAGGGGAAGTGGAGGGGAAAGGGGTGGGGGGGAAAAGGGTGGGGGGAAAGGGGTGGGGGGGAAAGGGGTGGGGGGAAAGGGGTGGGGGGAAGAGAGAGGGAGAGGGGAGGGGAAGCGTGGGGGGATGGGAGGAGGAAGATTTGCGCGGCGTGGTACGGTGCTGTGTCGGTGGGATACGCATGTGTCTTATTTGTAAAATAATTAGCCTAAATAATTAAAATTTCTACCCAAAGACACTATTCCACGCGGACGAAGTCGCGGGTACAGCTAGTACTGAATAAATGCTTTGATTATTGAATCTAAAGTAATCGCAGATTTGTATGGAAATTACTATGACACTAACTAGATGGCGCTGTTTATGTCCATACAAATCTGCGTTTACTTTCACCTGATTGAGTATGTAAGTAAACCCTAAAGAATGTCACACTATGCACTCTGGTGGTAGACTTCGGCCGAGACGCGATTACCACCGATACCAACGAGCACAGAAATATTGCCAATCAGTTCGCCGAGTTTGCGGAATGAAACTTGCCAGCTTGGATGACGGGTTTGGAAGTGGCACTATGTGGATTAAACTGAAGTCAGTCTTCCAGCGCCTCGTCTTATTGTCGTCTTTATTTATTTAATTAAGAACCTAATATGAGAAATACTGAAGATACAGGTACCTACAACCTCTGTAGCACCAGCTACACTATGATGTCAGCAGCTTCGACATGACCTCAGGGCTACGCCGTAGTCATCCCAGCGCTACACGAGGGAAAGATGCGGGGAAGGAAAGGAAGGCAAGGCATTCTAATTAAACACTGATTAAGAGTAGACGTGTGTGTCGCATAAAATATAAATAATTGTTATTATACGTGATTTGAAACCACAAGAAAGGTGTCTCATTTCGGGACTCTGTAATGGTTAATTCCTCTAAGTATGTAGGTAAGGACCAGCAAGTAAAAGCAAATACCTAGCGAGATAGTCGATTTTAGGCTAGTATGCATCTATTATTATCGTTAGCTTTTTACTACATATGACATGTAGTAGTATTAACAAAAAGCTTGTGTACTCGTATGTAGAAGTGTTTAAGTTTAAATATTCTTGGACCGCATCGACACTTAACTTCAGGTGAGATTCTTTGTTAGACCTAAGTACTTTAAACCTTTGTAAGAATCGGGGTACGTTTTTTTATACTTATTTTTTATATTAAATGATAATTTACTGTGTAAATAGACACTAAATATGAAAGAATATTATTTATTCATAAAGAAACAGCTTAAAATTACAATGGTATTGACGACTAATATATAACTTTAACACAGAATGTAAAAAGGTGTGTCTCTAAGTACGAGTATATATGTATGTACACATTACATTACGTCTAAGGATAGACACATAGAAATAGGAATAATAAGGTATCCTATTTCTATGGATAGACATAAGTACGATTCCATTATGTACAATTGTAGAGTCTGTGCAAAAAGAGAACCTTCGGAGCGTTACGATGAACTAACATTCAAAGGTAAGGAAGGAAGGTACATACCCACTAGTAACACACGATAACGATATGTGTAGGTACCTACTGTGGTACCTACCAAGTATTAAAATTTTTTAGTCGTACTAGTAATGACAGCAGTGTTGTCAATGTCACAAACACAGTAAACTAAAACGACCAACGACTGACGCGACCTCAATTTCTACGACGATTCTCTTTTTTGCACTGACTCTACTGTACCGTACCATTTTATACAAGAAAACTGGAAGAATATTTATTAATTATAATATTTTATAATGTTTATAATATTTAAGGCCGCGTTTACAGACCAACGAGGCATCGTGCATCGTCTGGTGACAGTAACAGCAAGTCACCTTTTCAAAGAAAACGCCATAAGTTAGCTTTGTCGCACAAGATCTTAAAAGGGTGTTACACCACAATGAATCAAGGTCCATAACTTCTTAATCAGGAAGGTGTTATAAGAGTAAGATAGTAATTGTTCCTAATTAGGGATCGAAAGAGTACCCGGTCGCCATATATGTGCAGTGTAATAACACTTAGGGAGTGAGGGCGCCTAATAAGAAGCCACTCCCACCCTTAATTAGGGAGCCTGATTTAGTGTGATGTTTTTTTTAAATATCTTACAGGCTAGCGTTTGACCACTATCTCAGCTGTTGGTAAGTGATGATGCGGTCGAAGATGGTAAGCACGCTAAGCCTAGAATGGGAACTGGTTCTCAAGGATAGCTGCCGAAACACATTAGATGTTAGGCGACAGATTTTCTAACTTGAGGGTGGTAGCTGGTCAGGCGGACACTAGATAATGTCCTACCACCATGCGGGGTTTGTTGGCTTCTTAACGATGTTTTCCTTCACCGGAGGGTCACTGTGAGAAACGTACATAATTTTTTCGATAGAAAAATTAATTGGTGCACGGCGGCTTGAACTCTGTACCACGGCATCAAAGCCGACCGTTCTCCCGATTACGCCTCAGGGCCCTCTGTAATATATTTTTCCCCCCTTTCATAGAGACGCCATGCGCCAATCTATGAACGCAGCCTAATGTAGTAGAATAAGGTGGAATTCAAAACTTTTTGCAATAACTGTAAGATAATTTACAATCATGATCACTGTGCTCGTCCGAAAAGTTATTTATTAACAAAAAGTATTTAACAAGTAGGCACATTTTAATTTATGAATCCATTATACACCTGAACATAGTTTAAATACATTGTATTTTAGCTGCCAGTGGCGTCTATTATCAGTTGTAATAGGTAGTTAGTTTTCTTTTGCTGCACTTTACGCTTGTATAAGTAAATGCATAAATCTGCCTGCAGTTCTGTCGCCATAGTTATATTAACTTTATCTAGTCTCTAAAGTAGGTATGGCAGAAGATCTCTGTAGAGAAGAAAACTATCGCAGTAAACTTGGACAAACGTAACTTGGTGGCCTGGCACAAAATCTATAACATTCATAGATAGTATGTTAAAAAAACAACAGGTTGCACTCCGGGAGTGCCGGCAGAAGTGAAAACGTGAACACGTCATTTTTGAATATTTTGGAATGACACCTCGCGCAAGCGACCTGTAGGGCTATTCTGTAAGCTATCTTGGAAGCGGAATCCGCGTAGTATTACGAAATTCAACCGTATTACGAACGTGATACGATGGAATTTCGTAATACGAAATTCGAATCTCACTGCGGATTCCGCTGTCGAGATAGCTTACAGAATAGCCCAGCTGCACTCCGTCTTACAAATTTTCGATCAGAACAAATGACCTGACGCGAGTAACTTTTTTTACTCATCCCAAGAAAAGTGCACAACGCAGCTAAAGAAGTTTTCACTTCAAAAAGATGAGTATAGTAAGCGGCTAGCTCTGTTGTCAGAGTGTGTTGGCCGCCTGAAAGCCTCTGACATGGCCAACGACTACGCGGAAGAACACAAGTTAAAAAAAATTACGCTAATAAGCACGTTCCCGTCAAAACTCGTTCCCTAACTTAAGTATTACTAGGTACTCAACATGGAGGTTACTCCGTGGTACTCAACCGTGGTACAAGATGAGTAAAGAAAAGTCTTTACTCATGTTGTACCACGGTGTAAAGACTTTTCTTTACTCATGTGATGGTACTCAACCGTGGTACTCAATATGGAGACTACTTAAGAGTAATAATCAAGTAGATACAAGAGGGAGTGGCTGCATCCTAGACCTCGTAACTACACTACGCTATTCTATGGGCTGCACTAAGGAGTTTGAACCTCAGCCTGTCCCAAGAAGTTGGGACCTCAACCTTTTTGCTCAGAACATGTATTGCCGTCATTCAAGATCAAATTTTTACTATTAAATAGTTTGTACAGTCCGGCAAGTATAACTTGGCGCGGCTGTGCGCCACAGTGCTTTTACTTTGTACTTTGATAACAGTTTCTCTTAAACCACTTTTAATTACTTTTCGCATTATTGAACTATTTTATTGTAGCAGATTTATCAACAATAATGTTGCGGTAATCTCTCAATTAATAATGTAATTAATAATTGTCTCGGAATTAGTTCCAAAAACCACCACCGCCAAGTTATACTTGTCGGACTGTACTTCGTGAATCCTCCAGCTCTACCAAAAAGTTTGATGTTCAAACTTCTTGGGTTGCACCGTCGTTTCAATACTGATATATGAATGTATTAGATCTTGAGGTAGGCAACAGATTTTTGACACGTGGTATTTATAGTCGTCAGAATAAATACACGGAATACATTCAAGTACCTACCTACAAATCTATCTGTAGCAAAATACTTAGTAAGCAAATATTTATGTATTTACCAACATGCAATGCATATCTCTAGCACATTAGTAAGTAGCGTAAATGAGTTTGATAACTGATTCATAGATAGAAATATTCTACAGTGTTCTACAGATTTAAACTTGCTTAAAACATTCTACAGTGTCTACTTTTAAAAATTATACACTAAAATAAAATTGGGCTAGGCAGATAAAAATACCTATAATAGACACAATATGAGTTGAATCTAATTAAAAAAAAAACATATTTCACCTATTTCAATGATCATCTATATTTAATATATAGGTAATGAAATAGATTCATATTCGCTTTTGCATTATTGTTATATCTAATTTTAAAAATAATACAAACTTACTTACACTAAAATTATAAAGTAATTACAAACGAAAAATTATAAGATATGAGAATGTACCTTAAATTTAATAATTTTCAATTAATATTCATAATATTTGTTTACTTACACTAATTACGTATTTTGTCTACAAAGTTAAATTTACAGAATGGCTCCATTGATGTTGTAGTAACTTAAAAATAATAATGACTTAGGTAAAACTTAGCTTAAACGTTTGTTTTGGTGTTTTTGGTCGATAGATCTTTGGGAAAATACAAGTTTCAACTTAGGTATATATATATATCTATAGATATAGGTATGTATATCCATCACGTACATTTTGGCAACGGAACTATTGTGAAATTAAACCTATAATAAGGGCATGTGCCGCAATTAACATATTGATAATTTATTTTTCAGCTTCAGTAAGTACCTACCTAATCGATAAATGATCAATTCTCGTTATTGGGGTCAAAGTAAAATACAAAACACGAGAGAAGACTTCCTGAAAATATGACGCTAAGTGTCAGGTAAGTACCTATTGCCCGGTGGAGCGACGCGGCGCGAAAAGTGATAATGTGCCTACATGCATGCTCCATGATATATATCATACTACAAGAGGTATAGGTTGATAGGCTCCCGGCCTATCAAGCCTGGCGGTCGTCTAGTGGTAATAGGGATGTACTGTGGGGGTCGTAGTCAGCGATACAGAAGCAGAGGAGACTGAGGCGGGCGGGGGCAGGGCAGGTAGTGGAGTCGGCGGCAGTGTGGAGTAGACCTTCCGTTCAGGCAAGGCCGGCAGCGGCGAGGACAAGGCGAAACCCCCAAGCCCGCTGATCGAAGATCCTCCTGACAGAGCCTGGCTGTGCACGCTGCGCATACCCGGGAACATACTGCTGCCACCTGGAAATCATTAATGGTACAGGTTAGCATTCACCGTCAGAATAATGGTACAGGTTAGCATTTAGCATCAGAATAATGGTACAGGTTAGCATTTAGCATAAGAATAATGGTACGAATTAGCATTCATAATAATAAGTTAGCATCAGAATAATGGTACGGGTTAGTATTCGTCATCAGAATAATGGTACAGGTTCGCATTTAGCATCAGAAAAAACTTCGCTCAGCAGTGTAATCTTTTTTATAATTTCATCAATATGAAATAATAAATAATAAAAATAATAAAGTAAAAGTGAAAGTGGTCAAACGCTAGCCAATGCTAGGCGTTTGACCACTATCTAAACTGTTGGTAAGTAACGGTTTAGGATGGTAGCTAGGCCTAGAAGGGAACTGGCTCTCAAGGATAGCTGTCTAACATTAGTGATAATACTCGTAAGTAATTACAGTTTCATGAGACATGAACCCTGATAAGATGACTATTATTCTTGGGAAGACAGGATGACCTCTTCTATGATGCCACATTGATGACTATTATTCTTGGGAAGACAGGATGACCTCTTCTATGATGCCACATTGATGACTATTATTCTTGGGAAGACAGGATGACCTCTTCTATGATGCCACATTGATGACTATTATTCTTGGGAAGACAGGACGACCTCTTCTATGATGCCACATGGATGACTATTATTCTTGGGAAGACAGGACGACCTCTTCTATGATGCCACATGGATGACTATTATTCTTGGGAAGACAGGATGACCTCTTCTATGATGCCACATTGATGACTATTATTCTTGGGAAGACAGGATGACCTCTTCTATGATGCCACATTGATGACTATTATTCTTGGGAAGACAGGACGACCTCTTCTATGATGCCACATTGATGACTATTATTCTTGGGAAGACAGGATGACCTCTTCTGTGATGCCACATGGATGACTATTATTCTTGGGAAGACAGGATGACCTCTTCTATGATGCCACATTGATGACTATTATTCTTGGGAAGACAGGATGACCTCTTCTATGATGCCACATTGATGACTATTATTCTTGGGAAGACAGGACGACCTCTTCTATGATGCCACATGGATGACTATTATTCTTGGGAAGACAGGATGACCTCTTCTATGATGCCACATGGATGACTATTATTCTTGGGAAGACAGGATGACCTCTTCTATGATGCCACATTGATGACTATTATTCTTGGGAAGACAGGATGACCTCTTCTATGATGCCACATGGATGACTATTATTCTTGGGAAGACAGGATGACCTCTTCTATGATGCCACATTGATGACTATTATTCTTGGGAAGACAGGATGACCTCTTCTATGATGCCACATGGATGACTATTATTCTTGGGAAGACAGGATGACCTCTTCTATGATGCCACATGAGTTTGAGCCCTACCGCTGTTCCTTCCATCTTCCAGAGTGTAGTACTTGAGTACTATCTCGCGTGGTAGTAAGCGATGATGCGGTCGAAGATGGCTCAAAGGCCTGTGTGTTGCCGGAACATAGTTATGACGTTGGTTTCAAAATATGTAGCTCCTTAAATTAATAAGAGCTTGTAGTTACATTGATTGAGGATTGTCCATACAAAACAACTACCTAAGTACTTGCTTTCTGTTAAACCGTAATTGAGAAACTGAAATAGTAAAGCTCTAAACATCTCATAAATATATCACTAGACCAGACCATAAAGAGCTAGTTGTTATAGAGACAGGAGTAAAAAATAAATACTAAGTTCTAAAACTAAAACCCGACTATTGAAAAATCACGCTGGATACCCGTGGTCGTATGCTACTTAGCAGAATGTATTGTTTTGTTACGGTAGGTGACATATATACGATCACGGCTATCCTCTGAGCGAGCACCACTATGAGTATGTATGAAATACAATAAAATAAAAAATTACGTAATATAATCCGAGGTCTATGGTCCGAACTTAAATGCTTAACCTCTTATATTCACCAGAACACTGATTGTACCGTATACAACTAATAATTCTGTGACCGTAGTAGTAGTTTAGGTAGGTGCTAGTACTGTTAACTATTCTGTGGTACTACGACACTTGCGGAAACGGCATCAGTTTTCAAAGTAAATTCTACTAAACGATTTAGACTGGTGCCTCATTTGCGAGCAATTGTAGTCGGTCATCTTTGATTTTAAAACTATATTAACATGATATGAATGGTACAAAACACAATGTGAATTTTTCAAGTGGGCGTGGATGGCCTAATCCAAAACCATCATCCATCATTGGATTTTGAAAAATCAATATTCCTAGCCAGGAATCGAACCCGTTGATTTAGAAAATAAATATCTTTAAGAAGCATACATTACCTGTACCTTGTGCAAAAAGAAGATGGTCAATATGAAACGATCTTTGGAAAATATTCTAAATGAAATCAATAATATTGTAATGTAAATATGAATGCAGTACAATCCTTGAGACGACAAATCCAGCTATGTATTGAGAACAATTTATGGCCATCATTAGTCTAAGAATATTGATTTTTCTAAAATCCAATGATGCAGTTTTAGTTTTCGTCAAAATCAGGCCCGAGACTCATTCAAGTATTTTTCGATATTCCTCATAGTTTTAGATTTTGCCATACACGCCTACTTGAAAAATTCACCCTGTATGTTTAACAGTATATTTATCGTGTACTGTAGAGCGATGCTATGCGTGTGTGTGATCGCGTGCGCATGCGCACTGCGCACACGGGCTCGGGTGTTACTCGGCTACAAGCCACATGGTGTACCGCCATGTATAAAGTAAACAACGGAATGTCTGTTACAGCTTTTAGAGTAAAATACTGCTCTGCAGCTTCTCAGAATGACGAGGCACATGTTGGTAGGTGTAACGACGATCAGCTCAGCGGTTATTCTCAATCATTCGAAAAGTCGGACTCGCACTCGTTAGGTTCCGTAACACAGTAGAGTATTTTATAACTATAATTTTTAGCTAGCAAAAAATTAACATTGTTTCTCATAGTGTTTATATGAAAAATAAAATTATTTTTGCGATTTTGAAAATGTACTACTCGTATTTCTCTAAAACTGCTGACTATATCTCTTTTAAACCAATTTTCGTTGATAGTGTTTATTGAGATCTATAGCATATATATTTTATAGATTATTCACTCCCTTATTTATAGTTAGAGGGGGGGCACACATTTTACCACTTTAGAAGTATCTAGTTTTAGGAACTTCAACGTAATTTTACAAGATCTATCTATAGACACCCGCAGGTATTAGTTTTGATGATTTTTTTATAGTTTCATTCCATGTATGGGGAGCCCTGCCTTAATATTTTATATTTTTACTAGCTGTGCCCCGCGGCTTCGCCTGCGTTAAAAACAACTTTCATTTATTTAATGTTTTTTTCACAAGAACCATCTCCTGACGATAACAAACACGACAAAAAAGAATTAGCGAAATCGGTCTAGCCGTTCACGCGTGATGCCGTGACCAAGGGCAATTGGGATTCATTTTTATATATAAGAAGATTTATGTAAAAAAATCGTAAATAGGTTCACAGAATCTACCCACCAAGTTTCAACTGTGTATTGTTCTAACAGTTTCGGAATAAAGTGGCTGTGACATACGGACGGGAAGACAGACAGACAGACATGGCGATATAAATAAGGGTTTTGTTTTTGCCATTCTGCTACGGAACCCTAAAATGAAGCTTTCGAATTCGAATATCCTACGTTATCATCGACTTTATTGTTATGAAGTCGATGATAACGTACATACGAAGTCGATGTACTTTCGTCGGATTGATAACGTACGTTATCAATCCGACACGTGCCTTACCTATGAAATATTATCGAAATTGCAGAATATAACTACACATATAATAAGTATTATATTGGGTCATCTAAAATATATATTAAGTATACAACATTATATAGTGATATTATTTATATAGTTATATACTGAGAAATGGACTGAAAACACACAACACTCAAATTGCTACTGAAAATGCCTAGTGCGGCATATAAAGTCTTTTCGGTATTAAAATTACCTAGTGTTATTTACAGTACATTCCAGCTTTAGCCACAGAACATCGATGATTTGTGCTTTAAATTAGCCGAGGCAAATAAAACTCGATCAGTAATTTAAATAGTTATAGTTCGTTAGTTACTAAAGCTGGGTTGCACCATCTTACTTATACCGTAACTACATTATAACCGGTGTTTTTGTATGAAGTTTGACTGATTTTTGACGTTTGTAATAGTTAAAGTAAGGTGGTGAAGTCTTAGGAGGAAGTCCTCCTAGAAAACTAACTAGTAACTACTAGTAACTAACTAGTAACTAGTAAACTCTAGAACTATTTACTTTAAACTTCAAACCTTTACGTCAACCTTGTTGGTTAATTTGTTTAAAGTACCTGGGTGACAGAGTTTTGCCCGGTTTTTGAGTAAAATTATGTTTCTATAAAAATAATTTATAATCGTACAAAACGAAAAAACCGACTTCACATGCCGTGATAGTCAAAGTACTGGCTAGTTATAATCATGTCATCAAAGTGTACAAATTTGCTTATATTGTTTACCTCCATATCTCTGGAGATAATTGTTATATCTCAATAAAATTTAAATGGAACCGAACGGGAGGCATAATCTCTCAAACTAAAAATTATTTTTCAAATCGATTTGACGGAGTTCTGAGGTAACAAACATAAAAAGAAAAAAAAAACATTGGAATTGAGAACCTCCTTCATTTTTTGTAAGGTCGGTTAAAAAAGCATCAACTAGGTCACTGGGTATATAAACCCTATCTAAACACAAAATTACATTCAATTCGTTATAGCTATTTTCGAAATACGCATCCAAACTACATACATACAATCACGCCTTTTTCCCGTTGGGGTAGGCAGAGACTACTTCTTTCCACATGCTACGATCCTGACATACCTCCTTCGCTTCTTCCACTTTCATGAGCGTCTTCATACATGCTCGCCGGTTATAGGTACTTTTGACTTGGCCTTTTTAGGGTTCCGTACCCAAAGGGTACCAACGGAACCCTATTACTGAGACTCCGCTGTCCGTCTGTCTGTCTGTCTGTCTGTCTGTCACCAAGCTGTATCTCATGAACCGTGATAGTTAGACAGTTGAAATTTTCACAGATGATGTATTTCTGTTGCCGCTATAACAACAAATACTAAAAACAGAATAAAGTTAAAGATAATAGAGGGTTCCCATACAAGAAACGTGTTTTGTCGGCATTTCACGCCATCTATGAACGCTTAGTTAGGAAAACGTCCCATAGATGGCGTTATATTGAAATATCGATCCCTAACACCTTTGTTAGACGTTATAAGAAACGAAATATTTATTAATTATTATTTTTTGCTGGCGAAAAATGATAGTGGTATTTTTTGCTCGATCTTATAGAATACTGTAGTGTGGTACGGAACCCTACGAGTGCGAGTCCCACTTGCACTTGGCCAGTTTATTTTAAAACGTCTCCGATCTGGTCGTGATACGTTCGCCTAGGTCGGCCTCTACCAACTGACCCATTCACACTCGTCTCATAAATCTGTTTCGTCAATCTTTCTTCATCCATCCTCTCTAGATGTCCAAACCATTTAAGCATCCCCTTCTCTATCTTTGTCACTACATCTTCTACCACACCACAACATTCCCTTATCACGCTGTTCTCCAACTTATCCATCAGAGTCACTCCGATCATACTTCATCCAGACTAATATTATAAAAACGTTTGTAAGTTGTCACTCTGTCACTCTGTCACTCTATCAGTTTGTTACCTCATCACACCTAAACGGACGATCCGATCTTACTGAAATTTAACACGGAGATATAGACGTAGACTACTTTTTGTAAAAATAAAATCTGCTTAACAGAGATAAAATTCTAGGTGTACGTGAACAAATTCGCAGTTATCAGTTACTTATAAAAAAAACCTCAAAAATGGCTCGATCGATTTGATGATTATTTTGATTTGATTGCTTTAGGGTACTTAAATCTAACAATAATTATTTAAATCGTTCGAGCGCCGACACCGGTTTAGGAAAAACTGTTAGGAAAATCTCTAAAGAACAACCGTAAAAATGAGAAAATCTAAATCGATAATTGTGGAACAGGAAATTGCCTCAAAGGTAGTAAGTACCGGGTGATTTAATGTGAAATAAAAGGCCAACAAGACCCACGACGTCGATTTATGATGGACATACCTACTCATACTGAGTCTCAAACTCGCACGAAGTTCGGCCCTATATCATTATCATGATATAGGGCTTATCATCCTAGCATCATAGGTATCATCATGAGAACAGCCAATAATTGGAACGTCCGACGTCTTTCCTTCAAAGTACCAAAGTACCTACCTATCTACTGAGCAAAGGTGACATCCCTGCGTGACTGCATATACACTTATCATCAAGTTAGTTTGTAGGCAAAATATTGTTCAGACAACTATTAAAAATAAATTGCAGCTCCTACTCAAAGATAAATTATTGTTATCTAAAATCTTTACAAATACAAAAACAAAATAATGTATTGTCAAAAAAAAATTGTTACAATTTACATAGACTTAATTACAAATTTACCGTAAAAATGCCAATTGGAGTACACTCAGCATTATTCTGAGGAGATGTGAATATCCACAGAGCTGATTTTCAGTGACCCCGTTGCTCGAACTCGGGTGTTAGTCGAGCATAAATGTTAGTGGTAGCGGGTAATTATACTCGTACATCAAAACAATTACAATTTCAAAAGCTGCACTTACATTGAAACAAAAAATTAAATACTTTACTTTACTTTTTTAAAATTATATATAAGGAAGGTACAGGACAATCACGATGCATGTTACTGCACTGCGCCTGTTACCTTGACAAATAAAGATGTTGAGTCTTACATGCGCTGTAATTTCACTGGACACTTTGCCATTTCAACCGAAAAACATTCCTATATCACGGCTAAAAATTAATTGGCAAAGCGGTGGTAAGCAGAAGTCCTACCACTACTTTACCGCTCTTTTCTTATAAACTTACTAAATTATAAAGTTCTACCTTTATCCTACCAAATTTCAACGAATCCTCGCATAACATCTGCTGGCTGTTCCAAAACCAACGACGTAGGTAAATTGGAGCATTATTGTTAAACAAGCGATTAATTTAGAAATCATCTCCTAATGGGTTGGCAGCTATTTCGGCTGACCAACCTCAAAACGTGAGCGTTCTCATCGGCACTGAAGAGCCCGAAATAGTTTAAAGTGGAGTACTCGGTAAGTACTGGATGGGTTGTCATCGCTTTTTGAACTCGTAGATCAAGTGAAGTCGAGCAGCCGTCGACAAGGTAAATTGCTGTTAGGTTGGAAAGCGACGAAAGAAGACCGCCGAGCATACTTCACCACTCTCTCACTCTCGAACATTACCAAATGATAACGCCATATAAATGTATCACAACGTTATCGAACTAATTAAATTACTAGCGACCCGATCCGGCTTCGCACGGGTAAAGCATATTGCATTCATCTTGTTGCGTCGGGTAATAATTAACATTTCCAAAATTCATCATCAGATTTCAACCGATTTACATTTACTTTTGTTATATAATTTGGGAAATTACAGAAAATGGTATACTTAACATTTGAAAAATAGGGCTTTTGAAAAATTGACAATTGTTACACTTTTTAACGGACTTCACAAAAAGGAGGAGTTTCGTCTGCATTTTTGAAGTGAAAACTTCTTTAGCGCCGTTGTGCACTTTTCTTGGGATGGGTAAAAATGTTAAACTCGCGTCAGGTCACGTCACGTGATCGAAAATTTGTAAGACGGCGCGAAGGCGCTTGCTCGAGCTGTCATTCCAAAATATTCAAAAATTACGTGTTCAAGTTTTTACTTCTGCCGGCACTCCCGGAGTGCAACCCGTTGTTTTTTTAGGGTTCCGTACCCAAAGGGTAAAACGGGACCCTATTACTAAGACTCCGCTGTCCGTCTGTCTGTCTGTCTGTCTGTATGTCTGTCCGTCTGTCACCAGGCTATAGCTCATTAACCGTGATAGTCAGACAGTTGAAATTTTCACAGATGGTGTATTTCTGTTGCCGCTAGAACAACAAATACTAAAAACAAAATAAAGTTAAAAATTAAAGGGGTCCCCATACAAAAAACGTGTTTTTAAACGCCATCAATCTAATTAGTTTCGGCAAAATGACATAGTTGGCGCTAGTAAACGAGCCCCGTCTTTCTAGATCGCGACCAAACCAAATATTCTTGGTAATATCAATTAATCAAATATATGAGGTTGAAACTCTGTTATGTTTCGTATTGTACGGAACCCTCCCTAAGTGTGCGATAAGAGACGCGATGCTGACTCGCACTTAGCCAGTTTTATTTTATTTTTATCACATTGTAATTTAATCGAGATCTGATGAGTATCTTCAGAGATATGGAAATAAAAACCTCAAACTTGGTACTAAAAATGACTAGCGCGACATTTGAAGTCGATTCTTAGTCGATTTTATTGTCGAGTTGATTTTTTGTTTATTAAACGATCTTAAATTATACAATAATACTAGTATTGATATCTTCGAGCATTTACCAATGGAGATGTTAACACAAAGCGTACCCCTCTGCTGGCCATATAGCCATTATTGGCCATATGTGCGTGCGTAACTACGCTGTATTTTTAATACTGTGTGCTTGTTTCAAGCTAGTGTGCAGGATCGTTAAAGTGAGCGATTTGTGTGTGTGCAATGCGTGTTTACCTCGTCCCCCGTAAGTATCGGCAGAAAAAAATGTTTGCGGATTACAACGTTAACATCTCCATTGGTAAATGCTCGAAGATTGATATAGACAAAGTACGTACCCTACTTGTTCTGAAATCTTTCTCCGTACGCTTGGTAAAGAAAGTAGAAGTAAAGTCCAAATATTTTTTTTAATAATATCGCTTAAAAACTAAAAAAGAACCGACTTCAATGTTCATTTTCAGTATCAATTTTGAGATGTTTATCTCAATATCTCTGAAGATACGTATCAGACCTCGATAAAATTACCATGGTACCACACTTGGGATATCTCCTTTCGAACAAACAAAGAATAATCAAAATCGGTGCATAAATGACGAAGTTATCCCCGAACAAACAAAAAAAAAATAAATAAAAATATACGGTTGAATTGAGAAACCTCCTCCTTTTTTTGAAGTCGGTTAATAAAACGATGAAGGTCTGCACATTGCATCGGAATACGAACTCTATGCTGCATCACTCTAGTTATGTCAAATTATACATATTCTGTTTGATTGTATAGATTTCAGTCAATATAATTTATCAGCTTTCTATCCCAAAGAGAATATAAATACTTCCGTCTAAAATATCCGCACGCATAAAATGAATAGCTATTCTAACAGGCAGACTTAGATAATTTACGTAAATTATCTAAGCAGGCAGGATTCGCCTGAAAAATACTATCCAAAATAGAATTCGCATAATTTGCAGAGCAAGTATTTCTAAAATAAACAATTCTAAAAAAATAACGCAATATAAGCCAGCGAGTTATGTGAATCCTGAATGCCAGGAAATTATATCTGTTTAAAATTACTGTAAACGTGTTTTTTATGTCACTGTACGGTAATAAAACGGGTTATTCTTTTTAAACGGCACACGGAACCCTAATTATGTAGTTTTACGACGGGGCATACGGGATATATTCCAATGGTTTAAAAAAAAAAATAGTTGATGAGACTATGAAGCGATGTTACCGTGGCATTTAGGATTCACGAGGACGCAATTACCCAGATAAAAATGTAGTATCTCAATAATTATACACAGATAAAAATATGAGTGAAATGTTCACTTATGTTTTGAGAATTCGTCATCAAATTAGCACATAATTATTTGGGATACAATCAATTGTGGTAGGTATTTAAAATTCGCGATTGTCATGATTAGTCCAATAACTGTACGTTATACCTGGGTCGGTAGATGTTCCCGTAACCAACAATCGAAGTTCAGGTGATACCGGTGTACGGTGAATAATAGTCTGGTATTGCGCCTTCGTGCCTCCCTATGCAAATAAAATAGAGTGAATATTACAACATTTTGATAATCTAAAGTGCCATATATATGTACTAGCTGATACCCGCGACTTCGTTCACGTACACCAATAATTTAGTAGCCTATGTTACTCCTCATGCTAAAAAGTATCTACTTGTTAAATTTCGGTATGTTCGGATCGTCCGTTTAGGTCAGTGGTTCCCAACCATTGGTCGACCAACCACCGGCGGCAAAAGATTTAAAACAGACGAAACAATAATTCTGCTATATAAAATGAGCACCCCAATTCAAGAACTTGTATAGAAGATGCCAGTATTCTCAGCCTGTTCTGTCCCACGGCAGTGCAAAGGTCTCTTCTAAAAAAAACTAAATTATACTAAAAATTTGATTAATACATTTTATATTTTAACTTTGTGGTCCCTGCAACTAATAATAGACTTAAACTTGGTCCCTGACTTATGGTCCCTGGTCACAAGAAGGTTGGGAACCACTGGTTTAGGTTAATATAGGTAACAAACAGACAGAGTTACAAACGTTTTTATAATATTAGTCTGGATATATTTTTTATTTTTTTTTATTAAATAGCTTTAGGCAACCATCTCAACTGGTCGTAAGCGATGATGTGGTCGAAGACGGTAAATACGCTAGGCTTAGAATACTCTGACGCTCAAGGGCAAAGTGCTGCCGAAACACCGTAAGGTTATGGCGGCAGATTTTCTCCTTGATGGTGGTAAGCTACTTTTTGGTAGCAAGTTAAGCAGAACATCGACATAATATGCTCCTAGCCATGGATGAACACCCGCGCTAGGATTTGAACTGGTGACCTCTTACTTAGAAGTCAATCCATCTACCCTTAACGCCACGGGACTCTCAAAAATAGATGTAATGTATGTTTCAGACAAAGATTATCGCTTACAATAGGTAAGCTCCAGGTTTTCCCCGGAACCACAATCATAATATAATATTATGTTTAAGTTTACATTAGGTAAGCGTCTGGCTTGTCCCGGTACCACAGAACAGATAATAATATGCCGGTACCATAAATATTATGTTTTAATTATCGTCTTGAAACATTCGCCTACTTTTTATCTTATCTAATACTATAAGAATATTTGTCCTGACATACTGACTGACTGACTGACTCACTGACAGACAACGCACAGCCTAAACCGCTGGTTGTAGAGACTTGAAATTTAGAGGGTATATTTGTCTTAGTACGTAAGGGTGTACTAAGAAAGGATTTTCCAAAATTCATCCCTTAAGGGGATGAAACGGAGGTTTAAAGTTCGTATGGAGAAACAAGATAAGATAGTCTTTTCTATTCGAAACTTCGCACAAGTACTTCAGTTAATAAATAAGTTAATACGCGTTTCAGGCTTTTTCGAAATGCCACCCCTAAAAGGGTGAAGTGGGGTAACAAAGTCTGAAATCAATATTGATTCGGATTGCGCTGAAATGTGGCATGCAGATAGTTATTACGACGTTAGTTCCCTCTGAGAAATGATTTTCTAAGATTCACCCCTTAAGGGGATGAAACGGGGGTTCAAAGTTTGTATAGAAAAAAAGATAAGACAGTCTTTTCTATTCAAAACTTCGCACAAGTACTTCAGTAAATAAATAAATTAATACGTGTTTCAGGCTTTTTCAAAATGCCACCCCTAAAAGGGTGAAGTGGGGTGACAAAGTCTGAAATCAATATTGTTTCAGATTGCGCTGAACTTTGGCATGTAGATAGTTATTACGACGTTAGTTCCCTCTGAGAAATGATTTTCTAAGATTCACCCCTTAAGGGGATGAAACGGAGGTTCAAAGTTTGTATACAGAAAAAAGATAGACAGTCTTTTCTATTCAAAACTTCGCACAAGTACTTCAGTAAATAAATAATTTAATACGTGTTTCAGGCTTTTTAGAAATGCCACCCCTAAAAGGGTGAAGTGGGGTAACAAAGTCTGAAATCAATATTGTTTCGGATTGCGCTGAAATGTGGCATGCAGATAGTTATTACGACGTTAGTTCCCTCTGAGAAATGGTTTTCTAAGATTCATCCCTTAAGGGGATGAAACGAGGGTTCAAAGTTTTTATAGAGAAAAAGATAAGACAGTCTTTTCTACAAAATAAACGTTTTAAGTAAATAAAATAACTCTTTAACGCGGGCGAAGCCGCGGGGCACTTCTAGTGCTGATTAATCAAGCTATTGACACTACTGGTCTGATTTTATGTGACGAATACGTAGCTTAGACACATAAGTAATTCCTTCTTTACTCATGTGGCTTAGAGGCTAAGCACGCTTGCCCAGAAGATACCTATCCACTCGCGACTTGAAGACCAAGGCACAGAATACTTAACAGTACTACGTAACCAACATAGTGTCTGAAAGGCGAATATTAGACAAGACACATTGAGTATTATTAAATATATTCTTTTCGTGGCATCATATTCTCTGTGTAGCTTAGTTGCTAAATTAACATTTTAACTGTACTATCTTAAACCAAAATAGCTCATCCGAGCATTTAAATATTCGTAACCTTCGTGTGCGGCCCAATAAAAAAGGGTTGAAACTGTGAAACACACGTGCACTACCGAAACGGAATAAGGTAAATAAAAAATGCCGGATTATTTGCTGCGCAACCGAGCCAAATGTTGTTTAAATAAACACGTTTTGTTCTTAGATAACGTAGATATGCGACATTATTATTAGGTTCTGAAAGCCGCATAGTAGTCTGATTGAACATCGATGGATAGATAGATAGATAAACATTTTATTACACCATAAAAATTAAAAGTAAGAAATGGTACATAAAACATAATGTTGCAACAGGCGGTCTTATCGCTTAAAGCGATCTCTCCAGACAACCCTAACATCGATCAACATATATATAACCGTGGTCTTAATTAATATTTTATTGTCTAAGATTTTGTGCAGTCAGCCTAAACCGGTTTATGATAAATATTAAGATTAATATTTCTCATAGAATTAAAATATAGGTATTATCTGGACTTTAAAATACTACCCGATGAGTGATAATAAAATATAGGCAGGCACTCTGTTTACCACTGAACTGTTTAACACTGATTAATAAACAAAACCTTCGATGGAGGAGTTCAAGGGCTAACCAAAGATGTATGTTCCGCGAAAATCTATAGTTTTCGAGAAAATTGCTTTCTATGTAAATATTTTTTTTTGCTTTCTAGTCACACTTCAGTGTTTCTGGTTGTTGCCCGAGATGTTACGTTATTTTAAATTTATTATGTAAGATATGCACATCAAAAAATGCAACAGGATGCAGTGGGAGCTTAGTTCATTAAGCCAGTGCGCTTGATACCAGGCAATCATAAACATTGAAGAGCTTAAATCTGTTCGTGCAAACGGCACACATCTAAGAGGTGTCTAGGTTTATAGGGTACACAGATAAGGTACGCGTGTCCAACCTATTATAGAAGAAGTTCGTTATTAATTAATATATTGTGCTGTGTCGCCTGGTGTTGCTAATTTTACCGACACATGATTTATTTCATAATTGACAATATTACATTGTCAAAATAGGTTTATTGTATATATAGATACATCTCTTAATTTTTTAACCGACTTCACAAAAAAGGAGGAGGTTCTCAATTCGTCTGTATGTTTTTTTTTGTGTATGTTACGCGATTACTGCGTCAATTGTGAACGGATTCAAATGATTGTTTTTTTAATAGGTAGGGTACGTTTTCGAGGTGGTCCCATTTTAATTTTATCGAGATCTGATTAGTATCTCCAGAGATATGGAGATAAATGCCTCAAACATAGGAGAATGTACTGGTTTTAGAAGAAGAGTCCTAAGAAGATTATACACAATGGAGGTTGCTATTGCATATACTTTTGAAGACTAAATAAAGACCGGCAAGGTCGAGTTGGACTCGCCCACCGAGGCTTCCGTAACAACGTTGGTTGGTACCAATAAGGCTAGACCTCTAAATTGTATGAGCGCCCATATAACTCAGAGGCCTACTTTGATTGGCGTTAACTATGTATGTATGGGGATACCCTTTTATTGTCAATTTTTTTTATTTTTTGGAATTTTTCCTTTATTTGTGCTATAAGACCTTGCTTCTTGCCAAATTTCATGATTCTAGGTCAACGGGAAGTACCTTATAGGTTTTCGACCCAAAACCTATAGGGTACTTCTGGTTGACCTAGAATTGTCAATTTTGGTCTAAAGCAAGGTCTTACAGCACGAGTAAACGAAAAATTCCGAAAAATAAAAAAAGTTGAAAATTAAGGTAAATTTTGGTACTTACAAGTTTTCGCGAAAATCTAAATTTGCCTATATCTTTTTATCGTGTTGACTCAAGACCTTGATTTTTATACACCTAATAGGGACTATAGACTTCTATATCTGGTATAAATTTAAACTTGCTAAGTCCACCCGTTTCTGGGAAAATAGGTGCTGACATACGGACAGATGGACGGACAGACAGACAGACAGACAGATAGACAGACAGACAGACGGACAAGAAAGTGGTCTTATAAGGGTTCCTTTTTTTTACCTTTTGAAGTACGGAACCCTAAAAAATATGACCTTGAATAATGTTTATACATCTTTCTTCACGTTGATTTTGGTTTTTGACAGATATTCTTATGGTAACTGTGAGCGAGATAGAAACAAAGGTGGGGAGAATTAATTTGTCTTCACAGGAATGTTCTACGGGGCAAAGTCTTGTTAGGGTGCAAACTTGGCTTGGCAACTTGGCTGGCACCGACTTCAAATAGATAAGTAGGTAGCGCTTATAATAATTATATTAAGTTATTTATTTTTCGCTTTTGAGTGCCTGTTTGTGGTTATAAATTGGTTTTATTTTTTTGAAAAATAATGTATATAGGTAACATTTTAATTGTATTATTGGTTGTCATAACAACCATAGTATGTGACAAAATCAAGTGTCTAGTTGTCTACTGTCTATGACGGTTTCTTTACCTAAAACAAAAAGAAAACCATTGACCAATTCCTTGGTTTAGTTTATATCGCTTTAGTTCTTTGGTGAATAATTTAGTTCCGGATTCAATTCCGCAGTGATCAAAATATAACATTTTATTAGTTTAGTTCCTAAACCTTAGTTAAAATGCTGTTAAAATGACGTTCATCATGACATTTCGATAAAGCCTGACATGTTTAAAATTAAGTTATAAATATGAAATTGATTAGGTTTTAATTGCTTAATATAATACTGTGAGTTTATAAATACCTGCCTTACTGTAACCAGTAGCCACTGCATCAACAATACGACTGTACCAGGGCAGTATAACCTGAGAGAGATAGCAAAGCTAGGCGTAGCCTAGGGGGATAATGGGGGTAGCACTTAGAATGGAAGCTCTGAAACTATGCAATTGGATGCTGGCTGAAACGGCGCCTTGTACTTCCTAGTCGCAAGGGCGATAGGGCGATAACGCTTGCATGAAAATAAAATTAAAAGTGCATTCGCATATAAAGGGGACAGTTTTATGTAGCTTGCATTAGTAGAAGAGAGATAGTAACAGCGGATGGAAAACTGGTGGAAGGTGGCGGAAAAGCTCAGTGGATAGTGGGAGTCTAGGCATATTTATAAATAAAACTTAATAAAAGTACACGTATAAGGAATTGTTGCACTTGTTCTGTCATTTGTTTGTATTTAATGATTTTGTGGTAAGGTACAATAAGTTCCTAAATGTATGATAAAACATGCAATGAAATGAAACGCAAATGACTTAACATCACGCGTTAGGATATTTCCTTTTGAGATCGTATGTGCTACTGAGCTAGAGTTTTTTGGTCAAGATTTCTCAAAGCGACAATTCCTGGAAATTATGCTTTCCTCGAGACGAGAAAAATTGAGTTAAGAAATCGAGAATTCGAGAAATTCCTGCCGATATATGTATTATATTTAAATAAAACTAATATTTAAATGAAACGTGTTTAATTATTTGGATGAACATTATTCATTAGGGTTCCGTTCCTTAAAAAGAAAAAAGGACCCCTTATAGGATGACTTTGTTGTGCGTCTGTCAAGACCCTTTTGTCTCAGAAACGCGTAGAGATAAAATGAAAAATACCCAATCATTTGAAATAAGTTTCAATTTAATAACTCTAAAACTCAAGTTTAATGTAACTTTCAGCTTTGAAAAAATTAAACTTCTAAATCAACGCGAACAAAAGATATGTCACAACGCAACCGTTTCCCTTGTGAACTATCGATTTCACAAGGGAATCAAAACCTATAGGGTACTTTCCGATGACCTAGAATCATTAAATTTGGCAAGAAGCAAGGTCATACAAACCCGTGAACGAAAAAAAAAATTTAAAGCCGTACATATGTAAATAACAAACAAATTTGCAGTTGGTGCAATAAGCAGTAACAATCTCTAGGGTTCGAACAGAAATAAAGTCGGTGCGCAAGTGAAATTTGCACTCAGCCTGTTTTTTTCATTCCTTTACCTAAATTGAAAATGTTTACGTGACTCTCTTAATGTAAAGAGAATAAAGCTAATTCTAACCGAGCTAAGATGAAACTAATATTCTCCTGAAAACATACGCATGTCTCATGTCTCAGTTATGAGAAAAGACAATAATTATTCTTAAACATAATGACTGGATGAATCACCTAAGAAAAACTGTAAAAGATAATCTGCTTTCTGTTCAGCAGAATTTCAAACACGTCAGTTAATTTGAATCAAAAATGCTCATAAACGGGTACCTCGGGCGGTGAGCGTAAACATAACATCAAGGTTGTCGTTCTTTAAAATCATTCTCATTTTATGAAAGCGTAGAGTTCCGCCGACGGCGATATTTTTGAAATACCTATTGCATTTATAAAGATCAAACGGCTCCAGCGAACGGGCGTTCGTGTAAACAAATCTTGTAACGCATGCGCCGTAGTCTGCCCGTAGCCGCGTAGGCACGATCCACTCTGACCCATTACCCAACGTAAACTCTGGCGCGCGCTCGCAGATCAAATCACTGAATACTTTTTACGAGAATTTTGATGAAAGTGCGTCTGAGAGAAGTAAATTAGAACGCGATCCAATTAGCCGGGAATGTTTGTGATACTTCGTGACGGGTGTTAGCTTTGAATAGGTAGTCGGTCTGCAGGGAACTTTCTACTGGTGTACTTTACAATAGTCTAATGTGATCGAGCTTGCGGGTAAAAACACACAATCATACAGCCAATTTCAGTCACAATAACTAGGCATATAGCACAGAATACAAAGATACTAAGCACGCTGTAAACCGCGTATCTTGTATCTATAAATAGTTCGGCTAGCAGTATATCAATGTTCGAATAATAAATATTTTAACACATCAATTAAAAAAACATTTTCTAATATATTTCGTTACTATTACTAATGTCACATTATATGTTAATGCAAGTACCTACTCGTTCATTTACCAACGGGACGGGACTGCGTGGTTACGAATCGTTCGGCATCGAATAAAACCGACATGATACAGCGCATCCCAGTCGGACGTGAGACGTAGAATGTGAAGGATTGGTGGATGGTTGCCATTGCACATGTTACCGCAGGTTTTATGGCGTCATAAGCGAGTGTTGGTGCTTCTGAGAACGGGGCACATGTACCGCCATAAACTGGGTATTATCCGGCCCCGCTGGGTATTATGCGCCTGCGCCGCGGCATCGACCGTTTATTAAAGGGAGTATTAAACCACACTGAATCAGGGTCCTTAATTAAGGAAAGGCCTAGCCCCTAATTATCCGCCTCAACTCCCTAAGTGTTATTACACTGCATATATATATTGGCGGACCGAGTCCTTTCTTTCCCCCTAATTAGGGACTGGCTTACTATTTTTACACCTCCCTAATTAAGAAGTTAGCGACTTAGCCAAATCGGTCTATCCGTTCTCAAGTTATGGCGATATCAAGGGAAATAGGGTTTATTTTTAAGCCCCGACAAAATATTATTTAGGTGTTATAAGTTTGCTTTGTGTGATAACGGATGAACCGATTTTGATTTAGTTTTTTTTATCTTAATTGAGAGTGTTCTTAGCTTTGATTCATCAAAATCCGCTCACCCGTTTTAAGACTACTTATGAGCTTTTTTTCTAAGTGATGGCGCTATTAGATCAACTGTATTTGGTCTGATCAATTCGATATTTAGTATCCTCCTACTTTAATGATCTTGTAAGAACATGGTAGCATTGACTTGATGCTGGGACATCTCCTGAATACTGAATATAATTATACATATACGTATATTAGTCGGAGGTGGTTTAAAATTTTGAATTTAAGTATTAAGTTATTTAAGTATTATATTGTACGTAAATAACAGATGTACATCAACATTTTCAGCCACATTCTGGAAAAAACATGCAATTATGTGATAATGCAAAAGTATGGTATAGTCAAGCTGATCTGATGATATTAGGGAGTTCCAGTCCCTTGATGGAAAACATTAGGACAGTCGAATTTGGAAAATGTTTTGCTTTCCGTCACATATTGGTGAGCTAAAGACAAATAGATGTTTGATTACTCAAGTATACAAACCATCCTCAAAATGATTATATCCCTATGGGATAAAAAAAACCGGCCGGCCAAGTGCGAGTTGGACTCGCGCACCGAGGCTTCCGTACAAACTTGTCAAACTAGGTTAAAGGACAAACTTAACTTTGCAGTCCGATAGCTAGACTGTTAATACACCAACCAAAAATAATAACTTTGTAATAGTAATTTCGCTTTTTTTGTGTATTAAACTACACATTTACGGTTTTTAGATTCTTTCTTTATAAGTGCTTCAGGACCTTGTTTCTTGCGAAATTTCATGATTCTAGGTGAACGGGAAGTATTAACCCTATATTAGATATAGGTTTTGATTACCTTGTGAAATCGAAAAATATGCGACATAAACGGTCATATCTTTTGATCGCGTTGACTCAAGTTTAATTTTTACACAACTAAAAAAATACAAAATTTGAAAAATACCGTAGATTCGAGTATTTGACATCAGTTTCAACTAAATATCTTTACACGTTCCTGAGAAAAAAGGTCTTGACAGACAGACAACGAAGTGATCCTATAAGGGATCCTTTTTGCCTTTTGAGGTACGGATCCCTAAAAAGTAACTACTGACTATGTTCATAGGGCTTGTACTATTATTTATTCTGTGATTGAAATCCTCCCTCGAATAAAAACCTCCCCGATTTTCGAAAATTTTGCTATGCTTCACCAGGGTATCATAATCGAATGGAGTTATATCACAGAATAATGAATAGTACAAGTTGTACCCAGATATTCCTGTACCGAACTCCCAGATATCCCGAGAGCAGATTTTCGGTGTATCAATATTCACAATCAAATCAAATGTTAGTGGCAGGATTTTTGCTAGTCCTCCTGGGGCAGTACCTACACTCTGTCCGCTCTCGTGAAATTGGTCAAACAATAAATTAAATTACAGAACATGTGACACATGAGACAAAATCAAGGTAACGTGAGCATTGCAGGGCAATCCCGAGTTTTGAGTGCCACTGTTTATGTTTTAAGTGAACGTCACTTACAAATATAATGAACCGGGCAAGTGCGTGCATATAGTTATTCAATTGTTTTCAATTGTGCACAATCATTAATTATTTATAATCATTTATAATTGTTATTCCCTTAGCTAAAAACGTTGCAAATATAAGTATTTACGTTGAAGAAATACGACAGACCCAGACTGTTATGTCATGCATGACTCAATACATGCATTGACGAATGTATAAAGGTTTCTAGAACTACGGACATAATTACCGTGCTACGAAGCTCTTCAAAAAATACTGCGTGAAATAATAAGTTGATTTACCTTCTACCTGAGGATATCTAGTTAAAAAATGTTTCAGTAATCAAATCGCAAAATATTCCATACATAATACATTGCATTCGTCACATTTCATCAAATTATTTGATGAAAGGTGACAGACACAGATAGATTCAAATAGCTCAAACAAACAAACACTGCACTTAATAGAATGCAAGCAACCCCAAAGAGAAGCGATATTTTTGTGTAATATTTCCCAGGCTACCAGGAAAACAAGACTGCTTAGATATTGGAAAATGCAACGAGTGCAGAAGTGCGAACAGAGTGTAACGAACGGCATCGCGCATGAGCTGCATTTTATCAAACTGTATTGATTTGTTAGACCTAGTAGGTTCCTAGTCTACCAGGCAATCATAGATATGATGAATGCTATAAATAAGGTATCCCTGCAAAAACCACAGATTAATATAAGAGTTGCTACACAACCAAACCGCGGTTTGTGTACTTCGTGCACCTGCTGCAATACATCAAGAAATTGTGCAATGTTCCAATGCTGCCTTGCATATTTTGTATACTTTAACTAGTTAGTCATAAAATGCGCACTTTAACAAATAGAAACACCACTGTACGTCAGTATCTCAATAGTTCATCATCATCTGTTTTGTTTTCTGGAAGAAATCGCTTTAAGCGATAAGACCGCCATTTTCATTATTTAGAATTTGCAATAAACGCAAGAATCGCCATAGCTTGTCAAAAAATCACAAAATAAACAATTCCGGTTACCAAAATCTCAAAATATCTTAGGCGATTCTTAAGTTTAGTGTAAACGGGCATAAGTCTTAAGTATTACACAACAACTTGCCGAACTACTCTAGCGGAACGTCACTACGAAGTTCTATCAACCCGAATATATAATAAAGCCAATAAAGTTAATAATATATTCTCGCTCACATACCATAAAGTCAAAGCTATTATTGAACAATGGCTACAATCTCTCACATACTCAGAAACTGAAGAATTGATAAAATCTCTAGCTATTTGATTACATATATTCTCGCGTTCACACATACATACACTCACACAATACATATAAACACACACACACACCCACACACACACGCTCACACACACACACACACACACACACACACACACACACACACACACACACACACACACACACACCACATCACCAAATCTAAATAATCACACTCACAATCATCTTTATTTTAAGTTTTATTTAATTTTTATTATTCTCCATTTAAGTATTTTGATAAAACAAGAACAACATTACTTTTTTTTTTTCTTTTTCTTATGTATACTTTTTCTAACTATTTAATTATAGTTACGACATTATGTATAACGAATAGTATAGCATTTGTATAGCAACTACCTTTTCCGAATGATATATGTAACGGGAGGCCTTGGTACCTGAGATACAGTTTAATTACTAGTTCAGGTGCCAAGGGACTATCTATAAATGTAAACAGGTAGCTAAAAAAAAAAAAATATTTTTAATAAAAAAAAAAAAAAAAAAAAAAAAATTCTGTATTATTGGTGTGAAAATAAAGTGTTTATCTATCTATCTATCTATCTTTAACAAAAATAGTTATTTATTTATGATACTAGTACGGTAAGTTAGTTTTTACAAACGAATGGAAGAATGTAAGCCCGAGACGAAGACGAGGGTTAACATAGTCACGAGTTTGTAAAAACCAATATCCGCACGTGTGTCATACAACATTTTTTTGCGCAAAATATCACAATAATAAGTAATAAAACAAACACAAATGAAATAATCTAAAAATTGAACGTTACGTTCACTTTTACTACCGAAATAACTCCGAAGAGCTCCTAAATGCATTTTCTCATGGAAAGTGCAGCAAAGGCATTTCTCATCTATCAGAAAACGCAGCGAAATGTTGCACGTATACCAGGACAACATGTCATTAAAGAGTTAAACTTGCATACAATGCACGTGGCAGGTTAGGGTGGTAGGTGGGGTATTCTGCAAACTACCCCTGCAACCTACAGTCAGCCGCATATTTCCCTGAAGTTAGCTTGGAACATGGTTCAATTGCAAGTGTTAAATTTCTAGATATGTTTGATGTTAACAGTACCAGAAGCAGTGATACGTTTTCCTATATAGATACAGCACTTTGGGAAGATGTGATGAATATCGTATATTGGTGCTATGTGACATATATCTGCCCCAGTCTAGACTTCCTAGATAAAAAGGATGGGCATACAGAAACGCAGCCGCTTCAAATTCATTCATGGTTTGCAAAGTTGTGAAAGCTATGATGGCTTTGCAGTTTGGTTTGTAAGCTCCCAGAACAACTAACAGAAAGTAAATACCATTATGTGAATTACAGAACTTTAAAATAAAATTAAAATTAGAAATGAGGCGTTTTTTTATACTTGTTATTCCTTCAGACTCAACAAATGGATTTCAAAATGAATGCATAGTTCTGACATTTAAATCTGACAAACCTCATGTTATCTTTTAATATGTATTAATGTTTATACCGCATTCTTCCATACATTACTAACTTCATGAATTTTCAAAGACCTTAGGGTTACGTCAAAAGTCGCAAGTGCTAGCAAGTGTAGTGGAACTTTTTTTGGACAGATTAGGCCACCGGCCTGTCATGCCGCCGCAGTGCAGGACGTCTCTCACGCCACGCCACTATAAACGACGTCATCCGTCGGGCCCTTGCCACCGTGAACGTGCCGGCTATATTAGAGCCGAACGGTATATCACGTGACGATGGTAAGAGGCCCGACGGTATGACGTTAGTGCTATGGTGTCGAGGAAGACCATTGGTGTGGGACGCCACATGTGCTGACACATTAGCGGCGTCCCACATATGCGAGACCTCACGGTCAGCGGGCGCGGCAGCGGATGCTGCTGAAAACCTCAAACGGAGGAAATATGCTACCATTGGTGATGGATACATATTTCTTCCGTTTGGGTCGAAACAATGGGCCCATGGGGTCGAGATGCCCGAAGTTTTGTTAAGGAGTTGTCCAGACGCCTAATTGACATCACCAAAGAGCTGGCGCTTACCTCGGCCAACGTATTAGCCTAGCTATACAACGAGGTAACGTCGCTAGCTTTTTGGGAACATTACCGGCAGGTAGCGACCTAGGTTCTGTCTTTTATTTGTAGTATAGATATTATTATTGTAGTTTATATAATTTTGATATTGTCATTAGGTAATTATTTTTAAGTTGTTTAAATAAAATTTATGTTACAACAACATTTAAAACTAAATAAACTTTTTTCTTGAACGAAAATAAAAAAAGAAATGTTGACCGTTTTTCTTACGAATTAAGAAATGATTAAATATTGATGACTAGAAAGGAGGTTTCTATGACGTCGTAGTAACTAGAAAGGGTAAAAAAACTTGTGAAGCATCCTACAGAGAACTAATGTAACCGACACAGTTACGCGGAGTGCGGACACATCACAGAATAAATAACAGTACAAGGTTCAAATGTTTGCCACAAAACTCATAATTTACACAGTGACTATTATATAATCTGTGTCATATTAATAACCGATCGTAAACGAGTTAAAACTCAATCGACACTACTTGGAAAAGCATAGCAACTTGGTGGGGCGGCGATCAACGAGTTAAAACTCTAAGTGGACACTACTTGGAAAAGCGTTGCAACTTGGTGGGGCGGCGAAAAACGAGTTGAAAATCTAAATCGACACCATTTGGAAAAGTGTAGCAACTTGGTGGGGCGGCGATCAACGAGTTAAAACTCTAAGTGGACACTACTTGGAAAAGCGTTGCAACTTGGTGGGGCGGCGAAAAACGAGTTGAAAATCTAAATCGACACCATTTGGAAAAGTGTAGCAACTTGGTGGGGCGGCGATAAACGAGTTACAACTCTAAATAAATACTACTGGGAAAAGCGTAGCAACTTGGTGGGGCGGCGATAAACGAGTTAAAACTCTAAATAAATACTACTTGGAAAAGCGTAGCAACTTGGTGGGGCGGCGATAAACGAGTTACAACTCTAAATAAATACTACTGGGAAAAGCGTAGCAACTTGGTGGGGCGGCGATAAACGAGTTAAAACTCTAAATAAATACTACTTGGAAAAGCGTAGCAACTTGGTGGGGCGGCGATATTCGCAGAGCTGGCAGGGGTTGGAAAAGGAGTGCCAAAGATCAGCCTCAGTGGCATGGCTCAGTAGAGACTAATATCTTTAATGAAAATTATTTTAAGTTGCAATAGCCCAATGGCATAGATAAGATAATAATTTATACGTAATGCCAATGGCTAAGGCGTCGTCCTGGCGATCTAGAGATTGACGTAAACCGCCTAAATTCCAGATATAAGCATATTTAGCTTAGTTGGAGGGGTTAACAAGAGTACTATTAAAAAAAAATTACTATGCTTATTATCCTGCAGTAGAGCTTAACGGAATAATGATTTCTGATTTATGATTGTAGTATTATGATATTGATTGTGGTAGGTTAACAGGTAGGTTACAATAAGGTTAATTTTGTAATAATAATTTTGTTTCGGTAAGTGTATATTAGAAGATGTTCACTGGATTCAAAATGTCTTTAAGTTCATTAAGTGACCAGACACTATCTATCCCCTTAATAGAACAATATAATAATTATAATCTACTAGCTGACCCGGCGAACTTCGTACCGCGAATATAAATAAACTGTCCAAGTGCGAGTCGGGCCCGCACACGCAGGGTTCCGATTTTAACAATATTTGCTGGAAAAATACGCTGCTCGTATAGGGACCCCCTATCATTTTTAATTTAATTTAGTTTTTATTATTTGATCTTAAAGCAGCCATTGTAATATACACACTATGAGTAAATTTCAAGTCTTTATCAATTAAGGTTTGTAAGATCGAGCATAAAAAGCCTAATACACGTTTATTGTATGGGGACCCCCCTATATTATTTAATTTTATATTGTTTTTACACAAATAGCGAAAACCCATGTATACAAGCGCTATAATAATAACCATCAAAATATACGAACCAACAATGACAACCTGGGACAACCATCAAAATTCAAAATATTTAAATTTAAATACCTACGTGATAATCCGAGTAATGTGGATATATTATGTTGTCGATTCAAAACCCTTAATTTAATACGTGCTTCAAATTTCAATTCGAAAGTGAAACAAAGTCTACCCTACCGTACCGAAGGAACTAACGTCAAATGTAGAAAGTTGGTAGAACAGTTTATATGGGTAAATGAAATTGTTGTTTTTACTATCTTCCTCGTAATTTTTCCAAATTTTCTCACTGTTTAAACCTTCCCTGGAATACGACAAACATTTCAAAACCAAAATCATCTAAATTGGCCCAGCCGTTCTCGAGTTTTAGCGAGACTAACGAACAGCAATTGATTTTTAGGGTTCCGACCCCAAAGGGTACCAACGGAACCCTATTACTAAGACTCCGCTGTCCGTCTGTCTGTCTGTGTGTCTGTCTGTCTGTCTGTCTATCTGTCTGTCCGTCTATCACCAGGCTGTATCTCATGAACCGCGATAGTTAGACAGTTGAAATTTTCACAGATGATGTATTTCTGTTGCCGCTATAACAACAAATACTAAAAACAGAATAAAGTTAAAAATAATAGAGGGTCCCCATACAAGAAACGTGTTTTTTTCGGCATTTCACGCCATCTATGTACGCTTAGTTAGGTAAACGTCCCATAGATGGCGTTATATTGAAATGTCGATCCTAACACCTGTATTAGACGTTAGATGGCGTTATAAGAAATAAAATTTAACAATTTACAAAAAATATAAAGTGTGTGACACTTCAAAGAAACATAATACGAAATAAAATGTTTATTTATTATTATTTTTTGCTGGCGAAAAATGATAGTGGTATTTTTTGCTCGATCTTATAAAATACTGTAGTGTGGTACGGAACCCTACTAGTGCGAGTCCGACTTGCACTTGGCCAGTTTATTATATATAAGAAGAAGAAGAAGAAGATAGCGATTCAACGCGGGAATGCAGCTAGCGTTCTTGGCACTTACTACACGGAAATCTCTTAATTTTAGTTAACTTTTTTTTTTTAATGTTTTAATGTTTAGTGTTCTTTAAATAAAAAGTATACACAGTAATACATATAATAATTATTATTTTAGATCGTTTCAAAAAATAAAAGAACCGAGAAAGGTTATATAGCAAGTGCAACTATTGTGTTACACACACTATAAGCAAATTTCAAGTCTCCACCTATTACGGTTTGTAAGGTAGAGCATAAAATACCTGAAAAACGTTTTTGTATGGGGACCCTCTTTAATATTTAATTTTATTTTGTTTTTAGAATGGCACGAAACCTGTCTTGTTGCGCCGATAAATACATACTTCATGAATTTTCAAGTATCTACCTATTATGGTTAAGGAGATATAGCCCTGTGAAAGGTGGACGGACGGACGGACGGACAGCGAACTCTCAGTAATAGGGTTCCTTTGGTACCCTTTGGGTACGGAACTCCGGAAATCGACTTCAAATGCCGTGCTAGTCATTTTCCGTAATACTTTTGATAATGATAATATTACAATGGGACCTAACGGGAACCAAACTAAAAAAAAAAAGCTAACAATAAAAACAGGCAAATTGAGAATCTCCTCCGCTTTTTAACCGACTACAAAATAAGGAGGATGTTTCTCAATTCGACCGTATATATGTTGTTTTTTTTTATGTTTGTTCGCGGATAACTTCGTCGTTTATGAACCGATTTTGATTATTCCTTTTTTATTAGAAAGGAGATATCCCAAGTGTGGTACCATAAAAATTTTATCAAGGTCTGATGAGTATCTCCAGAGATATGGAGATAAACACCTCAAAATTGGTACTGAAAATTATTAGCGCGGCATTGAAGTCGGTTATTTTTAGTTTTTTAAACGATCTTATGTGAAGTCGGTTAAAAACACGAAAAGTGTATGTTAAAGTTAAGTTTTTCATCGTGTCATCTCTTTTGATGATTCTTTCACAGCTTCAAGGAATTGCAGACTTGACTATCAACTTGATACCTCCCCACGCGCTCGTGAAAATAAGGGCCATGATAGACAGACGGACAACGAAGTAATTCTAAGTATTGTACCTAAGTATTGTTTAATACGTTTGTTGTCTGATCCGATACTTATTAGAGTCTGTGCAAAAAAAAAAGAGTGTGTGTACTTATGTACACGCGTTAGAAGTTATACTTCTGTGGCGTATGGAAATAAAACTGGGCAAGTGCGAGTCAGACTTTGTCCCGCACACGGAGGGTTCCGAACGCCATCTATCGAATTTCTAACGAACTTCTAACACCAACTAAGTAAACGTTAACACAAAGGTAGAATAGTATTATATAGTAGTGATAGTAATTTTAGTAATTAATATTATTAAATATCTGGTTGACCGAGCTTTGCTCGGTAATTTTTGCCACTTAAACAGACAAATATGACTCTTCCCGACATCTATTGACGAATAATAATACTATTTTTTTTATTGAGAGCAACTAACTGCTTTACTGATACAGTACTTCTACTCGCCAATAGATGTCGGGAAGAGTCATATTTTAAGTTGATTATCAATAAGGTTGATTATTGAAAACACGAATAAAGCAAAATTTTCTGAAAATGACTCCTAGCTAGATCGATTTATCGCCCCCGAAATCCCCTGTAGGTATACTAAATTTTATTTAATCGTTGGAGCCGCTTCCGAGATTCAGATTAAGGTAAAGACGATAGCGCCATCTTAGCAACTAGATAGGTGGCGCTGCGCTATCGTAAAAAACTTTTTTTAAACTTTTCTTTAATTTTTGACTTTGTACTGTTCTTAGTATTTGTTGTTATAGCGGCAACAGAAATACATCATCTGTGAAAATTTTAACCGTCTAACTATCACGGTTCATGAGATACAGCCTGGTGACAGACGGACAGACAGACAGACAGACAGACAGACGGACAGCAGAGTCTCAGTAATAGGGTTCCGTTGGTACCCTTTGGGTTCGGAATCCTAAAAAAATAACTAAAATGCAGTAGTGATTAACGATAAATATTAAAATTAATCAAAAAGATTTTATTTATTTAAAAAAGGTTTTATTAACGCAAAAATATGACGTTAAATATGACATATACAACTTGAACATAGTCAAGCCACCTAGAACTAACTTCACGGTGTAGAATTTAGGTGTCGGTGTGCGCGCGCATCGTACCACCTAGAACTAACTTCACGGTGTAGAATTTAGGTGTCGGTGTGCGCGCGCATCGTAAAAATTCACTCTCATCATTTTTCTCTATCGCGCCAAAAGAAGTATAACTTCAAAAACAGTCGTAGAAATTGAGGTCGCGTCGGTCGTTGGTGGTTTTAATTTACTGTGTTTGTTGCATTGACCACACTGCTGTCATTACTAGTACGACTACAAATGTTTAATACTAGGTAGGCTGATACCTACTCTTATCAGTATCGGGTGGTACTAAGTAAGTATGTGCCTTCCTAGCTTAGCTTACCTTTGAATGTTACTTCAATGTTCATCGTAACGCCACGACGGTACTCTTTTTGCACAGACTCTGGTTAGCCTGAGATAGAATATTTAAAGTGCGTGCATTAATCCTCATCATGCCTGTATCAGTTTCAATGCTGGACATAGGCCTCTAAATCCTTATTCTTCTAAAATAAGGAAACTTTCAGTTGTAGTCCTCAACAGTTTTTCCGATGTTCAGGCAATCAATAGATTGGAATAATCGTGATTTGTTGTTCTGTAAGAACTCTGGTAGCACCCACTTGAACCGACAGTAGTTACCAGGGCCCCATAGATAAGATAGCAGTTAGTAATCGTTAGTAGTTCGGTAGTTACTGACTATGGTGTATTCTGTGGGGGTGTCGACAGTGTTTCCGAACTTCATGGGCTCTACAGTTTGTACTTGAATCATGACTCAACGCGTGTGGTTTTTGTTTTCGAATACCTATGACGTGATTCGAGTTTTGGAGAGCGTGAGAATACCCGTTACGTAGGTACTACGTTTATACTTAATATGAGGAGATTTTTTATTTTTACTTCATTTTATTCATCAGGAAAAACTGACAGCTACATACGTTACAAAATATTAATTATAATTTATGGTAGGTTATACAATTTAGCGATAATGCAACCAACAACGCTATTCATGGCTTTTTGATGAATGACTTGTAATGTGAATTATGAATAAATATATGACTTAGATAATTGACTAGTAAATTATCCAATATATATGACTATGAATATACAATAATAAAAGTTAGGTCGGCTGCCCAATCAGCAAATAGATTAAAGTGCAAAAACCTAAGTTTTTGCACTTTAATCTAAATAAATAAATATAATAAAATAATTATAGCATTATACGATCGATAATAAAAGTTGAAAATAAAATCGACCTACTACTCAAATCATTCCGGTCATACTACGCTTATCATTTTCATTTTAAATATTTTTGTATTATTAAAAAAAAAAAATAGTTTTGTTTTAGTGATTATCGTCACGCCTCGAAATTAAGAAAGATAGAACCTGTAGTACGTAATATTATTATCTTTTCTATGCCTGTAGGTACTTTCAATAGTAATAGGACCACATTTCATCAACGACATAGATTGATGTATAGATAGTATGCATAACGAAAAAAGCCGACTAAATGCGAGTTGATCTCGCGCACCGAGACTTCCGTACAAATTTGTCAAACTAGGTTAAAGGACAAACTTAACTTTGTAGTTTGATCCATAGAAAATGTATTGCACCCACTGCACATAATTAAATCCACCTTTATTTTTGTAATTAATGTTTTCAGATTTATTCCTATATAGTGCTTCAAGACCTTGCTTCTTGCCAAATGTATGTATGTAAATTGATTCTAGGTCAACGGGAAGTACCCTATATAGTTTCGATTCCCTTGTGAAATCACAAAATATGCGAAAATATGCGACATAAACGGTCGCATCTTTTGATCGCTTCACATATAATATCGTTTAAAAACTAAAAAACAACCGACTTCAATGCCGCGCTATTCATTTTCAGTACCAATTTTGAGATGTTTATCTCAATATCTCTGGAGATACTTATCTTACACACTTGGGATATCTCCTTTCGAACAAAAAAGAATAATCGAAATCGGTTCATAAACGACGAAGTTATCCGCGAACAAACATAAAAAAAAAATATAAATACGCTCGAATGGAGTAACCTCCTCCTTTTTTTGAAGTCGGTTAAAAAGTTAGATTTTTTCACAGCTAAAAGAGACCGTAGACCGTATTTGATGTAAGTTTCAACTTGATATTTTTACGCATTCCTGAGAAAAATGGGTCTTGGCAGACGAGCAGACAGACAGACAGACAGACAGTCGACGGGTTCCGATTTTCCTTTTGAGGTATGGAACCCTAAAAAGCGACTTCAAATGCCACGCTAATCAAATTTAGTACCATATTTGAGGTATTTATCATCCACATGAAAGAAACACTTCTTCTTTCTTACTTCTTTATACTCCATATCTCTGGAGATACTCATAAAGCTGCGTCTACGCTAGGTGAGCCCATCACGAGCCAAGCACGAGAGGAGCACGAGTCGAACACAATTCGTCTAGTGTGGACCGACTTACAAGCCTCGAACGAGCGCGCATTGAGCGTTCGGTTCGAGCTCGACTGTGCTCCGCCTACTGTCGGTTTTTTGACGAACACAAAGGGTAAAAACTACGTTCGAGGACAGTGATCGTTGTAGGATTGTTGTACATCCACACTTGACGCCGAGAACGGCTCCGCTCGTGCTCATGCTCGACTCGCCTAGCGTAGACGCAGCTTTAGATCTCGATGAAATTACAAACGGGTATTATTATCTCTCAAACAAATAACATAACATAATTTAATATCGTTTATAAAACGTAAATAAACTAGCCAAGTGCAAGTCGGACTCGCACACGTAGAGTTTCGTACCACACTACAATATTTTATAATACTCGTACCTATGGAGCAAAAAATGGAGAGATTAACTAAATTAGGTAACAAGTAATTTTTTTTTAGGGTTCCGAACCCAAAGGGTCCCAACGGAACCCTATTACTGAGACTCCGCTGTCCGTCTGTCCGTCTGTCCGTCTGTCTGTCTGTCTGTCTGTCTGTCTGTCTGTCCGTCTGTCACCAGGCTGTATCTCATGAACCGTGGTAGTTAGACAGTTGAAATTTTCACAGATGATGTATTTCTGTTGCCGCTGCAACAAATACTAAAAACAGAACAAAGTTAAATATTAAAGGTGGTCCCCATACAAGAAACGTGTTTTTTCGGCATTTTACTATAACGCCATCTATGAACGTTTGACTGTATTAGTTATATTAATTACCTATGTGTTAACTTTCACTTAGTTGGCGTTAGATGTTCGTAAGTTGGCGATCTAGCTAGATCGATTTATCAATTTATTACAAGAAACGTGATTTCTTTCAGCATTTTTTGCTCGATTTTATAAAATATATTAGTGTGGTACGGAATCGGAACCCTACGAGTGCAAGTCCGACTTGCACTAGGCCTGTTTATTATATCTTAAAGGCCAGCGTTTGACCATTATCTCACCTGTTGGTAAGTGATGATGCGGTCGAAGATGGTAAGCACGCTAGGCCTAGAATGGGAACTCGCTCTCAAGGATAGGTGCCGGAACACATTAGATGTTTGGTGACAGATTTTCTAACTTAAGGGTGGTTAGGTTAGGTAGGTACTAAACGTACACCTAGCCAAAATATCATTTTTAGCCAGCAAGAAATTACTTTGTTTTTATAGTATTTATGTAAATGACAAAGTTATTTACAGTTTACGTTTTATTTACAGTTACAGTTAGTTTTGAAAATATGCTATATCTCAAAAACGGCTGACTACTATATCTCGTTCAAGCCAATTTTCGTTGAAAGTGTTCATCGAGATCTACAGCATATGTTTTTTTAGATTTTTTACTCTCTTATTTCAGAAGGGGGGACACACATTTTGCTATTTTGGAAATGTCTATCTTTCAAACGATTGACTTTGAGAAAATATAGTTTTAGGAACCTCAATGTCATTTTTAAAGACCTATCTATAGACACTCCGCACGTTTATAGGTTTGATGATTATTTTAGGTTTCATGTCCATCTATAGGCAGCCCTTAAATTTTTAATTATTTTATAACATAAAGAATATACAGAACAAATACTACCTCTACTATCTACCTACCAAGTTTCAACTGTGTAGTCCTAATAGTTTCGGAATAAAGTGCCTGTGACACGGACGCATATACAGACAGATATGACGAATCTATAAGGGTTCCGTTTTCATGGTATTTGGTTACGGAACCCTGAAAACCGACTTCAAATGCCGCGGTGGACATTTTGTATGGAGTATGCATTCTATCGAAGAAAGAAGAAGGATGGCTTTGAACGCATACCTCGCCCAGCCGGGCCTATTGTACTATTATGTATTCTGTGGCTTGTACATATTGTAAAATAGAACTTTTTATAATGTACATGTCGCAGGCAACTAGCCTCATTAGCCGTTCAACCAACAGCCTAGCCTCTGCCTCCAACTAGATTCCTGAATTATTTTCAGCCATTTGATCAGACAGCTAGGCAAAAGACTTGGATTGATGACGATTCATTACCTGCCTAGGCGCACGTCACACAGTGGTCACTGTTCTCTAGTGTGTTGCCTTAGTATCAGACTAAGATTATATGAATGGCTTAAGCATTAGCCAGCCAGTTTATTAATAGTTGTAACAAACTATGCTGGATATCATTCAGGAATCTAGTTGAACGGCGGTGTTTATTAAAGAGGCTAGGCTGTTGATTGCACGGCTAATTAAGCTGATTAAGTTGGTAGCGACATACACATCTACCTGCTAACTGATAAGTAAACAGGCATAAGCGTCATCAGTACCTATAATTATAAGTTAGCAAAATGTTTATAATTTCGTTTCAAGCTTTTAAATCCAATGTAAGTTAGGTATATTTCTTTGCGACAATGGCTTTCAATTGGGGCTACCGTTTTTTTTTTACCGTATTCCGATGGTACCTATGCCGTTAAAATACGTGTATGCTTCAATTCGAACGAGAAAACAACACTATCTGGGGCCTTATTCAGTATGACCATTTCAAAGGCTTACCGTGCCGTGTTACGTTATCTCCGCGTTATGGTATTCTCTATGCCAATTAAAACGCGGTAGGGTAAGGTTATGAGCACGTTTTGAGCTGTCAAAATATCGTGACATATGAGGACGTGTAACGCGCGCGTTTTGTATAATTTACCTATCGTGTGGCATACATAATACAATTTTTCAATAACGTAACGTGGCGTTAAGGAACACGTTATCTCATTGGTCATACTGAATAAGGCCCCTGGACAAACATGTAACTCTAATAAGGGATCAATAAGCTTGCGATGATAGCAGATAGCTGGTCAGCAGCGGATGGAAATGAAGGAAGAGCTGAAATACGAGCTTAGTGGCGTATCGTAGGTGAGGCCTATGTCCAGTAGTTGACAGTGATAAGCTGATGATAATGTTAGGGACAGAGTCAAAGTCAAAGAGTTCTTTTTGTAATGGGTTAGAGTCCAGCTATACTCAACCTGCGGCCCGCGGGCCGCATGTGGCCCGCCGGGCCTTTATCAGTGGCCCGCGTACAGTTAGAAATAATTGAAACTATTTTGAATTTTGCGCCCATTCGCGACGCGTCGGCGAAATAGTGCACGCGCCGAGTAAAAAAAAAATTGTAACTACCTTGTCTTTTTCCACTATTAAAGTTATTTTGAGAAACGTAATTTCTTTACTCCTAAATTATTTTTGCTTGCGGCCCGCGAAATTATGACCAAACCGTGTTTGTGGCCCGTATAAAAAAAAGGTTGAGTACCACTGGGTTAGACTTTCTGCCTGGCAGTACAGACATACGGACTGGTGACTAAAGTGTAAAGGTATGACCACGACGCGGCGTCCCGCGTGCGCGTTCTAGGCGGCGATCAGATAGCGCAGTAGTATTTGTACCGCCTGGTTCACACCAAACGCGATCTACAGCGATCAGAAAACAATAGAAATTCAGATCGCGAACGCGCAGGTGGACCCAGGACGCCGCGGTGTGGTCGTACCTCAATACCTACCTACTTTAATGTTACAGTGTTCTAGCTGACACCGACTCTCTTTGCACATATTGTTATTTACCTACGTTACCTACAATCTAAGATGGTAAGTACTCGATGGTATACACTGGCTCTTGATTTTACTCTTAGTCGTTAATATCATCATCGCCCACGAAATATCGGGTAGGTATACCTCAGTTACAGGACATATTAAGATGTAATCAGAAACGTTTATCTTGATACTATAATGATCAAAAGATGAGGATGCAGCATTAGTATCTATTTGACGGCCGCCAGATAGGTCTACGACGTAGTCTACGACTCAGTTTTGTACTGTAACAGAGTCGCTAGTATGCGAGCAGTCGAGGGTACGTGTAGTGCCGAGACCACAGAAGTCTTGTCTTCTAATAATAATAAGACTTCGTGGCCGAGACTATAAGGGTTATAGTAGAAAGAAGGACTCACCGTGATCGTTGGCGTGGTGGTAGGAGGTGGCGAGGTCCGGCTGGTCGAGGTGCGGCGAGGCGGGCGGCGGCGCGCGGTACGCGGGCTCCACGCCCGGGTAGTGCAGCGGCCACTCGCGCTCCCCCATCGCGTACCCGTAGTACTCCCCGGCGTACAGCTGCTGCGGCGGGCCGGCGGGCGCCGCGTGAGAGTACGCGCACGCCTCGTACTCCAGCTGCGGTCCGCCGCCGCTGACCTCGTAGGCAGGCTGCGGGCCCGCGTGCGCCGCCAGCGCGCCCGCGCTCCCCCCGCACAGGTACCCGCCGCCGCTGAACTGCGGCTTCAGGGCCTGGCACTTCCGCCGGAAGCCGCGCGGCCGCCGCCGGAACGAACCCTCTTCGAACATAAACTCGGACGATGGATCGATCGTCCAGTAGTGGCCCTTCCCCGGCCGCCCGAGCCCCTTCGGTAGCTTCACGAAGCACTCGTTCAGGCTGAGGTTGTGGCGCACTGAGTTCTTCCAGCCCTGGTACGAGCTGCGGAAGAAGGGGAACTGCTGCTGCAGGAACGCGTAGATCTCGCTGAGGGTGAGCCGCTTGTTGGGCGAGTGGCGGATGGCCATCACTATGAGCGCGATGTAGGAGAAGGGAGGCTTCTCCTGGCGGCGCACGGCGGGCGCGCGGCGCGCCGCCTCCTCGGGGGTTCTGTTCTCGGTCTTCATGCGTGCGCACGTGCGCCGGTATGCGCGGGCAGAGGGACAGTGCGCGCGCGCCGTCGGGCCGCCGCCGCGGACAGCGCCGCCCACGGCCGCCGCGCCCCGCCCGCCGGACCGCCCTCCCGACGCTCGGAGCTGGTTCGAACATCCACCGACATGAACTTTGTGTCTGCAAACAGGCTGAGATTCACGATGGAATAAACTAGTTAAAGGGTTTACTATTATGTCCTATGTCTGCGTAATTATTGTTACTTTTGCTAAGACGCTGTGGTCCAAAATTAAAAACTTATTCCGTTTGAGGACATTCCATTAATTATGAGCGTTGATATGTTAATTATTTTAAAAACTTGCAGGCATAAACTTTATACTTACCTTCATAGCAGTGGGCAGCACATAGGTTCTATTGAAGCAGACGAGTTCAGATTCTGCATGCGAACCACATGAGTAAAGAAACGCTTTACTCATGTGATGCGAACTGTGGGTCCTTATTGAGAGAGTTCTCCTGACGTAACGATCACAGAGAATCGAGGCATGGTCACAAATGTAACAATAGAGCAGGTACAGGTGTAGTTCAGGCAGACCGCTAGGTATAGGTCGTTGCACCCCACCGGCAGCGTCTGTATCATCCACGAGCTCGTACAAACATCCAAACATCGGAAAACCCGTTTAGACAATAATATTTACCCGTCACAAGGACGCCTGTCGAACGCGATCTTGACCTAGCACAATTAAACCAAACATTTTACTACAACTATAAAACAGTTATACGACGTACACCAAATATTTACCATAAAGCGTAAACCAAAAGTTTTGCATTAAACTTGTCGGATTTATTTACTCGCAGTGTGTGAACGACGCGCCCGTTGGAAATGGAGCTTTGTGGCGATGTAATACGGTCTATAGAGAGGTCTTTTGGCTCCGATTGTGTATGCTTACTACTTACAAACAAAAATCGACATAACGGAAGAGACTTCACTGCATCGACGGTCTTGAGTTCGGGTCCTTCCAACACGTTTCAGTTCTGTCAAACAAGTTATTTTAGTGAAGCCGCAGTCGTCGCAAATAGGATTGCGCATTTTGACAACGTACCTACGCTAATTAATTATCGGTAGGTTGCAGAATATTATTCTACGCTCATTTTCTGCACTATCCACAGTATCTAAAACGTATTTCTTTTATTAGTTTTAAGCGAATGATACCTCAGCGGTAGGACACAGTCGTCATTGAATTCTGTGACAATACGTGGAAGGTACAACGCCAAACGTTTTCTCGTATTCAAAAAACGTAGCATAGTTTACGTCTGCGCATGATCGAAGAGTTCCCTGATACATTAAAATGGCGTGACTCGGTGACGATTAATAAATAAATGGTATATCTAATGATCGAGGCTATAAATACGAGCGCGGTGGGTACGGCGGGTTGGTGATCCCTGCCGTAAACAATCTGCGCCGGCGCGGGCGCATAGTAAATAACGCGGCTGGACGCATCTTGCGCGTTTACCGGCTGGCTCATGTTTCTTCTCAAGAGATTAACTAATTGCTAAGGTACTTTGTTACATGGTAAATCTAATTACAAGTATTTACTTTTAAACATACCGCTTTAGAATGTATTGTTAAATTACAATCACTTCCTTACGTCCGATTGGACTTACTTTTGGTATATATGCGTATATTCGTTGACAATGTAATTATATTATGCACTAGATGGGACCCGCGGCTACGCCCGCGTTAAAAACTTCTTTCATTTACTTAAAACTTTTTTTTCGTAAAAACCTTATTATCATAAAAACACATTAAAAAAAATCTTTAAATCGGTCCACCCCTTTTCAAGTTATCGCGTAACTAAGGGAAATAGGAATAGGCCCGAAAAACTATATTGATATTTAGACCTTGTTAATCCCTATTTTATCCTCTTAGGGGCGGAATTTGCTGAAACACGTATTTACTTATTAGTTTACAGAAGTTCATATGTAAAGTTTTGAATTAAAAAAACTATCTATTCTTGTTTTTCCATACAATCTTTGAAGCCCCGTTTCATTCGGGTGAATTTTGTAAAATTCTTTCTTAGCCTTACCTACCTTACCTTACCTTACCTACCCTACCTTACATACCCTACCTTACCTACGTCATAATAACTATCTGTATGCCAAATTTCAGCGCAACCCGAAACAATATTGGTTTTCGGAGTTTGTTATCCCATTTTAGGGGTGGAATATTGAAAAAGTCTGAAACACGTATTTACTTATTTTTTTACTGAAGCACTTGTGTGAAGTTTCAAATAGAAAAGACTATCTGATCTTGCTTCTCCATACAAACGTTGAATCCCCGTCTCATCCCTTTAAGGGGTGAATTTTAGAAAATCATTTTTCAGAGGGACCTTACGTCGTAATTACTATCTGGACTACCACAAAGATATGGTTCCATTATAGGCGGACTAGGAACCACAAAGGTATGGTTCCATCCCAGGCAGACATGGGACCACAAAGATATTGGTTCCGTCCCAGGTGAAATACCACAAAGATATGGTTTCGTCCCAGGCGGACTACCACAAAGATATCATGGTTCCGTCCCAGGCGGACTACCACAAAGATATTTTATGGTTCCATTACAGGCGGACTACCACAAATATATCACGGTTTCGTCACAGGTGGACTACTACAAAGATATTATGGTTCCTTCCCAGGCGGACTACCAAAAAGACATTGGTTCCGTCCCAGGCGGACTACCACAAAGATATCATGGTTTCGTCACAGGCGGACTACCACAAAGATATCATGGTTCCTTCCGAGGCGGACTAAAAACCACAAAGATATGGTTCCGTCCCAGGCAGACTACCACAAAGATATGGTTTCATCCCAAGCGGACTAGAAGTATTAGTGACGTGGTTACGTCACTAATAGGTACTTCTAACTTCACGATAAGGGAAGATTTGTCCTAGGTTACCTAGGGGACAAATCTTCCCTTAACGTGTCCTCATTACATATAATTTTGAAAGATATTTACCGATTTTCTATAGGTAAACATTAGCATTCCTCCAGAATGTACTAGACCTAAATCAAATGTAGAAATAATTTGAGCTTCGGCCGCGCCTTAGCTTTATTTCATGTTTCCAGTAAGCTCATTGGCCGCGTATTCCTGTCTAAATATAACCCCAGGTGCTCGTACGCCGTTTATGACACGTACCTACAATGTACCTATACAAGGTTTGAGGTGCATGAAACCCATAGATAACCCGCTTATAGACAGCGCAAACATTACTACGGTCATGCAATTCTATAGAATTTTGGAAACCTTCAAAAGTAAAGTAGGTAGGTACTTAATTACTCAAAATCGACTTCACATGCCGTGTAAGTCAGTTTCAGTATTTATTTTTATTATTTACTTATTTTAACTTGTTTGTTCATTGTCCCATGAAAAATATAATATATACAGGTTGGCAAAAACGTCTTGAAACGGAACTATTTTTTTTCTGGCCTGGCAATAATGTAAACTGTGATAAACATTTCTATGTTAAATGTGGTCAGTGACTGAAAATTTATGAACAAAGTTTTTTTGTGCAACTTAATATTAGTATTTTAATATTTTCCGTAACCCACGCGAATTAAAGATCTTTTAACATGAATAAGACTATCCGTAGTTCCACTAAAGAAGTAATTTTAAAGTTTACCGCCACTCTCTCTCTGCAATCGGGGTTACTAGTATATAGCAATAGTGGCGCCCCTATTTATTTCTACTCTATTTTGCCAACCTGTACATATGTGTTAGTAATAAAATATATCCTTCTCGTGACGAGTCCATGTGCGACGGTAAGGTAGTCTATCATAGTAGGTATGTAAAATAAACCTAAATGTGATAGGAGATACAAATATTTCGCCGTTTGTAACTGTTAAAAACGATAATTAATGTTCTCACAGTGTGCTTATTAGTGCAGAAAATCTGATACCAGTTTGAAATTAATATCGTTACTCGAATCGGAGATGTTTACCTATATGTTACTCTTATATTAACGATTTTTCTATTATTATATTTTAATACCTATTTGAATGCCTCAGAAAATGGTTCAGAATGTAATGGGACAAGCACTTATCCACTGTGCATATTTCTGTAAACATATTCTGCCAAATAATTGATGATTATTGATTATCAATATGCAATAAGTTTTGTTCTGTTTATAGTATAATGCGGCTTCTAAAAGGAGGTATTTCATGCAGAAAGCACTCTCGGAAGCTACGCTACTCTTCTCTTTTCAACCAGCGCTGGGAAGGAGACGTGTTGCGCATGCCCCGCCCACAAGATGGCGCCTCGTTCGGGATGTTTAGACACAATGTTGCTAGCTTGTACATTTTTTTAACAAAGGTGTGCATTTTTGCAGATTTGTGAACTGAGAGTCATTGTTACGTGTGTAGTAAGGAAATGTCCATCAGAATGTCTCAGTATTTTGCTTGCTTAAAAACATTAGGTAGGTACTAGAGCCCGGTGCTTATCTTATCGTTTTGTATTAAGTAGATAAGTGCAATATAATCGTCTCAATATAATTTTTTTTTTATTTTTTTTTAATTTTTTTAAAGATTACTCGCAATGTGGGTTGCACATTACTAGTATTCTTGTAAACCCCTCCAACTAAGCTGAATATGCTTGTGTTTGGAGTGGGTTCACGTCAATAGTGCAATGGATGGGGTGGGGATCGAACTCACGACCTCTCGATCGCCAGTCCGACACCCTATCCATTGGGCTATTGCCGCCTTAATAAAACATACTATGAATAAATGGTGAAGCAAAGCTTCAAAGCAGCAAAGCAAGTAAATCTGCTGTAACTTACACAAGAAACTCTAAGAAAATACTCCTTTAACTATTGAAAAAGTATACGTATATTCATCCTTAGCTGCTTATGCTTGATACAGACCGAGCCGAATGAACGCGATTAAAATGTAAAAATACTTAGAGAGAGATGGAGCTATACGCCTGTATACATATATGCGTCTTCTACCATTTTTACCCATTCTTTTACCCATTCTTTCGCGTTCGTTCGGTTGGCGTGTACCCGGCATTACCATCTACACATACGAAAAATACTAATACATTTAAAGTCAATTGTTAAGTTGTAGAGATTTCAGGCATTTCAGCAACTTTTTCTGTTATCTAGATGCTGGCAACACGCAGCGTGCGCAGGCGCCGCGGTCGGTCGATCTTAACTCGTCACATCGTCTGTCTGTATTGATCTCCCCATTCATCACAGTTTACGATCTTACTATGTTTTCTTGTGGCGTTACGGTTTTGTTTTAATTTTGGTGCACAATTACACGCTTTATGAGGAACACGATTGATAGCCGATTGTTTGTTACCACTATAGTAATTCATGCCATGTTTCTCACGTTTTTAGTCGATGCTGAATGCATGCATATATAAATTAGGGCAGCATACCCTAAAACTTGTAACGTACATGGTAGCATTGACCTGATACTAAAACATCTGGAATCTGCAGAATACTAAACTCCTCGCCGACTTACAGCAGAGATGTCGAGTTGAGTCTCATTGGAATGGTCTCTAAAACAGACTATACATAGAACAGTCGGGGTGGCTTTACATTTTAAATTGAAATATTATTAAAGTTATAAAGGTGTATAGGTATTTCAGTATACGAGTTTAATGCTAGGGCAAAAATAAATTGCTTTATAACAGCTATATGACGGAGTGGGTTAAAATAACCACCAAGATGTACGGATCCAATCGTCCTTTCTTTACGTATAGCAGATGTTGTACAAGTTACCAACATCTATCACATCGGTCACAGTAGCGGCGACATTTACCGTTATCTATATTTACTTTTGCTCTATCATCACATTACAAACCATTCCTCATGAACTACTCTATATATTGGTGAAAACCACAGAAAGTCCGTTGAGTAATGTTTGAGTTTAACTATACTATTAAGACAGACAGGCAGACGCGGTGGGGGCCTTTGTTTCATATTATGTAGGTATTAACAACAAAGTTGCAATGTTTATTTTGTTATGCAGTGCGCAATAAAAAATTCTCTCACTGACTATGCAATAATAAAACTAATACTCGGTAATCGTTAGACCCAAATTAAAATTTTGCAACCTAGACATCCGCTCATGACACCGTCTTACAAGTAGGTAACGTACTGCTAAAATGTTCTTTTAAAATATAATCGTGGAGAACATTATCTTTAATCGAATTTAAAAAAAGGCGCAGATTTTCAGTTCGTCTGTATACAGTTTTTTAGAAGCTTTTATTTAGTCCCAATGCAAAACATTGGGACAGGTGAATCATAAAATCATCAAATCTTGCAAATTAAATTAGGACCCGGGTACGTCCTAAAACTGCGTCCGAAGCGGAGTATGAAAGGGATTGCAATGAGTGAATGAGTGAGTGAAAGAGTTGAAGAGTGAAAGAGCTAACCGCTTAGCCAAGCCAAGTGGTTGCCGTGCCGAAGGCTGCATGACTAGGGGCGAGCCTAGTAGTTAGCGTGCCGGTTGCCCTGGGACCAGGCGACCCCAGAAAATGGCTAGCCTTACCCAAGTAAGCGGGGCTCTACTTGGGTGGACCTCACTTTCCCTAGCTTCTCGTGGGAACGCAATGCAGAGCACAATCTTTTTCTCTAATTTAAATGGCGGCGACGTGGTTCGCCACCCGTCACGTCTCGTTTCCCGTGGGGGCGAAAAGTGGGCTGCGGAAAGCCACTTTGCTACGTTGAATGTTAGAAGAGGAATGGATGATAAGATTGATGAAGTTTGCGAAATGATGAGTGAAAGGCGGATTGATGCTCTTTGTGTAAATGAGACTAAGCGGAAAGGTTGCGACACCACCACGCATGGACCCTACTCAGCCTACTGGTCTGGAGTTCCAGATACCAGCAGAGGTTGTCAGGGAGTTGGTGTACTGCTTTCCGCCAGAATGAATGAATGTGTGACTGTGAACTACTCATCATACTAGAAAGGCGAATTGTGAGTATGTTTGTTACTTGTTCACGATTAAGCGGTTCAACCGATTGAGCTAGAATTTGGTATGTCGATAGCCTAGACCCTGGAATAACATATAGGATACTTTTAACATATAGGATAATTTAGTATGTAGATAGCCTAGACACTGGAATAACATATAGGATACTTTTAACATATAGGATAATTTAGTATGTAGATAGCCTAGACCCTGGAATAACATATATGATACTTTTTAACATATAGGATAATTTGGTATGTAGATAGCCTAGACCCTGGAATAACATATAGGATACTTGTAACATATAGGATAATTTAGTATGTAGATAACCTAGACCCTGGAATAACATATAGGATACTTTTTAACATATAGGATAATTTGGTATGTAGATAGCCTAGACCCTGGAATAACATATATGATACTTTTTAACATATAGGATAATTTGGTATGTAGATAGCCTAGACCCTGGTATAACATATAGGATACTTTTTAACATATAGGATAATTTGGTATGTAAATAGCCTAGACCCTGGAATAACATATAGGATACTTTTTAACATATAGGATAATTTGGTATGTAGATAGCCTAGACCCTGGAATAACATATAGGATAATTTGGTATGTAGATAGCCTAGACCCTGGAATAACATATATGATACTTTTTAACATATAGGATAATTTGGTATGTAGATAGGCTAGACCCTGGTATAACATATAGGATACTTTTTAACATATAGGATAATTTGGTATGTAGATAGCCTAGACCCTGGAATAACAAATAGGATACTTTTTAACATATAGGATAATTTGGTATGTAGATAGCCTAGACTTTGGAATAACATATAGGATACTTTACAACCGACTTTCAAAAAGAAGGAAGTTCTCAATTCGTCTGTATGTTTTTTGTTTGTTTATGTACGCGATTACTCCGTCAATTGTGAACTGATTCGAATTATTATTTTTTTAATCATTTTCAAGGTGGTCCCATAGTAATTTCATCGAAATCTGATAAGTATCTCGAGAGATATGACGATGAACGTCTCAAACTTGCTACGGAAATTGACTCGCGGGGCATGCAAGTCGGTTGTTTTAGTTTTTTTAACTATCTTAATTATTATCCCTATATTTCCATGGGAACGAAGTGTACGCGGTTAAAACCGCGGGCCACAGCTAGTTCTAAGTGAAAGTGTGAGTGGGCAGAAAGCAATTTGATATCAAAAGTTATGATGTCGCATATATGTCGGTTCATTTGGATAATGAATCCGCGGACATAGAATAAGTAATAGTACACAAGGCCTCAGATTACAAAACAACTGTTGCGACTCGGTATTCTTCCTCACAGTTTCTATGAATCACATTTATTTATTTACAGTTGTATTATTTTGTCTTTTTTAGGGTTCCGTACCCAAAGGGTAAAACGGGACCCTATTACTAAGACTCAGCTGTCCGTCTGTCTGTCTGTCTGTCTGTCTGTCTGTCTGTCTGTCTGTCCGTCTGTCACCAGGCCGTATATCATGAACCGTAAAGACAGTTGAAATTTTCACAGATGATATTTCTGTTGCCGCTATAACAACAAATACTAAAAACAGAATAAAGTTAAAATAATAGAGGGTCCCCATACAAGAAACGTATTCGGCATTTCACGCTATCTATGAATGCTTAGTTAGGTAAACGTCCCATAGATGGCGTTATATTGAAATGTCGATCCCTACCTCCTTTGTTAGACGTTAGATGGCGTTATATGAAATAAATGTTTATTAATTATTATTTTTTGCTGGCGAAAAATGATAGTGGTATTTTTTGCTCGATCTTATAAAATACTGTAGTGTGGTACGGAACCCTACTAGTGCGAGTCCGACTTGCACTTGGCCAGTTTATTTTATACTGTATAGGCAAGCGTTTGACTACTATCTCACCTGTTGGTAAGTGATGATGCGGTCTAGGATGGTAGCACGCTAGGCCAAGAATGGGAACTGGCTCTCAAGGATAGCTGCCGGAACACACATTTTCTAACTTGTCTTTGTCTGTTTATGATTATTTAACCGACTTCGAAAGAGTAGGTTCTTAATCCGGATGATTATATATATTTTTATAACTCCGTCATGATATAGACAGATTTGCAAAATTCTATTAATTTTTTTAAAGCATCCTAGCAAATATGAGTTACATATTACTAGTATTCTTGTCAACCCCTCCAACTAAGCTACATGCTTGTATCTAGAGTGGGTTCACGTCAATACTGCAATGGGTGGGGATCGAACTCACGACCTCTCGATCGCCAGGCCGACGCCTTAGCCATTGGGCTATTGCCGCTTATTCGTTTTGTTGGCAAACGGTTTATTCGGAAATAGTTCCATTTAAATTTCATAAAGATCTGATGAATATCTCCAGAGATATGGAGATCAACACCTCAACATTTATTCATTCATACATAGATATACATTCAAACAATTTAATTTATACATTCAAACAATTTAATTTATATATTCAAACAATTTAATTTATGGAGGACGGTTCCTAGATCGACCTATCGCCGAACAATACTTAAAATTACTCGATTATGCTTGTCATGGAGCCATTGTGATTGTGCCAGATTGTTTGTATGCAGCATATTATGACTACACCGATGTATGTAGCATTCGTAGCACGTAGCTAGTAGCATGCTATAATGCTACGATCAAAAAGGCCAATCATTTAAGTATTACATTTTCAATTACTGTTTAAAAAATCACAGCTATACTTTTATTACTGATAACGTTTTTTTTATATCGTAAAGACTAGCGTTTGACCACTATCTCACCTGTTGGTAAGTGATGATGCGGTCGAGGATGGTAGCACGCTAGGCCTAGAATGGGAACTGGCTCTCAAGGACAGCCGCCGAAACCTTAAATGTTTGTCGACAGATTTTCTAACTTGAGGGTGGTAACTGGCCAGGCGGACATTTGACAGTGTCCTATCACCATACAGGGGGCTTCTATGGATTTTTATCCTTCACTTTGATCAATGTAATTTTATATAAGTATATAGGTATTAGTTTTGATTATTTATTCTTTTACTGTTATTACTATATAAAATTTAATTTTACTTCTTTATCATTCATGGTCTTATATCGATAGATTGACGGCAATCAAAACAATATAAATTAAAACCTAAGAAAATTGAATTTTCAAATCATACCTTAATGAATTTCAAACCAAACATGAGGAACAAGCCGCGTCCACAGACAATATTAGGTAGTAGTGCGACTTCGTCAGATGCAGCTTTCATAAAGAGAATTCTATCGAAGGTGCAGAAAAGCTCCGCCCACAGCATGCAATGCGAGGGAAACTACCAGGCAAACATGAACATCAGGTAGCTGTTGGAGCAAAAGCACTGAATAGATACAGTAAGTACTACAAAGCTTCCTACCCCTAGGTACAATGTATTATTCTATACCCATTTTCCTACTTCATGGAATCATAGATATGTGTCTATATTCTACTTGTTAACTTTCACATGCCTTTCAGTGACACTAATATTCTTTAACTAGATTCTCCCCGCGGCTTCACCCGCGTTAAGAAGTATCCTAAGTGTTAAAACAGGTTATACATTATCTTTAACTAAAATTACATCTAAAACCGTGTTTGCGTTAAAGAGTAATAAACAACCATTCATCCTTGAATATTCACTAACTAAATATAATATACCTATTAATTTATTAATTTTAAAATGTATTTTCCCTAAGTAGTGAATGGAATCAGGTAATATATTTTTGAAGTTAAATTTCTTTTAGGCCCCTTAGCCACGTAGTAACTATTATATAATCTGTGCCCTTAGGGTAAATTTTAACTTAGCGTCACTGTCCGAATGCATCGGAAGTGACGTACGCGTAAATCGGTCGTGTATTGAGTACTGTTCTCACCTTTGGGATAGTTCTGACAAATACCAGCTGAAGACACTGGAAGGTATTGAGAGGAGAGCCAAGAAACTCATCGGTGACGCCCTACTAGTAAGCTAATGCGCGAGACTACAAAGTCTCGCGCATCGCCGCAAAGTCGCTTGCTTATCGGTTTATTATCGGATCCATTTCTGAAAGTATACAATGAAACTGCATTGTTTGATTTCGCCATCCCCATTTTATAATCGGACATCCAGAGATACTAAAAGGCGCCATCGATTTATGGATTTTCGAAGTTTATTTGTGAGTTTCGGAATAAAATGGCTGTGACATACGGACGGACAGACAGACAGACATGACGAATCTAAATGGGTTCCGTTTTTTCCATTCGGCTACGGAACCCTGAAAACACTTTGCAAGTTTTTGCCCTAGGATTTCTGCACTAATGTAGGTACTTTGCGTGATTGATGAAATAATCCCCAACTATAATAAGAAGGTCGACTTTCGGCAGATTATTTGCTTGCCTAAGTGAAGATCCTGGTTCCATTTTGATAGCACGATTAGCAGATCTAGATTATCAAAGGCGTAGGCAGTACTCAAAATCGCAAAACATAAAATCTTTTTCAAAAAAAAAACCGACTTCATTGCCACAAACAGGCACTCAAAAGCGAAAAATAAATTACTTAATATAATTATTATAAGCGCTACCCACTTATCTATTTGAAGTCGGTGCCAGCCAAGTCTATTGGGTAGTAGATAGATACTATGTATGTAGTAGTAGTAAGTAAGTAGATACATGTAGGTAGTATCAATCTACTACCTATTAGACTTGGCTGGCACCGACTTCAAATAGATAAGTGGGTAGCGCTTATAATAATTATATTAAGTAATTTATTTTTCGCTTTTGAGTGCCTGTTTGTGGCAATGAAGTCGGTTTTTTTTTGAAAAAGATTTTATTTTACCCTTTTTAGTGCAAAACAAGTTTTAATTAAATTACATGCATCTATAAAATTTCGTGTCTGGGCCGTTATACACTGACGGATATATAGTTTGTGAAAATTTCAAGTATGTACCTATTACGGTTAAGAAGGTACATCTGTAAAGTGCGCACATGTAGACACACGGACGGACGGACGGACGAACAGACAACAAAGTCTCAGAAAGTGTTCATTTGGTACCCTTTGGGTTCGGAACCCTAAAAAATTGACTTTAAATGCCGTGAAAATATTCACTAGTCATAATGATGTCATCAAGGTATCAAAGGACAATGTCCAAAATGGCCCTGTGCAATAAAAGCATCTGACACACACGATAATTAATTTACTATTGTATTACAATAATTCCAAATGCTTTTATAACACGGACCAGTTGTATTCCAAAATGAATATTAAAAAGTATTATTTGCGATTATTAACATTAATTGCCGCCATATGGCCCACACAGTCTGAACCACTCTACTACGTTATAAGAGTTGGCACTTCCTTACATTGTTAATACTCGAATTATGAAAGCACTGTGTAGCCAACCAAACAACGGAAAGTATTATTTACGTAGTAACTATTATATAATCTGTGGTATTATGCTCATAATTTTTTTTTTGCAGTGTTGGTTGGTACAAAGTACGTTCATAATTCTGAGTTATTTATGTATGCCACGGCATACATAAACGCGGGCGGGACTGATATGGCCGCCAACTTCGCCAAACGTCATGTCATGTCAAAATATATTAGGTGCTCAAAAACTTTGCACATTAACAAGACTTTGCCTGGTAGAATATTCCTGTGAAGACAAATTAATTCTCCACACCTTTGTTTCTATCTCGCTCACAGTTACCGTAAGAATATCTGTCAATAATACGTAAATTAAAAAATTTAAACCACCCCCGACTGATTTGTATATGTAATCCGAGTTTATAATCAAAGCATATGTATAACTTTGTACATTGAGAACATTCCAAGGAGATGTCTCAGAATTAGATCAAACTTACCATATTTTTGCAATATCATTGAAGTAACAAGATACTGCGACAGCGCCATTTTCATTTTTTGACGTCCGCGGTCATAGGACTACGAGCTTACAAAAGATGCTATCGTAGTTTTTTTAACCAAAAAAGAGCTGATAATATTTAAACGGCTGAACAGATTTTCATGAAATAAAGCTAAGAACACTCTTGACAAAGACATCTATCAAACAAAACAAACTAAATCAAAATCGGTTCATCCGTTTGGGCGCTACGATGCCACGATGACAGACACACAGATACACACGTCAAACTTATAACACTCCTTCGTTTTGCGTCGAGGGTGAAGAAAGATGTAAAAACATTATTCAAGATCATATTTTTTAGTCTTCAAAAGTATATGCAATAGCAACCTCCATTGTGTATAATCTTCTTGGGACTCTTCTTCTAAAACCAGTACATTCTCCTATGTTTGAGATATTTATCTCCATATCTTTGAAGATACTAATCAGATCTCGATAAAATTAAAATGGGACCAACTCGGAAACGTATCCTACCTATTAAAAAAGAATCATTTGAATCCGTTTACAATTGACGGAATAATCGCGTAACATATACACAAAAAAAAAAACATACAGACGAATTGAGAACCTCCTCTTTTTTGTGAAGTCGGTTAAAAATGATAAGTCTAAGCTCCCGCCCGTACCGCGTCGGCGCAGTAGATAATATATACGTAGTCCGGTCCAGTCCGGCGATGTGACGTCACAGCCATTTCTCGGGCGGCGCAAGAACATTTCGGAAACTTCTAATGACTTTACTTGATTTTTTCGCAGTTGTTATTAAAATTAGCTATAAGTTTTTTTAAGGCTAAGAAATTGCGATTTTTTATTATTTACATCTTCCCCATTATCCGGTTAATACATTCTGAACTGCATTGGGATCTTACCCGCTGATTGTGTACTAGGATATCATATCACCAAGGGCTGCTCTGTACATATACTACATGATAAAATTAAAATTAAATTTAACTAGGAATTTATTAAGGCAGTTGGAAAATTGTGATATTATCGAGCAACTGCATCCACCAGTATTATGTCGCAAAGCTTTTTTTCTTATCGCAGTCACAGATTATATAAAAGTTACTACGTAACAGATACTTCACTACTCTACAAAAACACAATACCAACGTTTATTTCAGACAATACAAGCAAAAATGTGTCTAAGGCGCTCGACCTAGCGTTGTTACTACATCGTTCAGCGCGCGATGTACCGGCGCGCCCCGATACAGTAAAGGGTTGACTCAATAAATTAAAAATAAAGTTTATGAATTATTTTTATTTACCTCACAAAATGACATCAAAGTTCCGAACTAAGAGTCGAATTTCATGTCGGAAAAGTGAATTTTACGCCGTCTTGTCATTTTAGTATCGGTAGCATAAAAAATGAAAAATATTGTGCTAGTATTTGTCAAACCCGCAAAATGACTATGAAAAACTTAAATCGTTTCTAAGATAGAATACGAATGCGCAGTTATCCCGTCATTTGAATAATAATATACGTTGCGCGCGCGTGAGCATTGACAACCGACTGACAGATAGTACCGGCGCAGGTGACGAAAGTTTAGGTATAAATCGCAGTAGCTATGGGCGAGTGAGGGAGGCCTGCCGCAGTGTGTCGGGGAGTTTTCCGATGCGCATCAATCAGAATATCATGGCATGAAACATATTGTTCTATCTAAATACTTGCTAAAGGAATTTCAACCTAACAATTTTTCTTTTAAAGGTCAGTATAACTTATTCGATCGTTTACAAAATGAAATATACCCACTTTAAATGCCGCGCTTGTTATTTTCAATACAGTTTTAGGTGTTTATCTCCATAATTATTATCTTCAGAGATAATCTCTGTAGATAATCATCAGATCTCAATGAAATTAAAATGTAACCACCTTGCAGATTTGCCCTACAAATAAAAAAAATCATTCGAATCACAATTGTAAAAGTGAAAGTGAAAAAGTTTATTGGTGACATCATGAAGTGTTCTACTTTAGAATGAAAAAATAAAATAATAAAATAAAAATAAATCTTAGACATAAGTACTACGACTAAGTGTCACCAAATGGCCCCACCTCAGTGGCATAAATTGTCGGTCAAATGTCCAACGCTGGTCTCCTGGTGATGCCGGTCCTTTGGCGGAGTAACTGCGTAACAAACATGCAAAAAAAAATCATAAAGACGAATTGAGAACCTCCTCCTTTTTTTTAAATATCTTAGTCTAGCGTTTGGCCACTATGTCACGTGTTGGTAAGTGTGCCCTCGGTGGCGTAATCGGGAGAACGGTCGGCTTTGATGCTGTGGTACCGAGTTCAAACCGCCGTGCACCAATGAATTTTTCTATCGAAAAATATATGTGCGCTTCTCACAGTTGCCCTCCGGTGAAGGAAAACATCGTTAAGAAATCAACAACCCCCGTATGGTGGTAGGACACTATCTAGTGTCCGCCTGGCCAGCTACCACCCCAAGTTAGAAAATCTGTTGCCAAACATCTAATTCTAATGTGTTCCGGCAGCTATCCTTGAGAGCCAGTTCCCTTTCTAGGCCTAGCGTGCTTACCATCTTCGACCGCATCATCATTTACCAACAGGTGAGATAGTGGTTAAACGCTCACCTATAAAATATATATTTTTTAAATGATGCGGTCGAAGATGGTCAGCACGCTAGGCCTAGAATGGGAACTGGCTCTCAAGGAGAACTGCCGGAACACGTTAGATGTTTGGTGACAGATTTTCTAACTTGAGGGTGTTAGCTGGTAGCTGGCCAGACGGACACTAGATAGTGTCCTACTACCATGCGGGGGTTGTTGGTTTCTTAAAGATGTTTTCCTTCATCCTCCGGTGAAGGAAACTGAGAAAAGTGCACATACATTTTTCGATAGAAAAATCCATTGGATGAGATGAACTCAGTACCTCTGGCATCAAAGCCGACCATTCTCATGATTACGCCACTAGGCCCTCGAAAAAGTTTAAAGGCGATTTGGAGGTAGATTAAAAACACAAGAATTCCTCCTTTTTGGAAAGCGGTTGAGATTTATTTAAAATTGGAGTATATTATTACTATTTATCCGACGCTGTGCCGTTATTGAGACTTACGTAGTAACTTGTGCAAAGCACGTCACAGAAATATTAATAATATTTCTGTTTTGATTAATAATATTCGTTTTTTCGATGCAATGAATAAGCAAATGTGTCATTTTATTAAATTTTTAGCCGACTTCAAAAAGGAGGAGGTTTTCAATTCGTCTATATGTTTTCTTTTTTAGGGCTCCGTACCCAAAGGGTACCAACGGAACCCTATTACTGATACTTTGCAGTTCGTCTATCCGTCTGTCCGTCTGTTAGTGGGCTGTACAGTATCTCCTAAACCTAAGTCATAATAGGTACTAAATTAGAAATTTTCACAAAGTATGTGTTACTATGGCTACTATAACAAAAACCATGTATAATAGTTAAATTTAAAACCTACCCACCTTTTTCTAGATTATGACGCTATTAATTTGAATTACGGTATATTTTTACCCGACTACGGCGAAGCAAAAAGGAGGGTTATGTTTTTGACCGGTATGTGGGTATGTATGTATGTAAGTATGTATGTATGTATGTATGTATGTATGTTTGTATGTATGTTCAACTGTTCCCTCATAACTTCTAAACTACTTATCATAGTTTGACAAATTAGGTGTCGTTGGACGCGTCTTATTTGTCTGCTAGTTATAGGCCATATAACGTCACAAAAAAATTAAAGTGGCGCCCTCTAGAGGGCACGAAGTCAAGAACTAAAAAAAAATGCACCCCACCTCATCGTGTGGGGTATCGTTAAATAGGGATTTTAAAATGAAGGTAGGATTTGTTACATCATATTTTTGTCAAGCGTAGCGTTTTCGAGATATATCCATGTCGCAGTCAAGAAAACTAATTCTTACCCTACGGCGCGGCGTCGCAAAGAAGCAATAGGGAGGGTTATGTGTTTGTTGATTGCTATATATGTAAGTATGTTGACATGTATGCATGTATACATTTAGGCAAAAACCCCAAAATACTTGAAATAAAAAATAAGTTCAAAAACGAAAACCCGACTACTGAAATATCACGCTCTAAAAAGTATGAAACAAGAAAATATTCTCGTCTGAGATCTATGTACAAACTATTCAATATGTATCGTTTATCATATAAAAAACTTACTTTTAATAAACCACGCCAACGCAATAATGCCACGCTTTTTTTTTTACAATAAAATCATTTTTTCTTACACTAATTTTAATTCAAATTTATTAAAATTTATTTTCTATATTTTAGTTGGATTTTCTATAAAAGCGTATTTTTTTAGTTTTTTTTTAAACTATTATTTATTTGAATAGGTAGGATACGTTTCCGGGGTGGTCCCATTTAAATTTTATCGAGATCTGATTAGTATCTCCAGAGATATGGAGATAAATACCTCAAACATAGGAGAATGTACTGGTTTTAGTAGAAGAGTCCCAAGAAGATTATACACAATGGAGGTTGCTATTGCATATACTTTTGAAGACTAAAAAATATGATCTTGAATAATGTTTTTACAGCTTTCTTCTCGTTGATTTTGGTTTTTGACAGATATTCTTACGGTAACTGTGAGCGAGATAGAAATAAAGGTGGGGATAATTTATTTTTTATTTTTCATTTATACCTTATAGGCTAGCGTTTGACCACTATCTCACCTGTTGCAAGTGATGATGCGGTCGAAGATAGAGAAGTGGACTAGAATAGGAACTCAAGGTAGCTGCCGGAACACATTAGATGTTTGGCGACAGATTTTCTAACTTGAGGGTGGTAGCTGGCCAGGCGGACACTAGATATGTCCTACCACCATGCGGGGGTTGCAGTAGGTTTCTTAACGATGTTTTCCTTCACCGGAGGGCCACTGTGAGAAGCGCACATATATTTTTCGATAGAAAAATTCATTGGTGCACGGCGGTTTGAACTCGGTACCACGGCATCAAAGCCGACCGTTCTCCCAATTACGCCACCGGGCCCTCAATAAATAATTATATATTAATAATTATAATAAATAATTATATATAAATATAAATAATTTGTCTTCACAGGAATGTTCTACCGGGCAAAGTCATGTTAGGGTGCAAACTTTTTTAAACATACCTAATATTTTTTGACATGACATGACGTTTGGCGAAGATGGCGGCCATTTCAGTCCCGCGACACTGCATACATAATTAAATAACTCAGAATTATGAACGTACTTTGTACCAATCAACACTGCAAAAAAAAATTATAAGCATAAAACCACAGATTATATAATAGTTACGTCGTAAATAATACTTTCCGTTGTTAGGTTGGCTACACAGTGCTTTCATAATTCGGGCATCAACAATATAGGGAAGTGCCTCTTGTAACGTAGTAGAGTGATTCAGTACTCTGTTGGCCATATGGCGGCAATTAATGTTAAAAATCGCAAGTAATACTTTTTAATATTCATTTTGGAATATCCTACATCCTATAGTCATATGATACCTACATCTAGTCCGTGTTATAAAAAGTATTAAGTAAAAAGTATTTGGAATTATTGTAATAAAATAGACAATTTATTATCGTGTGTGTCAGATGCTTTAATTGCACAGGGCCATTTTGGACATTGTCCTTTGATACCTTGATGATATCATTATTACTAGTGAATATTTTCACTTTAGCGCGCGGCATTGAAAGTCAATTTTTTTAGGGTTCCGAACCCGAAGGGTACCAAATGAACACTTTCTGAGACTATGTTGTCCGTTCGTCCGTCTGTCCATCCGTCCGTCCGTCCGTGTGTCTATATGTGCGCACTTTACAGATCTGTATCTTCTTAACCGTTATAGGTACATACTTGAAATTTTCAAAAAGTATACATCCGCCAGTGTATAACGACCGCCAGACACGAAATTTAATAGATGCATGTAATTAAATTAAAACTTGTTTTGCACTAAAAAGGGTAAAATAAGTTATTTATAAAAAAAACCTACTTCGTAACCACAAACAGGCACTCAAAAGCGAAAAGTAAATTACTTAAAATTATTATAAGCGCTACCCACTTATCTATTTGAAGTCGGTGCCAGCCAAGTCTATTGGATAGTAGATAGATACTATTTATGTAGTAGTAGTGATATTTCAGTAGTCGAGTTTTCGTTTTTGAACTTATTTTTTTTATTCATTTAACGATATTGTAAGAACATGGTTGCATTGACCTAATCCTGGACATCTGGAATCTCCGGAATACATAATTCCTCACCAACTTACGAGTACATAAGAGATTTCAAGTTTGGGCTCATTGGAATGGTCTCAATGAATAGATATATATATAATATTATACATAGATCAGTGGGGGGTGATTTTAAACTTAAGTATTATTGGAGTTTACTCGTTGAAAATCGATTTGGTACGGAAATTTTACGATAAATCATTATGTTTATGTCAATGTCAAATCAATTAAATCATTATATCTCTGCCTGCAGCCTTAAATAAATATTGTTATATTGCGCTGATGTGCAAGTCAAAGACGTGACCTTAAGTAACCTTTCACAACTGCAGTCAGTGCAAGGTTACTTGCTGAACCAAACAGACAGAATGTGCAACGTAGCAATGCACCAGTACCAGGGTATCATAACAGCCACGTGGTGAGTTTCAGGAAGTCTAGATCAATATTGCATGCGCACAGTGAAAGTCTAGACCGGTAGATCTGCGCAGTTTACATAGTAATTAGGTAAGCGCTACCGGGGACAAACGTGTATGCCGCTCCACTCAAACCATGACGTCTTGAAGTAGTTTCAAGGCTAGCAATACTTTTAAATATAAATTATCGTAGGATATAGACAAAGCTTCGAGAGTAAAAGTGTGTCTCATATTTTTAACCGATTTCAAAAAAGGAGGTTTCTCAATTCGACCGTATATTTATTTAAAAAAAATTTTTTGTTCGTGGATAACTTCGTTGTTTATAAACCGATATTGATTATTCTTTTTTTGTTGGAGATGATATATCCTTAGAATGGCGGTACCGTAGTTATAATACATAATTTCATAGAGATATGATAAGTATCTTCAGAGATATGGAGATAAACACCTCAAACTTGGTACTGAAAATTAATAGCGCGGCATTTGAAGTCGATTGTTTTAGTTTTTAGATGATCTTATTATTACCAGCAAGACGCTATTAGCATAGAAAAGATAATAATACTACGTATGGAACGGACACTCTGTTCCCCCCACCAATTCCGGGCTTCCTCACCCCGCCACCGATTTTGATTTGTCGAGGCGTCAGTCTGAGCAAGGACGCTACACGCGTACGGCTACAGAACAATAGGTACTACTCTCGAGGAGAAGAACATCAACATTTATGTTAAGACCAGTAGACACCGGAGGTTCAAATTTACGTAGGTTCTTATTATGTAGGTATATTATAAATACTTATATACCTGCCTATATATTCGTATTTTAGAATTCATTTCATAAATGAAACAACGATATATACTCGTGCCTAAATAACATTTAGTTTGTAAAATATTTAAAAAAACTTTCACTTTAAAACATTTTTATAACACAGCAATTAGGAACTTGATGTAAGTTCCTACGTAGTATTTATATTCTCTTTGCTTGTTGAAGTGTTGTGATTTAATGTTTCTGTAGACGATGGTTTACGAAATAGCGACTAATATTTTTAGTGTTAAAAGCTTTTTGAGTAAGTGTACAAAAAATATTCATGCGGTCAGTACGTAGTACGTATGTACGAAGTAACTATTATGTGATACGGTGATTACGGGCGACAACCTTAGACATCACACACACAAATGCGCGTATAGAAAAACGACATGTGTGTAGTGTCTGTGTCGGTGTCACAGTGTCGGTCGTTAAAACGCTAGTTTGTATGGAGATTAAGCGAGTGTCCGGGGTGTGCTATTAGCATAGTTTTACAATGTATTAGGCTTAAATTGTTTAGTTGTTTTTGTAAGTGGCCAATAAAGCTTTTATCTAAAAATCTGTAATCCGGAAGTTTTCAAGGCGACTCTATAACTGAACTCGTTCGTAGCTTAAGCTTTCTAGTAGACTTCCGCAATGCATTGGGTTGAGAGTTTTCCGATGTGTATCACTCAGGAAATCATAGCAACAAGCATGTTCTGTCCACATCTCCGCCAAGGCTAAATAACAGGAATTGTGTATCAAACCATCAAAGTATTCAAGTTGGAAAATTGTGAACTATCGGGATAGCCTACTTACAAGTCCAATGACATTTTGTTGTTGTTCCACCGTGAAGAGTATGATGCTTCTATGTTGGTGAGGAATATAAAGCTGTATAGGAGAAAGATTAATAATAGACGTATGAAAACTTGTGTAAGTCACTCAGGAAGCAGCTATATGGTTAGCAAAATGCACTGCAAGATGCGTTGGGGATTTTTCTGATACCTGTCTACTAGGGACTCATGGCACCAAGGAAGTTCTGTCCAAATACATGCTAAGCAAAATTTTACCCTAAAATAGTTTCCCTTAGGTTTCAAAGTAACTATAAGTTGGACAGTTGAGGGACAGTCAGGATTGTGAATATCCAGGAGTCCTACCATAAAGGTTTTATACATTCTCGTTCCTGCCGCCGCAAAGTGTGCGGATGTTGAAGTGATCTCCTTTTCTCCAAAATCGTTAGAAAATCTTGTGGAAAGCCACAGAAAGTATTTTTTAGGGTTCCGTACCTCAAAAGGAAAAACGGGCCCCTTTTTTCTCAGGAACGCGTACAGATATCAAATTGAAACTTATATTAGATACTCGGGTGTACGGTATCTGTAAATTAATCAAACTTTAAGTCAACGCGATCAAAAGATTTGACCGTTTATGTCGCATATTTTCGCATATTTTGCGATTTCACAAGGGAATCAAAACCTATAGGGTACTTCCTGTTGACCTACAACCATGAAATTTGGCAAGAATTTGGTCTTGATGAACTTACACTACATCACTGGGCCTTTAAGTCACTACCACAATTCTCAATTTCTACAATCAGTTAATCATTTTGTTGTTTTCCCGGTGGTATTGCAGGTATTGATATAAATTAGTGACTGCAATGTCTCTCTCATACCCTCCATATGTATATGATCTCCTAGTAGATAAACATCGGGAAAACTTGCAATGCATTTCTGCATTCCGAAATGCATTGCAGTCAATGCATTCTGAAATGCACTGCAAGTTTTCCCGATGTTTATCTACTAGGATATCATAACACCAAAGATATTTAGTTCAACATCTTGTTAAGGAAAATTGAACCTTAAAAATATGTGTTTAAATGCTTTAAGGTTTGTTAGGGAAATTGTCGAAAATCGAGTTTCGGTTGAGACGAAATGCAAAATGCATTTCGTCGAAACCGAAAAATTTATCGAGAACTTTGCACGATGCCTTGCCACTAGAAGAACATAGATCCAAGAAAATTCTATTCATGTTCTTATTAAATAAAATTAAACATAACGATATTTAATTAGAAGAAAGTAAGAAAGAAGTAATAAGTCATTCAAGAAGATTCACTTGTTTCATCGAGATCTGATAAGTATCTTCAGAGATATGTCGAGAAACGTCTCAATCTTGCTACTGAAACTGACTCGCGGGGCATGGAAGTCGGGTCGGTTCTCTTAGTTTTTATCACGTATGATCACAATATTTTTTAAACAAAATATATTTTTTGAAGTGAAAAATTCTTTAGCGGCGTTGTGCACTTTTCTTGGGATGGTTAAAAAACATGTTAAACTCGCGTCAGGGCACGCGTCCTGATCGAAAATTCGTAAAATTCGCAGGGCGCTTGCGCGAGGTGTCATTCGAAAATATTCAAAACTGACGTGTTTAAGTTTTCACTTCTGCCGGCACTCCCGGAGTGCAACCCGTTGTTTTTTTTTAATCACCTTTTCAAGCCCTTTAATGGGATGACACACTCGAAAGGATTTGATGATAAAAAAAATTGTGAACCCCTATTATGTGCAAAGTGCGCTATTTTGAATTTTTTAAATTTTTATGTTCTCGTTGACATTGGCGCTGCTATGGTAAATCTAACGACGTGCACAATTGGCCCACACGTTTGTTCTCTAGAGTGTCACAAAGAAACAAACAAACGTACATACATAACTACATAGACTGAAAAACACATTAGCTCTCCTTTGCGTCGCGCAGTCAGGTAAAAAGAATTCATTGTATTGTTAGTAATTACGGAGTGTCCTTAGTTTGGCAAAACATTGCAACGCATTTTCATCTAGTGTTCCAAGGGTCTACAATGCATGGCGAAATGGGAGTACTTCAATGCACATTTACAAAGAAATCATAGCAGTAAGGAGTACTGTCCAAATTCTTGCCATAGGAAATTTAACCTTATTTAACTTACTTAAGGTATTGTGGTATTATCGAGGAAGTGCATCCCAGAAAGTCACATCGCTATCCTAGGCATTTCACTATGCTTTTGCAACTGAGAAGCGCATCGATCGGGAAATCATAAATTGTATAGGGAAATTGCTGCTGAACTTGTGATAGGCCGCCAGAAAGGCAATTTGCAAAATAAAATCCTGAATTTCAGTGAAAACGTGAAAATATGCTTTTTATTTAATTAAGCCGCGATTCGACAGGCAGGCAGAAAAACGGACATGGCTTGTTGACTACGAAACCTTAAACATTTAAAAGAATATGAAAATGGTAGGGGCACCGCAGGAAGTCTCATCAAATGTTAGTTTCTCTTGCATTATCATATGATACTAGCTACACCCCGCGGCTTTAACCGCGTTTAATCTTGGTTATAAATCTTCCTGTTGAATCACTCTATCTATTGCTGAAAACTGTATTAAAATCCGTAGCGTAGTTTAAAAGATCTAAGCGTACAGACAGCGGAGCTACTTTGTTTATACTATGTAGTAATAAAAAAGAAAAAAAAAGAGTGTGTGTACTTATGTACACGCGTTAGAAGTTATACTTCTGTGGCGTATGGAAAAAAAAACTAAAATGCGGTAGTGATTAACGATAAATATTAAAATGAATCAAAAAGATTTTATTTAAATAAAAAAGGTTTTATTATCGTAAAAATATGACGTTAAATATGACATATACAACTTGAACATAGTCATGCCACCTAGAACTAACTTCACGGTGTAGAATTTAGGTGTCGGTGTGCGCGCGCATCGTACCACCTGGAACTAACTTCACGATGTTAAATTTAGGTGTCGGTGTGCGCGCGCATCGTAAAAATTCACTCTTATCATTTTTCTCTACCGCGCCAAAAGAAGTATAACTTCGATAATCATAATGTCATAGAAGATGCTCTATCAACATTTGTACTGGTCAAGTAGAATTGAACCGTATAATTAGAGTTTATTTTTGACAAGGAAACCTGTTTCTCTTGCTCGGTCGGCGAGGTCGCGCTCTGACGAAAACCGACACCAAATATGTAGGTATGTTACGCGCAACCGCGTCCCTTTCGGCGCCCAAACGAATGAACCGATTTTGAATTTGTTTTTTTTTTGTTTGATAGATGTCTTTATCGACAGTGTTCTTAGTTTTGATTCATGAAAATCCGTTCAGCCGTTTAAAGATTATGAGCTTTTTTCTAGTTGATGATGCTATGAAATCAACTTTCATAGTTCTGATAAATTCGACATTCGGTATCCTCTTACTTCAATGGTATATTAAAAACTTGGCAGCATTGACCAAGTGTTAATGGCAAAACATTGCCACAATTGTGGCGTAATTATTCCTCGATGGCCATTGCAAAATAACCAAATTTGCGAAGGCTGCAAGGATTGTATTGCAGTGAGGCACGGTTTAGATTGTGGAGAAGTGTTAATATGTCGGGAATGGGATGCACTAATGTTGGAGACTTGTAGATTTAGCGGAATATGCGGATCGGAGACAATTTTTAGGGTTCCGTAGCCGAATGGCAAAAAACGGAACCCTTATAGATTCGTCATGTCTGTCTGTCTGTCTGTCTGTCCGTCCGTATGTCACAGCCATTTTATTCCGAAACTGTTAGGACTACAGAATTGAAACTTGGTAGGTAGATGTATTATGTAAACCGCTTTCCGATTTTTATACAAAAGTAAAAAAAATAAAAGTTTAAGGGGGGGCATCCCATACATGGAACTGAAACAAAATTTTTTTTTTTCTTCAAACCTATACGTGTCTATGGATAGGTCTTCAAAAATGACATTGAGGTTCCTAAAATCATTTTTTCTCAAAGTCAATCATTTGAAAGATAGGCGCGTCTAAAGTGGTAAAATGTGTCCCCCCCCCCCCCCCCTCTAACTTTTAAAGTATGGGAGTGAAAAATCTATAAACAATATATGCTGTAGATCTCAATAAAAACTAACAACGAAAATTGGTTTGAACGAGATACAGCCAGCAGTTTTTGAGATATGGCGACCGCAAAGATAACTTTGTTTTTCATACAAACACTATGAAAAACAAAGTTATTTTTGTAGTTGCGAAAAATCAAAGTTATAGAATACTCTACTGTGTTACGGAACCCTACGAGTGCGAGTCCGACTTGCACTTGGCCAGTTTATTTCATTAAACCGCAATGCCCGACGAATTAATATTTTCATTGAGACCACTGGTAACGTTACGGATCGACCCTCCGGCCAGCTCTATCTTATTGGTCGATCCGCACGTACATATCTGAGAAACCCTATCCTGGATCTTAGAATACAAATAAACAAGATAATAGTACTTATTACAAAATATAAAAAAACTATACTATATTATACTAGTGGCGATCATGAAGGGACAGGAACGATGGTAAGGAAAATTGAGTACTCATGCGGCAATACTCCGGCTTCATCTCATTGATAAAATCACATTACAACTGTTCTCTTTGCCGCATTTAGCCACGACTTACGGGAACAATAGAAAGTGAAAGTGAAAAAGTTTATTAATGACTCTTAGGTATTAAAAAAGATACAAAATAAAAGTACAAAAACCGTATAAATCTTTGACAAAAGTGTCACTAATCGTCCTCACCTCAGCATAACTGTTGGTCTAATGACCAACGCTGGTCTTCCGGTGATGCCGGTCGGCGACGTCACGTTACAGGCTAACAGGTACAGGTACATAAAACAGTAAAAAAATAATATGAAATAGAAGTTTTAGTAGATGCACGTTGTAATGTCAAGTCAAAGTCAAATTGAAGTAATAGTCCGTTCCAAGTCACACAGTCAGACACCCTAAATAAGTAGACTTTACTGAAAGCTATTCCTTTTTTTTTTTGTAAACGCAAATGTTTTGCGCAATGTGCTATTTCCCTACTCTCGTGCACGTTCGGCACCAAATAGATTATAATCTACATTTATTACACATCAACTTGCTCGCAGAAGAATACATATTTACATAGAGTGAATGTGAATTCTTCAATACGTCATTGTGCTTCCAAACTATAGAATGAAATGGAAATAATGTATGTATATTTTTGTAAAATTGTTAAACACAATCCAAAATTTCATCGTACTGACGGGACTCGAACACGCACCCCCCGGATTACACGTCCAGGTGCTCTGCCAATTAAGCCACGGTTCGATACATCGATACGACGAAATTAGTGGATTGCATTTGTTAACCCAATTATGCATTGGTGGCGCCATCTATGACTACTTATTACGTAAGTTAATCATTCGGAAGAAATCATTACAGTTTTCAAATCCGACTAGAGATGTTGCACTGCGTAAATCAAATTTTGGATTGTGTTTAACAATTTTACAAAAATATAAAGTGTGAGACACTTCAAAGAAACATAATATTTGTATGTATATTATCAAAGTGGAAAAATAATGGAATCTATAGTAGGATAGACCTCCAACCGTTGTCATTATAACTGCTGTGTGTAAAGGCTTTAAGACTTTTTCTCTGTTATCTGGCTACTTTTTCTGGGCCAAAACATTATTTAATTTTAACCTTCCGCATTTTCAGATATTTGAAATCTTTATAACTTCGTTCTCTTCTTTACGGCAGTCAGTTAATAAAAAAGGTTGCATTAATAATAAAGCATCTTTAAAGGAAAACTATAGCGGTTAAGATAACTTTATTAGTTTAGCAGTAATAGTCGTTTAACTTGGGTGTTGGATAATTTTGTACCAAATACAAAATCCTTAGAATAAATCCTTTAAAGTGACAAAGACGGAGTACCTAGTTGCTGGTTTATAACGGGTAAAGACTTGCATTGAATAACAGGCTACTACGGAACCCTACACTGCGCGTGGCCCGACACGCACTTGGCCGGTTATTTAGTATTTGCGGCAACAGAAATACAGCATCTGTGATAATGTCAACTGTCTAATTATCAGGGTTCATGAGATACAGCCTGGTGACAGTTGGACAGCTCCTCTGTCCAACTTAGTAATAGAGCTCCGGTTTATACCCTCTGGGTACGGAGGCCAAAAATATTGAGGTCCCAGATGGAAAATCAAGATATAATCGGAAAAGTGCATCGAGGAAGTCGCAAAGCTCGTGTTCTCTCTCTGTAGACTTTGCGAAATGTATTAGGAGTTCATAGCATCAAGGATATATTCTATCTAAACACATTTCTAATGGATATTTTTTAAAAAGCGTACTAGCAATGTGGGTTGCACATTAGTAGTAAGTATTCTTGTTAACCCCTCCAACTAAGCTAAATATGCTTGAGTCTGGGGTGGGTTCACGTCAATAGTGCAATGTCGAAACGAATCGAACTCACGACCTCTCGATCCTAGCCGACGCCGTAGCCATTGGGTTATAACTTAAATGTTTACCCAATGTTGTTTCGTAAAGGTATTGCACTTCAGAGGAAAACTATTATGTCTAGATCGGCAAAGTGGATACAGATCAGAATTTAATCAGAATCCTACTACGCCGAAGGGAGTAGAGACCAATACCGCGCTACGCTATACCATTTACGCTTCCTTCAGCGTATTTTAATGATATAAAAAAAAATAACAACTGAAATTAGAATAAGCTTTATTTGTAAACGGACAAGCATATAACGGGTTTTAGTCGTCGTAGTGGAGTTATTATAGTGGCTTTTCCGATATAATGTGCCTTTTTAACCGACTTCAAAAAAAGGAGGAGGTTTCTCAATTCGACCGTATATATATATATTTTTTTTTTTTTTTTTTTTTATGTTTGTTCGCGGATAACTTCGTCGTTTATGAACCGATTTCGATTATTCTTTTTTTGTTCGAAAGGAGATATCCCAAGTGTGGTACCATGGTAATTTTATCGAGGTATGATAAGTATCTCCAGAGATATTGAGATAAACATCTGAAAATTGGTACTGAAAATGAATAGCGCGGCATTGAAGTCGGTTGTTTTTTAGTTTTTAAACGATATTATTGTTTGTGCAATCCATGCAAAACTGTGGTTTAACGTTGCGTAGCTACTAGGAGATCATAGAATCACGGATGTTCAGTTGAAAGACTTGCTAAGGGAAATTAAACCTAACATTAACTACTTAAGGTTTTAAGACCCCTAGTTGTAAAATCGTATGATCGGAAAGTGCATGTTGGAAGTTTGCATATGTTCTCATACGAGTAGGCTGGCTTCTGCAATGATATTCCACTGTACATTATGAAGTCTACTTGCAGTCGTCGCATGGCGAAGTATACTCAGTGGTAGAAAATACTACTTAATTAACTGACTTCACAAAAAAGGAGGAAGTTCTTAATACGTCGGAATCCATTTTTAGGGTTCCGTAGCCGAATGGCAAAAAACGGAACTCTTATAGATTCGCCATGTCTGTCTGTCTGGCTGTTTGTCCGTCCGTATGTCACAGCCATTTTATTCCGAAACTATTAAGACTACAGAATTGAAACTTGGTACATAGATATATTCTGTAAACCACTTTCTGATTTATATACAAAAATAAAAAATATGAAAGTTTAAGGAGGGGCATCCCATACATGGAACTGGGACCACTGTCTATGGATAGGTCTTTAAAATTGACATTGAGGTTCCTAAAACCATTTTTTCTCAAAGTCAATCATTTAAAAGATAGGCGCGTCTCAAGTGGTAAAATGTGCCCCCCCCCCCCCTCTAACTTCTGAAGTAAGGGAGTGAAAAATCTAGAAAAAATGTATTCTGTAGATCTCAATAAAAACTTTCAACGAAAATTGGTTTAAGCGAGATACAGTCAGCAGTTGTTAAGATATAGCGACCGCAAGTATAACTTTGTTTTTCATACAAACACTATGAAAAACAAAGCTATTTTTGTAGTTGCGAAAAATCAAAGTTATAGAATAGTCTACTGTGTCACGGAACCCTACGAGCGCGAGTCCGACTTGCACTTGGCCAGTTTATTTTTTTTTATGTATGTTCACCGATTACTCGAAGATGCTTGAACCGATTTGGAAAATTCTTTTTTTGTTTCCAAAGGTACCTTTTCCAGGTGGTCCCATTTAAATTTTAACGAATCGGTCGAGCGTTTTTTTAATATATCAACATTTGTATTACAATGCATTTGTATACCCCAATAACATGCTACTAACAGGCTACTTTGACTAGCGCGACGTTTGAAGTCGGTTCTTCTTTTAGTTTTTTAAACTAGTAAGTATGCGCTTTCGCACTATAACACTCTTGTTTTGCTGCGCTCACTGAGAAAACTGGACGTATTGTAGAATTATTAGAAGTCAATGTCATTCCTGGTATTTATAAAGCTGCAATTGGAGTCAATTGCAGCTTTATAAATACCAGTCACACTTTAAAACGTATTCACTTAAATGCCAATATAATATTCTGTGAGTAAGACGGCCGAGCGAACATTCTACTAAATTATAAATGAGAACTTTCAGGGTTGTGGTGTCCTCTCCCTATCTTCAGACTTTAGGTACTACATAACCCCAGTACAGTCCGACAAGTATAACTTGGCGTGCCTGTGCGCCACTGTGCTTTTACTTTGTACTTTGATAACAGTTTCTCTTAAACCACTTTTAATTACTTTTGCCATTATTGAACTATTTTAATGTAGCAGATTTATCAATAATAATGTCGCGGTAATCTCTCAAACGTCAAACTCATAGTTTCAATTTAAATAATTAGTTCCAAAAACCACCACCGCCAAGTTATACTTTTGGCACTGTATGTGTCATCCTATGTGTTACAGCTCCTCCTCCAGCTACGACAGATGATCGTCCAGCCGAATCGTGCGTCCATTGTACGTTGTAAGGTTCAATTTATTTTAGCGGCCTACCGTAGCCCGGGTATTCTTAACACCCCCTGCCCTGCCGTTACCGTGCCTGCCGCCGTGGTCATTAAAAGCAGGGAGGCTGCGAACTCGAGCCTTGACTTTGAGTAACTTTTGGCAAAATTGTACCCTAATCCCCAAGCTGGGTAGATCTTCTCTAACCGGTGATGCTGCTGCCCGTCACCGTCCTGTAGTACTTAGCTACGCCAAGTATTTATGTAATGGTTATACCGCAATTTGTCGCACGCCAGCCAGGGCCCCGTTCTTTGGACAGCAGGATGCATCCCGGGCAGGTGAGGTTGGCTGCGGGCACTAAGGTGGTATTTATTGTGCTCTCTTGCATCCGATAGGGATACTACTAAACTACTACTATTACTAGGGACTACTACTAAAGAAATACTCGTAAGTTTCTAATATTTGTATAGATTTCTCTGTCACTGTCTTGTAAGTCATAGATTTTATCAAAATATTAAAAACTTACCTTTTTCGTCTATTATTTTTATATGAAACTTAGGTACTTTCGCCTCAAATTACAGTTGCACGATGTTACCAAGCCCACGTACCGAATGAGATCATGTCAAAAAGTCAAAAGTCAAAGCATTTATTCAGTATATGGGCAAATTAAAAATTTACACTTATACACGTCAAATTACATTAAATAGATCATATTCAATAAAAAATATTGTCGCCGTGTACATACAAGTCGCCGATAGGTTCATCGAGTCTTGATAATAGCCAACATTTCGAAGCGGTCTCCTATACATACCTACATACAGCATGAATCAATCTTTCACGACATCATTGTAAGATCGCAGTCAAACGATTGTCCGTTTGCAGTTACAACAAAACCGAATGCCACCGCAATTTAATACAGTACAGTAGTCGTCAAGTTTCACACGATAATTTGAAAAACCCTCACACTTGCTCTTGTTCCGTCGACAAGTCCCACATATCTCGATGTTATCTACGTTCATACAGAGCAGCCGTACAGCTAAGTAGGTGCGCTCAACGAGCGTCGACCAGTGCACATGAAAACGTATTTTATGACGAAGGAAGCCATGTGGCGTCCGTCCGTCAACGCAGCGCCGGCAGCCGGTGAGTTGAGTGAGGAACGGCCGTGTAGGCGGCGCTGCGGCGTTCGGCCTCACATCGGCTATTATTTTAAAGAGTATTACACCACACTGAATCAGAGTCCCTAATTTATTGTGGGCGTGGGCCCTAATTAGGTGCTCTAACTCCCTGAAGGTACGGCCTCACCGCGGCGTCCTGCGATCTGCGGGCGCGATCTCAGTACTTTTCAATTGTTTTCTAATTGCGTTTGGTGTGAACCAGTCGGTACAAATACTACTGTGCTATCTGATCGCCGCCTAGATCGCGTACGCAGGACGCTGCTGTGTGTCCATACCTTAACTGGAGAGATTACACTGCACATTATAGGCGGTTCGGGTCCTCGCTTGCTCTATAATTAGGGACCCGTTTAAGGAGTTAGGGACCCTGATTCAGTGTGGTGTAATACCCCTTTAAGCCTAGAGATGTTTCGTTTCTGGTCTAGATTCGATAAAACACCGCTGATAAGGACTAATCGAGATTTACCTACACATTTCTAAAATTAACCATCTTCTCTACCTACTACCATAGGGTTTTTATTTCTCTATGCTGCTACGGTGGATTAAGCTAGGCTATTTCATACACGACCTGAAATTAACATATACGCTGTTGTTTCATTGTATCACAATTTTATCCCAATTTTGATGTTTTATAAATATCATAGACTGATTTAACTGAAATGTTGCGCAGTGATAGCAAATACGGCGGATTGAATGTAGGGACAGACGGCGGGAACCGACATTGTTTTACACTATGTATTTTACGCGATGTGCTCGTCGCGATCTCGCTGCGTAAACTCCCGAGGAAGTGCATCGGACATGCATGAAACCTAGGTCGAGACATTCGACATCAAATCTTAGTGAGTATAATAGTCGGTATTTTATAATCATGATTCAAACTCACTATAACTATAAATCTAAAATTATAATGTTTATATACAGCTACTGCGTTCTGAGGCTGCAGGTACATAAAACCTAAAAACCTCAGACTATCTAAGAACCATATTACCTATCACAAAGGTATATCATATTTAACATTGATCGCAAACTCTTACTCACTCAGGCAGGCATCAATAGCACATTTTAGTGGCAGCCCTGAGCGGAGAGCCAGCGCTAGAGTCGGCAACCTTCCAAAACAAACAAGAAAACCGCATTTTTATCTAGTCATCTAAGTATTGTACCAACAAGCGGTAATTTCGGCTGGCCACACATATACCTACACTATCATACGTAGAGGGAAAATTAACTAGAGAGAACATTAGCGTATGCGCACAGATTAATGAATGGTACAAGTAGTATGCGTATGAAATAACTATAGAGATATAACCCGACTAAAATTATGAACACGTGATTCATAAGCCAGCTATAAGATAAAAAAACAACGTAATTTGGTCGGGTCATGTTGCACTGATGTAACAAATGTAGGCATCGTATATGCTCTAAGTACCCACAGAAATATTAAATATGTAGTAAGGGCTCATTGATTATAATATATTATCAAAGGGTAGGCTCTACCCGTCTGAAGCTGGGTCGGGTCGCTAGTGTACCTATAAGTTACTAGCCTTGATGTTGGAATTTAGTATTGATAGTAAATTGATAATAAATATAGTAATGATTAATACGTAACATCAAAGCTCTAGACAATTTATTAGAATCAAAGTAGATGTTTAGATTATACTTACTTTATTATTATTTGAACTCCTCAGCTTTCGACCGCAGTAAAAAACCTATAATTTCTTTATTATAATGTAGCGTAGCGTCTGTGACAACAACAGACCTCGAATTACATATTAGTCATCACTAGGCAACATTTCAGCCACATGAATCGAGCCGGTTGTAAGACTAACACTAAGTGAAGGATTATGATTTGTATCTTTGTTTCTTCCATACCACAGTTTTACAATTCATATGTAAAACTAATGTAAAACTGTGTAAATGAGTAAGTAACTAAACCTTTAGTCTTGTGCCTTGGTAGGTAATATTGTAATTTTTATAGTTACCTGGACCTGGGTTGTTGGGGACAGAGGCCAAGAAGTTCATCCACGAAGTAGGTCACAGGCTTAGGGACAGTACAGGTGACTCCCGCTCCGGTTCGATCCTGGTGCAAAGGATGAGCATCGCCATTCAACGTGGAAATGCGGCGAGTGTGATGGGCACCTTTGCACCCAGAGCGCTCAGGGGCGGGGTTATTTGACTAAATTAAAAAATAAATATAAATTTGAAGTTTTAATTTATAACTTTTTATTGTTTATAATTATTTGATCTCGTATTAATTAGTTAAGTTCTCAAGTTCTTACACGTTCTAGGAACATCATTGCTTGCTGTGAATAAGCAGGTACTTTATTAACTCAGCGCAAACGCCAGCTCTTACAAAGTACCTAGTATAAGAGGAACCGCAAGGTGCACTTTTCCATACAAATGTATTCCCCCGTTTCCTCCTTGGAAAATTCTTCTAGAGCAAAATTTGTTTCTACAAAAAATCAAGGTCAGCTGTAGCTACGCTCCTATCATTTACTTTTTTTAACCGACTTCTCAAAAAAGGAGGAGGTTCTCAATTCGTCTGTATGTTTTTTTTTTACTTGACTTGGCTGGCACCGACTTCAAATAGATAAGTGGGTAGCGCTTATAATAATTTTAAGTAATTTATTGACCAACCAATTGCAAAAAAAAATATATAAGCATTCTTATCTCCTCTTTAAGATTTTTGAAGGGTTCATATTTCTATTTGGAATTAGTTTGTCAAAGAAAAAAGATAACTAATAGATAATTTAAAAAATAATACTACAGCCGACCATTATTTTTCGTAGAAACATTTTTTTCTCCAGAAGCATTTTCGAGGGAAGAAACGGGGGAATACATTTGTATGGAAAAATGCACCCCGCGCTCCCTTTGGAGATCACTTACATTTATTATCCTGTGTTAATAAGCTGTACCTTTCTGACGGGAAAATAAATACTATAATTATATTATTATTATTATTTAACGTATACACTGAAATAGTAGATTGTATCAGAAAACGGTTGATCGGTGAACGCGGGCGAAGCCACGGACGACAATGTTGCTAGTTACGTATATACATACAGTTACGCCTTTTTCCCGTTGGGGTAGGCGGAGACTAGTTTTTTCCACATGCTATGATTCTGACGTACCTCTTTCGCTTCTTCCACTTTCATGAGCGCCTTCATACATGCTCGCCGGTTATAGGTACTTTTGACTAGGCCTTTCTTGAAAATGTCTCCGATCTGGTCGTAATACGTTCGCCTAGGTCGGCCTCTACCGGCTGCCCCATTCACACTCGTCTCATAAATCTGTTTCGTCAGTCTTTCTTCATCCATCCTCTCTAGATGTCCAAACCATCTAAGCATCCCTTTTTCTATCTTTTTCACTACATCTTCTACCACACCACAACATTCCCTTATGACGCTGTTCTCCACCTTATCCATCTGAATCACTCCAATCATACTTCTCAAACTTCTTATTTCTACAGCTAGTTACTCGTAATTAATATAACTCTGTCATCTAATTCTTATCTGGAATATCCTATCATAACTGTTTAGATGACCAACATTCTGTGAGCCGTACATGAATGTGTTTAATCAAGTATAACCATAACAGGAACACGTAGTATTTATATTCTCTTTGACAGGAACTATAAATAATTAAATCGAATGCTGCGTAGGATATTATTAGATGAAGGTACGAGTGGGTAGGCACATTTGCACGGCTCCATTACTGCCGGTAATGTAAACAACGGCCGACGGTGACTTGAAAGGAGTAAGGGGAGCTGAGCTAGCCAACATCGTCTGATGCTTTGTGTGATGTGCCGCTGATAGCTGAACGTGAGGATTCTGGTTCACTTGTGCTAGTAGTTGTGTGGAAGTAGAACGACCAATGCAAAACTCTATTTTTGAAACATTGAAACTTTTATTACATCACCTCAAATTGATTCATCCTTCTATCGCATTTCGCCGACGTGCATGTTACATTACAACTAGGGTTGCCATCTCTAAAATTTGGCAACTAAGACAGGACGCGTGAATCCCCGGTTTTTAAAGCCCAGTACCGGTACCAGTACCAAATCCGGGGAAACCCGGACGGATGGCAACCCTAATTACAACCGGTGCTGATTGGTGGATATGAGTATGACATTTAGTCTAGAGTCTAGCTTTGATTGGCGGATGTTTCCGCAGCAATATTTGTAAACATTACTAGTCTATTCTCCGTGGTATACAAGCTAATGTGTCATATCAACTGTTGTCATAGTAACTAGCTATCATACACACACATGGAAAAAAGTTTCGAAATTCGGAGAATATTATTATATCGATGTTCGGCCTGACTTGCTACCAAATAGTAGCTTACCACCACCAAGGAAGCGAGGTGAAAATCTGCCGCTAAAACCTTACGGTGTTCCTGCAGCACGCAGCCCTTTGAGAGTCAGAGTATTCAAAGACTAACGTGTTAAAGTGTGGGATAGCCTATAAGATATTAAAAAAAAACTTTTACTTACCACAAGGCGAAATAGTGGTCAAAGGCCAGCCTTTAGGATCTTAAAAAAAACTAAGCTAGTTTTACCCGTGCCAGATAAAGTTGTCTAACGACACCTCATACAAAACACAAACATACAAATACCTTATCCGTTACCTAAAGTTTTAATCATCAAATCTACTAATCTAATCTATCATCATTTAGTTACATCATAATTGTTGATTCATCATCATCATCAATATCATCAGCCTATCTCTGTCCACAGCTGGACATAGGCCTCACCTACTTGTCTATGAATTTATTTGATGATAATTTAATATTACAGTGTTAAAATATGTGTATATTTTAGATTTATAGTTACCGTTATTTATAATCATCAAGTACCGACTATAATTATACTCGCTGCCTACTGTTTGTTGTCGACTCTGTCGAATCGCCTTCATTTGTGCGTATCCACCTTAAGGAATAATTTCCTGTGTACGCTTATTGAATTGGCATCTTGCTTCTGTCTATGTTGACATTGTTGACCAATGACAAGAAGGGACAAAGCCAAAAATTATGTTTTGTTTTTGGTTTTGGCTCTTCTGATTGGTAAGACAATTTTGTTTTGGTTTTGGCTCTTTTGATTGGTTAGAAAAATAATCGACACTTGCAACCGAAAATGTTTTGAAACTGGATACGCACAACTGTACGCGATGGTACATACACGAAACCAAGGTCGATAATAGTTGGTACCTACTTTATCAACACCAAAATTACAAATGCGAAAGTCAGTTTGTTTATTTGGGACTTCTTCACGGCCAAACGGCTGGACTGAATTAGTTGAAATTTAGCTAATGGCTAGCCAGTACTGTGGATTAGGCTATAGGATACGTTTTTAACGCGGGGGATGCCGCAGGATACAGCTAGTATAACCATAAGTGCTAAGCGTGTATCTGTCGGTATTCTGCCTAAAACCACATACTCATGTGCTAAAATACAGGGCGAAGCGGCAGTCGGCGGCGTCACGAATAGTGCCACGATCCAGCTGGTTATTTAATTGTCCAGCGCTCTTTAGCAGGCTTATTCTCTCTCAACCATTCGAAGGCAAATTTGGATTCGAAAACTGCCCATACTTCTTTTTTTTTTTAGGTATATACTGTCTTATTTTATTCAAATTCTCTTTTATTAGGTAGGTATTAATATCTTGGGGGAATATTATATCCACTTCGACTTGGATCTTTGCAATTCACAACGCTCCGATCCGGCTACTTTTGATATATCAATTCGAAAAAATCTGTGATTCTAATTGGAAAAGTTTCCGTGAAAAAATAGCTCACGGATTTATCATTATTCAAAATGAAGTTTCCGTATCCGAATAGGTTTTCGAATGATTGAGAATAAGGGGGCTGATTGCTATCTTCCACGTTCAAATAACCACGACACCGTTGTAGACCGCATCGTCACATAACATCAGGTGAGATAATGGCCGTATCATCACTTAACATCAAGTGAGATCATGGTTAAAAGTGCTTGATTGTTTTCAATAAAATGTATCCTTGTTTATGACATGTAGTACCTAAAATACATACGAACACACATAATATCACGCCTTTTTAGGGTTCCGTAGCCGAATGGCAAAAATCGGAACCCGTATAGATTCGTCATGTCTGTCTGTCTGTCCGTCCGTATGTCACAGCCATTTTATTCCGAAACTGTTAGGACTACAGAATTGAAACTTGGTAGGTAGATGTATTCTGTAAACCGCTTTCCGATTTTTATACAAAAATAAAAAGTATAAAAGTTTAAGGGGGGGGCATCCCATACATGGAACTGAAACAAAAAAAAATAATCTTCAAACCTATACGTATGGATAGGTCTTCAAAAATGACATTGAGGTTCCTAAAAAAATATTTTTTCTCAAAGTCAATCATTTGAAAGATAGGCGCGTCTAAAGTGGTAAAATGTGTGTGTCCCCCTCTAACTTTAAAAGTATGGGAGTGAAAAATCTGAAAAAAATATATGCTGTAGATCTCAATAAAAACTAACTACGAAAATTGGTTTGAACGAGATACAGTCAGCAGTATTAGAGATATGGTGACCGCAAAGATAACTTTGTTTTTCATACAAACACTATGAAAAACAAAGTTAATTTTGTAGTTGCGAATAATCATAGTTATGGAATACTTAACTGTGTTACGGAACCCTACGAGTGCGAGTCCGACTTGCTCTTGGCCAGTTTATTTCCATTATTATCCAGTACTATATATAGTATATATAGTACTAGATACTATACTAGACGTACCGTGTCTTATATATATATATATATAGATAGATATATATGTATAGACTTAAGATTTGAAATGGTATTTATTAATATACTGTTTTAGTAGAATATAGCGTGCGTGCCAGGCCCTAGCGTACGTAATTATCATAGGTAACATCAATCCCTCGGGCAGGCGGATGTAAACAAAGCCAGTCATCACTAAATGCCCACATGTGCGTTCAAAGTTAAAAAAGTACTGCCCTGTCTGATAAAAAACGTTTTACAACATGCAGGGTATAAGATAAGTTAGGATAGGACGGTGCGAACAGTATCCGACCTTTGACACAAAAAAATATACTGTTTCTGCCAAGCTGTCACTACAAACTGTTTTTTGTGTAGTTACAACTACTTGATGAATAATTTTATGATTGATGTTATAAATAGCATGTATTTGTGTTATATTAGGTAACTAAACATTCACTTTATCATTTTTTAATAGTTTAAGTTGGCAAGTCGTTAAACGACTTCGCGGCAAGCCCAGAATGAAATGGCGGGATGGGCTAGACTCCTCTCATATAGACTGGCAATCCATAGCTGCCGCCCGAGATCACTGGAAAGGAGGGTAAGAAGGCCTTTGTCCAGCAGTGGGACGAAAACGGCTCAAAATAAATAATAAGTAGGTAAGTGGTTGTTTCTTAAGAAGTTCGTTCTACGGTCCTATAAGATACAAAGTTAATAAAGTCAATATAAAACACAATGCTTGAATCCAGGATACTTAGTGCAAATTTTATAGATTGGTTTACTTACTTTCGATCACGTTACAGTATACGCAGGTTTGTATGGAATTAAAAAGCGCCATCTATTGTGCATAATAGGTAGGTAAAATTGTAATTTCCATACAAATCTGCGTAAGTAAATAAATCTAAAGAAACCTCGCACTAGGCACTCTAATATATGTTCTCGTGGCCCTCGCGGCTGCATCAAATCATCGGAAAGGTCATAGTTGTCGAGACAAAGGGTCGAGTCGGTCGGATGCACCCATCAGCCGGCGTGCGGTGTTGGCAGGGCGCATGGCGGCGCAACTCTAACAAAATATACAAACCGGAATGTAACCGACGAATGACGCGGCGACCACACGCTGTGGATTACCACGAACCACCAAACTTGCGCACTAACTAACTATATTTATCTTCGTATCTGTGACCAAACCACGTGAGTAAAGAAAATTTACTCATGTGACCGAACTGTGTTTTGATGCGGACTTTTCCACGAGCGGTATCGCGGCGATTCGCATCGTTCAACGGCGCGATTATATCGCCGTGCGGAGGTTTAGTTGATTCATACACTTTCTTTTCAATTAGTTAAAATATCGTGGAGCTCCCTTGTAGTTAAATAAACTCCACAACATAAATACAACTTACAACTATAATTCCGGATCCAGCATAGGATTGTCGTGACTCACTACGAAAGCGTTGCGTTCACTTTGGTGTTCGGCTTAGAGTAACTTTTGCTGTGGTTGTAATATTATTTAGGGCCAATTTCACCTTAGTTCTAACTAAAAGCTTATAAGTGTTAAAAACGTTTTTTTACTTTTTACTTATTGTTCAGTCTTGTTATAAGATATTTCTTATTTTCCTCATCTGTCCATTGAAAAAAGGAGGTTTCTTATTTCGACCGTATATATATTTTTTTATGTGTGTTCGCGGATAACTTCATCGTTTATGAACCGATTTTGATGATTATTTTTTTTATGGAAAGGAGATATCCCAAGGTTGTACCATAGTAATTTAATCGAGATCTGATAAGTATCTCTAGAGATATGGAGATAAACACTTCAACCTTGGTACTGAAAATTAATACCGCGGCATTCGAAGTCGGTTCATTTAGTTTTTTAAACGATCTTATTTATTAAAATAATAAGAATATTTATTACTTTAAACAGAGCTAAATAGTCAATACGTCAATCAAACACGTTACCTACATAAGTACCATACCCCCAAACGTTTTAAAAGTGATAGGGCTGCAGACGACATACGAGTACTTGCGACAAAATTTATTTTATATTACGTCGATGCTTCTGATAGAGACCTAGACACCTAGACTAACAGAAAATAGGTCACAGACTGAATACCTGTGAAAACTGAATTGTGCATCTGACAGTAGGTACTGCGCAAGCTCTAAATTATGCTGTGACCAATGACAGACACGGATGTGATGGAGGAAGTCATCAGAACTCTTCCTTCATGCACGCACATCGAACGATGGGTGTGGTTTATACACTAACTGTAGTTAGTACTTCATAGATTGCTATCTATTTTATTAATAACGCATCTCTAGTGTAACTATGATTGCCTGGTAGTCACTTGTACTTACCTTGCCGGTATATTTTGTTGCTGTAGAATTTCACAATCCACAAGTGACAAATGCAGAGGGTAGGGTGTACGAAGGATTTTCAGCTTGTTGGCTGAAATGTAGTGTGTATTGTTTTATTGTAAACAGTACTTAGTTTAATAATTAAGTTTAAACACCATTAAAAATAACTTTTTTTTTAATTGTAAAAGGTAACAAGGCAAGCACGACGCTGGCCTGATGGTAAGCGACGTCTACCTATTAGTATTACAGACTAGACTACGGTAGTCCTGAATTTTGCATGCCGTGTCCAGTGAAATTACAGGGCATGTGAGACTTAACAAGTATATATTATGTTACTCTTTGACTTAACATCTGTATGTCTATAAAAATGTTGAGTCTCACATGCCCTGTAATTTCACTGGACACCTTGCTATTTCAACCGAAAAACATTCCTATTTCACGGCTGGTCACACCCGCCTCGGACTAGCAGAAGTCTTACCACTACAAAAATGTCACTTCTGTGCCAGACGCTCTCAATTGCAATTTACTTATCAAGTAAAAGGTATTTAAAATTACCCTCAGAAAATACAATAGATAAAAATATTAGAAGTACCTTTTTACATTTTATGATGAGCCTAGTTGAACGATGCTTTATTCCCAAAATACCCTATGGGCTAATTGCCTTATTTCAAGTTATTTCTGTTTCTTGGTATCAGAATAAAGTATTAGATTTTTTTTGCGAATTGATAAGCTTGACCGCAAACTCAGTTAAAATACGGTTTAAGGATGACATCCTGCTTGCGTGGAATTGTAAGACGGCAGTAAGGCGCTCAAACACATCGTACCTATTTTACTCCAATCCGCCAAGCGCAAATATCTCTTCTTCTGTACTCGGTCATGGAATATTATAGATAACACTAGCGCCCCTTCCCGGCTTCGCACGGTAGAGCACATATGCCTACATATTTTGCATCAGTTGCGTTGAGTATGAATTATCGGTAACAACAATTATCGGTAAATTTAAAACTTCCTCATGAACTGCTTTGTCTATTGGTGTAAACCGCATGAAAAACCATTCCGTAGTTTTTGAGTTTATCGCGAACAGACAGACAGACGCGGCAGTTAATGTTAATTCTGAATAAGTGTACTACATGAATAACTGTCTAATATTTTTTTGCTTTATGGACAAAAATGTATACATACGGCATTCATAAATTGGCTATCACATTCTTGCATATCTTTGTATTTACCTACATTCTGACTAAATATAAAATAAATTAGGCATTGATTATTATTGTCTTGATTGCATGTATGAGCATAGATTTTTGTTTCAAAATGTCAGTATGGCTCCACACGATTAGTGTATTTAGCTAGTGTATAACCCAATTATGAATCGGTGGCGCCATCTATGACTACTTATTACGTAAGTTAATCATTCGGAAGAAATCATTACAGTTTTCAAATCCGACGAGAGATGTTGCACTGCGTAAATCAAATATTATGTTTCTTTGAAGTGTTACATACTTAATATTTTCGTAAATTGTTAAACACAATCCAAAATTTCATCGTACCAACGGGACTTGAACCCGCAACCTCCAGAATAACATGTTCCGGTGCTTTGCCAATTAAGCCATGGTGAAAATATTAAGTGTGTAACACTTCAAAGAAACATAATAGTTTCTGAAATGTTTCCTACAAAGTAGATATAACAAGAGCGAGCGCTATTACTGCGCGAGCGTAGCAAGCCCTATCACAGCGCGAGCGAAGCGAGCGCGAAAAATTTTTACGACTTTTTATGACCCTGACAGTTTTATGACCTACTAAGTCAACACCGATGACACAAAGGTTAAACTTGATATCCACTTATATTAAGGTTAATTATTATTATGATTATTGAAGGTTGTACCGTTTCAATTTATGGCCTCGTTTTGATGCATGTGGCTATTAAAATACAAAAATTACAAAAATATTACCTACAAAGTAGATAAAACAAAGGTTTGCGCGAGCGCAGGGAGCGCTATTAATGCGCGAGCGAAGCGAGCGCGAAAATTTTTACGTCTTTTTATGATCCTGACAGTTTTTATGACCTACTAAGTCAAGACCGATGACCCTAAGGTTAAACTTGATATCTACTTATTTTAAGGTAAAAAATCATTATGATTATTGAAGGTTGTACTGTTTTAATTTATAAACTCGTTTTGATGCATGTGGCTATGAAAATACAAAAAATGATGAAATATAACCTAAAAGTAGATAAAACAAAGGTTTGCGCGAGCGCGAAAAATTTTTACGACCTTTTATGACCCTGACAGTTTTTATGACCTACTAAGTGAACACTGATGACACAAAGGTTAAACTTGATATCCACTTATTTTAAGGTTAAAAATCATTATGATTATTGAAGGTTGTACTGTTTCAATTTATGACATGTTTTGATGAATGTGGCTATTAAAATACAATAGTTGCTGAAATGTTTCCTACAAAGTAGATATTACAAATGCTTGCACGACCGGAGCGAGCGCTATTACTGCGCGAGCGTAGTAAACGCTATCACTGCGCGAGCGAAGCGAGCGCGAAAAATTTTTACGACCTATTATGACCTTGACAGTTTTTATGACCTACTAAGTTAATACTGATGACACAAAGGGTAAACTTGGTATCCACTTATTTTAAGGTTAATCATCGTTATGATTATTGAAGGTTTTACTGTTTCAATTTATGGCCTCGTTTTGATGCATATGGCTATTAAAATACAAAAAATGTTGAAATATTACCTGCAAAGTAGATAAAACAAATGTTTGCGCGAGCGTGGCGAGCGCGAGAATTTTTACGTCTTTTTATGACCTACTAAGTCAAAGACCGATGACCCTAAGGTTAAACTTGATATTTACTTATTTTAAGGTAAAAAATCATTAATATTATTGAAGGTAGTACTGTTTCAATTTATAAACTCATTTTGATACATGTGGCTATTAAAATACAAAAAATGCTAAAATATTACCTACAAAGTAGATAAAACAAAGGTTTGCGCGAGCGCAGCGAGCGGTATCAATACGCGAGCGAAGCGAGCGCGAAAATTTTTACATCATTTTATGACCCTGACAATTTGTATGACCAACTAAGTCAAGACCGATGACCCTAAGGTTAAACTTGACATCCACTTATTTCAAGGTATAAAATAATTATGATTATTGAAGGTTGTACTGTTTCAATTTATAAACTCGTTTTGATGTATGTGGATATTAAAAGACAAAAAAAATGCTGAAATATTACCTACAAAGTGGATAAAACAAAGGTTTTCGTGAGCGCAGCGAGCGCGAAAATTTTTACGTCATTTTATGACTCTGACAGTTTTATGTCCTACTAAGTCAACACCGATGACCCTAAGGTTAAACTTGATATCCACTTATTTTACGGTAAATTGTACTGTTCCAATTTATGACTCGTCTTGATGAATGTGGCTATGAAAATACAAAAGTTGCTGAAATGTTTCCTACAAAGTAGATATTACAAAAGCTTGCGCGACCGGAGCAAGCGCTATTACTGCGCGAGCGTAGTAAGCGCTATCGCTGCGCGAGCGAAGCGAGCGCGAAAAATTTTTACGACCTTTTATGACCCTGAAAGTTTTTATGACCTACTAAGTTAACACTGATGACACAAAGGTTAAACTTGATATCCGCTTATTTGAAGGTTAAAAATCATTATGATTATTGATGGTTGTACTGTTTCAATACAAAAGTTGCTGAAATATTACCTACAAAGTAGATAAAACAAAGATTTGCGCTAGCGCAGGGAGTGCTATCAATGCGCGAGCGAAGTGAGCGCGAAAATTTTTACGTTTTATGACCCTGACAGTTTTTATAACCTACTTAGTCAACACTGATGACCCTATGTTTAAATGTGGCTGTTAAGACACGAATGCTTTTAAAATACTTCCCACAAAGCAGATAAAACACGTTGGGCAAGCAAAGCCATCGCGTTAATTTTGATGACTTTTAATGACCCTGACAGTTTTATGGCCTAATTAAGGCACTTATTAAGTTTAGTCATTATCTATGAACCTAAGCTCAAACTTTTATGATTATGCAAACTCTATGTAAAGTTAAAAAAAAATATAGGCACCCACACTTAACTGCCGAAAAAAGTATTCTTTGCCCTTTTATGCCCTATTAAATGTCTGTACACAATTTCATCTGAATTGGTCAAGCCGTTTGGCCGAAAAGAGGCCACACATTTACAAAATTCCATAATAAAAATATAGAAAACCGAAATTTCCACCCAAAAAAAAGTATTCGTTGCCCTTCTATGTCTTTTTGACTGTCCGTGTACAACATTTTGGCTTAAATGGTTAACCAGTTTGACCAAGAGTAGGCCACACATTTACAAAGTTCAATTTAAAAATTCTGGACAACTGGACTCGACTGCCAGAAAAAAAGTATCCTATGTAATTCTATGCAATATGAACTGTAATATGTATAAAATTTCAGTCCAATCGGTCTAGCTGTTTAGCTGATAAGAGGCCACACATTCACAAAATTAAATAAAAAATATCTGGACCCCCGACTCGACAGCCAGAAAAAAAGTATCCTATATCCTATTCTGCCCTATGACATGTATTCATACAAAATTTCAGGCAAATCGGTCAAGCCGTTTATTCGAGAGGAAGTCTTATATTTACAAAATTCAATTAAAAATATCTGAACCCCCTGACTCGATACCAAAAAAAAAGTATCCCATATCCTATTCTACCCTATGAACTGTCTTTATACAACATTTCAGACAAATCGGTCAAGCCGTTTATTCGAGAAGAGGTCTTAATTTAATTAAAAATATCTGGACCTCCTGACTCGATAGCCAAATAAAAAGTATTCTATATCCTTTTCTGCCCTATGTACTGTCTTTATACAACATGTCAGGCAAATCGGTCAAGCCGTTTATTTGAGAAGAGATCTTATATTTACAAAATTCAATTAAACATATTTGGACCCCCTGACTCGATAGCCAGAAAAAAAGTATTCTATATTCTTTTCTGCCTTATGAACTGTCTTTATACAACATTTCAGGCAAATCGGTCAAGCCGTTTATTCGAAAAGAGGTCCTTTAGTTACAAAATTCAATTAAAAATAACTGGACCCCTGACTCGACAGTCAGAAAAAAAGGATCCTATATCCTATTCTGCCCTATGACATGTATTCATACAAAATTTCCGGGAAATCGGTCAAGCCGTTCATTTGAGAAGAAGTCTTATATTTACAAAATTCAATTAATAATACGAGTATCTGGACCCCCTGACTCCATAGCCATAAAAAAAATATCCTATATCCTATTCTGCCTTATGTTCTATCTTTATACAAAATTTCAGCCAAATCGGTCAAGCCGTTTGACCGTGAAGAAGTCCCAAACAAACAAACAAACAAACAAATAAACAAACTGACTTTCGCATTTATAATATTGGTGTTGATTTACTTAGAAGTACTTGTGTGAAATTTCGAATAAAATGACTATCCAAACTTTGAACCCCCGCTTCATCCCCTTGAAGAGTGAATTTTGAAAAATTTTCTTAGCGGATACCTAAGTCAAAATAACTATCTGCATGCCAAATTTCAGCGCAATCCGAAACAATATTGATTTCACACTTTGTTACCTCACTTCACCCTTTTAGAGGTGGAATTTCGAAAGAGCCTGAAACACGTATTTACTTACTTAAGTACTTGTGTTAACTTTCAAATATAAAAGACTATCTAATCTTGTTTCTCCATACAAACTTTGAAACCCCATTTCATCCCCTTAAGGGGTGAATTTTGAAAAATCCTTTCTTAGTATACCCCTACGTACTAAGACAAATATACCCTCCAAATTTCAAGTCTCTACGACCAGCGGTTTAGGCTGTGCGTTGTCTGTCAGTGAGTCAGTATGTCAGGACAAAGATTCTTATAGTACTAGATGAAGTGATGATTACCGTGACTCGGTGGCAACGCCGAACACAGAGAATATCATGCGGTAACACGGCTATCTATCTGTTAATAACTGAATAAGGTCTGATCGATCGGATCACATACCTATACTATAAATAGGATAAGCATTTTTTAATTCTGATTAGGAGTATACTACCCCGTTGATATTAACTAAACAAAATAAATGTTATATTAATAAAATAGTTGTTACTTTAAGTTATAGTCTGAACTTAATGCAAACTTGACACTGAACTTGAACTTCATAACATACCTAGATAAATACTTATAATAATATCTATGAAGATAGAACCTCTTCCTTCAATATGTTCGCCTGGTAGTCATTGTACAAACACCAAGTGAATTTGATGTACAATTCCCACAAGTGACAAGGTTGAATAGACAAAAAACAAGTTGGTTTTCTTTTTCATTGTAATCAGCATTTTGTTGTGGCTACTATTTCACGTGCAGTCTATTATGCAATTATTGTTGTAGCATAGTCTACTGGACACAAAGGCGTTATGACGACGAAGAGTGGAAGACAGCGGCACTAAACCTGGCGAAACTTTCAACCTTCCCTTCCAGTCTGCATCGATCCACATAGATCCCATCCATATTTGTTGGCATTAAGCATCATGTTGCCATTAGGCCCAAGAAGGTTATTTAAGTCATCTTCTAAGACAAACAGAATAACGAACAAGTAACAAAATTATAATTTTGAATAAACACCCACGACAGTGACCTTTAGAAAGTTAACGTCATAAAATCTATCCAAAAACCACTACTGATTAATTACGAACCGTTTAAAGAAAAAAACGAAATAGTAGTTTTGGAGAAAAATGGCAACATGGATTTGCACAAACATCCTCGCACCCCAAACGCATATACCGTCTCCGTTCCGTCGCGGGTAAAAAAGTATAATTAAAAACAACCAAAATTACATTTAATTTTTTAATTTTTTTTTAACATAGCACACTCACCCTCAACAACACTTTACAATTCTTCGGTGTTTTAAGTTTTTAACTGAGTTTACCAAAAAGAAGGAGATTTAGATTTAGATTCGCCTTTTTATGTATGTTACCTCAGAACTCCATTAATAATTTACGGATTTGGAAAATTCTTTTTGTTTGAGAGGGTGTGCTTCCCGTTTGGTCCCATTCAAATTTTATCAAGATCTGATAATTACCTCGAGAGATATAGAGATAAACACTTCAAACTTACTAGTACTCAAATTGACAAGCGTGCCATTTGTCTCATATTGCCTCAATGAGAATAACAAAATAATGTTTAAGCGCCTACCTAAAATGTAAATTACAAGAAACCTCCCTAACATTAGTTATAGCATTATTCATAAAATATTAAGTTAGAATAAAGGAAAATGTATTATGTAACATACCTTATGAAAATGAATAAATAAATTAAATTATTATTAAATTATTTGTATTCGGGTTTTTTCGTTCTAATTCTTGCATATTCATGATCGCCTAGTGATTTGTCCCAACCCTGCACAAGTGTGTGTACTGTATTTGTGTATTGCATTGTGCGCCTACCTACTATTATATAACCTGTGGTAATACTACTGGCATACAATTTCACAAGTGACAAGGGTCAGAAAGTAAATTTATAAATACCTTTTTTAAAGCACATAATAAAAAATTCAAAGTTGACATTACCTATCCACGAAAAGCCGACAAGCACTTGATCTCTATTGGCCTGATTTGATGATGTGGCCTAATAGTAGATTATACAACAAGTGAATAAAAAGGCAATTTAATAATCCCCCCCCCCCCCCTTAATATTTTAATTTTATTTGCTTTTGTATAAAAATCGAAAAGCGGTTCACAGAATACATCTACCTATAAAGTTTCAACTGTGAAATGTGTAGTCCCAATACTTTCGGAATAAAGTCGTTGTGATATATGGACGGACAGACAGACAGATGTGACGAATCTAAACGCAACAAAGTAGTCATATCCATACATTTTGAACCTGCGTTAGCGTGAATAAACACAGAAATTTTATCTAGTGGGCCTGGTGCGGTATGAGGTAGAATTTATGCTTAAATGGAGGTGGTAAGACACAATCAAAGAGACGAGGCACATGACCTCTATAATTTATACGTGATCGATAGTTAAGAAAAAATAAGGTCATATTATATATGTCGTTTGATAGTTTTTATTTGACAAATACAAATTAAACATTGAACTTAGACCTACACGCTGAAATCAACTAAAACTATAATCAATCTGGCGATTTGACATCATTGTTAGAAAATCGACTCGGGTTATAAATACCCTTCCACAGTTAATTTTGGCATTGGAATTCGCAATGCGACATTTGATTTCCAGCAAGAACTGTATCATCCCAGTCTAGAGTACGCGGGTGCATCGCGTGCTAGCGTGTTCGGCCGATCTCTATACCAATCTTGTGTTGCAGGCCGTTGGTCACCTTCGGAGAAGCGCGAGCGAGAGGTCGCGATCTCTGCAGCATAGTACAAGGTCTCTCCGTCTCGGACCGGCTGCACATTGGCCAGATTGAGGAACTCGACGGACTCTTCTCTTTGGAAAGTCCGCGGGTAGTTATCCGTCCCGTCCCCGTGAGATCTCAGGTGGAAGTTGAGATGTCCTCTCTGTTTGAACCGTCTGCGACAAAGCGCGCACTCGAACGGCTGAATGTTGGTGTGAGTCCGCATATGCTGCCGGAGGTGCACCGACTGAGAGAAACTCTTGCCGCACACCACACATTTGAACGGCTTTACCTTGGTCATACATACAACATTAGCTAATCAGAGTCAATTATTAATTTAATGAAGCTAATATTGGACTAATGTCGACAAATAGATTTTGACTCGATCAGTTAGGTACTAGTTAGCAACGACATTTTACTATAAACAGGATCGTGCGCAGATCAGATTTTTGACGTTTCTAAACATAATTATGTACATCAGAACGGCCCAACTGAAAGGAACCTAAAAGGCAGTGTGTCCTTGTCTAACAATCATATGTGTGCACGATGTGGTCCCTACAAAAGAAAGGGACAGACTCCGTGCAAGTGTCGGTCTCTTTCGGGCTGATAGTGCAAAGTCAAATAAATGTCTTTGCTAGTTAGTAAATAAGTGTAGCGAATAGGTGTATAGTTCGAAACTAGGTACTCATATCGGTTTATGACAGCCGGATAAAACAACAAGAGAAAAACAAGCAACCGATACCGAGCAGTTAGTTATCGATACATTAAGGGCCAGTTTCATCGGTTCCTGTAATGCGTTAGATAGTTATCTGACACATGACGCCATATTCAAGATGTCAGAATTCTTCATTTTAGCGCTATCAGGAACCAGTGAAACTGGCCCTAAGACTTATTACCTAACAGTAGTAAAGTATCGATGCCTCGTCGGTATAGCTATGTAGCGACGTACCTACAGGCAAAAATGCTGCCAAAGTGGTATCATGTTACCTTGGTGTGTGTTCGCAGATGTTGATCGAGGCCGGCCTTCTGTGTGAATGCTTTAGGGCAGAAGGTGCATCCAAAGGGTCGGACTCCGGCATGCATCCGCATATGTTGCTGCAGCCCGCCATGCTGCGTGAACCGTTTGGCGCACAACGGACAAGAGAACGGCTTCTGTTTGAGATGGACGGTGCGGTTGTGTTCCTCTAGCTGACCGTCGTCTGAGAATATCCGTCCACACAGGCCGCACGATGCGGGAGCGCGCTGGCATATCTGCGCCGCTGTCTGCGGCCCTGGTAGCACGCGGTCTAGGTTTCGTTCGCACACCTTATAAGAATCATACATAATCATCATCATAATCAGCCTATATTAGTCCACTGCTGGACATAGGCCTCTCCAATTACACGCCACTGAAAATGATCATCGGCTACTCCCATCCAGCTCTTTCCAGCCGCATTACAATAATCATCGCTCCACCTAGCCAAGAACCATACTGTTATTATTTAAATGACTTTCAAAAAGGAGAATGATCTCAATTCGTCTGTGTTTGTTTTAGTATGTTTATTGTTTGTTACGCGATTACTCTAGTAAGTGAACCGATTTGAATAATTATTTTAAGGTAGAGCGCATCTCCGAGCTGGTATATCTGATCTCCAGAGATATGAAAATAAACATATAAAACTTACTAAACAGACTAAACATATTAAACTTACTACTGAAATGGCATTTGAAGTCAGGTTTTTTCGGTTTAAGTAAACGATTTTAAGTTCTTGTTAACTTTGTTCAATTTGAAGTACTTATGCTAGTATTATTAAGTCATTCAGTAGATACAAATATAGGTATACCAGCAGCGCCCCGCGGTTTCACCCGCCTATTTCCCGTTCCCGTGAGAATATGGGTATAAAATATAGCTTATGTTACTCGCTGATAATGTAGCTTTCAATTAGTGAAAGAAACTTTTTAAATCGGTCCAGCGCTTTTTGAATTAAATTGTAACAAAAAACAAACAAAAAGTCAAATATTTTTTCTTTATAGGTACCTAACTCTCGGAACAATGACTAGCATGGAAGCCGGGCTAAAATAAAAATCGAGTAAGCTATATTTTATTCATTTATGTCAATTAGCATGTCATAATGAGTGAAAGAAACAAAACATGGCTGTTTGTTTTTATTATTTTTAAACATGTCACAAAGCTTAAATGGGAAATGTCAAATGGTCACCTTTGGTCATCTTATAATGCTAACAAATACAAAAAATCTATCCAAGACGTCAAAATACTATATGTCAGCTATCAACTTAGTTTTGCAGTTTTATGTTTTGTCGATACTTGTCGCGGGTTTGACGAATTCACTGAGTGAAAAAGCGATATAATTATTACTTTCTGTCTGAGAACGTGACCAGAAAGTATAAGTATATACTTACGTGAGGTGTACAGTGCTTTGGACAAGATGGCTTGTGTTGTTGAAGGGTGTATTACGGATTTACGCACCATTATCATACTTTGTTACTATTTCTACATTACGACGCAACGCTTTTTTATAATTCGCACTACCCATGGAAGAATGGTGCAAACACACTTGCGTCAAATATTTTTTATTTCACCATTGGATAGAGGGAAAACTAACACATATACTCAATTTTTTTCAAATTTATATTTCATTAAATTACGGAGCAATTTGAATTTAAAAAATTAATACGAAACTATTTTTTTAATAAATTCCCTAGTAAAATGATGTAAGATTTGTTACTCTTATCACATTTGCGGAGTTTCCTTGTAGTATTAGCTTAATTAATCTTACGTTATTATTATACGTCTTCCTAAAAAACTTTTGTTGCATAAATGATCTTACATACTTATTCCACGTGATATTTTACAGCTTTATGTGCGTATATATAGTTACGCCTTTTTTTCACGGTACTTTTAGAAGAAAAGTATCCGTAAGCATGATTAAGCAGTTATTCTTTGCAGTATTTTCTTGTCTTTTATTCGTAAATGAAATAACTGATTTCTTCCAGGCAAGCACAGGAATCTTTTTTAGCATAACTATGATTAAGTGTGATAAAAATATAACATTTTTTGCAAGTAACATAATATACTTACTTTTTCTATGCTTGGTTAGCAGTATAAAATATATGTGATGCAAAATATTTCATTTCCCTTCCGATAACTTTGTCAATATAAGTCATTTATATGTAACGAAGATCCATAGCATAGTAAGTGTTCGGTGTGTTCGGAGAATAGAACAGCTCTCGCTGTTCTATTCTCCGAACACACTCTTCCACACACGAGAGCGGGACATACTCGTACACGCGACTACGTAACGCATTGGCTTTGCAGCACGTACTATTCACGACTTGAAGACTCCTAAATTACACTTTTCGGGAAACACAGACACTGGCAAAGAATTGCATTTATTGGTAGTACCTATGATGAAAGATGAAGCATAACGCTTGGTGCAAGGAGATGGACCACATAGCGGTGGCGCACATCTAGTCCGGCCTGGTCGAAGAAGAGGCAGGGTGGTATTACTTTGCGTAATCGGATGGCGTAGGTACGCTCCAAAATGCACCCGATAGGAAACATGGAACCTTTTATTGTTTTAATTTTGTATTATTTTAAATCAAGCGCACCATGCTGTATGCTACAAGTTCTACCATGGGGGTTGTTGGTTTGTTAACGGTGTTTTTATATAGAAAATATACATTTTTCCATAGAAAAATCTGCTGGTGCACGGCGCGGATCGAACTCGGTACCTCTGGCATCAAAGCCGACCGTTCTCCCGATAAACCGGGCCCTAAAAACTACTGCCTCAGCTTGGCCATAAAACTAAGCTTTTTCTACGGTAATTGGACTGTGTGGACTCGTTTTTTTTCTCGTTTGATCACTGAAGAAAAGATGGTGCACACGCTACGCCTAGAAGACTCTTAACTACTCTAAAAGGGCTGTGAGTTGTCGGAACACTGTAAGGTGATGGCGGCGAATTTTCTCTTTGATGGTGGTAAGCCACTTTTGATAGCAAGTCAATCGGAACATCGATATAATATGCTCCTACCTGTCATGTAAGAGCCAAAGTTGAGAGATGGCGTCAGTAAAATTCCAAGAAGCTTAGGTGGTCTGCCATCTGTACGGAAACATTTCGAATAGTTTTTTAGCTTGGCAGAAAATTGAACTTGAACCTAGAACTAGTTACTTAGTAGTAGTAACTAGTAACTTAGTTGCATTGAACTTGACCAGATTGGCATCGCCCCAATCGAAGACAGCCTGTAAGGACAAGTTTATGCGCTTGACTATATAAAATTGAATTTGTGCCACACTAGACTGTGCTCTGGACGTATAGCTCTCTACAACGGTGCTATCGTCTGCATTTCTAATCATACCGAGCATTAGCAAGTCGTTAATATGCAGCAGGATAAGAGTGGCAGAAAGCAATGATCCCTGAAAGACACCAATTGGTCAGAAGAGCAGCCATCAATGATTACTCTGAACGACAGGTCACTCAAAAGAAAATACAAAACTCAGACACACAAAGAAGTGGCAGTCCGTAGGATGGATAGATGGACTTGCTTATACGATCCCCCCACTTTCGTTGAAACCCAAATTTTCGGTCACTGACAAAGTTCTATGTATGCAAGGAGTCAGTTGTTCACTAAAGGTTTTTTATAGCCTTGCAGAGTATTAACGTGTCTAAAAATTGGCAGGGTCAGCAAGACTGCCTTTTTGGGCACAGGTTGCACTTTGGCAAGCTTCCAAGTTTTTGACACTAGTCATAGAAAGGCGAAAGAAACATATTAATACAAAAGCGACATCAGGCATACAGGTCCTCAGGATTTTGGATGGAATACCATCCGGGCTACTGGCTTTGTTCACGTCTACAATTATTTGCAGTGGTTTTTCAACCTGCCTGACGGATAGGTATATCAGACATTTGTTTCACGCATCCAAGGAGACAAGGAAGTGTCTCACGGGCAGTGTCAAGAAGTAAAGACTCCGTGAACAGAGAAGCAATCAAATTCGCTTTCTCTTTGGTGGTATGAGCCAGCGCCCCATCGAGTGTCAGCAGTGGAAGAAGTGCGGGCCGACTAAAGATTGAGTCAACTTATAAATCAAAGCTATGTGGTCAAATCGAGCCATCAGTAAAGCATTCTTGCAGAATTAGGTAGCAGCATTGTTAAAGGTTTTATTCCTTGCTGACACATTTTTGGCTTTGCGGTTTGGAGTGTCAATCCAGTCCAAGTTAACTGCATGCTGCGGCGCTGCAGTACGGCCACACTTAACCCCGAACCAAGGCTTAGCTTTGCTTTATATCACAACTGCTTTGCTTTATATCACAAATGAAAATGAAATATAGTTTTCTATTCCCTGAAGCAGCAAATTTGTCACAGGGTCCACACAAACCATAATGTCATCGAAAGAAAAGCATACGAGCCGCTTAAGGTTAAATGCAAGGAACGACCGCTACTCATCCCAATCTGCTGCCTGTTATTGCGCCAAGTACCGCTTAAGCTAAGGTTGGGCGGAGAGTAGACTTCATCCGATAGTGGTAGGAACAATCTAGCGGTGACGATACTGAAACTGAGTAGCGGTTTGGATCAGTTGCCAGTAGAAGGTCCAAGCAATTGGCTATGGCCGTCTCCTGATCCCCATTGTGCGGCGAAAAGACATAGTCGTAGAGAAGTTTTTCTAAGCCTGTATCTATCAGTATTTGAAGCATAGATTGCGAGAGTCTTTATGGTTTTGGAAACATTGACAGCAGATACCCATCATGTACACGCAAACGTTAATTTGCAAACTGTTTGGCGTGTTTGTCATAAACGTATTATGCATAAGAAATAACGAATTTGAATGAAATTGGAATAGAGATAGCCAGGGTGGGTAACTATTTAATTAACACAAACTGCACACAGACTTTTTTTATATCCACACAAGTGGAAGCATATAGGGTATCTTCAGTTATGTTATTTAATATACACAGGTTTTTTTTTACGTATTTACCACATACGTCTTTCAAAGTAAAGTTTTAGCCACAGAATAAGTAAGTAATAAGTGATACAATTTTTTTGTTATTTTTATCCCACTTAATAACAGCACTTCGCAAGTTACTATAATTTTTCTTAATATTCTCTCATGGAAGAAAACAATATAATTGTTTACGTACAAATGTTCTTTAAAAGCGGGCTGGAATAAAGGCGTAACTCGAAATAAAACTACGAAGTTCGCCTAATTTCCATAGCAACAAAGCGGTAACTTTAGATGTTTCTCAATTTCATATTATTATTCTATATATTAATGGAGTAACCACCTAATTTTAGATTTTTGCAAAATCCAGAGTTTATTTAAAAAAAAGAAGTATATAGGTCTGTGTATCTGTATTAAAATGTTTGCTACCATGTTGCTGAAGACACTAATTGTCTAGGACTTCTCAGTTCTTTACAAATCAGTTTTTTAACGCTCCTGAAAAGTTGGTGTTTTCATCTTACGCCATTTTTCCATGGGTAGTGCGAATTATACTGAGTGAAGAAGAGAAGATTTTAAAGGAAAATTTCATGAACTAAATTTTCGCTAAATAACTAGGTTTTTTATAATTTAAAAACCTAATCGGAACTAACTTTTTTCATTAAGATTGATTAATTGATATCATAGCCATTGTCTAATTTTTCGTGTGTTCCCAAAATCCTACTATTTTTTGCAAAAAAACGTTTTATCAATAATACCTACGACATACACAACTCATATAATGAAATGTCTTGTATTTGGATTTTTTAATAAAATTAAATACATATTTGCTTTGATGACTGACATCGACACGATAATGTCGATGATAAGCCCATCACTAGCCAAAAATTAACTTGTGACAACCTGCATTATAACGAAAAAGAACGGCATTATACGTCTCTTTCCTACGCACTATTAACATCGTAAGTAAAAAAAGTAAACATATACGTATTTCATTTCTTATTTTAGCCCGGCTTCCATGCTAGTCATTGTTCCGAGACCTAATACATAACTGATAGCCGCGACTTCATTCACGTACACCACGAATTTAGTAGCCTAAGTTCATCCTGATGCTATAAAATATCTCCTTGTTAAAATTCAGTAAGATCCGATCGTCGGTTTAGACGTGCTTAGGTAACAAACAGACAGAGTGACATAGTTTTTATAACATTAGTATGGAAGTATGGATTTTGTACTACCTGACATCTAAGCGCCGCCTTGCGTCGCTTAGTGTGTTCCTCTCGGTAGTGGCGCGAGTAGTCGCAGCAGCTAAAGAAGATCTGACGGCACTGAAGATCAGGACGTAGTGACGTCGGGAATGTGCACTCGAAAGGACCGCTGCAATATATCGACTAGTCACGATCCGATCTCAAAACCTTTAACCTTTAAGAAATCGCAGAGGTATGCCCGTACCTTTAAGGATATTACTCACCAACACGACTCCACTCCTACCCGGCAATGATGTAAGCCTAATGACGTTCACTGTAGTGATGGGAGTATTTCCGAAACACCGGTAGATTCAACAGCCATTCAGTTTTCCCCTTTTGTCCGCAGATTTTCTTTCTAGGCTTGCCATTTTTATTTTTATTTAAACAATATTATGCAGCTGACAGACGGACTATCAGTTCCATTTGGATCATGATATGTACTGTGATCGGTATGCGTTTCTCTATGTTGTGTTTCACTATTTCACTTTTTTATTTTTTTTATATAAAAATTGTCTGAAGTACTGAAACACACACTTACATGTATGGTTGGTTTTAACCTACTTTAATTTTTTTTAAATATTCTGACGTAAACGATTGAATGACAGCTGAATGGTTCATTACTTTTTTTTTTAATTCAAAGCGTTAAATTCTGCTTTTGCTATGTTTACTTGATAATTGGTTATGATTTATTTTATGATTTATGATTTTGACGTGTATATGTGCGTATATTTATACTGCCTACATACTGAATAAATGCTTTGATTCTCTCTTTGATTGTAGACAGAATTTACATTGACAACACAAAGAGGAGACAGCGCTGTCTGCTCTTTATGTTGTCAATGTAAAGTCTGTCTACAGTGAACGTCATAAGCACGGGTTATAAGGCTTACAAAAGATAGCGCTGTCTGTTCTTTGTGTTGTCAATGTAAAGTCTGTCTACAGTGAACGTCATAAGCACGGGTCATAAGGCTTACAGAAGACAGCGCTGTCTGTTCTTTGTGATGTCAATGTTTTTTTTTTTTTTTTATACCGAACTGGGTAGCACTTGATCACTATCTCACCTGATGTTAAGTGATGATGCGATCGATGATGGAGCGTGCTTACCCAGAAGATACCTATTCACTCGCGATTTGAAGACCCCCATATTGTACTTAATCGGAAACACGGACTCAGGCAGGGTATTCCATTCCTTAGCGGTTCGTATGATGAACGAAGAAGCAAATCGCTTCGTTCGGGTAGATGGTATATCCACCATAAATCGGTGGCGCCTTTTAGTGTCTCTGGATGTCCGATTATAAAATGGGGATGGTGGAATCAAATCATGCAGTTCCATTGCACACTCTCCGAAATGTATCCGATAGAAAACCGATAAACAAGCGACTTTGCGGCGATGCGCGAGACTCTGGAGTCTCTTGCTTACTAATAGGTCATCGCTGATGAGTTTTTTGGCTCTCCTCTCAATAGCTTCCAGTGTCTCCAGCTGGTATTTAGCAGAACCATCCCAAAGGTGAGAACAGTACTCCATACACGACCGGACTTGTGCTTGGTAAAGATTAAGCAACTGTCCCGGTGTGAAGTACCGTCTCACCTTAGCCAAAATGCCAAGCTTTTTTGAGGCTAGCTGGGCTCTAGACTCAATATAAGAGCCGAAATTGAGAGTTGGTGTCAAAGAGATAAAAAAAAAGAGATAAAAGAGTCAAAGGTGTAAAGTCTGTCTACAGTGAACGTCATAAGCACGGGTCATAAGGCTTACAGGAGACAGTTCTGTCTGCTCTTTGTGTTGTCAATATAAAGTCTGTCTACAGTAAACGTCATAAGGCTTACATTGTTGCCGGTTAGGAGTGGAGTCGTGTTGGTGAATCATTGCATTTGATTGTGTGTAACAGTGTGTCGAGGGCCCGGTGGCGTAATCGGGAGAACGGTCGGCTTTGATGCCGTGGTACCGAGTTCAAACCCCGCCGTGCAGAAATGGATTTTTCTATCGAAAAATTTATGTGCGCCTGTCACAGTGGCCCTCCGGTGAAGGAAAAACATCGTTAAGAAACTAACAACCCCCACATGGTGGCTGGACACTATCTAGTGTCCGCCTGGCCCTCAGTTTAACCTCCCTCAAGTTAGAAACTCTGTCGCCAAACATCTAATGTGTTCTGGCAGCAATGCTTGAGAGCCAGTTCCCATTCTAGGCCTAGCGACTAGCGTGCTCACCATCTTCGACCGCATCATCACTTACCAAAAGGTGAGATAGTGGTTAAACGCTAGCCTATATGTTATAAAAAGAAAAAAAAAAGTTAAAGAAACATAATATACCTACGTTAGTTGTAGCGGTATTTTGACGAGAGCACCGGCGGTGATCTTGAGGTCTTCTTCCAAGCCGTCCACCTTTACCACCACGTAGGTGGTGGTCACCGAGTGCAGCCGCGAGGTGAGCCCGTCCTCGATACAGTCCGACGAACACTCGATACTCTTATCCGGGATGAATCGGACGCACTCGATCAAACTCTATCCGGACAACGGTAAAATAATCGGTCAAGTGCGAGTTGGACTTGCGCACCGAGGCTTCCGAACAAAATTGTCAAATTAAGTTAAAGTACGCATAATGTACCAACCGCAAATAAAATAGTAAGTTTGTAATAGTAAATAAGCTTTTTTTTTTGTAAGTGAATTAAATTTTTACGGTTTTCAGATGTTTTCCTTTGAGTGCTGCAAGACCTTGCTTCTTGACAATTTACATTATTCTAGGTCAACGGGAAATACCCTATAAGTTTTGATTGCCTTGTGAAATCGCGAAATACCTACATATGGGAAAATATGCGACATAAACGGTTATATCTTAGGATCGCGTTGACTTACACGTTTAATTTTTGAAGTTATACTTCTTTTGGCGCGATAGAGAAAAATGATGAGAGTGAATTTTTTACGATGCGCGCGCACACCGACACCTAAATTTAACACCGTGAAGTTAGTTCTAGGTGGTACGATGCGCGCGCACACCGCCACCTAAATTCTACACAGTGAAGTTAGTTCTAAGTGGCATAACTATGTTCAAGTTGTATATGTCATATTTAACGGCATATTTTTACGATAATAAAACCTTTTTTATTTAAATAAAATCTTTTTGATTAATTTTAATATTTATCGTTAATCACTACTGCATTTTAGTTTTTTTTTCCATACGCCACAGAAGTATAACTTCTAACGCGTATACATAAGTACACACACTCTTTTTTCATAACTGAAAGATACCATAAACCCGAGTATTTGATATAAGTTTTAACTTGATATCTCTACACGCTCCTGAGTAAAAGGGTCTTGGCTGACGGATAGACAGACGGACAACATAGTGTTTCTATAGGGGTTCCTTTTCTACTTTTGAGGTACGGAACCCTAAAAAAGATAAAAGATAGTAAAGAGGTAACTAAAGACCATCTTCTTAAATACCATATACCATCATCGACCGCATCATCATTTACCAACGGTGAGATAGTGGTGAAACGCTAGCCTATAAGATATTAAAAAAACCTAAGGTGGTACTTAAACAATGATGTGGTCGAAGATGGCGAACAAGCAAGGTCTAAAATACTCTGACTCTCAAGGGCTGTGTGCTGCCGGAACACCAAGGTAATGGCGGCACATTTTCTCCTTGAACATCGATATACTATGATCCAAACACCTGTGAAAAAAGGAATGTTGAAGAAAAACGTTTTGTGCGGGTAGATGGAACGTCCATCATAAATCACAGCCATGTCCGCGAGTCAATTTCAGTAGCAAGTTTGAGACGTTTATCGTCATATCTCTAGAGATACTTATCATATCTCTATGAAATTACAATGGAACCACTTCGAAAACGTACCCGACCGATTAAAAAAAAATCATTCAAATCGGTTTACAATTGACAGAGTAATCGCGTAACATAAATACAAAAAATAAAACATACAGACGAATTGTGAACCTCCTCTTTGGAAGCCGGTTGAAAATAAAGAATACGTGCAACCTTCGAAGATAATACTATAATAACATTGTAACAAACTGCAACTGAGGAGAAGCTACAGCTGTTCTCGTTTATTATTTTGTTGACGATTTATGATCTGGGACTGGGAATTGTATGAGAACAGGGTGGTAAAATAACTTGTTTTATCAAATACTAAATGTATCCCGGTTTTAATTTGTTTTATAATATTGGATGGCAAAATAATTTTGTAGTGGTAAGACTTCTGCTAGTCCGCCTGGGGCGGCACCACCACTTTGCCAACTAATTTTCAGCCGTGAAATAGGAAAGTTTTTCGGTTGAAATGGCAAGGTATCCAGTGAAATTACAGGGCATGTGAGACTCGACAACTTTATGTCTCAAGGTAACAGGCGCAGTGTAGTGACATGCAAAATTATTTATTTGTTATAGGTAGACGTCATCGCTTACCATCAGGCGAGCGTCGTGCTTGTCCTGTTATCTATTACCATAAAAAAAACAATGGCAATCAATGGTGCGGTGGTAGAATGGTCGGCTTTGACACCAGAGGTAGCAGTTCAATTCTCGACGTGCACCTATGGATTTTCCAATCGAATAAAGTATGTGCACATTTCACAGTCCGCCTCCGGTTAAGGAAAATATCGTTAAAAAACACCCAACCCCCGCATAGTTGTAGGACACTGTCACAGAAAATAATAATATGTACTACACTGTCTAGAGTCCGCCTGGCCAGCTACCACCATCAAGTTGTAAAATCTGTCGCCATACCAATTATTATCTTTTCTATGGCCATACATCTAATGTGTTCCGGCAGCTATCCTTGAGAGCCAGTATTATCTCACCTGTTTGTAAGTGATGATGATGGCATCATCACGCTAGGCAAAGAATACTCTTGACTCTCATTCTTCGAGCATTTACCAATGGAGATGTTAACGTTGTAATCCGCAAACATTTTTTCTGCCGATACTTACGGGGGACGAGGTAAACACGCATTGCACACAAAAACAAATCACTCACTTTAACGATCCCGCACACTAGCTTGAAACACGCACACAGTATTAAAAATACAGCGTAGTTACGCACGCTCATATGGCCAATAATGGCTATATGGCCAGCAGAGGGGTACGCCTTGCGTTAACATCTCTATTGGTAAATGGTCGAAGCTCTCATTAGAGAATTAATATTTCGAGCTAAAGTTTCGTGCATTTCTGATCAACTTCCTCTAGGAGATTACGCAGCAAGTTTATCAGTATCACTTTTAATTGTATTCGGGTTACTGTACAAATTTATGAATGAATTATTAATAATAAAATTATAAATATATACTTCAATAATATATTATTTAAAAAGAAATAAATTTATAAGTGTAAAATTAAGGTTAATTTTAATTAATTTTTTAATCATAGTTAATGTTATGTATTACCGTAAATATAACTTAAAATAACATAATAATATCGCTTAAAAATTAAAAAGAACCGACTTCAATGCTGCGCTATTAATTTTCAGTACCAATTTTGAGGTGTTTATCTCCATATCTCTGGAAATACTTATCAGACCTCGATAAAATTACCATGGTACCACACTTGGAATATCTCCTTTCCAACAAAAAAAAATAATAATCAAAATCGGTTCATAAACGACGAAGTTATCCGCGAACAAACAAAAAAAAATCATATATACGGTCGAATTGAGAAACCTACCCCTTTTTTCGAAGTCGGTTAAAAATAATAGATAATTGATAATAAATAATCGAAGGAAGGTATTAGTTGCCACTCAATTTGATTGTACAATTTGTACATTTTATTTGTACGATTTGTACATTTTATAAAATAAATAATTTTTAAATTTTAACTGACATTAAAAAAGCGGGTTTCTCAATTCGACCGTATATATATATATATATATTTAATGTGTGCTCGCAGATAACTTCGTCGTTTATAAACAGATTGTGATGATTATTTTTTTGTTGGAAAGTAGATATCATAATGGTAGTACCAGTGTAATTTCATCGAGATCTGATAAGTATCTCTAGAGATGTGCCGATAATCGTCTCAATTTTGAAACTGTAACTAACTCGTGCGGCGTTCAAGTCGGTTGCTTTAGTTTTTAAACTATCTTATTTAATAATTTTAAGATTGCGACGATATCGGGCATGCACGAAACATGACGAAACCCTGCTCGAGACACATGACAAATTTTAAATGAGCATACTCACACAATAATGATACAAACACACAAAAACTAATTAAATCAAAAGTGTATGTAAAACCTGTTCATCATGATACGTAGTAGGTTGATCAGGATACGCTACATGTCCGTCGTGTTGCGTATTCTTATGATTCTGGAGCGCGTTCGCGTTGTAAAACGTCTTCTTGCACAGTCGACATACGAACATGGCGCGCGGCTCCTCCCATGCCTACCACCCAATATTACCGTTAAAGTGCGTACAGACTATGTAACATGTTATATAACTGCTATTTTATAACACATCTAAATTATGTAACCTTGTTATTCAACATTTGAAAATAAAACAATACTGTACTAATAAAAAAATAAAAATATATATATAACATTGTTATACATTTTAATAACATGTTTTATAACATTCTGTGTCTTCTTTATATGAAACATTCACAACAACTTTATATATAACACTGTTTCTATCTACCTGGTTTCCGTAATACCAAGACCAAGTTTCAAAAGATTTCTGATATTGATTAAACATAAATTATTATTAACGACATAAAAGTTTTAGTTTCTCTTGAGACTTAGCTATCCGTCCGTGCGTCCGTCTGTCTATCTGCCTGTATGATTGTGCACTTGTTATATTTATAGTGTCCGACTCGCCAGTTACCATCCTTAAGTTTAAGTTGGAACATCTGTCGCCAAAAATAATGTCATAATGTGTTCATCATGACATAGATAAACAATAAAATCAAACGAATTTAATAATTTAGTGAAGGTTAGTCAAGATGTCTGACTATTTTGTCAATAAGTGAATAAATAAAATAAATAAATTATAGGCAGTTAATTAATATTAATAAAGTTAACCATGCGGGAAAGTAGTTAACAAATTTTCTACCTGTAAGTATATTTTTTAGCATTTTAAGGTATTTCTTAGTAAAACTTACCTGCTTATTAGATGTGTATGTTTGTGTAGGAGTCACGGATTTTTCAGATATTGGAGCATCTTCTTGTAGAATTTCTACCGGCATTTCTGTAAATGAATATATCTAGTGTTAACGAATAGAAGAGATATTGCTGGCAAAGTCGATATCTTCTAACGTGTTGTTGCCAATGCAATTCAATTGTTCCGGAATGAAGTAGTCTCTGCCTACCCTAACGGAAAAGAGGCGTGATTTTATGTACATGTATATTAATTATTACATAAATAAAAGGCAAGATGCAGAACTGACTGAATGATGTTCCACTGGTGGTAGGAGCATTATATCGGTGTTCCGCCTGACTTACTACCAAAAAGTAGCTCACCACCATCAAGGAGAAAATCTGCCGCCATAACCTTACGATGTTCCGGCAGCATACAGCCCTAGAGAGTCAGATAGGAATCAAACATGCTACATCGTCGACCGCATCGTCATTTAACATCATGTGAGATAGTGGTCAAACGCTTGCCTATACAGCATTAAAAAAAGGCTAGCGTTTGACCACTATCTCGCCTGGTGGTAAGCGATGATGTGGTCGAAGATGGTGAACACGCTAGGCCTAGAATACCTACTCTGACTCTCAAGGGCTGCGTGCTGCCGGAACACCGTAAGGTTATGGCGGCAGATTTTCCCCTTGATGGTAAGCTTTTGTAGTTTTCTATATTATTTTTTGCTTGGTCTTTCCCTTACCTACCAATTTCATACACTGCTATAGGTAATCCTGTACAGGCAATCCAGTGTGTAGTTACGTAGTATTATTATCTTTTATATGGTGTAGTGTAGCGCGACTTTTATTTTCACCGTCATAATTAAAATGTGTTGATTTGATTAGGAATAGCTACACCCGCGTTATAATCTTATCCTATGACCTATCTTACACAATTGGCTTACCTATTACATACGTACCTAAGTACTTATTAGACATTATTTCTAGGCAAATTAGCTGAGCCGTTTGAGCGTGAAGAGGTCACATATAAACAACCAAAAATACTTATTTATAAACTGTCTTTCGCATTTATATAAAATATTTTTGTTTGTAGTAGGTAAGTACATTGATTTAATTATAATTATGATAGATGTAAATAATGGATAGGTATGTATAAAAACTTGATTTACCCATATACGTTCATGAGAAGTATAACAGCTTTAGCGGTAGCTGTATTATAAATTATTAAGTTATCCTAATGCTCAAACTAGATGCTCAAAATATTTTGTGGACTTTTTTATATTATCGATACAAGCTTACAAGCTTCAAGCTTTCCAGCATTTTCCGATCCGAATTGCCACATTTTGACATTTAAAAATACCGCCATCCGCCATCAGGTCATATGACATATGTTTTTTTTATATTTAAGTTACACATAATTTATATACTTGGCCAGTGACAAAGTATCAAAAACAATTAGGTATTTTTAAAGATACATGTCGCTAAGCCAATTCAATAACTCAACTCATATTAATTATTTTATTTTACTGTATGATTTGAAGCATTGTCATCACGGACGGATGGACCCACGGACCACAGAGCATTGATTTGTCATTGACAAATAGAATTCATTGACGACTATAGACGGGCAACCTCGTGCGCGACCGTCCCGCGGGGTGACAGACGGTGGCGGGGACGAGGTAGCGGTCATTCTAGCACACGGCTACGTAGTAACTATTATATAATCTGTGACACGGCTAAACACGCTTCCCTTCCCTGCTACACCACCCGCTACCCGCTGACATCTTGGGTACCTCGTCCCCGCCACCGTCTGACACCCCGCGGGACGATCGCGCATGAAATTGCCGGACTATAGCTGTGCCCCGCGGCTTTGCCTGAGTTAAAAACAACTTTTATTTATAATTTTTTTTTTTCATAAGAACCATCTCCTGACGATAAAAACACAACAAAAAAATAATTAGCGAAATCGGTCCAGCCGTTCACGCGTGATGCCGTGACCAAGGGCAAATGTGATTCCTTTTTATATATAAGAAGACGATGACACTTACACCAACGACGTTTTACTAAATCAAACTTGACGGTGCACTCCGGCCCGATAGAGAACGACCTTAAATGGAGTTTGTCCCTTTCTTTTGTATGGACCACATATATATATATTTATATACTGGCAGGTTGTGAGACAAGGACACACTCCCATCTAGGTTTCTTTTGTTTGGGTCGTTTTAGAGTAGAGCATACGGATTAAATTGAATTTGTCTAAACATCTGCACAGTGCACTTCTTCTTCTTCTTCTTCTTATGGCTTTTAAACGCTGCTTGGCGTTTTTCTGCCAGTGTCAAAAGTATGGCCAGTGTACAGTATATTTACAAGAAAAAAAAACCGACATAAGAAAGAAAGAAAGAATAAATTAAATATGATCTTAAAACTTATAATTGCTTAGAAACATTGCATTTAAAATAGAAATTTAATAATAATATCTGCAATATCTGCATAATATAATATCTGCTTTTGATAATTCTAGTCCTGTTATCCAAATTATTGACCACTTGTCATAGAGAAGTTTTAGAGAAGATTACTAACAGCAAGACAATCATCTCCAATACAAATTTGAATGTCCGGGATGGATCTCTGTTAGAGAACACAACAACATTGCTTTTATCTGAAGCTAAAGATAAGCCATGATTGCTTAACCAGTCACTGAGATATCTTAGAGCTAAATTAAGACGTGATACTATATCCAACATAGAGTCTGATGAGTAATAAAGAGCTATATCATCAGCATATTCAAGAATATCACAAAACGAATCTACACTTAGATGTAGATCAAAAGTATACAGATTATATAATAAAGGACTTAAAACGGATCCTTGGGGAAGACCCTTCCAGATTAATCTTGGAGAAGAAACATAATTCTGGAACCTTACCGAAATAAGCCTACCGATTAAAAGACTAAATATAACATGAGTCATCCTAGCTGGCAAATTAAGCTGAATCATTTTTTGTCTAAGAGTATGGAGCAGAACATTGTCGTAAGCCCCTGTAATATCCAAAAAGACTCCAATCAAATTCTCCTTTCTAGAGAAAGCAAGGCGAATATCTGATGTAAATATACTAAGACTATAGATAGTACCAAAACCTTTCCTAAATCCATATTATGATTTGGATAGGATTCCTCGATGCTCCAACAACCACTCAAGCCTGTTTTTGAGAAGATTTTCAAATATTTTTATCATAACTGATGATAAAGCTATTGGTTTATAAGACAAAGGATTTTTGGGGTCTTTGCCTGGTTTTAAAATTGGAATAATTAATTGATGTTTCCAGACATCAGGAAAATCACATTTTTCATATATTTTGTTCAGGATACTCAAAAGATATTCTTTGGTGAAAGTGGATGACCGACATATAAATGAATATGGAATTCCATCTAATCCTGGAGCAGATAGATGTAAAAGAAAGATTGTTAGGAAGAGAAGGTATCAGATCTTTGGAAGGAACAAATGAAGGAGCTAATTTGTCAATAAATCCTTCTAATCAAGAAGAATCATTAGAAGTAATGGGACGAGAATCATTTCTAGAGTATCGAAACGCTTTGATTTTTCTCCAAACGAGAGAAGGAGGAGATCGTGGAGACAGACTTTCACAGAATTGAATCCAAGATGCTTTTTTTTTCTTTGATAATAATCTTAAAGACCTTGCTAGAACTTTTTTGAACAGAATGAAATTTTCTAATCTAATATTTGCATTAAAATATTTCTCAGCCTCATTGCGTTCTTTAACTATAGAGGTACATTCTGAATCCCACCATGGAGGAGAAGAGATTCTGGAACAAGTTTTTTTTAAATGAATAATTAAATCTGCGGTTGATATAATAGCATCAACAAATTTTGAACATATAAATAAATAATTACAGTCATCAACAGTTGGAAATGTAAACACTTTGTCATGAAGTACAGAAGAAAATGTTTTCCAATCAGCATTAGCAAGTCTGTATTTTAAAAGAGGAGGTAAGGGAGGCGGAACTGAACTTAGAGAGGAGTTTGAAATTATAATAGGGAAATGATCACTTCCATGAGAGTTTGGAAGAACAGACCAAAGCAGTTGAGATGTCAGAGAAGGAGAAGAAAATGACAGGTCCACCACACTATGATTTTGAAGTGGCGAAGTAACTCGAGTAGGGGAGCCATCATTAAGAAGGCATAAATTATAATCATCCATGAGATCAATGAGATTCGAAGAAAATGAGTCTGAAACATGACAGCCCCACATAGTATTGTGACAGTTAAAATCACCAAGTATAATTACAGGAGGAGGGATCGCAGAAAAAATCGGAGAAAGTTCTGCAATAATAGAAGGATTAGGGTGAGGAATGTAAATAGACAGAAAAGAAATATTTAAGCATCTGAGAAGAGAATATGAAAAGTTTTTTTTAACAAGTAGGGCGCAACCCGCCCACCCGTCGTCACGGTCATCCCTGAAACATGCGTATCCAGGCAGGTGAAAAATCGAGCCTGGGTTAAACCATGTCTCAGCGATTGCCGCAACGACGGGTTTATACTTATTTAACAAATAAATCAGTTCAGACTTTCTGAGACGAGCACTTCTGACATTCCATTGAAGGAACCGATCCATTTTTAAAATTTGTAATTGAAGAGATTTTTTGCAGAATCTGCAGGATATTGTTCGGTAGGGCATCATCAAATTTGGATATCATATTTAGTAAAGTATAAGACATCAACTCAAGAAGGTTGTCAGATGGAGAAGATGAACAACCTTCCGAGCTGAGACAACAACCATTGGTCATTGAAGAAGAGGGAGAAGCAATTATAGAATCATGAGCAGCTTTGTCATATGATTTGCCTAGAGCTGGGGAAGGGCGGCGAGGAGTAACCACTGTTTTTTTATAAGAAGTTGAAGCATCATTATTATAAAGCTGAGATTGAACTCTATCGGAGCATGGAGTAAAATTTGACTTAACCATTTCCGCATATAAGCGTCGATGTGTAGTGGGTATTCGGGCAGCTGCCTCATTACAAGAGATGTTTTCCTCCGATAACAAGGACTTGATTAACTTTTGTCTGCCATGCTCAGGGCATTTTTTGTCAGTTGCAAAGTGCCTCCCAGAGCAAAAAATACATGTAGCTTCATCCTCTACTACAGAGCACGAAGAGCCATTATGAGGTTGAGTACATCTAAAACATCGTAATTTAGAACGACAAGCAGTTTGAATATGTCCGAATCTGCAACAAGCTAGGCATTGGATAGACGGAAGTTGATATGTCTCAACTGATATTGCTGCATTGAAGCAGTATAGTTTTTTGGGGAGAAGTCTACCCTTAACTGTGATTGACACTGTCTGGGAGGGGACCCAAAGAGGTTTACTGTCCATAAACGTTTTTAGATTAAGTCTCCGCACTTTTAGAATAGGGCCACATCCAGGAGGACAACTTAGAGCTTCTATTAGTTCCTCCATAGACCACTCTACTGGAATGCCCTTTATAATTCCTGATCTGGTAATTTGAAAAACCGGAATTTTAGCTTCAAACTTGTTAGTCTCTAAAATTGGGTTGTCTAGATAGACGTTTGCATCTTTAGGGGAGTTAAACTCAATTGACGCTTTGTTACGGCCAATGGACTTAATGCCATCACTGGCGATCCCGCAAACTTTATTTTTGAATAGGAATTGAGCTAGTTTAAGAAGCCTCATGGATGAACCTAAGGCAGGGTCAGAGACCATCTTCGCTACATGGACGACATACGGGCCTAAGTCCGTCTCATCGAACCGAAGATCCTTAGTGAGTTTAAATTCAGGAACTGTGTATATATGTTGAGTAGAAGACGCTGGGTTAATAGATGTTTTCTTTGGGATATTGCTATCTTCCAATATATGGTCACGGGATCTTTTCCTACTATTGTCGGAAGAAGGAGTAATCATGGGGGAATCCGGGGGCTCATCGGGAGGATCACTCCACAAATCTGAGCTAGTGCTCATTTTTCCGAGGAAATGTGAGAAAATCTAAACAAACATTCAATAAGATGATTTTTTTTTTTACCCTAAAACAAATAAATGATTCTAAGGCAATTATCAAATAAAAATGTTGAGATTTGATTTTATTACTGATACTAACCAAAACTTGTAAGGTGCAGATCCAGAATGTTTCCAGTTATTTCAAAGCCATAAAATTATACTCCAACAGTTTTAATTTTAAAGAAATTATTTTTTCAACAGCCATCCGACATTTTTTTCGAAAACTCCCACAGTGCACTTGTCGATTGTTATATTTTAAATCCATGACACAGATGATATGACAGCAGACAGTGACAGTGACTGTCACTGTCTGCTGTTAACTGCTGGTAACTGTCAGTTACCAGATTGACACGGATAAAACACGACTAAATATACGAAATATTGTTCGCTCGTATTCGTGTCGTGATTTCTCAACGTAATTTTTGTGTTCTTAATTAAACCACGTTATTAAATAATGGCTGGATCTGCATTGAGGCGTTTAATGGCAGAATATAAACGTAAGTTGATGTAAAAAATACCCAACGTGAAAACTTACCATGCACTACACCATAAGTACCTTCAATTAGGCCGTCTATTTATGCAAGTTTTCTTGGTGTATTTATTATTTAATTTAGTCGAGGGGCAACATAACTAGTTACTTAAAATGTTTTTCTGTTATAGAACTGACTCTCAATCCACCAGAGGGTATAATTGCGGGACCCATAAACGAAGAAAACTTTTTTGAATGGGAAGCGCTCATCACGTAAGTTAAAACATTAATAATTTAATAATCGTCACCAATATTGTAAATCCATAAAGATCTATCTATTTTGTGGGCTGGTTACTATCATGTTTTACTTAATACCTACTTGCAGTGATTACAGAAAAGTCTCACAGCCTGCACCTAGGGTTGCCAGGTCGCCAAACCGAATAGCCGGATAGACCAGCCAGCTTGGCCGGACATTTAGGTAAAAAGGCCGAAAGCCCTAATAAATTATTGAGGATTTTTTGTCTTAGTATTAATAGGTAGGACAAAATTTGTATGTAAAATCAGGTTTTTTTATTATTACCATAGCGGGGAGTGTACCTGGTGGCGGCTTGCGAAGGTGGGAGGGCAAGACTGCGAACTGCGGGAGCGACCAACAGTCGACCTATGCTCGGCCATGCTAGGCGCTCACTCGTTAGCAAAATGAAAGGCCAAGCCGGACACCGTTTATTTTGGCGTGACACACAATCAAAAAGCTTAATTATGTTCGGCTTTATCCAGATGCCTGGCAACCCTACCTGTAAAGCGAAGTCTCTTTCAAGTGGCAGATAGTTACTTACACAGGACATGTTTAAATGAGAATATTGTATGTTTAGGGGTCCAGAAGGAACATGTTTTGAAGGTGGTATATTCCCAGCAAAGCTGATCTTCCCCCCGGATTACCCGCTGAGCCCACCGAAGATGCAGTTTATTTGTGATATGTTCCATCCAAACAGTGAGTAAATTTCATGCACATATATGGCAATTCCTCTGGTTTTGCAGATGTCAATAGGCGGTGGTGACCACTTACCATCAGCGTCTCACGCTAGCCTGTTTGCCGCTTCATATTATAAAAAAAGTTCAATTTTTTTTTGCGTTTGAGCACTATCACTCCTGTTGGTAAGTGATGATGCGGTCGAGGATTGTAACTGAATGGGAACTGGCACTCAAAAAGGCTTTCAATTTCGTAAGTAAGCTTGTGTAGGCTGCCTGAAGTCCTCTGTGCTTGTACAACATTTTAAGAGTACTTACTTTACATCCTATTGATGTTATATGATTGAATGTTTTTATATTTGTTCCTCAATAAGACGAAAATAGCTGAATGGATTTTGATGATATTAGGCATAGAGGTAGTTTATAATCTCAACTCACAGGATACAGAAACAAAAAACCTTACTGCATGATAAAAATTAAATGATTAAACTATTCCAAACTCCAATAAAACATATAAGTTATATATATATTCCTAATCACAATTGTTTTGCTAATCCCAATTTGCAAGTTTGTGATACAATAGACTTCAACGCGTGACTTGTTTTTAAATCGTAATAGTCGAACCGCAAACCGCAAAGTCGTATCTCGTTATTTTGAGATGTGCTAGCCAGAAATCCTCAATTTAGTATTTTTTTTCAATTTGATGTACCCAGTGTCACTCTCACGACTAAGACGAATCTATTGACACCACTCACATAAAAATACGACAAGCCGTTTAGGCTCTAGGGTGTGACACATACATTCGAAAAACATAGCCCTTCTTCTTTCGCAGTCGAGTAAAAAACAAATTATTATTAATTAAACTAACTCTGACTGTTATCTTTTGTTTAACATTTTTGGGATAATACTGGAAAAATGTAGGTAATCCTTATTATCATAATTTTTTTTAATATCTTGTAGGCAAGCGTTTGACCGCAATCTCACCTGTTCGTAAGTGATGATGCAGTCAAGGTTGGTACGTACGCTAGGCCTAGAATAGGAACTGGCTCTCAAGGATAGCTGCCGGAACATATTACATATTTGATGACAGATTTTTCTAACTTGAGGGTGGTAGCTGGCCAGGCAGACATTAGATTAGACAGTGTTTTACCACCATGCAGGGGTTTGGGGTTTATTAACAATGTTTTTCCTTCACCGGAGGGCCACTGTGAAAGCGCACATACATTTTTCGATGGAAAAATCTATTGGTGCACAGCGTGGATTGAACTCGTTAAATAGGGTGTGAAAGCCAACCATTCTCCTACTACACCACTGGGCCCTAAAATCTATTTCCCTTCTATCACCATATGGACAACTAAAAGTGCCCCGCGGCTTCGCCCGCGTTAAAGATTTCTTTTATTTATTTAAAACATTTATTTTGTATAAACCTTTCTATCATAAAAGACATCAAAGAAAGCCAAATCGGTTCAAACTTTGAACCCCCTTTTCATTCCCTTAAAGAGTGAATTTTAAACCGCCTTCACAAAAAAGGAGGAGGTTCTCAATTCATCTGTATGTTTTTTTAATTTTTTTTTTTTGTGTATGTTACGCGATTACTCCGTCAATTGTGAACGGATTCAAATAATTATTTTTTTAATAGGGTATGTATACGGTACGTAGGGTATGTAGTATCTATCTACTACCTATTAGACTTAGCTGGCACCGAGTTCAAATAGATAAGTGGCTTATAATAATTATATTAAGTAATTTATTTTTCGCTTTTGTGTGCCTGTTTGTGGTTATGAAGTCGGTTTTAGTTTTTTTGAAAGATAATTTATGAAAAATGTTTTCTTAACGAATACTTACGCCAAAACAACTATCTGCATGCCAAATTTCAGCACAATCCGAAATTGATTTCAGACTTGGTTACCCTACTTCACCCATTTAGGGGTAGCATTTCGAAAAAGCCTAAAACACCTATTTTCTTACTGAAGTACTTGTGTGAAGTTTCGAATAGAAAAGACTATTCTTGTTTCTAGACTTATCTTGTTTCTCCATACAAACTTTGAACCCTCGTTTCCTCCCCTTAAAGAGTGAATTTTGAAAAATCCTTTCTTAGCGGATACCTGCATCAAAATAACTGCATCTGCATGCCAAATTTCAGCGCAATCCTAAACAATGTTTATTTATTTCAGACTTTGTTACCCCACTTCACCCTTTTAGGGGTGGCATTTCAAAAAAGCCTGAAGCACATATTTACTTATATTTTTACTGAAGCACTAGTGTAAAGTTTCGAATGGAAAATACTATCTAATCTTGTTTCTCCATACAAACTTTGAACCCCCATTTCATCCCCTAAAGGGGTAAATTTTGGAAAATCCTTTTTTAGTACACGTTTATGTACAGTCCGGCAAGTATAACTTGGTGCGGCTGTGCGCCACTGTGCTTTTACTTTGTACTTTGATAACAGTTTCTCTTAAACCACTTTTAATTACTTTTGGCATTATTGAACTATTTTAATTTAGCAGATTTATCAACAATAATGTCGCGATAATCTCTCAGTTAATAATATAATTAATTAATCTCTCGGAATTAGTTCCAAAAACCACCACCGCCAAGTTATACTTGTGGCACTGTACTAAGGCAAATATACCCTCCAAATTGCAAGTCTCTACGACCAGCGGTTTAGGCTGTGCGTTATCTGTCAGTCAGTATGTCAGGACAAAGATTCTTATAGTAATAGATTGATGCAATGTTGCAAAATGTATGCGGGTTTCAGTATATGCAGATGGGCGAGTTTGTATATCAATCTTGCACGCACCGGGAGATGACCCCATGGGCTACGAGAGCAGCGCAGAGCGATGGTCACCTGTGCAGAGTGTTGAGAAAATCTTGCTATCAGTTGTCAGCATGCTTGCAGGTTATTACACTTACTACTTTTTAACCAACTTCACAAAAAAGGAGGAGGTTCTTAATTCGTTCCTTTTTTAGGGTTCCGAACCCAAAGGGTACCAACGGAACCCTTTTACTGAGACTCCGCTGTCCGTCTGTCTGTCTGTCTGTCTGTCTGTCTGTCTGTCCGTCTGTCACTAGGCTGTATATCATGAACCGTGATAGTTAGACGGATGAAATTTTCACAGATGATGTATTTCTGTTGCCGCTATAACAACAAATACTAAGAACAGAACAAAGTTAAAAATTAAAGGGTTTTTAAAACAAAAAACGTGTTGTTTACGATACGATACGAAATTAATTCACCTCGACGCAGCTAGATGGCAGCACAGGAAAAATTAGCACGCGCAAGCGTTTCATTTGTCAAATTTGTGGGACTCGGTCGATTTGTTTACTTAGTTGAGATAAAGTTTATTTGCACATATGTAGTGTACAGTATTGAATAATATATCTTCAATTTTAGTATAAAAAGAGCTTCGACAATTAGCTAGAATCAGTAGAGTTGGTCGTACGAACACACGGTCTTTCAGATATTTCATTACATTAATTACCTTTGTGTTAATATTTACTTAATTGGTGTTAGAAGTTCGTGGCGTTCGGACTTCGGAAATTCGGAACCCTCCGTGTGCGGAACAAAAGTCTGACTCGCACTTGGCCAGTTTTATTTGTTGTATGTTACGCGATTACTCTGTCAATTCTGTACCGATTTGAATGATTCTTTTTGTTATCGGTAGGGTATGTTTCCGAGGTCCCATTGTAATTTCATCGAGATCTGACAAGTATCTCCAGAGATAAGACGATAAACGTCTCAAACTTGCTACTGAAATTGGCTCGCGGGGCATTGAAGTTGGTTGTTTTAGTTTTTAATCTATCTTAATTATTTCCATTCTCCTTGAAAGTAGGACACACACTCGACCGAAATAGCCAAACATATTAAAATTTCAATTCATGTAATGATGTAAAACTTTTTTTTTTCACTCCCAACTTGGTACCACTTGACCAATATCTCACCTGATGTTAAGTGATGATGCGATCGATGATGCAGCGTGCTTTCCCAGAGGATACCTATTCGCTCGCAAAAAAATAGTCTTATCACAATCTATATTCCATAACATTTTGACAAATGCATGTCCACATATATACTTGTCAAAATGTTTACACTCAAATACTGACAATAATGTATGCGTTTGAATGGCCCTATCATAGAGAGATATATTACAGCAGGGCTAGCATGGCCTTATCCCCGGGGGAAAGACAAAATTATTTCTCTCCACTAACAGGAGATCAACACAACAATTTAAACGCTTGGTGAAGCTTAACCCCGAGTTTTGATTTTGTTTCGTATTAAAAAGTTAAAAAAAATAATTGATTAAAAGTCAGCGGGCGCTTATAATTGCCGAAAAACTTATAATATAAGTCAAAGTCAAAGTCAAAGCATTTATTCAGTATATGGGCAAATTAAAAATTAGCACTTACACACGTCAAATAACATTAAATAGATCATATTCAACAAAAAATATAGATATAACAGAAACATAACGCTTTGAATTTACAAAAAAAAAACAAAGGTATTGAGCCATTCAGCTTTCATCTAGACGTCGAACGTCACACTTAAAACACATGTTTAATTCCCCTTATTAATGTAGGGTTGCCAACCGTACCATTACGTGCACCCGCAACCCAGTGCATGTTTCAGTACTTCAGACAATTTTTATCCAAAAAATTGTGAAATAATGAAACATAATAGATAAATAAAACGCAGACTAATTGCAGTACAAATCATGTTCCGAATGGAACTGATTGTCCGACTATCAGCCGCATAATACCGTCGCATATGCCTTCTCCACCAAACAAAACACGAATAGGTGGAAAGACAAAACAGTCCCCTTGCCATGCTAGCCCTGCAGACTGTCTCATATGACGTATTAGAGTACAGCTATTATTGTGAGCTGTATGTTTCACACATTTTTATAAAACCTCTAGAAACACAATGTTTACCATATTAAAGCTTTTTTAAGTAGCATGTAGTCTTGCTCAACTCGTCATTACCCTTTTTAACCGACTTCAAAAAAAGGAGGAGGTTTCTCAATTCGACCGTATATATATATATATATATATATATATATATATATATATTTTTTTTTTAAATGTTTGTTCGCGGATAACTTCGTCGTTTATGAACCGATTTCGATTATTCTTTTTTTGTTCGAAAGGAGATATCCCAAGTGTGGTACCATGGTAATTTTATCGAGGTATGATAAGTATCTCCAGAGATATTGAGATAAACATCTCAAAATTGGTACTGAAAATGAATAGCGCGGCATTGAAGTCGGTTGTTTTTTAGTTTTTAAACGATATTATTAGGGTTCCGTTCTTTAAAAGGAACCCTTATAAGATCGCTTTGTTGACCATCTGTCTGTCTATCCGTCTGTCAAGACTCTTTATCTCTGGAATGCGTAGAGGTATGAAGTTGAAACTTATACTATACACTTGGGTCTTCAGTATCTATCGGCTGTGAAAAAGTCAAACCTGTAAGTCAACGCGATCAAAACATATGACCGTTTTTGTCGCATATTTGCAAAGAAATCAAAACCTATAGGGTACTTCCCGTTGACCTAGAATCATGAAATTTAGCAAGAAGCAAGGTCTGGTCTTGAACCACTTATACTAATTCAATCTGAAAACCGTAATGAAATGTAGTTTAATAACAAAAAAAAGTGAATTTCCTATTACACCACGGCCTTGATAATCCGTACCCCAGCTCGTCCGAACGCCTCTATAATCCGAACGACCCCCCCTTACCCCTGCGCAACCGCCATTTCTCACAGTTTCTGTCCCGCAGTGCCACGCTTTATGGACAGTTATTATACTCTTTGGTGCCACGCAGTGCGTTTTAGATAACACACGTATCGCTTTTTCGTCCGCCCGCGCGCCTTTCCGCCATTTTATTGTGTTGGCGTCTCAAATTAATAGCATTGTATCTAACGTACATACTTCAATAAACACATTATAATGTAAAATATTTTTGTTTTATTTCGAAAAATCCCCTTCAAAATTTTAACATACTATAATCCGAACGCTTCGTGCTTCCGAACAGGGTATACATTTTCGGTGTTCGGATCATCGAGGCCCTGCTGTACAAACTTAGTACTTGCGGTTGGTGCAGTACATTTTCTATGGATCGAACTACAAAGTTAAGTTTGTCTTTAAACCTAATTTGAAAAGTTGGTACGAAAGCCTCGGTGGGCGGATCCAACTCGAGTTAGCCGGTTTTATTTCATCCTAAAGTAGAAACGCTTATGCGCTTATAATTAATTAGGTAATTTTATCATTATTTCAGAACCAAACGATGAGAGTGGAGCGAACGTGGATGCGGCCAAAATGTGGAGAGAGAATCGTGATGAGTTCAACAGAATTGCTGAGCAACTCGTGAAGAAAACATTAGGTTTGCAAACTGAACCGTAACAATAACACTATAGTAGTCTTGTAATGCCTAGGTTTGGGGGAAATCAATTCATTTGGAATCAGAGCATTTGTTCATATTGTTACTAGTAGTATTGCAACTTAAGAATTATATTTATAAATATTTAAATACGGGACTTATCGCGCTTTTTACATTTATTAAAACATTAATTTTTATTTAAGTCGACGATTCAGTCGTCTCGTGACCACGATCAACGCAACTTGGCCAAAACATCGAGTTAAATAAAAATTTGTGTTTCAATCGCGATATGGCCCGTATTTTAATATTTATAACTATGTGTACAAATCGAGAAAGTTTAAGAATTATATGGTACCTCACGAAGAGCTAATGTCCGTGTGAAGTCGTTGTGAAAACAAGTGTGCTTAGATATCCTATAGTTTATAGTATGCTAGATGTGCTTTGCTATATTTGTTGCATGATTACATTTAAAGCACCCTCACAGCGGGTACCAGGGTCTTTTGAACTTTTGACACAATCGACATAAAATTTACAGTTTTTGCAAATGGCCGACGTAAAGAAGTGAAATTCAAATAGACATTTTATCATTTTTTTTTGTTTTTATGGCTACACACGAGTAGTGCATTTAGCCAATATCAGTGCATAAATAATTTTGGGGTTCAAATGGTATCAACAACAAATACAGCGTAACATATACTAGTTCAATGTAATACCGCATCGTCACTTACCATCAGGTGAGATAGCGGCCAAACGCTTGCACAGTTCGCAATAAAAAAAAAAAAAAAAGTTTTACGGATATCTATTGGCTGTAATGCAACGCTCGGTGTTCCTTGTAATTTCAGATTCTTTAAAGTGCTCCTACACTTTGAAAACTGCATTGCAGCTACAATACACGTTAAACATGTATGCAGCTCGAGTGTCCAAAGCGTATGCTAATAAATGTCTGATTTCTAAATGTGTATTTAATTATAGCAGTGAACGGCACGTTAGTTAATACAACTCATTATTATTGCAAAATACAAAAATGTCTATTTCATCGTTAACAGCTTCCGGCCACTGCTGGACATAGACCTCAGCTGTGGTACGCCACTGGGCTCAGTCTTCGGTATTTGTATCCAACAGCTGTAAGCCAGCTTGTGTATATATCACTCCACCTAGCTGGAGGGCACCCTACACTATTTTTGCCGAGCTGTGGTCTCCACTCTTATACACCAACGGTTATCGGTTATGCGACAGATGTGACTGACACTTCAGCTTGCTAATCCTTTGATCTATGTCGATAACTTTGGTTCTCTGACGGATGACTTCATTTCGGTTTCGGTCCTTCAGAATAACTCTGAGCATCTCCGCTGAGCGACTTTGAACTGGTGAACAGTCTCACCATTAGTGTCCGTGTCTCAGCTTCGTAAGTAAATCAGGTAGGACGACTCTTTAAAGATATCGTCTTCTGGCTTTGTGGTATGGACGGTGAAAAGACTCGACAAAGTTTTTCAAATGCTAGCCACCCTAACTGCACCTTCTGTGAGCTTCCTTCTCGAAGTTGTTTCTACCCTCGTTGACCAAGCATTTCGTCTTCCCGGAGCTGTGATTTGAATGTTTGTAAAGTCCGTGAGACAGATTAACTCTAGTGCGAGGTGTTCCAAAAAATGTCTTTCAAAAATAACAACAATCACCGATCAAGAAAAGATCAAAGCTTAGGTTGGTTGACAATATCTGATTGATTAAAGTGTACCTACGTTTATGTGTGTGTGCTATGTTAGGAGTAAGGCTCATTGTTCCTCTATGGGGAATATGGGGATTACCCTACCATGTCCTTGTTCGCCAGGTAGTGCCACTGAATATAATTATCCTGATGACAGCTGGCAAGCTATACATTTTCATTGAAATGTCAAATTTAACGATGTGTCAATGTCAGTTTGTGATGAATTCTAAACTAATATGATAAATGTCATTTTAATTTATCAAATTATGTTAACTAAGTACATTGTATTGAGTCAAATTTGACATTTTGTGGACCTTGTGTCCACTAGCGCCCGCAGCGGCAAAATTCACACGCGATAGTCCCCCATTGCGTCTCTGTCGATTGTCCTAACAATAATTATACAGTACGAGTGTATGGAGCAACTATAACGCGGTAGGCAAAAGGAAAGGCCCGACAACCAGCAGGCCTATCACGAAATTAGGCTGAATGAACGAAATGAACTAAATGACGGGGAAGCAGCTATGTAGGCTGTATAGCTCCATCTCTGTCATGTCGTTCATTTCAATCCCTATCAAACTTCGTGATAGGGGCAGGCTACGTGACTGGCTTAATACTGGAAAAATACTTAAATAGTTGTTGTAGATGCATAAGCATAACTGCTATACTCATTATCTGCTGAGCGACCATATGTTGACATGGTCTATCGATACATTATATCAGTCGACAATGCTTACACGTGGAAACCAATATGGCGCGTGTTTTTTGCTATTATAGCATTTCCAACATGTACATATTTATGCCACAAACTACCCGTTTTCAGCTTATTTATAAAAATCACTTCTAGTAAAAAGTCTTGTGTTGTAAACCTAAATATGCTCTCAAATCAACTGTCCCCATTTCACACTTTTCATTATTCCATTTATGTAAGTATAATAGTAAAAAAAATAAACTTTAATATATATATATTAATGATAAGGTTAGATATTAAAGATACATACTTGTTTAAATAAAATATGAAACGTTTATAGCCTTTTTATTACATTATGAGAGGAAATTAGATATCATTATGTGCATAATATACATGTAGCCTTTAGGAATGCCAAGATTTATTTGTTTGATTTGATTTTAATTATACATTGCGTTTTTTTAAGAACATTCGGCGTTTTTTTTTATAATATATTGCTTTCTATAGACACGAACTCCATACATTTTGGTAGTTTCTTAAATACATATTTTGTTAAATCTAATTAAGACAAATTATTTAGGAGGTGTACATAAAACAAGAACAATTATTTTATTTGTCGTATCGTTTATTGGATGACCGCTGAGTCTCCGCATCGTATTGTCATTTTCAAGTTATATTTCTTAAGTAGGCCATACACACTAATGTGCACCGTGGATGTTACTTGTGCAGGTTTGCCTGCGCAGGTCGATAGCGTGTATTGGGACGTTCCGGTATACCGGAGCGGTCGTCAGTACATCGTCACTCAGCAGAACTGATTTTCGATGGTGCGCCGGTAGCCTGCGTAGATTTGAAAAACGACACAGGTCTATTCCCACACACGCTCCGGTATACCTGCGCAGGTATGCTTACACCTCTCCGGTGCACCGTAGTGTGTATGGCCCACTTTCTTCGCGGTACTGGATCGTTGCCCTGGCCTTACCTCGCGTATTGTTTGGAAAAATTATCTATCCGTTCAACACCCGCACGACTCTGGCGCCGCCGCAATCCGACACAAACTGAATGAGTCCTAAAAATAATTTGCCTTGTGGCAGGCCGCAGTTTGACCACCACAGACTGCTATAGTCTAATATGTCGTGAGTAACGTGTTATATAATAATTAATCAGAGTGAATTATAATTATATGTTGGACTCGATAAGAGTTTGCTTAGTTTTTGTGAATGTAAAATTAGTTCGTCATGGTTCGTAGGAAAGCGAAATATGAAGCTGACGTTTTCAATATCTGAAAAAATACAAAGGGTTACAAATATTAGTAAACGTAACTAATTCTCTACTCTTTAGGGTTCCGACCCCAAAGGGTACCAACGGAACCCTATTACTGAGACTCCGCTGTCCGTCTGTCTGTCTGTCTGTCCGTTTGTCTCCAGGCTGTATCTCATGAACCGTGATAGTTAGACGGTTGACATTTTCACAGATGATGTATTTCTGTTGCCGCTATAACAACAACTACTAACTTAATAAACACATGTTTTTTGTACCTATAACACACAACAATACCCCATACAGAAAACGTGTTTTTTTACTATAGTGCCATCTATGAACGATTGTTTACCTTATTAATAATATTAATTACCTACCTTAACACCTTTGTGTTAACGTTTACTTAGTTGGTGTTAGAAGTTCGTTAGATATTCGTTAGATAGCGTTGTAGGTAATAAAGCATGTTTAGTATTGACACGGTAATATAATATAAAAAATAATAGTCTCACCCCAGCCATAGTGGAGACTCCGACGGGCACGAGTCCTCCCGCGTTGATATGCACAGGCTCCTGCACATTGATGAGGAACAACTGCACGGTGGCACGATTCTTGCCGTCCATGTACTCCCACGGGAGGCAGTACACTTCGTCTCGGATCTTCTCACTCTATTATCAAACTCAATCAATCGTCAGTACGATACGACACAAAAACACTTTACGTTATGAAAAATCAATGTAAATTATACTAGCGGATCCGGTAGTTCTACCCGATAGCAGCGCGCCACCTATCGGGTCTAAATGTGAATCTAAACTGTATAGGGACGAACTCAAACACGCAATAAATAATTTAAATAGGTCCAGTCGTTAAGACGGAGTTGAGTCACATTCAAACAAACGGACGAGAAATGTAGGCAGGCGTCATTCACTCGCTGTTTTTTCCTACCGCGTATCGTCCACGACACAACCGACGACAGTCGTATTTTAAAATTTATCGACCTTGTAACTTGGTTTAATTTCGCACGTTTGCTGTCAGGAAATGCATGTTCTGTCCGTAGGACTAATATCTTTTCTGTGGTAGGTATAGGTATTAAAGATTATTATATAATAGGTATAGGTTCAATAAAAGGTCTTAAGAGTGATCTGACAACTATGGATGGACAAGTCACAAGACTTTCACTGTCCGTAGACAAGGACAGTTATGTCCCGAACTAAACAATATACACCTAAGTATGTTGTGACCTACGAAGAAAATATTTTTACTTCTTATGACTTATAAATGATAATAATTTACCATGGATCCGATGGTCTCAAAAATAATGGATATTTGTATGAGTTGCGAAGTCATCATTACTGTAAGAGGTAGATAACGAGCTAAGGCTTCGGGCTGAAACCAAAAAAGTTAAATTAAGTAATAAAGACATAAGATTTTATTTATTATTTTATTTTATTTATAACATTTTACGTATTTATATCAGTTTAAATAGTTTTTATCTTAATTTAGTTTTAAGTTGTATATATATGTACTATTTGTAAATATTGTTTAATATGGAAATAAATTAAAATAAAGACATTCACTTTTTTGCTATTGTAAGTAGAATTGTTTTTAAAGCATTCGTTAATGTGTAGACACCTTTGAGCTTTAAATATTAGTAGATTGAATATTATGTTTCTTTGAAGTGTTAGTCATTAGTAGATAGTATTAGAGTGCTACTATCGGGGTAATATGTAGGTAAGTGCTTCGTACTAAAGAAGCTATTTTAATTTAAAACATCAATTTTTGCTATATTAAAATTGGCTACAGCGCAACAAAAAAAAAATACATTTGGATGCCCAACAACTGTCAAAAAATCAGCGTTTCTCGAATAGTTAAGATGAAACGCTATTTGTCATACAGTAAACAGATTGAAAATGACTTACACCCTGGGAACACTCGAGAAGCATGAGACACCCACTCACTTGGTGAAACGTGTAGTACACGAACAGTACCTTGCCGAAAATGTCGGACATCTCGTTTGTAAAACTGCCGAGAGTAAAACAGCGTTAATATTGGATTACTTATTATCATATCCTGAGTACCGTGTACCCAAAAATTCACTTACTCAATTATCAAGCGATGGTAAAGAATATTATCCTTCAATTTAGCAGCAACTTCTATCTGTTCTTCTGGTGAAAACATAATCGTTTGTTTGTCAAATTCCGAGGTTCGTTTGTTAGTTCTACTGAGTGCTTTAGGTCGCGGGAATGTATCCAAATCGTGCAGAAGTATTTTGAAATGTCCCCAAAGATTGAATATCATGATCGAGAGTAACAGATCGAAACCAATAATACTTGTCGTGCATAACGTAGAGGCGTACCTGTAAATGTTATGAAATATTATTAGAAGGGTTTATCCTTAGTCTTATAAGATATAGGTAAGTCTGATTCAAGCCGTCTTCCAAATCCATACTCCTATAATGATATAGGTACCTTCTATATCTGCTCCTTTGTTTTTAGATCTTATTCCGTACTCTACTTTCTATTGCTTATTTGAACTTAACGATGCGGTGGCGACACTACGCGTCACTACTCACACACGCGTATTACGCACACAATATACAGGTGACATAGCGGGGCGCGGGAATCCTTTGGATATCGCTCGGCCGGCCCACGCGCTGGGATCTCGCTTAGTTAAACACAAGAGTCTGCATCTCGCTCTCGTTCCGGACGCCCGTGCCCGCGGCTCTTACCATCCCTCACGCGCATTACACGCGAATGACTCACGGAGTCCTAGTATTAATTAAGAAGGTCATTATCGTTAGTCAATAAGTAGGTACCCGTCTGTATCGAACTTTGTGATCGTCTCTCTAATATATCAAGTGAAGAAGACAAATACCTCGTTTCATTTATGAAGATCACCATGTGCTTACCTACGTACCTACACACCGAGACCAACATAGGCCTTAATGCTTTGACTGATAGTGAATTTGTAGAATATGCTACTTAAATAATCCGTACGTACCGACGTACGTAACTACGTACCAGTTTAGAGCCAAAGAGTAGCAATAAACGTTGAAGTACAGTTCAGGATCGTAAGGAAGTCTAAAGTAAATGGAGAGTTCGTAGCTTGTGTTCTTAGAGATGGGATCCTCCAACGTGTCAAACTTGCCGTTCATGTAGTTCAGGTACGGAGGCACTCCGTTGAACAGGAATAGAGTTAGCCACATTATCGTCACTAAGTAGACTGTGAACCAATTGCTCAGCTTGTGTACTTTCACGTAGACCTGTAACATATTTCACCGATGAAAGCCTCTGATTTCTAGCTGTCTTGGCTGGCTTGTAGGTATACCACTCGTTAATTTTCTAGTGAACCAAGTGCGTGCAGCTTACCGATCTAGCATAATCTGATTTATTTTTGTAGTGAAACACGTGGATTTTATTAAGAAATTTCACCGCTAATGCTCTGTAGGCGGACGATAAACAGAGCGTGAAGCCCCTCGACTGCAATAAATAAATAAAGTTACTATAATTTTGTACACGAAAATGTCAAAAAGCATTCCATATAATATCAAAATGAAAATGTTTCAATAGTTATGTATAACATTCAAATTTTAAGATGTTTAATGACAAAGGAAGTTTATCTGGTTCTAACATCGCGGAAAATATCGTTTGCGCGATCGAGGATCTCACAAATTTAGACAATAATTACAAGGAGAAATGTGCAACCTCCTCCAGCGCCATCTAGGATATGCTTTTATGTTAAGTTGGTGAGATTAAATAGATGGATGGATGTTTGTTACTCCTTCACGCAAAAACGGCTGAACGGATTTGTATGAATTTTGGTAAACAGATACTTTTTAACCTGGATTAGCACATAGGATACTTTTTAACGCGGGTGAAGCTGCGGGGCGCTGCTAGAAATACAGTAAATGTGAAATGAAATGCCTACTTACCGTTGAAAGAATATTCATAAGCAAGGCGACGTACATGTGACCGAGCTTAAAAAACGAGAGCCTATTGGCGTTCTCTATGAGATACCAGGTCTGTAGAGTGAAGAACAATATCGACAGGATGGTGTTGTAGACGGCGTGGTGGAACCCCTCGCAGATGAGCATCTTCTCGCCGAGCTCCTTGCAGGGCCAGCCGCTTACCACACGCAGCATCAGCCTAATCGTCCTCATGTGCAGGTAGTCACGAGGACATTGCACTTTGCTGCCAATGTTATACGTAAGTCAAAGTTACTACAAACTACTTCATACGGTGAGTTTATTGCTGAACTGGAGCGTTGTAATGAGTATCTACTACCTATATTTGTATAAGTAGGTAGGCAGTTATATGAACTAATTGTGAAGAGACGTGACCACTCTCACAACTCTTGTTACCAGCGAAGATTCCATTGCCTGGAAAAATCTATCTGTGATAAAATATGATAGCAAATCTTACAAACTAGGGTGTCCGTCAGCAGGAATTCCGCTGTATCGGCGTCCCCACGGGTCCAGTTCAATATTTGTCATGTTTGCCTGCTTTATCCTTTCTACGTGATAGTGCAATGTTGCACTTCAAGTTATTATTTTATAAGGCGCCGTATCGTTATTATCGTTAATAATTACTGAGTGTGAGTAATTCGACTAATGCATTATATTTCTGAGCAAATTGGACAACATAATAGGAGACGTATAAAGAGTGTTTAAAATATACATGCTGATCAGCATGTTTTGCTCTCATAGAGCTGTTAAAGCCGTCGATTTATCATCATCATCATCATCAGCCTATGCTAGTCCACTGCTGGACATAGGCCTCTCCAACTGCAAGCCACTGAGCACGATCCTCGGCAACTCTCATATAGCCTCCTGCCAGCTAGCTACCTTGCGAAGATCATGGCTCCACCACGTCTTACGCTACGCTTGTCGATAGATTTACCTGTAGCGTAGTGTAATCCGAGGAGTCTGTCACCATTAGTCCTCGCGTGGTAGCAAATGAGAGATTTGTGCTTAATTACAACTAAAATAGATAGAACCTAATCATGTATGTAACTATTATGTATCTACCTATAGTTTAAAAAACCTGCCAAGTCGAGTTGGACTCACCCACCGAGGCTTCCGTACCAATGTTGGTAGGTACCAATTAAGCTAGACCTCTAAATTGTATGAGCGCTAATATATCTCAGAGGTCTATCTTAATTGGCTTCAACTGTGTGTATGGGGACACCCTTGAATTTTCAACTTTTTTTTACTTTTGTAATTGTTCCTTTATTTGTGCTGACCTTGCTTCTTGCCAAATTTCATGATTCTAGGTCAACGGGAAGTACCCTATAGGTTTTCGACCCTAAACCTATAGGGTACTTCCGGTTGACTTAGAATTGTCAATTTTGGTCAAAAGCAAGGTCTTACAGCACAAGTAAAGGAAAAATTCCGAAAAATAGAAAAAGTTAAAAATTAAGGTAAATTTTGGTACTTACAAGTTGTCGCGAAAATCAAAATTTGCCCATATCTTTTTATCGTGTTGATTTAGGACCTTGATTTTTATACACCTAATAGAGACTATCATCATCATCAGCCTATTTCCGTCCACTGCTGGACATAGGCTTCACCTATGGCACGCTACTGAGCTCGATCTTCAGCTCTTTGTTTCCAACCGCTGCCAGCCAGTTTGCGTATATCATCGCTCCACCTAGCTGGAGGGCGCCCTACACTCCGTTTACCGAGCCGTGGTCTGCACTCTAGAAACGTGTTATCGGTTCCAACCAACGGTTATTGGTTCTACGACAGATGTGACCAGCCCACTGCCACTTCAGCTTGCTAATCCTTTGAGCTACGTCGATAACTTTGGTTCTCTGACGGATGACCGCGTTTCGAATTCGATCTCTCAGAGATACTCCGAGCATAGCCCTTTCCATAGCTCGCTGAGTGACTTTAAATTGTTGAACCAGTCGCACTGTCAGTGTCCACGGACCACGTCTCGGCTCCTTAAGTAATAACAGGTAGGGCGCACTCGTTAAAGACTTTCGTCTTTAGGCTTTGTGGTATGGGCGATGCAAATACTCGACGAAGTTTTCCAAAAGCTGCCCATCCCAGCTGTATCCTTCTGCGAGCTTCCTTAGAGAGACTATAGACCTCAGTATCTGATATACATTTTAACTTGCTAGGTCCACCCGTTCCTGAGAAAATCGGTGGTGACACACGCACAGATGGACAGACAGACAGACAAGAAAGTGATCTTATAAGGGTTCCTTTTTTACCTTTTGCGGTACGGAACCCTAAAAAATGCCAACCCGACCAGTAATCGACCAAACAACATACTTACCATTAGGTAGATACCTACTCGTATAGAGACAGAGGGGCAGGTTGAAGACACCCTTTGTTTTCACTTCTTAGACTTAGACACGTAGGCTGTTGTTAAGAATTCCTTCTATCATTTTTATTTCTCCTAATTACAGAGTAGCTTCGCTACCCGATATCGCGTAAATTATGAATAACAGACTTAGCCGCTCGTCAATGTCACCTTATAAAATTCATCAGAAGTTTAACTAACTAGGTATAACATAAGTAGGTACTTAAATATATAGGTCCTATTATAATAGGTTAGGGGAAAATTCTTTTCGTAAATCTATCTACTAATTGACCGAGCGAGCGAAGCGTCTCGTTTCAAGATTGGCCAAATATGCTTTTGTCTGTATGTCGCATTATAAACTGATTTTGACGAAAATGTATTTACTGATTTGAAAATTTTTGTCGATTGCGTTTTCTGATTAGTTGGAAAACAGAGGAGAGAAGTTTGCTGTAGCGTTTTTATCGACACTTTTTTTATTCCTTCATCTATGACACTACACACAACACAAGATGTTGCGAAAAAAAATCCAACGAGGGGGTGTAGAGGAGGGAAAAGGGAGAAGTTTGCTGTAATTTATTTGTTATTTATCGACGGATTTCAATCAAATCAGGGTTGGAAGTCTCTACATTGATAGCGATGCGTCTTGTCATCGCAAACGTCTGCTAGAATGAGATGCAGCTACACAGTTGTTATCTACATCTCTTTTCATATCGACGATTTTCGCTCAAAATTCATCGCTATGCATGTAGAGACTACCAGCCCTGAGAGGCAAATAAGGACTTGATTTCACACAAGATGTTGCGATAGTTCCGTACAAACTTGTCAAAACAAACTTAACTTTGCAGTTCAATCCCTAGGCCGATGCCTAGACACAGTTCATGAACCAACCGCAAAATAATAAGTTTGTTATACTTAGTTAATTCGAAAAATTCAAGAGGTATGTTTATTAGCAGGATTAAAAGCGGGTAAAGCCGCGGGGTGCAACTAGTAGGTGTATTATAATTTAATGTAGGGTAACTAAAGTTTGAAAAAAAAAACTTGAATTGGTTATAAACTAGTAGGTACCTAGTACCTACCTACGTAGTTCTGTAAGAACAGAAGACCTTGCGTGCCCTTATAAAAATCGAAATACGTCCATTATATAACGCTACAGCAAACTTCACCCCCTTTCTCCCCTCCACTCCCCATTGTTGGATGTTTTTAGGGTTCCGTACCCAAAGGGTAAAACGGGACCCTATTACTAACTCCGCTGTCCGTCTGTCTGTCTGTCTGTCTGTCTGTCCGTCTGTCACCAGGCTATAGCTCATTAACCGTGATAGTTAGACAGTTGAAATTTTCACAGATGGTGTATTTCTGTTGCCGCTAGAACAACAAATACTAAAAACAAAATAAAGTTAAAAATTAAAGGGGACCCCATATAAAAAACGTGTTTTTAAACGCCATCTATCTAATTAGTTTCGGCAAAATGACATAGATGGCGCTAGTAAACGAGCTCCGTCTTTCTAGATCGCGACTAAACCAAATATTCTTGGTAATATCAATTAATCAAATATATGAGGTTAGAACTCTGTTATGTTTCGTATTGTACGGAACCCTCCCTAAGTGTGCGATAAGAGACGCGATGCTTACTCGCACTTGGCCAGTTTTATTTCACCACAGGTCGATCGCATCATTATTTAATATCAGGTGAGATAGTGGCTAAGTGCTACCCAGTTGGGTGTAAAAAAATCTTATGTTGATTGAAATCCTTGAGCCAGTTTCACCGGTTCATGATAGCGCTAATATGAGAAAATCTGTCATATTTCTTCGTATTAGCGCTATCATGATCCGGTGAAACTGGTGCTTAGTGTCTCAAAATTGACTGATCACTGAAATCCGTTGATAAATAACGTTACCGTCGTATGCCAATTTTCGTCAAAATCGGTTGAAAAATGCGACTTGTAGCCATTGTAGGCGACAACAGACAGAGAAACATCCGGACAAAAGCATTTTTGGCCTAGTCGAAACAGACACTTCGATCCCTACGCTTACGAAGATACTTTACCCTGACCTTAAGAACAAAGTTTGTGCTTGCTTTGCTCGTGAACAAATCATTGTAATAGGTACCATAGAAAAGTACTTTATTTTGGCTTAACTTTACGACTTGATCTATGAAAATCCTGAAAATATCCAATACCTACTAATTGATATTAATTAAATACACGAATCGTGTGAAGCTGTGTATTTGTGATCAAGAATAAAAAATACTATTTGGCGGCAGCGCTGTCAGTTAAGTCAGTTTGACATGTCAATATCATCATTGTCTAAATTCAGATCAGTTCTCTGTGGTCTAACCTTTTTGGGCTTTTTTTGTTGTTTTCGTGTAAATTTTTAACTCTAGCTAATTTATTTTAATTAAATAAAATATAAATGTGTGGTGGTATTTATGAAGACAATATGGATTAAAAGTCATATATCTTCGCGGACAAGTAAAATGTTTTCGGTGACAAGATCACCAAAAACCGAAACATGTGTTGTGATGAGAAATAAATGTGTTTCACTGCGCATATTATCGAAATAGTGTTGATACAAGCTCCGGACGAACGTTTACCTATTCGAGATGGCATCATCTAACTTAGAGATTCAGGAGAGGTACAGGCTGTATAAATTTACCAAAGTGTTAACTTTGAAAGTTGCTCAGATAGTGGTACAAAGTAGGCAGGGGAAAAAGATAACTCATGACTGCAATCCCCGACTACCGGAAAACAACGCAGATATCTCGCCACCACTTCAATGGGTAAGTACATCATTGTCTATGCCTAGTTGCATGGTAATCAAGGTCGACTAAAAAAATATTCAAACAATGATAAATGGTGAATTAAAAGGAGCACTAGAAAAAAAAATTATAAATAATTATAATAAAAATTACCTATGAAGTGAAATCCCATTAACAAAACTAATTCCTTTTTCATTCAATTTTACTCCTGCACAATGTAAACCATAATATATATTTGTATCAAAGCCTTGCCATGTTTTAAAATTTAAATCATTACAGTAGATGAATGATACACATATTCTTAATTTTAGTACATGTCTGTAGATAGGTTGTTAAATGTTTTTATAACTTTTTGCCTCCGCCTGCAGTATGAGTTTCTAAACAAAAAATAAACATCTCGAATTACAAAATATTTTAGAAATTGTTTGTGATGCTTTGTTGATATATATATTTTTTATTTATTTTTATATTGTTGCTAGTTTGACTGCTATCTCTCACCTGTTAGTAATGATGCGGTAGAGAATGGTACTACGCTAGGCCTTAAATGGGAACTGGCTATCAAGGAGTGCTGCCGGACCACATTAGATCTTGCTATGAGATGTATTTAAATTGACAAAATTGTATGTCTTATTAAATTAACTGTCCATTACTTTTTGTGATTGTACAATTAATCTTGGCTGGATTTTCTAAATTATTTTGATACTAGACTGTATACATTATTATATTAATACTATTACAACTACTACTATTAGACTAGCTTTGATTAAAATAACAAGCCCCATAGAGCTTCTTGCACTTTCTTCTCTGATGGGAGGATTTTCAAAAGACTGGTAGATTCAATGATCACATTTGATGTGTTGAAATGTATACATGCTTATATTTTATAAATGTATGTGACATGTCAATTTATACACATACCATAATCTAAGTCTTGGTCGTAAATGGATACTTTACCTTTTGGCCGCGTGGTCCCGGCCTATAATAGGATCACCCCTTCTCATCCCGCGGGTAAGGGAATCATGGGACCCTGAATAGGAACAAGCGTGAAGGCGCACCCAGCGCGTTCCTTGTCAATCAACCAGTTTATAGATTGATAAACTCCACTTTTAAACATTGGTGGGAGAATTTCTTTTGAAGTTCGACTGGCTACAACCACCCTCTTGTGAAAGTGTGTTGTATAGCGGAGACATTTTATGCCAACGTGTTCCAACACTTGCCCAAGAGTCCCAGACCCCCTTCCCCTCCTCCTACTGTAATGTTTAGGGTTTGCTCCCGGGAATTCCCGGTACTGAAATTATCGAGAATTCCCGGGAAATTTCATCGTCCTCAGTACCGGGAAATGAAACCCATTTCCCGGGAATTCCGGTACTACAAAAAGATAAACTAATATTTTTACTTTTTTGTTGCTTTTTACTTAAATAAAAAAAATCTTAGTACGTCAACTAGCAACATTTTGGTGTAATTTTATGTATAATAGTAAAACTAAGTTGGAAACACTGAAGCTTTAATATATCTTCGGAAACTTGGCTTATGAGGTCTCGTTCATTCTATTTATTGTTTTGTGGTGAAAAGTATGTATTTCTGTGCTTTATGTAATAACAACTTCGAAAATACTACCCTGTAACTACTGCGATTGGTTCCGGATTTACATAGTTATTCAACATAACATTATCCAAGTTCATGGGAAGACCAATGCATTAAAAATAATCAGCTAGGCATAATGTATAACTCTCCAGCGTTTCTGCCACGATGACGATGTCATTAGCAAATCACAAATGAGAGGTAATCGCTGGTTAAATCAATGTCACGTCTTTTTCAGTCCAGGATCTTGTTCATATCCGCCAATGCATTTGTCAACAATTTGCGAGATTAGACTTGTCTCACACCATGATGTATGGGGACAGATTGAATAACAACATGACAACACTCGGAGTGTCGAACTCCAGAGGACAATGTCAAAGATATGCTGCAGCTCTTTAATTACAGGTTGTCTAGCTGCTTTCGGGAGCTCAGTAGTAAACCATACTTTTCAGGGATTCAGGGATTCTTTTACACATTTTAAAACATATAGAACCCGAAAGAATGTTCTGCTCTGCAGGACATATATGAAATGGATTGCGAAGAAGATTAAAGACCCAGATTCACCGGTTCTTCAAGTTTCAGATAGCTATCTGACACATAACGCGGTATAAAAGTTTTCAAAAATCTGTCATTTTCTGACTTTTGAAGCTTCTAGTAGTATTATCAGGAACCGGTGAAACTAGATGCGATTTTAATTTCGTGTACGTATTTTCATCAACAATCAACAGCTACGTATGGTTCGCTAACGTTTTACCATAAGTAAATAATTTTATTTTTATTGTCTTCACATGATAATATAATATAATATGATACATTTAATTAATAAAATATTTAAAAGTTTAGTTCGAGTTTTTGATATGTCAGGAACTGTTTTTCTGATCTGTTAAGGCTTTTATTGAGTCTTATTATGAACTACATTGGCGTAATTTCGTGATTTAAATTTATTCAACGCACAACAATTCATTTTCTTCTAGTACCGAAAGTATCGAATTTTCCGGTTCTGGGTCTACTCCAGTACCGGGAAATACAAATCCTATTTCAGTACCGGTACTGCAAACCCTAGTAATGTTGTGCTTTACCGATGAAATGTTTAGGAATACTGTTAATGCTATTAATGCAGACTCCTGCCTGCAGAGGTGAAATGTTGGCGCGGGGTCCAGGGAGACCCGGTGAAACGGCTGTCCGCTGGCCGCCCATGGGTCAGTAGGGGACCCGAACCTAGGGATTACTTGTAATCTCCGCCCTGGGAGGCTGTCCCGCCAACCCGCGCATAATCCTGTAAAGTGACTGTTGTGCCGGAGCAGGAGACCAGAGTGTATCCCGGCAGTCACTTTCTCAGGGGGGACCGGGACCCGTGTGCGGTGATCACCAGCATGGGGTTGTGCAGGTACCTTTGTAGGGGAACCTCTGCACTACCCTTACTATAGCGTGTTCTCTCAGTTGGTGTGGGGGAAGAAATAACAAGATGTGGTTACATATGCACTACGTTTATTGTCAAGACATCTGTCCTATATCGCGTCCGGGAAACCACTGCCGGTGGGCCAATAGGTATGCGGGACGCGGGCGACGTTACATGTTATGTCGCGTCAGCTCTACCTACTGTGCCCCCACAGTCATCCCCTTCTACCAAAAAAATTTTCAAATAAAAATTTTAATAACTAAATCGATTGTCTACACTCTGCCTTATTTTATACATAGCAATTTTTGCTTACATTCCATACTGCATACAATGTAGTTTGTCATGTAAGCAAAACAACGAAGGCAGGCCTTGAGTATGATCTTACCTTGAGATGATGATACAAGTTATTTTAACAACATTCTTACACTTTAATACGTAAGTAGGAAACACTTATGAACAAACTGAGTTATATCGGAACAAAACCAATAATTGTATTTAACCACAAATATTGTAACTTCTGTATATAACAACATTATAATATATTCATAACATAAAAGTTATGTTGGCAAAATGTCACATTTTATCACTACATTCATAGTACTAGAAACTATAGTCTAACGAATATTTTTATGCATAGTGCAACGGTTGGGCTGGTCCTGCACTTTGACTTGGCGTTGGTGTCGGTGGCTGACCGGTTTTATCTACCATTGTCAGTGACACGGCTGATACCATCTCTCTACGAGCCCATTTTTTTGCACTTTTACTGCACCTCTTACATATGTAGCATAACATCACCAGAAAGAAAATTGCTACCAACGTAGTTATAACTATTCCGAATAATTGAACTTTTTGCTCTATGGTGGACTGGGTGGCACTGTTGGCACCGTTTTGCGCTATTATTATATCTTCTTGTTTAACATATGATCGACACATTTTTATGTAATTTTTATACTCAATTTCAGTTAAAAGCAAAAGTTAGGTACTGTGTACCCTAGGAATATACAAAAAGTAATGAACAAAATTGTTACCTATTAAAATTTATAAGTTTGCATACTTTGACATTTTATTTACCTACTTCCTTTAACATATTACGAAATTTACTTGCAAGTCAATTACATATAAACACTGTGTTATACTATGAGTGATAAAACTGAACGCGATATAAACTTATAATCACTACCATGCATTATATTTCTACAACTGTAAACAATTTATAGCTACGCTTAGCTTTACATTAAGTGAGACAAAACCTTACCGGACGTTTGATAACACGTCCACTGCGCGTTTTTTGCGCCATGAGAGTAGTGGTTGCCTGGTCAACAGTCACAGGTTCATTATCCGTAACAACATTATGTTTGTCTACACTTAAATTATTACTTTCTAACTTATCATCTAACACATATGCTGGTTTTAACCTATCTATGGATACGTAACCTACTCTATTCGGAAATTGTATCTCATACACTTTGTTTTTTCTACTCAGCACTCGGAATGGGCCATCATAAGTAGGACTAAGCGCCTTTTTTATCATGTCCCTACGAACGAAAATATATGTGCAGTCCTTAAGATCTTCATGCACGAATATTTTACGCGAGTCCCTCGCTGGTCGCGACATAGGCTTCAAGCTATTTAAAACATTACGCAATTTACTGACGTAAGTATACATATCACTAGGAGTGTTGTTCTTATTTTATTTATACCTAACATTTTCATGAGACTGTGAAATAGTTCGCTCTCGAATTGTCTACCTTGATCTGTAGTCAAATAAATTGGACATCCCCATCTACAAATCCAATTTTCGTAAAAAGCTTTAGCTACAATCTCGGCTGTGATATCTTTTAAAGGTACTGCTTCCGGCCATCGTGTAAAACGATCTATCATAGTTAAACAGTATTTGTAACCTTGATCACTAATCGAAAATGGACCGGTCAAATCTATGTGTACCTGTTCCCATCTATCTCGAGCTGGAAAACTTTGTAGCTCAGATACAGTGTGTCTAGTTACTTTAACTTTTTGACATGGAATACACGACTGTGCCCATTTATTGATATCCCTATTCATACCTGGCCAGAAATAACGTTGCGACATCAACTTTCGCGACGTCCTTTTTCCTGGATGACTTATGTTATGAACACTATCAAAAGCTATACGTCGAAATTTATCTGTTAGGTATGGCCTAATATGGTCTCTTGACGTTTCGCATAAGATCGGAATCGTGCTGCCTGGAAACGTAATACGTCTTAGTTGTAAATGTTTATTTGCTACATTTGTTTCTAAGAATTGCGCAAGTTGCGAGTCGGTTTCCTGCGCAACTGCAAGCTCAGTGTAATCTACAACTGTCGGACATGTTATCGACTCAACCCGTGATAACGCATCAGCTACTGGATTAGAATTACCACCTACGTATTGTATATCGCTTGTAAACTCGCTGATGTACAATAATTTTCGGGTTCTTCTAGTTGTTTCTCGATCGGAACCTACTTTTTTAAATACAAAAGTCAAAGGTTTGTGATCCGTAAAGATAGTTAACTGATTACCTTCTATCATACTGCGAAAATGAACTAAAGACATATATATCGCAAGTAGTTCTCTGTCGTATGTGCTGTACTTTCTCTGAGTGTCCGACAACTTTTTAGAAAAATAACCTAAAGGTTTGTATTGACCTCCTATCTTCTGTTGCAATACTGCTCCTACGCATGTATTAGATGCGTCTGTCATTAGCGATAATGGAGCGTTAGGTACAGGGTGAGACAAAGTAACGGCGCTTTGTAAGCTTACCTTACATTTCTCTAATGCTGTATCGGCTTCTGGTGTCCACGCAACTTTTGTTTTGTCCTTCTTTCGCGAATTGTGAAGAAATTTATTCAGCTCTGCTCGGTGTTCTGCTGCATTGGGTAAATGTGATCTATAAAAGTTTGTCATACCAAGGAATCGCCTTAACTGCTCAACGGTTTCCGGTTTGGGGTAGTCGCTGATAGCTTTCACCTTCTCTTCTAGTGGGTGTATTCCTTCTGACGTAACTCTGTAACCGAGAAAATCTATTTCAGGTTCACCAAATACACATTTTTTAAAATTAATAGTCATACCGAGTTCTTGGAACTTTCTGAAAAGCTCATTCAGATGTTTTCTACTAATAGTCTCGGAGTCTGAGGCTAAAATGACGTCATCGATATAACAAAAGAGATATGACTCTTCTCCATTTTCCGTTATATATTCCAATCCCTGCAGAACAGTATTATTCATAAATCTCTGAAATGTCTGTGCACCATTTCTGAGTCCAAAATTCACAAATGGAAATTAAAATAGACCAAAAGGACAAATTATGGCAGTTTTTTCTGAAAATACTGGTATCAAATGGTACGCTCTATTAATGTCAATTCGACAATAATGTTTCTTACCTGCCAATCCAAATGTGAAGTCTTGAAGGCGTGGTACTGGGTAACGGTCAGGTTTCGTTACCGCGTTCAACTGCCTATAGTCACCGCAGGGTCGCAGAGAACCGTCTTTCTTGGGCACGACGTGCAGTGGGCTGGCCCAAGGACTTTTCGAAGGCCTGCAAATACCTAGTTCCTGCATGTACATAAACTCATCCTTCACCTTTTTATATCTATCCGGGGCTAAAGGTCTAGCCTTCGCATGTACCGGTGGACCTGTTGTTTCGATGTGGTGACATACAGAATGTGAAGGTTTCACATCCTTATAACAAATAGGTTTAGTAATATCCGAGTACTTTTCTAATAAGTCACGATACGGGTTATCCACTTGGATACTAGATAACGAAGGTTCGTCATACCTGGTGATGGTCCCTTCCGTTTGCAGGTTGGTAACCCTATCTATCAATTTTCTGCTATACAAATCTACTAATAACTTATGAGTCTTTAAAAAATCTGCTCCTAATATAGCCTGCTTCACGTCAGCAATAATGAACGTCCACTTGTATGGTCGACGTAGACCTAAATTTAGTTCATACACGACAGTACCGTACGTATTAATTTCAGTATTATTAGCTGCGAAAAGCTTATACGCGCACTCGCGACGTTTATTTATCTTCACTTTTTGCACTGGTATAACAGAAACGTTGGCACCTGTATCTATTAAAAAGTTTAGTCCGGTTTTGTAGTCGGTGACACTGAGGCGATGGTTATCCGATAGAGAGATGCAACCTTCCACCGCACTTGATTGCATCGGCTCTAGTTTCCCTGGTTGTGTAGCTTGTCCCAGCTACACGGAGATTCGCAAGCTCTAGATTTTTCCTTGTACCGGAAGTGATGTTTGCATAACCAATCAGGACTTTGTGGCGTCCTTCGCGGTGTCCTGGATCGCGAACGGTATCTGAAGTTCCGTCTCTGGTTACCTCGAGTGTAACTACGACCTCGGATTTCACTAACTTCTGCCCGTAGGTGCTGCAACTCCAATGCCATGTTGGTAATTTGCTGGACTAATGTAGAGTCTGCTCCTGACGACACGGCTGCAATTTCTCCGCTTCTCAGGTTTTCTACAATTTTGTCTGCCATCATTGCTAAGTTATCCAACTTAGAATCTTGACTCACGGTGAGTACGGCTCTAGCGCTTGATGGTAATCGAGCTAACCATAATTTTCTAAGAGCATCATCCGAAACTTGTGTGTTGTGCGCAAGTTCTCTCATCCGCCTAAGTAACTGCGATGGTTTTTGTTGTCCCAGGTCCATTTCACCGACAAGTTTTTGAAATTGCCGCTCAGCACTCTCCTCAAAAACGGCAAGCAAACGTTCTTTTAGTTTCTCATATCTATCTTCCTCTGGTGGCGAAGAAAGTAAGTCACTGACCTGCTGTAACGCTTCTTTTCCCAATTTCGCGACTACTAAATTATATTTAGTAACTTCCGACTGCTTCTGAGGAGCCAACAGGGATTCAAATTGGACGAACCACATGCGTGGCATATCAGTCCAAAATTCAGGCAATTTCGTTGACAAACTGATAGCGGCGAGGTCCGCCGAAGGTTGCTGCAATGTTGGTGGTGTTGTCATGATAAAGCTGTAGTACTAACCCGACGGAGTAGTGGTCGACGGGGAATGGCTTCCCGTCCGTCCGCTGCTAATGTTCCATACACGAAAATGTTTCACTATTTAATGTTCACGTACACTATTCATTCCACTCCACAACGCAACTGAGGTATGAGGGTCACCAGTGTGCGGTATCACCCGTGTGCGGTGATCACCAGCATGGGGTGTGTGCAGGTACCTTTGTAGGGGAACCTCTGCACTACCCTTACTATAGCGTGTTCTCTCAGTTGGTGTGGGGGAAGAAATAACAAGATGTGGTTACATATGCACTACGTTTATTGTCAAGACATCTGTCCTATATCGCGTCCGGGAAACCACTGCCGGTGGGCCAATAGGTATGCGGGACGCGGGCGACGTTACATGTTATGTCGCGTCAGCTCTACCTACTGTGCCCCCACAGCACACTTTCCTCTTAAATGCCCTTTTGTTTATTCATTGGATGTACGACATATTCCCAACATACCAAAATTAATGGCTGAAATTAATGGCTGTTAAAAAAAGGAGTAAAGTTAAATCAGCGGCACCAAATTCCACTATTGATGTGAACTTCTGCAACATTCGTGGTTTGCATTCTAATATTAACGCTGTCCACCATCACCTAGAGACAGCCAAACCTGCCTTACTCTTTTTAACGGAGATTCAAATATCCTGTCCTTCAGACACATCATATCTTCATTATCCAGGCTACAAGCTTGAGCACGCATTTCTACGTCGTGCCAGTGTTTGTCTGTTCGTTCGGGAGGATATCTGCTGTAGACGTCTTAATGGTCTCGAAGTTGCTGATCTGTCAAACTTATGGGTACAGATAGACTATGGAGGTCAGACTCAGATCTATTCGTGCTTGTACAGGTCCCATAGCGGTGATGTGGAAACAACGCGCCTTTTTGAGCACATCTCCAACGGAATGGATTGTGTTCTTGAACAGTATCCAACCGCAGAAGTGGTAATCCTCGGAGATTTTAACGGACACCATGCTGAATGGCTTGGCTCTCAATCTACCGATCATGCGGGAAGAGCTGCTCATGAGCTTGCTTTGACCTACGGTCTCTCTCAAATGGTAACCGGTCCAACATGAGTACCAGATATAGATGTACCATCTTTGCTGAATCTCATGCTGACCACGCACCTAGATCGGCACCAGGTTGAGATTGATGCACCACTTGGTTCATCCGATCACTGCTTGGTCCGGTTTTCTGTGCCATTGTTACGACCCGAACCATATTTTCCTCCTGGAAAACGTTGGGTCTGGCATTATCGGTTAGCTGATTGGGATGGCCTTCGTGAATTTTTTGCGTCATATCCTTGGGTGGAGCTCTGTTTTACGTCGGAAAATCTTTGCACCTGCGCTGACTCTGTCACTGATGTCGTGTTGCAGGGGATGGAGTGTTTCATTCCAAACTCTGAGATACGCATCGGTGGCAAAAGTCATCCATGGTTTAATAAATCTTGTTCTGAGGCATCTAATCTTAAATCAGCTGCCTTCAGAGCTTGGGTTAATGCGCGAAACTGTAAGGATCCAAAAACAGCCGACTATAAAAAAACACTTAACGCTGCCTCATGGACCGCAAAGAAAGCGATTGCCAAAGCAAAATTTGACCATATAGGCCGTATTGGGGACCGGTTGGCGCAACATCCGACCGGAAGCCGGGCATTTTGGTCGCTGGCAAAAGCTTCCGAAGGCAATTTCTGCCAGTCTAAACTGCCATCTCTACGAAAGCCGGACAATTCTTTAGCCCATAGTGCGAAAGAGAAAGCCGATCTCTTAGGTACTCTCTTCGCCTCAAACTCAACTCTTGACGATGGAGACGCAATTCCTCCTGTGTTGCCTTGTTGCTCAAGCTCGATGCCAGAAGTGCGCATTTCTCAAAAGGCAGTACGCAGAGAATTGTGGTCTCTTGATGTTCATAAGTCGAGTGGGCCAGATGGTATCCCGGCTATCGTGCTGAAAGTATGTGCTCCGGAGTTAACGCCAGTTTTAACACGCTTGTTCTCGCTTTCCTACAGCACTGGTACAGTACCCTCTTCCTGGAAAGTTGCCAATGTCCACCCAATACCCATAAAGGGTGACCGCACCGATCCGTCAAATTATAGGCCAATAGCGATCACCTCTCTGCTTTCCAAAGTGATAGAGCGAGTTATTAATACTCAGCTTCTTAGATACCTAGAGGATCAAGGAAGTTTCCGCCCACCATTATTTGAATGCCAAACGCCTTATAACGAATTATTTCATTAAGTTTCGCTAGACTGGTGTCTACGCAAGACGTCTTGCCTAGACACGACAATACTGTGACCATATTATATGGCACGTGGGGAAATACTTTCTCTTCATTGCATATTTTTACGAAATAAAGACGTTTTCTTCCATGGAACAAGTATGCAATCAATAATAATATTATTGATTGCATACTTGTTCCATGGAAGAAAACGCAGTATTTGTAGATGTCATTGGATACATCCATTAAATATGACAAGAATCAATGATTGGACATCTATGAAGTTGATACCAGAACTACTTAAAGACGAACTAAAGTTTTTAAATTACTTCCGTATGTCCAAGACCACTATTGACAAGCTGCTAGTACATTTGAATTCGTCTTTCCGACGGCGTATATTATACGCCGTCATCTGTCCATTTTGTACACGTGTATCCTACGTGAATTGTGGCTACACTGGCTACAGACTGAGGAAGACGTCATGCATGTAAGTGTAAGCTACGCCAGACATGAAATTTCTTGTAAAGTGCAAGGAGCCTACGACAAATTATTATAATTCAATTGTTTGTTCGTAGTTTGATATAAAAAAAATATAGCGATAGGTATCTAATCTTTTCCGAACATACCACAGTTTGTGTGTGTTCTTTGTTCTCTGTTTATATGGCACTTGAAACGACATCACATGAAGCGATGGGTCTATTTAATTATATAATATTTGTGATGCAGAGGAGATTCCCCATACCATAGATGACAATATGGGCTGTATTGCAATCTATGGTACGGGGAATCCCCTATGAAACTAAAAAAACAAACTAGAGATTGATTATGTGTACCTGTAACCAATGCTGCCCTACCTCAAATTCGACTCTAGCTACAGCCCTGTTCAGAACTGGTTAGTTACAGTCAGCTTATATTTTAAAGTGCTTACTCTGTTGTTACTACAATTTATTAACAAGCATTTATTTTTGCTCATAATACAATACTCATCTCCTGCTCTTTTCTCTAAAACCACAGAGTTCTCTATCTTCTGTTTTGATTGCTAGAGGCGCCGCCTGCTCAGTTAGACACACTATGCAGGTTTAATTGCAGCAAAATGCAAACATTAACAAACTGACAAACAATGTATTAAAAGAGTATTACGAATATGTATCTTAGGACTGTTCTGATGATGGATGTAAAGCCCTCAAGTTTGCGGGGTACACACCGGGCCAAATGAACGACAATGAACTCTGAATAGAGGGAAATGCAGCTATACACCCGTATAGATGTATCTTCTTCTGCCATTTGTTTGCCTTTTGCTTTGTGTAGACCTGGCCTCATAAGATTCATTTTATCTAGTCCAATAGCTGCCCATTGGCAGCAAAGGTTTTCTGAAGTCCTGAGATACAACATTGAAATGGTGAAAACATGGTCTTCCATTTAAGCAAGTAAATGAATTTTCAGAGTAAAGCTAATGAAGTGATCAATGTTTGTTATAGTTCAACTTATCTATACCGGATGAGGCGGCTGTGAATGCAGAGACACAACATGTGCTCAATGGAGAGGTGGCGGATGCGCTCGCTAACATGCTGTGCATAGAGATATCTCTGCGCACCACCGAGAGGGAAGGCATGGTGCTGGAGCTGTGGACAGTCAAACTGTTGCCTGGTACCGAGCTGTGTTCACCATCTACTGTTTATTACCGTATGAGTGTGATGCTCAAGTCCACGCTCACAATATCCCGAATAACACCCGCCTACAAGCTTGCTCGAGCGCAGCACAAGGACTCCTATGAGATCTACCACAAGATATATGGCGGCGAACCCGACTATAATTCGCTGCTTGGTATGTATTGATGCCGAACATTGAGGTATTATGTTATGGACTATGTACTGAGCTCGAGTGCCTAGGTTCGTAATAAGATAATGCTGGCCAGCACTCCTGCTTTATTTGACTATGTACAATTCGAGATGTGGTGTCTAGTACAATATCTAACTATACATGTTAGGTCTATGGTAGCGTCAAGAAGATGATACACAATGGAGTTTGCTTATAAAGTAATTATAGAAGACAAAATTATTACCTTGAATTTAATTTTTTTTCTTTACATTGATTTTCGTGTTTAAATGATGTTTTTCTGATAAGTGAGTCCAAGATAGAATAAAGTACTAATTAAGGGTTAATTAATATGTCTTCACAGCAATATTCTACTGTGAAATGTCTAGTGAGGGTGCAAAGTTTTTACGTACAACGCTATCTTTCATATTTTTCGCTCTAATACTGAGGGTAATTTCAGGCGAGAAGAACAAGAAGATTAAAGTGAGTGAACTGCACACCCCTATCGGCACGCTGGTGATCGAGGTAGTGTTCCGCACCGACATGACCATCCTGCCTGCGCCCAATCAGCCACGTGACACTCACCACTCTCACAACAACATCATGCTCAAGAGCGACCACTTCAACACTGACACTCCCAAGTAAGTTACCATTTTCTTGGCATAAAAGCTAGCATTCCGCAAAACCAGCATTTCCATGTCTAGTGGCAGGCTCTCAGAATGTACTCTTCTTACTTAAATTACCTTTTGAAACCATGTCTTACCCGTTAACCGGTTAACCGTCGTACCCGACACCATATAAAAGCTGTCAAAAATCTGTCAGATTTCTTCATATTAGCGCTATCAAGGACCGGTGAAACTGGCCCTATGTATCATGTTCCCAGTTCATGATAGAGTGAGTGATAGCTATCTGACTGTTGACGCTATTTTTACACTTTAACCACATGACCACTATCTCACCTGATGTTAAGTGATGATGCGGTCGATGATGGAGCGTGCTTACCCAGAAGATACCTATTCACTCGCGATTTGAAGACACCCATATTGTACTTTACCGGAAACACAGACTCAGGTAGGGTATTCCATTTTCTGGCGGCTCGTATGATGAGCGAAGATGCAAATCACTTCGTTCGGGTAGAAGGTATATTCACTATAAATCGGTGAAGTCTTTTAGTTTTTTTATAAGTTCCTAATAAGGCTATCAGGTACTGGTGAAACTGGCTAAGTTTAGCAGTTTCTTTCATAGTTATAGTTTCATACTTATTGATGATAACTCTGAATACTTATGATTTTCTCTTCATATTAAAACGACTGGCGAATTTTACTGCCATTAGCAAATATAAAAATAATAAATGAGCAAACTAATGTGAAATTACGAAATAACAAGCCTAGCAAATACGATTGAAATTATGCAATTGCGATATTATTACCCATTATGATTTCAATGTTTTTTTTAATCCAGTCAGACAGGCAATTGACCACTATCTAACCTGCCTGATGTAAAGTGAGCAGGCAGTCTAAGCTGTAGCGTGCACCTGTTGGAAAGTGATGATGCGGTCGAGAATGGTAGCACGCTAGGGCTAGGATGGGAACTGGCCTTCAAGGATACCTACCGGAACACATTAGATGTTTGGCGACAGACTTTCTAATTTGACATTAAACGGTCCACACAGCGTAATAAATCCAACCCATATTCCATACTGGTTAGCAGCAAACATCGGGCTCAGTGACGTGCCCTAGAAGATGCCTATCCAGTGGACTGATGCCAGCTTATCATGATGATAATAGCAGCGAACACCATGCCGGAACTCGGCAAACATCAATATGTTTGCCGAGTTCCGTGTCATTGTGGGTAGTTTGAACTACGGCCGAAGCCTACCCCCTATAGTCATCCATTTAGCGCCACCCAGTGATCACATGTATGATTAGGGGTGTATCTTTGGACGCAGGCAGATTACCCACTCGTGGGTGACAGTGACCCCCAAAGTGGTATGAGCAGAAGTATAATAGTTACTAAATTAAGTATATTTTACTAACTAATTCAAAACCCCTACGAGTGAATTAGCTGGCGTACACTGAGGGTGTGTTACTTAATATTATCTGCTTAACATTCCATCAAATCAAAGCAGGTAGGTAGACTGTATGCATTGATGTACCTATATATAAGGACACGAAATACCCACAAAAAAAGCTTCCGCGACTGTCGCTCTTCAATGTCGTTTAAGGCGAATGTATTTAATTTAACCGTAATACTCATAAAAAATAAGTTCAAAAACTAAAACCCGACTACTGAAAAGTCACTCTAAAAAGTATGAAACAAGAAAATATTCTCATCTGAGATCGCTTTGTACAAACTATTCAATATGTATCGTGCATTATATAAACAAACTAGAAGTCCCCCGCGGCTACGCCCGCGTTAAAAACTCCTTTTATTTACTTAAAACTTTTCTTTTGTAAAAACGATTCTATCATTAAAGACATCAAATAAAAATTAGCCAAATTGGTTCACCTGTTTTCATGTTATCGCGTGACTAAGACAAATCAGGATTCATATTTTTAAAACCCGAAAAACCCAATAAAGCGCAATCCGAAACTATATTGATTTTCAGACTTTTTTACCCCAGTTCACTCTTTTAGGGTGGCATTTTGAAAAAGTCTGAAACTCGTATTTACTTATTTATTTACAGAAGTACTTGTGTGAAATGTCGAATAAAATGACTATCCAAAATTTGAGCCCCCGCTTCATCCCTTGAAGAGTGAATTTTGAAAAATCCTTTCTCAGCGGATACCTACGTCAAAATTTCTATCTGGATGCAAAATATCAGCGCAATCCGAAACAATATTGATTTCAGACATTGTTACTCCACTTCACCCTTTTAGGAATAGAATTTCAAAAAGCCTGAAACACGTATTTACTCATTTATTTACTAAACTACTTGTGTGAAGTTTCGAATATAAGAGACAATCAATTCTTGTTTCTCCATACAAACTTTGAACCCTCGTTTCATCCTCTTCAGGGATGAATTTTGGAAAACCTTTCTCAGAAGGAACTAACGTCGTAATTAATAACTATCTGCATGCCAAATTTCAGCGCAATCCGAAACAATATTGATTTTTACACTTTATTACCCCATTTCACCCTCTTAGGGGTGGAATTACAAAAAAACCTGAAACACGTGTTTACTTATTTTTTTACTGAAGCACTTGTGTGAAGTTTCGGATAGAAAAGACTATCTAATCTTGTTTCTCCATACAAACTTTCAACCCCCGTTTCATCCCCTTCGAGGGTTAATTTTGGGAAATCCTTTCAAAGAGGGATCTAACGTCGTAATAACTATCTGCATGCCAAATTTCAGCGCAATCTGAAACAATATTGATTTTACACTTTATTACCCCATTTCACCCTCTTAGGGGTGGAATTACAAAAAAACCTGAAACACGTGTTTACTTATTTTTTTACTGAAGCACTTGTGTGAAGTTTCGGATAGAAAAGACTATCTAATCTTATTTCTCCATATAAACTTTGAACCCCCGTTTCATCCCCTTAGAGGGTTAATTTTGGAAAATCCTTTCTCAGAGGGAATTAACGTCGTAATAACTATCTGCATGCTAAATTTCAGCGTAATCCGAAACAATATTGATTTTACACTTTATTACCCCATTTCACCCTCTTAAGGGTGGAATTTCAAAAAAACCTGATACACGTGTTTACTTATTTTTTTACTAAAGCACTTGTGTGGAGTTTCGGATAGAAAAGACTATCTAATCTTGTTTCTCCATACAAACTTTGAACCCCCGTTTCATGCCCTTCGAGGGTCAATTTTGGAAAATCCTTTCTCAGAGGGAACTAACGTCGTAATAACTATCTGCATGCCAAATTTCAGCGCAATCCGAAACAATATTGATTTTCACACTTTATTACCCAATTTCACCCTCTTAGGGGTGGAATTAAAAAAAACCTGAAACACGTGTTTACTTATTTTTTTACTGAAGCACTTGTGTGGAGTTTCAGATAGAAAAGACTATCTAATCTTGTTTCTCCATACAAACTTTGAACCCCCGTTTCATCCCCTTCGAGGGTTAATTTTGGAAAATCCTTTCTCAGTGGGAACTAACGTCGTAATAACTATTTGCATGCCAAATTTCAGCGCAATCCAAAACAATATTGATTTTACACTTTATTACCCCATTTCACCCTCTTAGGGGTGGAATTCCAAAAAAACCTGAAACACGTCTTTACTTATTTTTTTACTGAAGCACTTATGTGAAGTTTCGGATAGAAAAGACGATCTAATCTTGTTTCTCCATACAAACTTTGAACCCCCATTTCATCCCCTTAAGGGGTGAATTTTGGAAAATCCTTTCTTAGTACACCCTTACGTACTAAGACAAATATACCCTCCAAATTTCAAGTCTCTACGACCAGCGGTTTAGGCTGTGCGTTGTCTGTCAGTGAGTCAGTGAGTCAGTCAGTATGTCAGGACAAAGATTCTTATAGTATTAGAAGTATAAACAAATTACTTTTAATAAATATTTTATTGTATTTCATAAATATTCATAGTGGTGTACAGTGGATACCCGTGGTCGTATGCTACATTGCAGAGTGTTTTGTTTTGTTACGGTAGGTGATATACGACCACGGCTATCCTCTGAGCACCACTAAGAATATATATGAAATACAATAAAATATTTATTACAAGTAATTTGTTTATATAATGCACGATACATATTGAATAGTTTGTACAAAGCGATCTCAGATGAGAATATTTTCTTGTTTCATACTTTTTAGAGTGATTTTTCAGTAGTCGGGTTTTAGTTTTTGAACTTATTTTTTATTTAAAGCATTTTGGGGTTTTTGCATAAGTGTATACATGTATACATGTCAACATACTTAAATACATACACAGCGATCAACAAACCCATAACCCTCCAAACTGCTTCTTTGTGACGCCGTGGGGTAAACATTAGTTTTCTTGACTTCGGCGAGATATATCTCGCTAACACTACGCCCGACAAAAATATGATGTACTGTAAAAAAATAAACCTTATCTTCATTTTAAAATCCCTATTTAACGATACCCCACACGATGGGGTGGGATAAAATTTTTTTTTAGTTCTGGACTGCGGGCCCTGTAGAAGGCGCCACATTCAATCAGTTGTGACGTCATATAGCCTATAACCAGCAGACAAATAAGACGCGTTCAACGACACCTTATTTGTCAAATTATGATAAGTACTTTAGAAGTTATGAGGGAACAGATGAACATAAATACAAACATACATACATACATACCCACATACCGGTGAAAAACATAACCCTCCTTTTTGCTTCGCCGTAGTCGGGTAAAAATTGAGCTACTTTATTAACTAAAAAACCGCCTAGACATGCTGTACGCGTCAGTTTCAGAAATTTTGGATGTTTATCGACATATATCTGAAGATACTTATCAGATCTTGATAAAATTTAAATAGGACCGCCGTGGAGACTAACTCAAAAAAACAAATCTGTTCACAATTGGCGGAGTAATAGCGTAATAAACATACAATAAGTTATTTTTCAAAAAAAATAAAACCGACTTCATAATCACAAACAGGCACTCAAAAGCGAAAAATAAATTACTTAAAATTATTATAAGCGCTACCCACTTATCTATTTGAAGTCGGTGCCAGCCAAGTCTAATAGGTAGTAGATAGATAATACCTACATGTATCTACCTACTTACTAACCTACATGTACCTACTTACTACTACTACATACATAGTATCTATCTACTATCCAATAGACTTGGCTGGCACCGACTTCAAATAGATAAGTGGGTAGCGCTTATAATAATTTTAAGTAATTTATTTTTCGCTTTTGAGTGCCTGTTTGTGATTATGAAGTCGGTTTTATTTTTCTTGAAAAATAACTTATTTTACCCTTTTTAGTGCATAACAAGTTTTAATTAAATTACATGCATCTATTACATTTGGTGTCTGGGCCGTTATACACTGACGGATATATATTTTTTGAAAATTTCAAGTATGTACCTATAACGGTTAAGAAGATACAGATCTGTAAAGTGCGCACATATGTATGGACACACGGACGGACGGACGGACGGACGAACGGACAACAAAGTCTCAGAAAGTGTTCATTTGGTACCCTTTGGGTTCGGAACCCTAAAAAATTGACTTTAAATGCCTTGCTAAAGTGATAATATTCACTAGTAATAATTATGTCATCAAGGTATCAAAGGACAATGTCCAAAATGGCCCTGTGCAATTAAAGCATCTGACACACACGATAATTAATTGTCTATTTTATTACAATAATTCCAAATACTTTTATAACACGGACTAGTTGTATTCCAAAATGAATATAAAAAAGTATTATTTGCGATTATTAACATTACTTGCCGCCATATGGCCAACAGAGTACTGAATCACTCTACTACGTTATAAGAGGCACTTCCCTATATTGTTGAAACCCGAATTATGAGAGCACTGTGTAGCCAACCTAACAACGGAAAGTATTATTTACGTAGTAACTATTATATAATCTGTGGTATTATGCTTATACATTTTTTTTTGCGGTGTTGGTTGGTACAAAGTACGTTCATAATTCTGAGTTATTTAATAATGTATGCAGTGTCGCGGGACTGAAATGGCCGCCATCTTCGGAAAACGTCATGTTATGTCAAAAAATCTTAGGTATGTTTAAAAAAGTTTGCACCCTAACAAGACTTTGCCAGGTAGAGCATTCCTGTGAAGACAAATTATTAACATTTATATATAATTATTTATTATAATTATTAATATATCATTATTTATTAAGGGCCCGGTGGCGTAATTGGGAGAACAGTCGGCTTTGATGCCGTGGTACCGAGTTCAAACCGCCGTGCACCAATGAATTTTTCGATCGAAAAATATATGTGCGCTTCTCACAGTTGCCCTCCGGTGAAGGAAAACATCGTTAAGAAACCAAGAACCCCCGCATGGTGGTAGGACATATCTAGTGTCCGCCTGGCCAGCTACCACCCTCAAGTTAGAAAATCTGTCGCCAAACATCTTATGTGTTCAGGCAGCTATCCTTGAGAGCCAGTTCCCATTCTAGTCCACTTCTCTATCTTCGACCGCATCATCACTTAGCAACAGGTGAGATAGTGGTCAAACGCTAGCCTATAAGATATTAAAAAAAAAAATTATCCCCACCTTTATTTCTATCTCGCTCACAGTTACCGTAAGAATATCTGTCAAAAACCAAAATCAACGAGAAGAAAGATGTAAAAACATTATTCAGTCATATTTTTTAGTCTTCAAAAGTATATCCAATAGCAAACTCCATTGTGTATAATCTTCTTGGGACTCTTCTACTAAAACCAGTACATTCTCCTATGTTTGAGGTATTTATCTCCATATCTCTGGAGATACTTATCAGATCTCGATATAATTAAAATGGGACCACCTCGGAAACGTATCCTACCTATTAAAAAAAGAATCATTTGGATCCGTTCACTATTGACGGAGAAATCGCGTAACATACACACAAAAAAAAAAAAAAAAAAAAAAAACATACAGACGAATTGAGAACCTCCTCCTTTTTTGTGAAGTCGGTTAAAAAATAGTAAACATACTGACGACTTGACATACGTCTCCTTTTTGGAAGTTGGTTAAAAAATAATGAATGAAAACTTTTATGTCTCGAGCAAACTCTGCAGATGGGTAAAAACAACAAAAAATGAAAAAGAGGCTGATTGAAGAATACAGCTTATAGGGAACTATGTCTTCACATCGTCAATTCTACAAAGTCTATTAAAGAAGAAAGCTGATTTCAATCAACGCGTTCTACCCGTTGAGTTGGTTCACAAAAACATCGACAATGCTCAGCGAATTATCTCTACATATTATAAAACAAAGTCCCCCGCCGCGTCTGTCTGTTCGCGATATACTCAAAATCTACTGAACGGATTTTCATGCAGTTTTCACCAATAGACTAAGTGATTCATTAGGAAGGTTTAGGTGTATAACTCGTTAAGGTTTTGTGTAAATTGGTTTAAATATGACGACACCACAACCTTATGCATATAAATAGGTATATTATGCTCTTCCCGTGCAAAGCCGGGACGGGTCGCTTTAAACAAAAAGCAGTGGGCTTTCATTATCACACGAAGAACCGATAACCCTTGGAGGAAATGAGTTCTTGTTTGAAGACCGCGGGTTGGCAAGCGTATTGTAGGACGGTGGCAAAAGCTGGATGATAGTAGCCGACAAAAGTGTTCAGTGGCGTGCAATTGGAGAGGTCTATGTCCAGCTGTGGACTATTACAGGCTGATATGATGGTTATGATGAATGTGGGGAAAATATGCTTTTATGTCCAACAGTTGAGGGCAATGGCCTGATAATGATAATGCTTTTGTTGATGATAATGATGCTTTTAATTTGATTGTTTTTTTTGGTATAACGTTTGTAATTTGTATGAAAAAGTCTATAGAGGATGAGGAAAACCGATAAAAGGACGGACTGTGTGGTACAAAATATGGATTGATACAAAAGTAGTTGATATGCACTGCTTTTGCGACTATAAACCAGAAATTACTGCGGATATAACTAAATAGAAGAACAGAACATGTCGGACCGTCGCCACGTTGTATGGATTACAGTATGAAGAAGGTGATGATGATGAACAAGTCGATGATCGCAGGTGGTTCAATCGATCATCACAATCAGCCGGTATCAGTCCACTACTGGACATAGGCCTCTCCCAAGTCACGCCACTGAGCCCGATCTTCGGTTCTTGGTTTCCAGTTACTGCCACAGCTTTGCGAATGTCTTCGCGACTCGATATCGTATATCGAACAAATTTATTACAGCGCTTCTAGTAGTTTTCACACTTCAGTAAATTTAGACCAATCAGGTAGGCAGAATAAGTCGAAAACTATGTGAGATCTGTCGAAAGCGTTTACGTTGAAAACTCGTACTAAGAGGGTACACTCGTACTAAGAGGGTCACAGGGAGTCCTACGCTACCTTTGCCGATTCGCAGTCTCCACTCCAGAACTAGAACCAGTTTCAGTAGATGTGGTGGGTGTTTCAGATGGTACGAGCGCAAGGAGTGCGACCTGTCCCGTCCGCTGACGGCGGGTGCGTTTGTAGACGTGGCCGAAATGCGCGAGCTACGGGATGCGCTCAGCCGCCGCCTGCCACCCGCACCCCGCGCACCTGCCTCCGCGCCCCTCCTGCCGCCGGGGACGCACTGTCTCGAACAAGTACGTACACGCATGCACGCACGCATAGACGTACCTTATATATGCCCACGTGTACCTTATCCAAAGTAACTTAGGTTTATGAATAACTAACTGTGCTGTGTCCCGAGGTTTCACTTGCATAGATATCGTTCCCGTGAGAATATCGGGATAAAAAGTGTGAGTAAGTACCCTATGGGACTATTCCAGGGACTAGTCTATCTACATACCATATTTCAGCTCAATTGGTTAAGTAGTTTAAGCGTGAAAAAGTAACAAACATTCACAGAATCTTTTGCCTTTAAAATAAAAAATATATATTCTTTACTCATTTTGACAATAGATAGGTATTATGGAGCTGTTCTTTATCAATATAGCATTACATCACTCTCCTTGAATAGCACCCTCAATGTATCCTTGCACCCTCACTAGGTCTCTTATGAGCATGTATTGTAGGTTACATTGACCTTCTCCGGTCTATCCCACACTTGTAAGTAGGTTCGCTCTAAGCTATAGGTATAATATTAGTAGGATAAGATTCTAAGATAATTAGATAACTATGAGGTTTCAAAATGTAAAATGTGTTGCTTTGATGAAATTAATGCCATGATTAACTTTTTAGTAATAGGCAAACGCACACAGACATCTGCTACAAGTATCTAATAGACAAACGCACACAGACTTCTGTTACACGTATCTTATAGACAAATGCACACAGACTTCTGTTACACGTATCCAATAGACAAACGCACACAGACTTCTGTTGCACGTATCTAATAGACAAACACGCACAGACTTCTGTTACACGTATCTAATAGACAAACGCACACAGACTTCTGTTACACGTATCTTATAGACAAATGCACACAGACTTCTGTTACACGTATCCAATAGACAAACGCACACAGACTTCTGTTACACGTATACAATAGACAAACGCACACAGACCTCTGTTACACGTATCAAATAGACAAACGCGCACAGACTTCTGTTACACGTATCCAATAGACAAACGCACACAGACTTCTGTTACACGTATACAATAGACAAACGCACACAGACCTCTGTTACACGTATCAAATAGACAAACGCACACAGACCTCTGTTACACGTATCAAATAGACAAACGCGCACAGACTTCTGTTACACGTATCCAATAGACAAACGCACACAGACTTCTGTTACACGTATACAATAGACAAACGCTCACAGACTTCTGTTACACGTATCCGAATCATGGTCCAATTTCGATCCGGAACTATTTGAACGGTTGCTACTGTACACTCTCTTCTGTTCATCGATATAATATTCGAACGATGTCGGTTGTAATAAATGTTTTTATTTTTTAGTAATGCCCATGGTCTTTTCGTATAACAAATTAATATATATATATAGTTCGATCGGCCGGGTACTTTTTACTTTACGGTTTAATATGCTTCCGTTATGCCGATGACTAATAAAATGTGCGCGTAACTTAATGATTTGATTATATATTTGATATAAGGAAAACATATTTGAACTAACGATTACATATTTGATCTGTCAATTACATATGTATTCTAACGATTATATATATATAGTGATCAACCGATAGCCTAGGGATGTAAGGGAGCACAAATATCACCTCAGTGCTACCAGCCAACCTCACCTGCCCGTGGTGCATCCTGCTGACCAACTAAAGAGGCTCTAGCGACCGACAAATGGCAGTATATAAACATTTTAAATGATGGCCTAGCTAAATAGTAGAGGCTGGTCACTGGCCTTTAGTATTTGGCAGGGCAGCAGCGTCACCGGTGCGAGGAGCTACGTCCTGCGATCGCCAACCCGCCTGCCCCGCGTGGCGATTATGGCATATCCCTCCCAGTGAGCTGAAGATCGGGCTCTCGGTGGCATATCTTCTAAGAGGCCTACGTCCAGCAGTGGTTTGACACTGGCTGATTATGATGATGATAAAACGATAGCATATCCAGACTAATATTATAAAAACGTTTGTAACTCTGTTCCTCTGTCTGTTTGTTACCTCATCACACCTAAACGGACGATCAGATCTTACTGAAATTTAACACGGAGGTAGTTTATAGCATGATGATGAACATAGGCTACTTTTTGAAAAATAAATTCATGATTTTGACACGTAACGATCACACAAATGTTGATTGACATAGCTTTACAGTGATAAAATCCGTGGTGTTCGTGAACTAAGTCGCAGGTTGATACCTGTAGTTGGATTTAGAGCGGTTTCCGTGGTTGTTTGCAGCACATGGAGCGGCTGGCACTGGCAGAGAAGAGTGAGGGTGCGAGGGCAGAGGCGCCGGTGGCTGGCAGTCTACCCGTGCAAGTGCCCGCGCGGAGTGACCACCTCGCTCGTCCGCTCATGGTTAATATTACACCTCATATCATACGCATTAGCAATCACCCTCTTAGGCGGCTCGTAATTAGAGTCGTGCAAAAAGACAACTCTCGTGGCTTTACAATGAACTAACATTCAAAGAAGATCGGGCTCTGACCTATGTCCAGCAGTGGACTGATACCTTTTGGTCGTATTGGCAATGATAGAGCAATGTTGTCAACGCGACAAAAACAGTAAATTAAAACCATCAACACGCGCGCCCTCAATTTCTACGACGGTTCTCTTTTTGCACAGATGATCAACCGCCGTGCTACCATTGTTCTAGTGGTTTATCGCGTATATGCTTAATTTATTGAACCAACTTCAAATAGAAGTCGGTTTTCAATTCGTTTGTTTTTTTTTTGTATGTATGATATGCGTTAACTCCGTCAATTGTAAACCGATCCGAATGAATTTTTTTTCAGTTGGTAGGGTACATACCAAGCTAATCCCATTTAAATTTCATCGAGATCTAATGATCATCTCCAGAGATATGGAGATAAACACAGCAACCGTAGGTCCACCGTAATCGAGCCTCTCACCAAAAAACCCACAAGATGGCGTACGCTGTCACGCTGCTGACATTTTATATACCATAAGGGGTGATCTTGAGTAATAGTAACCAGTAGGTAACTTTGTTGTGGCGAATACACCAGATTTAGCACTCTGTCATTTTTTATATGGAGATATAATAAAGTCCTTGGTGTATATCAATCATTTAAACCCCTAGATGGTTTGAAGAGGAGCAGATATTCGTACTGCTATTGTCAACGTCGACGCATCTGCGTCGAGCAAGCATCTTGTCTAGCATGTCTATGCTTGTAACGATTTCGACTCTCGAAATGACTAAAACAGAAGCCACCTTCAAGATATCATTAGCAAAATGTTGATTAGGAAAACTTTAATTATTTTAAGAATAAATAAATACTTTTCTTTCAATTTTTTTAAAAACTAGTTGTTTTCGTGCAGATCTCTGTATTTTTAGTTTTAAAGCAACGCAGTTAGCAAAACCGCTGCGTTATTAAAATAAGAGAAGTCAGTCGTCCCCGTGCCATCGACTTCTATTTTAAGACAAGCACGATTCCATCTTAGACTACATCGTCACTTAACATCAGATGTGATGGTGGTCATGTGCTTGTCTGTCAGAAATAAAAAAAAGACGTGTGGCACTCGGGGACTGCCGCGGTAAAGCTATTGCATAGCATTTTTTTATTTATGCATATTTTTTATTTTCTTTGATATTAATTCAAGTTACACTTTTTGAGCGTGGTGACCGATAAGAAAACCTTTTTTTTTTGTTTTATTAAATAAATGAGAAGTTAATAGCTCTTTGTTCTTTTCTTCTCTATAAAAAGAAAATATCTAGGTATAAATAATTAGGTATTAATAGTGTAATTACACACCAAAACAATTATTTCAAAAAAATTGAACATAAATAACGATATTAAGAGTGTGATCATCGAATTTCGCGCGATGTACATTTATATAGATATAATATCATATATACTTTCTCTGCGCAGCATTAATGTGTATTACCTATACATAAAAACAAAGGTACTAAATAGTACACGTGCTTAGTTTAATAGTTTCTGTTATATACATAATGAAGAATGAATTTACACACATATACATACATATTGAGAATCTAAATTGAGAATTTAAACTATACGTGTGTGTGTGTGCGTGTGTATATAAAAGAGGGCTACTTTTAATATCGCTCATTTTAATATCAAACATTTTGGTTATCTTTATAGCAGTATTATATATAAATTAACAAAACAAAAAATAATACTGCATTTGTGGTAATAATAATAAAATGTATGTATATAGAGTACTCACTCATTTTCTTTCACTATTTTTTTCGTGACTTTCTTCATTAATGAATGCACTTTGTTTATTCATATTTATAACACTTTGTACACAAATTATACGAGTACAGATATTCACTGTTGTACATAGATGATAAATACCTATACACCTATCTGTGTCACGGCTACATGTATGAAGGCAGTGAGTATTTAACAAGGAGGAATTATGTAAAGTTCCGAGGACTTGTTCACCCTTGACATAATTTGAAAATAGAATTCGGAATTTATATTTGAAAAAGGAACGAGAAGACACAATCTGTGCAACTGCAAGAACCAACTGTCCATTACAGTTCGATCTAACAAACCTCATTTTTTAAGCCTTAGCGTAGTAGAGACAAAGTCGTCATAGGTTTCATCAATAGTAGTGAAATGTTGCTGGATAATGGTAACTATAGAGAAGGCATATTTATTTGGGGTGTTAGATTATTTTCGTTACGGAATTTCTGGATTCGGTCTCCACGCTCAAGGTCCGCGATAGAAGCTATGCAATATTTTAAAAATAAATTGTAAGGCCCGCCACCCACATACTGAATTCCGAATCGAAATATAGAATTGGGATTCCGTTCCGTTTCGAAATTCTGTTTCGAAGAGATTAACTTCAAACGAAAACCATACGTATGTGACAGCTCCATATATTTGGGATGGATTTACTGCGCTCGAAATTTCGAAACGGGATTTCGAAACAGAATTCCGAATTTCTGTGGCCGGTAACAGAATGCCGATTTGATATATACGAGTATGTGGCCGGCCTAAGAGTATGAGTTGAAAGCCCTTATTTGAATGCTAATGTATTTTGGTGTGTGAGAGCGGTGCAGTCATATTGAGCTTTGATGTATATCCGTGCGTTGTTACGTCAGGAGTTTCCGTTTGCGGAAGGCAGCCCCATCTCGGAGCTGGCGGGGTTCTACCGCGAGTGTCTGGCGGCGCGCGCGCTTCCGGACGAGTGCTGGGGTGCGGGGGAGGTCAGTGACCTCGCGCGCCAGCTGAGAGACGCAGAGGACGCCGCGCCAGAGTTCGATGACCTTCTCGCGGATATGTGCTCCGATCAACACCGCGCTACGCCCTAGCTACCACCCAACCGTGCCTTCTAAGTATATTATATACTCTTCTTACACTCCATGTCTTAAAGCTATCGCAATATTCAAATTTGAGGCGATTGTGTGGATACGTTATACCAAACATTATTTTTAAAAATTTTATGTTAAATGTATATAATCCAATACACTAATATTGTCGTTTTATGATCATATCCACGAGCGAGTGCGCTATGTTCTAATTTAACGTGACTTACGCGATGTCAATATAGCGATCGACATCGCGTAAGTCATGGTAAATTTCCGATTTTAAATCAATATGTTTAAAATGTACGTTTTATAAGAAACTATTTCACCAATTTTCACACAACGATTATATTGCGGCGTCGAGCGGAGATAATCACTGCGCTAAATTCGCTCGTGGAAGTGGCGCCTAACTGAGTTTTTTAAAGGTAACATTGTATAAAAATCTATATACTGTGTTAGTTCTTTGGATGATTTTCGAATGGTTGTGTTATGTTTGTATAGACAAGTCGTTAAGGCCTTTTTTAATACTCCATGTGAGCTATCAAGTTAACTATTTCTTATTTAAGCGAGACTCTAGTAAATGTGTCGCATAGGGTGTTGGTTCGGCGGTGGTAAGATTGTACTGGCGAGAGAGACTGATAACTTCGGCGAGACTGCATGAGCCTAGAAACATGAGCTCGACTCGGTCATCGGGGTGAGAAATGTGTATGGACGTCTCTTCATATACAGGTGGGATTTTGAGTTGGGACCGTAAGGGCAGATGTACCTCTTCAGTTTAAGTTACAATAATACGTTCTGAGGACACTGTCCATTATTTTTGATAATGTTTTGAGCTGCATACAAAGAATTGGAAAAATTATACAGACAGCAAGAAAATGGGAAATTTAGACAAAAGCTTTTTTTGATGCCAATTGTTCCGATTTCTTACAAGTATCAAAACTCTTTTGGATCAACTGGGGGTATTAGAAAAGTCAGAAATCCCAAACGAACTGTTTCCATATATTTTGTGGAAGATATTTTTTAGATCAGAAATATTTTTTGATGCCAATAGATCTAGTTATTTATAAGCTCTTTGGTACTAACTGAGCTTAAAGTACTAGAAATCTCTGAAACCTAAAAAAACACTTTATTGAATAGAATTTAATATAAATAAGATTCCGACTATACAATTTCCGACATTCATAGTATTCCAGAGTACTCCAAGAGTGTTTTGTTCACTAGAATTCTTCATACGCGGGTCGAATGCAATAAAATTTTTGTCTAATTTGCTTATTTTTTATATTTTTTTTTATATTGTGTATACTTTCTCAAGATGTAGTACAAAATAATAGACACTCTTCTCAGAACGTATACTGTAACTAAAACGGAAGAGGTACCTGCCCATACGGTCCATTTCAAAAACCCACCCTGTATAGTAGTTATCTATAGAGATTATGGAATGTTAAACTAGATAACCGGTAATTTAAGTATTCTTTATACATCAATTATGATATACATATACATACATATTATCTTTATAAATCATTTAAATAATAAATCCATCCTAATATTATAAAAACGTTTGTACCTCTGTCACTCTGTCCGTTTGTTACCTAATCACGCCTAAACGGACGATCCGATCTTACTGAAATTTATCAAAGAGATACTTTATAGCATGAGGATGAAAATGGGCTACTTTTTAACCGACTTCAAAAAAAGGAGGAGGTTTCTCAATTCGACCGTATATATATATTTTTTTTATGTTTGTTCGCGGATAACTTCGTCATTTATGAACCGATTTCGATTATTCTTTTTTTGTTCGAAAGGAGATATCCCAAGTGTGGTACCATGGTAATTTTATCGAGGTACGATAAGTATCTCCAGAGATATTGAGATAAACATCTCAAAATTGGTACTGAAAATGAATAGCGCGGCATTGAAGTCGGTTGTTTTTTAGTTTTTAAACGATATTATTGTGTAAATAAAACCATGATTCTTATACATAACTTACAAATAACTCAGATTATAAAAATGTGTAACAGAGCTTTACACTGATAACATTCTTGGTGTACGTGACTGCAGTCGCGGGTTTCAGCTAATACGTACATAAAATCACGCGTTTTTCCCATTGGGGTAGGCAGAGACTACTTCTTTCCACATGCTACGATCCTCACATACCTCCTTCGCATCTTCCACTCTCATGAGCGTCTTCATACATGCTCGCCAGTTATAGGTACTTTTGACTTGGCCTTTCGTTAAAACGTCTCCGATCAGGTCGTGATACGAAAAACAAAAATTTATTCTACCAAACCACGTAAGTAAAGTTTCCAAAGTGCTGGCTGTATTCCCCCGTTGAATGGCGATGCTCAATCTTTGGGCTAAATAAATAAATGCCAGCATTTTGGTCTCGTGTCTTTTCGACCTGATGTACGGAGAGATCTTTAATTTAAACTGTCTCATATTTGAGTAGTACACATTGTTTCATCCAATAAGTTGGCTGAATGAGAGTCCATACAGTGTTCTCGAATCGATTGTAGTCAATGAAGGCGAAAGCGTGTCTTCTAGGCTCCGGGGATATAAGGGAGACTTAAATTAGAGTTTTTATTAGAGTTAGTCGACATAGGCGAGTGCCACCTTCACTTTGAGGCTCGTTTATACTTACTCGGTGTATTGTGAGTGAACATCACGTTTCATGAATGTTGATCGTCAATACATTGTCCACTTTTCAACCTTCAAGGCACGCCACTTAGATAGTGACATACGTTTGCCTGGATACCTAAGCAGATAACATTAACATATGGTAATAGGAAAAAAAAATGCAATTGACTTGACAAAAAAATTAAAGAACATGGCTATTTCCTACCTAGCTAATCGTTGAAATGAAATAAAACATTTATTTTTTAGAATATAAGTTAATTAATAGATGGTATACATATTATATTAATATCACCATATTTGACTGTTATATCAGTCAGTTAGTCAGTTGTATTTAATGAAACTGCCAAGTGCGAGTCGGTCTCGCACACTAAAGGTTATCGCCGACTATTCCCACACCGTTCCCACCCGGCAACGTATGTTCATTAAAATGTAAGCCTTATTAATTCATTTATTTCAGATTGATTTTCCATACAATACATATAACTACAAATTATTATATATTATCATTACACATTACCAAATTTAGATTAAATAAAAGAGATTTCAAAATTACACGATAACATCAACATTAAAAAAGAAAATTCAAAAGTCATTATTAAAAAAGAATGTATTAAATTGTTGCTAAATCCTAAGCACTAATTATCTTATGTAAATATAACATTTATTGTAAGCCTTTTAGTATTTGCATCCATTTATTTTGGATCGGGCAATCCAAACGTGATACAATCATTGTTAGGATGCTATTTTACAACTGTAGACAGACTTTACAATGACAACACAAAGAGTGCTGTCACAGCGCTGTATCCTCTTTGTGGTGTCAATTTTAAGGTCTGTCTGTAGTAAATGTCATTTAAATTTTAATTAGCATTTTTTGCCGGGTAGGAGTGATGTAGATTCCTACATCACTCCTACCAGTCGGCGACAACCTTAAGTGTGCCGTACCATCGTACTATATAAGATACAGCAAAAAATGTCAAAAAGAAAAAACACGTATCTTGTATGAAGAGACCACCTTTTATTGATTTTTTTATTTTTTTTTAATTATTTGTTGTTATAATGGCCATAATAATACACTGTGTATTTCAAGAAATGAATACCAACGTTTATAAAATCGAGAAATATACACCAATTTTTAAATATTTTTTTTTATATTTCAAAACGTTGTTTTTATTATTTGACTAGCTGTGCCCCGCGGAATCGCCGCGTTATGAAGTATCCTTTAGCCTAATCCATAGTACGGCTATCCATATACAACATTTCAGCCAGATCAGTCCAGCTGTTTGGCCGTCAAGAAGTCCCACACAAATAAACTGAGTTTCGCGTTTATTATATTGGTGTTGATGATAATGGCCATAGAAATACATATTATGTCTAAATTTCAAGTGTCTACCTATGATTCAGGAGATTAAGCCTTGTGAAGGACGGACGGATGGACAGCGGAATCCCAGTAATTGGGGTTCCGATGATATTTGGGTACGGAATTCATTACTTTTGTTTTTTTTTTTATTTATTTATTTAAATACTGAAAAAATAATTTTCTTTAATTTTAAACGTTAAATAATTATTAAATAAATTAAATATTTGTAATATTATCCAATAATACCTACGTACGTTTTGTATTGGCTTTATATAAGCTATCCACGGCAACAATGAAGGTAAAACACAACCTACAGCACAGGCTTGTTGCCTAGTAGACTCTGTGAGACATATATTGTAACTCATTAAGCCACAATGTCAAATCCTATTATTGTGAACAATATTTTCTTTTGTACATATTTTATAGCTTTGAATTATTATGATTATGACTTTTGAATTGTTCAATTTAATTCTAAGCGTTACATTATTATTATCTAATTATGTTAAACATATATTATGTTTATTTGAAGTGTCTCACACTTTATATTTTTGTAAATTGTTAAACGCAATCCAAAATTTCATCGTACCGACGGGACTCGAACCCGCACCCCCCGGATTACATTTAACCATTCACAAAAATATAAAGTGTGTGACACTTCAAAGAAACGTAATATTTGATTTATGCAGTGCAACATCTCTCGTCGGATTTGAAAACTGTAATGATTTCTTCCGAATGATTAACTTACGTAATAAGTAGTCATAGATGGCGCCACCAATGCATAATTGGGTTAACAAATGCAATCCACTAATTTCGTCGTATCGATGTATCGAACCGTGGCTTAATTGGCAGAGCACCTGGACTATGAAATTTTGGATTGCGTTTAACAATTTATGTTAAACATGCCACATTCAAATATTTACTTATACCAGAGTCAGCAGACCAGGTAATTTTTGTTGTTAAACTTCCTAGAAATATATTAAACGAGTTACTACAAATACTCATTCGATACTTTTCAATCGATTAAATCACACTTGATTATTTTATTTATTTGCTTATGCAAAAATTTGGACGTAGATTAGCCAATCAAATAGCTTAATTCTAAACCTTATTATCGCTCTATAATGCCAGCTTAAATGTTCTTCCAAGACAAATAATTGAGTAACGAGACGATTACTTTTAACCGGTACCTACTCAGTATCGATTCCAAAGTATCGATACTAAAAGTATATAGAATCGAAAAAAAGTACATCCCTACGAAGAACAACAAAACTCGCCTGGTATAAACTCGGCATTAGTGTTGATACGTGTGTAGTTAGTTATATTACTCTAATTTTATAATGCCGATATACCAATAAATAGTTTGACGTTGGATTTTTATATTTTGGAGAATAGAAACGATGACAAATTTGGAAAAAGTGCTTTATAATGTTTGGAAATTTTAATTTAATTACAACAAATATCAAATATTTGCCAAAAATAACAATTTTGTATTAAAATAACACAATTTACTTTATACATTTAAAATTCACGCCGAAACGCTTCAAAGTGTCATGGCGTTGCCGATGACGTCACGTTTGAGTAAACTAGTTGCACACTAGACGTTCTGACTTCTGATATACATTTTGGTTGTTTTTACTCTAACGCTACGAATAAAGCATAAGTTAGGAACTCTAATTCAGAACAAATTCCACACAAAAAGTGGCCCTCCTTCAAACCAAAACGACCTAGATTCAAAATAAGAATAACTTCCGAAGTTACAAATGATTGGCTTGGAGATTAAATTACAAACTACTAGTATTAAAATTAATTTATAACTATATAAACTACTCCTAAAACTATAATACAGACTATATAAAATCTACAAATAAAAAACTGATTGAACTTGGAGATTGATTTAATTTCGAACCGGAAGCAGGGATTAGTTCGTGCGTGTGCTGCAATGTCTGTTATGACAGTTGAGTCAAACAAGACAAATGTCCGACTAATGACGCGCTGGACACGACTTTTAACCCCGCCTGCTTGGACACGACTTTTGTTGGGTTTGTTTATAACGCAGTTACTTTTCTTGACTTATGATTTATACGTAGTTTTAACGTGACATTATTCTGACTGGCGTTCAGAATATAATGGTGGATCTAATTGATTTTAGTTTTATTTTATCAAAATATTTTTTAATTTCGCTCATAATTATTGAAATGTAACATATCGCTCAGTTAAACGTTATCTATCAATTTTTCTCTTGAACGATTAATCATTTTTGATATGTAGTGTAATCCACTACGAGTGGCAGTGTAAATGTAAATAGCGAATTTTACAGCAATAATTTTTTATTCGTTTTTAGGGTTACGTATAAAAACATAAAAGGAGTATTACACCACACTGAATCATGGTCCCTAATTAAGGGTGGGCTTGGCTCCTGATTAGGCGCCTCAACTCCCTAAGTGTTTATTACACTGCATGTGCGGTCCGCCTACATATATGTATATATAGGCGGAACGGATACTCTCTTGCTGCCTAATTAGGGACCCTTACGACTCCCTAGGGGTATAAGGAGTTAGGGACCCTGATTCAGTGTGATGTAATACCTTTTATGCTTGTTTGTCAGAATTAATTCTTTATATAAACTTTTAATGTAAATTCTTTAGTATAATTATATCAAGCTCCGAACACAGACTTGGTTCGTTTTTATAACATTGTTTTATAACAAATTATTTTAGATACGATACGTATAATATTTTTGGTTACTTACGTTATTTTTTGTACTCATCGATAATGTTTGCGACAAGCAATTCACCGATAGCTCATTTGTTATTTATATTAGAGCTAACGTTTTGTTGACTGATATTCTATATACTTGTACATGTTGTATATAATATACGTTTGAAATATTTATATTTATTTAAGGAATGGATACAACACACACGTGTAATGTTACTGTAGTTTATACATGATATCACAGTTATTGCCAATGATGTTTAAAATTAATTGTACAAAGTAAAATATAATATAAACTCTTGTATTATGGTTTATAAGCTGGTTAATTTAACTGTCATCTTAACTCTCTTTGCCACAAAACAAACTTAAACATAGTTAAAATAATTAAAGGTTAACTTCTTTGACCAGAATCGGATTAACATACATACTTACATTATAGATCGATCGATTCTGATTTTCACGGATAAAGACAGAAGTAGTCTATTCTCCGTGCGGATTTCCTTTAATATGGACTGCATTTTGACATTACTTCTATGAAGTATTATGTCAAATTCAATATTTTTTTTTTTTTTTTGTTTCTTTATGGCTCCACACGATTAGTGTATTTAGCCAGTGTCAAGTATTGAAATTTTTCAAGTTTTTATGAATGTTAGTCGTAGAGATGGGTCAAAGTCACATTTCAGGTCAGTTGTCAAGTAAAAGTCTAGTCTAAGTCATACCTTCAGTAAAGATGTAGTGTTTACTGAAGATTTTCAGTGGAATTTTGGTGAGAACGCAAATAGCATGTTTTTCAACATTGTGCTGTTTCCCTACACTCGCAAACATTCACCGGCACTTAATGGTTAATAATCCACATTTATTACATATTAACACGCGGAAGAACACAAGTTTTAGGAAAGAATACAATGAGATCACACACACTTTTCCACGTTCCCGCCAAAACTCCAAAATTCAATCTTAAGTTGTGTGCTCGGAACAATGATTGTTCCGAGGTTGTGTGAAACCCAGATCGATGGAATATAGAGACTCCCCGTAAATCACGCCTTTTTCTCGTTGGGGTAGGCATAGACTTCTTTCCACATGCTACGATCCTGACATACCTCCATCGCTTATTCCAGTTTCATGAGCGCCGTATGAACATGTATGAACTCGCCGGTTATAGGTACTTTTGACTTGGCCTTTCTTTAAAACGTCTCCGATCTGGTCGTGATACGTTCGCCTAGGTCGGCCTCTACCGGCTGGCCCATTCACATTCGTCTCATAAATCTGTTTTGTCAATCGGATTAAGTTGTAAAATAATTACCCAGGTCTGGTCATACATAAAATTGCGCGTCGACAGTTTAATTTTGTGGTAAAGCCTGTTATGTTTAATTCGTATATGAATGAATTCATTTGCATATGCAAAATATTATCTATATAGCAATTAGAGGTATATTAGAAATGCCTTTAATCTCGCATGTGTTCTGTATCTAATGAAATCGACGAAGAGTAGTGCGATATAAAACTCGCGTCACGTGAAAAGAACAGTGGCGGTGAAGCTGCGAAGGTATCGGAGTATCTGGTGGTATGAGGAAGGCGCGGGTCGGCGGGTGACGCTATTGGTTCGTATGACGACACGGGAAAGTAAGGTCGAGTGACGAACTTTGTCACTCGACCTTACTTTCCCGCGCTGTGTACTTACATTCGTGCGCGAGTGTACCCTCTCTCTTCTAGCGTCCTTATCACGTGACGCGTATTATAACGCGGCGAAATAAACTTATATGGACATTAATTGTTGCCAATTAATTTAGGATATATTCCCTAGGTGCTAACCGAGAAGTCTCTAAATATAACATGCAGGCACAGTTTTACAATTATACAGTTAGGAGATGAATGTACTTGTGCAGAGCAAAGGTGGGATACTCGCGGGGAGGCGGGCGGCGCGGATCGCGGCCCACAATGTCGCTTACTTTGCGGGATCGAACGTTGAGGGACGCCGTGAAGGTGAACGTGTAAATCGCGAACGAGTTTTAGTTTCGAGAGTTGTTGATGACATTAATTATATTTAAGCATACTTGTTCTGTGTATGGATGTTCTGACAGCAAAATACAACAAGGACATAATGATTTCATTTCCCCGTGACGCGAGGTAAGTTTATACCTATAACTAAGTATCTCACCAAATACTGTCTAATACTATTATTTAAAATGAAATTAGTTTATTTCAGTGAAATACCTAGGATAAAAAAGTTGTCTGTAAAATTATTTCGCACATAACATCATAAATGATTAAAACAAAAGCAACAAATGTTCAATTTACATAAATACTATTAATTTATATGATATACTATTTATTTTGAATAAATTAATAGTACCCATACATAGTTATTTAGTAAAATTGAGTTGAGGATATATAAACTGGCCAAGTGCAAGTCGGACTCGCACTCGTAGGGTTCCGTACCACACTACAGTAATTTATAAGATCGAGCAAAAAATACCACTATCATTTTTCGCCAGCAAAAAATAATAATTAATAAACATTTTATTTCTTATAACGCCATCTAACGTCTAACAAAGGTGTTAGGGATCGAAATTTTAATATAACGCTATCTATGGGACGTTTACCTAACTAAGCGTACATAGATGGCGTGAAATGCCGAAAAAAACACGTTTCTTGTATGGGGACCCTCTATTATTTTTAGCTTTAGTCTGTTTTTAGTATTTGTTGTTATAGCGGCAACAGAAATACATCATCTGTGAAAATTTCGACTGTCTAACTGTCACGGTTCATGAGATACAGCCTGGTGACAGACGGACAGACAGACGGACAGCGGAGTCATAGTAATAGGGTCCCGTTTTACCCTTTGGGTACGGAACCCTAAAAATGACTTCTTGCTTTGTAAAAAAAATTAATAGCGGCATCATTTCTATTAGGTACTACAAGTGCCCCGCAGCTTCGCCCGCGAAATAAACTTCTTGTATTTACTTATAACGTTTCTTTAGTAAAAAAAAGTCTATCATATAAGACATCAAAAAAGAATTAGCCAAATCGGTTCATCCGTTTTCAAGTTATCACGTGGCTAAGCGAAATAGGGATTCATATTTATAAAACCCGAAAAAACCATATTGATTTTCAGACTACGTTACCTACCACATTTTGAAAAATCCTACAACATGTATTTACTTATGTATTTTCAGAAGTACTTAAGTAAAGTTTCGAATGAAACAGACTATCTTATCTTGTTTTGCCATACAAGCTTTGAATCCCCGTTTCGTCTCCCTAAGAGGTAAATTTGGAAAATCCTTTCTTATCGGATACCTACGTCATAATAACTTTCTGCATTCTACATTTCAGCGCAATCCGAAACAATATTGATTTTTAGACTTTGTTACCCCACTTCACCCTCTTCGGAGTGGCATTTTGAAATAGCCTGAAACTCGTATTTAATTATTTATTTACTGAAGTACTTGTGTGAAGTTTCGAATAAAACTATCCAAACTTTGCACCCCCGAGAGTGTATTTTGAAAAATTCTTAACGGATACCTACGTCAAAACATCTGCATGCTAAATTTCTGCGCAATCCAAAACAATATTGATTTTCAGACTCTGTTACCCCCATTTCACCCTCTTAGGAGTTGAATTTCGAAAAATCCTGAAATACGTTATTTCTTATTTATTTACTGATGCACTTGGGCGAAGTTTCGAATAGAATGAACTATCTAATTTTGTTTCTCCATACACACTTTGAACCCTCGTTTCATCCCCTTCAGGGGTTAATTTTAGAAAATAATTTCTCAGAGGGATCTAACGTAGTAATAACTATCTGCATGCCAAATTTCAGTGCAATCCGAAACAATATTGATTTTCAGACTTTGTTACTCCATTTCACCCTCTTAGGGGTGGAATTAAAAAAAAGCCTAAAACACGTATTTACTTTTATTTACTGAAGCACTTGTGTTAAGTTTCGAATAGATAAGTTATTTTTCAAAAAAAATAAAACCGACTTCATAACCACAAAAAGGCACTCAAAAGCGAAAAATAATTTACTTAAAATTATTATAAGCGTTACCCACGTCTCTATTTGAAGTCGGTGCCAGCCAAGTCTAATAGGTAGTAGATAGATAATACCTACGAGTACATGTATCTACCTACTTACTAACCTACATGTACCTACTTACTACTACTACATACATAGCATCTATCTAATATCCAATAGACTTGGCTGGCACCGACTTCAAATAGAGACGTGGGTAACGCTTATAATAATTTTAAGTAAATTATTTTTCGCTTTTGAGTGCCTTTTTGTGGTTATGAAGTCGGTTTTATTTTTTTTGAAAAATAACTTATTTTACCCTTTTTAGTGCAAAAAAAGTTTTAATGAAATTACATGCATCTATTAAATTTCGTGTCTGGGCCGTTATACACTGACGGATATATACTTTTTGAAAATTTCAAGTGTGTACCTATAACGGTTAAGAAGATACAGATCTGTAAAGTGCGCACATATAGACACACGGACGGACGGACGGACGGACGGACGAACAGACAACAAAGTCTCAGAAAGTGTTCATTTGGTAGCCTTTGGGTTCGGAACCCTAAAAAAATTGACTTTAAATGCCGCGCTAAAGTGAAAATATTCACTAGTAATAATGATGTCATCAAGGTCTCATAGGACAATGTCCAAAATGGCCCTGTGCAATAAAAGCATCTGACACACGATAATTAATTGTCTATTTTATTACAATAATTCCAAATACTTTTATAACACGGACTAGTTGTATTCGAAAATGAATATAAAAAAGTATTATTTGCGATTATTAACATTAATTGCCGCCATATGGCCAACAGGGTACTGAATCACTCTACTACGTTATAAGAGGCACTTCCCTATATTGTGGATACCCGAATTATGTAAGCACTGTGTAGCCAACCTAACAACGGAAAGTATTATTTACGTAGTAACTATTATATAATATGTGGTTTTATGCTTATAATTTTTTTTTGCTGTGTTGATTGGTACAAAGTACGTTCATGATTCTGAGTTATTTAATTATGTATGCAGTGTCGCGGGACTGAAATGGCCGCCATCTTCGCCAAATGTCATGTCATGTCAAAAAATATTAGGTATGTTTAAAAAAGTTTGCACTCTAACAAGACTTTGCCCGGTAGAACATTCCTGTGAAGACAAATTATTTATATTTATACATAATTATTTATTATAATTATTAATATATAATTATTTATTGAGGGCCCGGTGGCGTAATTGGGAGAACAGTCGGCTTTGGTGCCGTGGTACCGAGTTCAAACCGCCGTGCACCAATGAATTTTTCTATCGAAAAATATATGTGCGCTTCTCACAGTGGCCCTCCGGTGAAGGAAAACATCGTTAAGAAACCAATAACCCCCGCATGGTGGTAGAACATATCTAGTGTCCGCCTGGCCAGCTACCACCCTCAAGTCAGAAAATCTGTCGCCAAACATCTAATGTGTTCCGGCAGCTATCCTTGAGAGCCAGTTCCCATTCTAGTCCACTTCTCTATCTTCGACCGCATCATCACTTAGCAACAGGTGAGATAGTGGTCAAACGCTTGCCTATAAGATATTACAAAAAAATTTTCCCCACCTTTATTTCTATCTCGCTCACAGTTACCGTAAGAATATCTTATATGCAATAGCAACCTCCATTGTGTATAATCTTCTTGGGACTCTTCTACTAAAACTAGTACAATCTCCTATGTTTGGGGTATTTATCTCCATATCTCTGGTGATACTAATCAGATCTCGATAAAATTAAAATGGGACCACCTCGGAAACGTATCCTACCAATTAAAAAAAGAATCATTTGAATCCGTTCACAATTGATGGAGAAATCGCGTAACATACACACAAAAAAAAAAACACAGACGAATTGAGAACCTCCTCCTTTTTTGTGAAGTCGGTTAAAAATACTATCTAATCTTGTTTCTACATTCAAACTTTGAACCCCCATTTCATTCCCTAAAGGGGTGAATTTTGGAAAATCCTTTCTTAGTACACGTTTACGTACTAAGACAAATATACCCTCCGAATCTCAAGTCTCCACGGCCAGCGGTTTAGGCTGTGCGTTGTCTGTCAGTCAGTCAGCCAGTCAGTCAGTCAGTATGTCAGGACAAAGATTCTTATAGTATTAGATAGAAGATGTAGGCAATGATCTTCTATATAAACTAAGGTTTGTAAGTACATACGCATCACGTCGCTATGATCTCGTGTGAACCAGAGTTTAACACTACTAATAAATATATTTGATATACCTACCTACGCTTCGCGCACGGGCTACGGCTGATCACGCGATGATAGATTATTTTATTTATGTACAAAGGTGTACTATCGTATAGAATATCTCTGTGAGACATTTTGATCTTTTATTTTTTCAAAATCAATAGCAATTTTTTATATTAGCTCGTAGTTTGTTTTTGACAACCCTTGCACATTTGCGGCTGACAGCGTTTGTACCTACTCGGGCGGCGGTGTTGTCCAACATCAAAGGCGATTCTCAGCTGTATAATTGTAAACCTGTGATGTAGGTATGTATATGAGACTAGGTTACCTTCGTATATATTCACTGTTTCGTTGTCATACAATATTATAGCCATACTGAAGCATGGTTTACACAAGGTCAACTGAACAGCCTCCTAGACAAATGACAATTTCTGTTACCTTTACAAACGCAACTTAAAAATGTATGTGAATGATATTGCTTTTTCCACAAGAAATATTACTATACTAGAAGTGCCCCGCGGCTTTGCCCGCGTTAAAAACTCCTTTTATTTACTTAAAACTTTTCTTTTGTAAAAACCTTTCGATCATAAAAGACATCAAAAACGAATTAGCCAAATCGGTTCACCCGTTTTCATGTTATTGCATGACTAAGGAAAATCGGAATTCATATTTATAAAACCCAAAAAACCCAAATTTTCAGACTTTGTTACTTACCCTATTTCGAAAAATCCCGCAACACGTACTTACTTACTTATTTATTAACAGATGTACCTATGTAAAGTTTCGAATAAAACAGACTATCTAATCTTGTTTCGCTAAACAAACTTTGAAATCCTCGTTCCGTATCCGGGGGGAAATTTAAATAAAATCCTTTCTTAACGGATCATCATCATCAACATCATTATCAGCCAATTGTCGTCCACTGCTGGACATAGGCCTCTCCCATGGCATGCCACTGAGCTCGATCTTCAGCTATTCGTTTCCAACCGCTGCCAGCCAGCTTGCGTATATCATCGCTCCATCTAGTTGGAGGGCGTCCTACACTACGTTTGCCGAGCCGTGGTCTCCACTCTAGAACTCGTTTACCCCAACGGTTATCGGTTCTGCGACAGATGTGAACGGCCCACTGCCATTTCAGCTTGCTAATCCTCTGAGCTATGTCGATTACTTGACGGATGACTTCGTTTCGAATTCGATCCTTCAGAGAAACTCCGAGCTAGCCCTCTTCATAGCTCGCTGAGCGACTTTGAATTGGTGAACTAGTCGCACTGTCAGTGTCCACGTCTCGGCTCCGTAAGTAATAACAGGTAGGACGCACTCGTTAAAGACTTTCGTCTTCAGGCTTTGTGGTATGGGCGATGTAAAGACTCGATGAAGTTTTCCGAATGCTGCCCATCCAAGCTGTATCCTTCTGCGAGCTTCCTTCTCGAAGTTGTTTCTGCCCAATTGCAAGACGAGCATTTGCCCCCTATGATTTCGGCTTCCCAATCCGTGTGGTCCTACTACCGATTCGCCGCTTGTTTGTACTCCCACTTTTGCGTTGAGATCCCTCATGACAACGTTGAAGTGGACCTTTTGGGTTGTGTGCGAGGCTTTGGAAAAGTCCTCGTACATTTCCTCCACTCCATCGTCCGAGTGTGCCGAAGTCGGTGCGTATACTTGGATAACCTTGAGGTTATACCTCTCGGTGAGTTTAATCACAAGATACGCTACCCTTGTCGACACACTGGAGATTTCTAAAACATTGTCAGAGAGGATCTTGTGGACCAAGAACCCGACGCCGCCTTAGGATGGTTGTTCTCCCTCTCTGAAATACATAAGATGGCCTGATTCTAGGGTAACGGTGTCCTCCCCCTCTCTTCGGACTTCACATAACCCCAGAATATGCTATCTTATGTTTTTCAGCTCTTCCTCCAGAAGTGCCAAGTGTGTATCGAGCCGTAGCGTGCGTCCGTTAAATGTAGCCAGGGTCAGTCGGTTTTGGCGGCCTTCCGTCGCCCGGGGAATCTTAGCACCCCCTGCCCCGCCGTTACCGTAACCGCCGCCTTGGTCAGGAATAGCGGGGCGACCGAGAACTGGGGGCCGTTGTGTGGTTGTGTCTGCCATGAAGGGTTTGCCCAAATAATCACCACGCGCTGGGCAGTCGGGTTGGGTGATCGCAGGACGTAGCTTCTCGCACCGTTGACGCTGCTGCCCGTCACCGGCCTGTGGTATTTTGCTACGTCGTTCTGAATGGATATCCCGCCATTTGTCGGTCGCCAGAGCCTCGTTCGCTGATCGGCAGGATGCACCACGTGCAGGAGAGGTTGGCTGAGAGCAATCAGGTGGAATTTTGCTCCCTTACATCCTTACTTTTGCTCCCTTACATGTTAAAGGATACCTTCGTCAAACAATATAGATTTTCAGACTTTGTTACCCCACTACACCCTCTTAGGGCGGCATTTTGAAAATGCCTGAATTTCGTATTTACTTATTTATTTACAGTAGAACTGGTGTAAAATTTCGAATAAAATGACTATCCAAACATTGAACCCCACTTCATCCCCTTTAATAGTGAATTTTGAGAAATACTTTCTTACCGGATACCTACGTCAAAATAACTATCAGCATTCGAAATTTCAGAATTTGTTACCCCATTTCACCCTTTTAGGGGTGGAATTTTGAAAAATCCTGAAACGTATTGACTTTTTTTTTACTGAAGCACTTGTGAGAAGTTTCGAATAGAAAACACTATCTATTTTTGTTTCTCCATACAAACTTTGAACCCCCATTTCACCCTCTTAAGGGGTGAATTTTGGAAAATCCTTTCTTAGTACACCCTTCCGTACTAAGACAAATATTCCCTCAAAATTGCAAGTCTCTACGACCAGCGGTTTAGGCTGTGCGTTGTCTGTCAGTCAGTCAGTCAGTTTGTCAGGACAAAGATTCTTATAGTATTAGATATTATTTAATATAATTTTTATTTCGAGTCTCACTGTACAGTACTCTCGTGTACAAATATTTCTGTGGACTTGTGTAAATCGGGCTTTACAATCATGATGCCATCTGTATTGTTGTATAATCATAGTTTGATTCGGTTGTTATTTTTGTACACAGACATGCCCGTTATAGATGCCGAGCGCAGAACGACGAAACCCGTATATCATGATCATGGGTTTAGGTACTCTTTGTAAAAAAAAATCAATCAACGTTTAAACTTCTGACGCTTGTTTGCGATTAACTTGTAATTTCAAATGAATATTTTAAACGTAGTATTGTGCGTTTCCATATTAGTAATGCGGCCGGCATCTATAGGGGTGAATCTATGCTTTGATATTCCTTAAGTGTTCTGTTAAAATCAATGTTTGTAGTTAGGGCGTGAAATGTAACAATATTTATAAAATAATTGATTAGTAAATTATATCTTGGGTTACATTTTGGTTTTTCTTTAAACTATTAAGGGCCTAAAGATTCGGTAAATATTCAAAGATCAAAAACGTTTGATCAAATGTCAAGTAAAATAGTTTTTAGTTATATAATTGTAATGTTTATTAACATAACGCAATAGCAGGCCTGTCGCACTCCGCGCTGTAGCTATGAAACTACAAGTACTTCCGCGCACCCTCTCGGGTCCATGTTCAGTCAGTTAAGTGTCACGCGCGCTCTCGATCGGCCGCGCGCCTTACTTGTACCTACCTCATTATTATATTCCTTGCTTACGATATTAACATACAAAAATATTATTCAGTATGTCTAAACGAAGGGCTACAAAGCATTGCGTAGCATACGTTTATACCTAGGATGATGGATTATAATGGATGGCGTCAAAACTTTGGCAGCATGTCCATTTTCTGTTTGTGTTAGTGTCTAGAACTGCTAGAGTGTGCGTGAGTAGGGAAGTGATCACTAGTGTAGAACATATCGATAAAAAGGTGAAAAATGTAGAAAACTAAAACTTATGTAAAAAGAAAACAATTTATGTGATAAAATACGTAGTTACTTTACTGAACTTATGGAAATTAGTTATTGTTAAAAAATGCTACAGTACTTAACTGTAATTAGGCAACCTTAAATCTGGCGGTATAGATTTCTTAGCTTTTCTATAACACAACTCTTAAATGTTTTTGCGTTTTCAATACGTCAATTAAATATTACAATTTTGAGCTACAAAGCATCTATACTTCTATACTAATATTATAAAGAGATAACATGTATGTTTGTATTGAGTTAGCTCAAAAACTACAGGACGATTATTTTTTTCTCTCATATATAAATATATTAATGGTCTTTTAGAATGAACATAGGCTATATATTATCCTGATTAAAAGATAGGTATATTCGTGAAGACCTATTTTGCAACTTAAGTCGCCAATAAAACGGTCGAGAAAACACGTTTTTTACGAAAGATGATTAATCTGAAATAGATGTAAGAAAGTATGTATCGAAAAGTAGTACAACTTAATAAGACCTACAAAAAAGTCCGCGATAACATATGTCTGTCGCACAGACTCACAGTAACTATTTTAATCTTTATTTTTTAATAAAAAATGTTACAGAACTTTCAAGGCTATTTTCTTCTATACAGTATTAATCCTTATTTAAATAATTACGCTAATTATCTTGGCCCAATATCATAGATGAAAATTGTCCTTTACAGTATATAATTTATATGAAATAACTAGAAGTGCCCTGCAGCTTCGGTCGCGTTAAAGACTTCTTTTAATTACTTAAAACCGTTATTTTGTGAAACCTTTCCATCATAAAAGACATCAAAGAAGTAAAAGCCAAATCGGTTCACCCGTTTTCAAGTTATTGCGTGACTAAGGGAAATAGGGATTCATATTTATAAAACCCAAAAAACCATATTGACTGTCAGACTTTTTTTACCAACCCCTTGCAAAAATCTTGCAACACGTATTTACTTATTTATTTATAGAAGTACTTACGTAAATCTATAAGTTTTTATATATATATATATATTTTTTTCATTATAAATTATAAGTAATATCCGTGGGGATTTTTTACAAAATGCTTTCACAGCGGAAACCTACGTCATAACAACTATCTGCATTTTACATTTCAGCGCAATCCGAAACAATATTGATTTTCAGACTTTGTTACCCCACTTCACCCTCTTAGGGTGGCATTTTGAAAAAGCCTGAAACTCGTATTTACTTATTTATTAACAGAAGTACGGTTTGCGTGAAGGTCGAATAAAATGACGATCCAAACTTTAAACCCCCATTTCATCCCCTTAAAGAGTGAATTTTGAAAAATTTTTTCTTAACGGATACTTATGTTAAAACAACTGGATGCCAAATTTAAGCGCAACCCGAAACAATATTGGTTTTCAGACTTTGTTACATCATTTCACTCTTTTAGGGGTGGAATTTTGAAAAATCCTGAAACACGTATTTACATATTTTTTAACTGAAGCACTTGTATGAAGTTTCGAATAGAAAAGACTATCTAATCTTGTTTATCCGTACAAACTTTGAACCTCTATTTCACCCCCTAACGGGGTGAATTTTGAAAAATCCTTTCTCAGTACACCCTTGCGTACTAAGACAAATATACTCTTTAAATTTCAAGTCTCTACGACCAGCGGTTTAGGCTGTGCGTTGTCTGTCAGGCAATCAGTATGTCAGGACAAAGATTCTTATAGTATGATATAAATTATCATATAAAAGTACGCGCATCGCAAATAATAAAAAAAAATGCAGTGAAGCCACAAATTAGGCCATACTTACTTTGTAAATATTAATCAGATTTTTAATTGTAAAAGGTAATAGGACAAGCATGACTCTCACTTGATGGTAAGCGATGACGTCTACCTATTACAGATACAGCGATATAGGAAAATTCTGGCAGTCCAGAATTTTGCATGTCACTCCACTGCGTCTGTTACCTTGAGACATAAAGATGTTAAGTTTCACATGCCCCGTAATTTCACTGGACACCTTGCCATTTCAACCGGAAAACATTCCTATGAAAATTAATTGGCAAAGTGGTCGGCCCAGGCGGACTAGCAGAAGTCCTACCACTACAGAAAAATTAGCTCATTTTTTTGTAAATGCTAACGATATAAAGTAATTTGATGTCAATATAGTATGATCTATTGTATCATCATCATCATCAGCCAGTGTCAGTCCACTGCTGGACTGTAGGCTTCTCCCAAGATGCGCCACTGAGCCCGATTTTCAGATCTTTTTTTCCAATCACTGCCCACCGCATTGCGTATGCCGTCGCTCTCCACTCTCCAAAACTCAAAATTTGAAATCTACCCGACTGATCTATGTATAATCTATAATGAAAATTAAAATATTCCAATGAGTCTGAACACGACATCTCACCTGTAAGTTGGCGAGGAGTTGAGTATTCAGCATATTCCAGAAGATGTCCCAGCATCATGTCAATGCTCCAGTATCCTTTGTCGTTGAAGAAAATGATACCGAATCTCGAATTAATCACTATGAAAGTTGATTTCATAGCGCCATCAACTAGAAAAATGCTCATAGTTTTACAACGGCTAAACAGATTTTCATGAATCAGAGCTAATAACACTTTCGATTAAAACACTTTCAAAACCGTTTCATCATCCTTCATTGCTCGCAGAGGAAGATTATAGGAAGACTTACAGGAAGATTTTCTATCTTGACTCTACTAGCTTCTATTCTTATTGTTATATACCGGCTGTAATTCACGTACCATTAGTCGAATTTTCTCGACCTGGGTTTCGAGCGAGTCAGTCGCTCTTCCTCGGGAGTGAGGTCACGCGGTGAGATCGCGATGTTCACCAGTAAATTCGACTAAAGGTACGTGAATTACAGCCGGTATATAACAATAATAATGTTACAAATTCACGATAATTTTAAAATCAAAATAGCTTCTATTCTTTTCCGTTTCCTCGGTGTCAGTTCCAGCTTGATTGATAATCTAGTAGGTACAAAATTGATTTATCAAAATGTTTAGAACAAAGTCTGAAGTGTTTCGTTGGATCCTAATTTTCACGCCTTACTGCCTTTATCCACTTGATTGGATTTTCGGACATTTTGGAAACCTACAACAAAATGATACAATATATTAATGTGGTAAACTGTCACACATTCTTCATAAAAATATATATAATAGCATTATCATAAGTAATAATAGATTGAATACGAGTAAGTATAAGTGCTGATAATATAATTAGGTACCTAGTTACTACTAATTTTGCGCGACATTACTTTGATCACTTTTTATAATATTTTAAGATCGTTCACAAAACGAAAAAACCAACTTCAAATGCCACGCTATTCATTTTCAGTATAAAGTTAAAGTTGGAGGTGTTTATGTCCATATCTCTGGAGATACTTATCAGATTTCAAAAAATGTACAATGGGACCAAACGGGCAGAATAAACTCTCGAAAAACAAATTTCCAATCCGGTTAAGAACTTACGGAGTTATGAGATAACAAACATAAAAAAGGCGAACTGAGAACCTCATCTTTTTATTGTGAAGTCGGTTAAAAATATTCAAATTTCGTTCTAAGCAAGGCCATAAGCTAACCGTTCCATCCTTTTAAAAAATCTTCATATTATAAATCAACTAGCTGGGTCCCGCGGCTTTGTCCGCGTTTAATGACAGCGGCAACATGCGCGTGGGCTGTGCGCGGTAGAAAACACTGCTTAATTTGCACATTAACCTTCCCTATTTGTATCAGATATTGTTCCCTATTTCATTAGCTTCAATTTTGAATTTAGAACTTTATTTTATTCTAAAATAAAAGTAGCCAAGTTACTTGGTAGTTAATATTTTAACATCAGCATTCTGCTTGTGAAAGTCCCGTTAAATTGGTCCAGTCATTTCAGAGATAAACCGGATTAAACAGACAGACAGACAAACATTTAAAATTTTGTTTTTTATGTAAGTACCGTATATTCTTTCATATGCATTTAGTGAAAAGCTGTTAATTTGGAATTACAAACAGACACTTCAATTTTTTTATATGTATAAATTTAGTGTAAAATGTATATAAACGATTTATATATTTGAAGTTTTAAGTGTAATATTATAATATTACACTTAAAGGAATTTATATATTCATTTTTATAAGGGTATCGACTATATTTATCGACAAAGTTTTGGAGGGTTCTCGTACATCACTAGCCGGGTGGCGTAAAATAATGTTTGTTATTTACATAAATTAAAGCTTTCAAATGATAACCATTTACCACCTCGGTAGTTATATGACGAAAAAGATGTATATAATGGACGCAAAATAAATATTTTGATGTAAAAAGTGGTTATATATGAGAATAAATGCCCACAAACACTTACGTGTGAAATGATAATTCTGGATCTTTTACGCCTCCTTTAGTTGTTCTTGGTGGATAAAACACAGCACAACACGACATAATTTAACCATGTAACAGGGTTTCAGTCTTTAAAGCTATGTTTCTATTAAATTTTTATTTATAAGTATGATGCGTCGCTATGTTATGGCCTGTTAGCCGGTCAAAAATGGACACTATCACCCATGCGCGAGGTTGTCAATTTAATATTAGCTTTCTCGTTTACTCTTATCTCGCTATCCCTGTAATAGAAAGGGTAGGACAATGTGTTGATAGAATGAAAGTCGATGTGACAACGTCACATGGCTGACATGGCTCCATCCATTGTAATCCATCATCCTAGGTTTATACATACTTATACGTTTTTACATACTGTCGCCGCTCACGGACAGAGTACGACATCTAGCGGCGATCAAGCGACACCCCCCTTTTTAAACGAAACCATAGACGAAAATGTTGGCAGCAACAGCTGTCAAAATTCAAACTTCGACGCTTCACATCACGCGATACCACCGTTGAACAACGTCTCATTTTTAAATACAAGGTACCTTTTTCGAAGTTCTTACTAAAATCCACATAACATTGTGATAAAAAAACCGAAGACCACCGTGCCGCCACATTGTTCCTTCTCGCCGGAGTTCGTCGTGCGATCGCGACATCGGAGAATTACGACTTAGCGCCTATATCGAAATCGCCTGTGCAACGGTCAAGTCTTCAACCTGTGTATCCTTTTATGTTCCTTTCCTTATACGATTTGGGTTGAAATTTAGAATCGTTTGGCACGAAAAAGGGGGAATGGAGGGGTGAAGGGGGTAGGTGAGGGTCCCGCTTTCACTACCCCACCACTCTCATTACAAGGTAATGCATAGTTTTTGAGTTATGATTTTTTTTGCAAAATCATAACCTCACTTGGTAAAAATTTAGTATCGATTGGCACGAAAAAGGGAGGATGCAGTGATGGGGGGGGGGGGGGGGTAAGGGAGGGTCCCCCTTTCCTTTTCCCACCACTTTCATTACAAGGTAATACATAGTTTAAGAGTTATGCGTATTTTTTTAAATCATAACCTCGCTTTTTTGTAACACTTTGCTGATCACTGTTTTGTTGGATGTTTAACAAACTTTTTGCGCTTCGCCGGCCGCTGCCGCGGCACGCTCGCTCGGCTCGCGCGTTGTGTTTTCGCAGTTTCAACCTAACCTAACCTAGTTTTTTTTCTAGTGGGGTGTTCTTATTAATTTAGTAGTGGTAAATAATATTACTAACATTTTTAATAAGTTATCTAGCCCTTGTAATTATTATTTGCGCTTTGTTTTTATGGTTTAGTATATTTTTAGGTTAGATTTTGTTTATATCGTTTTCTTGTAAAATATGCATTACCTTGTTAAAGAAATGGTATTGTTACAATCAGGGACCTAACCTCTACCCATCCCCATAATATTTTATATCAAATTCATGCCAAACGATTCTAAATTCAACCAAAAATCCAAAATCAAACCCAACAAAAATAGGCATAACTCAAAAACTATGCATTACCTTGTAATGGGAGTGGTAGGATAGTGAAGGGGGGACCCTCCCCTTCCCATTCCACCCCTCTACCCCCCCTTTTTCGTGCCAAACGATTCTAAATCCAACCCACGATTTGTGCTAAAACCGAGTTTTTACACTCATAGGAAGTGAAATAGTTTTATATTTTGTGGATTTGACGATTTACATGTAAGTACCTACACCTATTTTTATTCGTAAACATATACGCCTTTTTTCTATTTGTTACGTAGGTTTTCAAAATGGTCGATGACAATAAACTAGGAGTGCCTTCTGCAGGATTGTCAGTTTCTCCTAATAGAGGTCAATCTAGTAGCCTTTCTGAGCTCAAGAAGCAAAGGGGCAACTTGCGAGGTCAGTTGACACAGTTAAAAAAATACTTGGATACTTTCGTAGACGTTAGCCCATCCACAATTCAAATTCGGGAAATTAAATTCAGGATGCAGGCTGCTACAGAGCATTTTAAAGTGTTTAATAACATACAAAGTCGAATCGATTCATTTCTACCTGAATCTGAAGTAGATTCAAATTTCGAGTACATAGATTCATTTGAATCTTTATATTTTAACCTTCTGGCTGTTGCTGAAACTTTAGTCGAAAGTGGGGGGCTTGGTGACAATGCTAATTCAAAATGTAACGGTCATTCCTCCCGAAGTAACATCAAACTACCGGAGATCAAATTGCCCTTTTTCGATGGAGCATTTGACCACTGGCTTGAATATAAAAACTCATTCCTCAGTATGATCCATAAACGTTCGGATTTAGACGAGATTCAAAAATTTCATTATCTAAGGTCATCACTCAAAGGTACTGAATTTGATGTGATAAGTGCATTGGAGTTTACGTCTTCCAATTACGAAATCGCGTGAAATTTACTAGATAGTAGGTATCATAACACTAGACTTCTTGGACATAACCATCTAAAGGCATTATTTTCTATTCCTACTCTGAAACAAGAGTCTTATATGCAGATCAGGAAGTTAATTGATACCGTGTTGAGAAACCTGCGAGCTCTAAAAACATTAAATGAACCAACCGAGTATTGGGATACGTTAATTATCTATTTGGTTGTATCCAAATTGGATTCAACTACAGAGCGCGATTGGGAGAATTATAAAGGTTCTATTCTAGTTGATCCTAACAAGAAATTAATGCTAGAAGACTTATTATCATTTCTGAGAAATAAGGCGGACATGTTAGACATGATAAACGCAAGTCATAACAAAGCACAATCTCAGCCTAAGCCAGTGATACATACAAGCGAAACGAAACCATCACAATATAACAAAAGCAACGTACATAGCTTTGTGTCACAAACGAATTCTAATCAATGGCAACAACACTAAGCGCACCGTTAATTGTCCGTCATGTAACGGTAATCATGCCCTATACATGTGTTTTAATTTCTTAAATTTATCAGTTCAAGATAGAATTAAATTCATAAACGATAAACGATTATGTCGCAATTGTTTACGCTCAGGACATTCTATTAATGAATGTTTATTCGGTTCCTGCAAACAATGCGAAAATAAGCACAATACTTTGCTTCATTTAAGCGGCACAAGTAATGTAAACGACATATCTACGACTAATGAACGCGCGGGCGCAACTAACTTCAACAATACGTCTCAACACGGCCCTTCCACTTCTATGCATTCTCTAGCTATAGATACCTACAGCACACTAGGAAGCGCGCTAAATAACAATCAGTCAATGCAACCGATTTTGCTATGCACGGCGCTCGTAGACATTGTAGACAGAGATAAAGATGAAGATAATTTATTTGTCCAAAAACATGAGTATGCATACAAAAGTATTATGTATGCAATTTGGTAAAATATAATAATGTACATTCATGTTTTGCCTATGAAGGCGTACAAATAATATTGAATTACAGATAATAAAATAATTATTATAATTCGCACTTTTTGAGATATATAATAATACAACTACCCTTTTTTTTAACAATACATTTGAAAACAGAATCCATTATTGATTATTACAAAACTACAAATAAAAAAAAAAACAAATTAAAAAATTATACAGGCATAATATTATATTAAAAATGTCACAGTAAATTCAATTAAGTCATCAAGCTTGTCATAGTTTGTCATTTAAAAAATCACCTATTTTATAATAGCATTTTTCATGAAGTGGATTGCTCAGTTTCTTTTTAAATAAATGTAATGTCAATAGTTTTATGTCATTTGGTATTTTGTTATAGATAGCCGGCGCCATGTATAGAACACTTTTACTTAGAAGGCTAGTTTTGGCGCTGGGTAAGCATAATTTTCTATTGTCACGTCTGCGGCGATTACTCATGTCTGAAATTGTAGGAAACAAATTAGGGTTGGCTTTCACAAATTTTGCAGTTTCAAGAATGTACAATGATGGAAATGTCAGAATATGATGCTTTTTGAAGAGTAGTATGCAACTGTCAGTGGGTTTCAAATTAAACAGATCTAATACACCTTTTTTGGGCTTTAAAAATGATGTCGTTGTTAGTAGAATTGCCCCAAAAAATTATACCATAGCGTAATATTGACGCTACTAGCCCATCATACGCTGTTAAAAGTGTTTGTGTGTTTACTTCACTTGCTAATTTGTACAAAGCGTATGAGGTAGTACTTAGTCGTTTACTTAGATTCTCCATATGGTACTTCCAATTTAATTTTTTATCAATGTTAAGTCCTAGAAATTTTGTGGCGTCAACTTCATGTACAATTTTGTCATCGTAGTAAACGATTATGTCAGATGTATTCAAAAAAAGTTCAAAAAAAGTAAACAAGTATATACAGCCCGGGCGTTGCTTGACAACGGTAGTCAACACAGCTTTATATCGGATTCGCTGAGGAAACGATTAAATGCGTCTTCAATATAGTCCACTATACGTATATCAGGCGTCGCACAATCGGTGACGCAATCAAACGAATCATGCGAAATTATCCTACGTTCTAAAGTAAACGATTACCATAGAAAGGTGCAATGTTTTGTGTTGCAGTGTATTACAGCCAGTTTACCGTCTACAAACATTGATACTGATCTTATACGGCTACCAAATAACATCCAGCTTGCTGATCCTACTTATCATATTCCGTCGGATATCGATATATTAATAGGTGCGGATCTATTTTGGGAAATTATAGACGAAACTAAAATTAGATTAAAAAACGGACCATACCTACTTAAATGAAATTAGGGTGGTTACTCACGGGGCCATTATACACAAACGGATTAAATAATCATTACAATTCCGTTACTTGTAATTTTACCCAAACGATAGATGAAAATCTTAAACGCTTTTGGGAACTAGAAAACGTACCGGAAGTGCGAAACATTCTCACGCATGACGAGCGATTGTGTGAAGAATTATTTTCAAAAACGACTAAACGAGACGCCGATGGTAGGTTTTCTGTTCGAATACCACTCAAGGGGCCTTATTCAGTATGACCATTTTAAAGTCTTACCGTGCCGTGTTACGTTATCTCCGCGTTATTGTATTCTCTATGCCAATTAAAACGCGGTAGGGTAAGGTTATGAGCGCGTTTTGAGCTGTCAAAATATCGTGACATATGAGGACGTGTAACGCGCGCGTTTTGTATAATTTACCTATCGTGTGGCATACAGAATACAATTTTTCAATAACGTAACGTGGCGCGTTAAGGAACACGTTATCTCATTGGTCATACTGAATAAGGCCCAAGGAGTCACCAGAGGCGTTGGGTGATTCATACAATTTAGCGAAAAATAGATTTCTCTCGCTAGAACGAAAATTGGAACGTTCTACCGAGTATAAACGCATGTACTGTGACTTTATGAATGAGTACGAGGCTTTAGGTCATATGAGTCCTTTAGATAAAGTCGACAGCCCGCACTATTTTCTACCGCATCATGGGGTATTTAAAGAAAATAGTAACACGACTAAGTTACGGGTAGTGTTTGACGCGAGCGCGGTTACTTCGTCCGAAAAATCACTTAATGATATTCAGTTACCGGGACCAGCTCTTCAAAACGACATTTTTTCTATTCTTTTACGCTTTCGGCAACATAAATACGTAGCATGCGCCGACGTAGAAAAAATGTTTCGACAAGTATTAATACAAGCGGATCAAAGAGCGTTACAACTTGTCCTTTGGAGAGATAAACCGATTGATCCTCTGAAAGTTTATCAGCTCAATACGGTGACGTACGGCACTGCGTCTGCGCCATACCTAAGTATGCGCTGTATACGACAGCTAGCGATAGACTGTGACGATGATACTATAGCACGCGTAATCACCGAAGATATATTTGTAGACGATTTAATAACCGGAAGTGATGATTATTCACAGTTATTAGACATCTGTAGAAAGGTTTCAGATGTTTTGAAATCGGGTTGCTTTTCGCTTCGTAAGTGGACTTTCAACTCAGACGTATCAGAGAGTGCACCTGTAGATTTGTTTGTCGGCGATCATACGCAAAACAAAACGCTAGGTATAGGTTGGCATAACGATAGGGATGAGCTGTATTACACTGCGAAGGTCGATGAGTTTTCGAGCGTTTCGAAATTAACTAAACGAGTGATGTTATCGATTATTTCACAAATATACGATCCGCTAGGTTTACTTTCCCCTGTAATTATTTTATCGAAAGTTTTATTACAGAAGTTGTGGCTAAGTAAACTCGATTGGGACACTCCTGTGTCATCAGATATTGCGGTAACATGGAATAAGTTCACAGGAACATTGACATGTTTAAACGAATTAAAAATTCCTCGTCACGTTTTAAGCGACAACGTACAACATACAATTTTGAGCATTTTCGTAGATGCATCCATTACTAGTTACGGAGCGTGCGCTTACATCAGTTCTTATGATGACCATTCCGACAAAGTCACGGTCAAACTTCTCTGTGCTAAGAGCAAGGTAGCACCTTTAAAATCGATTAGCATACATTAGGATTAGGCTAGAACTTTGTGCTACGCTAGTAGGTGCGAGACTTTATAAAAAAATAATCGAATCATTACGATTAACTTTCACCGAAGTCCACTTCTGGACTGACTCGACCATAGTCATTGGTTAGCTCAGCATGTCTCCACATTTGTTAAAAACGTTTGTTCAAAATCGAGTCACGGAAATAAACGAGCTTACAGGCGATTCTAGATGGCATCATGTCGCAAGTAAAGACAATCCAGCTGATCTATTGTGTAGAGGGCTTTCAGCTGACTCATTAGTGAGCTCTAAACTTTGGTGGAACGGTCCGTGTTATATGCAATATCGTGAATTTTATAATGAATTATGTAATGATAATAATCGAAATAATGCAATTAATGTGAATAATTTACCGGAACTAAAATCGAATATAACCAATCTTGTTTGTGTTCGTCCGTGCGACTTAATACATTTTGATAAATATTCGTCTGTCAATAAACTTAAACGAGTATGGGCTTACGTATTGCGTTTTATAGCTAATCTGCGCAAAGTCAGGGGGCGCTCTGATGTTTTGAAGCGAGAAACCGGTCCGTTGACGGTGGACGAGTTGAATGCATCACAGTGCTTAATAGTTAAGTCCGCTCAGAGACAATCGTTCCCTGATATTTACGAGTGCTTATTAAATAACTTGCCGATAAAAACACGTGCGAAGGAAATGAATCGTGTTTCAGGTTAAACGTATTTTTAGACGAAAATAAATTAATTCGTGTTGGAGGTAGACTTTGCAATTCTACCAACTTTGATTATAATAAAAAACATCCGATTCTTTTGTGCAGTAAACACCAGTTTTCAGTGCTATTGATAAGACATGAACATATGCGATTACTCCACGCGGGTCCTCAACTTCTTCTTTCCAGTTTGCGCGAAACCTGGTGGATATTGAATGCGAAAAATTTATCACGTAAAATAGTGCGCGAGTGTGTTATGTGTTCGCGCATGAAGGGGAAGACGTTATCTCCGATCATGGGTAACTTGCCATCTGAACGTTTGGACCCTGGATTTTCCTTCATGCGGACGGGGGTGGAACTGGGAGGTCCGCTGATGATGCTAAATCGAAAGGGGAGAGGATCACGGTTAGTGAAATGTTACGTGTGTCTTTTCGTTTGTTTTCTTACGCGGGCAATTCATTTAGAGCTTGTTACCAGTCTGTCAACTGACGATTTTATTTTAGCACTTAAGCGATTTATTAGTCGAAGGGGAAAACCTCTTTCACTTTATTCTGATAACGGCAGAAATTTTGTTGGAGCTTCTAGGGAGCTAAATTCATTCTTAAACGATAATAATAAACAAATCGTTGAATTAGTCGCCAACGACGGCATTCAATTTCATTTTATTCCACCATACTCACCCCATTTTGGAGGCCTATGGGAGAGTGGGATAAAGTCGTGTAAACACTTTCTTCGGCGTAGTGTTGCAAATGCGAATTTGACATACGAGGAGTTGAGCACGGTTTTGGCACAAATCGAAGCCATCCTTAATTCCCGTCCCATGTCTCCCTTATCTTCTGATCCTTCCGACCTCACTCCGCTGACCCCAGCCCATTTCCTCATCGGCCGACCGTTCACTGCACCACCTGAGAGAGACTTGGTAGATACGGCTACTTCTCGTCTGACGCGCTATCATCGAATTGAGCGGCTGCGCCAACTCTTTTGGAAACGATGGTCCAGAGCATGGACTGGAGCTTGGAGCTTGGGGAGCATGGTGCTCATCAAGGACGACAACTTGCCGCCTCTCAAATGGCGGTTGGGACGCGTCGTAAAAATATTCCCGGGTGCTGATGGAGTCTCCCGCGTCGCCGATATTCGCACTGCAACAGGGGTCAACAGAAGGGCATTCTCCAAGATCTGCCCCTTGCCTCTGCAGCCGGAAGAGGCTGGAGACGCCTGACACCTCATACGTATATGATGATCTTGGAAGCAGGTGCTTCCAAGGCCGGGGGCATGTCGCCGCTCACGGACAGAGTACGACATCTAGCGGCGATCAAGCGACACCCTCCTTTTGAAACGAAACCATAGACGAAAATGTTGGCAGCAACAGCTGTCAAAATTCAAAATTCACTTCACGCGATACCACCGTTGAACAACGTCTCATTTTTAAATACAAGGTACCTTTTTCGAAGTTCTTACTAAAATCCACATAACATTGTGATAAACAAACCGAAGACCACCGTGCCGCCACACATACTCATTTTCAATTGAACGTAGAACATTATTTTCTACCGACTTTCCAAACAGAAGGAGGTTCTTAATTCGTCTTTGTGTGTATGTTACGCGATTACTCCGTCAATTGTGAACCGATTTGAATGATTTTTTTTAATCGGTAGAGTTCGTTGCCGAGGTGGTACCATTGTAATTTCGTCGAGATCTGATGAGGGTCTCCAGAGATATGACGATAAACGTCTCAAACTTGCAACCGAAACTGACTCGCGCGGCATGGAAGTCGGTTGTTTTAGTTTTAACATCTTAATTAAACTATCACATAAACTATCTTAATTAAAGTAAAACTGTAGTACTTTTATCCTACCTCGACATTAAACATGAATGTAGCACTTTAAATATACTCATTACATTGTTTTACCTTAAAGTATTCTGCTACCAATTAAAGGCTTCAATAAGTTATCTTATAACATTCAACCCTATAGGAGAGGCCGCGAGTTGACCGAGTTATTCAGACTCTCGCTGTGCGGACTTACGGTTTTTTTTACTGTGCGCAACACGCGGTTCATAGTTACTATTAGTTAATACTGTGACGCAAATTCAAGGTCGCACTCGAGGCGTGAAGCGCATTTTGAACGTTACCGACGTTGTAACTAGGTTTAATCTCGCCTTTTTGCTCTCAGGGAGTGCAATTTCTGTACTTGTACTATTCATTATTCTGTCGCAATAGTCAAAACAATTAAAAAAAATTAAACTAAAATATTAACTATGACTAATAATTTTAAAAAAAACCAAATAATAAATGGAATTTAGGTCGCTGTCTGCTGGTAGAGTACCCAAAAAGCTGGCGATATTACCTCTTTGAATCGCGAAACTAATGCGTTGCCCGAGGTAAGCGCCAGCTCTTTGGTCGTGGGAGACATCAATAGGCGTCTCGACAGCTCCCCAACAAAACCGCGTGCTTGTTGACCCCACGGGCCCATGGTTTCGACCCCAAACGGAAGAAAAGCATAGTTGTCACCGATGCTTATATATTTCCTCCGTTTGAGAGCCTCTGCTGCGTCTGCAGCTGCTCCTGCCGCCCGTGAGGTATTATGGAGATGGGAAACTGCCAATGTGTCGACGCACGTCGCATCCCACACTAGCTTCCCACGACACCAAGGAACCAACGTCATGCCGTCAGGCTTCTTACCATCGCCACGTGTGATACCGTTCGGCTCTAAAATAGCCGGCACGTTGACGGTGGCAAGAGCCCGACGGATGACGTCGTTCAGTGAGCCGTGTCGAGAAAGCCGTCCTGCACTGCGACGACATGAAAGACCGTGGACCCAGTTTATCCACCTGGTCACCGAAGCGACAGAGATGCGGTTCTGTTATGAGGATGCCCAGACGCAGTCCCACCGCTATACAAAAACTGTTGTTATCCATGAAAGTACCTATATTGGACGAAGGTAACGCCTGCAACCAATATCCAGATTCCCGTTCGCGCGTGGCAAGTAGACGAGCACGGTCCCTACTATCTATATAACTATCCAATAGTTGTTTTTGTAATATTTTACAAAAGGGCTCGTCCCATTGCCGCTGCGAACGGAGGCTCCTTAGGAAGGCTTCTCCTGGGCATGCTTGGACCAGGTGTTTTTTGCTTCTTCCATTATATCAATCGATATATTCGGTAGTTTAATATTTTCCCGAAAAGACCGGTAATACTATGGACAGAAAATAAAAACGCCGGTAGCGACACACTAGAAATGTTTGCGTATGCCTATGCCTCCAAACCGAATAGGTAAGGAAGCTTGACACCATGATTTGTCCGAAAGGGAACAATTTAGAATTTTTATTAGGATATTTTTGATTGCTTCATCTAAACTTGATAGTAAAGTCATGTGATTCCAAAACGGGCAACAGCGAAGTATATAAGTGAATTTTGGAACAAAAAGACAAAAACGAATTATATGGAATGCTATGTGGCAATGAATTTTTGTTAAGCGCTCCGAAGCATCTTCAAATTTTTGGCGCTGTTCATCAATAAAAACCGGTAAAGACTCTTCTAGAATTGGAGCACCAAGGAGGCGAAGGTTTTCTTATGTAAAAGTTTAATATTTGGGGCCAGACTGTTGAATTTAGTGAATAAGTCATTTTTTTTATCCATAGGCACAATGTCCGTAAAGAAAATTTCACACTTTGAAAAATTTAGATCCAAACCAATTAAATGAAATTTTTCAATAAAACCTGTAAATCCTGTAATACCGTGTTTATAAAAGTTAGTAAAAATTAGTAAGTCTTCAATTGAAACGCTAAAGCCAATAATACGCCTTTAGCACCATCTAGGTATCACGTGTAGGTTTCACCGCAACGCTACGTCATCAAAAGGGTAGGTACGTAAAGGTGCGTACAAACTATGTAACTTGTTATATAACTTTAGTTTTATAACACGTCCACATTATGTGACCTTGTTATCAAACATAACAATGATATTAGACAATTCTTCAGAGCTAGTGAGTACACGTGACTAATATAACATTGTTCTACATATTAATTACATGTCATATAACATTCAGTATCAACATTATCTGAAACATGTTAAATAACAATGTTGTATAACATGTTAAATTAGACTGTACGCACCTTAAAAAAAAGGTTGAACAACATTTTCAGCAGCATTTATTGTGCGGAGTGTCTGTGCGTACATACATAGAGGTTAGGTCGACAATTGAGGTGGTCAGCTCATGTGCGAGGGAGAGGGCGAGGCAGAGGGAGAGGACAGGCGAGGCGTGGCCGCGTCGATGGTGCGGTTTAGCAAGTCGATGTGACGCAAGTGGCGCGACATTATCTGCACGTGCGAGTCACGCAGCGCGCGAACGCCATCTACCCACTCTGTCGAGACTGAGCACACGCCGCGACGACGGCAATCTGTGGACAACATGCGTGTCATCATGGCAGTGTTGCCAGTGCCTGTCTTCAAAAGTATCCAAAGTTAACTTTTTGACGAGACAAGTAAAGATTATTTAAATTTTCGTATTTTGATCAAGCCTATGTATGGCTGAGTGCCCATGTAACGTAAAGGGGTCAAAAAGTAACGTAAAACGTTACAAAAGTAACGTTCTGGCAACACTGCATCATGGCATGGATATAAGGCGCGAGAATAATGGATGTGCATCGCTACTGTCACGTGATGCAAGCGCGAGCGGCTGAGATTGGCCCGTCAACCATACTGACGGGCCAATCAAAGGAGCGCTGCTCTCGACATCCAGCCGTATGCTTGAATTTAATAGGGATTGAAATGAACTAACATGACAGAGATGGAGCTATAAAGCCTGCATAGCCGCGTCCCCGTCATTTAGTTTATTTTGTTCATTCAATATTCAACTATCAAACTCAAGCATAAGCATAGCTGCGTATTGTACTCATGGAGGTAGGAAAAATATGGAGGCGCCGCGATACATATTCGTCTTGGAAATACCTGCAAAATAAAGTGCATACCTAAACCTCATGTCACATAAAATGGTTGCTATTGCGCATAAATGGCGGTCATCAATGGCAGCCATTTTATGTGACATATGAGTTTTAGGTATGCACCTTTTATTTAGGTATTTTCTGTCCATATATGTCAATGACTGTACTCAACAACAGACCAAAAATTTACTTGTGCGCATCTAGAGGTCAGATGCTTAGATCGATGCCGATAGTATCTACTATAGACCGGCAATCTCATGCGCGACCGTCCCGCGGGGTGTCAGACGGTGGCGGGGACGAGGTACCCAAGATGTCAGCGGGTAGCGGGGAAGGGAAGCGTGTTTAGCCGTGTCACAGATTATATAATAGTTACTTCGTAGCCGTATGCTAGAATGACCGCTACCTCGTCCCCGCCACCGTCTGTCACCCCGCGGGACGGTCGCGCACGAGGTTGCCGGTCTATAACTACTCACTGTCTATACTCACGGAACACCATAAGCAACTTGTATACCTATTTGCCGTTCCGTGATATTAGGATGGAGCTACACTTGAAAGTTTCACAATCAATAGGTATTCTTGCTTTACTCACGTTTCGGGGACAAGATACTTTTATTCCTGAATTTCCTGAGATATACTTACTACATGAGTTCAATTCAGTCGAATAGACAAACACTTGACCTCTCTTTGATGTTATGTGAAGATGCTGCGAGGAACTGCTCGTCTGATGACAGACTAGTCCAATCGAAAGAGCGAAATTACCTAACCTATCCAGTTTCATAAAGGCCGGAATCGCAGCGAACACCATGCCAGAACATGGCGAACCTTATTATGGTATTAAGACTTCTGTTTGGCAAACCAGTTGACAAAAAATATCTACCTTCCGGTCACCCTTTTAGCACCACTCAGGAATCACGTGCGTCTAGGACTCAGAACGGTAACATATTTAACGTATTAAAGATCATCCTTATATGCTAGGCATAGAGGCGACCAGCCATCCTGTAATCAGAATGGCTGTTCAGTACTTAAATTTTTCAATTTTTTAGAAAGCATTATAAATTGCAATGATGATGTTTAGTAACGATTTGGTCTATAATGATTAAAGAAAACGTGCTAATACTTACCACCGGTTATTTTAATTTGCTTAATGTTGGTCGCTGTTTGACTCCTGTAAGGAACAATTATATTAATTATCACTGTTGTTTATGTAGGGTATTTAGATAGAACTGTTGGTATATTCGCAAATAGACAAACAAAGAATAAATAAGTAACAGGTGCAGTGCAGTGGCATGCAAAATTCTGAATAACTAGAATATTCAAAGGTACACGTAATTGCTTACCATCAGGTAAGAGTCACGCTCGAAGGCAGCCTGGGGCTCTATAATTATAGCTTCGAGCCGGTTTTGCATACTGAAGACGAGGTCTCGGAGAAGATGATGGGGAATATTCTCCCATTCTTCTATTTTTTCCAATCTTTTCTTTCAAATTTTGAGGTCCTCGATAGGGTTTTGGATCTGCTCCCTGAATCTCAATCATTCAAAAACCTATTCGGAAGCTTAATTTTGCAACGATCCAAGTCTAATTATGCGCCCTAACTCCCTAGTGTTATACATTGCACATTTATAGGCGGACAGAGTCCTCTCGTTCTCCCTGATTAGAGACCCTTACTGCCTTACTCTTATTACACCTCCTTGATTAAGGAATGAGGAACCCTGATTCATTGTGGTTTAATATCGCTTTAAGTTATAGTGGAGCAACTCCTAAATTACGAAAAATCGCCATAATCATAATATTGCCCCTTATTGTGCTTGCCGCGATTTTTGTAATTTGGATACCCCTTGAGGTGTTCTAATACTGGATATCCTCTTGACACTAATTCCTGGGAAACCCTGTATAATAGCTTCTCACATTTTCACTTTAACCTTAGGTATTTTTAAATGAAATATTGGTTGCAAATATGCTTAAGGTAAAAGTGAAAATGTAAGGGTTGTACGAGTTTAGGTAAAATTAGTCGTCGAACTCATCTAGCCCTCTTTTGGCCTGTTAATACTTGAATCAAATAAATCCGGCCCGTATTCATAATTATAACTTCAGAAGATGATTTTCGTAACGGCTAAACGGACTTAGATAAATGCAATCTGGCAAACGATAAAAATGGTTAATTTTCATGATAATATAAAAATATTAAGTGATTACTCGTGTGCTTGTACTGCGACGCTGGTGGCGCGGTGGCGGTCGAGGAATAGGCGCGGCGAGGGCGCGCGCGGGGAGTGGGCGCGCGGGGAGAGGGCGCGCGGAGATTGTGTGCACGGGGAGTGGGCGCACGGCGACGTGCCAGTATTCGTCTGCGCCACCGGGGACGCGCGCTCAGACTTGCCAGCCGTCCGTTGCGTGACCACCGAGGCGCGGTCGCTAATGGCGGAGCTGGTGCCGCCCGTCTGCTGTGGCACCACTGAGGTGTGCGCTGAAGTGCTGGCAGTCGTGTGCGCGACCACCGACGTGCCCGACGCCGCGGCCTCTGTCCACGTCTCCACAGCGCTCTCACTACCGCCCTGCTCGCGCTCCTCCTACACGTCAATCAATTAGTATTCGCATTTATTCCTACTACGCTTTTCAGCGTAGGTAATTATCTCTTTTGACAGGTTCCTAAAGTTCTATGTGCTTGAATTGCGATAGAGCTGCATGCTACAGATGGTAGAATGAGAGCAGCATGTGACTTTCCAAATTTTGTCACACGTTCAAATTGTACCTATTTGGTATAAAATAATTATGAGAATCTGCATCATTATGAAATAAATCTAAAACAGCAATTATTTTCATGAGGTAGTATTACTATTGTTACATTTACCGGCAACCATTCAGCTTCGACAGCGGCGCTACATCGGCGATGGTCCACCGACGCACTCTCGATTAGTTTGCACGCAGCTTCCAATCTGCAAGCAGTTCAACAAGGATACAAACGCACCGAGATATGGCTCCCTTAGCGCCTACAGCGTAGCGAGTCACTGGACAAGAAGCAAAGCGAAAAAAAGGCGGTTTGGGGGCTTTATTTCCACCCAATGCATTGTTCCTTCTCGCGTCCGGAGGCTTACAAATTAATCTAGCTACACTATGAGTATACAGATATGAGTGACTAATGTGACTATAGGGGTAGGCTTCACTCGTAGCTCAAACTACCTACCGGAAAAAGTTTTCGATGGGTGTGCCAAAATCCGGCATGATGTTGGAACGTCATGGTAATGTTAGTACATCGGTGTCAGTCAGCTTGGGAGTCAGTTGATTTGACTAAAGTGAATTGTAGAGCGGCTCGGGTCAGTGTCGCTTCTCGTCGTCTGATCTGAGATCATTTAGAAACAAGATTTTAGGAACATGAGTTGGCTTGCTCAGCGCGTAGAGCGGAGCGAGTCACTTGATGCAACAAATATTAGAAGCTACGAGTAGAATTAATGCAACCACCCGTACTGATCAACACTGCACGCTTACGTTTGTTAAATGTAGCCTTTCTGCAGGGCTAGCATGGCCCTATCCCCGGGGGAAAGACAAAATTATTTCCCTGTTTTTCGCCTCTGACAGGAGATCAGCACAACAATTTAAACGCTTGGTGAAGTTTAACCCCGAGTTTTGATTTTATTTCGTATTAAACAGTTTAAAAAAAGAATTGATTAAAAGTCAGCGGGCGTTTATAATTGTCGAAACTCCACCAAACAAAACACGGATAGGTGGAAAGACAAAATAGTCCCCTTGCCATGCTAGCCCTGCTGGAGTAGATCATTTTTTTAATACGTACATATTTACGCGTCGCTTAGGTAATGTAATGACTTTACAAAGCTACGTCTGCAGACAAGCGCGCATTGCGGTCGTACGCAAGAATCCTCTAGACAGCGTGCGGGCGATGGCAGATTGATGTTCATACAAATGAGTAGAGATGTCATGATCCAGTAGGTACATACATTGTCGGAGAATGTGAGCGCGTGTCCACTGGCGCCGGTGCTGGCTCCTCCGCCGCGCTCTGCGGATCATATATAGAACAATTAATCATCATGACCCCTTTTCTGTCCACTGCACATAACTAGGTACTAAAATTACAGGCTAATGTATTTAGGTACAGTGTTTGTCGTATTTTCAAAATATATTTGTGGAAGAGGTTACATCGTTAATCCATGGTTGTAGCTACCTATAGCTTCTTCGGATGAAAAACCGAAGTAAACGGGATTTACCTCTCGCAGGAAGCGTTCGAGTCCGGGAGTGGGTGCGGTCGGTGCCGCATGCTGCGGTGACATTAACGTCACCGTGTGTATGGGCGCGCCGGGTGGTTCCGACGTGAAGTACGTGACGCTATCCGACATGTCCGGCGCCGTGCGCAGCTGCGCCCACGCCGGGAACCACGTCCCGGCGCTCGACGGCGGCCGCAGCCACGGAGATACCGAGCAACCGCCGCACTCGCTCCACTCCGGCTCAAAGGAGAGGTCGAACGGCAGCGGGCCTGCCTCCGAGCCGCCCACGCACGCGTGATCCGTCTCCTTCGCGGCGTACATGTTCCGCGCGGGCAGCGAGGCGCGCTCGGCCACCGGCTCCGGCGTCAGCGACCCCGGCCACCCGGACGAGAAGCGCGCCGCGCGCCGCGACTCCGGCTCCGGAGACGGCCGCCGGGAGTTGACCAGCCGCGCGGCACGCTCGGGGCTCGCGCGCGTACGGCTGAACATAGCACCATCGGATGCGGCGGCGCATCTCTGCCTGCCGTCGAGTGCGCTCCGCTCGGCGAACGGCCGGGGGGCGAGCGGAGCTGCTCGCGCTGGAGACTCGCGTCCCGACGTCCTCGGGGTGCCGTCGCGGCGCGAAGTACGCGCGGAAGTGTCGCAGGGCGTTGCGTGGCTGGCGTCGAGCGGGCCGGGGTCGGGCGAGCCGCGCCGCGAGCAGGGGTAGGTCATGTCTCCGCGGCGGATGCACCGGCGAGACGAGTAGCGCGTGCGCCGCCGCGGCGACCCCGGCCGCGCCACCGGCACATCGTCCGTCGGCGGCTCCAAGTCACGCCCGATACACCTACAAGTAAAATAGTCATATTTTGAATAAGTATACAAAAGCAAACCGACCGACTAGGTACTTCCCGAGCTTTATCTTCATCACTATCATTATGAGCTCACATCGGTTTCCGCTGGAAGATAGTCTTAGCCAATACACGTCACAGAGTTCTAGTCTCAGCTGTCCATTCTGCGTCCATCACTTCACCTAGCCGCAGGGAGTCCTACTGTGCCGATACACATTCTGTCCTTATCTCTCTAAATTCTTCCAGACAGTAACAGATTCGTAAGTAAATACATACAGTATTTCTATATAATATAAAATATAATTATCGTCCCAATGCTTTATGGTCAAGTTTTTCAAAAAATTTCGAGAAAGTAATTTATAAAAGAATTGTGTCCTTTCTAATTTGCAACGATATTCTCAATGAAAATCAATATGGTTTTCAAAAAGGCAAAAACACTGCACTAGCTATTTTTAATTTGTTGAAACAGGTTTATGATAACTTGAATAATAAAAAAACAGGTATTACAATTTTCTTACATTTAACCAAAGATTTTGATTGTGTTATTTATAATATACTGCTTCATAAATTAGAATCTATCAGTATCAGGAGAAAAGCTCTAAATTTGATAAACTCATACATACTTGCAAAATAGAACCCAAGCAACAATTATTGAAACATATAACAGGAACTCAAAATCAATAGAAATAAAAACATCTTCGTTCAAAGACATTAGTTTAGGCGTACTACAGGGTAGTGTCCTTGGGCCACTGCTATTTCTGATTTATATCAACGAATTGCTACGTATAAAAAATCACTTATGTGTGATGTTTGCAGATGATGCCTCAATTTATATTTCACAAAAGAGACTTACGCATACTGAATTTTAAGATGAAAACTTTACAATCAGTAATTGATTGGTTGGATAGCATTAATTTAAAAGTTAATGTCACAAAAACAAATTCTATACAATTTAAAAATTATAAAGTGGTACCATTAAGACTACATGTACAAAATAGAGGACATGTTATAAATGAAGTTAACAAAACATAATTTTTAGGATTAAGTATTGATTCTCATTTAAATTGGAAAAGTCACATCTCCTTCTTGAATAACAAGATATCAAAATTATCATATTCACTTTCAGTTCTGACGAATATATCAAATAAATTTACTGCACTTAATGCATACTATGCTTACGTTTATCCCCATTTAAGCTACGGGATTATATTCTGAGGCAACAATGTGGATGTACAATTAACTTTCCTTCTGCAAAAAAAATGTATACGTTCTATTTTTAATTTATACAGTTCCCAATCACTTCGTGTTATATTTAATCAGTATATCTTGCTTACTGTTACAGGAATATATATTTTCGAAATATGTATATTTATTAAATCCAACAAGCATAACTTCTTCAATGTAGAATCTGTACGTATAAATAGTCAACGCAATAAATATAAGAATAATATTTGTATACCACAAAGCAACAATAGTCTGTATCATAAAAGCTGCTTTGTAAGTGCTGTAAATATATACAGTGTGGAAATTAAACTCAGGCCCTGGAGGGAAACTACTTTAAATCCTTAAGCTAGCTCATTTTACTTAAAGGAGACATTTCTTTATATTTGAAAAGAAACAAATCTGCATTAAAAGATTTTTTAAAACTCGCTTGCGTCGCCCGGGACTCGAACCAACTAAAATTAAAAAAAATAAACACTCTTTATTTTAATATACTAATCGGTAGTATTAATATTCAGGATAAAGTTTCTCTAACAAGCATTAGGTCTTAAAAATAAAAATAATCGTTAAATCTAACATCAACTTTATTTTACTATCAATTTTGTAACACTTAAATTATTTAACTGATAAATTGTTCGAAATGAGCCCCGTCGTTCCGGCTACACAACATTAGTCGCCGTTGAAATTCATTTCTTGTAGCCTTCAGCAAAGTGTTGTGGTGTATGCCCCTAATAACATTTTCTATCGCAATCCTTAGCTCTTGAACGGTTTCATAGCAAGTTTCATAAACAACATTTTTTACATGACCCCAAGTCCATGGGCGTCAGGTCTGGACTTCTTGCAGGCCATCAAATATGCATATAAAGCCATCATTTAAAGTAGTTTCCCTCCAGGGCCTGAGTTTAATTTCCACACTGTATAATCATCTTCCCTTGGAAATTAAGTTGCTAGATGGAAAGATGTTCAAAAAGAAACTTAAAGCTAGGTTAATATCAAAAGTTTTATTCAATCTTAATGAATATTTTGATTTAAAAACAGCATAGATGTAGAGAGAAATGTTACTATTATATTTTGTATAGAGATGTTTAAAGTATTAAAATATTTCATCAAGTTTAATGTAAGATATAATAAGTAGTATGTGTTTTAGATACATATACTGCAGAATATTGTACCCCCGATATGGGAAAACTGTTGTCACTTAAGTTTACATACAACCACCATGTACTAACACAGTTTTTACAATAAAAATATATTCTATTCTATGCTATATAAAAAAAATTGTCTGAAGTACTGAAACATGCACTGGGTTGCGGGTGCACGTAATAGTACGGTTGGCAACCCTACATTAATCAGGGGAATTACACATGTGTTTTAAGTGTGACGTTCGACGTCTAGATGAAAGCTGAATGGCTCAATACCATTGTTTTTTTTTTTGTAAATTCAAAGCAATAAGTTATGTTTCTGTTATATCTATAATATTTTTTATTGAATATGATCTATTTAATGTTATTTGACGTGTGTAAGTGAAATTTTTTAATTTGCCCATATACTGAATAAATGCTTTGACTTTTGACTTATATTTCCAGGTTATATTCGGTAGAAGAGATATTGAAGGTAGAGGATTCCATTATTGGATGTCAGATTCGGTCTCCGTTCGTTATTCTGTTGAAAAATACCCTCAACTCTACCCGTTTTTATATATCACCAGCTAGGCTATTCTGTAAGCAATCTCGACAGCGGAATCCGCGGTGAGATTCGAATTTCGTACCACGAAATTCAATCGTATCACGTTCGTAATACGGTTGAATATCGTAGTACGAAATTCGAATCTCACCGCGGATTCCGCTATCGAGATAGCTTACAGCATAGCCTAGCTGATACTTAAATATCACTCGCTCGCAACTGTCGGAACACATTAGATGTTTGGCGACAGATTTTTCAACTTTAGTTTGGTAGCTGGCTGGACACTAGAAAGTGCCCTACCATCAAGGAACCAATACCTACTACAGTAATACAAGCTTGTCCAACACCAGTTGTATCTTGCCAGCTTACTATAACATCCTTAAGTAACCCCACGGCTTTTTCCTTTACCGGAGGGCTACTGTGAAACCGCACATACATATTTTAATGTTTTATGATAAGAAAATCCGCCAGCGCTCGGCAAGATCTTAACTTAGTATCAATTCCATACCGAACAGGACATGACTTAAACTTAAACTTGGTGCAAACAGGAACTGTTCGGGGATCTCACGAACATAGTTTCTTCTAAACTGGCTATTGAAGAGGACTGATGCGAGCAAAGAAAGCTTCATCCTCAAATCATTATATGGCCAACAAATCATATGAAAAAACACTTACGGAGTTGTCCGCCACAGCTCATTATTATTTTGCTCTGAAATCAATGCAAACATTTTATTACACAGTAAAATTCTATACCTAAAAATGAGGGAATATTTTTGAAAGGTTAAATATTGGCTTTATGCGGCAACGCATGGCGAATATTGACTATTACTAGCTGTGCCCGCGACTTTGTCCGCGTGGAATAGTGTCTTTGGGTAGCATTAACTAATAAGAATAAGACACATACGTATCCAAGCTACACCGCACCCTACCACGCCACGCTAATCCCCCTTCCCCTCACTTACCCTCCCCTCCCCTTCCCCTCACTCCAACTTCCCCTCCCCTAACTTACCCTAGGTAGGTAGGTAGGTAGACCATAACCTAGGTAACAAACATTCTTATATATAAAACTAGCTGACCCGGCAAACGTTGTTTTGCCATATAAATAAATGGCTATTAAAAAATAAGGGTTGATCGTAGAAGGGTGAAAATTGAGGGTTGTATGTATTTTTGTATGTTGTATCATAAAAAAATAGAAATTAAAATTTTGTCTAAAAAATAAAAAAATAAATTTAGGGGTGGACTACCCCTAACATTTAGGGGGATGAAAAATAGATGTTGGCCGATTCTCATAGATACCGGATAAGCACAAAAAATGTCATCAAAATCGGTCAAGCCGTTTCGGAGGAGTATGGCAACGAAAACTGTGACACGAGAATTTTATATATTAGATAATAAAACTCGAGCTGGGCCGATTTAGCTGATTATGGTTTTAAAATGTTTGTCGTAGTCCAGGGAAGTCCAGAATTGCGAGGAAGATAGTAAAAACAACAATATTCAATAACAAATTCCCATATAAACTGTTCTATTACCTACTTTCCTGTCAAGTGGGGACGTTCGTCCCTTCGGTACGGTAGGGTAGACTCGCGTATCGACTAGCGACTCGGTAGATCGCGTAGGTAATATATATTTTTTTCTTTTGATTGTTGTCCCAAGTAGTCATTGTTGGTTTGTTCAGAAATTTTTGTCATTGTATTGACATATTTCGATGGTTTGATGGATGATTTTTTGATGGATAAGGTGCTTCCATACATGGGTATTTGCTATTTGTGTATAAAAAAAAAGTTAAAGTTTTTAGTCAAAAAAAAAAATGGCCAAGTCAAAAGTACCTATAACCGGCGAGCATGTATGAAGACGCTCATGAAAGTTGAAGAAGCGAAGGAGGTATGTCAGGATCGTAGCATGTGGAAAGAAGTAGTCTCTGCCTACCCCAACGGGAAAAAGGCGTGATTGTATGTATGTATGTATGTATGTGTATAAAAACCGATAAAAACAGAATGAAATAAAATAATTAAGTGGGTCCTCATACAAGAAACGTGTTTTTGAGGATCTTTATGCTCGATCTTACAAACCTTAATATATAAAGACTTAAAATGTAGATAGATAGATAGATAAATACTTTATTTGCACACCAATAATACAGAAAATACTTAAGGTAACAGACTTATTCTAAGTAATGCAAAGGGCGGTCTTATCGCTTAAAGTGATTATTTGTACTCATGGTGTATATTGCAATGGCTGCTATAAGATCAAATAATAAAAACTAAATTAAAAATTAAAGGGGGTCCCCATATGAGAAACGTATTTTTCGGCAAATATTGTTCAATTGGAACCTAGCGTGTGCGGGTACAACTCGCATTTGGATAGTTTATTAGGGTTCCGTACACAAAGGGTAAAACGGGACCCTATTACTAAGACTACGCTGTCCGTCTGTCTGTCCGTCTGTCACCAGACTATAGCTCATTAACCGTGATAGTTAGACAGTTGACATTTTCACAGATGGTGTATTTCTGTTGCCACTAGAACAACAAATACTAAAAATAAAATAAAGTTAAAAATTTAAAATTAACCCCTTTTTTTGTATGGGGACCATACAAAAAAACGTGTTTTTAAACGCCATCTATCTAATTAGTTTCGGGAAAATGACATAGATGGCTCTAGTAAACGAGCCCTGTCTTTCGGATCGCGTCCAAACCACATATTCTTGGTAATATCAATTAATGAAATATATGAGGTTGAAATTCTGTTATGTTTCGTATTGTACGGAACCCTCCCTAAGAGTGCGATAAGTGACGCGATGCTGACTCGCACTTGGCCAGTTTTATTTACATTCGCGGTACGAAGTTCGCTGGGTCAGCTAGTGAAATATATATATATAGAGAATTCCTCCGGTTAAAATGATTGTTCTGTGTTTACATCATGTGAGATGTATTTTCAAACACCTTGCAAAATCGCATCACTAAAACAAATGTCTGCCACCAGGATATACTCGTATACAAAAAGTGAGTAAGTAATACCTCGGTAATAAAACTACATGAATAAGATTAAAAACTAAAACAACCGACTTCCATGCCGCGCGAGTAAGTTTCAGTAGCAAGTTTCAGACGTTTATCGTCATATTCTGGAGGATATCTGGAGATACTTCTTAGATTTCAATGAAATTACAATGGGACTATGAAAATGTACCCTACCAATTAAAAAAAGAATCATTTGAATCGGTTCACAATTTTCAAATGATTCATTTTTTTACCCATGACGGAACGGAGACTGTATATGTGTTTGGGGTGAGAGGGTGTTTCGTTTGTTTGTGTGAGCAAATCCATGTTGCCATTTTCCTCCAAAACTACTAGTCCAATTTTGATGCAGTTTTCAGTTATGGGTTCGTGTTTGATTGATGCATGTTCTTAAATAGGTGTTACGGCGTCAACTCACCAGGGGGAGCTGCAGTAAAAATTTGTTTGTGCAAATCCATGTTGCCATTTTTCTCCAAAACTAGTTCTATTTTGTCTTTAAACGGTTCGTAATTAATCAGTGGTGGTTCTTAGATAGATTTTTTGACGCTAATTTTCTAAAGGACATTGTCGTGGGTGTTTATTCAAAGTATTATTTTTGTTACTTGTCATTGTTAGGGTTCATATCCAAAGTATTCCGATAGTATTTTTTATCGAGATCATCACATCTCGATAAAAAATACTATCGGAATACTTTATATGATATATCTATTATATGATATACCTATCAAGGTATCTCCAGAGATATAGAGATAAACACCTCAAACTTAGTACTGAAAATGACATAACAATTGTCTTTTTTTAAATTGTTTTCAAAATAATATTTTGACTTGTTATAGGCATTAGGTATGCTACTTTTTTATATTATAAAGGCGAAAGTGAGTATATGTTTGTTGGAACTTCTTCACGCTAAAACTACTCAACCGAATTTAGCTGGAATTTGGTATGCACATAGCCTAGACTCTGGAATGACAAATCAGGTCAGGTACTTTTTATCCCGATAATCCCACATGAACGATGTCTAAGCAGGTGAAACCAAGTAGAACAGACTAGCTGTGCTAGACTAGACTATTTGCATGGTGGTAGGACACTATCTAGTGTCCGCCTGGCCAGCTACCACCCTCAAGCTAGAAAATCTGTCACCAAACATCTAATGTGTTCCAGCAGCTATCCTTGAGAGCCAGTTCCCATTCTAGGCCTAGCGTGCTACCATCTGCGACCGCATCATCACTTACCAACAGTTAAGAAAGTCGTCAAACGCTAGCCTATATGATATTAAAAGAAATTGGTTGTCTGTAAAGTCGGTTTACGGACGATAATTTTACGTGATAACGTCATGCGATCGTGCCTCTCGATCGCTTGTTCCGCGCTCTCGCTTGCACGCGGAACGTGACAGTTTTTCGTGCGTGCAGCCGAACTTCATCGATTTACAAGGCGTCCATTACACGGTAGGTTATCCGTCATTCAAAACCAAAAGTCATGACTGATGGTTGCTGATGCAACCAATCAAAGTATGTAAATATCGGTCAGTCACCGTCAGTCTACATTACACGATCAGATATCCATCATCATCATCATCAGTCACAGCCGTGCCTGTGAGCAAACTGACAGCAAAACCTATCGTGTAATGGATGCCTAAGACGTTATCACGTCAAAAGAGTGTGAAATGGGCAGAAAGCTTACTTTTGTGTGGATTAGTGGTGGAGTCGTTAAACAGGAGGTCCCCGGCGATGAGTGCCGTGGCGACGCTCACCAGCTGTCCTTCACGCAGTGCGGTGCTATGCTGCTCCTGCGGCCCCAACCCCAGCCTGCGTGACACACCACCACACATCATCGATACAAACATCTTTTTGTACCCGACTTCCAAAAAGGAAGAGGCTCTCAATTCGTCTGTATGTCGTTTTGAAGTGAAAACTTCCTTAGCGGCGTTGTGAACTTTTTGGGATGGGTAAAAAATGTTAAACTCACGTCAGGACCCCGCGTCAGGACGCGTGACCTGATCGAAAATTCGTAAGACGGAGGGAGAGTAGAAACTTTTTGGGATGGGTAAAAATGTTAAACTCGTGACAGGACACGTCACTTCATTGAAATTTCGTAAGACGGAGGAAGAGTAGACCAAATGCACAACGTTTATGTTCAAGTTTTCACTTCTGCCGGCACTCCCGGAGTGCAACCCGTTGTTTTTTTGCATGTATCATCATGATAATCAGCCGGTATCAGTCCACTGCTGGACGTAGGTCTCCCCCAAGACACGCTACTGAGCCCGATCTTCGGCTTTTTGTGTTTCCTGTGTCCAGTTTTGTAGGTATGTTAATTGTAAACCGATTTGAACCGTTCTTTAATTGGTAGGGTACATTTACAAGGTGGTCCCATTGTAATTTAATCGATATCTGATAAGAACTTTCAGAGATATGACGATAAACGTCTCAAACTTGCTCCAACTGACTCGCGGGGCATATGGAAGTCGGTTGTTTTAGTTTGTTTAACTATCCTAACTATTTTAAGAAAAGAAAGAAGCTTACTAGCAATGTCGGTTGCATATTACTAGTAGTCTTGTTGACCCCTCCGACTAAGCTAAATATGCTTGTGTCTGGAGTGGGTTCACGTCAATAGTGCAATGGGTGGTTTGAGATATATATCTCTGGAGATACTTATAAAATCTCAATGAATCGTATAATGGTGCCACCTTGGTGATATATATTATATTTGCATGTCGATACTACCGGCCCTGCATAATATAATAGCCCTGTACTAACATCGCGGAAAATAAAATATAATATAAAATATCGTTTGCGCGATGCAGGATCATTTAGTCAATATTGACAAGGAGAACGATGCAACACGCTTCTGTGATGCTTTTATAAGTAATAAGTTGGTATAAATAAAGGTTAATCCATCCATCTTTTTTAGGGTTCCGTACCCAAAGGGTAAAACAGGACCCTAAAAACTGTCCGTCTGTCACCAGGCTATAGCTCATTAACCGTGATAGTTAGACAGTTGAAATTTTCACAGATATCGAGTGTATTTCTGTTGCCGCTATTACAACAAATACTAAAAACAAAATAAAGTTAAAAATTAAAGGGGGTCCCCATACAAAAAACGTGTTTTTAAACGCCATCTATCTCATTCGTTTCGGCAAAATGACAAAGATGGCACTAGTAAACGAGCCCCGTCTTTCTAGATCGCGACCAAACCAAATATTCTTGGTAATATCAATTAATCAAATATATGAGTTTGAAACTCTGTTATGTTTCGTATTGTACGGAACCCTCCCTAAGTGTGCGATAAGAGACGCGATGGTGACTCGCACTTGGCCAGTTTTATTATTTAATATCTTATTGGCTAGCATTTTGACCACTATCTAATCTATACCCATGTTGGTGGGTATAGATGTTGGATGTTTGTTACGCTTTCATGCAAACACGGCTTAACATGGATTTGGTTGAAAAGGGATTCGTATGAAATTTAGCATACGGATAGTACAAAACCTGGTTGAGCACATAGGATACTTTTTAAAGCAGGAGAAGCCGCGGCGCGCTGCTAGTATTTCACGAATAATTTGACGTAGCGTCTTTTAGAGTTCACACTTACCATGAGCAATATTTTTGCATAGTCTTGTGAGTCACAGGTGATGGAAAATTGACTATTTTTTTTTAGAAACATCTAAGGGCGATAAATATTCTCTTCGACTTATAATTTAGGTTGAAACGACTATTCATCTAGAAATATAAATAAACATAAAATATCTAAATGTCTACATTACGCTGTAAGAAGTTTGGCAGGTTTGTGAAAGCATTGACGTTAGGTATCTGGTGACATTACAATACAAACTACATGGAAATGATTATCATCAATAAGTTTATATCGAACAAACAGAATAGACACATATAGAAGAAATTACTGTTTGCGTCATTTGCATGGAGCTGTGGAGCAAAGAGTATATACTGGCTGTGACGTAGTTCCCACGGTCTAGTTTTTTTTTCATATCATAGGCGCACGTTTGACCACTATCTCACATGTTATTAAGTAATGATCACGCTAGTCCTAGAATGGAAACTAGCTCTCAAGGACAGGTGCCGGAATACAACAGATGTTTGAGGGTGGCAGCTCGACAGGCGGACACCAGGATAGTGTCCTACCACCATGCAGACAATGTCTTACCACCATGCAAGAAAAAGTAAGTCCACAGACCACAAAGTGGCCTGGCAAGACAGTCAGTTATAGAACTAGAGTCAAAAATATTTGGTACTACCACAGAAATATAAACAACTTATTATTAATATTTCTGTGGTAGTAACATATATTTTTTATTGTTACTACGGTACGGTATAATTGTTTATTTTCTCTTGCAAATCCTACATTAAAGAAAAAAAAACTACTATTTCTTATATCTTATAGGCTAGCGTTTGTGGTAGAAGATGTTGTACACGCTAGGCCTAGAATACTCTGACTGTCAACGACTGTGGTACTTCCGGAACACCGTGTAGGAATAATCTTCAAGTCAACACTTTTAATAAGTAAATTACCTATATGTCATAGTTGGGCCCACGGACATTACGAACACATATTAATTACAACGTTACAACGTACAACGACCTGTAACAACTCTGTACAGGTTTGTATATTATTACACACAATCCAAATAATATAGTGTACCAGATATTACCCGCACAGGTTTGTTGTAGAGGTAGCGTAGTGCCTCCAATAACCTCCCCGTAAGTTCTGTGGGGCAGTGACCCCTTATATATCGAGACGGTGAGCTTTATGTAACATATTATTGTAACATTTTATTGTAGGTAGGCAGTTACGAGTATAACGCTTGGCGGGTCGATCGTTGCGTGATCGAGTCTTCCTACACCAGTCATATTCATTTCACATAACTTATTAGTTAGTGTAGATGTGTTCCAGTAGTTAATGTTCAGCGTTTCCCGGCGTGTAGTAGCGGGGCGAGGTAAGGGCGGGCGGGACGCGCCGCCCGCCCTACTAGGCTCGCACTGCGCCCGCCGACGCCGCGCCCGCCCGTCGTGCGCTTGCCTTCGCATGTTTCACAGTTTACGTGCGCTTCGCATATTTTAAGTGTCGCGATCACTTTGTCATTGAACTATTTTGAAAGATGGTGAACTCGTGTCAGTGATAATTATTTGTCGCCCTGAGCCGTGCTATTGTTACGTAATTGAGTTCCTAAATTGAAGAGACATACATTGAGAGGTCAGTCAATACTGTTTTAGTTAGATTAGTGATGATTTATGTTTACAGTGATAATGTGGGCTGTGGGAACTGCATGCTGGATACAACAGCAGCGTTGGGCGGGCGGCGGGCTCGGTCCGGGCGGACGAGGCTTGTCTGCAGCGGGGTAAGGTGCGGGGAGAGCGGCGGAAGGAGAGGGTCGTTAGCCATTATCCTGCTAAAGACGACTATATATCGACTATACATTATATCATTTGCTATTACGACGCTTGAAACGTAAAACCAAAAGTACTCGTAATACGTGTAACACCATCTGAAACATTGAAAAAGCGATTTGTAAAGAGAAATACATTGAAACAGTCGAGGACACTGTTTGAAGGAGTTGCGCCGTCAGCGTTATGTAAACGTATAACATCAAACACAAGTTAATGTTTTGCAGTTTTGTTTTTTTATGTGAGGGGGCTTGGCAGGCACCGCCGAGGTCGCTGACGTGTGAGCAAATAATTACTGACAGACAGTGGAGCGTAGGTGCCAGATTTCTGGATCTTAGTCTGTAAATAAATATAGTGCGGAAAACTAACTAAAAAATAGAAAATGCTAAACAGTTCCTCTAACGAGATCCTCAACGCCATGTAGAAGCATATACATGCTTCAACTATGCAGAACTACTAGTACAGATGTACGAGTAGTTCTGTGAGAACTGTAGACCTCGCGTTCCTTTATAGAAATTAAAATCCGTCCATATATAACGCTACAGCTAACTTCACCCCCTTCCTCCCATCCACTCCCCCCCTTTTGGAAATTTTATCGCCACATCTTATGTAGAATGAAGTCTTTAGAGTGCCTCTCAAATTTGATTGAAATCCGTCGATAAATGACGCTAAAACAAACTTCTCCCCTTTCCCCATCTATTTTCCCTCCAATCCAGAAACGCGATCGACAAAAATTCTCAAATAAATCAAGGAACTACGAATGAAAATTAGCACACGGCTAATTTTCGTTAAAATCGGTTGAAAAATGGGACCTGTATGCGAGAAATGACAGACAAATCCCGGACAAAAGCATTATTGGCCTAGTCAAAACTGAAACGTATCGCTCGCTCGGTCAATTAGATTCATCATCACAGCCCAGTAAAATTACAGGGCATGTGAACGCATTGTAGTGCACAATTCCGTGCAAAATTCTGTCTATCCAGAATTTTGCATGCCGCTGTATATCTGTAGACGCCATCGCTTTCAATCAGGCAAGCGTCGTGCTAGTCCTGTTATCTTATATCATTAAAAAAAAACCACTGAAGAGTTATAAAATCCAGTCCCTGGCTACATAATAAATCAGCATCAATGTACCAAATTACAGCAATGTCATCCGAACTACATTATATACAAAGTTTCATTTCGATACGACATTCATTAGGAGTAGGTTAAAATTGATTTCCAAGGTTCGTTTGTGTGTGTTGTTACAAATCTATACTAATATTATAAAGAGAGAACATTTGTATTTTTGTATGTTTGTAATGATTTGGCTCAAAAACTACTGAACTGACTTAAAAAATTATTTTACTAATACATAGAATGGACTTTCGGAATGAATCAAAGTTTAAATCAAAGGTACATTCGTGGAGACCTAATTTGTAACCTAAGTCGGCAAAAAAACGGTCGAAAAAACACGTTTCTTACGAACGCTGCTTAATTGAAAATAGATAGAAGAATATTTTCTATGCAAGAGTTGTACAACTTAATAAGACCTACAAAGAAGTCCGCGACAGCATATGTCTATCTCTTAAGGTTGACTCACAGTAACCATTTTAATCTTAACATTTTTGTTAAAAAATATTACATAACTTCCAAGGCTATTTTCAAGTATATTGTATTAATCCTTATCCAAATAATTACGTTAATTAGCTTAGCCACATATTATAGATTAAAATTGTCCTTTACAGTATATAATTCAAATTAAAACTTTAGAAGATATCACGAGTTTCACATACACGCATCGCAAAATTAATGAAATATTTGCAGTGAAACCACAGATTAGGTCATAGTTACTACGAAAATATTATTTTAAGCTTAGCTATGCTGTAGATCCACATCGATCACAATCAATTTGAAGTCAATATAGTATAATAATATGATCTATTGTGTAAAATAATATTCAACTTGGGTCGAGTGAAACTACGATAAAACAAGCATTTTAGTAATCATAACAATGGTTAATAGTTGCGCGGCATGTACTAAAAGTATAAGATTAACTGTGAGCATAAGATGTACAAAATGCAACAGTTATTTCCATCCAACCTGTGTAAATATAACCGATAAAAAAGCTATGGAGGAATTGAAATCAACATGGATATGCCCTATGTGCATCTGTAAAGCGCCAAAGAAAGATAACACGAACACTCCAGTGCGCGCTCCGACACAGGCGACGTGTGCCTCGAGCGGAGATCAGCTTGTGACAGCGCCTGCGTTCTCTCGTGCCCTAACGGTGGACCCGAAGACTCCCGATATGTTAAGCCCATGTAGCATTACTGCCCCAACAGATGATGAATCTCTGGCCTCAGAGATCCGCCTACTAAGGATTGATATAAGTGATATGAAGACGCACGTTGTGTCATTGGCGGATCATATTAGGCAATGTTCCTCGCTATTAGCAGACCACGAAAAAAAGATTACTAGCAATGAAAATAGACTTCGCCAACTGGAGGAACGCGATTGCGAAGCAGCTATGTACCGTAACAAAATTCTGGAACTACAGCACGAGCTCAACCTACGTGCCCAGGCCAGTCTGCGGAACGAAGTCGAAATATCCGGAGTCAACGAACTTCCAGAAGAAAACCCAATGCATTTGCTGCAATTAATCGGACAAAAAATAGGTGCGAGCCTAGATAGCAGCGATATTGACTATGTGATGCGCGTAGGCCCAAGAAACCGAAATACTGATGAGCACAACTCTGAAAATTCAATTAAGCAGTTACCCCGACCGATAGTAGTTCGGTTTCTACGACGACACGACCGGGAAGTTTTTCTTAAGATGAGTAAGAGTAAACGAAACCTATCGTGCTCGGACATTGGCATCTCAGGAGCATCGCGAAATGTTTATGTGAATGAACGCCTCACTCAAGAAAATAGGCAGTTATTTCGTTCGGCCCGCATGCACGCAAAAACGGCAGGGTACAAATTTTGCTGGGTTAAAAACGGTACCGTTTATGTCCGAAAGCAGGAGGGAAACCCTGCAGTACCCCTCAAGACTATGGACGATGTTCAACAGAAATGTCAAGTTAAGTCGATATAATAACTTCAATTGTTATTGTACTTGCGAAATAACAATCTATGACACTCTGCCTCATGCACCAGATATTAGGCTTGTTTTACTCGGACTGTACAGACAAGTTACTTTAAAATCGTTAATGCTATTAATGGTAATATTATTATACATATACACATCCATCAATTCTAACATACACGTTTACTCCTCTCATCACACTCAACTCCCACGCAAATCACCATCACCATTGAAACACACTCCAACACTCTCTCAGCGCGCACTCCATCACACAATTATCTACACAACCCCCACTCATGACATAAGTATGATCTCCTGGACTCTGAAAATTACATCATCTCTTTTTTTGCATTTTATTTATGGTTTTACTTAGTGTAATGGCAGATATAGAAGAAACCGTACAAATTGAGTGTCATACCCTCCCATCTATAGATTCATGTAATAATTATTTTATCAACTCTATTTATAATTTTAAAATTTTATCGCTTAATATCAGAAGTCTTCAACGAAATTTTGACGATTTTGCAGTCTCACTTAAACGAATAAACTCTGATCTGGACGTTATTATTTTTTCTGAGTGCTGGTTGTCAGAGGGGCAGATTCTAAATATACTTCCGGGTTACAACTCTTTCCGGTCTTCATCTCAAAAAAACAAATGTGGTGGAGTTGTGATGTATATTAAAAACGTACTGAAACCATCAATCCACATTTCTACTAAATTGACGCGGACTCATTGCTAATTACCGTTAACAATCGAATTTCTATTCTTGGCCTATATCGCTCACCCTCCACCTTAGATCTCAATCCTTTTATCGAATCTCTCGACTCTGTTTTAGATTCTTTAAAATCGTATCCGTTCACCATTATTGCAGGCGATATCAACCTAGACATTTGTCGCGACACTTACGATAATGATGCTAATGACTATTTAAGTCTAATGGCATCTCACGGTTTGCTTCCAGCCATCACGCATCCAACTCGCGGCAATGCGTGCCTGGATCACATTTTCATCAAAACATCAGTGAAGTCAATCGGTTTAGTCTGTAAGTCATCAATTACCGATCACGACATAACTGTTGCTGGGTTATCTTGGTCAAAACAAACATATCATACTCCAAAGTTTGTCACGAAAACAGACGTGAATGCTGCTGCAAATGATTTAAATAATGTGAACTGGTCAGATGTGCTTAAAGAGTCCTGTGTCAACGTGGCGGCCTCTCTGCTCAGTGGTACTTTATCGGATGTCATCCACAAGCATACACGTAAAATCAAAATCGGTAGAAAGTGGGTCATTATGAAACCATGGATTACTCAGGGGTTATTACGATGCATGAGACATCGTGATAAACTGCACCTCGACGCCAGATCTCATCCAAATGACCACCAACGTAGGCTGATTTATTGTCGATATCGTAACTATTGTAATAAACTAATAAAAAAGCTGAAAAATGAGCATTATAGAAATAAATTAAATGAAACTAAGCACGACTCAAAGAAACTTTGGAGGACGATCAAAGATATTTGTGAAACGTCTAGAAAGCCAAACGACTCATCCGAACTCCTCAATTACCAATCAGACGTGGAGAAATCACTCAACAACTGCAATGATTATTTTGTTTCAGTAGGCAAGAACCTAGCAGACATTATATTAAAGAAACTATGCATCTCACAAGCCGATTTGATCAACTCATACAAGTCATGTTATATGAACAGCCTTTCATTTTTCTTGTATCCCACGGATACTTTCGAAATCACTACAATAATATCTCAGCTCAATTCTGATAGCGCACCTGGCCCTGATAGTTTTACAGTACCTCTACTCAAAAAATCTGTCAAATCACTTGTAATCCCCATTACCCACATTGTTAATATAAGCATGATATCTGGTATCTTTCCGGATGTCTGGAAAATTTCTGCAATATCTTTAATACATAAAAATGGCTCCAAAAATCTGCCTGAAAACTACAGGCCAATAGCATTACTAAGTATAATTTCTAAAATACTAGAAAAAGTTGTAAACATTCGCTTGGTTTCATTCTTAGAGAAAAATAAAGTTATATCATCCAGACAATATGGATTTCGTAAGGGTAGGTCAACTGAAGACGCTGTAACCTTACTCACCAATTCGGTTGCACAGTTCATTGAAAACGGGGAAAATTGCATGGCGGTTTTCATTGATCTTGCTAAGGCATTTGACACCGTTTCGGTTGGCCTATTACTTAAGAAGTTAGAGACTCTAGGAATAAGAGGCGTAACACTAGATTGGTTTTGCAGCTACCTAACCAATCGCCGGCAATTCATCAAGATCGGTTCTTATGCAAGTTCCCCCCTCCCCATAGAATATGGCGTCCCACAGGGCAGTATTCTCGGCCCGACACTTTTTACATTATATATTAATGATATAGTTAGCTTGCAACTAAAAAATACTGATATTATAACCTACGCAGACGATACAGTCATTATCTTTCACGAAACTACTTGGGAAAACGTATTTAGACATGCCGAGGTAGGACTTTCTCAAATCCAAAACTTATTAGATCATAATTTACTAACAATAAATGTCACTAAAACAAAATACATTGCGTTCTCCAAAACACGCGCCACAAACCCTCCCAGTAATCTCTCTCTTAAAATACATGCATGTCACAAATTAATCAGTAACCAAACAATAACCTGCACATGTTCCACTATTGATAAAGTCAGTAAAATCAAATACTTGGGTGTCTTCATAGACGAAAATCTAAATTATAAAGAGCAAATCATTGATATTTCAAACCGAACAAGAAAATTAATATACGTAATGAAAAAGCTGAGAGACTGCACCCCGCTTGAAATTTTACGCGACATCTACGTAGCTCTCTGCCAATCAATACTGCAATACTGCATTACTATATGGGGAAGCGCTTGCAAAACTACATTTATAACAGTGGAAAGGGCTCAACGAGCGCTTATAAAAGTGTTACTAAAGAAACCATTTCGTTACTCTACAAACAAGCTATTAAGTGAATTCTCAGTTCTCAGTGTGCGTAAACTATATGTGTTACATGCTGCCATCAAAGCCCATAAATATTTTCTAAACCGACCAGATCATCAGGACTTACTGGCGAGACGGGCATTCCGACTACCTCTCCCTCAAGCCACCTCTAGCTTAGTTCGTAGAAGCCCAGCTTTCGCTCACCTTAATACATACAATAATATATGCAAATTTTGCAATATGAAGGACTGTAGAACCTCGACGTGTAAAAATAAATTAAAGGAATGGCTATTGCCATTATCGTACGAGGAAACAGAAAGCATGATAAAATAAAATATAATATAATAAGCGCGCACACACAAATACACACACACACATCCACACAAACACACACGCACATATACAAACACACACACATACATACACGAATCCGGTCACATCCATCTTTCCTTGTTATTTGTAATTTTTATACTCTTTTGTTCTTGTTTAAAATAGTGAGATAAGTTAGGTAAAAAATGTACACTTTAAATAAATATATATATATATATATGTAAAAAAGCTAGTATATAAACAAATGTACTTTGATCGAACACAGTGTGACATGTGTTAGTAATACCGAATCGTAAATTGTTAAGCACTCAGAAACCCAAGACACAGGCTCACCGCCTAGTTTGGGCTTCACAGATCTTCTTGTCAGAATTTAGGCATCTAATACTTAATTATTATCATGTAAACTATGTGTGAAATCTTTTTGGAAAAAACATTATTATTAACTATATATATAATCATATAATATTTTAAACCACCCCGAGTGATCTATGTATACCTAATCTTTTCATTAAAAGCATTCCAATGACTCTAAATACGACATTTAAAATCTGAGCTCTAAGTTGGTGAGGATTTGAGTATTCTGTAGAGTCCAGGAGATGTCCCAGCATCAGGTCAATGCTTCCATGTTCTTACAATCTCGTTGAAGACGAAGATTTTCGAATTGATCAGACCTATGAAAGTTGATTTCATAGCGCAATTAACTAGAAAAAAGCTCATAGTTTTATAATGATTGAACGAATTTTCATAAATCAAAGCTAAGAAAACACTCGATGAAGACATCTATCAAACAAAAAAAAAAATCTATCAATAATAAAAACAAAATCGGTTCATCCGGTTAGGTGCTAAGATGCTACAGACACACACAGATACACACGTTAAACGTATATTACCCCTACATTTTGCGTCGGGGAACGCCGTAAGGTTACGGCGGCAGATGTTCTCCTTGGTGGTAAGCTACTTTTTGGTAGATTTAATGTACCCACTACCACTGTACGAAAACTCATGATTCATGAATGCACATAAAACTTTCATTGGTAGGTATATAGCTAGGATTAGAACCAATGACCGTCGGGTCAGAATCAGGGTCACTATCCTTTACGCCAAAGGGCCGTCCAATATCACTACGTAAGTATTATAAAACAAAGTCCATCACTGCGTCTGTCTATCTGTTCGCAATAATCTCAATAGCTACTGAACGGATTATCATGCAGTTTTCACCAATAGCCAGAGTGTCTATGAGGAAGGTTTAGGTGCATAATTCGTTAAGGTTTTGTGTAAATTGGATGAAATTTGACGATGATTGTTAAATATGTTCATATTGTATATTCGATGCAACAAACTGATGCAAATTTTGTAGGCATATATGTTCTACCCGTGCGAAGCCGGGGCGGGCTGCTAGTGTACTAATAAAAGCGTGGTAGATACGCGTCACATATTTACTAGGAAGGCACTCACATTGTTGTTATTTTTATTTATTGGAAAGGTTAATAACCTATGACATAATTTATAATTGAACTGGATTTGCCTCGCTGTGCCCGCGTTAAAAAGTATAATATGGTCTAATCCATAATGCTGGTTCCATATTCCTGTGCAAATTCTAGCTAAATCGGTCCAGTTGTCTGACCGCGAAGAAGTCCCAAACAAACAATTATTTGTTTGTTTGGGACTTTTGTATACTTACGACCAGTTTGTATACTTATGTATACAAACTGACTTTCGCATTTAAAATATTGGTGTTGATAAATGAATGTATAGTTTGAAACCACACACTTTTATCATCATTCATCAAAATCATCACATTGCTAACAGTGCTATTTTATTAATTAATATTTAGATTAGATATTACACGGAATAGTTAATACGTGTATTACATAATTATCCTAGGTGTGTCTATGATTCATATGCTTGTACAGTCCACTGCTACGAGTACACCGGGATCCCTAGAGCGAAGGAATTGTTTTATAAAATAATAATATCGTTTAAAAACTAAAAAAGAACCGACTTCAATGCCGCGCTATTCAATTTCAGTACCAATTTTGAGATGTTTATCTCAATATCTCTGGAGATACTTATCATAACTCGATGAAATTACCATGGTACCACACTTGGGATATCTCCTTTCGAACAAAAAAAGAATAATCAAAATCGGTTCATAAACGACGAAGTTATCCGCGAACAAACATTAAAAAAAAATATATATATATATACGGTCGAATTGAGAAACCTCCTCCTTTTTTTGAAGTCGGTTAAAAAGAAAGAACGAAATGTAAGTAAATCCCACTACTATCATCCTAATCATCATTAACAGCCAGTATTCGTCAACTGATGAACGTAGTTACTCTGATGGATAAGGTGGAGAACAGCCTGATAAAGGAATGTTGTGGTGTCGTAGAAGATGTAGTGACAAAGATAGAGAGGGGGGTGCTTAGATGGTTTGGACATCTAGAGAGGATGGATGAAGCAAGAATGACGAAGCAGATTTATGAGACGAGTGTGAATGGGCCAGCCGGTAGAGGTCGACCTAGGCGAACGTATCACGACCAGATCGGAGACTTTTTAAAGAAAGGCCAAGTCAAAAGTACCTATAACCGGCGAGCATTCTGTGAATAGAATAGTATGTAGTAAAAAGTACGAAGAATTGTATGTATGTATAATTATGCTATCAGTGTGTGAGTAGGCGCAAAGTCGGCGGTCCATCCTCTCATTTCATTACCATCTGCCACTCCTGGACTAGAAATTCCAGACAAGACAGACAAGAGCTTCAATAAATTAGTAAACGCCTGCCGTCCTTGTAAATGTTTCCAAACTGACTACATCTAATGTAATAGATAACACAGTGTAGATAGAGTCTGTGCAAAAAGAGAACCGTCTTAGAAAATTGAGGGCGCGCGTGTTGTTGGTTCTAATTTACTGTTTTTGTTGCGTTGACATTGCTCTGTCACTGCCAATACGACTAAAAATGTTTGATACCTTGGTTTAAAAGCCATAAGAAGAAGAAGAAGATACCTTGGTAGGTACCTAGTCGAATCATTATCGGGTGGTACCAGGTAGGTCCTTCCCTACCTTTAAATTTTAGTTCATCGTAAAGCCGCGACGGTTTTCTTTTTGGACAGTCTCTACACGCTTGTATAGTTTGATTGGAGTGGCAGTATTAGAGTGCAGCCTCAGTGCTTACTAATTTGTGAAGTATGCGGTGTGTATTGAGATTGATGCGTAGGTCGGGGCTGGCAGAGCCGCAGCCGGCAGCGCTGGGCCACGGGTCGGCTTGCTTATTGGACGCAGTGCCGCGCCGCCAGCCGCTCTCGCCGCTCTCGCCGCTCGCGCCGCTCGCTCCAACCACCCACTCCCAGAGAAAAACGTATGTACCTACATCACATATACACACTCTCTATACATTTTATTACACTAAACCATTTTTATTTAATGCGAATTGATGTTTATCCATTGATCATTGCCGTAGCTATTAACGTGGTGTCAACAAAAATCTTTGTAAATTTTTTATGGTTTGCGTTTATGTTGATAATTTCCTATTTATTTTGAGATTATTAACTTATAATTTTGAAGTTATAAAATAATACACGATGTATCTACAAAATTTGTGGGTTGACTACGTGGATCTAAGCTCAAAATTAACAACATGAAAAACTGTTCACAGAAATTGTGATGATGATAAAGATATTCGAATAATTGTTCAGTTGTTCAATGCAGGTCAGCTTAGGACGGGTTAGGTCAGATAAGTACATAGATAAAGATTGTGGCCAAATGCTTCTAATCTTTTTAAATGTAATAAAAAAAACATATATATATATATATATATATATATATATGTATCACCCCGCTATCTCTACAATGTATAATATCAATAACAAAATACGTCTCATGACAAAACAATCACAGTTTGTGATTTTTCTTTAATGACTAGCTGACCCGGCAAACGTTGTTTTGCCATATAAATAATTTCCTATTACTAAAATGGCTATTAAAAAATAAGGGTTGATCGTAGAAGGGTGATAATTGAGGATTGTATGTATTTTTGTATGTTGTATCATAAAAAAATAGAAATTAAAAATTTTGTCTAAAAAATAAAAAATAAAATTTAGGGGTGGACTACCCCTAACATTTAGGGGGATGAAAAATAGATGTTGGCCGATTCTCATAGATACCGCATAAGCACAAAAAATTTCATCAAAATCGGTCAAGCCGTTTCGGAGGAGTATGGCAACGAAAACTGTGACACGAGAATTTTATATATTAGATTACTCGCAATGTGGGTTGCACATTACTAATATTCTTGTTAACCTCCAACTAAGCTGAATATGCTTGTGTCTGGAGTGGGTTCACGTCAATAGTGCAATTGGTGGGGTAGGAACCGAACTCACGACCTCTCGATCGTCAGTCCGACACCTTATCCATTGGGCTACTGCCGCCCATATAATTATAAACAACATCAGTCATAAATAACAAATAATTAGGTAAATAATTAATTAGTAACGAAAAATTATAATTGAGTAGATTAGATTATAATATAGGTTACAAAACCGACAGCTGAAATGAAAACGTAAAGTTGAACGAACTACTTGGCGACTTTGAAAGCCCCTGATGGCCAATAAAGTGTTTATATCAATGAAACCGCACGTTCCTCAAATCATGTGTGAGTGTAATTTTATTGAACTCTCAATATTAGAACTGCAAACGCATTGAATCAGCGGAGTCGTCACGCCACTCGCAACAGGATGCCCCCAGTAAAGTAGAGTTCCTGCCGCGCCCGAAATGAGTGCCTCTTCCTACGCTACCGGCTACACTTAGCAACTCTCTATTAGCCCAAACGAAGCGCTCCCGTGACTGACACTCGATCGTTCACCACTCATATCTACTAGCTACGTCGATTGTTGGAACTGACAAGGCACAGTAATCAGTCGGCAGGCGCGTCTTGGCACGTCGCTGCGGGGGAAATATTATCAGTAACGTTTCGGTTGAACGACACGATTTCGTCAAAAACAGAGCGACACACATCTGGACAAGAATAGGCAGAGAACGTGAGACTTGTATGGACTAATTCATTAATTTTATTCACAACATGGTGACGGCATCGTGGTCGACTACCTCGATACCGTCTCCTATATCGTGTATTAGGTCATGATTCTGTAGTCTCGGCCTAATATGCCATTATTCTGATGGTTTTCTATACTTAAGATAAAGTTGTAAGTAAAATCTTATTGTCTAAGTATATATTATACTTTTTATTCATAGCTTCTATCCTGTCCATCCAGAGCTAGTCAGGAAGAGATAGCTATTAGCGAAAAGACCGCCCATTGTTACACATTGTAGTAAAGATTATAATATACTAGCTGTTACCCGCGGCTTCACCCGCGTTATTTGTGTCTTTATGACCATTGAGGTCTAGATCGATGATCTCTTAGGCCAAGTCACCATAGATGACCCTCAAAGTCGAACTCAATATTCACTATTGTTAAAGTCATTAATCATTTTGGTTAGGTATACGAAGTTCTGCTGTTTAAATTTTTCACTCACCACAACAACATTCCTGAAACATTTCTTACAAAGAAAATAAGGTGCTGCGCGAGCGTAGCGAGCGCTATTATTGGGCGAGTGAACATTTTTTATGACTTTTTATAGCCCTGATAGTTTAATGACCTAATAATCAAGTCAATACAGATGACTCTTAGGACGAACTCGAAATCGTCTATTGTTAAAATCATTAATCATTACTTGGTACTTGGTAAACCTAACCAAGGTCATTATGATTATTGAAGGTTGTACTGTTTGAATTTATAAACTCGTTTTGATGCATGTGGCTATTAAAATACAAAAATGCTGAAATATTACCTACAAAGTAGATATAACAAATGCTTGCGCGACCAGAGCGAGCGATATTACGGCGCGAGCGAAGCGAGCGCGAAAAATTTTTACGACCTTTTATGACCCTGACAGTTTTTATTACCTACTAAGTTAACACTGCTGACACAAAAGTTAAACTTGATATTCACTTATTGTAAGGTTATTAATCATTATGATTATTGAAGGTTGTTTCAATTTATGGCTTCATTTTGATGCATGTGGCTGTTAAAATACAAAAAATGCTGAAATATTAACTGCAAAGTAGATAAAACAAATGTTTGCGCGAGCGTTGCGAGCAATATTACTGCGCGAGCGTAGTAAGCGCTATCACTGCGCGAGCAAAGCGAGCGCGAAAAATTTTTACGACCTTGATTATAAAATACCGACTATTACACGACCACGACTATTTTACGACCTTTCATGACCCTGGCAGTTTTTATGACCTGCTAAGTTAACACTGATGACAAATGTTTGCGCGTGCGCAGCGAGCGCGAAAAATTTTTACGTCTTTTTATGACCCTGACAGTTTTTATGACCTACCTAAGTCAAGACCGATGGTTAAACTTGATATCCACTTATTTTAAGGTAACAAATCATTATGATTATTGAAGGTTGTACTGTTTCAATTTATAAACTCGTTTTGATGCATGTGGCTATTAAAATACTAAAAATGGTGAAATTTTACCTGCAAAGTAGATAAAACAAATGTTTGCGCGAGCGTAGCGAGCAATATTACTGCGCGAGCGTAGTAAGCGCTATCACTGCGCGAGCAAAGCGAGAACGAAAAATTTTTACGACCTTTTATGACCCTGACAGTTTTTATGACCTACTAAGTCAAGACCGATGACACAAAGGTTAAACTTGATATCCACTCATTTTAAGGTTAATAATTATTATGATTATTGAAGGTTGTACTGTTTCAATTTAAAAACTCGTTTTGATGCATGTGGCTATTAAAATACAAAAATGCTGAAATATGACCTACAAAGTAGATAAAACAAAAGTTTGCGCGAGCATAGCGAGCGCGAAACTTTTTACGTCTTTTTATGACCCTGACAGTTTTTATGACCTTCTAAAACAACACTGATGGCCCTAAGGTTAAACTTGATATCCACTTATTTTAAGGTAAAAAAATATTATGATTATTGAAGGTTGTACTGTTCCAAATATGACTCGTTTTGATGAATAAGGCTATTTAAATACAAAAGTTGCTGAAATGTTTCCTACAAAGTAGATATAACAAATGCTTGCGCAACCAGAGCGAGCGCTATTACTGCGCGAGCGTAGCAAGCAATATTACTGCGCGAGCGAAGCGAGCGCGAAAAATTTTTACAACCTTTTATGACCCTGACAGTTTTTATGACCTACTAAGTTAACACTGCTGACACAAAAGTTAAACTTGATATTCACTTATTTTAAGGTTATTCATCATTATGATTATTGAAGGTTGTACTGTTTCAATTTATAGCTTCGTTTTGATGCATCTGGCTATTAAAATACAAAAAATGCTGAAATATTACCTGCAAAGTAGATAAAAGAAATGTTTGCGCGAGCGCAGCGAGGGCCATCAATGCGCGAGCGAAGCGAGCGCGAAAAAATGTTACGACCTATTATGACCCTGACAGTTTTTATGACCTACTAAGTCAACACTGATGACACAAAAGTTAAACTTGATATCCACTTATTTTAAGGTTATTAATCATTATGATTATTGAAGGTTGTACTATTTCAATTTATGGCTTCGATTTGATGCATGTGGCTATAAAAATACAAAAATGCTGAAATATGACCTACAAAGTAGATAAAACAAAAGTTTGCGCGAGCATAGCGAGCGCGAAACTTTTTACGTCTTTTTATGACCCTGACAGTTTTTATGACCTTCTAAAACAACACTGATGGCCCTAAGGTTAAACTTGATATCCACTTATTTTAAGGTAAAAAAATATTATGATTATTGAAGGTTGTACTGTTCCAAATATGACTCGTTTTGATGAATAAGGCTATTTAAATACAAAAGTTGCTGAAATGTTTCCTACAAAGTAGATATAACAAATGCTTGCGCAACCAGAGCGAGCGCTATTACTGCGCGAGCGTAGCAAGCAATATTACTGCGCGAGCGAAGCGAGCGCGAAAAATTTTTACAACCTTTTATGACCCTGACAGTTTTTATGACCTACTAAGTTAACACTGCTGACACAAAAGTTAAACTTGATATTCACTTATTTTAAGGTTATTCATCATTATGATTATTGAAGGTTGTACTGTTTCAATTTATAGCTTCGTTTTGATGCATCTGGCTATTAAAATACAAAAAATGCTGAAATATTACCTGCAAAGTAGATAAAAGAAATGTTTGCGCGAGCGCAGCGAGGGCCATCAATGCGCGAGCGAAGCGAGCGCGAAAAAATGTTACGACCTATTATGACCCTGACAGTTTTTATGACCTACTAAGTCAACACTGATGACACAAAAGTTAAACTTGATATCCACTTATTTTAAGGTTATTAATCATTATGATTATTGAAGGTTGTACTATTTCAATTTATGGCTTCGATTTGATGCATGTGGCTATAAAAATACAAAAATGCTGAAATATTACCTGCAAAGGAGATAAAAGAAAAGTTTGCGCGAGCGAAGCGAGCGCGAAAAATTTTTCCGTCTTTTTATGATCCTGACAGTTTTTATGACCTTCTAAGTCAAGACCGATGACCCTAAGGTTAAACTTGATATCCACTTATTTTAAGGTAAAAATCATTATGATTATTGAAGGTTGGACTATTTCAATTTATAAATTCGTTTTGATTCATTTGGCTATTAAAATACAAAAATGCTGAATTATTACCTACAAAGTAGATCAAACAAATTATTGCGCGAGCGCAGCGAGCGCTATCACTGCGCGAGCGATGTGAGCGCGAACATTTTTACGTTTTATGACCCTGACAGTTTTTGTAACCTACTAAGTCAACACCGATGACCACCTGTTAAAACACGAATGTTTTTGAAACACTTTCTACAAAGCAGATAAAACACGTTGGGCAAGCAAAGGCATCGCGTAAAGTTTGATGACTTTTAATGACCCTGACAGTTTTATGGCCTAATTAAGGCACTTATTAAGTGTAGTCTTTATAGATGAACCTAAGGTCAAACTTTTATGATTATGCAAAGTCTATGTAAAGTTAACAAAAAATATAGGCACCCGCACTTAACTGCCGAAAAAAAGTATTCTTTGCCCTTTTATGCCCTATTAAATATCTTTGTACAAAATTTCATCAGAATCGGTCAAGCCTATTGGCCGAAAAAAGGCCACACATTAACAAAATTCTATAATAAAAATATAGACAACCGAAATTTCCACCCAAAACAAAAGTATTCGTTGTCCTTCTATGTCTTTTTGACTGTCTGTGCACAAAATTTCAGCTTGAATTGTTAACCCGTTTGACCGAGAGTTGGCCACACATTTACAAAGTTCAATTTAAAAATTCTGGACACCTGGACTTGACTGCCAGAAAAATAGTATCCTATGTGATTCTATGCAATATGAACTGAAATATGTATACAATTTCAGCTGAATCGGTCAAGCTGTTGAGCTGATAAGAGGCCACACATTCACAAAATTCAATAAAAAAAACCTAAACACTCAGACTCGATAGCTAAAAAAAATTATCCGATATCCTATTCTGCCCTATGAACTGTCTTTATACAACATTTCAGGCAAATCGGTCTAACAGTTTATTCTAGAAGAGGTCTCATATTTACAAAATTCAATTAAAAATATCTGGACCCCCTGACTCGATAGCCAAAAAAAAAGTATTCTATATTTTAGTCTGCCTTATGAACTGTCTTTATAGAACATTTCAAGCAAATCGGTCAAGCCGTTTATTCGAGAAGAGGTCTTATATTTACAAAATTCAATTAAACATATCTGGACCCCCTGACTCGACAGCCAGAAAAAAAGTATCCTATATCCTTTTCTGCCCTATGACATGTATTCATACAAAATTTCAAGCAAATCGGTCAAGCCATTTATTCGAGAAGAGGTCTTATATTTACTTAATTCAATTAAAAATATCTGGACCCCCTGACTCGACAGCCAGAAAAAAAGTATCTTATATCTTATTTTGCCCTATGACATGTATTCATACAAAATGTCAGGCAAATCGGTCAAGCCGTTTATTCGAGAAGAGGTCTTATATTTACTTAATTCAATTAAACATATTTGGACCCCCTGACTCGATAGCCAGAAAAAAAGTATTCTATACTCTATTCTGCCTTATGAACTGTCTTTATACAACATTTCAAGCAAATCGTCCCAGCCGTTTATTCGAGAAGAGGTCCTTTATTTACGAAATCAATTTAAAATATCTGGACCCCCTGACTCGACAGCCAGAAAAAAAGTATCTTATATCCTTTTCTGCCCTATGACATGTATTCATACAAAATTTCAGGCAAATCGGTCAAGCCGCTTATTCGAGAAGAAGTCTTATATTTACAAAATTCAAATGAAAATATCTGGACCCCCTGACTCGATAGCCAAAAAAAAAGTATCCTATATCCTATTCTGCCTTATGTACTATCTTTGTACAAAATTTCAGCCAAATCGGTCAAGCCGTTTGACCGTGAAGAAGTCCCAAACAAACAAACAAACAAACAAACAAATAAACAAACTGACTTTCGCATTTATAATATTGGTGTTGATTGGTGTTGATTGGTGTTGATAACTTATTTTTATCTTATTATGGTGTAAAAATTATAATGTATATTTGATATATTTGCCTCGTGAAGGACAGACAGGATAATATCACATCAGATATGCAGTAAAGCAATGATATTTTTGTTTGGCCAATTTAATAAAAAAAGTCGAAGTTAGGAAATTAATCATGTTCTCCCTAGAGGCAGGATCCAGGATGTGGCCTCCTGTCTGCTCAGCCTCAGACTGCTACTCCAGTTACATTAAAGACAGTTACCTCCCTCCCTACCCCAAAAAGATAGACAGGCGGCAGGCCCTCTGCCCTCTCCTTCCAGGATCCTTTATTTTAATTCATTTAGCTAAATAATCGTTTTAAAGAAAGGCCAAGTCAAAAGTACCTATAACTGGCGAGCATGTATGAAGACGCTCATGAAAGTGGAAGAAACCAAAGAGGTATGTAAGGATCGTAGCATGTGGAAAGAAGTAGTCTCTGCCTTCCTCAAACGGGAAAAAGACGTGATTTTATGTATGTATTTAGTAATAACTAAAACTTAATTGTATTAATATTCATTTTAATTGCCGAGTTTGTATGTATATATATGTGGGTCATTGAAGCTAAATTAGAACTACTGCCTAACGTTTGTTGTACTAAGATACCTCGAGCTGACCTGATGATGGAGCCGGCCTGTAAGGACTGGAACTTAGTAATGGCAAATGGTACATTGGTACTTTTGATTGCACATGGCTTAAAAAAAGTTTTACATTTTTAATTCATATTTATTGTATACCCATTCGGTAGCTTCTCGTGTATTTAAAAGATCAGTTCGTCTCATGTTCTAAAATCTGCGAATGTATTTTGTAATTAACTGTAAAGCGAACGCTATTTTTGAGCGCCGCGACCACGTAATTTATACCTGAATATGAGAAAAGAAGTTCAGGCTTATTTTGCAGGGGTATTACACCACACTGACTCAGAGTCCCTAATCCCAGTCAGGGTTCCTAATTAGGGAGCAAGACAGGACACGGTCCGCTTAAACATGTGCAGATAAAACTTGGAGAGTTAGGGCGCCTAATTAGGGGCAACGCCGATCCTTAATTAGGGACCCTGATTTAGTGTTAGTGTCGTGTAATACCCCTTTTAGTGGAGGCCTATGTCCAGCAGTGGACCGACACCGGCTGATTATGATGATGATGATGTGAAAAACCCATATCTTTTATAAGATAAATCTAAGAAACTATAAAAGGAGTAACTTATAATTGACAATTTGGCAATCATAGCATCGGTGGCATGCACTGGTTACTCTACATTTTGAGGATACATGGTTTTGGTAAGAAATACATTTCAAAAAAGAGAACGAGAATATTATGAAAAAATAAAAAAGTCTGAACTAAAGATCTTAGGCATTCATATTTCAGTCTTGCGCTGGAAACAACACATCTGTTTTACGCTGTCAGACCCCGGCCAAAGTAGGCCAATAAAAATAAATAACTGGAAATAACAATTAAAATTAGAATCCTTATGACCAAAACCATATATCGTCGTTGTACGGCGGTTGGTCGTAGAAATGCTCAAACATTATCTTTTATACTTACCTGTGGCCAAAGATAAGTAAGGGCTACCCATATCTGCTGCGGCTGAGCAAGTCCTCGGGAACGATGTGTGTAATGAACATGGCGGTATAATACGGTTTGTTGTGCACAGGAGATGGCCGGCTCGGGCGAGAGCGTGCAGCTGCAGGAGGTGACGTCATCGCCAGCGCACGCCGCTGACCGCTCGCCCGATCACCTGCCACTCAAGTCAGTATCACACACACACACACACACACACACACACACACACACACACACACACACACACACACACACACACACACACACGGTCTTAGATCCCGTCATACAACGACCTCCACCGAGCTGCTTAAGGGATCAAACACATTTTATATGTAATTTAAAATATCAAAAAATATATTGCATATGGGTTGCCTAACAAATTTCAGGCCAGGATATTTTTAATTAATTTAAAAAAAAAAGAAATATTTAAATATTTCACCGGTTTGGTTAATAGATAAATTCTATACCAATCGAAAGTATGCAGCCCATAGTATATTAAAAAGTTAGGTTGTCTATTTGTTTCCTGTCACAACCCTTGGGTTGCCAGGTATGATACTAGTAATTTGCACCGGTCTGGTTAATGAATGAAACTTAAATAAAAATAAAGTTTATTTCATTTCGAACACGGTGATATAGGGGTTTCCTGATCAGTCCTGAATACCGGTTGCCGAATTTAAAATGATTACATTTTGCTCCGAGTGAATGTGTGCGACTGAGAGGTCCCTACCAACCATCCCATACGCTAGAAATATATTTATATATTAAATTACATAAAAAATATGTTTGATCCATTAACCAGCTCGATGAAGGTCGTTGTATTTTGTTGCACACCCACACACGTACCCACACTTACACTCGCACACGCACTCACTCACACACAAACACACACACACGCACTCACTCACACTCACACACACACAGACACACACACACAGAGAGACACACACACATACACACACATACGCACACACGCACACTCACACACACACACACACACCCATACCCACAAACGCACTTGCACACACACATCCACACCCACACACGCACTCACACACACACACCCACACACACACACATACCCACACACGCACTTGCACACACACACACACACGCGTGTGTGGGTATGGCCCACACACGCGCTCACATATACACCATTTTATTTATGAGGGCCCAGTGGTGTCGAGTTCAATCCCTGCCGTGCACCAATGGATTTTTCTATCGAAACATTTATGTGCGCTTTTTACAGTGGCCCTCTGGTGAAGGAAAAATATCGATAAGAAACCCCCAACCCCCACATGGTGGTAAGACACTATCTAGCCGCCTGTACGCCTGGTCAGTTTCCACCCTCAAGTTAAAAAAATCTGTCGCCAAACATCTAACTAATATGTTCCGGCAGCTATCCTTGGGGTGCACGTAATAGTACGGTTGGCAACCCCACATTAATCAGGGGATTTGACGTTCGACGTTTAGATGAAAGCTGAATGGCTCAATACTTTGTTTTTTTTATTTGTAAATTCAAAGCAATAGGTTATATTTCTGTTATATTTATAATAATTATTTTTGACTATTATCTATTTAATGTTATTTGACGTGTGTAAGTGCAAATTTTTAATTTGCCCATATACTGAATAAATGGTTTACGAACACTGAGTTTTCAGTTTTGACTCAAAAGTCTTGTTCTCAAAAGTTTTGACTCAAGGTCAAAACCTTGAGTGCCAGTCTTACTATAGGCTTAGCGTGCTGCCATCCTCGACCGCATCTAGACTTACCAACAGGAGAGATAGTGGTCAAACGCTTACCTATCAAGTATTAAAAAAAATCTATTTCTCATCTGCAAGTAAAAGTCTGCAAGATATCGTTTGGACATGACTGTGTAGGTAGTCGTAAATCGTCGTTCATCATCACCTCGACATTGGCTATAGGATAGGCACTCAGTCAAGGGGGATCGTAACAACAAGGTAATCTCTATACAGATTTACCTCGTGCGGTAAGACAACTATTTATATCATTCTAGACTCTACGTTTTCTCGTGAACAATCGATTTCTGAAAGTGTCTATTTCTAACACATTGTTTTACGAGGCGGTAATTACACCTTACAGAATTCGGACGAGTTAAATTACACATACTGAATTTGTAGCTAGAATCCATTAATATTGTTACTTTACTTTTTACTTACTTTTTTACAAGCTTTATCTCTACTTCACGGCGAATTTGTCCGTCACAAATCTTGCGATTGATTTTAGAGCGACTTTCAGTGGTTCCATTGAGCTGAAATTTTGCATACATGTGTAAATCGCGTGACAATACAATAATTATGATGACATGGTGCTGATCTTATGATAGAGCTGGAAGGTGGCCAAAGGAACTCCTAAACTATACACGTTAAACCTGTCGTGTTTGGGCTCGTCGGATTTGTCTTGACTTACTCTGGTCCTAGGTTATGTTAAAGCTTGTGTTTAAAAAGGTTTTTTTTTAAATATTACATAAATATTATTGTTGAAGATTTTTGATCTTATATCTCGTCGGAATAGCCATAGATTAATGAGCTAAAGATCGGGCTCAGTGGCGTGGACAGCAGGAGCAGTGGACTCATACCGGCTGATGATGATCGATGATGATCTCGTTGAAATAGTAACAAGTGACAACTCCCAGAAGTAATATTACTTCTGGGAGTTGTCACTTGTTACTATTGTATGTACTTCTATATGTACTTCTGTGAGTTGTCACTTGTCACTCACCTCAGTAATACCACGAAACGGCAATACTCTCACTTTGGGAGTTTTCAACCGGCTTCCAAAAAGAAGGAGGTTCTCAATTCGTCTGTGTATTTTTTTTTCTTTTTTTTGTGTGTATGTTACGAGATTACTCCGTCAATTGTGAACCGATTTGAATAATTCTTTTTTTATTTGGTTGGGTACGTTTTCGAGGCGGTCCCGTTTTAATTTCATCGGGATTTGATAAGTATCTCCAGAGATATGACGATAAACGTCTCAAACTTACTACTGAAATTGACTTGAAATTGACGCGGGGCATGGAAGTCGGTTGTCTTCGTTTTTCTTATCTTAATTATTATTTATTATGATAAGTCAAGTCTGAGAGTCTAATATGAGTATAATCAAATGTAGGGTTGGTTGAGAGTACAATGTCAATATGAAAGGCATAGTTATGTGTTATGTATTTATACAACTAAGTGGTAATGTAATAGAGGAGTTATTGGTATAAAATAATAATATATAATATATACATTTCTACTATCCCTTAAAAAAAGTAATAGTCTGTTAACGGATAATAATATGCATTCTCCCCATACTGATTTACGGCGCTCAGACTTGTACTCTGGCATATCATCAGATGCCCGCACTCGGAGTATGTCGGTGAATCATGACGCGCAGTATGTTGGGAATCAAACTATCAGACCGCATCAGAATTAGCATACTTTGATCATACAACTCAAATTGCTGATGATGCTCGTAAGGCCTAGCGCATACATGCAACTTCTACATTGACCAAACTGTTTAGTCGATGTAGAAGTTGTATGTATGCGCTCGACCTGTGTGGAATTTCCGAGAAGTACACAACTCGACAAAACAGTTTAGTCGATGTAGAAGTTGAATGTATGCGCTAGGCCTAAAGCGAACTGAAGTGGAACTAGGTCGGACATGTATGCCGCATGTCAGACGACCTGTGGGTAAAATTATCTACAGAGTGGGTACCACAGAAAGTTAGGCCCGCCGCGGTATCCATCAAAGCGGAGAAGAGAGGAGATGAGAGGAGAAAAAACAGTAGACCGTGATGAGTAGAAACAAAACAAACGAAAAACAAAGAGGCCGTTTGCGAGCAGTGGGACCCACCAGGCTTATTATAATAATAAAAAGTATTAAGTATTAAAAATATTTAGTATTCAATCGACTTCCAAAAACAAGGGAGGTTCTCCATTCGTCTGTATGGTCTTTTTTGTGTGTATGTTACGCGATTACTCCGTCAATTCTGAACCGATTCGAATGATTCCTTTTGTTATCGGTAGGGTACGTTTTCGAGGTGGTCCCATTGTAATTTCATTGAGATCTGATAAGTATCTCCAGAGATATAACGATAAACGTCTCAAACTTGCTACTGAAATTGACTCGCGGGGCATTGAAGTCGGTTGCTAGTTTTTAAACTATCTTAATTATTAATGTGCTGTTTTACTCAATCGTCTGATTTAGCAAGCTTCTTTTTTGTTTTTTATTTTAAATTGAGGTTAGCGCTTGACCACCTATATATTGTACAAATGTAATATTACATTATACGAGTGTGATTGCTCTCCGGTTTCCAGGGAGGGCGAGCCGGAAGATGACTACGACCCACACAAGCACCGTCAGCTCGCCAATCCCACCAAGTGAGTTACATACACAAATACATTGTTAGGTACAACAACACTTTAGCTCTGATTATCTTGACTCGAATATCAAACAAATATAAAAAGTAAAAAATGTAAAAAAGAGTGTGTGTACTTATGTACACGCGTTAGAAGTTATACTTCTGTGGCGTATGGAAAAAAAATAACTAAAATGCGGTAGTGATTAACGACAAATATTAATATTAATCAAAATGATTTAATTTAAATAAAAAATGTTTTAAAACGTAAAAATATGACGTTAAATATGACATATACAACTTGAACATAGTCATGCCACCTAGAACTAACTTCACGGTGTAGAATTTAGGTGTCGGTGTGCGCGCGCATCGTACCACCTAGAACTAACTTCACGGTGTAGAATTTAGGTGTCGGTGTGCGCGCGCATCGTACCACCTAGAACTATCTTCATGATGTTAAATTTAGGTGTCGGTGTGCGCGCGCATCGTAAAAGTTCACTCTCATCATTTTTCTCTATCGCGCCAAAAGAAGTATAACTTCAATAAATGTATGTAAATATAAACAAATACAATAGGCGTGACGAAAGATTTTGAAATCTTTTTCCGTAATGTGGGAACACATTTACTATTCACGAAAAAACCTATATTTCGGTTATTAACTTAAGTTTAAGGAAGTTTAAAGCAATTTTTCTAATATTTTTTCAATAGTGCGCAAAAACAGCTCACATATGTCATGGCTTCGGCTGTGACGTCACGCATATTAATGACATACTTAACGTAGTATAATCTGTGACAAAGAATACACATGGGTTTTCCAAAATTTAATAACATTTTCAAGAAAACCTCATAAGAGGACATAGGCGTGACGTCATGTGCTGTGATTGGTGTTTCAATCAAAATGGCCAATTGCAGTAATTTAATGTTTTATTTTATAGAAAATCAATGTTTTATATAAAACTAAACTAGTGTTTTAAATTGTTTTTTATATGATAATGATTGAAATATGATTAATGCAGCTATGGACATGTTAAATGGAACTATTATTGTATGTAATGCTTGACATTCATAAGTGTACGATGTACCTACATGAAATAAACGATTTGAAATTGAAATTGAAATATGTATTTTCCCCAAAAATCATCAAATCTTCGATTTTTTTATACTGTCGTCATGCCTATTACAATTGTTACAATAAATATCAAATTCGCTAGACAATCGTAACAAAACTCTAAATTGAAAATAGTAGAACTGTAAAAGTTACATTTCGTAAAATTTGTTTCATGATATTTAATGTCAAGAAGTAACGATTGCCAAAGCTCTCTCTTCTACTGATATATCAAACCTCCCCCCTAGACAAAATCCAATTTCTGTATCCATTTACGCTAACGCAAGATCAAAATGTATGGGAATGAAATTTATTTTTCCGCAACAAATTAGTCACATACATTTTGAAGTTTCGTTAGCGTGAATTAAAACAGAAATTGGATTATGTACTTTGCTTGTGTTTCTGTTTAAATGTACTGTGTTTAAATGTACTGTACAGGTTAAATGACAAAACTGTCCCGTTGTTCCGAGTCGCCCGTATTGAAAAACTAAGTTCTTCTTGGGAAAATAAATTGGAAATTATATGTTTGGGTGATGGTTTCCAGCAACTGGGAGACGTTGGTGCACTTGCTGAAGTGCAGCCTGGGTACGGGTATCCTGGCGATGCCGCAGGCGTTCGCGCGCGCCGGGCTCGTGACGGGAGCTCTCGGCACCATCGTCGGTGGGTTGCTGGTAACGCACTGTCTTCACGTGCTGGTTCGTGCGCAGTACGAGTCGTGCCGACGTCAGCGGGTGCCGCTCCTGTCATACCCCGCTGCGATGGCGGCCGCCCTGGGCGCCGGCCCGTCCGCCCTGCGCCGCCTGGCGCGCCCAGCTGCCCTCGCCGTCGACATCTTCCTCGTCGTCTACCAGCTCGGCATCTGCTGCGTCTACATCGTCTTCATCGCCTCGAATATCCAAAAGGTGACTCCGACGCCTCCCCTCGATCGCGTTCTTTCTTGACGAAAGAATAAATAATAGTAGTGCAAGTACCTCGTTCTAACAAGACATTTACTAAAAAACAATAGATTTTCAAGCCCTTTTATGTGATGGCCTACTCGATAGGATTTAAAGAAAAAAAAAGTTCATCCCCACGTTATGGCGTCCAAAATCCGCCATTTTGATTTTTTCAAATATTTATGTTCTCGTTGACGTTTGAAAAATGCGAACGAACGTCGATGATCAGCGAACTGTATCTCCCTCTACTCACTCACTACTTCATTTCGGTCTGGACGGGACTTCAGAGTCCCATCTAGTATTGTGACATCTGCGACACACTGAACTATAACCACATGAGTAAAGGTTTCTTGTGCTAGAATTGAACTTTACCGTTCATAAGCTGAGGTCCAGAACGAGACGACGTGACGTAGCGTGCCGTCACAGGGCGCCGATCGCCCTACATTATCAATTGGTTTAAGTGGCACGGCTCCGGCCCCCACGAGTTTCACCTCAATGAATGGTTATAGAATAAATGTTTGATTTATTGTCGCATTGCAGAGACACATTAGGCCAAATGCCGTATGAATGTATCTGTGCTTCGTTCGCTAACTACCTGCGTATATTATGATCGAGAACATAATATTACTTACAATAATGTATCTCTCTGTTGAAATCTATCTAAACAAGAATAAGAACATGATCGACGATGCTGAGCTTGCATTATCAATGAATAAATTATTTATTTATTTATATTTTTAACTGATTTCACAAAAAGAAAGAGTTTCTCAATTCGCTATACAAAAGAAGAATTTTCCAAATCGATTACCCTGATTACTCAAAGACGCTCATCATCGTCATAATCACCATCAGCTTATCTCTGTACACTGCTGGACATAGGTGAAATTCGAAGCAAAGACGCTCGTCATTGAGTAATCGGGGAACATACATTATAAAAAAAGATTATATTGAGACCCTCCTTTTTGAAGTCGGTTAGAAACTGTTCGGATAAATGAGTCAGGAAATTGGTTCATGCGAGTACACCACCATATTATATCGATGGCGCAAGTCTATCATTCTTTACCGTAGAGTTGTCTAATGAATGTAAATCCGGCAGCTTACCTGTAGTCCTTGAGAATCACAGTATTTCAGCTCAAGTGTGTTTCACCATCTTCGACCACATAATCACTTACCACCAGGCGAGATAGAGGTCAAGGCGCTAGCCTATAAGATACAAAAAAATCGTGCAGGACTATGTTCCCAGCTCAAAAACCCACCCATTATTAGTATTTATTAAGCATAGAAGTCAGGTTGGATTGTGAATTGAACTAAAGTCAGTGGTCTAGCTTAGTTACATTGCTATATTCCAACATCAGACAAGCAATTTAGATCGCATCTTCATTTAACATCAGGTGACATAGCGATCAAGTGCTTGAAAACGACATATACAAATATATATGTATAAGTATATATCAACAACAATATTACAAATGAAAAAGTCAGTTTGTTCATTTGTTTGTTTGGGACTTCTTCACGGTCAAACGGCTGGACTGATTTAGCTGAAATTTTGTATAGAGATAGCCAGTACTATGGATTAGGCTATAGGATACTTGTTAACGCGGGCAAAGCCGCGGGACACAGCTTTACTTGTATACGCAAGTCAGTGGTGTACTCGTACATGGTTAACGTGAGTGTGTGTATGTGTACGTGCGCACACACACACACACACACGCATACACACACACCCACACTCACACACACACACACACACACACACACACACACACACACACACACACACACACACACACACACACACACACACACACACACACACACTCGCCAACACACACAAACACATCTAAGCATAATTAGTTTATTTGCTTTTAGTTTTCAAATTGTTTTATTATCCTACTTATCTCATAAGCAAGTTTTTACTTATTTTTGTTGTAAATTTTGGGAAGACACTGCTTTTTGCAACACAGTTATAAGTCAAAGCAAAAAGCAGGGTTTCAGACGTTTTTGTAAAATATGTTCGAAATAAAGCAATTTTGTATTTGTATTTGTTTGCTGTGGTAGGTGGTGGAGCCGGTGGCATCGCTGCCAGTGGAGGCATTCATGGGCATAGTGCTGTTGCCGCTGATAGCGTTCAACCTGATCCCGAGCCTGAAGCTGCTGGCCCCGTTCTCCGCGCTTGCCAATGTTCTCACGTTAGTTGGGCTTGGCATCGTGGTCTATTACCTGGCTGGCAAGCCCATCCACGACTCGCCTCTTGACCTCTGGGGCTCCGCCGCAACCTTCCCGCTCTTCTTCGGCACCATTCTGTTCGCGCTCACCGCCGTGGGAGTGGTCAGTCATCTTCTTATCTACTTTAAACTTTCGCGATTTGAACACATAGTTATAAATTTGAGGGCCCGGTGGCGTAATCAGGAGATCGGTCGGCTTTGATGCCAGAGCTACCGAGTTCAAACCCAGGCGTGCACTAATGGATTTTTCTATAGAAAAATTTATGTTGCTAACTGAGTTGCACCATCTTACTTTAACCGTAACTATAACCATAACCGTGACTCTGAGCAAACTGACAGCAAAACCTATCGTGTAATGGACGCCTTAGAATTTGAAATGTGACGTCACGAATATCAGGACCCTTCCCACCCTTTGTCACATAATGTTACACTTCATCGACCCCTCCAAGACCTCTCCCCCTTAACTTGTGACGTCCATTATCGTAAAAGGAAAATTAAATAGAAGACATTAGCGTATGCGACGCAATAGCTATAGAGATATAACCCAACTAAAATGACGAACATGTGATCCATATGCCAGCTATAAGATACAATGAACAACGTAATTTTCTCGGGTGACATGACATGACTCGCATGAAAGCGGGTGAAAGCGCAAGCAATGGAAGCAATGGGCGAATGGGCGCCACTAGATCTGGAGTCAGCTGGAGCCAAACATTAAAATTGCATACACAGAGAAGGATAAATAATTGTTGTCCGACGCTCTCTCATACTAGTGATTGTATTTTTATCCTTCTCATATTACTATTGTTGTTTTAATGCCAGGTCTATTTTAATATACTTCTTCTACGTCTATTATGGATGATCCTTAAGATGGCGGCGTGTTGCAGGTAATCGCGGTTGAGAACAACATGAAGACGCCGTCATCGTTCGGCGCGTGCTGCGGCCCGCTCAACGTCGCCATGGCAATCATTGTGCTCCTCTACGTGTCTATCGGCGCGCTTGGATATGTGTACTGCGGCGACAAGTGCAAAGACTCCATCACGCTCAACCTGCCAGAAGGACCGTCAGTACACTTCTTATAATAAACATATAAAAAAACTGACCAAGTGCAAGTCGGACTCGCACTCGTAGGGTGCCGTAACACTGTTAAGTATTCCATAACTATGATTTTTCGCAACTACAAAATTAACTTTGTTTTTCATAGTGTTTGTATGAAAAACAAAGTTATCTTTGCGGTCGCCATATCTCTAAAACTGCTGACTATATCTTGTTCAAACCAATTTTCTTTGTTAGTTTTTATTGAGATCTACAGCATATATTTTTATTAGATTTTTTACTTCCATACTTTAAAAGTTAGAGGGGGAGGGGGGGACACACATTTTACCACTTTAGACGCGTCTATCTTTCAAATGATTGACTTTGAGAAATAAACTGGCCAATTGCAAGTTGAAATCGCACTCGTAGGGTTCCGTAACACAGTAAAGTATTCTATAACTATGATATTTCGCAACTACCAAATTAACTTTGTTTTTCATAGGGTTTGTATGAAAAACAAAGTTATCTTTGCGGTTGCCATATCTCAAAAACTGCTGACTGTATCTCGTTCAAACTAATTTTCGTTGTTAGTTTTTATTGAAATCTACAGCATACATCTACGTATCAAGTTTCAATTCTGTAGTCCTAACAGTTTCGGAATAAAATGGCTGTGACATACGGACAGACAGACAGACAGACAGACATGACGAATCTATAAGGGTTCCGTTTTTTTCCATTCGGCTACGGAACCCTAAAAAGCGGCAATGGCCGAATAAGCCGGCTAAGGCATGACGATCGAGAGGTCGTGAGTTCGATCCCTTACCATTGCACTATTGACGTGAACCCACTCCAGGCACAAGCACATTTAGCTTAGTTGGAGGGGTCAACAAGACTACTAGTAATGTGCTACCTACATACAGTAAGTACTAGCTGATGCCTCTGAATCACGTCGTACACCAAGAATTTTATCACTGTTGAGCATCGTAAATCAACATAAAATACATGATTTTATTTTCATAAAAAGTTGCCTATGTTCATCCTAATGCTATAAAGTATATTCTTGTTAAATTTCAGTAAAATTGGATCATCCGTTTAGGTATGATTAGGTAACAAACAGAAAGAGTAACAGAGTTACTAATGTATTTATAATATTAGTTGGATCGTCTGGATACCCTCGGATATAACACGTACGCTTAGTCTAGTTTAGGCTATGTTTCGATCGTGTTCTTCGTCAGGAAGGAGATGATGACAATATGGCATCGTCTCACCAAGCTCAAAAACATCATTAAATCCTAGTGAGTACGTTACATTGTTAAGTAAATTATGTTACAAACTTACGATTTATTTCTGATACAAAAGCTATTCTTACTGTTAAATAAAAGTTTAAGAAGTAGTATTCATTCATACTGATTACGAGGAAAACGATGTCACCTGCCTATACCAGATAAGTACTAAAGAAAACCGAATGAGCATGTAGTAGCGCAAGATAATAAACGAGTAAAATGCTCTTTTTGTCAGATAATTTCGATTGCAAACACAAAAAAAAATTAAATAATCTCTAATACGTATTTAAAATGTTCATGTTGTTGGACAGTTGCCAGTGTCAGCGTTCAGTAATTAATTCGAGAGACAATGTGTGCAGAGTGACAGGTATCTGTTTACACCAGGCTGGCGTCGACGGTGATCGCGATGTTCGCGGTGGCGATCTTCATCAGCTACGGACTGCACTGCTACGTGCCGGTGGAGGTGGTGTGGCGAGGGTACGTGCTGCCGCGGCTCGAAGCCAACTCCGCGCCGCCCAGCAAGATCAAGGCTGCCGAGTACGGACTGCGAGTCGGACTCTGTCTCCTCACCTGTGAGTATCTCTCTACTTCTCTCTGATCGTATAACGTTTCAGGCCAGCTCCGCGCCGCCTAGCAAGCTCAAGGCTGCCGAGTACGGACTGCGAGTCGGACTTTGTCTTCTCACCTGTGAGTATCTCTCTACTTCTCTCTGATCGTACAACGTTTGAGGCCAGCTCCGCGCCGCCTAGCAAGCTCAAGGCTGCCGAGTACGGACTGCGAGTCGGACTCTGTCTCCTCTCCTGTGAGAATCACTCTACTTCTCTCTGATCGTACAACGTCCGAGGCCAGCTCCGCGCCGCCTAACAAGCTCAAGGCTGCCGAGTACGGATTGCGAGTCGGACTCTGTCTCCTCACCTGTGAGTATCTCTCTACTTCTCTCTGATGGTACAACGTTTGAGGCCAGCTCCGCGCCGCCTAACAAGCTCAAGGCTGCCGAGTACGGATTGCGAGTCGGACTCTGTCTCCTCACCTTTTAGTATCTCTCTACTTCTCTCTGATGGAACAACGTTTGAGGCCAGCTCCGCGCCGCCTAGCAAGCTCAAGGCTGCCGAGTACGGATTGCGAGTCGGACTCTGTCTCCTCACCTGTGAGTATCTCTCTACTTCTCTCTGATGGTACAACGTTTGAGGCCAGCTCCGCGTCGCCTAGCAAGCTCAAGGCTGCCGAGTACGGACTGCGAGTCGGACTCTGTCTCCTCACCTGTGAGTATCTCTCTACTTCTCTCTGTTGGTACAACGTTTGAGGCCAGCTCCGCGCCGCCTAGCAAGCTCAAGGCTGCCGAGTACAGACTGCGAGTCGGACTCTGTCTCCTCACCTGTGAGTATCTCTCTACTTCTCTCTGATGGTACAACGTTCGAGGCCAGCTCCGCGCCGCCTAGCAAGCTCAAGGCTGCCGAGTACGGACTGCGAGTCGGACTCTGTCTCCTCACCTGTGAGTATCTCTCTACTTCTCTCTGATCGTACAACGTTCGAGGCCAGCTCCGCGCCACTAATACGCACAAATATAGTTTATTGCACAGACTTAGGATTCATTACTTTGAACCCTCTTGACATTGAGATCTATGGTAATCTAGCAAAATAAATAAAAGTTATAATGGTCAGTTCTTTTTTTAATTAATTCAGCGCTTGATTCCTATCTCACCTGATAGATGCTAAGTGACAATATGATTGATTTACATTAATTTTAGTCTTGTAAGTAGTTTATAATGTACATTTTTAATGAAGCGGAAAGGATGTGAAACTAAAGTGGTCGACATAGTTCAGCGAATTAGCAAACTGAAGTGGCAGTGGGCTGGTCATATCTGCCGTAGGAACGATAACCGTTGGGGCAGATTGGTTCTAGAGTGGAGACCGCGAATCGGCAAACGTAGCGTAGGACACCCTGTGACTAGGTGGAGCGACGACATTCGCAATGCGGGGGGCAGTGACTGGAAACAAAGAACCGAAGATACTGGCCAGCTGGCCACTGGCTACGTCCAGCTGATACTGGCTGATACTGCTGATGATGATGGAAAGGATGTGTGTCAACAAGTGCTATAATTTGGTCGAGCTGCGTGATAACAAAAAAAAAATTAATGCTGCGTGATTAAAACCGGCAATAGCCCAATGGGGCGTCGGCCCGACGATCGAGAGGTCGTGAGTTCGATCCCCATCCATTGCACTTTTGACGTGAACCCACTCCAGACACAAGCATATTTAGCTTAGTTGGAGGAGTTGAAAAGAATACTACTTAAGCATCCCTCATTACTAGTAAGTTTAAAAAGACATAAAAATGACACAGGTAATACACATCTCTGGTCAGCTCATGGCGATATGATTTATTTATTTTTATTTTATTTATATTTGATTAAAACAGTATAATACTAATTACATCTTGATCATTTATTCGATTCATCGACTCAGTTCATCATTGATTGATGTGTGTTTGTGTTTGACAGTCGTGCTGGCGGTTTGCGTGCCGCGGCTTGGGCTGTTCATCTCGCTGTTCGGTGCACTGTGCCTGTCTGCGCTGGGCATCTGCTTCCCGGCTGTGATGGAGGCGTGCCTGGCCTGCCCCTCGCCGTCGCGGCTGCTAGTTGCCAAAGACGTGGCACTGTTCCTAGTGGGACTAGTGGGACTTGTAGCCGGCACTTACACCGCGCTGGTCGCCATCATCGTCTCCTTCCAGTAGCCGCACCATACGTTGCTCACTCGCCGTCCGCGTTTGTTCGCCGTCACACACCGTGCATTCAAGGGCGTCGCCAGCTTATGACTAAGGGGGAGGGGCAATGGGGCAATATTATAGAGGACAATAAATATGAACGCCGAGAGCATGAAGCGTTACACTTTGGAAGTCCTTGCCTTCTGAATTTAGGTAAGGAAGTCAATTGCTTGCACTTTGGTCGCTTTGCGGCTAGCTACATTTGATCTCTAGGGGGAGGCAACTGCCCCCCTGCCCCCCCTTGGCGACGCCCTTGCGTGCATTTACTTGACTATAAAACTGTCAATTATTACGGCAGACTAGAAAAAAACAACTGCCCAAAACTGTGTATTGCGAGGGGGATTTTAGTTTGATGATTTTGTTGCAGTTTGTAAGTGCCTGAGCTAATAGTTATAGCACACCTATAATACTCCATAGCGGTGACCGATCTGACGGCACCTTCTATGCTCAAATCGAGTAGTAAAGGTTGTTATACTGTCACAAAAAATGACTGTACACTCTTAAAAAATCGTCTGTTCTGTGGCTACAGTACATTTACACTCAAGTAATATTTTCTTTCTTTTTAATACACACAAACAACAACACATACATCAAATAAGAAGATAATAGCATAGTGGCTTGTTGCAGTAAACATTATAGCAAAGAAATAGCATTGCGATTTACAGTGAAAGTGTTGTGAAACGATGCTTTTTTAACTAATTATTATTAAATACGACCAAACTATGTACAAATTGTTATTTTACACCGTTTAAATATACACCAAGTACTACAGTTATACTGAACGTCAAACAATTATAAAATATTCGGACTGAACATTTATTCACATATTTCGAGGAAGGAAAACATTAAAAATGATTTATGGCATTTTAAGTACAGTTACATTGTATTACATCCCGAGCCACCAAACTAAGCGTTGTGAGCCTACTTACTACTTTTATAGTTAGTAGAACACAACGTTATATCGTATTGAAACAATAAATCATTGAATATGACCAAAATATATCTGAATGATTTATATGAACTTATAAGGCACTAGCAGCGCCTCGCGGTTTCAATCACGCAGTTCCCGTACCCGTGAGAATACGGGGATAAAATATAGCCTATGTTACTCGCTGATAATGTAGCTTTCCATTAGTGAAACAATTTTTAAGATCAGTCCAGTAAACTTTGAGTTAAATCGTAACAAACAACAAACAATAAATTAAACCTTTTCTCTTTATAATATTAGTTTAGACTAGATAACGCGCACGCCCGGAATTCAACAATCATTCGTTTAAGCCACATCATAATCATCTACGCATTTGTAGTTCCTAAGTCCACAGACAAACAAGTAGATGGAGTTGAGGGATTAGTATTATGATAAAACTTAAAATAATGGCCACGATGATCTTGATCACGACTGGTCCGGCATCAAACATCACCAAACTTTTATTAAACGGTTTTATTTAGTTTTTTGTTTGTTTGGGTCAAATTTTGTAATCAAAATTCCACGCCCTTCCTGCCTGTGGACAGATTGATCTGATATTTGGTACACTCACCTTTAGTTCTGATAACAAGTTCAATTATATTTTTGACATCACTCTCCTGATTTATATCGCCGTGTTTGAAATCCATTTCTATTTGATATCGCGAACGAACGCGTGGAAAGTAACGCAAAGAGCCACGCTACGTTACGGCTGTTTCTTTACTCGTGTGGTTACGGTGAATATACGGCTACGTGGCTACGCAGCTATTTGGCTACGCAGCTACGCGGCTACGTCTCCGCTACGATTCGTGTGTGCTACGCCTGTGATACATCGAATCGATAATGTTTATTTTGTAGATATATTTTAAGATTAAGTAGAGTTTCACTTAGTGAGTTTTTGTAATTAAATATTTTATTTGACTGTTTTTATTTGGTTTTAATCGTGGACTACCTTAGATTAATGGCGTAATTTTAATATGATATACCGTTGTCCCCAGTATTGCTGCCAATAACACTTGATGTACTCACTATTTGATACTAGATGTACCCCGCATGTTTGCCCGCTAAAGAAGGTATTTGTAATAAAACATTCACCGTCTTTTTTTGAAGTCGGTCAAACAGATGTATGTTATATGTTAAGAGGGAACGCTGGGTGCACTTTTCCATACAAATGTTTCCCACGTTTCCTAACTGGAAAAGGCTTCTAGAGAAAAAATCGTTTCTAGAAAAATTAAGGTATGCTGTAGCCTACGCTCCTGTCATTTGTACCAACCTTGCAAAAAGAAATATAAGCCTTCTCATCTCCTCTAGATTTTTGAAGGGTCATATTTCCATTTGCAATTGGTTGGTCAAAAAAAGAAGTATTTTCCAGGAAGGAAACTGGGGAATACATTTGTATTGAAAAGTGCACCCCGCATTTCCTCAGGTCATAAACTATCTGTGCGTTAAATGTCATCTGAATCCGTTCAGTCGTTTTTGTCTCTACTCGCTTGTACTACCTTACAGTATGATTCATGCCACTACTGGCATGCTATTTATATGGCAGCTAGCGTTGGCCTGGCATGAAAAGCTGCTTATACGGTTACAGTCGCTGGCGCTTGTTTGGTTGGCATGGCAAATTACTACTCCAGGGGCCTTATTCAGTATGACCATTTTAATGTCTTACCGTGCCGTGTTACGTTATCTCCGCGTTATGGTATTCTCTATGCCAATTAAAACGCGATAGGGTAAGGTTATGAGCGCGTTTTAAGCTGTCAAAATATCGTGACATATGAAATGAAATGAAATGAAATGAAATGAAATGCATTTATTCAGCTATGAGGACGTGTAACGCGCGCGTTTTGTATAATTTACCTATAGTGTGGCATACAGAATACAATTTTTCCATAACGTGACGTGGCGCGTTAAGGAACGCGTTACCTCATTGGTCATACTGAATAAGGCCCCAGCTCATGATTTGGAACATACTGTTGTTTTTTAAGCATAACGCAGTTGCGATTTTATCTATTTAAGAGATGATATCGAATAATTAAGATAGTTTAAAAACTAAAACGACCGACTTCCATGCCCTACGAGTCAGTTGCAGTAGCAAGTTTGAGACGTTTTTCGTCATATCTCTGGAGATACTTATCAGATCTCGATGAAATTACAATGGAACCACCTCGAAAATGTATCCTAGCAATTAAAAAAAGAATCATTCAAATCGGTTCACAATTAACGGAGTAATCGCGTAACATATTTACAAAAAAATAATAATAATAATAAATGAATAAAAAAACATACAGGCGAATTGAGAACCTCCTCCTTTTTGAAGTCAGTTGAACGGATGTGTCATTCAGTTTTTTGATATAGCTTGCACCAAAAATCATGTTAACCTTAGGACGGCCGGTATCGCTAGCTAATTACTACTATTTACTACCTCCCTAAAATAATTGTTACCTATTATATAAATTTACTGACCATCCATGCTGATCTAAGGATGGCTGGACGCATCCTTGTATATCCTGAAGGGCGCAGATTTACCAGAAGTTTATAGTTGTATACCGATAATTTCTACCTTTTTTTATGTTAGAGTAGGCAACAAGCAGACGGCCCGCCTGATGGAAAGCGGTTACCGTCGCCTATGGACAACTGCAACACCATGAGTGCTGTTCATGCGTTGAAGACCTTTAAGGATTTTGTGGATTGTATTATTTGCTACCTTCATGATTTTAAGTTTCAACTTTGTATCTATACTGTAAAAAATATAACTGACTAGCTGTGCCCCGCGGCTTCCCCCGCGTTAATTAGTTATTTCTCTTAAATCAGTCCAACCACTCAATTCACGGACAAACCGTGAAGAAGTCCCAAACAAACAGATACACTGAAACAAACTGACTTGCGCAATTATGATATTGGTGTTGTTTGAAAAAAGTAGTGCCTGGTTAAACTCTAAAGGCAATAAATAACAATATAAATAAGCGAACAAATAATTGACGTGACTTCGTTTCCTTGGTGGTTACCACAGATCTCAGTTCCACGACGGTGGTTTCAAAGTTGGAATATTACCATCATCATCATTAGCAGCCAATATTCGTCCACTGCTGGATGGCCTCTCCTATCCTATGGCATGCTACTGAGCTCCTTGTTTATTAGTGCGTCTACCAAAGCAGTGAATATCCACAATCACCCACGCTGGGCAGGCGGGTTGGGTAATCGCAGGACGTAACGCTCGCACCGGTGACGCTGCTGCCCGTCACTGGCCTGTGGCATTTTGCTGCGTTATTTAGAATGGCTATACCGTCATTGGTCGGTCGCCAGAGCCTCGTTCGCTAGTCGGCAGGATGCACCGCGGGCAGATGAGGTTGGCTGGGAGCACCAAGGTGGAATTGTGCTCCCATCGGTGGTCATCTATTTAGAATGACTCAGGGATTATTTATAGAACTATGGGTTTAACATACGGACGCGGGACAATGATGAATTAATTACAGGACATTCATAATTTGGTATGTAATTTTTATGCTTATTTACCATGTGATCTAATGTTTTAGCACAAGTAGGAAGAGTACTTTTGTTGTCTCAGGCAGTGTGATTTACCAACTCGTTAACCAACCAGTTTTGAGGCTCCTGTGACGCATTGGTAGAATTGGCTTTAACGCCAGAGGTAGCGGGTTCATTTTCCCGCTGTTCACCGATGGATTTTTCTATCAAAAATGTATGTCCGCATTTCACTATGGCCCTCCAGTGAAGGAATAACATAATTAAGAATCCACAAACCTCCGGCATGGTTTAGGTCCGCCTCGCCAGCTACCACCCTCTAGTTGGAAAAATCAGTTGCCAAAACCTTCAATGTGTTCCGGCAGCTAGCCTTAGAGCCCGTTACCATTCTAGACCTGGCGTTCTACCATCCTCGACCGCATCATCACTTACCAAAAAATGAGATAGTGGTCAAACGTAAGCCTAACCGATGTAAAAAATAAATTAAAAGGAAAAAAACAAATCACAAAGGTACGTGCTTTCATGTAGATGTTATTGGACGAGTATCGTGTCGTAGATCGGGTCTGAAAAGTATAGACGTAAGATCAAAACACAATCCTGAGTGTATTTACAGAGACCGAGTACACTGGTCGAACAATGTAACTAGGGCGATGTGACGCTACAACTGAGTACATGCTGCTCTGCTCACAAGTACTTGTATTCTCGTATACGGAATTGTTGACGACGGACGTATCCAGACAGTGACACAGAGTCATGTAGTAGTTCCTATGGAGCCAGTCCTTCATAATCATTATGCTCATCTCCGGTTTCAGGCACTGAGTGCTCACAATAACATCATGAAGCGAGACAATTCTTTCACAGATTGTACGAATAATGGCGCTTTTATTAAGTCGTCTCGCTTACTTTGGCGGTTTCAGCGCGTACGTGCATGAGCGCATGCGATGTAAATAAAAGATCGACCGAATAATTACAGTTTATTTATTGTTTCGTTGAGAGGAATACATGAGTATTGTGTGCAGTCGAGAGTGTGAGCGTGGCGCGAGGGGAGAGGTGAGGGGGTGAGGAGAGAGGGGGGTTGCGTGACGGACGTAACGGGATGCTTCGCTACAGGAAGTAATAAAAGTCTCGTTATGTGCAAGGTATTTTAACCACGATTTATTACAGAAAACACCGATCGAAATAACCTATCAGCGATGATCCACTAGCCGTGAGGTCGCTAGCCGCTACGCCCGCCGGGCGCGCGCCGCTCCGGCGCAGGCCCGACGACGGACCGGCGCCGGACCGCCGCGCGACCGGACTATTTAACAAAATTAAATATAATTAGGTACAACAAATAACATTTATTTCAATCCATAGAACCATATAAATAAATTTCAAATGAAATCACTACACGTACATGCACATACGGTGCGCACTCTTGGACGAGGCGGGGGAGCTTGGGGGAAGGGGAGGAGGGGAGGACGGTGGAGACGGAGGGGGAGGGACGAGGCGGGCGCCTCGAACCGGGTGCACCTTGCCATGCAAGTTCTCACATACGACTCCATCTTAACGCGATACCTTAATATACATATAATTTAATAACCATAAATTCATTTTACAATTTGTGGCAAACAATTTATATATTACATTGAATGTATAACGTCCGATACACAGTATTGCATAGTCATTGTATATAATTTAACAAACAAGATGGATTATCAAACGCCGTCGTCGGCGGAGTAACATACATCATATTACATACAATATAAATATCATATTTGATATGAGACGGCGGCGAGAGGATGCGTCGCGCCGTCTTCGTATCCTCACGTGTAAACCTTTATAGAAAAACCTTTTATTGTTCTCGCTTTGTATTCATAAAATACTTTCAAATGCAACAACTTCTTAGTCTTAGTTTATAAACATTATTAGTTCTTCGATTCGATAAACATTCTCAATTGACTCGATATCAACGACAAAAACCTACAAAAATATATAATAAGATCGGCACGAGTCGGGTACGGCGCGAGGCGACCGAGGCGCGCTCGGCCCGCCCCGTCTCTCTCAACTGAACCAAATCATATAAACTTTCAAAACGTTAACAACTACGGCCATAACAAAAATATACTAATAACTACTACTCTACGGAATCTACCTCCTACGTGACTATCCACTAAGTAAACTCGAAACGAATCTAGTGTTCGCTCGCTAGTCGAGGCGCCGGCCAGCGAGGCCAGCGAGGCCAGCGAGGCCAGCGAGGCCAGCGAGGCCAGCGAGGCCAGCGGGCGGCTCCGTGCGGGACAAGCGGGCGGGCCCGGCGGCTCTATACTAACTATTTACAGACCTTGAGCAAGTGCGGGCGCGAGCGCGAGCTATAAATATTCAACAACGTTACTTTACTTCCTATCGTGCGTGCGCGACGCATGCTCGGGACGGGACACGACGTGCCGTTTCATCGAAAACAACGATATATCCAAATTTAGGTCCGGGCGCCGTCGGCCGGCCGGGTCGGCCGACGCGACGAATCGGAGCTCGAACGGAACTTTGGTTACGATTCACCTATTAAACTAAGTAGTTAAAGTTACGGTAACTGCGACGATAGAATATTTTAAACTTAACGTGGGACGCACGGCGGCGGAGGCGTTTCGGTTCGCTCCGTCGCTCGTCGCCGGTCGGGCGGTCGGGCGGTCGGGCGGTCGGGGCGCTGCCGCTGGGGATCCGTGGTGCGACGAGTCTCATCTCGCGCGGCGGCGAACCAAGCGCTCGACGCGGCGGCGACGCGGCGGTGACGCGGCGACGACGCGGCGGCCCCAGCCCGCCCCACGCGTCCGCGCGGCGCCGACACCTAAACGCACACACTCATAATCATAATCATTTATTCATAAATAAAATTACATCCTGAGAAGTTACTTCAAAGATATGACGATAAATGTCTCAAACTTGCAACTGAAACTGACTCGCGGAGAATAGAACTCAGTTATTTTATTATTTTTTTGTTCTTTTTATATCTTATAGGCTAGCGTTTGACCACTATCTCACCTGTTGGTAAGTGATGATGCGGTCGAAGATGGCAAGCACACTAGGCCTAGAATGGAAACTGGCTCTCAAGGATAGCTGCCGGAACACATTAGATGTTTGGCGACAGATTTTCTAACTTCTTCTAGATTCTACAGTTTCAAACTATTTTTTTTAAGCTAGTTAGGCAAGCGTTTCACCACTATCTAACCTGGGGCCTTATTCAGTATGACTAATAAGATAACGCGTTCCTTAACGCGCCACGTCACGTTATTGAAAAATTGTATTCTGTATGCCACACGATAAGTAAATTATACAAAACGCGCGCGTTACACGTCCTCATATGTCACGATATTTTGACAGCTCAAAACGCGCTCATAACCTTACCCTACCGCGTTTTAATTGGCATAGAGAATACCATAACGTGGAGATAACGTAACACGGCACGGTATGACTTTGAAATGGTCATACTGAATAAGGCCCCCGATGTTAAGTGACGATGTGGTCGACGATGTAGCACGCTTACCTAGTAGATACCTGTTCACTCGCGATTTGAAGAGGGTTGTAGTTTTTATTATTATGTGACCCGTTATATGGGATGCGGCCGAGTAGGCGGTGTGATACGACAGAAAAGACGGTGGTACTTACATGTGATGCGGCGTGTTTGTGCTAACGGCGGCGCGGGCCCTATACGTCCGCGAACTTGGATAACTTCTCGCGCAGAATGTGGTTTTCTTTCTTAAGCAGCTCCACTTCTTGTCGCAGTCCCATGTTCTGAAAAGCATCACCGGCTGATTAAGCATTGGAATTTGGAGGATGGATGTTTGTTTGTAAATACTTTATTGCACAAAAAAATATATACAAAAGGAGGACTTAACGCTAATAGCATTTTCTACCAGTCATCCAGCAGCGGTGGGGAGAATTTTGAGTCGTGCTTATGTACAGGGTGATTTTATATACTAAAATAATATGAATGTAGCTTCGATCGCACGATGGTCGCTTGTCTCTCCATAGTTGAAGTGTAGATCATTTAAAATCGTTTACAAAATATTGTACTATTCATTATTCTGTGACTAAACGAAAACCACCGTCTTGAAATGCCGCGACAGTTATTTCTTTTAATTTTTTTAACCGACTTCACAAAAAAGGCGGAGGTTCTCAATTCGTCGGTAACATGTTTTTTATGTATGTTTATCGATTACTCGAAGATGCCTGAACCGATTTGGAAAATTATTTTTTTTGTTTTGTTCAGGGCTTCACTCAAATAATTCATATGAGAAGCTCACATATTTAAGTTATCATTTTCAATTCATTTTAAATTCAATTCATTTATTGAATTTCAAAAATTACAAATTCAAAATTTATCCTAAGACACAAAAATTTAAATAAAAGTCATTCAATTTCTTACACTATTTTAACATATTGGGAATTATTACACATTTAATTTAATTTTATGGAATAGTATTGGATCACTTTATTATTATTCTTAGGATGGTCGTTAGAAGCTGTACTAGGAAAACATGTGTTACAGCTCCTACGATTCTTCTCTCGGAACCTACTATTTTTAGAATTATCCAATGTTGACATTATCTTATAAAGTACGTAAATCCAAGTCCACTGCTTTGATGTGTTAATAGAGGGTATGTAGGCAAAATACGCAGGTGTTTAAATATATGAGAATAGTTTTCTAGCCTAACTATCAATGTAAATACCGTAAGATTTGATTACCTAATAAATTCATTTATTCATTCATTCATTCAAAGGGTAACCTGCCCAAGTGGCACAGATTATATAATAGTTACTACGAAACAGATACTTCACTCCCCTACAATACAAGCAAAAATGTGTCTAAGGTGCTCGACCTAGCGTTGTTATTACTTCGTTCAGCGCGCGATGTACCGGCGCGCCCCGATGCAGTAAAGGGTTAACTCAATAAACTAAAAAAAAAGTTTACGAATTATTTTTATTTACCTCACAAAATTACATCAAAGTTCCTAACTAAGAGTCGAATTTTATGTCGGAAAAGTGAATTTTACGTCGTCTTGTCATTTTAGTATCGGTAGCATAAAAAATGACACATATTGTGCTTGTTTTTCAGGTGGTCCCATTTAAATTTTTACGGAATTGGCCGAGCCGTTTTAATATATCTGTTATATATATATAACATTTGTATTTCGATGCATTTATATACCTTGACGATATGCTACTAACTACTGGCACAGATTATATAATAGTTACTGCGTCTACTTTGACTAGCGAGACGTTTGAAGTCGGTTCTTTTAGTATTTTTTTGAGGTTTTTATCTCCATATTTCTGGAGATATTTATCAGTCCCCTGATTTTTAATCATTCGAAACTCTATTCGGATTCGGAAGCTTCATTTTTAGGGTCCCGTACCTCAAAAGGTAAAAAAGGAACCCTTATAAGATCACTTTCTTGTCTGTCTGTCACCACCGATTTTCTCAGGAACGGGTGGAAGTAGCAAGTTAACATTTATACCAGATACTGAAGTCTATAGTCCCTATTAGGTGTATCAATCAAGGTCCTGACTCAACACAATAAAAATATATGGGCAAATTAGATTTTCGCGAAAACTTATAAGTACCAAAGTTTACCTTAATTTTCAACTTTTTTTATTTTTTGGAATGCTCCTTTACATGTGCAGTAAGACCTTGCTTTTAACCAAAATTGACAATACTAGGTCAACCGGAAGTACCCTATAGGTATGAGTCGAAAACCTACATAGGTTACTTCCCGTTGACCTAATAAATTCAATATTCTAATCATGAAATTTGGCAAGACACAAGTTCTTGAAGCACTTATATAAGAATAAATCTGAAAACCGTAAATATGTAGTTTAATAACAAAAATAAAAATGGTCAAGTGCGAGTCAGACTTTTGTCTCGCACACGGAGGGTTCCGAACCGCAGTATAATAATATATTATGTATATATTATATTACCGTGTCAATACCAAACATGCTTATTAACTGCAACGCCATCTAACGAATATCTAAAGAACTTCTAACACCAACTAAGTGAACGTAAACACAAAGGTAGGTAATGAATATTATTCATAATAAGTTAAACAATCGTTCATATATGGCGCTCTAGTAAAAACACGTTTTTTGTATGGGGACCCCCTTTAATTTTTAACTTTGTTCTGTTTTTTGTATTTGTTGTTATAGCGGCAACAGAAATACATCATCTGTGAAAATTTCAACCGTCTAACTATAACGGTTCATGAGATACAGCCTGGTGACAGACGGACAGAGAGACAGACAGACAGACGGACAGCGGCGTCTCAGTAATAGGGTTCCGTTGGTACCCTTTGGGTTCGGAACCCTAAAAAGGTAAATTTACTATCACAAACTTAATATTTGTAGTTGGTGCCATACATTTTCAATGGATCGAACTACAAAGTTAAGTTTGTCCTTTATCTCCTAGTCTGCGAAGTTGGTACGGAAGCTTCGGTAGGCGAGTCCAACTCGACTTGGCCGGTTTTTATAATCCGTGAGCTTTTTGTCGCGGAAACCATTCAAATTAGAATCACAGCTTTTTAGAATTGAAATGTTTAAAGTGGTCGAAGTAGCAGTTTCTGAATCCGAATTTGCTTTCGAATGATTGAGAATAACCTTGCAGATCTCGATAAAATTACAATGGGACCACTTCGGAAATGTACCCTACCAATAAAAAAAAAATCTTTCGAATCGGTTCACAATTGCCGGATTTATCTCGTAATATACATAAAAAAACGTACAGACGAATTGAAACCCTCCTTCTTTTTCAAAGTCGGTTAAAAGAATATTCCACCAGTAGAGACACAGTAAAATAGGCACATAAACTCAGGCAACACACATAGCCTATTATTATAACACACTATTATTTTATCGTGCTCAGATATATAAATGAAATGAGAGACAACAGAGACAACAGGAACAGATACAAATGTATGTGGACGGACGCAAAAAAACTAAATACATACAAGTGCCAGCTACAGAAAAAGTGGTTATTTATATTGTCACTAGATGGTGTTGTATACCGTTAGCACACGCTAACGTTTAATTAAGCGAAATTTCAAAGGCACTTTTTATTTTTAGGGTTACGTAGTCCTGACAAGGAACCCATATAGTTTCGTCATGTCCGTCTGTCTAGCTGTCTGTCTGTCTGAGGTTTTGCTAAGAGACCGTTAATACTAGAAAGCTGTAAATTTGTAGGGTATTTGTATGTATATAAATTACGCTGACAAAGTGGTGAAATAAAATTTTGAAAAATATTCTTTTTAGGGTAGCTCCCCCACATGAGAAGTGGGGATGAATTTTTTTTTCGTCGTCTTCCCCATCGTGAGGGGTATCGTTGAATAGGTCTTTTAAAATGACTTAAGGGTTGCGAATACCATTTTTCGATTGAAAGCTCCTTTTACGAAATATTAAACTTTAAGTGCAAATTTTTGTTTCAGTAGTGCGTCCCCCCCCCCCTCTAAAAGCTAAACTGCTAGCTTGAAAAATCTGGAAAAATTCGTGATAATAGTGCATTTCATGAACTTTAAAGGAAAACTATACCGGTTAAGATAACTTTATTAGTTAAGCAGTAATAGTCGTTGAACTTGGGTATTGGATAATTTTGTACAAAATACAAAATCCTTACAATAAATCCTTTTAAGTGAAAAAGACGAAGTACCTACGAGTAGTTGCTTGTTTATAACGGGTAAAGACTTGCATTGAATAACGGGCTACTACGAAACCCTACACTGCGCGTGGCCCGACACGCACTTGGCCGGTCATTAAATGCTAGTATATTTTTTTTATCCTTAAGGCTATTATTTATGAAGAGCGTTATTTAAATGCTGTTAATCACCAGCAGTTAATAACGTTTAATTTAAAACATAAATTCAAAATTTAAGACAACACCCGACTGATCTACACTAATATTATAAAGAGGAAAACTTTGTTTGTTTGGTTGTAATGAATAGGCTCAAAAACTACTGGACCGTTTTTAAAAATTCTTTCACCATTGGAAAGCCATAGTATCCACGAGTAACATAGGCTAAATTATAAAAAAAATTATTTTGGAAACAAATAGGGTTCCGTAAGATATTTGGGTTTTAGCAAAACAACGTTTGCAGGGTCACCTAGTAATATATATAATCTCAAAATCTGTGTGTTCATTGAGACTAAGACCATTGAAATGAGCCCAAACAAGATATCTCTGCTGTAAATTGGTGAGGAGTTGAGTATTCTGCAGATTCCAGGAGATGACCCAGTATCAGGTCAATGCTACCATGTTCTTATAATATCGGTGAAGTAAGAGGATACCAAATTTCGGATTTATCAGACCTAGGAAAATTGATTTCATATCGTCATCAACTAGAAAAATTAGTTAAGTTTAAAATTTAAAACCACCCCCGACTGATTTGTATATGTATAATGGTCGCCTACTTGACTAATTTAAACTACGCTAAAGCAGAAACGGCAGCAGAATGACGCGTAAGCATTCCGCAGAAGCGCCATTTTGATTTTTAGGCGTCCGCGGTCAAAGGGCTACGAAAGTGGGTATCGTAGTCTCATCAACCAAGAAAGAGCTAATAATATTTAAACGGCTGAAAAGATTTTCATGAAACAAAGAAAACTAAAAAACTAAGAACACTCGATGGAGACACCTATCAAACAAATAAATGATGATGCGATGCCACAGACAGACACACAGATACACAGATACACACGTCAAACTTATAACGCCCCTTCTTTTTGCGTCGGGGGTTAAAAAGCTGATACTCTTATAAGATCGTTTAAAAAACTGAAAGAATCGACTTCAAACGTCGCGCTAGTCTAGTACTCAGTATCATGTCATCGAAATGGAGTTAAAATTCAAATGGGACCACCTGGAAAGGGCACTTTTGGAAACAAAAAGAATTTTCCAAATCGGTTCAGGCATATCCGTATAATCAGTGAACATACATAAAAAAATTAAACAAATGATTCTGAAGAATTGAGAACCTCGTTTTTTGTGAAGTCGGTTAAAATACCATTTTGCGATGACAAAAACCTACCTTTAGACTAACACTTTACCATAATGTATCGTCGTATGCGTTTACGCAAGTATCTAACTCTAAACTATGTATACGAACTTCGATGATACTTCGATATAGTTATTATCGATATTTTTAATCATTCGATATTTTAAATACTCGGCATTTCAATCTTAGACAAGTATATCTTCTACAGAAGCTTACTGACTCGAGGAAATTTTTATTTCTAATAAGATGAAATGACGAAATTAGAGTTGAGCCAATACAGGCAGGCGCTAACCGAGCCAGCCTCTCGGCTCGGTTTGGCTAACGCCCGATGGAAAAGCGAGGAACCTAACTAGCGATCCTAACTTTCCTATCTCGTGCTAGCTCTGTCGGACTAGCATCCTATCTCTGTCGCGATAAGTCGGTGTAGACACTGTAGACTTAGCATCAGAAGCCGATGTACGCTTAGTGCCCTACCTCCTACCTTGTAGTACTAAGCTATTATGGACTTATCACGTCTGACGCAACACGTTTGTGTGCTCTAGATACTCCCGGACCTCTCAGCCATCTCACCTCTTTCTCCAAGTATCCGGCGCGCAATGCTATCTGATTCTCCTTCATGCGGCGCGCGTCTCGGGACCGCTTGGCCGCCATGTTGTTCTTCCGTCGGCGCGCCCAGTACTTGTCGTCCTTCAGGTCATCGGGCACGAACTGCCGAGGTGCACAATGTTAGCCGTCTGCGCCCGAGGCTCGGGCCACCCTCCGACCTACCCGTCGGGACACAGCGCCCTATCCCCTCATTCACTTCTACTTTATTCTCTATCTTCTTCTATCTCTCTTTATTTCACCAAAAGCATGCATACGCTTTTGCAATTTATTTTACCGATTGATTTATTATCGTGCAAAGCAGCAAAAAGATAACCTACACGACTTATACGCTTCAGATATGTGATACAAATTCTGAATAAAAAGTATTTATTTAATTGTTCCAAAAATAGTTTAGCCTAAAAGTTTTGTAGTCTTTAAGTACATCTCTTAAGCGCACAAAATCGTATGGATTAGCTTAGTTAGCAAAAACCAACCCAAAGCCCGGCAAAAACGTATATATGAAGGATATTTCGTCCTATTTGCTAGAAAGAATGTATAGCTTCATGGTAAAGGACATCTCACCGACACAGTTAAGAAACTCGAGATATGCATTCTTCATATTAATACAATGAAAATATCTATGATTTTACAGAGCCCAAGAGCGGCCTTAGGAAACCGCTGGAGTGACAATGCTATAAAATAACATTAACAAAGGGCGCTAAGATAAACAGGGCCTCAGGCTATAGATGTGAACCGGAATAGAGCAAAATCTGCGCTCGAAAAGCCAACAACACGTAACACTGTAATGACGTTCAATCGTACGGAAAGATCTTCCAATGAGCAATAGCAAGTGATGAGAAATGTTGCGCTCCGAATAGGTACACCTCATACACAAGTCATATTGTCATATATTACTCATGTCAACTTACATTTTAGAAAAAGTAAAATAAGGTTCAACTTCTTGATTCACTTTGTATATAAGGCACAGGGCTAGATTGCAACTCCGCTGCTGCGGCGGAAGTAATGTTGTGTTACGAGTGTTGTGTGTGGGATCGGATCGGCGAGTAGGACTGGACTAGTCCGAGACCCGCCGCTCCAATGTGTCGGTGGAAAACTGTCATGCACGACACTACTGTCGTTTTGGTTAGTCTCCATGGTTTTGGCGTTCGATTACAATACAAACTTTCAACCGGACTGACGAGTCAACTAACACGTCACCAATTTTCCCAGTGCAATCCTAACTCCCCAGTAACATTTTAGAGTTAGTAATTTTTTTTGTAAGCGTTAATAAAGCTGTGTCCGTGCGACGGGGTTCCGAGGGTGGGCCCGGGGTAACCGGCTGTGCGTCCTGCGGGGCGCCAGCGGGGGACGGGAACGGGAGGGGGGATGGGGAGGAAACTGCTTGGGATGGGGACGCACTTCTGATGCTTGCCATTTTCCACTGCCTCACTTTTTCAGCAGCTATGATTTGACATTGTTAAAATAAGTAAAGGCAATAAATCACAATTATGTTTCAGAAATATCTCGCTCTGATCTTGCAAAGTTAGAGCTGCAGGCAGGTTGGTGGAGGAGGCTCGATATCTATCATAGACAATATCCGAAATGTTTAGTTCGGGCACTTATGAAGTTAGCCGGAACAGGCGGATCCATATAAAAATCTTAAAACAATGTCAATTGTCTCAAAGCATCATTGTATTTGAAGAACGGGCGGAGGTGTGATAGGAAGGAGATGGTAGAGCGGACTCGTATGTACAGAGTTAGTAGAAGCGGGAGTGGAACCGAGGTGTAAGTGTCGCCGCTCCCCGCAGGCCGGCACATGCCGCTAGGAATGATCAGCGCACTAACTTCATTTACCTGTTTCCGGGACTTCTTGATCATGGGCTGCGGCTTCAGCTCCTCATCGGAGAATGCCCGAGTGCGGGGGTCGAAGTCACGCCCGGACGACGCCATCGAGAATGCTGCAACGGACGCGTCCACAAAGGTTACTCACACGCTACACGTCACGACACGTCACGACACGTCACCGACGCCGGCCGCCGGTTTGGCGGTTCGTGGTATTTACTCGTATACCCTCGGTTACGATTACATTTATGAGACCCTTGCTATCTAGCCGGTCGGTTCAATCGTTTCAGCATATTTTAGTTATTACTGCTTTTGTGTGTTACAAACTTTGATCATTCTAAGAGTCAAGTGCGAGTCGTTTTAAAGACGACTCTCATCGTTGGAAAGTAGTATTCGCAACTTGCGAGTCTAGACTCTCGGTCTCTCGAACCTCCGGTCGTGGGGAGGGTGATAAATACAAGTGTACTCACTGGAGTCGGCGGGCGAGAGCGGCGGGTTGATGGTGTCAGGGCTCATGCAGTCGGAGGGCGAGGGCGAGCGCTCGCGCTTGGTGACGGGCGCCGGCAGCCCCAGCGGCGGGAAGGCGGCGCCGCCCAAGTGCGCGCCGCCCAGCGCCTCGCCCGGCATGCCATTCTCCGAGAGGAACTCGTCCAGGTCCACATACTGCAACCAGACACGACGGTGAGCGTGCGACGCGAGCGGTGCCGACCATCGCCGGCACGCGAGCGGCGGGCACACACACCACGATCGCAACGCTTCGCATTTGACATTCGCTCGGCGGAGACATCGTTAAATTAAACGCGAGAATTGCGGTGCTTAGAGAACGGACCCTTCTCGTACCTTGAGATCGGGGTCGTAGGGCAGCGTCTTGTCCCAGAGGTTAGGGCCGAGGAAGGCGGCCTGCGTCTCCCAGAGATCGTTGTCATCCTTCTTGTCCTCGAGGGCATCCTTATTGTTCACCGACTTGCCTGTAACAAGCGGGAGGAGGTGAGGCGAGCCCGGCCGGCGCCGCGTGCCACCGGCCGATCCGCCGCACGCGTCTGTGACCGGCCGGTCGCACTTACATCAACGACATCTTTGTATTGTATCGGGTTTAACAAATAAACATATCTATAGTCATCAAATTAAACATTCGCAACGGTTTCGCATATAACGTTATTTAATCGCAATCGCAATAATAGAATGTGCAAATAATAATATTGCTAGAAACCCTCGCGCAAGTCGTCGCGCGGTCGACTTCCGCAAAGAATAAATAAATCATTGGATACATATTAGAAACCACAAAACCATTCTTTTAAGCGACCAAAAGGGAGTCGTTGCGTCAAAAGTTAAAGAACGTAAAAAATAAACATAATAAAAATGAAAATATGGTCCTGCCAGGTCCTAATAATAGAATCCTCAGATTCAGATATTTTATTTGCAAAAAACACACTCATTAATTTTGATGTTACTTACTTAATAATTTTGATCTTTACCTTGTAAGGTAACATAATTATTAGTTTCAAAAATTATAACTTTTATGTCCGTATTTTGCCAAAAATAACGTGCAAATATTTACAATTAAATGATAATTAGGAATTTCAATGTCAAAATAGATTAATTATACAATAATATTAAAGTTAATAGATTACGGGTTCGCCAAACATGAAAGACAGAGAGAACACACTCCGTCACTTTCATTCACCTCACTACGTTACGGGTGTAAATACACAATTTAAACTCTTCAGTACGACAATAATGTTAACGAGTGGGTAAGTGTGCTTATCGGCATAGGAAATAACCGAGCTCGCCGGGACGCTTATTAGTCGAACCGAGAGTCCTAAGTTAAAAAAGAGAGAGTGGTGAGAGAACAGCATGCGTGCCGATCCTATTCCGATTCACTACTTAGGTTTAACGGCCGAAATTAAAAATTAATCCTATCTATTTTTGACCATCTAAGATAGATTATTATTTCCATTTTACGTTTCCACCGTGCCAATAATGGAAAACCCATCGCTGAGAGAACGGATTACAGAAACATGGTAGACCTCTGTTCGTAAACGTCAGTTTGTGTGTGTTAATAACTTATCTCTTTATTTTGAGTAAGATTTTAAGTAAGTGCCCCGGAGACGTTGTTATTCGAAATTGTCAATGGGCTTCAATTAATATTTCCATCATTCGATTTTACCTCGTAGTTGCGAATGACAAGGCTAACTGAGGCTTCAATTGCCTGTGTAGACGATCATTTGGTCCATCAATGACGTCAATATTGTAAATTGCGAATGACCGTCTACGGGGTGTTTAAGATCGGTAGGATATCGAGGTCGGTGGAGGTGAAGGTGTCGGGGGTGTATGGTACGGAGTGCGAGGAGGTCGGCGCGGGGACGTCACGTGTACGGACGGTGCGGGGACGTCACGTGTACGGACACGGGCCGAGGCGCGGGAAGCCTGCCGCGGCCGGCACACGGCGCGCTACAACATGTGCTCACGTGACCGCCCCCCGCACCCCCGCGCCAACGCCTCCTTGCACGACACAACTTATTCTTGTTCTATTTACAACCGACTTACAAAAAAGGAGTAGGTTCCTAATTCTTCTGTATGTTTATTTTACACACTTAAAAAAATAGGACGTTTCTTAATTGGACCGTACATATATATATTTTTTTATATTTGTTCGCGAACAGCTTCGTCGTGGTACAATAGTAATTTCATTGTGATCTGACAAGTATTTCCAGAGATATGGAGATAAACACCTCAAACTTGGTACTGAAAATTAATAGCGCGGCATTTGAAGTCGGTTCTTTAAGTTTTTTAACCGACTTCAAAAAAAGGAGGAGGTTTCTCAATTCGACCGTATATATATATATGTATATATATATATTTTTTTTTTAATGTTTGTTCGCGGATAACTTCGTCGTTTATGAACCGATTTTGATTATTCTTTTTTTGTTCGAAAGGAGATATCCCAAGTGTGGTACCATGGTAATTTTATCGAGATCTGATAAGTATCTCCAGAGATATTGAGATAAACATCTCAAAATTGTTACTGAAAATGAATATCGCGGCATGGAAGTCGGTTCTTTTTTAGTTTTTAAACGATATTATTATACGATCTTATTTTAAATAAATAATACAGGTTATATGTAACCCATTTTATTTTGCTATACAAATTCTGATGTAAGCAATAAAATCGAATCGTATAGTATGGTAGTAGTAATCGTGTAAGAAAAGATAATGAATGTCATATAATCAATAAATTAGCAAATTATTAAACACACACATCTAAAACAATTTCTAACACACATGTAAAATTTTATGTATGTTACCTACGCGATTACTCCGTCAATTGTGAACCGATTCGAATGATTCTTTTTTTTTAATTGGTAGGGTAATAAGGGTTTATTCTCTGCAGATAGTCTGTCATGGTACAAACACAGACACAATATTTATGTAATTAGATACGTCTAGTTCGGACACATTAATTTTCAATAATTTATTGGAGTTGGCGACATAGAATTGAGTGCAGATCGATACAAACATAACATTGCGATATCATACATTTATATAAGTATCTATGCAAAATTCAACTCAAACAAACAACGTGAAATGGGGCAGGTTGAATTTAAATAGTAAGTTTAAATTTAAATAGTAAATCTGTTTATCTACAGCCACCGGGACTGGTGGAACTAAATAAAAGCTTTTAAATGAAACGTTATAAATGCCTTGTTTTCCTTTTCCCCTGTTGTGCGACGATTTGAATAGCAATGGCTAAATTGCTCATTATTAACTCAATCACTTATGTATTGTGATATAAACTTGATTTATTAATTGCTGTAGGTACTGGCGTTGTATTTCAAACATACGTTTGTTTCATCAAGTTCATACGTCATTAGTCAAGGTTTTAGTAACTATCGCACGTAAGATCGAGTAGTATCAAAGAAAGCAATCAGAGGATCTAGGAAGGATTAACTATCATCACAAGCCGAGGTTGTCTATGGACCATCAGTTTCACCGGGGCTGGTCGGGGTCAATTCACCACCTTACTTAACGTTGAGGAGTCACCTACTAGTCACCTGCTGATTTTGATGTTCCTAAATTTTATTACACTGAAATTGGTTGAACAGTGAACCATATAAAACTTTACTATTACTACGAAAGTATTCCTTAACAAGTATGTAGGTACGAGTTACGAGTACGAGATCTCGGAATATACCAAGTTCGACTATAAACTATAAATATTGTAAATAATATCTGAAGCGATAAAATACCTAGCTACCATACAAATAAGTAAATTGTAAGTGCCTTCCAATCTGCGAGGATATACCGCGGCTGCTGATGCGGAGTCGACGGTAACGCTTCACTGAGCGTCGACAACTAGTTCCGTCGTGTGCAGCGTTGTGTAATGATCGTGGGAAATTCAACAATAACTCATCGCTTTCTTGGTAAACACGTATGTGTGCAGGGTAGGGTGGTACGGGAGGATGCGCGTGCGCCGCCACCAGGAAGTGGGAAGTGGCCGAGTGGCAGCGTAACGCGCCGCGGAGCGAGGGCGGCGAGCGAATGTGGGCCACGGTGAGTGACGTCACCCGCCCGCGACCACTCTCACTTTCTCTCGGAGAAAGTAGTGGCCGCGGCCGCAGTGACGACACAAAGTTACACCATCGAACCGCCCGCTGCGGGCCGCGGGCCGCGCCCGTCGTGAGAAAGTGCGCGGACTCTCACTTTCAGGCTGAGAGTGCGGGCCGGCCGCGAGAACGGACTGTGGAGTGCGGAGTATGAAACACAGAAGCGGCAGCGCGCGCGATCAGAATTCTATGCGCACCGCGTTGGAAAGTTGATGTTGCGCAACCAATAGTCACTTCCTCCTCGGCAAATATAGGTGAGGAGTGCCGACAGGGGGGGGGGGGGCGCCGGTGGAGGGCGAGGGGAGGGGAGGTAGCGCTACCTCGAAGCGGGAAGTGGAGGCGCTTGCGCAACGGAGAAAGCAGTCGTTTTCCGGCGACGCGCGATCATTTTCGTAAACGTGTGAATTGAGCGAAAGTGATCGAGAAAGTCGAGTTGGCGAAGTGAGCGCGCCGCGCGACTCCTTTGTTTCCTGCACAGATCCCCCGGACATCCTCACGCACTACCACTCCATTTGGTAGAAGTGACTGGAGTGTTACCATACTAATAATCGATAAATAGAGAACGTTTATCGATTAGATACAGGTCGAGAAGGAACATCTCTGTCGTATTCGTATACGCGGTACTTAGTGCAGCGCTCGTGACCACCGTTTTGTGTGCCGCGATAACGTATATATGTTTACAACCGACCACTTATCTCATCATAAAACGATGCACTCGTGTTGGTTACACGCACAAGAGCGATCCTTTGCATGGATCACAAATACAAGTACTATAATAATGGAATCGAAGCGCTACTCTACACATTGAAAATATTTATAAGGTGTATTTTTAATTGCACCACCATTTTCAATTAAAGCACGCAAATAAACTCCATACATTCCGCAAAAATAACTACGCTACAAATAACGTCAATGATAATCTAAGGCATTTCCAACTAAAAATAATCTAAAATTAAACAAAACAAAAAGACCTTTTTTTTCTCCAATTCAATTAAAATAACAACTAATACAACAAATATATGGTTTTAATAGAAACTATCCAGTACATTAAGTATTTAAGATAGTAATGTTCACTGAAAGAAAACATACTTTTATTTAGAATAGATATTTAAAAAAATATCTTACACGTTTTTAAAGTTTTAAATAAGTTTTTTATTACCACTCGAGTACAGGAGCCTCCTACTTCCACATCTAAAGCAGCAACTAACTAAATGGCTATATAACAGTTGCTTCCACAGTACTATTCATGAATATATCCAGACTAATATTATAAAATAAACTGGCCCAGTGCAAGTCGGACTCACACTCCGTAGGGTTCCGTAACACAGTAGAGTATTTTAAAATTATCATTTTTCGCCACCAAAAAATTTACTTTGTTTTTATTAGTGTTTGTATGAAAAACAAAGTTATATTTGCGGTCGATATATCTTATAATCTACCAATTTTCGTTAAAAGTGTTTATTGAGATCTACAGCATATATATATATATATTTTAGATTTTTCACCTTCTTCTTTAAAAGTTAGAGGGGCGGGGGGAAGGTTGTTGGGGGCACATTTTACCATTACTTTAGAAGTGTGTGTCCGTTCTATGTATGGGGAGCTCCCCCTTAATCTTTTTTATTTATGTACAAAAATCGTAAAGCTGTTCACTGAATACACCTACCTGCCAAGTTTCAAATGTGTGGCCTTAATAGTTTCGAAATAGAGTGGCTGTGACATACGGAAAGATAGACAGACATGACGAATCTATAAGGGTTCCGTTTTTTGCCATTCAGGTACGGAACCCTAAAAACGTTTGTAACTCTGTATGTTTGTTATCTATTTTTTATTTATTATCTTATTGAAATTTAACAAGTAGATGCTTTATAGTATGAGGATGAACATAGGCTCCTAAATTCTTGGTGTACGTGAACGCAGTCGCGGGTATCTGCTAGTTGTATATAAATATTCTTTTATGTTATAATCTAATTAATTAATTCATGCGTGGACTTTTTGTTAATAAATAAGGAAATTTGTAATTAATGTATTATATTGTTTAAAAAAATATACTAAGTACTCAGTACATTTTATTTTCTACCCGGGTAAAAATTAATGTAAGTACCTTTTTATTTTCATGCATAACACCTGCGACATTGTTATTTTTATCATAATTTTACAACAAATAAATATTCATTAATTTATTTTAAAAAATCCGCTAGCCAACAGTGGCGTCAGTCCCGTCACCTACCTAAATATCATCGAGATCGGTTCAGAGACGACGAAGAGAAAGCCTCAAAGTGTACCGTAATCACGCGCAGAACAATCGATGGCATCATTGAATAGATGCAGAGACGGCGAGTATCGGAGCTCGTCAGGAAAGTAAAAGTCGGAAGGGCGGTCGGCGGAGGCGGCGGGGGCCGCGGGGACTGCGGGGGGACGCGGAAATTGCGCCGGAAAAGTACTTTTACTCTCCGTGCGCGGAACCTGCCGCTGCGCGCCCCACTGCACTACTGTACATACACACACACACACACACACTTACACACACGCACACACGCACCAGCCAGCGCGCATTGGATCGTCGAGTAGCTTACGTCAACCTCACACTTGCTAATATTACAAACATTATATCTTGACAGCACTCATCTAAGGTACGAATATACTATCTATTTTATTACCCTAATGTTAATAATATTACACATTAAATATGATTGGATTTGTGACAATTTTAATCATGAAAACCGAATGATGACTATTTTTCAAATACACCAGAATTCACCACAGTATATAATTCCTATTTTAAAATAGCTGTTTTTGAAGAAATTGTATTTTGTGAATAGAAGAGATATGTATATCTCCGAGAGAAAAAGTGCGATTGTACCTTGTACAGCTGTAGATACTTACTGAATTATAGTGTACATTGTTGAGATTTCCAACTCCTACAAAATAAAGAAAATGTTCGAGAGAATATTTTAGATATTTAAATTAAACATTATATTCTAAAACAGGACCACAAAATACAGTATCTATCATAATTTGTGTTTGTAAAATATCAGCAATAAATATATTTAATTTCGTTGTACATCCGAAGTTATTTAAGACAAGTAGAGAAACTTGATTTATCATGTGAAGGATTCAGAATGACTGGTAGGAAAGGAAATGCTATTTTATCATTCAGTCCTCAGTGCAAGAGTATAATTCTTATTATTAATAATAAGAGCAAAAGCAGATGTAAGCATTTAGATGGATGAAGTGTATATTGATGATGTGAGCGAGCTATGTGTGTATATGAGTTCGCAAGCTGACCATTGTTCGCGTAGAAAGTAAAAGTGGTCGTAGCACGCGGAACCAGGCACGTGGTGTGCGGGGCGGGGGGTAGAGAGGGGAAGGGGTTTAGCGCAGCGCGGCCGGAGGTGAAAGTCGCGAAAAGGTCGACACTTTTTCCCAAATATTCGGCGAGAAAGTGCACCTCCATGCTCGAATTGTTAAATTGTTAAATTTCGCAAGGCGGAGTGACGTCACTCACATTTCATGCGCAAATTAAATCCCACTGTATCGAAACTAGTTCATTTTCAGCAGCACCATTGGTGTAAATTATGTAATTAAATATTTAATTCCGCATTATCTCATAATTGCATCTAGGTTTATACGTGAGAGGTCGAGAAGCGTGACATGTATACAAAACTATACAATAGGTATGAGATGCCGCGCTCCGCATTCCTTTAATCTAAATAAAAAAGGGTGAAAACACGGCAGAATATTATGAAATATTTTTTAAAGGCTGCACCATATGTACTAGTACTTTAAATCTGAAGGAATGCATAAAGTAGGATATCGAAATTCTGTCTTCCACCTGCAGACAAGCAAGACTTCATGTGCTGTATAATTCCGGAACATCATCGATCAATATCATCGTGGCTCAAAACAAACAAAAGGAGCTTCCCAAAACTTATAGGTATTTGCAAAAATAGTGAGATCAAATAATGCTAGCATAAAAACTCGCCTAAATCACAATTCACCGCAGACTGATCTGTATAATACACTTGACCTTTTGTAGCGGGAATATGTTTGGTCAGGTGAAAAAAGCGGGCCGTGATCTAGTGCAGGCAATGAGGTCAGGTAATATGTGGCCAGGGTCGGTGAACGCGGAGCTAGCTGGCCTGTGGCGCCGCACATATCACTCGCTGGAATTATGACAGAAAGCGAAGGATCTCAGCCAGTGAAGCTAACTCAGTGGATCATCATCATAACAATTTCCTGTTGTTAAGATCTCTATATCATTATCCTTCTGCACTGATCATGCAAAGTGGTTTATGCTGCAAGATAAAATGGGTTTTCGTTGTCAGCAACTTCGAGGTTATTATCGATCCTGACGTATTTCAACTATTCTATATAAGACCACGGTTCTCTCAGATCGCTACGTACTGCCAACTAACTATCAGTAGAGTATGATAGGTACCCACTTCCAGTGGAATAGGTGATTTATATGCCTTGAAACTATTGATATTAAATTGGAAACGTTGTGTATGCGCGACTAGAAATGAACTAGTTTTAAACAACTATAAACAATAAAATAACGGGCAATACGAACCAAAAAAATCATGTGTAAGTTTCTGAGAAGCTGCACCATGTTGGAAGTAGTCCCATGCTAAAACTCCGGATAAAAACGCAAAAATTAAAAATAACGTAATGTCAATATCAAGAAACGTCCCTTCTTCTTCTCAAAAACACATCTTCAACAAATCTTCTATCAGAATAATAAGCAAAGTACTTTTGAAAATTCTTTCCGGTTAAGGTGTCAATCGTTTTTTGATCGCCGTAGATCACGTTTAGTGTGAACCAGTCGGTACAAATACTACTGCGCTATCTGATTGCCGCCGAGATCGCGCACGTAAGACGCCGCGGTGTGGCCGTATCTTATAGGATTCAATGGCTTATTAACACCTATTTTTATTGTGAAAATGGCAGACGGCGTCACTACTGAATCAATTCGGTTGACATCGTTCGACAAAAGTACCCACAACGCTTTTTGGGAGGAGAACAACAACAATAAGTTCTACATTAAAGAAACTGCTGCTTTAATAGCACAAGATTTTTGTAGCAATACAAATGTGAAAACTGCGAAGTTTTTCTAGTGCCCCAAGATATTAGGCGTCCAAAGCACACATTGGCTTGCTGTGATACAGTATCGTGCGATGATATTGTTCAAGTGTGTCGAACATCAACATGTAGATAGTACTACAATCCTAATGAAACGAAACATAACAGAGATATCTAATACTATATGGATATACAAGGAGCTAAGCCATAGAGAAGGTAAAATCAGGTTTAACTGTACCTAACAACGTTTAAGGTATTAAAAATACACCCGGGGATATAAAGCTGGCAATATTTAAACAAGTATTCCAACTCTACCCGGAAATGATCAAAATAATAACAGAAAGAGATGACTGCTAGAAACTCTAGTCCTCTCATCAAAGAATACAACATCTACAATTAGAGAGATGATGAAAATGAATGCATTTAACGAGGATTCCGCGTAAGATGAACATTTGAACATTAGGTTACCTCAATGCTCTTGGGAGGGAACGATGTTTTTATATATGAGAAGAAAGCTTGCGAATTTCCATATCGATGATCATATGTACCATTGAAATGAGTGTCTGAAACTGAGTGAGTCAATCAGACGATAAACTCGTGAGAATAGTTCAGCACGTATTAACAACAGTTCTGTCGTTACGCAAACACATGGGAAGGACGAAGCCTGAAGCATGACGACCGTGAAATGAACGGAGCTGGCATGCGGCGATAATGGGTGAAAGTTAACAACGCCAATCGACAATCTTATTATTATTAAACTCGGTATATCCGAATATAATTCGTTAGCGCGGCGCGCCAAGAGGTTTGGCTCTTTTGAGACTTTCGAGACAAAGTTGGGGGTGTATCTGAGACTTGATACCATAGTGTTTCTGTATTTCTGATCAACTATCGCTTGCATAAGATATTTGATGCGACTTGATCGCCTATCAGATTTGAATATAATACTCAAGCTACTAAACACTACGAAAAGGGTCGACATGTTTTAAATCGTGTCACAAGATTAATTTCGGAATATTTATCCAATGCCGACAAGGTTTCGTTAACGACTCGTAAACCTAATCGATTCAACATACTCGATCGGTTAATTATTGTGTGACACCGCTCGCGTAGTATAGAGATTTCATGCGTTCTATGTGTCGCATCGCCAACGGAACCGCATCACCTCTGTGGTTCCGCGCGCTACCACAATTTTTTGGCAAATTACGTTGTCGGATTGTCTGTCTAACACCAGTTTTATTATGTCTATTGGGTTTACCGTCGTCCGGACATGGGAAGCGAGTCAAGCTAGACGGATTAATGATCCGAGCGTTGTATGCGGAAATAACACGCGTAACTAGGAGAGTGAGGTGCTAGGCGGCGGAGGGAGGCGGATGTGGTGTGGTGCAGCTCTGTGGTGGGCCTGCGCAGCCGCCGAACCTGCTGGTGGGAGCTGTAAGGCTTCCGCACTCTGCGCCGTCCCACTAATCGGTTTGCACCGACTTACTTCCGCGGTACTAACGCTCTATCGATTGCCACTTCGTTGGCTTTACCTACGGCATCGGATCGGAGCACGTCGTGGCTACACAAGCTATCTACATAAGTACCTACATTGTTCATAATTATGATTTAGGACCAGCGCTTATTCTCGATCCCATGCACAAGAAAGACCACTAGTCTGGCTATAACAATTATTTGCAAACGATGATAGAGACATGCATCTTTCTAGGTATATGGCTAAGGATGTTTAAAGTTTTTTTTTTTTTTTTCATTTTAAAATTGCACTTTTATAATTACATTTTTACATTTTTAAATTTTTGCGGACGATGCCGCGAGGCACATCTAGTGACACATAATTGCTGAGTGCCGCAGTTCACACTAAACTATTATCGCTCTGCTGTTTTTTCATTGTTCAATGGCTGGACTGATCTGGCTAAAATTTTACACATCTCTAGCTATCTCTATATATAGTAAAAATTGTCAAAGGTTACATATTAATTCAGACCAAGCCGCGTGGTATAACGAGTAATATCATCCAATATGTTGTATGATTGAAAGTAAAATAAAGTTAAAGCTCAAGCAGATTTTTTTATTATTGCCCGGATTACATTTGTTTCGCGATCTCCTCTCAAGAGCTCGTATAACCCAAGCACAGAAATATGAATAATTTCTTCAACTAATATGGCCGGCCCGCTGAGCTATGTCGATGAATTTAGTTCTTTGTTGGAACAACTCATATCGAACTCGATCCTTCAAAGAAACTCCGCGTATACTTATCCCTATCCATAGCTCGCTGAGCGACTTTAAATTTGTGGACCAGGCCAACGTGAGTGTCAAGGTTTCAGCACCGTATGTGCATGACATGACGGGTAGGACTCACTGATTGAAGACTTTCGTCTTTAGACTTTGTTAAATTAACGATATGAAAACTTGACGTAGTTTCCCATATGCTGCCTAGCTGTTTTCTTCTATTGGCTTATTTCTCAAAGCTGTTTTTTCTCAAATTTATTAATTTAAATATTTAGATTTGAGCGGTCTCAGTCTAAGTAGAAATTAGGAACATGCTCGTAAATTTATTAAAAACACAAATAGCTATCGTAACTAATTGAGTCTTATTATAATGACGGGCTCTACGAATCGGCAATCATTAAAAATAGTAGTTTTTTTGCAAACTAAGAGAGATAGAGCTGTGACGAGCGACCATAAATTGCTTTGCGTTTGCTATACATTAACGTGAGGCAGTTTGAATGTCACAGATCCTGCTATCAAGGGTCGGCCCCAGGACACATACACGTTCCTGGTGTTGTATAGAAACATGAATACGTACAAGTGATTGTTTACCGCAGTTAGTGGTAGCGCCCACGTCCGCGCGCGCCGAGGCCTTGAATCTTACATCTCCGGTTTATCGAAACACAATATCGGTCGCCGATGACCCGACGCTAATAAAACACTGTAATCTATCGCACGCTCTTATCGGTAACAAATTTTGGCGATATCGGTCGACGATCGTCCCAGAAACGAGCTCGGTTCCGGGATCACCCTCGGGTACACGGGACCTCTCCGCCGACACGAGAGTTCGGTCCGTCGTAGCTCGCGCTTTCTCTTTTTCGGGTGTCGCGTCGGCGGGCGCGGGCGCGGGCTCGGGCGCAGAGTCGAGGCGGCCACTGACCGTTGACAAAGACGTGCTGTCTCCAGATGTGGTACTGGCTCCAGCGATCGTCGTCCTGCGCGTGCGCGTGCACGTGTCCGTGCTGCAGCTGCGGCAGCGAGGGCAGCGGCGGCGGGGGCGCGGGCGGCGGCAGCTGCGGCGGCGGCGCCGGCGGCCCGAGTGGCTGGTGCGGGTGGTGCTGGTACTCCATGGGGTCGAGTCGAGGCGCGCGACGCGCTCGCTCAGCGATCGGTCATCGCGCGCGGGGGGCGGGTCTACGGGCGAGCGCGGCGGCGGACGACGCGCGACTGCCGCCGCCGCGCGCTCCGGCTCCGGCGGCCCTCTCTCCACCGCGCGCAGCGCCCCACCGCCGTGCGCCTCCGCGCATCGAGTGACATAACGCGCGCGCGCACCCTCACGTGGCCCGCACGTAAACAAACAACCCGCTGCCCAGCCGCTCCACCTCGCCGCGAGAACACCGACTTTTCGACTTCGACCTCCGACCGTCGCAGGCTCTCCTGCGAAGGTCACTCTTGCGCAGGAAACGACGGGCGATCGATCGACAGTTGAATAAATCCGACCACAATCGCACAATAAGTAGCTATTAGAGGTAAATGCACACACGAGCATGAGTATGCGTCCCGCCCTTGCAGTGGTGCGGAACCACGTGAGCCTCGGTAAGGCAGCGCCGGTAAGCGAGCGCCGCCCGCCCGACCGCGTTTAAGTCTTTTGTACGGGCTAAGTGAGCAGCGTGAGCATCACACGATTTTCTCTTAATCATTCGTAAATACTTATTATCAGTTAGTATACGCTTATTTTAGTAGTAATCTGAATAATATTGCTATGAGTACTGTAAAATGCGAAAATGAATAACGTAAATATGCAATACATACATCTAGAACGTAAACAATCATACGATTCGGCATTTTATATCCATTATAATGTAATTCAATATGTATGACGCGACGAAATAATATAAGTATGTTTAACATACGAGTATCATTATTTTAGATTAACCTAAACCAATTTCCAACAATTGTATCGCATCGATATAATGATGTATTTACTAAGTTTGATCGCTTCCACTCGTAAGTACTAATAAAAATAAGTTCATCCATTTAGGAGCTACGATGCTACAGATAGACAGACACACGTCAAACTCATAACACCCCTCGTTTTGTATCAGTGGTTAAAACACTATATTCTCACGAATTGCATACTTGCCCCCGCATGTTGGTAGGACACTATCTAGTGTCCGTCTGGCCAGCTACCACCTTCAAGTTAGAATCTGTCGCCAAACATCTAATATTTTCCGGCAGCTACCCTTGAGAGCCAGTTCTCATTCTAGACCTAGAGTGCCACATCATCGCATCACCACTTACCAATAGATGTTTGTGGTCAAACGCTAGCCCATAAGATATAAAAAAGTCTGTATAAAAATAGTAGCTAAGTGTCCCTGTCAAGCACTATCCATCATTAGTTAATTTTTACCCGAATACGAGAGGGTTTTGATTTTGTATGTATGTTCATCTGTTCCCACACAATTTCTAAACTCTTTATCATAATTTGACAAATGAGTATCGTGTGATTATAAATTGTGTATTCTACATCGGATTTAGCATGAAAACCTTCTTTGTGCAATGATAATATCGCTGGCCGCTTAATTTCAAATGACAGTTATTACAATAATATAAATAATAAAAGTAAATAAAATATAAGCCAGTAATAGTAAATTTCACTTTATCAAACTGCATCGGACACTGGCTGAATACTCAAAGATTGGACAGAAGAGCGCACGGAGGTCGAATGGAAGATTGGTACCGTTGCATGTTGCAGTATCATGTCGGTAGTCTTCCATATAAGAGCGACATGGACGGTGAGTTGTCGCGTGCTGTATACGTCCACGGCGGAGGTGCGGCGGGCGGGGCGCGGGGCAAGGTGCCACGCGCTGATAGCGCCCACAATGGTGTTTACCCCTTAGCGGCCAGGTGCGCCGTCTACTCACAACAACTACCTACTTCTGGAATTTCATAACAACTCTCATTGTACCACTGCCTGCGAGATATCGCAAGCCGCTCTGAACCATTGAGCGCGTTTTTTTTCAATCGCATCTCTTTCTATTTAAAACTGACCCAATTGGGTTTTGTTTTAATGATTTACCGAATCGAAGTTAATCGACGATCTTTTGAGATGGCTACGCTCAATATTCGTCTGCGCGCATGCGTTTTTCATTTGATTCTTACGTTTCACTATATTAAGCTCGACTATGGACTCCGGCCCGATAGAGACCAACACTTAAACGGAGTTTGTCCCTTTCTTTTGTATGGACCACATATGTATATATATATAATTACACATAGTACATATATTACAATGGCAAGTTTTTAGACAAGGACACATTCCCATCTAGGTCCTTTCGTTAGGGCTGTTTTGAACATAGCAATTACAACCTTATGTTCAAATCATACGGATTAAAATGTATTTATCAAAACATCTGCTGTGCACCAACCATATTATGGTAGATCCATGTATTCCCAATCAAGCGTGACAGATTTTCGAAATGCGACGGTTACTAGCTGACCACGCAGCGTCCACCTGTAGACCACCTGTCGTCAACGATGAGGTGGTGCTGGTCGGGTGCCGGTTGTCTATATTTATATATGTATATATAATTATAATGGTGTGTAATGTGATGATAATCTTTAAGCTTTGTTAAGAACAAAATTCTTCAATCAAGTAAACATTAAAATTCAGAGTAAACTGCTTATTAAAATTAGCTGAATAAAATAAGAGCCGGAGATTGGGGTCAGTGGCGTGCCTTGGGCGAGGTCTATGTCCATCAGTGGACTGACACCGACTGATTGTGAAAGCAGTTAATACTATAGTACCTGCTACTGAGCCATGTTCGAGTTTTTAGAGTAAAATTTCGTTAATACAAAAATACAACTATGTAGGTAAACTTAAAAAGCAGAACATTATTTATAAACGTAATTTCATCCAAATTGTTAGAGCCGTTTCCGAAATACGCATATATATAATGCTAGCAACTCGCTTCGGTCCTGCACAGGTGGAATTTACATCATATGTCAGACGGCCCGTTGGCGTAAAGGTTAGATACCTTAACTTCTAACCCAGAGGTTGCTAGTTCAAATCCTAGATGTGCTCAAATGGATTTTAATATGTATTCATGGATCATGCATGAGTCTTCGTCAACAGGTAGTAAAAGTATTATATCGAAGTTCTGCCTGACTTGCTACCTAAAAGAACTCAATGACAAAATCAGCCGAAGTAACCTTAAAGTGTTCCGACAGCACAGGTTATGGCGGCACAATTTCTTCTTAATGGTGGTAGGCTACCTTTTGGTAGCAAACCAGGCGGAACATCAACATACTATCCTCCTACCACCTGTGATAGTGAGTTGCTGAAACGATCTCACTTTATATTTAATGAACGTAGATCATATTAAAAGTTATTTAAACGATTGCCGCAGCTGTGTTAACGTTCGTGATTGTAATGAGCAGATCGGTGGTTGAATCATTCTCTTATATCTCTACTGTGACAACAGTAGCACCAGTATCTACGCACACTTACTATTAACAGAACACGCCTTTCTTTGTTGACGAAATGTGTTTGTATTATCATTTAATGTGTACCCAGAATTTGTTAAAATGTATCACAATGTAAGTTCAGTAGGTAAGGTAAGGTGGCTTACATTTTTTTATTTTTATTTATTTATTTATTAAAAGCACAAAACAGATCACAATCAAAACATTATAAAATGAAGGAACAGTTGTTTTTAAAGCTGGATAGTGATCCAACAGCATGTGCTTACAGCTATACAAAATATATATAAATCATACGTGTGCGCTCGTAGCTAATACAATTATAGAAAAATAAAAACCTTAAAATAATATACATCTTAAATGATATGGTCATTCAGACAGACGAGGCGTGACGGCGCCACTGTCGTCCGAGTTGGTTTGGGGAAGAGGATATCTTTTACAGTTTTAATGTAAACACTATATTTTGGATAAAATATGTCAAGCTCAGGATATTTTACGAAATTATCGTTATACTGGCGGGCCATACGGACAAGTGGATTAAAGTAGGAAATGTTGTTTCTGTGAGCATTAAGAACAAACAAGGATGTAATATTAGATCTGCGTGCACTGTAACATTAAGGTACCTAAACAATTGGGATGAGGTATATTTGTGTAAACATTGAACTAATTAATCAATTATAGAGACATCTCTGTTCAAAGCATCTTGTAAAAGCGAATATCTACTGTTATTATTACAAGCTTTTATTTAGTTTTACCTGACCCGATGTTTGTCACCAAATCTTGCAAATTAAATTTGATCCACTTCCCGGTTACCGATTGAGCTGAAATTTTGCATACATGTGTAAATCGCGTGACAATGCAATATTATGAAGATATGGTGCTGATTTGATGATGGAGCTGGAAGGTGGCCAAAGGAACTCCTAAACTACTCATGTTATACCCGTTGTGTTTGGGCTCGTTGGATTTGTCTTGACTTACTCTGGTTCTAGATTATGTTAAAGCTTGTGTTTAATATGTTTTTTTTTTTTTTTTTTTTTTATTTATGTTTTTTTTATAAATATTACTTGTATTATTTCCTAACATATAAGCTTACATAATGTTGTAATGAGATTTATCTGACTTGACTGAGTAATATTTTATATATCTCGGAAACGGCACTTACTATTTAGAGAGAAGCGAGATATTGTTCAAACGCTAGCTTATAAGTTTTGGTGAAACTTGTACATATTTAGATAGGGTTTTACTTTTACGACTTTTTAGTAAGAGCAAGCTTGAACAAAGCTCGGTAGCCAGCTACTATATAATATAACACTATATATATATATATATAAATTTAATAGTTTTTTTGGTAAATAAAGAATTTACTATTATTTGTTTTCATCAGCAAATATAGGTACTCGAATGTTTGAACATTTTATCAAAATTTTTATCTGGGTTTAATTAGGGAACTGTCCTTATTAGAAATTGGACAAGCAACGGTACTGATACAAAATGATATATTAATTAAAACCATGAAAATGCATCCTGAATTATCACTAGAACGGCCTGATCCACCAACTCATACCGACTTAATTATATTATAATAACTATACTAATATGTATATTACTGTAAGTCAGGATCGAAGCATGTAGAAAGAAGTAGTATCTGCCTACCCCAACGAAAAAAGGCGTGATGTTATGTATGTACTCGTATATACTGTTGCTACGTGTATTTTGTATAAGAAATCGAGAATTGAGTCGTTGTTCGTAAGAAAGAAACGGTGTGCGTTCGCTGCGATGCCTCCCCCCTTTCGACCGCGCGCCGAATTCGAGCTAATTCAAATTTCACTTTCATGCGGGGCCGCATCGGGGGCCACCTCTTACCACAAAAAATGAACAACTTTTCCTTTCTCAAAATACGAACACTTTCACCTTTACCGAAATCTGTGAAAAGATAGCGCGTTGCCGTTCACAGCTCGCGGCCCGCTCGTTCTGACACTCGCACTAACAACACAGGTACATAAAGTCGCTGGGTAAATATACGCAGGGTTATTATGGTACACGTGCCTGCCCATTACAATACGGCACCGGGAACATGTTCTGTATGGCTTCTCCAGCCTCAACTGAACTACACTTGTAACTCTGATACGAACAAGTTATGTTTCATTGTTCAGACTTCGCTTGATGTTAAGTGACAAAGCGGTCAAAAAAGGCGTCGAGCTTGTTTGGAATTTAGAACACGAGAAAAGTGTCCTTTGTATTCCGTTGAAGGGAAAACATCGTTTTGAAACCCCCAACCCACGCATTGTGGTAGGGCACGATCTTGTATACACCCGGCCAGCTACCACCCATAAGTTAGAAAATCTGTCGCCAAACATCTAATGTGTTCCGGCAGCATTTCTGAGAGTTCTCATTCTAGGTCTAGCGTGCTACCATCCTCGACCAATCGAGCATCATCACTTACCAACAGGTGAGATAGTGGTCAAACGCTAGTCTATATGTTATTAAAAACAAATTATTAAAGAGTCCAAACATTGTTATTTTTAGATACGATAAAGTATCTAACTGGCATGAAGAGATATAGTACCTTTCGCAATTTTAGTGTAATTAATATGGCATTTAAATAGCTTTGAATGTAATGAAAAAAGACTAACGTAATTAATTTTAGACAAAGACCTAATAAGCTGCACAATCTTGACGTAAACTATGAAGGTAAATCTATAGAGGAAATTGACTGTACTAAATTCTTAGGGTTACACATAGATAATAAGATGACTTGGAAAAAACACATAGAGACATTAACTAATCGACTGACGCAATTCTCATATGCTCTTTATAAACTTAAAAAAAATTCCAATGAAACGACATTACTCACAGCCTACCACGGTCATATAACCTCATTATTAAGATATGGCGTCATATTTTGGGGCAATTCAACTGACAAGATTACGCTATTTAAAGCGCAAAAGAGATGCATTCGGGCGATGTGTAGTTTACAACAAACTGACTCTTGTAAACAATATTTTAAAAAATGAAAAATATTAACTTTGCCAAGTCTCTACATATGTTAGTCCATTCTTTTTGTTCAAAAAAATATTCATCTTTATGAAAAATATCCCGCAGGATCGCGACGAGAAGCTAAATTACGTCATCCTGGCTCTCAGACAACACTATTTAAGAACAATATTCTCAACATGGCTCCCACTTTATATAACAAGCTGCCTGCATCAATCAGAGACATATCAAATATTCATGTGTTCAAAAATAAATTAAATAATGTTTTAATTAGCAAGGGATACTATACGGTGCAAGAATTTTTAAATGATAAATCTTTAATTTGAAATTTAATTGTATTATTACTATTTTAATTATTGTAAATTATTATTATTGTAATACTTTTTATATTTGCACGCCAAATGGCAGAATGTAGCGGTTACTTAAAATTGTAATAACACTATATACCTATGTTCGCAAATAAATAATATTGAATGATTGATTGATTGAAATTATAAAGAGAAAAAACAATGTTTTTTTTGTATGTTTTTTTTTGTAAACTTCATGGTCATTTACAAAAGAAGAAATCGACTTCAAATGCCGCGCTAGGTCATTTTCAGTACTAAGTTTGTGGTATTTATCTGTATACTAGCTGACCCTGCGAACTTCGTACCACCTAACAGACACTGAATGTCGTGTTACCTTTTAGATGAACTTGTTTTAGGCTTTTATGAACGTAATAAATGAATATTGGTAAAAATGGTTTTTGGAAATATAAACTTTTTTAAGTTGCTTGTAAGCATACATTTCTGAACGCACGCATATTTGACAATCAATAAAAATGTCAAACAATTATAATTACTGACAATATTTAACATTTTTAAAATCTACGTGACTTGAATTCACAAAAACTTGAAGAATTTTTACTTGACTTGCTACTTGACACGGGCTAAATACACTAATCGTCTGGAGCCATAATTATACCAAAAAAAAATACGCGATAATCCGAATATTGTAATGCTATCTACACATGGGAAGAATTTTTATACTTGACACTGGCTAAATACACTAACCGTGTGGAGCCATAATTATACAAAAAAAATACGGCGGAATAAACAATTGAACATCAAATGATTGGCAGTTTTTAAACCCAGGAACATTTTGTCAAAATAATTTTTCTTATATAATTTGTTTAGGTGAATTATTCATTGTTTTTAATACTTATTATCCTATTCCTGACAAAGGCAATTCCAAAAATACAAAAATTATAAAAATTGGTCCAGCCATTCTTGAGTTATAAGTGTAGTAACTAACACGACTTTCTTTTATATATATAGAGATATCTGGAGACACTTATTATATCTTGATAAAAATACAATGGGACCAAGCGAAAAGTATATACAATAATTTTTCAAATCGGTTAATAACTGACGCAGTTCTGAGGTAACCATTTTTATTTAAATACAGTCTAATTGAGAACTTCCTATTTTTGTGAAATGGGTTAAAAACCTAGTGAACCAATTTTGTACATTCTTTGAACTGTGAAAAGCTACATTATCAGCGAGTAATATGGGACATTTATTTTGCAGGCAAAATAATATAATTGGATAATATAATAATAAAATAGTATCGGACCGTGGCTTAATTGGCAGAGCACTTGGACATGTAATCCGGGGGTTGCGGGCTCGAGTCCCGTCGGTACGATGACATTTTGGATTGTGTGTAACAATTTAAAAAAATATAAAGTGTGTAATACTTCGAGAAACATAATATAATTAGATATGTTTGAAATATAAATGCTTCATCCCTGCTACTGAAATGTCGTGGGGGAAGCTTCGTCGACACTATTTCGAAGGGTGATGCTTCAGATCGATCCTAAAATCCTTTTCAGATTACGATTACGAGCTCAAACGACCAAGCTTCCCATTGACGTAGGACAGGCAGAGCGTTGTCAGAAATCTGACGAACTGAAAGCTCTTCAGACACCCTACGTCCTACGATTTAAAAGTAACGATTTAACTGTTTTTTTAGCAAATTACGAGTAATCTTGTTAACCCCTCCAACTAAGCTAAATATGATTTAATCTGGAGTGGGTTCACGTCGGTGGGTGGAGATTGAACTCACGACCTCTCGATTGCCAGATCGACGCCTTATACCGAGTACACCCTAGGCAATTTTTGTTGTTTAACATCCGTGGGACATCCCTAGGATATCATGATGTCTTTCGATTCCAAGTACTTTTAGTATTGATACTTTAAAATCGATAGAGTAGGTACCGGTAAAAAGTACTCGCCTCGTTCTCAATGATTCGTCACGGAAGAACATTTAAGCTGGCATTATAGAGCAATGATAAGGTTGAGAATTAAGCTATTTGATTGGCTAATTGATTTTTATAAGTGTGACGTTTAGGTGACAGCTGAGTGGCTCATTGCTTTTGTTTCTTCAGTTACCTATGTTATTGTTATATTTAGAACACTTATTTTAAATATGATCTATTTAATGTTGTTTGACGTGTGCAAGTGCACATTTTTAATTTGACCATATACTGAATAAATACTTTGACTTTTTTGGTTAATCAAGCTCGATTTAATCGATACAATAGTGTCGATCATCCCTAGGAAATTGAACGACAAAAAAAAGACTGATGTGAACCTGGTGTTAGCCATTGGGCTATTGCTGCCTAAACGAGCGAGTGGTGGTGGTACGTCTGGTAAGCATCGAGGAACAAAGCAGGCGGAGAGAGTGGAGCGTGCGGAGTGGTCGTACTCGCCACTTTCTAAACGAGCACTCGCTCCGGCAGGTGACGCCGCGGGTACTCTGCTAGGACCGCTAACTCTGCTCTTCACATATCTAACATTATAAACCAATCATACCATTGCAGCAAGAAAGGTATTACTTGAAGGTCTAGTAAGGCAATGGGAGAATTTTTGGCTTTGACCAGAGGTAGCGTTTAATCTCCGCCGTGCACCAATGGATATTTTGTTTCGAAGAATTTTCGTGCTCATTTCACAGTGGCTACGAAAACATAGTTAAGAGACCCTCAACCGCGCATGGTAGGACACTATCTAGTGACCGCCTGGCCAGCTACCACCCTTAAGTTGGAAAATCTGTCGCCAAACACATACATGTATTGTGTTCCGGCAGCTATCATTGAGAGCCACTTCCCACTCTAGGCCTAGCGTGCTACCATCCTAGACCGCATCGACACTAACCAACAGAAGAGATAGTTGTCAAACGCTAGCCTATATGTAATAAAAAAAATTCTTTAGAACACAGTATACAAGAAATCGTTAAAGAATTTAAATAAACTGGCCAAGTGCAACTCGGAGTCGCACTCGTAAGGTTCCGTAATACAGTAGAGGATTTTAATAATTTTTCGCCATCAAGAAATTAACTTTGTTTTTCATAGTATTTGTATGAAAAACATAGTTATAATTGCGGTTGCTATATCTTAAAAACTGTGACTATATCTCGTTCAAACTTATTTTCGTTGAAAGTGTTTATCGAGATCTACAGGATAACTATTTTTTTAGATCTTTCACTCTTTTATTTTAGAAGTTAGAGGGGGGTGGGAGGAGGGAGGCACACATTTTACCACTTTAGAAGTGTCTATCTTTCAAACGATTGACTTTGAGAAAAAACAGTTTTAAGAACCTCAATGTCATTGTGAAGCCTATCTATAGAACCCCGCACGTATAGGTTTGATGACAAAATTTTTGTTTAGTTTCAGTTCCATGTATTAGCACCCTCTAAAACTTTTATTTTTGTATAAAAATCGTAAAGAGGTTCATAGAATAGTGGCTGAGACAAAAGGACAGACTGACTAGTTTGCATATACGAGTAACAATACCTAGTAGGTTCTGTGTATGCAAGATTACGTTTAGTTTTGAGGGCCCGGTGGCGTAATCGGGAGAACGGTCGGCTTTGATGCCGTGGTACCGAGTTCAAACCGCCGTGCACCAATGGATTTTTCCATCGAAAAATGTATGTGCGATTCTCACAGTGGCCCTCCGGTGAAGGAAAACATCGTTAAGAAACCAACAACTCCCGCATGGTGGTAGGACACTATCTAGTGTCCGCCTGGCCAGCTACCACCCTCAAGATAGAAAATCTGTCACCAAACATCTAATGTGTTCCGGCAGCTATCCTTGAGAATCCCCAATCCCCCAATCCCCATTCTAGCCCTAGCGTGCTTACCACCTTCGACCGCATCATCACTTACCAACAGGTGGTCAAACGCTAGCCTATAAAGGATAATAAAAAAAAAATATCCTTTCAGCAGACCGACAACGTTGGCCTTGACCGTGGCCTCACACTCACAGCCCATCCTCAGGTCAGGTTATCCCATCGATCGAGTGAACATCCGCAACGTGATTTACTCTTATTATTATATAATCCGTACAAATAATTCTATGTAATGTTATAAAAAGATTGTAAAAGTTCGGTTACGCGGTTAAAGAATCCTTGTTAAAGTCAAAGAGTTGCCTTAGTTGCAAACTTGGTTACGCAGCGAATTCTATTATCAGGAATCTTTCATAAGCACAAAGCCTCGAGGGTGCAGTGACGGCGTAATAATGTGTCGCTGGCGGTCGGTCGGCCGCTGCGGGCGGCGTGTAGTTAAGTGTCGGCCAGTCCTTATCAGTTGTGATAGCGAGCCATTGTTGTGCGCGTTACGTACACAACGACACACCTGCATTGCTCCACTCCCTCACCTGCGTGCACACACATACATACACACATACACACATACGAGGATAGTGATGTGTGGTCGTACAAAAAGGATCACCGTCAGTCCTACTCGCCGAAGGCATCGTGAGCACCGTCACCGATGCCAGTCGAGGTCCTTCCTGTCTTTGCATATCTCCGCAGGCGCTCAGTTTAGTTGTTGTCTTGATTGAATATTTTATTCATTTTGACTTCTCAAAATGCATAAATTGTTACTATTACGTGTTTATAAATAAGTACCTAGAGAATTTTCACGAGTCAACTAATATAATAATATCTAATGTATTTTTATTTATGAGATGAGTGTGAATGGGCCTGCCAGTAGAGGCCAACATAGACGATCGTATAACGGCCAGATCGGAGACATTTCAAGAAAGGTCTATAACCTAGGTACCTATAACCTAAAAGTACCTATAACCGGCGAGTATGTATAAAAGCACTCATGAAAGTGTAAGAAGCAAACGAGGTATGTCAGGATCGTAGCATGTGAAAAGACGTAGTCTCTGCCTACCCCAAGTGTTGGGTTTGTGAATCATTCAACATTACCGATGGACTGAAAATTCTGTATGCAAACGTATAGAATGTACAATTCATGCATTGCTTGTATACCTAGTTGAATGAATAATTGCCGAGCAGGTATGTGTTCCATGGAATACGATAAATGACGTCTCAAAGGACCACATAAATATGAATAATAACTACCTTATTATTCCTATTTCTGTGCGAAGGACCAAGATGTCGCGGTGGGTGCGAGGATGCAGTTAAGATAGTTCTAATTTAATAGTCAAAGTCAAAGTCAAAGCATTTATTCAGTATATGGGCAAATTAAAAATTAGCACTTACACACGTCAAATAACATTAAATAGATCATATTCAACAAAAAATATAGATATAACAGAAACATAACGCTTTGAATTTACAAAAAAAAAAACAAAGGTATTGAGCCATTCAGCTTTCATCTAGACGTCGAACGTCACACTTAAAACACATGTTTAATTCCCCTTATTAATGTAGGGTTGCCAACCGTACCATTACGTGCACCCGCAACCCAGTGCATGTTTCAGTACTTCAGACAATTTTTATCCAAAAAAATACGCTAATTACAGACTATGTTTATGGTAAATGTTAGGATAAAATGTTAAATGTTGGTGAATGCACCTGAATCGCGCGAATATTAATGTTGCCCTAAAGTCGTATTAACTAGGTCAATACGTCAAACGCTAAGATAAGCAGACATAGGTGTTCGGGTGTTCGGGTTCGGTTCAGGTGTTCGGGTAACATACTAATTTCCCTTTTTTGCAAAACAAAAGTTTGCTGCTTAGCCCCAGAGATCAATGCCATAAGAGAACAGGATATAGTAAATATGCAAAATATGCATTTTTAACTGCTGTGGCGCTTGTGAAGTCAGTCTCGATAGCGCACAACGCACAACATGCTCAGGACAGTTTTTCACATAGATCGTCAGTATGTATATCCCATTTCAAGCCTCTTACAAAGCCTAAATTCATAGCGTATAACACTTAAGGTATTTTAATGCCATTAAAAATACAGATTTTATGGTTGTCTTTTGAAATTGAAGTTTAATTTTAAATTTTAATTGAACATTAATTTTCTCTAGATTGAATATCATTCCATTAGTGTAAAACCAGTTGTGAAGCCAGAAGTGAAAATTTCTTTAGCGGCGTTGTGAACTGTTTGGGATGGGTTAAATGTTAAACTCGCATTAAAACATCGCGTCAGCCCTGATCGAAAATTCGTAAGACGGAGGGAGAGTAAACCAAATGCACAACGTTAATGTTCAAGTTTTCACTTCTCCCAGCACTCCCGGAGTGCGACCCGTTGTGTTTTATTTTGTCTTAAAGCTACATACCCTATAGGATTTTATTCCCTTGTGAAATTCTAAAATATGCGAATATAGATACCGTAAACTCGATTATTTGATATAAGTTTCAACTTGATATCTCTACGTTTTCGTGAAAAAAAGGGGACAACAAAGTGTTCCTATAAGGGTTCCTTTTTCCTTTTAAGGTACGGAACCCTAAAAATAACATATAGACGAATTATATATAGAACCTCCATTGAGAACCTCCTCCATTTTGGAAGTTGATTGAATAGTAGTAACTAGCTGATGTATCTTCGATATACACACGTGTTTAGTTATTTGTACAAATGTGTACTCGTAATGAATGAATTTAATGACGGCGTAACTGTAGCGATGTCGACCGTCGAGGAAAGGCTGCGAGAACCGCGAGCCTAGGCGGGTTTGAAAGCGCGCGGCGACCTTGAGAGGCGCTCTGCAAACACGCGGATTACTTTCTCTCCGCTTTGTGGCCGCGGCGGAGGCGACGGAAGGAGGTCGCGAGGACTGCCAAGCGCCACGTCGCCTCAACATCGCGGTGGGCGCTGCCCGCTCCACTTCAGGATACCGCTCATTGCACTGCCACAACTCTCAGAGTACCAGTAGATCCCATCCATACTCTGATATTGGTGAGTGACTATCGACACGGTATCACCTGAAACTTTTTGTCGTTTAACTATCACCGTGTTCACAACACGCTGCCCTCATTTTGCATGATTTGCTCTCGAGGTACAATAGTGAGGTTCGCGAAATAAAAGCTCTAACTCGATCGGATTCGTGAGCTCGTCTTCGTCTCATTCTGACGTTTGAAATGCATTTGGATCATTTGACTATGATACTAGTACTCGTGTGTCAGTGTCGCATCATCGACATATCAAAATCGCGTTACTTTTATTATCATGGTCGCGTTCCTACATTCATTAAATGTTCAGACTGAACAGATGTATGGACCGCGGTGTCACTGATGAAATAATGTGTGCCGGTGCGATTCCGAGTGTGAACTTGCATCCTGCGGGGAGGCAGCGGCGTGTCACGTTGCAGCGCCGCCTGCCCTTGCCAGGTAACCGCGCCGGTGCGGGCCCACTCCACTAATGACACGGATTACATGCACCGCACCGAGGATATTCATGTTAATGACGGACACACGTGATACAAACAAACACGCGCCGCACACACTCGCGGAACTATCATTCAGCGCCGGCCGCAACTACATAATATTTCCTTCTATGTTGTCGTAGGCTTCCATAGGAACACTTGTAATATGGGCAAAATGGATTGACGGGTAAGATCATTTGCTGCGAGATCCACGCTCTATCGTTGCTTATACATATCGTCATTATCAGTCCATATCATAGGACTTACTTAGACATATGATTATTTTTAATTTTTTTATTTAAGGCCATCATCGGTTCCCAGGTTCCATGCCGGAGGTGACTCATCTGTAGTATAAGCACTATCTTCCCAATTACTCAACGTTACATTCTTAAAAGTCCCGCCGCTTGCGCTAAGAGTTAAACGTGAGTTTAACTTGTCAGTAAGTTACCAGTAGGAGCTGAACTATTATAATCAATGGAAGGATATGAGCGCCACCTGTCTCGTGGCATGCGCAACGACCACACTTCGGAGAGTGGCCAGCGGCGTTTTATTGCGAGTGGTGGTCGATAGAGATCGACGCGCGCTCTCATAGATGGCACTTTTCGGTGAACGGTGCAACATGAAGCGACGTGACGACACTGCGCGCGTGCCTCCCTCGTACAAACAACCTTCAAATCATGTGACGGCTCACCAGTGATAATGTATAAAGACTGTGAACGCGTGAGCTGCTTTATATACCTACATGCGAGTAGTGTAGGTATGCATAGTGTATGTAATGTATCGGCCGACAGGCGGGATGATATCCACAAAGGTTAATATAGCTGCGGGTCATTGCAGTATTTTTTTTCAGGTTGGGACAGATATCGAGTCGTCACGAGAACTACACGTAGTCGTAGAGCGCAGACACGGAGGTGCCGCACGACACGAGCGAGGTGGGAGCGGTCAAGTACAGGGCCATTACGTCCAGAGGCCGGCGCGCGGCTCGTGGTGCCGCCCTAGTGCCACCCTGGCCGTGGCCCGTGCCGCTTGAGGAATGCTACCTATTGCTGAGCCAAGGACGTCTGTTTGTTACTTTATGTTCAAGAGACATCTTTGACCCGCAATATGTAGTTAGAAGACAAGCAAATGTCGGCGATCGTCCTCATACAGGAAACCAGGGGTTTCAGGTTCTCAGGACTTTGCACCAGATGGGTGGGTACCTGCTCTTACGAAGTCTTACTCTTATACCTATTAGATCCTAATAGGCCAAATTTATAATAATATATCATCAGCATCTTTCTGTTCGCGATAAATTCAAAAACTACAGAATAGATTTTCATGCGGTTTCTAGAAAAAAAAAGGGAATCCCGAGGAAGGTTTAGGTATATAATTCGTTTAGGTTTTTTGTAAATTGGTTGAAATATGACGATGATTGTTGAAAATGTTACTCGATGCTACAAACTGATGCAACAAATGTATATATATGCTCTACCCGTGCAAAGACGGGGCGGGTTGCTAGTATATGTTATATACCTATATCTTCTATGTAGCATCAATTTAGCTCTGAGCTGTCGTGGTGTTATGTTTCATGTGTAAATAAAAAAAACCGAATTTGCTTAAATAGTGAAATTCGCAACAAATGATACCAAGTAATTGCAGCTTCGATTTAAAATTTATGGCATATGTATTTGATCATATTCTTATTACGGTGATTTAGAAGCTTGATTTTAGTCTCATCTTAAGGGCTCATCATCTGCAATGATCTTTTAAAATGAAGGTAATCATGCACCATGTTTATAAATCTTATGTACCCCTAGTTATGTGTGTCGCTTTCATAAAATATCAACTTTGAGTATTCTTCTGGCTGAATCCTTTGAGGATTTGATATCCTTTGAGTATTCAGCCAGAAGAATAGCAAGCAAAGACGTTGGCAGCTGTAACACAGGTGCGACCTAGCACGGCTGCCAATGATCAACTTGTACCTACCTAGCTGAACGTTGTACATTTTATTTAATCTTATTTCTGTTAGCTATAAGGTGCTGTATTTTTGATATTGTGATTTTTGATGGAATAAATGTATTATTAAAATATTATATCATATTTTTACGATAAAATTTTACGCCCGTTAAAACATGCCATGTTGCATTATGTGTCGTCAATTTCCTCATGTAGCCTTATACATCGCGGTAAGTACAGAAAGATGTTTTTAGTGTTATCTCGTTACCTTGGTTACCTCGAAAATATCAACATTTCAGGGATCTTTGAGATCCTATTGCCGTTCAAATATGATAGCTAGGATTCGTATTCTCATTTAAGCTAATATTACAAAGAAGAAAAAACTGTTTTTTTTTACTGTTACGATTTAACTCGAAAATTACAAAACCGATTCCAAAAATTCTTTCACTAATGGAAAGCTACATTATCAGCGAGTAACATAAGCTATACTATCTCCGTATTCTCACGGAAACGGGAGCTACGCGGGTAAAACCGCGAGGCACTGCTAGTGCATATTCATTTTACATTTCACTCTGTACCAAAAGCGCCGTAATAGTGTTTGTATCAGTTATTGTTTTATGAAAAAAAATCTAAAATATCTTAATTTTGACACGTTTGCCTTCTTCTCTGTACCTATATGATTTACTAGGAGCGCCTCGCGATTTCACCCGCGTAGTGCCCGTACCGATGTAAATCAGGGGATAAAGTATAGCTTATATTACTCGTTGATAATGTAGCTTTCCATTAATGAAAGAATTTTTTAAATCGGTCCAGTAGTTTTGAGTTTAGTCGTAACAAACAATCGAATCATTCCTCTTTATAATATTGGATTGATTAGATACTTACACTTAAAAAAATACAAAGACAGGGTCAGTTATGAATTACTTGAACAGTAATTCTATAAATTAGGATATTGGCGATTGGCGTGCATGCTCGAGAAGAGCCTCGAGCAAGCACGCCAATCGCCTTCAAAGTATGTACAAACTATGCAAATCATTTGAGTGATCCTAAGCCTTAACCAAATAAAACGATTAGTTTAAGAGATCCGAGGGTACAGATGATCAAACATATATACAGAGCTTGGAATAATAATAATCCCTCTTTGGGTTTGTCAGTTAATGATAAATTATATGTGAGTATGATTTTTTATATTTTGTTATATAAAAAAAGATTTTGTTCAATTTGTATTGAATAACGTATTTTTTAACCAACTTCATAAAAATGGAGGAGGTTCTCAATTCGGGGGAGTCTTATTTTTTATGCATTATCGGGCATAACTAAGTCATTTATTGACCGGATTAGGAAAATTATTTTTTGTTTGAGTGAGGTTTATTACGAAATACATTTTTAAACATTGTAAAGATTGGTTATACATTTCGGAGACAGACAACGGAACTCTTTAATAAATGCCGGCAAACTTTGTTACCTCAGAACTCCGCCATTTATTAACCGATAAAAAAATGTTTTTTGTTCAAATAAATATGTTTCAAAATGATCCCATATAGTTTTCGTAAAGATCTGATGACCAGTTTCGGAGACAGACAACGGAATTTTGTCACCTCAAAAGTCCGTCATTTATTAACTTGATAAATTCTTCTCTTGTTTGAGAGGATATACATTCCTTATGGTCTCATCGTAAATTCATAGATATCTGACGAGTAAATCCGGAGATATGAAGTCTCCTCCAAGTATGAAGAAGCCTCCGTAATACAGCTGTCTACACTCTAGCGGTTTGTTAAAAGTATCACTATGTTGGTGTATAACAATATATTTTTCTGAATGTGCCATGATAATATCGTTGATGTAAAGCGATTCAAAATAGAATTATTAAATTGGCTAAGAACAAAACATTTTTATAGTGTAAGCGAATTATTTAAATAATTATCATTTAACGATGCAATCACAGATGAAGACATTTTTTGACATTGCATATGTATGAATTACCATCGAATGTATGTTTGAGTACATAAATTACTAATTTGTATTTGATTGATTTAATTTAAATAATGAATTTGTGCATTTTATATGTCATAACATGACAAGATAGACGAACTTTTAAAAATCACCATCATCTTTGTACCTACTCTATTTTTTATGAAGTAAATGTATTTGTATAAAATTCTATATAAAAAAATAACTAGTAACTCAAAAAACGCCCGTAATGGTATTGTTAATATGGAGAAAGTAAAAATTGTCATGTCACAAAACGAAACCGATTTAGACATTTCTTTTTTTTTTTAGAGAGTATACTTTCCGTTTAGTCCAACTGTATTTTCATTGAGATCTAATGAGTATCTCCAGAGATATAAACACTTCAAACTTGGTACAAAAAATTACTGGCGCGACATTTGAAGTCGGTTTTTTTACTTTGTAAACTAAAAAAAACTAAAAATCTTAAATTGTTTATATTACGTTTACTTCTTGTGTATTGACAACCATTTAGTCGAATTGCGTTTGGTTTCCATTACAACATAATCAACACCAACGTTATAAATGTGAAAGTCAGTTTGTATATTTATTAGCTTGTTTGTTTGGGACCTTTTCACGGTTAAACGGCTCGACCGATTTAGCTGCAGTTTTGCACAGAGATAGCCAGTAGGTATAGTAGATTAGGTCATAGGATACTGTTAAACACAGACAAAGCCGAAGGGTGCATCTTATTAACAATATATTATAGTGTCTATTGTATTCTTGCTCTACTTCTCAAGTGTTAAGATCTCCGAACGGGCGGTAGAATCATTTCCGAATTATTCAAATTATTGATATAAAAATCTATTACATTTTATTACTGTGTTTTTTGTGTTATTAGGATCCTTAACTGTGTAATGTACAGATAAGCACTATGGGGTGTTACGGATGTGGTTTTATCGGAACACAAGTCGGAGTCGCTGTTTTTAAATTTTAAAAGTCGGAGTTGGAAGCAATGTCACAGATGGCGACAGATAAAAGATGTTTTAATTATGCGCAAATAAAAATATTACTCAATCAACCCCTGAGAATACAACTAAATTACAATGACAATGAAAATATAAATAAACATGTATTAATAAGAGTTAGAGAAGTAAAACAAAATAATTGACTCTAAATACCTACATTGCTCAATCCACTTCTTCAGTTATAATTAGAATATAACTAAATTACACAGACAATAAAAAAAATAAACATGTATTCAATAAAAGTTAGAAAAGTTAACAAAAGAATTGACTCCAAATATACCTGCATTACTCAATCCACTTCTTCAGTTATTATTAGAATATAACTAAATGACAAAGGCAATAAAAATAAACATATTGTATTCAATGAAAGTTAGAAAAGTTAAACAAAAGAATTGACTCTTAATACATAACTCAGTTAACCCTTTCATAATTAGAAATAACACAATAGACAGGCAATGAAAATAAAAATAAACATTTATTCAATAAAAGTTGGCAAAGTAAATCAAAAGAATTGACTCCGCAATTAGTACATTTTATAAACAAAAGCTTTTGTTACATAATAAACAAAACCTTTTGTTTTTTAATTAACAAAAGCTCCGAAACTTCTGTCCGTCCAATCTATTTCTGGACGTGTTCACAGAATAACCGACATTTTATTTACAAAAAGTTAAATATATATGTATATATATATTAAATTTTTGTAAATACTAATATAACTTTCCGCTTGCTACTGAGCCTGGCGGATGTGACAAATATTTGCGGTCAATCGAGTTAGGGGGTGGAATTAAGTATTTCCATTTACTTTCCACCAAACTTGCAGCTAACAATAAGGTAGGTTGGTGAAAAAAGGACGGGACGGTTTATGATGATAGAGTGGAGACCGCGAATCGGCAAACGTAGCGTAGGACGTCCTGTGACCAGGTGGAGCGACGACATACGCAAAGCGGTGGGCAGTGACTGGAAGAGAAGAGCCGAAGATCGGGCTCTGTGGCGCATCTTGGGAGAGGCCTACGTCCAGCAGTGGACTGACACAGGCTCATGATGATGATGATGAGTTTATGATGCTAAGCTATACTGCACTGAGTGTGAGGAACTAACTTAACAATGCGGATAGAAGTATGGGAATTTCTAACCAACTTAAAAAAGGAGGAGGTTTTCAATTCAGATGTTATATATATATTTTAGTATTATTTATAATATTTTCTCCCTGATGTCCCGAAGTAAGAGTAATTACAATATCGTCCCAATACAATTTGTCATTAAATATTTTCTATTTTTTTAAAGGAAAATATAATACCTACTATGCATTCATACAATAATCTAATTTATCGCAACATTACGGAAACCTATAAGAAAATGAGAAAAACGCAATTGTTTCGAAAGCTTATATTATAGTATTTCGTCAAACATATACATAGGAGTTCTTTGAGTAGCCACATAACCTCTCAATAGATAGTTTTATTTGGACCACAAGAAAACCCGAAACATTTATATATAAATCTTAATTTCAAGCACAGAACAACGCAACGCGCTCGTTTAAAATTCCTCAACCGAAGGAAATCTAAACGTAAACTGCGAGTGTATCGACCTAATATGGAAAATAGCGCCTATTTAAAATTTTAATACAGCGAGTGCGTTACGAAAACGAACAGTGAGGAGCGCGGCCGCCTTATCGGTGTGCTCTCGAGTGAATTCTGATATGACATGATTTCTGGTGGAGTGGAGCTGTCCAAACGGCAGCAGGGGGCGCCACGTGACTACTCACTGGGGCTTCGGCACGGGGCCGCCCGCCGGCTACCCTATTGTTACCGCTCGCACTAACTCGGTACTTTCTCGACTGTTTTGTTCACTACTTACCAATGTCGAAAAATACTATGTTTCGATATTGGTGCCCCGGTACACACGACGCCCCCGCAAAGAGCCGGTCCGGTACTATTCCGCCCGGACTTGTGAAAATCCTCATTGCTGAGGACCGTTAAAAAATCTTATGCTCCGTATTCATGATCATCAAGAAAAACTTGGTTTGTTCGTTATTAAAGTTGAAGTGGCAATAGCCCAATGGTAAGGTGTCGGCCTGATCGAGAGGTCGTGAGTTCAATCCACAACCATTGCACTATTGACGTGAAACCACTCCAGACACAAGCATAATTTAGCTTAGTTGGAGGGGTTAACTAGACTACTATTTGTGTGAAACCCACATTGCTAGTAAGCTTAATTTAAAAAAAAGTAAAACTGTTTATCAACATTCAACATCGCCTGCTTTTTTTTCTGTCCATCTATCGCATGTCTCGACTTGCATGATATGCCGGTGCTGATAGGTTAATATGATATGATGTATGTATGACATTTAGGTCTAGCCACATGAGTAAAGAAGGTAGTCTAGCTGTGATTGGCGGACGCTTCCGCTGTGTCATGTCAAAAAAAAAGTTTCAATTGCATCGTGGTTTCATATGTATCATATAGTTTTTTTTATGTTTGTTACCTCAGAACTCCGTCAAATCTTAATCGATTTAAATAAATATTTTAGTTCCGTTTTTGTCCTATTCAAATTTTATCAAGATATGACAATTATCTCTGGAGATATGGAGATAAACAATATAAACAAATTTGATGCCCTGACGACATGATTACGACTAGTGGACATTGTCACTATCGCGGCATGTGAAGTCGGTTTTTTTCGATTTGTAAACGATCCTAAATTATATCATTAATGTAACGAGCTAATTGAATGAGTGATATTAAGTTTTAATTTGAATAAATTTAAGACCTAATAAAGCATAATAGTAATGTATGCATAAATAATCAAATAATAAATAAAATATGCATTATATAAAAAAATGTAATGACATAGTATTACTATAACTATGTATAAATTACTTTTCATTGCTAAAAAGAGATAACATTTGTAAATTATGTAAGTTTGTATTTCCAAGCTTATCTCTGAGAAACTACTCGTACCAACGCCAACGGGCCGGCCACGTCCATCCACCCTGGGATATAGGTAAATTTCACCCGCGCGGAGGCGTGACGGATCGGATGACTATTACACAATAAAGCTGTACATTTGAATACGTGAGCTCAAAACAGGAGACGTCCAGCAAAATATCATCAAATCCCATTGCCAGGAAGCAATGTTAATGATATTAATAATAAAAAATAAAATAACATTAAAGTGTTTGATTATCGACTTGAGGAGACCGATTCGTCATTAATATGTATTGTGTAAGGTTGTATATTACTCAATTTATATGGCTATAGAGCATGGGTAAAAAAAAGTACGCCGAGAGTTGCCCATGCCACAAGCTTGGAGTGACCGCGAAGTCTGATGGTTAATTAACAGAGCTCATTTGTAATGTCATGTACTTACTGTATTTATTTCTGACATTTCAAAGGCAGAGGGGGTAAAATCAGTTTTATTGTTAGGGTAATGAAGAAGAAGAAAGGAAGAGGAAGAACTGTGGGTTACAAAATAGGGTTGTATAAATAAGAGGGACTCAGAAATTATCGACGATACATCTAAATGGAATAGAAGGCCATGTTGCACCGACCCCACATAAGGGTAGTTTGGCCGCCAATTATGAACCGATCCCAATTATCGTTTTTCATGCCTAGGGCGTACAGGATGTCCGGATTTGAATCACCGATATTATTAAGAAACTTATTTTATCGATGAAATTACCACTCCTTCCTGTCGTACTGGACCCCTTTCGGAATGAAGAAGGGGTGTTATAAGTTTGACGTGTGACATAGAAGCATTGACCTGATGCTGGAATATCTGCTGGCATCTGCACAATACTCAACTCCTCATCAACTTACAGCAGATATGTCGAATTTAGGCTCATTGAAATTATCCCAATGAACAGATTATACATAGATCAGTCGAGAAAGGTTTTTAATTTTGAATTTAAATATTATTTGCATAATTATGTAAAACATGTGCAATATTTCTGCGCGAAATTTTATGTTTTATAGTATTTTCAGTTTGTTGTGTAACTAATATCATTAAATCTGTGTTGTTTTCGTTGGAATGATCTTTTAATAAATAACAACTCAACATTTAATTTTCCTATTTTTGTTGTTTACTTAGTTATTATATTTTTTGAACATGTAATAACGCGAGTATAAGTATCAATTAAAAGTGGCGTCATTCCGAGCGAGATGGGGTAAGACAGGGGAGGGGGAGTGGGGATTTTAATCATCAAACAAATTGTATGTATTACAATTATCGGTAGATCAAATTCGGACGTCCTGTATATTAATGGCCAGATATATAGTTCCCATTCTAGGCCTAGCGTGCTTACCATCTTCGACCATATCATCAATTACCAACAGGTGAGATAGTGGTCAAAGGCTAGCCTATATGATAAAAACATCTTACGAGGTATGAATATAAACACCCCAAACTTGCCATTAAATATACCTAATTGAAGCGGCATGTGAAGTCAGTTATTCACTATAATTAAATGTTTATATTTTTTTATATAGTTTATGAGTTTTTTACAATATGTGCCTCGTTTTGCGTCAAGCTCACTACTGCAGATTTTTCATGAAATGAGTGAATAATGAAATTAGTTATACTTTTCGCTTAGGTATTTAGTGGTAGTAGTATTGTCATGCCCTTTGATAAATGTATGAGTGTTTCACAAAAACTAGTATATGCTGACTGCTAGCGTAGTTATTAAGTATTGTGTGCTGCTAGACAGTCACTAATACTGGACGGTCTGCTTACACTGAACAGTTTGTAAGGTCATTTTTGACTTAACACGAAAAAAGTCGAAAACTGCAAAACTGCGACCGTGTCGTTAAATAAAAAGTACCAAGATAGCCGGCCCACCTAGATCTACGAGTACGTTACCTATAAGTAATATTATAATAACATATTAACTTTCGAGATCCTAAGGAAGAGTAAAGACTGAAAAGTTTGATATTCCCGTTGTTTTTTAAGCACCCGTATGCTATGCAATACGTTATGGCTTTTCGAGTGGCCTTGCTTGATGGAATTTGTGAGATATACTCTTTTGTTAGCATAAGGATGGTACGATGTAAAAAGTATGGAGCGCATCAGGTCGAGCGTATGTGTTACAACCACTAAGTTAGCCGTTTTCGAGAGACCGCGGGGCGTAGGGCACATACCCCTCGGCCGAGTGGCTCTCGTCGGTCGTCGGCCGCTGGGACTTGTCACTGTCACACATCATATACGACGCTGGTCATTCGGGATAGGACACACGCCCTCACCAGCTAGACGTTGGTGTGGACGTTACCACCCAGCGGAACACCATAAAGATAAAGGAGAAAGTGTCTCTCGTGCGAGAACACGAAGACGAGCGTGCGGCGTACCTGGGTCTCTGTAGTGGTCGTGCGGCGAGTGGTACTGGTGGTGGTGCTGATGGTGGTGGTGTTGGTGGTGGTGGTGTTGTTGGTGGTACGGGCGGTGGTGCAATGACGACCGGTGCAGGTGCAGGTGCGGGAACTGATGGTGCACGCGGTGTGGTGGCGACGGTGGCATCGGCGGCGGTAGGGGCCGCGGCGGCGGCGGCGGCGGTAGGTAGTACATGGGCCGCGAGTCGGTGCCCATGTCGATGTAACCGTAACGGTCGAGTCGCAATGCCAGCGGCGGGCGGCAGCGCGAATTCGCACCCCCGTCCGTCGCGCACGGGTCGGTGGTTTTCAGCAGCGTACGTCCGCTCCCGGAGCGGTGCACGGCTGGAATGAGCCGGCTAGGGCGGCACGCGCGCCGCCACGTGCGCTACCCGCCAGTGGCACGCCGCGCCGCACGTGCCCCCGCGCCGCACCCCGCGCCCGCGCCCGCCCGCTTCCCGCCGGGACCCCGAGGACCTCCATGGTTTGCGGGTAGTCGGTCACCATATTGCTTCTTCACTCGAATATCGAAAATGAAACGCACAGCTCGGACCATTAGCCTTGAGGAGCGCTAGAGCTGACGAACCGGACGCGGACGGTGACAAGACGGCGTTCGAACGATCTCGGCCCCGACGACGCCGCGGTAAAATAGGAAGATGCCAATTTGTTGACAACGCGGGAACGACGGCAGAGACGTCTCCGAGACATCGAAGCGGCTTATTGCAACGTAAGTATCAAACCAAAGACACTGTCAGGTTTTAATTTATTCGTAAAATTAAAATTGCTTGTACCTACCTACAAGTTACTCATCATAAATTGGGGAGCGCTTCGTAGCATCGTAGCGACGTAGCTCGCAGCGTAGCATCGGGGTACGCCACTTAGCGCCCGGACAAAAAATGTATATACACCGCTCGTAGCAGATAAATGTGTACACCTCGCTACGCTGCTACGAAACAGGATAAAGTTACATATGTAATTATATAATATGTATACGTATATAATAATATATTTAAAATTTATTTATTTGACACAATCTACATAAACCGCACAAAGTTTAATAATACTAGAACGCAAAATAAACGATTCGCGACATTTCGACACACGTATTTTGCAGGCATCAGTTACGCTTTGAAAAATGTCTTTTGAAACAAAGGTCTATCGCGTAAACGAGTGGGACAAAAAACAGTAGATATAGTTATGGTATGGGTATACAAGATGTACACAGTCACCAACCTATGTTACTGGCCAAGGTCAACAAGTACTCGACGGGTGGTAGAAATGATCTGACTGTCAGTTAATAACAGTCAGCAGCAGCAATGCAATAGCTCAACTAAATACGATTGATACTTTATTAAATTCTTTTGTCATTTGTAAGTATATGTGCCTCACTGACACGGTGAGATGAATACCGTGTATTACAGATGTGTTTAGAAATAATTAAGATGATTTAAAAACTAAAACAACCGACTTCAATGCCCCGCGAGTCAATTTCAGTAGCAAGTTTGAGACGTTTATCGTCATATCTCTGGATATACTTATGAGATCTTGATGAAATTACAATGGGATCATTTCGGAAACGTACCCTACAAATAACAAAAATAATCATTCGAATCGGTTCAGAATTGACGGAGTAATCGCGTAACATACACAAATAAAAAAATTAAAAAAAACATACAGACGAATTGAGAACCTCCTTTGTTTTTAGAAATCGGTTGAAAACAATCGAGTATAGAAGACATCAGTTGCTAATTAGAATTATAGTGGCAGTTCTAAAAAAAAAACTTGACAGATCGACAACGCCTGAGTGAAACCCTAGTGTTGCAAATGTTCATAGGCTGACCACTTACCATCCGGTGGGCCGTTTGATTGCTTGCTACCTATATCATGGAAAATCATCTCCCCATCCAAATAAAACGATATGAGCTGTGATTCTCTAACGGAAACTAAAGTACCTACAGCTAGTGTGCATTCTAGGGCTTAGAAAAAAACATGGATCTCATACAAAAATTAAATGGCCACTTATATTATACGTAAAGAAAAACTTTACAAATTACAAACGATTGCAGCTCAAAAAAACTGAGGGTCTGTTCGCACTAAAGTTACAACTTTCAAGCGCAAACTAGATAAATAATAATTTAAGATCGTTTAAAAAACTAAAAGAACCGACTTCAAACGTCGCGCTAGTCAAAGTAGGCAGTAGATATTAATAGTTAGTAACTATTATATAATCTGTGCCAGTAGTTACTAAGTCGTCGAGATAAGTAAATGCGTCGTAATACATATATTAATATAGTAAAAAGGGCTCCGCCAATTTCGTTAAAATTTAAATGGGACCACTTGGGAAGGGGTACTTTGAAACAAAAAAATAATTTTCCAAATCGGTTCTTCGAGTAATCAGTGAACATACACAAAAAAAAGGTTCCGACGAATTGAGAACCTTCTCCTTTTTGTGATGTCGGTTAAAAAAAGTTCCAACGTATTGAAGACCTCCGGCAGCTATCCTTGAGAGCCAGTTCCCATTGTACCAGTGTGTCATTTCTTGATCGCATCATCACTCAACAACAGGTGACATAAACGCTTGACGCTTGAAACCATTTTTTTTGTACGTATGTTGCGCGATTACTCCGTCAATTGCGAACCGATTCGAACGATTTTTTTTAATTGGTAGGGTACATTCCCGAAATGATCCCATCGTAAATTGACTAGCGCGCCCGATAAAGTCGCTTTTTTCGTTTTGTTAACGATATTAAATTTTGTAATTGAAAAATATTGTTCATGCAAAATCAACAAAAGATCAAATTTTAATATAATGTATTGGCATACTACCGGCTTTACCAGCCTACGCCTTAGCGAAAATACAATCGCTACTTTCTATTAATAGAAGAGGTTTACTTCATAAATAAGGATAAAGATGTTTGCGCACAAAATGAGGGGTCGTCCCACTAGTTCAACCAGATAGTTCAACCGGTTGAACTAGTGGGAATATTTTCCCACTAGTTCAACTGCGGATGATTGATTGTCTTAAGCAGTTGAAATACTGGGAATAACTTTTCAAATTTCATTCCCACTAGTAGCAACCTAATACTTCAACCGTTGAAAATGAAAAATTGAGTGAAGCACACAAATACGGATATGATAAATAGCGTCTAATACTAACCGTATTTCTTGTTGAACGTCGCCCCGTGGCACAGGAAATCTGTAAATAATAAAAATCAAGCTTAGATCCTAATAAAGTGGCGTGTAAAAAGTGGTCAAAGCGCTGTTTTTAGGAGAGAACGCGGGTGCAGAATTCCATACAAATGTATTCCCCCGTTTCCTCCCTGGAAAATGCTTCTAGAGCAAATTTGTTTTACAAAATATCGAGATTTGCTTATATTTATTATACCAACCAATTGCGAAAAGAAATAAAAGCCTTCTAATATTTCCTTTAAGATTTTTGAAGGGTCATATTTCTATTTGCAATTGGTTGGTCAAAAAAAGCAAATGATAGGGGCATAGCTACAGCAGATCTTGATTTTTTGTAGAAAAAATTTTGCTCTAGAAGCATTTTCCAGGGAGGAAACGGGGGAATACATTTGTATGGAAAAGTGCACCCGCGCTCGCTCTTAAACATTTACATTAGGACATTGAGTCATCATCATAATCATCCCCATCATCATCTAATTACATTGTAACACGGGACTTATCGCACTAAAAACGTAATTTTATGTACCTCGGCGTTTCGATCAAGTTGCATTGACAGTGGTCACGAGAGGACTGGAGACATCATCATCATCATCATCAACAGCCTACACTAGTCCATTGAGATATACATAATTATTAGAGGCAAAATGTTTAGGGTTTCTTACCCAAAAGGTACCAACAGAACCCTATTACTGAGACTACGCTGTCCGTCCGTCCGTCTGTCAAGAGGCTGTACCTTCTGAGCCGTAATAGGTAGACTTTAAATGTTTACAAAGTATGTGTTACTAATAACCGCTATAAGTACTAAGCGTGTCGGGCCACGCGCAGTGTAGGGTCCCGTAGTACCCCGTTATTCAATGCAAGTCTTTACCAGTTATAAACAAGCAACTAGGTACTTCGTCTTTGTCACTTTAAAGGATTTATTCTAAGGATTTTGTATTTAGTACAAAATTATCCAACACCCAAGTTAAACGACTATTACTGCTAAACTAATAAAGTTATCTTAACTGCTATAGTTTTCCTTTAAATTTCATGAAATACACTATTATAAAATATACATCCTGTAACTTAGAAGGTATTACATGTAATCCGTAACCCTTTGCGACCCTTGTACAGACGTCACCGTCACTGACAGGTCCCGTGTGACGCATGATGCAAGGTACCACCGATCGATACGCTCACCTGATGATAAGTGATGCAATTTGACTATATAACAGATACTTTAGGATGTAAACCTGTAGGTTGCCGGAAATTGGCGCGTTTTCGCACACCGTTAACGCTGTTTTGGGCTCATTAGTGCAATTACTCAACGAGATTATAAATAGATCAGTCGGGGTGGTTTAACATTTTGAAAATAGGTATTATTACAAGCTTTTATTTAAGTTGCAATGTTCGTATGTAAGTAACAAATGTATTCAAATCTTGCAAAACATATTTGAATCTCTTTCTGATGTCCTATTGAGCTGAAATGTAGTAATATTTATAAGTAAGTTCGGTGACAATAAGACTAAAAAAACCGTTTGTTAAACCTAATCTCACCTAAACGGAGCATCCGATCTTATTGAAACTTTACAAGGAGTACTTACTTTATAGCATGAGGATGAACATTGGCTACTTTTTAACCCCCGACGCAAAAAGAAGGGGTATTATAAGTTTGACGTGTGTGTCTATCTATGTGGCATCGTAGCACATGAGTAAAGAAGTCTTTACTCATGTGATCGTAGCGCCCAAACAGATGAACTAATTTTGATCTAGTTGTTTTTGTTTAATAGGTGTCTTAATCGAGAGTGTTCTTAGCTTTGATTCCTGAAAATCCGTTCAGCCGTTTGAAGACTGTGTGCTTTTTTCCGTTTTCCTAGATGACTAGCAGCGCCTCGTGGTTTAACCCACGTAGTTCCCGTTGACCTGACAATTCGGGGATAAAATATAGCTTATGTTACTCGCTGATAATGTAGCTTTCCATTACTGAAAGAATTTTTGAAACGGTCCAGTAGTTTTGAGTTAAAACGTAACAAACAAACAAAATAAAATCCTTCCTCTTTATAATATTTGTCATGACGCTATGCAATAAACATTTATAGTTCTGATCAATTCGAAATTAGGTATACTCTTACTTCAACGATATATATAAGAACTTGGTAGTGCTGACCTGATGCTGGGACATCTCCTGGAATCTGCAGAATACTCAAATCCTCGAAATGTCGAGTTTGGGCTTGACTTTGGCAATGAACGGATTATGATTAGATTTGGGTGGTTTTACATTTTTAATTTAAGATTATTGTGAAAATAAAATCATGATTTTTACACATTACTTAAATAACTCAGAATCCACAAATGTTGATTGACAGAGCTTCAGTCAGAAATACTTGGTGTACGTGAACGAAGTCGCGGGTATCAGCTAGTATTACTCAATAAATATGCTATATCACGGTATTATGGTCCCGTAGAGCTGATGTCATGATGGAGCCTTGATGAAGGAACTGGAGTTCCCAGATATAGAGTGCTAAGACAGCCGAGATTGGGCTTGTTGGTTTTGTTGTTGTGAGTACTTAGCATTATTCATGATGACGAAGGTCTGAAGATAGAGCCGAAAGAGTGCTGTTTGAGTGTTGGCTGTAAGCTTAACGTGTTTAAGATCCTCAAACACATCATCGCTTACCAACAGGCCAGATAGTGGCCTAACGCTTTATTAAAAAATAAAGGAGGTCCACATACAGGAACTTGTTTTTCGATTAAATTTTGTTCAATCGGAACCCTACGTATGCGAGTTCGATTAGCAAAGGGCCAGTTTATTTAAAAGTACTATAATATCGTTTAAAAACTAAAAAAGAACCGACTTCGATGCCGCGCTATTCATTTTCAGTACCAATTTTGAGATGTTTATCTCAATATCTCTGGAGATACTTATCAGACCTCGATAAAATTACCATGGTGCCACACTTGGGATATCTTCTTTCGAACAAAAAAAGAATAATCAAAATCGGTTTATAAACGACGAAGTTATCCGCGAACAAACATATATATATATATACGGTCGAATTGAGAAACCTCCTCCTTTTTTTGAAGTCGGTTAAAAAGGAAAATGTGTATAGTCTATCATGTCATCAAATAAAAACCAAATAATAAGTTCTAGAGAAAGACTAAAACTAAATTATAAGTATAAAATATTTTTTAAAACAAGCTATTATACAAATTTACAAAAAAATATAAAAACTATACGTTAAATTTCTTTTCGATCGCCCTACGAACGTAAGTCATAATAATATAGAAGTTTTTATTAAATATGAACCTACATTTAAATATAATAGCTTAAGCAAAATCAAAATCGGCTGAATTGTTTGGGAGCTACGATACCTTACTGATACAGACAGACAAACAGATTTTCAACTTTCAAATCGTTTATTTCATGTAGGTACATCGTACACTTATGAATGTCAAGCATTACATACATTAATAGTTCCATGTCCATAGCTGCATTGCCAGACAAACCCACTATCACAATAAAATCAAATAAAGGATGAAATAAATATAAACGTCGAAAGACATGAGACATACGTCGAACTTACAATAGAACGCCCGGCTTTATGCATGGGGTATACATAAATACACACTCGCCTAAGTAGAGACCTTCTTTTATGAAATTATTGGCCAAATGATTCAAAAGTAATTTTTTTCTTTACAAAATACTAAGCTTGTAATGCATAACAATGTCTTTTTATTATGTACCTAGTTTACAATTTTACATTTTTCGGTGTAAACGCTATATTTTCTTCGTAGTGTAAACGTAACAAAACCCGAAAAATGTAACCAAATTCTAGTGTCGTTTATAAACATTACAGCGCCATCTGTGGAGTTTTGAATACATCACGAAGAGAGCGAGCTCAGCGCGTCGCGACGCATCTTTTCTTAGCTTAACTCTACTTTAAACTAGTTCCAGACGTCGCCACCGATAGACGGCGGCGCCAGTGGCGCGAGTTTCAGGAAAATCCATAGCAGTGTTACTACACGAGAGTGCGTACTCACCGTTTCGTTTCATTATAATAGCAGCGCTCGTAAAGCGATCACAGACCTTGATAGTGTCTTAATTCACATCGATCTACGATCGTAATTAGGTTACAATAATAAAGCGATTTTAAAGTTGCAATAATAGAGTCGGGTCACATGTGCGGCCCGCGATCGGAGCGCATTGCGCTGCGATTGGCGGAAGATTCGCCGTCAGGGTAAAGCGGGCCGCGGCGTCATTGGTCGCGCGTGACTCCGTCGGTAAAGCAGCGCGCACGGCGCACGTGACGAGCACGCCGCGCGCGCCACGCGGTACCGTAGAGGGCGCTGCAGACTTGTTAACAAGTTTACATGCAAGATTACGACTGAGTGTGACATAATTTGGCGTAATAAACGAATAGTGGTAACCGCGAGAGATCGCGGGCGGCGCAAGCGCGCTCCGCAGCTGGCCTTGACTGCACCGCGGCCTCCGCACTCCGCGTGCGCCTCGGTACAATACAGTATACACATTACACATATCGTGCTATTTACCGGTCGGCACGGGTCGAGCCCCATGCCGCTCTACAGCGGGTTATTTTGGTTTAAGCTGGCATCGCGTGCGACGCGTGGCGCCGGCATACCACCGTTCCAGTATCGAGTCGGTGTCGGGCGTCGGCTAGCACACGAACATGGCAGAGAATAATTATATTTGTAGGGCTACAACACGAGTTCCACATCAGGACTTCCCGTTACCCGGTCGCGGTATAATCCACACCTATCTACGTAAACACCGCACCTACCTACTTCACGTCTACTACTTACCTCCCGTACGATACCTACAGCGGGTTAGACTCATGTTACCTATTAGTTATAATTATCCTGAACATGGAACAACGAGACGGGGTTCTTTATGGTGTTCTTACTTTGTTGCATCAAACATGTCATTGTATTAATTTTGTAGGCTTAGAATAATAACGCTTTGTAGGTATGCGAAACGAGCACCGTCCGACCGCTGGTTCATACCCACAGTTTAAGATCTGTGGCCGGAGACACTGCCGACCCGGGGCCTGGGGCGATGTCTACGCTGTCTCATTGAACCGATGTGCATTATTATCACAAATTCATTAATGTACCTACTTAGCGGTGCTCCGTACGGTGATTCGTCAGCGGATAAGTCGGCGGCGGGAGAAATCTACGCAACAACCGCTAACAAATAATTTAAAAACTAAATAAAAATAAACTTAATAGTTTAAAAACTAAAACAACCGACTTCCATGCCCCGCGAGGCAGTTTCAGTGGGAATTTTAAGACATTTTCGTCATATCTCTAAAGATACTTATCAGATCTCGATGAAGTTACAATGGGACCACCTCGAAAATGTACCCTACCGATTATAATAATATAATATCGTTTAAAAACTAAAAAACAACCGACTTCAATGCCGCGCTATTCATTTTCAGTACCAATTTTGAGATGTTTATCTCAATATCTCTGGAGATACTTATCATACCTCGATAAAATTACCATGGTACCTACCACACTTGGGATATCTCCTTTCGAACAAAAAAAGAATAATCGAAATCGGTTCATAAACGACGAAGTTATCCGCGAACAAACATAAAAAAAAAAAAAAAATATATATATATATATATATACGGTCGAATTGAGAAACCTCCTCCTTTTTTTGAAGTCGGTTAAAAAAAATAATCATTCGAATCGGTTCACAATTGACGGAGTAATCGCGTAACATACTTACATAAAAAAACATACAGACGAATTGAGAACCTCCTCCTATTTGAAAGTCGGTTGATAAACTAATAAGAAATCAATTACAAGAATAACACGACAGGATCACCGTCAACAACAGGTAACGCACAAGATAAACAAACTGTGGATCGTAGAATCGTAGTCGCTATCTGAATTTAGGCTCGCAATCATGACCAATCATTATGTGGATATCGATAAAGACGAGGCAAAGTCTGTTTACTATTACAGTATCGTATGATAAACAATATTTGAAATATGTAGATATAAAACATAACTATTATAATTGAGTTTAGGCAAAAACAGGCAGAGGTCAAATGAGGCGCGGATCGCGGAAGTTGCGTGTTGTGTGACGTGTGACGTGTGACGCGGTGGTGTCGCGTCGTGTCTCTCGGTTCGCGTGTCACGTGACAGGGTCACGGGGCTCTTGCGTTGTTCAAACTACCGCCAATGTTTGCACTGACGCGTTTTCATAAATAATTAAGATAGTTTAAAAACTAAAACTACCGACACAACGACCGACTTCCATGCCGCGCGAGTTAGTTTCAGTTGCAAGTTTGAGACGTTTATCGACATATCTCTGGAGATACTCATCAGAACTCGATGAAATTACAATGGTATAACCCTTGGAATATCTCCTTTCCAAAAAAAAAACAATTATTAAAATCGGTTTATAAACGACGAAGTTATCCGCGAACACACATTAAAATAATATTATATATATATATATACGGTCGAATTGTGGAACCTTCCTTTTTTTGAAGTCGGTTTAATAAAGCATGTTAGTTTAGTTTCTGGAGATATAGCTTTCAAAATAATAATCCGAGGTCCGAGCGTCGCGAACGAGCTTATAGGCAAAACTCCTAGACGAAGGACTTCAAGACCGTCCGAAACTAGTCGGAGTTAATGTTCCGGTAAATATGTTTACGTGTTAATAGCCGTTACAAACTTGTAATATGTGTAAAACTCACACAATAAATTTAATATTCACATTTCGTAATTAGACATTGTAAATCTGACAAAACTCATATTCTCTTTTAATATTGTTCGATAGATGCATTATATAATTATATAATAGCGCGTTCATTCCATAATATTTCTGGTACGTTGTAATTTTCAACGACCTATTTTCATTGAAAAATACAAACATAGACATCAAAGTAGGTTTGCATCGAGAACACAGCTAGTCTAGTAGAAGTATCTTTGTTTTTATGGATACGGCTTATTCGACTTCTTCTTGAAACTGATTAAAGTTCAATAAGTATCAATATTATCTAGAAATCATCAGAAATCTACAATCAAGAGTCTGGTGAGATGAAAGAACACTACTTTACGTTTCAAAAAAATATTAATTAAAAATATTGAGAGTTGTGGATGGGGCTTGTGACTTATAGGTGAGAGCCAGTTTCCATTCTAGACCTAGCGTGCTACCATCCTCGATCGCATCATCATTTACCAACCGGTGATATTGTGGTCAAACGCTAGCCTATAAGATATAAAAAAGGTACACACTGACGGTACACATAAGTACTACATACATGTATACTTATTATAATACTTAAATTGCAAAATCTAAAGCAATCCCAACTGATCTATGTATAATCTGTTCATTGAGACCATTCCAATGAGCCCAAACACGATATTTCTGGTGTTAGTTGGTAGGGAGTTGAGTATTCTGTAGATTCCAGTAGATGCCCAGGATCAGGTCAAGGTCACCAATTTCTTGCAAAATTGTTAAAATGATAGATACCAATTTTCAAATTGATTAGACCTATGAAAGTTGTTCACATCAGATAGCCTCATCAACTTAAACAGAGTTCATAATCTTGAATCGGCTGAACGTATTTTCTTGAAACAAAGTCAAGATTCTACACTGCATATGTTTTGACAAATTCAATTTAATTCGTAATGTAACGTATGCCTTAAAGATAAGGTTGTAATTGTTTTGTAGAAAAAAACGGCCCAATTTAGAGGCACCCTGGAGGGAGTGTGTCCTTGTCTAACAACCTGCTAGTGCTATATATGTTATATACTATATGTATGGTGTATATATATAAGTTGTCCATAAAAATAAGTTATTTTTCAAAAAAAATAAAACCGACTTCATAACCACAAACAGGCACTCAAAAGCGAAAAATAAATTACTTAAAATTATTATAAGCGCTACCCACTTATCTATTTGAAGTCGGTGCCAGCCAAGTCTAATAGGTAGATGATAGAAAATACCTACATGTAGGTACATGTAGGTTAGTAAGTAGGTAGATAACCTACTTACTAACCTACATGTACCTACTTACTACTACTACATGCATAGTATCTATTTACTATCCAATAGACTTGGCTGGCACCGACTTCAAATAGAGAAGTGGGTAGCGCTTATAATAATTTTAAGTAATTTATTTTTCGCTTTTGAGTGCCTGTTTGTAGTTATGAAGTCGGTTTTATTTTTTTTTGAAAAATAACTTATTTTACCCTTTTTAGTGCAAAACAAGTTTTAATTAAATTACATGCATCTATTAAATTTCGTGTCTGGGCCGTTATACACTGACGGATATATACTTTTTGAAAATTCAAGTATGTACCTATAACGGTTAAGAAGATACAGATCTATAAAGTGCGCACATATGTATAGACACACGGACGGACGGACGGACGAACGGACAACAAAGTCTCAGAAAGTGTTCATTTGGTACCCTTTGGGTACGGAACCCTAAAAAAATTTACTTTAAATGCCGCGCTAAAGTGAAAATATTCACTAGTAATAATGATGTCATCAAGGTATCAAAGGACAATGTTCAAAATGGCCCTGTGCAATTAAAGCATCCATCAATTGTCATTTTATTACAATAATTCCAAATACTTTTATAACACGGACTAGTTGTATTCCAAAATGAATATTAAAAAGTATTATTTGCGATTATTAACATTAATTGCCGCTATATGGCCAATAGAGTACTGAATCACTCTACTACGTTATAAGAAGCACTTCCCTATATTGTTGAAACCCGAATTATGAAAGCACTGTGTGGCCAACCTAACAACGGAAAGAATTATTTCCGTAGTAACTATTATATAATCTGTGTATTATGCTTAAAATTATTTTTTGCAGTGTTGGTTGGTACAAAGTACGTTCATAATTCTGAGTTATTTAATAATGTATGCAGTGTCGCGGGACTGAAATGGCCGCCATCTTCGCCAAACGTCATGTCATGTCAAAAAATCCTAGGTATGTTTAAAAAAGTTTGCACCCTAACAAGACTTTGCCCGGTAGAACATTCCTGTGAAGACAAATTATTTATATTTATATAATTATTTTTTATAATTATTAATTATAATTATTTATTTATTATAATTATTAATATATAATTATTTATTGAGGGCCCGGTGGCGTAATTGGGAGAACAGTCGACTTTGATGCCGTGGTACCGAGTTCAAACCGCCGTGCACCAATGAATTTTTCTATCGAAAAATATATGTGCGCTTCTCACAGTTGCCCTCCGGTGAAGGAAAACATCGTTAAGAAACCAACAGCCCCCGTATGGTGGTAGGACATATCTAGTGTCCGCCTGGCCAGCTACCACCCTCAAGTTAGAAAATCTGTCACCAAACATCTAATGTGTTCAAACAGCTATCCTTGAGAGCCAGTTCTCATTCTAATCCACTTCTCTATCTTCGACCGCATCATCACTTAGCAACAGGTAAGATAGTGGTCAAACGCTAGCCTATAAGATATAAAAAAAATATATATTATCCCCACCTTTATTTCTATCTCGCTCACAGTTACCGTAAGAATATCTGTCAAAAACTAAAATCAACGAGAAGAAAGATGTAAAAACATTATTCAAGGTCATATTTTTTAGTCTTCAAAAGTATATGCAATAGCAACCTCCATTGTGTATAATCTTCTTGGGACTCTTCTACTAAAACCAGTACATTCTCCTATGTTTGAGGTATTTATCTCCATATCTCTGGAGATACTTATCAGATCTCGATAAAATTAAAATGGGACCACCTCGGAAACGTATCCCACCTATTAAAAAAAGAATTATTTGAATCCGTTCACAATTGACGGAGAAATCGCGTAACATAAACACAAAAAAAAACATACAGACGAATTGAGAACCTCCTCCTTTTTTGTGAAGTCGGTTAAAGAAAGGGACAAACTCCGTTCAAGGTCGGTCTCATGGGGGCCGGTGAACGTGATCAAGTTTAATATGTAGCAGGTCTGTGCAACAAACAAAACACATTAAAAACATAATATTAGTATACACATCTTATTTAACAGGCTTTGTGATTTCAATTCAAATTTTAAATAAAGTATCTGGATGTCCGAGCTTTGCTCGTTATTTTTTGGTTTTTTTCTTGGTAAATCGTGTTTTTTGGATTTTTTTGGCTCCTAATAAATTATTAATTTAACAATTTAGCCAGTGTCAAGTATTGAAATTCTTCAAGTTTTTATCAATTTTAGTCGTAGAGATGGGTCATACCGTTAGTAAAGATGTGATGTTTACTGAAGATTTTCAGTGGAATTTTGGTGAGAACGCAAATAGCATGTTTTTCAACATTGTGCTGCTTCCCTACTCGAACACATTCACCGGCACTTAATGGTTAATAATCCACATTTTTAACACATTACCTCGCGGAAGAACACAAGTTTTAGGAAAAAATACAATGAGATCACACACACTTTTCCACGTTCCCACCAAAACCGAAACCAAAATTGGTTCATCTGTTTGGGAGGTATGATGCCACAGACAGTTATACAATTATCAGTTGCACAGATACCCAGGTCAATCAACACATTCCTTATTATGTCTGGGTTAATCATAAATTAAGGCTTTGTTTACGGGAAAATTGTATGAAGAAGTATCCATAATGCGCCTTATTCCAATGTTCACGTCACATTAAAACTCTTTTAACCGACTTCACAAAAAAGTAGGAGGTTCTCAATTCGTCGGAATCTTTTTTTTTATTTTTTTATGTATGTTCATAGATTACTCGAAGATGCCTGAACCGATTTGGATAATTCTTTTTAGGGTTCCGTACGTAAAGGGTAAAACGGGACCCTATTACTAAGACTCCGCTGTCCGTCTGTCTGTCTGTCTGTCTGTCCGTCTGTCACCAGGTTATAGCTCATTAACCGTGATAGTTAGACAGTTGAAATTTTCACAGATGGTGTATTTCTGTTGCCGCTAGAACAACAATACTAAAAACAAAATAAAGTTAAAAATTAAAGGGGATCCCCATATAAAAAACGTGTTTTTAAACGCCATCTATCTTATTAGTTTCGGCAAAATGACATGGATGGCACTAGTAAACGAGCCCCGTCTTTCTAGATCGCGACCAAACCAAATAATCTTGGTAATATCAATTAATCAAATATATGAGGTTGAAACTCTGTTATGTTTCGTATTGTACGGAACCCTCCCTAAGTGTGCGATAAGAGACACGATGCTGACTCGCACTTGGCCAGTTTTATTTTTGTTTCAAAGGGTAGCTACTCTTCACAGGTGGTCCCATTTAAATTTTAACGAAATCGGCCGAGCCGTCATTTGTATTACGACGCATTTACTTATCTCGACGACTTACTTGTTACTATAGAAGAAGAGTCGCAAGAAGATTATACACAATGGAGGTTTCTATTGCATATACTTTTGAAAACTAATAAATATGACCTTGAATAATGTTTTTACATCTTTCTTCACGTTAATCTTGGTTTTTGACAGATATTCTTACGGTAACTGTGAGCGAGATAGAAACAAAGGTGGGGAGAAATAATTTGTCTTCACATGAATGTTCTACCGGGCAAAGTCTGTTAGGGTGCAAAGTTAGTTAATATTTTTTGACATGACATGACGTTTAGCGAAGATGGCGGCCATATCAGTCCCGCGACACTGCATACATAATTAAATATATTAGAATTATGAACGCACTTTGTACAAATCAACACTCTAACTAATTTATAAATTGTAGTAATGTATCCTTAGATAGTGAGTGTGGCCGGCGAAATCTTAAATTAATGTAAGTTTTTGTCCGTAATATATTTATTATTATAATACATTACAAGAGTATAAAGTTAGGAATTTCTTTGTATTGAGTTTAAATTTTAGTTTTAGTTCGTAATCCATTTTTTTCAATTTTAGTTCGTAGTTTGGCCGCGGGAATTTTTTCGTAGCGAGGACTTTTAACATGTTTATTTCAAGATCTTACAATTTTTTTTAAAGTAAAATCTTCAATACACTCCTTCCATCAATTTATTTAACTTTGACAGCTTATAATGATTTAGATTTTTTAACTGACTTCACAAAAAAGGAGGAGGTTCTCCATTCGTCTGTATATATATTATTTGTGTGTATGTTACACGATTACTCCGTCAATTGTGAACCGATTCGAATGATTCTTTTTGTAATCGGTAGGGTACGTTTCCGAGGTGGTCCCTCCTGCTGGTCCCTCCCGCTGTCTGTCTGTACGCCTAGATCCTTAAAACCCACGCAACGGGTTGTGATGCGGTTTTCATAAATATACAGAGTGTCAAGAGAAAGATTGATTATCAGGATTAAGAGGGACGTGGGGTGCACTTTTCCATACAAATGTATTCCCCCGTTTCCTTCCTGGAAAATCCTTCTAGAGCAAAATTTGTTTGTACACAATATCAAGTTCTGCTGTTGCTACGGCCTTATCATTTGCTTTTTATGAGCAACCAATTGCATAAAGGAATATAACCTTTCTAATCTCCTCTTTAAGATTTTTGAAGGGTCATATTTCTATTTGCAATTGCTTGGTAAAAAAAACAAATGATAGGGGCGTGGCTACAGTAGACCTTGATATTTTTAACCGACTTCACAAAAAGGGAGGAGGTTCTCAATTCGTCTGTATGTTTTTGTTTGTGTGTGTATGTTACGCGATTACTCCTTCAATTCTGAAACGATTCGAATGATTCTTTTTGTAATCGGTAGGGTACGTTTCCGAGGTGGTCCCATTGTAATTTCATCGAGATCTGATAAGTACTTCCAGATATCTGACCATAAACGTCTCAAACTTGCTACTGACTCGCGGGGCATTGAAGTCGGTTGTTTTTAACCGACTTCAAAAAAAGGAGGTGGTTTCTCAATTCGACCGTATATATGTTTTTTTTTAATGTTTTTTCGCGGATTACTTCGTCGTTTATGAACCGATTTTGATAATTCTTTTTTTGTTAGAAAGGAGATATCCCAAGTGTGGTACCATAGTAATTTTATCGAGGTCTGATAAATATCTCCAGAGATATGGAGATAAACACCTCAAAATTGGTACTGAAAATTAAGAGCGTGGCATCGAAGTCGGTTCTTTTTAGTTTTTTAAACGATCGTATTGTTTTTAAACTATCTTAATTATGTAGAAACAAATTTTGCTCTAGAAGGATTTTCCAGGAAGGATATAGGAAGGATATAGGAAGGATAATATGTATATATGTAAATATGAATATGTATGGAAAAGTGCACCCCACGTTCGCTCTTTAATGCGGGCAAAGCCGCGGGGCGCAGCTAGTACTATATAACTGTACCATATATCATGTAACTAATGTATTACGACGATCGATTAATGTGCGGAAACTTCAAGTAAACGAGCGATGTAACCCATAGGGATCATAAAAATAAGCCATAATATAAAGTTCCAAAAATAACGTCCACCGCTTTGGTATTTTGACCCTTATCAACATACCTAGTTTTGTAATGAAGTATAGAGATTACACTTTTTCCTTAAGTCATTAGATACCATAGTTGCATGTATGTATATATATGTATATAAAAGATGTTTACACCAGAATGTAAGAATCACCGGTATGATAGTCCCGTAATAGACCGTATACACAATAGACGATTATATACAATAGACGTAATAGACCCGTAATAGACCTTTCAATTACTGTAGGTATTGTACATCGTACTATTGTTTATTATGTGTCTACACGCTGCAGGAGCTACAAAGAATGCTTAATGGCCTAGTTGATGCTCCTTCTCAAATAAACCTTAACCTTAAACCAAACACATGTAAGTACAACGATACGAGCACCTTGATCCGGAACAGATTGCCGTAGATGAAATCCCAATGTTTACCTAGGGCAGACGTTTCAACTAGCCAAAAACAAAAGAAAATGCAGAGAAGAATTTAGCTATGTAATCAAATCTTGCAAACTAAATTAGACCAACTTTCCGATTGGACTCAATTTTTAGGGTTCCGTACCTTAGAAGTAAAAAAGGAACCCTTATAGGATTACTTTGTTGCTCGTCTGTCCGTCTGTCAAGACATTTTTTCTTAGGAACCAGTAGAGATATCAAGTTGAAACTTATATAAAATACTCAAATCTACGGTACCTTTAGTTTAGCTGTGAAAAATAAACTTGTTAGTCAACGGGATCAAAAGATATGACCATTTATGTCGCATATGTTTGCATATTTTGCGATTTTAAGGGAATCAAAACCTATAGGGTACCTACTTTACGTTGACCTACAATCATGAAATTTGGCAAGAAGGAAGGTCTTAAAGCACTTACTCGTATATAGGCATACATCTGAAAACCGTAAATATGTATTAAATAACAAAATAAAACTGGCCAAGTGCGAGTCAGACTTTTGTCCCGCACACGGCGGGTTCCGAACCGAACACCAACTAAGTAAACGTTAAAACGAAGGTTGAATAGTATTATATAGTAGTAATAGTAATAGTAGTAATTAATATTATTAAATATCTGGTTGACGGAGCTTTGCTCGGTATTTTTTGCCACTTAAACACACAAATATGACTCTTCCCGACATCTATTGACGAATAATAATACTATTTTTTTTAATTGAGAGCCACTAACTGCTTTACCCACACAGTAACACTAAAGCTACTTCTACTCGCCAATAGATGTCGGGAAGAGTAATATTTTAAGTTGATTATCAATAAAGTTGATTATTGAAAACACGAATATTAACAACATTTTCTGAAAATGATTCCTTGCTAGATAGATTTATCGTCCCCGAAATCCCCTGTATACTAAATTTTATTTAATCGTTTGAGCCGCTTCCGAGATTCAGATTAAGGTAAAGACGATAGCGCCATCTTTAATGATCATCTAGATGGCGCGGCGCTATCGTAAAAAACTTTTTTTAAACTTTTCTTTAATTTTTTACTTTGTTACTTTGTTCTGTTCTTAGTATTTGTTGTTATAGCGGCAACAGAAATAGACCATCTGTGAAAATTTCAACCGTCTAACTATCACGGTTCATGAGATACAGCCTGGTGACAGACGGACAGACATACCGACAGACAGACGGACAGCGGAGTCTCAGTAATAGGGTTCCGTTGGTACCCTTTGGGTTCGAAACCCTAAAAAGCAAGTTTTCTATTACAAAGTAATTATTTGCGGTTGGTATATGAACAGTGTCTAGGCATCGGTCTAGATCTGCAAACTTATGTTTGTGCTTTAACCTATTTTGACAAGTTTGTATGCAAGCCTCGGTGAGCGAGTCCAACTCGCACTTTACCAGTTTTTATTCTTATCCCAACGTAAGTTTAAAATGTATGTGAATGACATTTCCTGGACATTGTTCAACAGATTGTCATGTCGTTTCCATTTCTTTTAAAATTGCGTAGGCCTAAGCGAGCTGGGCCAGTGGATCACGCGGTATGATCATTTACGTCGGCACTGCTACAGTTAGGGTCGGTTCCCAACGAGATAAGACGCGACGCGACGTTATGATATTTGTGGTTTCGCGCGGCGCAGCGCGATGCCGCCCGAGACCGCCAAACTATCGTAATTAAATGTGTATCTTTTAATAAAGTTCATTTTGTATCACTCTCTTACAAAGTGCGCGCTAGGTCTCATCGCGGTCTAAGGTAACCCTTAGGGTCAGCAAAGGACGATCTTTTTAAAACAAAAATGAATTTTATTTCCTTTACAAAAGATACACATTTCATTGAGATAAATCGGCAGCGTCAGGCTGCGCCGCGCGGCGTCATGCGGTGCAGTGAGAAGCTGCGTGATACAAGATAGAACTTTATGTCGTACACTAAAGATACACATTTAATTGAGATAAATCGGCGGCGCCACACGTCTCACTGCGTCGCGCGACGTCAGGCTTACGCACTGGTGTGAACTGACCCTTACAGCTTGTCTCGTGAGTGTCATAATTGTGTCGTGCCCTACCTGTTAGCATTGTGCCGCGACTTGGCGGCCATACACTCCGCTATGGTGTTTATATATACGATTACCTATACTTATATCTATCTCACCGCTCTGTCCTAGATTTCGCTCACATTCGACATTACAATGTAGGTATAGATATATACTATCTCGAATGTCTGACTTGACATTGTTCGTTGTAGACCTGAATTCATAAATTAATATTTACCCACAGAACAGCGATGTAGTTACGTACCTAAAACTAAAGATACGTTTATATTCATGTTATTATAATTAAACTAAAATATGTAGTACATGGATTATCCTCTTTGATTATAAACTCGTCATTATCCTTCACATTTTTTTATGTTTTATTTCTTGGAGTTTGATATTGTATACTTTATACGTTGTGAACTAATGATTTGTGTCATCAGTCGACTTTTGATACTTATTGGTTCCCGTCTATAATAGTAAAGGTAAATAAAATTATTGTAAAAGTTAAAATCTTTTTAAAACACAAGCTTTTTGTAAAGACGTTATCGTAGGCGTAGACTTAGAAAGGGATTTTCAAAATTTGACCCCTAAGAGGATGAAATGGGAGTTTTAAATATTTATGATTTTTGAAGTTATACTTCTTTTGGCGCGATAGAGAAAAATGATGAGAGTGAATTTTTACGATGCGCGCGCACACCGACACCTAAATTCTACACTGTGAAGTTAGTTCTAGGTGGCATGACTATGTTCAAGTTGTATATGTCATATTTAACGTCATATTTTTACGTTAATAAAACCTTTTTTATTTAAATAAAATCTTTTTGATTAATTTTAATATTTATCGTTAATCACTACTGCATTTTAGTTATTTTTTTCCATACGCCACAGAAGTATAACTTCTAACGCGTGTACATAAGTACACACACTCTTTTTTTTTATTCTCTGGGCGCTCGATCCACTCGAAAATTGGTGGGTACTCATATAACTCTTCAATTAAAATTATGAGACACGTGTATTACAGTTTTTCCAAAATCATCCCTTAGGCGTTTGTCTGACTAATATATCAATGCATTGCCTAAACCACTGATCCTAGACACATGAAATTTGGAGAGTGTGTTCTTTGTAAAGAGTAGGCATAAACTAAGAAAGGGTTTTTCGAAATTAAAGCCTTAAGAATGTGAAACGGAGGGTGGAACTTTTTATGAAACTTTATTCTCTGGGTCAATTCAATTATCTCAAAAATAACACACATACGCTTTAATTAAAATCGTGAGTTACGTGTATTACAGTTTTTCCAAAATCATCATACGCATCATTTTAAAAAAAGGCAAAGTCAAAAGTACCTATAACCGGCGAGCATGTATGAAGACGCTCATGAAAGTGGAAGAAGCGAAGGAGGTATGTCAGGATCGTAGCATGTGGAAAGAAGTAGTCTCTGCCTACCCCAACGGGAAAAAGGCGTGATTGTATGTATGTACGAGTATGTATGTATCATACGCACTGCTTAATCCGCTGGTGTTAGAGATATAACAATAAGGTGGTGTGTTCCTTGTGAAGCTATATAACTAAGAAAGGATTTTTCGAAATTCCACTAGTGGGGTACACCCCAGTAGTGGAATTTAGAAAAATCCTGACAAATGAAAGTTTATACTTTCTGTGAAACGTTTTATTCTCTGGGTCGTTTGATCAACTTCTTTGTTTTTTTATTATATGTCATTTGTTTCCAGTAGTCCATGCGAGCAAAGCCGCTGGCAGCAGCTAGTATTTAATAAGATCGAGCAAAAAATGCTGAAAAAATCACGTTCCTTGTATACACCCCTAAACTTTTAATCTTTTCAATGTAATTATTGATTTGTTGGCAAAACAACCATAAATTATGTTTGGTAATATGATAACTGTGAGAAAATGTCAAGTGTTTATAGCTCTGTAAAAGGTGAAGTATGTATCTATCTATAAAGCCAGCGATACACTAGGGGACAAATGTCCCACGACGTGTCGTCAGCGACGTTGGGTGAAGTGGCGCGACGTTGCCGGACTTCGCTCGACATGTCTGACAATATCGCGCGACACGTGTTGCCAACTACATCAAGTGAAGTGGCGCGACGTTGCCGGGCTTCGCTCGACATGTCTGACAATATCGCGCGACACGTGTTGCCAACTACATCAAGTGAAGTGGCGCGACGTTGCCGGACTTCGCTCGACATGTCTGACAATATCGCGCGACACGTGTTGCCAACTACATCAAGTGAAGTGGCGCGACGTTGCCGGACTTCGCTCGACATGTCTGACAATATCGCGCGACACGTGTTGCCAACTACATCAAGTGAAGTGGCGCGACGTTGCCGGACTTCGCTCGACATGTCTGACAATATCGCGCGACACGTGTTGCCAACTACATCAAGTGAAGTGGCGTGACGTTGCCGGACTTCGCTCGACATGCCTGACAATATCGCGCGACACGTGTTGCCAACTACATTAAGTGAAGTGGCGCGACGTTGCCGGACTGTGATTTGTCCCCTACTGTATCCCTGGCTTTACAGGTCATAAAATCGAGCGAAAAGCGCCAGGATAAAAACACATTTCTTGTATGACTAAAGGTCACTCCTTTAATGTATAACGTTATTCCATTTTTAACCGACTTCAAAAAAAGGAGGAGGTTTCTCAATTCGACCGTATATATATTTTTTTTTTTTTTTTTTTTTTTTTTATGTTTGTTCGCGGATAACTTCGTCGTTTATGAACCGATTTCGATTATTCTTTTTTTGTTCGAAAGGAGATATCCCAAGTGTGGTACCATGGTAATTTTATCGAGGTATGATAAGTATCTCCAGAGATATTGAGATAAACATCTCAAAATTGGTACTGAAAATGAATAGCGCGGCATTGAAGTCGGTTGTTTTTTAGTTTTTAAACGATATTATGTTGTTATAAATACATATTTTGTGAAAATTTCAAGTTCAGTTTAGTTTTTATCTATTACGGTTCATAACATCAAGCAAAAAACACGTTTCTTGTATAGGGATCCCCTTTGACTTTATGTCATTTTTAGTATTTGTTATAAAAGTGCACATAGTAATATATACATTGTAAAAAATTCAAGTATATATTATGGTTTTGGAGCTGCAGCCCTGTGAAAGGCGGGTAGACTAATGGACGGACGGATGGATCAACGGACGGACAGCGAAGTCTCATTAATAGGGTTCCGTTGGTACCCTTTGGGTTCAGAACCCTAAAAAGTAAAATCATTACAGTTTAATTGAGAATTCACGTGAAATAACACGATGAAGGTCAGAAAGAATGGTGGAATCAATAATGACGCGAACCAAACTAACATTGTGAGATTATATCGATAAGTCTCATTTGTATGTATTACGCTACGTCCAAGGTAAAGTGAAAGATACAGTCCGCATCGGCGCCGCGGCAAATATAATGCGCACTTTATAAAGGAAATAAACGTTTAGGCGACAGGCGGCCGCGGCAGGCCTACTTAAACCATAGATAAATTAAACATCCTTCATCTATGCTTAAACCGAGTTCACACGAGCACAGACTAAATAATAGTTCGAGGTCAATTTAGTTGTTCAACTGCCTAGGGATGTGCGATGCGAGTTAACACATATTCGATACTTTTTATCGAATAATTCGCGCTTGATTGATCAAATAGCTTCATTCTAAACTTTAGTATTGCTCTATAATGCCAGCTTATAGGTATGTTCTTCGGAGACAAATCATTGTGTAACGATACGAGCACTTTTAACCGATACTCGTTATAAATTCCAAAATATTTATACCAAAGTACTCGGAATTGGAATCTAAATAAAAGTACATCCTGAACAACAAAATTCCCCTTGTGTGAACCCAGTATTACTGCAGAGTTCATAAGCGGTCACTAATCAGAAGTGGCGTGCTTGGTTAGTCTAGGAAAGATCAAAGCTGTTATATGCGGATTTATCTGAACAGTTTCACTCCAATTCACTTTACTGAAGGATGGCCTTCAGTAAAGTGAATTTTCACCGGTTCATGATAAAGTGAGACATAGTTATCAGACAGATGTATCAAATCAAATGTAACATATGTATCAAATATATTTATTAATTTCTCAAAAACTATGGAAAATTATACATTTCATTAGCACAATAGTTGACATTATATAAAAATGTGGCACATAAGATAGCTGAAGCTGCATAACTCTGCGCTAGACTGTAAGCCTGTGGGTATTGCAGAGACATGTGCTCCCCCAATATAAAATGACACTATGAGAAACGTAATATTATTGATTATAATTGCGAGCTTATCTAGTCTTACAATCTTGATTGTCAAAGATGACATGGATGACATCTTATAACATATGAGTGGGAGTTATTTTATCAACCGACTTCCAAAAAGAAGGAGATTCTCAATTCGTCTGTATGTAATTTTTAATTATTATTTTTTCTTTTTTTGTGTGTATGTTACGCGATTACTCCGTCAATTGTGAACCGATTCGAATGATTCTTTTTGTAATCAGTAGGGTACGTTTTTGAAGTAGTCCCATCGTAATTTCATCGAGATCTGATAAGTATCTCCAGAGATATGACGATAAACGTCTCAAACTTGCTACTGAAATTGACTCGCGGGGCATTGAAGTCGGTTGTTTTCGTTTTTAAACTATCTTAATTATATTTAAATCATAATAATGTGTTTGAATATCCTCCTCTACTCCCTGCCCTTGAACACAGAGCAAGAGCATGTACAGGCTTCCCACTTCCCACCGTCAACAATAAAGAGTATAATTATGTATTTTTATTTTAGTTATGACATGTGTCCGAGAGGGGTAAATAATCTCTTAAAATGGTCTGCATGATCTGATCATGAATCATTTGTGTTAGATGCGCGAAGAGACCACCAGATGTAACGACCACACAGTGGCGTTCCAATTTTCTATATCCAAACTACTTTTATAAAAACTTTTGTAACTTTGTCACCTTGTCTGTTTGTTACCTAATCATGTCTAAGCGAATCCGATTTTACTGAAATGTAACAAGGAGTTACTTTATAGCATGAGGGAGGATAAACAGGCTACTTTTTGTGAAAATAAAATCATGATTAATACGCTTTTATTAGCTTCAGACGTATGTATGTTTGTATGTTAGTATGTAACGGAATCTTTGAACATGATTTTAACCCCCTTCAAAACGTCGGATTAACTCGAAATTTGGCATACTTATTAAGGACCGATGACAATAAATAAATAAAAAAAATAAAAATTCGACTAAAATAAATAATAGTTTTAAAAAATACGCTTTTATAGAAAATCCAACTAAAAAATAGAAAATAAATTTTAATAAATTTGAATTAAAAATAGTGTAAGAAAAAATGATTTTATTGTAAAAATAATAGTTTAAAAAAACTAAAAAAATACGCTTTTATAGAAAATCCAACTAAAAAATTTTTCTTACACTATTTTTAATTCAAATTTATTAAAATTTATTTTCTATTTTTTAGTTGGATTTTCTATAAAAGCGTATTTTTTTAGTTTTTTTATACTATTATTTATTTTTACACTTCACTTAAATGACTCGGATTACACAAATATTGATTGATAGAGCTTTACGGTACTAAAATTCGTGGAGTACGAGAACGAGGTCGCGTGTATTAGTATATTATATGTAGAGAGACGGCGAGGCAGAACGCGCAAAATACAAACACACTAGACACTGCCCTATTGTAACACGAAACCGTGGAGCGAGGCATTCGCTAAACGTGCTAATCAATGGAATTAAACGTCACGATCTTCTATGGCTATGCATAAAAACAAATAGCTAATGCCCGCGGTTTCAGGCGCGTGAAAACAGCTCAAAGACACTCGCCAGCCGTAAGCTACACGTAAAGGATGATTCACACATACCAGTAAAGTCAGAGTTCCGGAAAAGCGTCCACGTCGGGTATCAGCATTTCAAAAACTATGTCGAGTCTTCTATATTCATCGTCTATACCACAAAACCAAAAGACGAAAGTCTTTAACGAGTGCGTCCTACCTGTTAGGTATCACTTACGGAGACGTGGACACTGACGGTGCGACTGGTTCACCAATTCAAAGTCGCTCAGCGAGCTATGGAGATGCTATGCTCGGATTCTCTCTGAATGATCGAATTTGAAATGAAGTCCGTCAGAGAACCAAAGTTATCGACATAGCTCAAAAGATTAGCAGCAAGCTGAAGTGGCAGTGGGCTGGTCACATCTGTCGTAGAACTAACCGTGACAACCGTTGGAGTAGACGTATTTTGGAGTGGAGACCACGGCTCGGTAAACGTAGTGTAGAGCGCCCTTCAGCTAGAATCTAGATAGCGATATCGGAGCGATAGCATCGACAGAATGTCGTTGGAGCGATGGAATACGCAAGCTGGTACCGCTGCCAGTGGTTGGGAACAAAGAGCTGAAGATCGAGATTAGGGCCGTGCTAAACATAAGGCCTATGTCCTGCTGTGGACAGAGATAGGCTGATGGTAATGATGAATATTGTTGTCATGTCATTGTGTGTGATGTGTATTTACAATGGGACCAAACGGAAAGCATATTCTCTCAAACAAAAAAAGAGTATAAACATAATAACCGGCCAATTGCGTGTCGGGCCACGCGCAATGTAGGGTTCCGTAGTAGCCCGTTATTCAATGCAAGTCTTTGCCCGTTATAAACAAGCAACTAGGTACTTCGTCTTTGTCACTTTAAAGGATTTATTCTAAGTATTTTGTATTTGGTACAAAATTATCCAATACCCAAGTTCAACGACTATTACTGCTAAACTAATAAAGTTATCTCAACCGCTATAATTTTCCTTTAAAGTTCATGAAATGCGCTATTATCACGAATTTTTCCAGATTTTTCAAGCCAGCAGTTTAGCTTTTAGAAGGGACGGGGACCCCGGGGACGAATTTTGTGGAAAGTTGGAGGGAGTTGGGTCAAGGTCAAATCCTCGCAAAAGTGGTCACCTATTAGGCACCACCTACCCAGGGGATCAGATCTAGGATTAAGATCTAAGCCAACGGATTAAGATCCTTCTGGAAGTGACGATGATTACAAAAGTTAAGGATTTTATAATAGTATGAAATATTGACTAGAGTGTAGAGAAGTGATTCGTGATAAGCGTTCGTTTAATAGAACAATCGGAAGCGCAGAATGGGCGAACGATCGCCTCTCGTTGGGAACGTGTTCGCATTCCTCGGCTCGGCCATTCAAAAATAAATATTAATGACCCTGAAATGTGTCCATATCTTTTGTGGATACTAGAGCGCGGGGCTGTCGGCTCCGATTAGGGAAACCCTCCGCAGGGGCGGGCGAGCCTGCTGCAGGGCGGGCGGGGGTCTTCACGGGGGCGGGGGACGGTGCGCGAAGGTCGAGGTCGCCGCGACACCCCAATCAATGGGCGGCCTCCAAGCAGAGCACGGAGCGCGCAGTGCCCTGATGTCAGTCTCCACGATATGCACGGGACTGACTCTCCGGAAATAATGTCCCCATCCTCGAACGCTACAACCGACCGACACCTCAGTAAACGAGGAGAACAGCAATTCATTTGTGTATTGTCTTTGCTTTCAAGAAGATCAGATACTGCTCACGTCACACAATTCATACTAATATTATAAAAACGTTTGTAACTCTGTCACTCTGTCTGTTCGTTACCTAATCACGCCTAAATGGACGATCCGGTTACTGAAATTTAACAAAGATATACTTTACAGCATGCGGATGAACATAGGATACTAAATTCTTGGTGTACGTGAACCAAGTCGCGGTTAACAACTAGTAGTTAATAAAACAATGATCATTTGTGTACCAGTTTGTCAAACCATACAAACTAAAAAATCATCAAAATATGTTTTTTGCAACATCTTGTGTAGAATGAAGTCCTTAGTGTGCCTCTCCAATTTGACGGAAATCTGTTGAAAAATAACGCCACAGCCAACTTATCTCCTTTCTCCGCCCTGTTTCCCCAAATCAAAAAAACGCGATCGACAAAAATCTTAAATAAATCAAGGAACTCGTGTGCTAATTTTCGTCAAAATCAGTTGAAAATTGCGACCTGTAGTTACGTAGTAACTATTATATAATCTGTGGTGTAGGTGAGAACTGCCAAACATCCGGACAATAGCATTTTTAGGCAATCTAGAAACTGGGACGCTTAGCTCGCTACGCTCGCTCGGTCAATTACTAACGTAGATAAAAGTGGACCATTAACAAAATCAGAATAATTCGTCAAATTCCATTACATTATTATCCATAGATTTATAGCGTAGTTGTAATTGGTCTGGACTGGAAAAGAAGAGCCGAAGACCGGGCTCAGTGGCGCATCTTGGGAGAGGCCTACGTCGAGCAGTGGGCTGACACAGGCTGATGATGATGATAAATTCGTCTGTGTGGCACAATTTTTTCCAAAAAATATTATGTGTAAAGAATTCGATTACAACCGTCATCAAACACTGAGAAGGTTCTCAATGCGACTGTTTTTAGGGTTCTCCCCACCCAAGGGGAGCTCCCCTTGGGTGGGTAAAGCAAGAAATCCAACGGAACCCTATAATGAGAATTCGCTGTCCGTCCGTCTGTCCGCCTTTGACAGAGCTGTATCTCCTTAACCATTCATTTAATTAACCATTCATTATTTCACAATTTTTTGAATAAAAATTGTCTGAAGTACTGAAACATCCACTGGGTTGCGGGTGCACGTAATAGTACGGTTGGCAACCCTACATTAATCAGGGGAATTAAACATGTGTTTTAAGTGTGACGTTCGACGTCTAGATGAAAGCTGAATGGCCCAATACCTTTGTTTTTTTTGTAAATTCAAAGCAATAAGTTATGTTTCTGTTATATCTATAATATTTTTTATTGAATATGATCTATTTAATGTAATTTGGCGAGTGTAAGTGCAAATTTTTAATTTGCCCATATTTTGAATAAATGCTTTGACTTTGACTTTGACTTTAACCGTTTTAGGTAGATACTTGACATTTTCACAAACTATTTATTACCATATGTTTTAAATATAAATAAAAAATAAAATTATTAATTTAAGTAATTAATTTTAAATATAAATGTTTTATGTTCTTTTGTGTGTATGTTTTTTTTTATTTTAATTTTATAACTATATGTTCAAATCGCGAAAGTAATGTTTACAATTAATATAAAAACAAATACTAAAAACAAGATAAAATAAAAAATTAATAGGGGTACAAGACGTGTTTTTTTTGCGTTTTTGCTTGTACTTATGAACGTTTATTTGTAACCTATATCACCAATCTTATCAGCCTCAACTCAGCATAATGTTAGTATCAGAATTGATGCTGGTCTTCCGGTGGGGCCGGTCGGTGACGTCACCTTACGGCTAACAACGTATTAATTAACTATATTAGGTACTGCAACTGAGACAACAAACAATAGCAAGAGAGCCAGAGGCAAAATTAGTTATGAACATTACGAACATATGACATGACATGACATGACATGAATACACTCACGGACTAATAAACTGCATCTAAGTTTAGGATTACTTTCGAATTAATTTAATGGTCCTTTCCAGTATACAAACATACATTTAAGGATATGATAATACGCTGTTATGAAGTTAACGAACCAAACTATAGGTTTAAATTTGAATTTGTATAATTTGTAATAATATTTAATACTTGTATTTTATTTCAAAAGCGTTTTGAACATTGATGCAGTTTATGAGTCCGTGAGTGTATATATAAATATCTAAGAATCTACTCTCGGTTTTGTACGAGACCGAGACCCGTACAATAATGTACCGTAATAGACGAAGACTAGAAATATTCTTAAACGATGTATAACTTAGACCGCAGTAACAACAAATACTAAAAATATAATAAAATTTAAAATTAATGGGACTATACAAGAAATGTATCTTTGCAGCTGTTCAATTTTAATAAATATTGTATACTGTAGTACGGAACCCTACGTGTGCGAGTCCGACTCGCACTCGGCCAGTTCATTTAAACTTGTGCTAATAAACTAAGAGTACTATTGTCACTATTATTTATTTTGTGCTATTGTAAACATTATAAAACCTCAACATAAGTACGTATGGCACATCCCCAGAAATAATCTTGAATAGTTTTTATCAGTACAAGGTCGTCGCATTACGTACGTAGCGGACGATTATATATAGGTGTAGCTGTAGACTGTAGAGTAGAGCGCGCGAGCGACTTTACTCCAGCTGGCCTCTGTCTCCTTGTACGCTTGACAGTAGGGATGCCCGATCTGAATCGATTTTCTGGAAGATCGATTCACGGCCATACGATCTACAGAATTTTTGAATCGATTCAAGGGCACGCGATCTTCATCCAGATCGAATCGTATGCCCGTATCAACAAAAACTTAAATAAACATCAACCGAAATATACCATAAGAACACATGAACCGATCATTGTATACCGATACCTAGGGATACCTACCGATGTATATTACCGTGGTTGAGAGATAGATAAACAACAACAATGTAAGATTACCTAACCTACACATTGAATGAGATTAGTTTCAAGTTACATCAAAAGCGGTAATGTATGAAATATGTAGGTATAATATGTAAAAGATAATGTTTAATTAATATTTTGCATGCATACTGTGCTTTTCTTTGTATATTTACGATTCCGAGATCGAATAAGATCGGTTCAATGAAATACGATTATATTGTGAATCGATTCACGAGGTTGCGATCCATAAGATCGGGCATAACTACTTGACAGTACCCCGACCGCGGCCGGTCACGAGGTACCGACTACACGACTGCTCGCGTCCTAAGTGTAGCCGTAATGCGACTGCCGCGCTATCTTATCCCCTCTCGACGATAGGCTCTCGTATCGCAGCTCAAATCTGAGGAGATCTCCGCTGAGATGGTCCAGTGATTAGATACGACATGTGACGTAGCCACGCCGTATGTCCGCCGGCCCAAGCGGCCGGAGGTTGTCATCTAACCACGCCTCGGAGTGGGTGAAATGTTGTTATTAACCGACTTCACAAAAAAGGTAGAGGCTCTCTATTCGACTGCATTTTTTTAAATGTTTATTACCTCAGAACTCCGTCATATCTTAACCGATTCGAAAAAATATTTTTTTGTTTGAGAGATTATACCTCTCTTTTGGTCACATTCAAATTATATCGAGCTATGACTATTGTCTCCGGAGATATGGAGATAAACAATACTTATATGAAAATTATAACTACCCAGTACCTTGACTATAGCGGCATTTGAAGTCGGTTTTTTCGTTTTGTACGATCATATATTATTATAGAGCTTGCTTGAAGGACATCATGTCACTTGTGTTGAGGGCTCTATGAACACGCTCCGTTCAATGTTTATAGGTAATCTCTTAAACCACCACTTAAGTAATCTTATTCAGTTGTTATAGAACGACACTACAGTACAGTCGATATTAGTTTCTTAAATTTGACCCACACAAAAATATACTCACACCTACCTTTAAAAGCTTGAACAAAAAACAAAATTATGTTAATAGGGGGATAGATATCCTTTAATTACAACTTTTATGCTACTTGTCATGTTGGTATGTATGTATGTTTATTTGGGTCAAATCTTGGAAGCTAGAACCACTTTTTGACATTTAATTGCAGTCATATGTAGTATTATAGACTTGCTTATATATTATCTCTGGTGATAATACATTAATGCCGGGCAGTAGCAGTTGCTACTGCCCGGCATTAATGTATTGTTTCAGTTGAAACGTAGCAACTGAAACTCCGTAATGGCAAATGGTAGGGGATAGTTGACTTTGGGCTAGTGTATGTTTTATTATCATTTGTGCTTTTTATTACACATAACGTCTTTATAAGCTTGTGTTATTTTCACTTTAAATGTATTTATAATGTTTTATTATTTATTGGTATATAGTGGCTACAGTAATTAAAATATTGAAAGTATGTAAGAAAGTATATAAATACACACAAAAATACTATGTTTTCTGTGTAAATATGTATATATTGTCCTAATATGTACTGTTGAAAAACAGTATAATAATAAAGGAGATATGCTGTAATTTACGTATTATGTTTGTATCAAAGAAATATTAATAATAAGGCATGTTTGTATACCATCATATGCACAAGTTGTTTGTCGCAGGCCTTTTTATGTTACATAACACTTAAATGTAAAACTACCTCCTACAGATCTATTAACAACCTATTCATTGAGACCATTCCAATGAGCCCAAACACAACATCTCTGCTGAAGTTGGTTAGGAGTTCAGTAGTATGCTGATTCCAGGAGATATCCCAGCATCAGGTCAATGCTACCATGTTCTTACATTATCATTGAAGTAAGAGAATACCGAATTTCGAATCGATCAGAACTTTTAAAGTGGATTTCATAGCGTCATCACCCAGAAAAAAATAGTAGGCTGAACGGATTTTTATATAAGTCAAAGCTAAGAACACTCCCTATAAACATTTCATTAACACACCTATTAAACAAAAAAAAACTAATACAAAATCGGTTCATCCGTTTAGGTGCTACGATGCCACAGACAGACACAAACTCACACAGATACACACTTCAAACTAATAAAACCCCTTATTTTCGTCGGGGGTTAAAAAGATAAGGAGCGGACGGAAGTGCGGCGAGTGATGCGATGTGGGGGGTACGGGGTGGTAGCGCGCATGCGCACAGCTTGCTAGCTGACTCAGCACAGCTGACACCGCTCACCGCACCTCTGTGAGCACATTCACTGTGGCACCGGAGCAGGCCCGACGGTGGCTCGTGGGCACGGTGGCACGTTGTCGACGGCCGGGGGGCGGGGGGTCGATATACCAGCGCCCCCAAACACTGCGCTCAGCAATATTGCCTTCCGCGACCGACCGACAGACCGGACTCCCTTTATGCTTATACACCTACATAAATATCATGCTAATGGGTTAAACTAATTTACTTATTATTCTATAAATAAACTATTTGATACCTGTGACCTCGTTCACGTACACCAATAATTTTGTCACTGTAAAGCTCTGTCTATGAGAGATATTTATGTTACTTATGTGTAATAAACATGATTTTATTTTCACAAAAAGTAGCCAATGTTCATCCTCATACTAAAAAGTATCTCCTTGTTAAATTCCAGTAAGATCGGATCATCATCGGATAAGTCTGTTTAGGCGTTATTAAGTAACAGCAGACAAAGTGACAGAGTTACAACCGTTATTATATTGAAAATAGGAGGGCCTGGCGAGAAGTCTACTGTAGCGTTATTATTTATCGACGGATTTCAGTCCTATTGGAGAAGCACACTAAGGACTTCAACCTACACAAGATGTTGAAAATAATTTGAAAGGAGGAAGTGGTGGGGGCAAAACGGGGGAAGTTTGCTGTAGTTTGTTGTATAATACTAAGAACATCATTCTACATAATATGTTGCTAAAATTATTCCAAAAAGAGGGAGTGGAGGGAAGTTTTCCGAAGCGTTATATATAAAAATTAATATCTACCTATACCAATCTAACTGCGCAGTGCTCTGTACCTTTACAGGACAAACCCGTAGACACTAGATTCAAGCTTTTAGGACCCCAATGGTCCTACGCGAGTAACGGCTAAAACTCTATATCCCTATAATATATCGCTATATCCCTATTATTTGGCAAAAGCCCACACGCTGAAATGGCTTTGCTAAGCCAGGGGAAAGGAGGAAGTGTCGGCTATTCTATAGTTATAAGGCAACGCAAAATCTACTGTTCTCATAAAACTACCAGTTATAATGTGGTTTCATTACGAAGAAATATAGGTATAATAAACATTAACATTAAAAAGATAAAACTTTAAAACAAAAGTCGTTGTAATGAAATTATCATGTTATCATATTTATATAAAAAATACGCTTCCGCCCAAATTTGACCGTCTTATCAATTGCCATGACGGAGGATCAGTCCCTACAGCCCAGCTCCATCGTCAGATCAGCTCTACGGTACCATATTTAACTCCATTGTCACCAAAGATACCCAAGTATACCACATTTGAGTCCAATCTTACGTAAGGAAGTGATTCTAAATTATCTTTCAAGATTTTACCCACACAAACATACATGCATACTAACAAAGATGGCAAGTTAAATATAAGCTTTGAATTGTAAACAATATTTAACGGTAAAAAATAACAAAACTATTAGAACAATTTAGCCTCCGACATGAAAATGAACATAGGTCGAATCGTTTAATAATCTAGCTAGATTATTTAACGATTCGATGAGTGACCTATATAGCTATGGTCTCGATACAGCAGAGCACTAAGTGAATTGTGTAGCTCGTGGTAGAGGCGGTAAGCCGCGCGCCTGCGGCGACACACTCATTCGAAGTGCCGATCTCGTCGGAATCGATCACAACGAAGAATTTATGAAATCTGTTCGTTGCAATGTGATTAAGAATGAAGCCGCCGCCGCGCCGGCTGGGAACCGACAAGGTGTCCGACGCGCCGCCGCGTCAGCGTAATAAGCGGGCGTAGCGGTGCGGCGCCTCGCTGTGTTGCCGGCGTGCGGCGCGACATCATTTTTAGGGTTCCGTACCCAAAGGGTAAAACGGGACCCTATTACTAAGACTCCGCTGTCCGTCTGTCTGTCTGTCTGTCTATCCGTCTGTCACCAGGCTGTATCTCATGAACCGTGATAGTTAGACAGTTGACATTTTCACAGATGATGTATTTCTGTTGCCGCTATAGCAACAAATACTAAAAACAGAATAAAATTAAAAATAATAGAGGGTCCCCATACAAAAAACGTGTTTTTTTTCGGCATTTCACGCCATGTATGAACGCTTAGTTAGGTAAACGTCCCATAGATGGCGTTATATTGAAATGTCGATCCCTAACACCTTTGTTGGACGTTAAACGGCGTTATAAAAAATAAAATGTTTATTAATTATTATTTTTTGCTGGAGAAAAATGATAGTGGTATTTTTTGCTCGATCTTATAAAATACTGTAGTGTGGTACGGACCCCTACGAGTGAGAGACCGACTTGCACTTGGCCAGCTTATTCGGTTTTATACAAGTAGCCGGCTAACACGTGCTATGTGGTCCAGAATACGTGTGTATACGCGACTATGTAAAATTCTCTACTTGGAGATTCTTTATTGGGATCTGTAGACGTGCTACGGCGTAGCGTACATCGTATAATGCGTCTGTCGAGCGGGACTTTCGATCCTGCATAGGTATTGTAATGATACATTAGAATTCGGAGCGCCATTTTGATTTTCGAATATTAATGAATCCGTGACCTGTTCGATCGCGGAAACTTATGAAGCAGTTCTCGTGGGTGTGTACGGCACTTACATCGCTTCGCGCCGTTGGGCAATACTCGTAGCTATTTTGTAGATAAATATTGTTTCAATACTGAAATGTATTACTATACAATTTACAAGCTCTTTTTAACTTTTTTTTTTTCGAATTGACTTATTAAAAGTTTCCGATCGAAGCATTTTTTTTACTCGCATCTACGAACCTTAGCATACGAGTAATAAAAACTGCGAAACAAGCCCTGCGAGTCAGTTTAAAATTTTTATTGTAGTATCTCTGTAAACACTAATCTTTTCTTGGTAAAATTTACTAAAGAACCTACATAAAATATTTAAAATCAGTTCAGTTTCAGTGACAAGCTTTAGGTCTCCATATATCTGGTGATCATCATCAAATATCGTACAATGGGACCATCGTGGATGATTTGATTTTTTTTATGTGTCCTGCATATGAAATAATCATTCGTATCGGTTCACAATTGGCGGAATAATCGCGTAACAAACATACAAAAAGATATTCAGACGAAATGAGGACCTCCTCTTTTGAAAGTCTCTTAATTTTTAGGATTCCGAACCCAAAGGGTACCAACGGAACCCTATTACTAAGACTCCTCTGTCACGGTTCATCTCATGAACCGTGATAGTTAGACGTTTGAAATGTTCACAGATGATGTATTTCTGTTGCCGCTATGTAATAGAGCAGACGCTCCAACTAGGTAAATACAACATCTAAAATCTAAAGGAGAATTCAGCTGGGCTGGGCAGGATTCGGTAAGCTATGTAGAGTCTACTCGTCGCTAACGTTCACGCTCACTATATGTATAAGACACTTACTTAGTCACTCAGCGAGCTATAGAGAGAACTATGGTCGATGTTTAGGGTACGAAACCAGAATGAAATAATTCCCCAGAACACTAAAGTAAAACGACATACCTCAACGGCTTAGCTCGCTGATGTGGCAGCGGGCTGGTCATATCTGCCGCAGGACCGATAACCGTTGAGGTATACTCGTTTTAGAGTGGAGACCGCGAATCGGTAAACGCAGCATAGGACGCTCTATGACTAGGTGGAGCGACGATATTCGCAAAGCGATTATCAGAGTCTGGAAGAGAATAGCTGAGATCAAGCTCAGTGGCTGTTTAAAGAGAGGCCTATAGCCAGCAGTGGACTGATACGGTTTGATTATGGTGAGGGTGGGGGATTAGGACCTGACATCCTACAAAGTTCGTCGGTATTCAGTATTCACCTAATTTGTTTTTAAGTGTACAGGAAATATATATGAATGAGCACACCGCTGGTATTGAGTGACATATTTGTTTGTGCATATTTTCTATATCAGGTGGGGACGTGGGCGGGTGGAAGGGGAGGTAAAATTATTGTGGGGGAACGGGAGGGAGGGGGAGGGAGCGGCGGGTGCGAGCACCGAGACGCCGCGGCGCCGGCTGTCGGCTGTCGGGTTCTCGTACTGTGCCTGCTATTTACCTCCAGTTTTACCATTATTTTGGAAGCGTATTTGTGTGCACGATACAACTGGCCGATTCATCCATGGTACAACACTTTCCAAACCACACAACTCTATCACACAATATATAATCAATCGTGAAGTTTGTGCATATGAGCACAAACTTCACGATAACACATTTATATCACAGGCACTCAGACGCGTCAATAACACACAACGCGACAATATTAGTGGATGAACGTTGCGTATAGCTTTAAATTTAATTTTCTTAGATTCGATATGTATAATTTTTTTTATAACCTTTTCAGCTCGAGCAACGGAGTGCAAAAAACCAGCCCTGCGGAGATTCGCATCTCCACAGAGTAGTACTGCTATGAGTGTACTCCGATTGTCAATCATCTTTTTCGTTCTAATTTTTTTTTAAATTTATTTACCCATGACGGAACGGAGACTGTATATGCGTTTGGGGTGAGATTATGTTTGTTTGTTTGCGTGTGCAAATACATTGTCATTTTTCTCCAAAACTACTAGTCCGAGTTTGATGCAATTTTCAGTTATGGGTTTGGATGTAATTGATACATGTTTTAAAATAGTTGTTACGGCGACAGCTCACCAAGGGGCGCTGCAGTAAAGATTTGTTTGTGCAAATCAATGTGGCCATTTTTCTTCAAAACAACTAGTCCGATTTCGATGCAGTTTTCAGTTATTGGTTCGGGTTTGACTGGTGCTTGTTCATGGATAGGTGTTACGGTGTCATCTCACCAGGGGGCGCTGCAGTAAACATTTGTGTGTGCAAATCCATGTTGCCATTTTTCTCCAAAACTACTAGTTCGATTTTGTTTTTAGGTGTTTATTCAAAATTTTAATTTTGTTACTTTTACTACTGTGATGACTTTCCAATCATACGCTCTTGACTTATTAAAATAAGTTATTTATCGTATACGTAGACAGAGATATGAGTTCTCAGTAATAGCGTCAAAGAAGTGTAAGGATGAGCAGCGGTTGGTGTATTCATCAGTTACTAGGTTGTTTGCGATTGCGTAAGTTTCCTTAACTAGTTGGTAATATAAATATTTTGTGATTGCGGATGGAAGTCGATGAGGTGGTCGTTCACCTCCACTGTGCATTCGACTATTCTGTGCCCTCTATTGATACGAGTCTATAATATTACTAGGATTTTGGAAATCCTTCGAAGAGGTCATAAACAGTATAATAGATTTTAAGGTTCCGTACCTCTAAAAGAAAAAAGAATACCATATAGGATAATTTTGTTGTCCGTCTGTCTGTCTGTCTGTCTATCTGTCCGTATGTCAAGACCCCTTTTTCTCAGGAACGCGTAAAGATATCAAATTGAAACTTATATCAAATACTCGGGTCTACGTTCTTTTATAGCAGTGAAAAAATCAAACTTGTAGGTCAAGGCGATTAAAAGATATGACCGTTTGTGTCGCATATTTTCGTATATTTTGCGATTGCACGCGGGAATCAAAACCTATAGGTTACTTCCCGTTGACCTAGAATCATCAATCATTGTAAATATGCAGTTGAATAACAAACAAATGTTAACTATTACAAACTAATTATTTGCGGTTGGTGCAATACATTTTCTATGGATCGAACTGCAGAGTTAAGTTTGTCCTTTAACCTAGTTTGACAAATTTGTACGGAAGCCTTTGTGAGCGACTCCAACTCGCAAATAGCCGGTTTTTTAATGTATTATTTTTTTCACCACTATCTCGCTTAGTGGTAAGATGTAGTTGAAGATGATGAACACGCTAGGTCTAGAATACTCTGACTCTCAAGGGTTGTGTGCTGCCGGAACACCATAAGGTTATGGCGGCTGATTTTGTCCTCGGTGGTAAGCTACTTTTTGGTAGCAAGTCGGGTGGAACATCGATATAATATGCTCCTACCACCTGTGAATAGTTGTGTTGTATGAATGGTTATCTTTACATAGCATAAAACCAAGTAGCTCCCGCTGTCTGTACGCTCCGATCTTTTAAACTACGTTTTTTTTTTAATATCTTATAGTCTAGCGTTTGACCACTATCTCACCTGTTGGTAAGTGGTGATGCGGTCGAAGATGGTAAGCGCGCTAGGCCTAGAATGGGAACTGGCTCTCAAGGATAGCTGCCGGAACACATCAGATGTTTGGCGACAGATTTTCTAACTTGAGGGTGGTAGCTGGCCAGGCGGACATTAGATAGTGTCCTACCACCATGCGGGTACCAGTACCAGTACCAGTACCAGTACCAGTACCAGTACCAGTACCAGTACCAGTACCAGTACCAGTACCAGTACTAGTGTCCTACCACCACGTAACGGATTTTAATGCAGTTTTCAGCAATACATAGAGTAAGGAAGAAGAAGGTTTATAACCAGGATTAGACGCGGGCAAAGCCGCGGGTTGCAGCTAGTTAGGTACATAAACGAGTATAAAAGAAGCGACAATAGCCCAATGGATAAGGTGGCAGTCGAGGGTTCGATCCCCACCCATTGCATGATTGACGTGAACCCACTCCAGACACAAGCATATTTAGCTTAGTTGGAGGATGGAGGATTAACAAGAATAATAGTAATTTGCAATCCACATTGCGATTAAGCTTTATAAATAATGTAAAATAACCGGCCAAGTGCGTGTCGGGCCACGCGCAGTGTAGGGTTCCGTAGTAGCCTGTTATTCAATGCAAGTCTTTACCCGTAATACACAAGCTACTAGCCGTTATACACCAGCTACTCCGTCTTTGTTACTTTTAAAGGATTTATTCTAAGGATTTTGTATTTGGTACAAAATTATCCAACACTCAAGTTCAACAACTGTTACTGCGAAACTAATAAATTTATAACAACCGCTATAGTTTTCCTTTAAAGTTCATGAAATGCGCTATTATCACGAATTTTTCTAGTTTTTTCAAGCCAGCAGTTCAGCTCTTAGAGGGGGAGGGGGACGCCCTACTGGAACAAAAATTTGCACTTTAAAGTTTAATATTTCGTAAATAGAGCATTCAATCGAAAAATTGTATTACGCTACCCTTAAGTTATTTTAAAAGACCTATTCTACAATACCCAACACGATGGTGTAGACGATGAAAAAAAATTCATCCCCACTTCTCATGTAGGGGAGCTACCCTAAAAAAAGAATATTTTTCACAATTTTATTTCAGCACTTTGTCGGCGTAATATATATACAAACCCCTACAAAATTACAGATTTTCTAGTATTAACGGTCTCTTAGCAAAACCTCGGACAGACATACAGACAGACGGACATGACGAAACTATAAGGGTTCCTTGTCAGGACTACGGAACCCTAAAAAAGCACTTTTGAACGTTGCAAGCCGGCGAGCACGGATAGATAGTAAGTAAGTAAGTAGTCCCTCCCCTCTGCCCTTGGTGAGACGTTGTAAGATTTTGCTCGCCTCTCCCCTCGCCCCTAATCTCACGTGAAAATCTTTCAAACTGTGTAATTTTTCTCAATTCGACCGTATATATACATATATATGCAGGCAGCAGGCACTCGCACGCAGCTTGAGAATTGAGGGTAGTTGTGTATGTTAGTGCGCGCGGCGAACAGAACTTACTTGTTAGTTATCGATTTACCCTTATATTTTTTTCATTTATTTTTTCCCTTTATCATATTATATAATTTTTTTCACTCTGTTCATGTATACCTATATATAATTTAGTTTAATATAAACGAGAACTTATTATCTAGACAAACTTATTTAGGTTTTTAGATAATAATTAGCAAAGCCATGTTTTATAAGTGACTGTAATTAAATATAAGGGATGTAAGGGAGCACAAATACGACCTCGGTGCTCCCAGCCAACCTCACCGGCCCGTGGTGCATCCTGCTGACCAACAGACGGGGCTCTGGCGACCGACAAATGGCGGTATAACCATTTCATATCTATTTTCATATCCATTTCATATTAATATGGCGTAGCTAAATTCTACAGGCCGGTGACGGGCAGCAGCGTCACCGGTGCGAGAAGCTACGTCCTGCGATCGCCAACACGCCTGCCCAGCTTGGCGATTAGGGCATATCCTTCCCAAGGGATGCAAAAAACTATGGAAAAATTATGGAAGGACACCTAAAGCCAAGGCCCCCAGTTCCCGGCCGCCCTGCTATTCCTGACCACGGCGGCGGTCACGGTAACGGCAGGGCAGGGGGTGCTAAGAATCCCCGGGCTACGGTAGGCCGCCAGAAAAAACTGACCCTCGCAACCTATAATGGACGCACGATTCGGCTGGACGATCATCTGGCGCAGCTGGAGGAGGAGCTGAAACACATAAGATGGCACATACTATGGGGCTATGTGAAGTCCGAAGACAGGGAGAGGACACCATAACCTTAGAATCGGGCCATCTTATGTACTACAGAGAAGGAGATCAGCCATCCCAAGGCGGCGTCGGGTTTCTGGTCAACAAGGTTCTCAGTGACAACGTTGTAGAAATCTCCAGTGTGTCGACCAGGGTAGCGTACCTCATAATTAAGTTAACCAAGAGGTACAGCCTCATGGTTATCCAGGTCTACGCACCGACCTCGACACACTTGGATGATGAGGTGGAGAGCATGTATGAAGATATCTCCAGAGCTTTACACACCACCTCCAAGGCTCACTACAACGTTGTCATGGGAGACTTTAACGCCAAAGTGGGAGTACAAACTTGCGGCGAATCGTCTATAGGACCACACGGATTTGGGAGTAGGAATCACAGGGGACAAATGCTCGTCAATTTCCTCGAAAGAGAGGGGCTTTTCTTGATGAACTCGTTCTTCAAGAAACAGCCCCAAAGGAAATGGACGTGGCAAAGCCCCGACTTTGTGACTAAAAACGAGATTGACTTCATCATTACGGACAAACGGCGCATATTCAGAGACGTCTCAGTGATCACTAGGTTTAATACTGGAAGTGATCACCGACTGGTACGAGGCACTCTGGATATCGACTTTAAAGCCGAGAGATTCCGATTGATGAAGTCTACGCTCCGTCCGAACCTACTCCAAACCGTTGTTGGGTCCGAAACATTCCAATTAAAATTGGAAAATCGATTCGCTGCCTTGGAAACCACAGATGACGTAGACCAGAAACTCGAAGAAGTGGTGGAAATCCTCAGGGATGAAGGGACGAAGTTTTGCGAGAGCAAGCGTACGGGCAAAAAGTCCAAACTCTCGGCAGAAACACTTCGGCTAATGGAAGAGAGACGAACAGACCCTTTGTCAGCTTTGTCAACTAACCTGGTGCGCAACAAATCCATAAAGAAGCTGGTACGACGCGACCTCCGATCCTCTAACACGCTCTTGATTAAAGAATCAATTGAGCAGAATCGGGGGTCGAAAGTGTTCGTCCAGCCTCTGGGTAGAAGCCACCTCACAAAGCTGACAACGTCAACGGGGAAAGTCGTCGCATCCAAGCCGGAGATTCTGTCGGAAGTTGAAGACTTCTACGGCAAGCTCTACGCATCGCATGCTTCAAGGCCCGAACCGATACTGAGGATTCTAGAGCCACCTTAACCCGCCACTTCACAGAAGATCTGCCCGAAATTAGCCGAGACGAAATCGTGATGGTCCTTAAACAACTCAAAATTGGAAAAGCCCCAGGAGAAGACGGAACCACAACGGAGCTTTTACAAGCCGGAGGAGCTCCAGCAGTTCAACAGCTTCAGCAGCTATTTAATTCCGTTCTTTTTACTGGGAGAACTCCACAGGCATGGAACAGAAGCATGGTGGTTTTGTTTTTCAAAAAAGGAGACAAAACCCTATTGAAAAACTATCGCCCGATTTCGCTTCTGAGCCATGTCTACAAGCTGTTTTCAAGGGTCATCACGAACCGTCTTGCGCGAAGACTCGACGAGTTTCAACCTCCGGAACAGGCCGGGTTTCGAAGCGGTTACGGCACCATAGACCACATCCACACGGTGCGGCAGATTGTACAGAAGACCGAAGAGTACAATCGGCCCCTGTGCTTAGCATTTGTGGACTATGAGAAGGCCTTTGACTCAATCGAAACCTGGTCTGTTCTCGAGTCCTTGCAGCGTTGCCAAGTCGATTGGCGATATATCGAAGTGATGAGATGTCTATATAATGCCGCAACGATGACTGTACAAGTACAGAACCAGCGAACTAAACATGTCCACCTGCGTCGAGGAGTGAGACAGGGGGACGTCATATCCCCGAAACTGTTCACTAACGCCTTGGAGGATATGTTTAAGACGCTGGACTGGAAAGATCGTGGCATTAACATCAACGGCAGGTACATCTCTCACTTACGATTCGCAGATGACATCGTCATTATGGCAGAGACGCTGCAGGACCTACAAAGGATGTTGAATGGCCTAGCTGATTCTTCTCGTAGCATCGGTCTCCGGATGAATTTGGACAAAACCAAAGTCATGTACAACGAGCACGTTGTTCCGGAACCGATTGCCGTAGATGGAATCCCACTCGAGTTGTCACTAAGTATGTTTACCTAGGGCAAACGCTCCAACTAGGCAAACATAACTTCGAAAAGGAAATCCAGAGAAGAATTCAGCTGGGCTGGGCAGCATTCGGAAAACTCCGTCGAGTCTTCTCGTCGCCTATACCACAGTGTCTAAAGACAAAAGTCTTTAACCAGTGCGTCCTACCTGTGATGACATACGGAGCCGAGACGTGGGCACTCACAGTCCGACTGGTCCACCAGTTTAAAGTTGCTGAGCGAGCTATGGAGAGAGCTATGCTCGGTATTTCTCTGCGGGATCGAATCCGGAACGAAGTAATTCGCCAGAGAACTAAAGTTATCGACATAGCTCAACGGATTAGCAAGCTGAAGTGGCAGTGGGCTGGTCATATCTGCCGCAGGACTGATAACCGTTGGGGCAGACTTGTCCTAGAGTGGAGACCGCGAATCGGCAAACGTAGCGTAGGACGTCCTGTGACCAGGTGGAGCGACGACATACGCAAAGCGGTGGGCAGTGACTGGAAGAGAAGAGCCGAAGATCGAGCTCAGTGGCGCATCTTGGGAGAGGCCTATGTCCAGCAGTGGACTGATACAGGCTGATGATGATGATGATGATGTAATTAAATAAATAAAAAAATAAAAAAAATATTTTTATGTTTGTTCGCGGATAAATTCATCGTTTATGAACCGATTTTGATTATTATTTTTTTGTTAGAAAGGAGATATCCCAAGTGTGGTCATGGTAATTTCATTGAGGTCTGATCGTATTACTATTTCAAGAACTTCCCCCCCGCCCTCCCCTCACTAAATGTGTCACGTAATTTATGGACGGCCCCAGGTTAATGGATAAATTTAACTTTACAGTTAGATCGTTATTATAGTCGGATGCCTACACGCTGTCTTTTAACATAATTTGAGAAGTTGGTATGAAAGTATCGGTGGGAGAGTCCAACTCGTATTTGGCCGGTTTTTAAACATAAAGAGAAAAAAAACTGCGTGCATAATAATATGTAGTTAGGAATATGTATAAGATAAAGTTCCCGTCTATGGTTGAATTAGCACTTTATTCCTATACATTTATTATATCCTATACATATACTCATTCGATCAACACGAAAATATCAGGAAGTAATTTTCGACTTTTTATAAACACAGTAAAGCAATAAAATATTTATAAATGTATTCTGACAGACTACCTTTATTTGACTAATCGCCTAATTTACGTCTACATTCAGTCAGTACGGAATATAGTGCAGTGTTGTTAATACTTACAATAACATATAACCATTATCATATTTAAAAGAGCTTGTAGCAATTTGTAATATATGCAAATTGCTTTGTATAAGGACGACGAATAATTGTGACTTGACAATCTCTACTATTCTTCTAAATTCTTCTGTCTAAGAAACTCGGAAAAGGCAGTCTGTCGGGCGGTGACGTAGAGAGTCCACGTTTCGGCTCTCTAGGTCGCGAGTATTGTCGGTCTCGGGGACGGTCGCCGGTTCCGCTTCAATAGTTGTTTTAATAAATATCGTGAACGCGGCCTGCATCGCTCCACCAATGCCCGCTGCGAACTATCTCCGAGTGCTAACTTTCAAGAAACGGCCGTCGGAATCACCGAATCGCAGCGACGTGCAGCGCACCATATTCTAAAGGCTCGGGGAACGTTCGGCTGAAGCCGAGTATGTAAGGAGGGCCCGGACCCCGTTCCCATCTGAGCGCACGCGAACAAAGCGAGCGTTCCTCGTTGCCAAGTGTACAGGCAGAAATAACCGGTTAACTCTGACGTCCCACTATCGGAGCGAACGGTGCTGCCAAATCACATGATTCACATTTTAGGCGGGTCACGAGCGACACCCACTTGTATGCAGGTTATCGACGAAGCTGAGGTGTCCGGTGGTCGCCATGGTGTGTCGGCGCGACTCGCCGGGGTCCCGACGCGGGCGCCACGAGCCGTGCGCCCGCCACGCTATCTCACCTATAAATTGGCATATCACGAGCAATTAATTGGCAATTAGTGTCAAGCGGATCGAGCGGTGGCGCGTGGTGCGCGCCCGCGCCGCGCCGCGCAATCGCAGCGGAGAACCCGCCGCAAATGTGTGTCAGCTATATTAACTTCGTCTATTTGTGCGAGCTATTCGCGGTCTGTATTTTATTTGTGGTTGTTTTTCTGCGTTCGATTTATTTTAGTAGAATAATCGAGGAATCCGTCGAGTGGCTCGCGGTCGAGTGGCTATGAGCGTGCGCCGCGCGTGCTCGACGCCCTCGCTCAGCCGCGCCGCTCGTCCGGCGGCCTGCCACAGGCCTCAGCAAGCTCACTGCGCTCACCTGGCTATATCCTATCACGATACATATATAATACAAACGACGCTCCGCAGGCTACGGGCCTGATTATTCATGTTAGTTATAGGTTATTTTTATATAATTAGGCGAGAAATAAGCTAATAGCTCGCATGATTGTCTTTTCTCTTGCAGAATCCCATATTGTATCTAAGTGGGAAGACTTCAGTCGGAAGCCCAATCCACATTTTACAGGTATGCGACAGGAAGGATCTATTGAACTTAACCGTATGCGATGTTTATAAATCGAAATCGTGGGGATGAGCTTTTGCTCGATGTCGGACAGTGCGCTGATAAAATCATGATAATTCTATTGACTCTTCGGCGGTTGAAGCTCGTACTCGGGTGCACCGTTCCCGGGATAGCAGCAATACTTCATGTTAGGCCGAACTTGTGCTTCGTTGAGCACTAGATGTTGAACAAACGTAAAGTACCGCTTAGTTTTGTTTAGTACACCAAGCTTCTTGGAAGCGAGACTATCTTTACTTTCAAGCGACCCCGAAACTAGATCTCACTAGACACATCAACTTCCAAGATATGGAAAATCTTCGGAGGAATTCCCCAAAACTGCGGCGATACAATTAATGCACAACCTTGTAAGATAAAAGTATGGTTCAAGTGAACCAGATTGATCCAGTCGCCCGATGTCCGAGACTCGCTCAGGAAAGTATTCAATATCAGACACAAATTTTTGACTGATCTCCTCCACCTCACTCAGAGAGAGAGAATTTTACTCAGAGCATTTGCAGGAATCGTGTAGTAGGCACAACCTATCAGAATAAAGAGAGGGTGTCAGCACGGAGCCTTCTGGGACGCCAGCAACTAGTTTATTGTCAAAGTCTCGGAGCTGAAACCATCAACAATAGGTATTTACAATGATTGGGTGCAATCATTGTTGTTGTAGAACATCAATAGGTGCAATGCAAAACTGTTGAATCGGTAATATGCACCTATAATATACGGTCCGGCAACGAGGCCGCTCACAGAGGCGTTTGTAAATAATAGTGTAGCGTAATTCAAGGTCTGTGGCATGAGTGGTCCCATCACAGTACTGGTGCGCCATGCCCCATATCACGAACGAGGAGGGCCAACAAACCACTCCTCTTACGGAAAGGAACATACATACCACATAGAGTGGGGCCCGTAAGATATTTACTACATCCAGAACACGTGAAGCTAAAACAGTCGGTATTTTTTGTTTACTTTGATGAAAACCTCGATTAGCCTAAAAGTGTATGAGTAACATCGATCATCACACAATACAGTACAAGGTACCCGTCATCGAGGACGCGGCACGTATAGTATAGTACGTACACACCGCCCGAACAACAACTGAATGGTTTATACGGTCAAGCGTATTGAACGTTATAAAAACCAAATTATTTGACATCAAAAAAAAAAATTGTGTAATTTGAATATTTTCTTGTTTATTTTCAAATTCCACTGAGGCATATTTATCACTCTTAATTATAAACAGATTCCTTTTAATTTTGAATATTGATAAATCCGTGAGCTAATATTTCGCGGAAACCATTACAGTTAGAATGACGGATTTTTTTAAATTTAAATTGTCAAATTGTGAATTGCAAAGGTCAAAGTCGAAGTAATGGCTATTAGAATCCGAATTTGTTTTCGAATGATTGAAAAATACCCCTCTGAGAACGTTTAACTATAGCGTGTGTGTTTAATAGTACCATCACGGTCTCATCTCAAAAATCCATCCATTGTTCGTGAGTTTAAAAATTTAGACGGCTCAAAGAAGAATAAAAATGTCTAATAAAACTAGTGGATCTGGCAGATATTGTCCTGTCCGATTGCAGTGCCGCTCACCGGATCCAATTGTAAATCAAAACCATCGAAATTGGTTTACCCGTTTAAGAGGAGTTCAGTGACAAAGGCACTTAAGGCACGTACAGAAGAACTATAATTACATTACATACCTATCTCAGTTTAGCTCCGGCACGATTCAATTCAATAGCATAGTTATCAGTAAGCGAGCTACGGTTCTCATCTCAGTCACTGACTATGACATAGAGTAGGTACATGTATCTTCTGAGGATGTAATCGGTATGAGACGAGCCGTGCGTCGCTGTCGCTCTTATCTGCGCCGCGCTCGCACTCGCACGCGCGTTACCATTATCTAAATTTAACCACCCGCTCGCTCCACACAAATGTCAGTATTCTAATTTCAATTGCACAGAAAACATCTACGCATAGCGGTTCCCGTCGTCGCCTCCCATCCTGCGAAGATGCAGTTCGAAAAGTTCGTCTTCGGCGTAGCATTTTGTTGCACCGCTCCTACGATAAGTGCAGGCGAGTACGGCGTTACGTCCATGGATCGTTCGCGCCTCGCACTGAATCTTCGTCTTCGTTGGACATCGGAAGCGATGTTTAGACCGTTCAGTGTAACGATATTGTCGTCAACGATATTGGTCGAAGTACGTGATAGTTTTTCGGCGTATTGAGTGCGTGTTGACCTCGGCGGATGCAGCGGTATACGATCGCCGGCGCTTGTGGCGCAGACCGGCCGGCCGCGCCTGACGCCGCCTACCTCCGGAAATTAATCGTTTCATTCTTTCTAACGACGGTTTGAACCTGTATTTTCGAGTGAGATTCGGCTAACGGTTAGTTTATCGTTTTAAGTTTGCGAGGTGGCCTCGAGCAATACGATTTATTTAGATCTACCGCTTGCTTCCGGCGGGACGGGCGCGTGCCCGCGAGCGTCGAGGAGCGCGCCGTTACGCGCGGACCCGATTCTGCTCCGTAAAATCGATCAGTTTAAACGTCGTTGGCGCTCGGCCAAGGTTAGCCGTAAAGATATGCGGAGAATGGAAACGTCAGTTCAAACGATCCGCGGCGCGGTCTATGGCAGGCTGAGCGTTGCGGCGCGGCGTGTACCGCCCCGGCTGGCCGGCTCGTCCGCGAAACCTCCGCCGCGCGGACGCGCTCATCGCATGCGCTCGCAGAAGCCGCATCGCCCCGAACCCCAGCCGGCCGCGCGGACCTGTGACGTTCGCGGATCGCGATAAGCGCCGTAATTTGAATGACTTCAAAACGTATACTTATCAATGAATGCTAATTATAGCGGATCGAATGTTTGAAACGCTTTACGAGCCGCGTTGAAGGCGCGCTCGAGGCGCGCGTCCCCGCCGCCGCATGAATGAGCTGCACCATTGAGCGGCTCGCGCTATAAATAAGGCGTGCGGGCGCAGCGAGCAGTGCGCGACGTCGCGGGGTCGGGCGCGAGCGAGCGGCACGCGACCGACGCCGCGACGCACGCCGCCCGACCTGACACCATACTCTCCGTTTACTGAGTCGCGTCGACACTTTTATAAGATTCACGGCTGACGATCGATTTCGTAGTCCAATATCGCACCGTCGGCATGGCAATATTATTATAATTATATTACCGTGCCGACGGCGTCCGTGTTCGGCTCCGGCATAATGACTCCGACGCGACTAACTCACAATACAATCGTAGCGCAGTACTTAATCATAAAACTCAGACCAGCGTTAATCGCGTCACAGGTGAGGCAGCTGGGCGCACTCTTATAATGCATTGTGTGCATTTAGTTTAGTAGTATTTCAGATCAATTTTTTTAGTTTGTAATGCATTGCAATGAGCCGCTTCAAAATGCTGATTAATTACAAACGTATATACATATATGAAGTAAATAACCGTACTTAAAATCTTAAAGACGAAAATTCTAATAGCGCGCCCTACCTGTTATCACTTACGGAGCCAAGACGTGGACACTAACAGTGCTATTGGTTCACGAATGTCAAGTCGCTCAGCGAGCTATGGAGAGAGCTATGCTCGAAGTCTCACTGAAGGATCGAATTCGAAATGAAGTCTTCCGTCAGCGAGCCATAGTTATCGACATAGCTCAAAAGATTAGCAAGCTGAAGAGGCGGTAGCGGCAACGAATAACTGAACATTGAGCTCAATGGCGAGCCATGGGAGAGGCCTATGTCCAGCAATGGACGGAAATTGGCCGATAATGATAAAATGGGTTAATATTTTTAGAGAAAACAACATCAAGAATTCAGGACAAACATTCGACGGCTACTCGGGCTAGCTACGAAAACGCCACGGATAGGTACTTCGCTGCTGTTCACTGCGGTTACTTTATACTCGTAGCGTAGATAAACATAAACATTTTTTTTTGCTTATTTAATTTATATAACACAGCTGCACCCCGCGGCTTTACCCGCGTTTAATTCTGGTTATAAACCTTCCATTTGAATCACTCTATCTATTGCTGAAAACTGTATTTAAATTCATTGCGTAGTTTTTAGCGACATTTTTCATAATATGTAAAGATTAGTAAAATATAGTAAACAAGCTTAAGCTTAAACACCTTGTTTTTACTTGGCTGGGTTAAATATCCTGTTTTACGATATACCCTATTTTTGTGCCTTTGAAATATAGAAACAACTTGCTAATTTTTTATCGTAATCGGATTAATAATTTAGGAGTGCATAGAGAACAAATATTATTTATGTATATAAAAGATAACGTACTTACCTATACATATACGACGTCATTACAATATTCGTTTCTAAACATTTTTCTTGGAAGAATGATCGTAAATATTTACTGTATATGTTGAAAAAATTAGTAGAGTAGAAGAAGTATTCGCGGAAAGCGGTAGTACCTTTGTGCTATTATTTTACTCTGTGGTGGAAGTAAAAAAAGAATTAAATTCCAGTAATATAGCGTGCTACGTACAAGGGAACGCAAAAAATAAATTTCTTCTTCGACGTCAACCGCATCATCACTTACTAAAGGGTAAAATAGTGGTCAGTCGATATACTATACTTTTTTTTTTAAATCGTCATAGTTACAATTACAACTAGTGGCTCTACGAGCTGTAGATCTTGTGTCTGTCTTTGCATAACTTAAAACTGAATAAATGTTCACCGAATATCAAATAGACACCCCCGACCCCTTCAAGCTTAGATGAAAAAGATGTTCCGACACAAAAGTGGCGTCTTAATAAAAGTAACAAAAAAGTTTCGTCTTATTAGGAGTTTTTTTATGTTTTCATCACCCATGTCACCGCCATTTTGAAAAAATTTCAAACACTGTATGAACAAAAAAGTATAATTTAGTGAATTATCGAAACTGCTTACATAATGTCACGAGACTCGTTTGAGAAATGCGTTAAAGGAAAACAGACATCCGGACATACTAAAGCAAGAACATTTAGCTGAAACGGTATACTTTCGCTTCGCTTGATCTATGAAAAAGTGTTAAAAGATCATCGTCCATTATTTTTAACGTTTAATGAATAAAATTAATGTTAAGTTAATGGATACTGCGAACGCATAAAGTTAGATCACAAATCTGCACTTCAGAAAATACTGCATTACAGAAAGTTTTGTGTGGTTCCAATGAGACCTTAGTAAACGAGGACAAATAACAGCAAAATACATTTTATGAGTTTCCACAACGATTTAACGAAAACAAAAGTCGGTTGCGATGTTTAGCATAGCTATAGCGTAATCTTAGCTCTGCCTACGGTTTTGACGACTCCACGTGACGGTACGGAACAACAAATGCCTATATTATTTGCGGTTGTGGATCGAACGCCTACGAGCGAGCGAGGGTCGCATCTGACTCGGCGCCCAGCGGGGAAGGAGCAGCTGTATAATCGATAACTCGTTGTTTATTGCAGGTGGGTTCGATCCGTCCATGCGGTTCGTTCACCGCGACCTGCAGTCCGCCAGGCCGAGATCTGGACGTCAGGGGAGCCTCCATTGCAGCCCTCGCCGCGACCAGACGCTACATCGTAGCCGAGAATAGGAGTAGTTGCCGATAGCAAACTCGCGAGGTTAATCGATACCGGAAAGCGATAATTAAAATGGGCAAACAGATACCGTCGGGGACGAGTCGCAAGCGGGAGCGCAGCGCGCTCGCGGAGGCGAGGCCGGCCGAGCGGCCGCCGCCGGTACCTCCGGTATCACCAGTACCTGATATCAGGGTGTGACCTGCAAATAAAACAAAACGCCGTCAGACACTGGACCAGGTCATCAACACACAGATATTCACGTCACATAGGCCATGGGCACGCCGTGCCTGCATCGGCAGATGTACTACACGGGATCACTCATAGACTATGTAATAATTGAGTAGTACATTGGACATTTCATAAGTTTTCAATATGTTTGTGTAGATATCTTATTTCGCAATAGCTCATTGAGTCCACAATTTTATTACGATAAGATAGTAGCGATAGAATAGTTCATCATATATATACATTGTATGTATGTTTTGACAGACGCAGTGTAGTACGCACAAAATTTTATCAATTCAGAGTTTTGTGGGCCACAATTTCTTTTTTAGGCACTTATTGAGCGAACATTTTTATCTAATACTATAACAATCTTTGTCCTGACATACTGACTGACTGACTGACTGACTGACTGACTCACTGACAGACAACGCACAGCCTAAACCGCTGGTTGTAGAGACTTGAAATTTGGAGGGTATATTTGTCTTAGTACGTAGGGGTGTACTAAGAAAGGATTTTCCAAAATTTACCCCTTAAGTGGATGAAATGGGGGTTCAAAGTTTGTATGGAGAAACAAGATTAGATAGTCTTTTCTATCCAAAACTTCACACAAGTGCTTCAGTAACAAAATAAGTAAACGTGTTTCAGGTTTTTCTTTTAATTACACCCCTAAGAGGGTGAAATGGGGTAACAAAAGTGTGAAAATCAATATTGTTTTGGATTGCGCTGAAATTTGGCATGCAGATAGTTATTACGACGTTAGTTCCCTCTGAGAAAGTTTTTTCCAAAATTCACCCCTAAAGGGGATGAAACGGGGGTCCTAAGTTTGTATGGAGAAACAACATTAGATAGTCTTTTATATTTGAATTTTACCACAAGTAAGTAAATACGTGTTTCAGGCTCTTTCGAAATTGCACCCCTAAAAGGGTGAAGTGGGGTAACAAAGTCTGAAATCAATATTGTTTCGGATTGCGCTGAAATTTGGCATGCAGATAGTTATTTTGACTTAGGTATTCAAGGGGATGAAGCGGGCGTTCAAAGTTTGGATAGTCATTTTATTCAACATTTCACACAAGTACTTCTGTAAATAAATATGTAAATACGAGTTTCAGACTTTATCAAAATGCCACCCTAAGAGGATAAACTGGGGTAACGAAGTCTAAAAATCAATATTGTTTCGGATTGCGCTGAAATTTAGAATGCAGATAGTTATTATGACGTAGGTATCCGCTCAGAAAAGATTTTCTAAAAATTCGTCCCAGATACGGAACGGGGATTCAAAGTTTGTATGGCGAAATAAGATGAGATAAAGTACGTGTTGTAGGATTTTTTGAAATGGGGTAGGTAACAAAGTCTGAAAATTTGGGTTTTCGGTTTTATAAATATGAATCCGAATTGCCTTAGTCACGCGATAACATGAAAAAGGGTGAACCGATTTGGCTAATTCTTATTTGATGGAATCCTTTTTACAAAAGAAAAGTTTTAAGTAAACAAAATAAGTTTTTAACGCGGGCGAAGCCGCGGGGCACTTCTAGTTTTTACTATATTCTTTCTATACTACATAATTTGAGATACTGCGCAGATAGATAAATGCTCCTATTTTCATTATCGTCTCGGGGTAGGATTTAAATTTCAAGTTTATTGTGTGCTAATTTATTTTCTTTTATTCATATTTATAAATCCCAAGTCTTAAATGACTGATATATCAACGCATAGCCCAGACCGCTTGTCCTAGAGACATGAAATTTGGTGGGTGTGTTCTTTGTGAAATGTAGGCATCCAATGGGTTTTTTTATGAGAGTGATAATTATGGGAATTTGAATTTCCGTGAAACTTTTCATTCTGTGGGTCAATTGACTCGAAGACTGGTACACATATTCTTTAATTAAATTATAAGACAAGTGTATTACAGATTTTCCAAAATCATCCCCCACGCGTTTGTCTGACTGACTGACTGACTGACATATCGATGTACAGCCTAAACCACTGGGCCTAGAGACATGAAATTTGGAGGGTGTTTTCTTTGTGATTTGTAGATAACCGCTAAGAAAGATTTTTTTAATTCCACCCTTAAGTTTATGTTTAAGAAAAGTTTGTTACATAAATAAATATCATTCATTATCTGGGTCGATTGACTCTGAAATTGTTACACATACTCTTCAATTAAAATTATGACACACTTGTATGATAGTTTTTCCAAAATCATCGCCCAAGCGTTTGTTTCTGTATTAAATAAAATTGAACTAATAATTTAACCTACTATTAGTTGACTACACCCCGACTTTATCGAACTTCCGCTTCGAGTTCAAAAGAGTGCAGTTTGCCCTCAAAGTCTGTTTTGCCATGACCATAACTTAGTCTCCAGGCCAAACTTTTAATTTAGCAGCGGTAGACTTGGAGAGAACTGCTTTCCTGGCGGCCATTTATACGTAGCCTACTCCATACTCCAAGCTTAAGGAGTAGCCTGGTGATTCTAGAACCTGAAGGAATAACTAAAAATACTGTTTACAAAGAAATACTGTGGTCGGTGAAGTTAGTATTTCGTTGTATACAATATAAACTATTTATTAAAAACTTCTGTTGTCTCCTGAGTAGATCTTTTTATTCAGCTTTTGAGCTCTGTTAGTCCAAGCCGGTGTCTGACGCTCTAGTCTGAGATACATTGTCTTGTGTAAAATATTAGAGGGACGCGGGGTGCACTTTTCCATACAAATGTATTCCCCCGTTTCCTCTCGGAAAATGCTTTTAGAGTAATATTTGTTTCTACAAAAAATCGAGGTCTGCGTCAGCTATCATTTTCAGCACCTATCATTTGCTTTTTTTGATCAACCAATTGCAAATAAGTCAAAGTCAAAGTCAAAGCATTTATTCAGTATATGGGCAAATTAAAAATTAGCACTTACACACGTCAAATAACATTAAATAGATCATATTCAACAAAAAATATAGATATAACAGAAACATAACGCTTTGAATTTACAAAAAAAAAAAACATAGGTATTGAGCCATTCAGCTTTCATCTAGACGTCGAACGTCACACTTAAAACACATGTTTAATTCCCCTTATTAATGTAGGGTTGCCAACCGTACCATTACGTGCACGCGCAACCCAGTGCATGTTTCAGTACTTCAGACAATTTTTATCCAAAAAATTGTGAAATAATGACACATAATAGATAAATAAAACGCAGACTAATTGCAGTACAAATCATGTTCCGAATGGAACTGATTGTCCGACTATCAAATAGAAATATGACCCGTCAAAAACTTCAAAGAGAAGAATATTAGAAGGCATATATTACTTTATGCAATTGGTTGGTCAATAATTTAAGATAAACGATCTTAAAATATTATATATTTTTTAATTACATTAAAACTAAAAGAACCGACTTCAAACGTCGCACTAGTCAAAGTAGCCAGTAGACGTAGTAACCATTACATAATCTGTGCCAGTGAGTAGTAAGTCGTCGAGATAAGTAAATGCGTCGTAATACAAATGTTGATATATTAAAAACAGCTCAGCCGGTTTCGTTAAAATTTAAATGGGACCACTTAGGAAGGGTACCCTTTGAAACAAAAAAAATAATTTTCTAAATCGGTTCAGGCATCATCGAGTAATCGGGGAACATACATAAAAAATAATACAATAAAAGTTCCGACGAGTTGAGAACCTCATCCTTTTTGTGAAGTCGGTTAAAAAAAGAAAATAATGGGGGCGTAGCTAAAAGCAGACCTATTTTTGACCAGATGACCAGATTTTTTGTAGAAACACAGTTTGCTCTAGAAGCATCTTCCAGGGAGGAAACGGTGGAATACATTTGTATGGAAAACTGCACCCCGCGTTTGCTCTTAAGTTTCCTTCATAGTGTTGAAATATCTGCTCCAGATGCTGGGCAAATGTCTTATCTTTTTGTTCGTTGTTTATTGTCTATCACCCATCAGTCTGTTTGACGTATAGAATGGAGTCTGAATTATTGGATTTTAGAGATGTTTAATCGCTTTTAAGGATAGCTGCCGGAACACATTAGATGTTTCGGCGACAGATTTTCTAACTTGAGGGTGGTAGCTGGCCAGGCGGACACTAGATAGTGTCCACTATGCGGGGGTTGTTGGTTTCTTAACGATGTTATTCTTCACCGGAGGGCTACTGTGAAAAGCGCACATAAATTTTTCGATAGAAAAATCCATTGGTGCACGGCGGTTTGAACTTGGTACCTCTGGGCCGGTAGTCTCTACATGCATAGCGATGAATTTCGAGCGATAATCGTCGATACGAAAAGAGATGCAGATAACAACTGTCTAGCTGCATCTCATTCTAGCAGACGTTTGCGATGACAGGACGCATCGACATCAATGTAGAGACTTTCACCCCTGGCATCAAAGCCAGCCGTTCTCCCGATTACGCAACCGGGCCACTTTTTAGGGTTCCGTACCCAAAGGGTACCAACGGAACCCTATTACTGAGACTCCGCTGTCCGTCTGTCTGTCTGTCCGTCTGTCACTAAGCTGTATCTCATGAACCGTGATAGTTAGACAGTTGAAATTTTCACAGATGATGTATTTCTGTTGCCGCTATAACAACAAATACTAAAAACAGAATAAAGTTAAAAATAATAGAGGGTCCCCATACAAGAAACGTGTTTTTTTCGGCATTTCACGCCATCTATGAACGCTTAGTTAGGTAAACGTCCCATAGATGGCGTTATATTGAAATGACGATCCCTAATACCTTTGTTAGACGTTAGATGGCGTTATAAGAAACGAAATGTTAATAATTATTATTTTCTGCTGGCGAAAAATGATATTATTTTTTGCTCGATCTTATAAAATACTGTAGTGTGGTACGGAACCCTACTAGTGCGAGCCCGACTTGCACTTGGCCAGTTTATTTAGTATTGCTTACTTACTTACTGTGTTCAGTAACAGTGACTTATAACCCCATGTTTTTTGGTAATTACAACTGAGGCGTGTATTGTTTGTAGGTATTACAAAAGCAAATTTGAATATACTTATATCTAAAATTGCTAAATATAACTTGTTCAAACCAATTTTCGTAGAAAGTCTTCATTGCAGCATAACTATATATATTTTTGGATTTTTGACATCACGAATCTATAAGGGTTTCTTTTTTTGGCATTCGGCTACGGAACCCTAAAATAGACAAATTGACTATCCCAACTACACAACAATGTTGAGATATAGAAAGTACGTCTCATGTACGTCTGTCTGATCTAATCGCAGTTCAAATCTATCTTAGACCACAGAATAAATAATAGTGCAAGCCTAGACCACAGATTAAATAATAGTACAACCTAGACCACAGAATTAATAATAGTACTAGACTAGACAACAATACAAACAATTGACACGGTAACTGCAGGGCTAGCATGGCAAGGGGACTATTTTGTCTTTCCACCTATCCGTGTTTTGTTTGGTGGAGAAGGCAAATTATAAGTAAAGTTTTTCGACAATTATAAACGCTCGCTGACTTTTAATCGATTCTTTTTTTAAACTTTTTAATACGAAACAAAATCAAAGCTCGGGGTTAAACTTCACCAAGCGTTTGTTTAAATTGTTGTGTTGATCTCCTGTCAGTGACGAAAAAGAGGGAAATAATTTTGTTTTTCGCCCGGGGATAAGGACATGCCTAGCCATGTCTAGCCATGCCTAGCCATGCCTAGCTATGCCTAGCCCTGCTGGGGCCTTATTCAGTATGACCATTTTAAAGTCTTACCGTGCCGTGTTACGTTATCTCCGCGTTATGGTATTCTCTATGCCAATTAAAACGCGGTAGGGTAAGGTTATGAGCGCGTTTTGAGCTGTCAAAATATCGTGACATATGAGGACGTGTAAAGCGCGTTTTGGATAATTTACCTATCGTGTGGCATACAGAATACAATTTTTCAATAACGTAACGTGGCGCGTTAAGGAACGCGTTATCTCATTGGTCATACTGAATAAGGCCCCTGATTTAAGTACGTTTAATAAACTGGCCAAGTGCAAGTCGGGCTCGCACTAGTAGGGTTCCGTAAAACACTACAGTATTTTATAAGATCGATCTTATAAACGTACTAACCACTATCATTTTTCGCCAGCAAAAAATAATAATTAATAAACATTTTATTTCTTATAACGCCATCTAACGTCTAACAAAGGTGTTAGGGATCGACATTTATATATAACGCCATCTGTGGGATGTTTACCTAACTAAGCGTTCATAGATGGCGTGAAATGCCGAAAAAAACACGTTTCTTGTATAGGGACCCTCTATTATTTTTAGCTTTAGTCTGTTTTTAGTATTTGTTGTTATAGCGGCAACAGAAATACATCATCTGTGAAAGTTTCAACTGTCTAACTATCACGGTTCATGAGATACATCCTGGTGACAGACGGACAGACAGACAGACAGACAGACAGACAGACAGACGGACGGCGGAGTCTTAGTAATAGGGTCCCGTTTTACCCTTTGGGTACGGAACCCTAAAAAAAACGTCTACGCTTTAGGTCTGTAAAATGTCTCGTAGTCTAAGAGCTTGGACCTTGCGAGTGCAAAGTCTATAAATAAGCTCGTAAAAAAAACAACGGGTTGCACTCCGGGAGTACCGGCAGAACTGAAAACTTATCATTAACGTTGTGCATTTGGTCTACTGCTTCTGTCTTACGAATTTTCGATCAGGTCTGACGCGAGTCTAACATTTTTTACCAATCCGAAAAACAAGTTTCTATTCTCCGTCCGTCTTACGAATTTTCCAATTTACAGAATCTTATCTCGTTTTATAGTCATACACGGGTGAAACCACTGGCGGTAGTATAGTATGGTATCTAATTTTTTGATAAAATATTTTTTAGGTTCGGATTAGGCTAGATAAGTAATTATCGTCATCAATCTTTATCACCGGTTATTTATGTCTCTCATACCTTTTCTAACACAATACGTCCATAATATCTTTGGTATCACTTAAACTATTAATTTATTCTGTGGTATCACTTTTCTGTGGTACAATTTAAATACTTATAGATTTATAGATTTAAGCCGGGAATTTAACGTGACTTACGCGATGTCGATATAGCGATCGACATATGTTTCGGCCTCATCCGGAGGTCTTCTTCAGGATCTTGAGTGCGGGGCGCTCGCCTACGCGTTCAGCCTCGCACTGCGGCCGCTGCTCGTGCAGCGCAGGCAATTTAAGTGCAATTTAAATACTCTAGTACATACTTTTACAATTCACCATAGAGAAAGTATATATAGAACATTAGCGTAGGCGAATGAAATAGCCATAGAGATATAACTAGACTAAAATGATGAACACGTGATACATATGCTAGTTAAAAGATAAAATGAACAACGTAATTTGGTCGGGTCATACATGACAGCAGGTGAAAGCCAATGGGTGCTCTAGAACTTGGAGCCAGTACTGGAGCCAGTTTGTAAAATCGCATACGCAGAGAAGGATAAAAAATTGTTGTACATCTCGCTCTCTCATACTAGTGATTGTATAGTTTTATCCATCTCATATTATTATTATTTTAAGGACAAGTCTATTTTAATATACTCTGTCTACGCAATTCACACACTCTCTTACGCTCACACACTACCCAGAGGACTCACCTTCATCTACATGTCAAATGAGGAAAACGGTTTAATAAAAGCTTTATCTCTACTTCACGGCGAATTTGTCCGTCACAAATCATGCGATTGATTTTAGAGCGACTTCCAGGGGTTCGATTGAGCTGAAATTTTGCATACATGTGTAAATCGCGTGACAATGCAATATTATGATGACATGGTGCTGATCTGATGATAGAGCTGGAAGGTAGCCAAAGGAACTCCTAAACTAAACATGTTATACCTGTCGTGTTTGGGCTCGTTGGATTTGTCTTGACTTACTCTGGTCCTAGGTTATGTTAAAGCTTGTGTTTAAAAAGGTTTTTTAAAATATTAGTTGTTTTTGTTTATACGTTGAGATATAAAAGGCAAACGTTACTAACTGACTGACTGACTGACCTATCAACGCACAGCTCAAATCACTTAACGGATTGCGCTGAAATTAACCTACAGATTGGCTAAGAAAGGATTTTCCAAAATTCACTTCTTAAGTGGATGAACCGGGGTTCAAAGTTTGTATGAAGAAACAAGATTACATAGTATATTTAATTCAAAACTTTACACAAATACTTCTGTAAATAAATTAGTAAGCACGTGTTTCAGGCTTTTTTAAACTGGAACGGGGTAACAAAGTCTGAAAATCAATATTGTTTTGGATTGCGATGAAATGTTGCATGCAGATGATTATCATGACCAAAGTATCTGCTAAGAAAATATTTTTCAAATTCACGCCCTACGGGGATGAAACGGGGGTTCAATCAGACAGTAATTTTATTTGAAACTTCACACGATTACTTCTGTAAATAAATAAGTTTTGAAAATCAATATAGTTTTTTGGGTTTTATAAAGATAAATCCCTATTTCCTTAGGTTACTTACGCCACAACTTGAAAACGGGTGGACCGGTTTGGCTTATGATTTTTTTAAAGTCTTTTTATAATCTGATGATTTTACGAAAGAAAAGTTTTAAGGAAATTAATGAAGTTTTGAACGCGCTACAAGCACAAAGATAGTCTTAGTATAAGATCTAATTGCATTAATTGTTTTGTAAGTACGGCTAACTGCTAACCTTCGGGGGATAGCGCTGTATGCTGAAACTCAAGAATGAACATGAACAGAATATAGAGAATATTCTAGTATAATTATTGTAAATATTTTTCAAAATATACGATTATTATTATTATATTATTAATTTAATTATAAATCTAGAAACAAATCACGTAGAAGTTCAAACCCTAGTGTCTATGCTTTATCTATGCTTGTGTCGTATCGTTCGGGCGCTGAATGTGAGGGGTTGCGTTGGCTACTTCTTTCGATCGATCGAGGACGAGCTGTGCGTTTCGATCGATAGAAAACTGCGAGAGCTCCCGCGTGCGCCGCGAGAGAGACCCCTCCGAAGCCATCGCTATAAATAATCCGAAGGAGAAACGTACGCGGAACCGTGTCGACATGAGTGACACTACTAATTATAGGTCCGCGTCCGCACCGCGTCTGTCATCGCGAGTCTGCTAACGAGCGCAGCGGCAGCGCCACTCTCACCGGGGGGCGGCGCTGCTCAGTGAATATCGTCCTAGCGGTAAACGGTACCGTAAAAAAAGGGACCATTACGAGTTTCCACATACATTATATGCAAGACGAGGATACTATCGCCCACTCACTCTATTGTGTCTGGAAATTTTATCTACCTGAGAACTTCGCGTGTACCGCATGGCGATCATAATCAGACGCGACGACGTAGCATTTGCGTAGTGGCCGGCCGCTCGTGCGTTTTAGCTGGAGCGGTGTCCCGCCGCCGACAGAAGTCACGGCCACACTACACAGTCGGCAATGCACCAACAGACGGTACCAACAGACCACACATCCGCGTATTTCTACATCGCCCACTGAATGTATCGACCGAGGAATGTAACGAATTCATAGAGTTTGCGAACACTTTAACATCAATTGGGCGTTCATGTTTGATAATGAGAGTGATCGAGCTATTTTCATGAAGGCGAAGCGGCTGCGTTTTCTGCGAAGGAAGGTGCCACGCCACGCCGTCGCCGACCAAGGACGCCGCCACGGCCCGTAGCTGCCCGTATATACGTGCCCGTACCGACGTTGAGAGGAATGTCGATGTTGCACGGTGGCACATCTCGCACGGTATGTCCGTGAGCCGTGACGGCAAGCCAGCTATTTCCAGAGCTGTAATAATAGCCTCTAGCTTTGTTTTTCACCACAACGGATCATCTGCTTGGCTCGGCGCTCTCGACGCAGACGATAGTCAGGTCCGTATCAATTAGATTCTTTCACGGACTTGAGTTTACCTCCAAGCTTGATGGGCCATGAAACAAGGCGACCATAGCTCGGAGCTGGTAGTGCCTGAGCAGGCCACCACAGGCTCTTCGTTCCACCCAGTATCACAATTCGACGATACACGCGATTATACACTCTTTTAAATGAACCCTACACGTGGAGTAAAATATTCGCGCTTCAACGGGTGATGCATCCAAATAAGTCAATAAGGAGAAGTCTGTGACTTGGTATATAAATGTGTGTATATTAGAACCATGTCATCCATTTTATTATTCAGTTATTTGTTTATCTATACTAATATTATAAAGAGAGAACATTTGTATTTTTGTATGTTTGTAATGATTTGGCTCAAAAACTACTGGACCGATTTAAAAAATTCTTTCACTAATATATAGAATGGACTTTCGAAATGAAAATAGGCTATATATTATCCCGTTTAAATCAAAGGTGCATTCGTGGAGACCTAATTTTCAACCTAAGTCGACAAAAAAACGGTCGAAAAAACACGTTTCTTACGAATGCTGCTCAATTGAAAATAGATAGAAGAATATTTTCTATGGAAGAGTTGTACAACTTAATAAGACCTACAAAATAATCCGCAACAGCATATGTCTATCTCTTAAGGTTGACTCACAGTAACCATTTTAATCTTTAATTTTTTGATAAAAAAATTACATAACTTCCAGGGCAATTTTCAAGTATATAGTATTAATCCTTTTTCAAATAATTACGTTAATTAGCTTGGCCACATATTATAGATTAAAATTGTACAGTATATAATTCTAATGAAAACTCTAGAAGATATCACGGATTTTACATACACGCATCGCAAAATTAATAAAATACTAGCAACCCGCCCCGGCTTCGCACGGGTAGAACATATATGCCTACAAAATTTGCATCAGTTTGTTGCATCGAATATAAAATATGACCATATTTAACAATAATTGTCATATTTCATCCAATTTACACAAAACCTTAACTAATTATGCACCTAAACCTTCCTCATAAACACTCTGGCTATTGGTGAAAACCGCATGATAATCCATTCAGTAGCTATTGAGATTATTGCGAACAGACAGACAGATGCAGTGATGGAATTTGTTTTATAATACTTACGTAGTGATATTGGACGGCCCTTTAGCGTAAAGGATAGTTACCCTGATTCTGACCCGACGGTCGTTGGTTCTAATCCTAGCTATATACCTACCAATTAAAGTTTTATGTGCATTCATGAATCATGAGTTTTCGTACAGTGGTAGTGGGATCATTAAATCTACCAAAAAGTAGCTTACCATCAAGGAGCCCGGGCCCGGTGGCGTAATCGGGAGAACGGTCGGCTTTGATGCCGTGGTACCGAGTTCAAACCTTGCCGTGCACCAATGGATTTTTCTATCTAAAAATTTATGTGCGCTTCTCACAGTGGCCCTCCGGTGAAGGAAAACATCGTTAAGAAACCAACAACCCCCGCATGGTGGTAGGACACTATCTAGTATCCGCCTGGCCAGCTACCACCCTCAAGTTAGAAAATCTGTCGCCAAAAACATCTAATGTGTTCCGGCAGCTATCCTTGAGAGCCAGTTCCCCAGTCTAGGCCTAGCGTGCTTATCATCTTCGACCGCATCATCACTTACCAACAAGTGAGATAGTGGTCAAACGCTAGCCTATAAGATATAAAAAAAAAGAAAAAAAAAGGTGAGCATCTGCCGTCGTAACCTTACGCGTTCCCCGACGTAAAATGTAGGGGTAATATACGTTTAACGTGTGTATCTGTGTGTCTGTCTGTAGCATCTTAGCACCTAACCGGATGAACCGATTTTGTTTTTATTATTGATAGACTTTTTTTATTTGATAGATGTCTTCATCGAGAGTTTTCTTAGCTTTGATTCATGAAAATTCGTTCAATCGTTATAAAACTATGAGCTTTTTTCTAGTTAATTGCGCTATGAAATCAACTTTCATAGGTCTGATCAATTTGAAAATCTTCTTCTTCAACGATATTGTAAGAACATGGAAGCATTAAACTGATGCTGGGACATCTCCTAGACTCTACAGAATACTCAAATCCTCACCAACTTACAGCTCAGATTTTAAATGTTGTGTTTAGAGTCATTGGAATGCTTATAATGAAAAGATTATACATAGATCAGTCGGGATGGTTTACAATATTATATTATTATATATATAGATGAATATTATTTTATACAATCGATCATATTATTATACTATATTGACTTCAAATTGATTGTGATCGGTGGGGATCTACAGCATAGCTAAGCTTATAATGATATGTTCGTAGTAACTATGACCTAATCTGTGGTTTCACTGCAAATATTTTATTAATTTTGCGATGCGTGTATGTGAAATTCGTGATATCTTCTAGAGTTTTCATTTGAATTATATACTGTAAAGGACAATTTTAATCTATAATTTGTGGCCAAGCTAATTAAAGTAATTATTTATTTAGATAAGGATTAATACTGTATACTTGAAAATAGCCTTGGAAGTTACGTAATATTTTTTAACAAAAATTTTATGATTAAAGTGGTTACTGTGAGTCAACCTTAAGAGATAGACATATGCTGTCGCGGACTTTTTTGTAGGTCTTATTAAGTTGTACAACTCTTGCAAAGAAAATATTCTTCTATCTATTTTCAATTAAGCAGCGTTCGTAAGAAACGTGTTTTTTCGACCGTTTATTTGCCGACTTATGTTGCAAATTAGGTCTCCACGAATGTACCTTTGATTTAAACGGGATAATATATAGCCTATTTTCATTCCATTCTATGTATTAGTGAAATAATTTTTTAAATCGGTTCAGTAGTTTTTGAGCTTACTCATTACAAACATACAAAAATACAAATGTTCCCTCTTTATAATATTAGTATAGATTTGCAGTCAAACCACAGAATAGGTCCTATGACCTATTCTGTCGTTCCAACGAAAATATTATTATAAGGTTAGCTTTTCTGTAGATCCCCACCGATCGCAATCAATTTAAAGCCAATATAGTATAATAATAATAATATGATCTATTGTATAAAATAATAAAGATCTATATATATATAATATAATATTTTAAACCACCCCGACTGATCTATGTATAATCTTTTCATTAAAAGCATTCCAATGACTCTAAACACGACATTTAAAATATGAGCTGTAAGTTGGTGAGGATTTGAGTATTCTGTAGAGTCCAGGAGATGTCCCAGCATCAGGTCAATGCTTTCATGTTCTTACAATATCGTTAATCGTCGTGAAGAAGAAGATTTTCGAATTGATCAGACCTATGAATGTTGATTAAAGCTCATAGTTTTATAACGATTGAACGAATTTTCATGAATCAAAGCTAAGAACACTCTCGATGAAGACATCTATAAAAAAAAACTATCAATAATAAAATCAAAATCGGTTCATCCGGTTGGGTGCTCAGATGCTACAGACAGACACACAGATACACACGTTAAACGTATAATACCCCTACTTTTTGCGTCGGGGAACGCCGTACCGTAAGGTTACTGCGGCAGATGTTCTCCTGGTGGTAACCTTCTTTTCAACCGACTTACAAAAAGAAGGAGGTTCTCAATTCGTCTGTATGTTTCTTTTTTAACGGACTTAAAAAAAAGGAGGAGGTTTCTCAATTCGACCGCATATATATTTTTTTTCTTTCTTTTTTTGTGTGTGTATGTTCCGCAATTACCCCGTCAATTGTGAACCGATTCGAATGATTATTTTTGTAATCGGTAGGGTACGTTTCCGAGGTGGTCCCATTGTAATTTCATTGAGATGTGATAAGTACCTTCAGAGATATGACGATAAACGTCTCAAACTTGCTACTGAAATTGGCTCGCGGGGCATTGAAGTCAGTTGTTTTAGTTTATAAACTATCTTAATTATTGGTAGATTTAATAATCCCACGAAAACCCATGATTCATGAATGCACATAAAACTTTCATTGGTAGGTATATAGCTAGGATTAGAACCAACGACCCTCGGGTCAGAATCAGGGTAACTATCCTTTATGCCAAAGGGCCGTCCAATATCACTACGTAAGTGTTATAAAACAATGTCCATCACTGCGTCTGTCTGTCTGTTCGCAATAATCTCAATAGCACCTGAACTGATTATCATGCGGTTTTCACCATAGCCAGAGTGTTTATGAGGAAGGTTTAGGTCTTAGGTGCATAAGTCGTTAAGGTTTTGTGTAAATTGGTTGACATATGACGATGATTGTTAAATATGTTAATATTTTATATTCGATGCAACAAATTGATGCAAATTTTGTAGGCATATATTTTCTATTCGTGCGAAGCCGGGGCGGGCTGCTAGTTTATATATATTTATTTATTAAAATAAATCCTATCTAATATTATAAATGCGAAAGTAACTCTGTCTGTCTGTGTCACTTTCACGCCAAAACCACTGAACCGATTTAAATAAAATTTGGTACTCAGATAGTCTAGAGCCTGAGAACGGACATCGGCTACTTTTAAATGCGAAAAGAGGGTTGTAAGGAGTTGAAAGGGATCCCCCTTTTGGAAAAGTTGTATGAAGTATCGTCATTTTTGAAGCTAGAAGAAGCTTGAAACTTATTTTGTAGGCTGTTAATTTGATATAAATAAATATGAGATTCAAAGTTTCTAAAAGTTTTACCCTCAAGGGTGTAAAATAACAATAGGGGATGAAAGTTTGTATGAAAATATGTAAGGTTTATGTAAATGTTCTACTGAACCGATTTAAATGGAATTTGGTACTCAGATAGTCTAGAGCGTGTGTAAGGACATAGGATACTTTTTAATGCGAAAAGAGGGTTGTAAGGGGTTGAAAGGGGGGATGAAACGTTGTATGGAAGTATCGTCATTTTTAGAGCTAGAGGCTTGAAACTTATTTTTTAGGCTGTTGATTTGATATAAATAAATATGACATTCAAAGTTTGTAAAAATTTTACCCTCAAGGGTGTAAAAATAACAATAGGGAATAAGGGATGAAAGTTTGTATGGAAATATGCAAGGTTTATGTGAATGTTCTACTGAACGGATTTAAATGAAATTTGGTACACAGATAGTCTAGAGCTTGAGAAAGGACATAGGCTACTTTTTAATGCGAAAAGAGGGTTGTAAGGGGTTAAAAGGGGGGATGAAAAGTTGTATGGAAGTATCGTCATTTTTAAAGCTAGAAGCTTGAAACTTATTGTTTAGGCTGTTGATTCGATATAAATTAATATGTCATTCAAAGTTTGTGAGGGGGAAGGGGGAATGAGGGGAGGGGAGGGAGGTTGGAAGTGAGAGAAAGGGGGAGAGGTATGGGAGGTGAGGGAAAGGGGAGGAGAGGGAAAGGGGAGGAGAGGTGGAGTGGGGGACGGGGGGGGAGAGGGAAGTGAGGAGAAAGGGGGTGGAGGGAAGAGAGAGGGAGATTGGAGGTGAAGGGCGAGGGGGAGGGAGAGGGGGATTTGCGCGACGTGGTACGGTGCAGTGTAGGTGGGATACGCATGTGTCTTATTTGTAAAATAATTAGCCTAAATATTTAAAAATGCTACCCAAAGACACTATTACACGCGGGCGAAGTCGCGGGAACAGCTAGTTGTTAATAAAATAATATTTAAGTAGTTTATTTTCCGAGATTAGCTAACGAAATAGTAATTTAAATTCTGAAGTTCAAAATATGTGAAGTTCTCGGGCTGGGTAAAACACAGCGTTGAGAATTTGCACATTACGAGGTAGAGATTAGATAGAAGGTTAATTAGATGCATTGCATGTTTTTTCAGCTTAGACATACAATACAGTATGAGTTCGATAAAGGGCTGAAAATAATGGGTAAGGGATAAAACTGACTGACTGATAAATCAACGCAGAGCCAAAACCGCTAGATTTAAAAAGATTGGAATTTGGCACGAAGATTTCTTATACTGACATAGGAGGGGCAATAAAAAGGACATTTTTAAAAACTCGTCCCCTAAAAAAGAGTAGATAAGACTCTATATGTTTAAAATACAGATTTTGGGAAGGCATTTGGTACCTTAGAGTGTGTAATGGGAGTTGCCATTCAGCCAACACTCATCATGCGCCAACTTTACGTCCACAGGATAGCTAGCGACTGGAACTCTAGACAGATGCGTCTGTCAAGTGGAGGTGGAGTGAGGCAGGGATGCACCCGCTCTCCGCTGTTAATCAACTTATGTACAAAGTCATTAGAAGGCTGCTGGTACAAAATAATTTCTGTCACAGTCAAACCGACCAACTCCACAAACGAAACAAAAAAACTATTTTCTAAAGATGCAGAAACACACCTTAAAACCAGCGTCTGCGTTAGATCGAGAAAGAATCGATTCGGCTATGTTTTATCCTGGAGTGCGGGCACGGTGGGAGGGATGTGCTCGCTCTCAGGTAAACATGATCATGTGGTCATGTCATCGAATCATGTTACGGAGCGAGTCATCGTAGGTAATGCTATTTTCCTGTTTATTCACAACGGCTACTTATTTAGCAGTAGGTAGATATGAGGTGAATCGGCCAGCGAAAGCTTATACCGTCGCGTAGAAGCCGTGTTCGTAATTGGATAGCTGTGTAGGTCGTCGTGTCGGAGAGACACAGCTCTACAGAATCGACATATCTGTGGATCGACTCTGCACTCAACAATTCAGCTGACGCGACATGAATACGAACGAGCGCTCCGCGACCCGCGATAGCATAGGAGGGAACATCGCGACCGCTTTACCGACGTTCGCGATCAATACGCCCCGACTCTCGCTACAGCAGACCCAGTGTGTATGGGAATGACGGCCAAAACTGTAGGTAATTATGGGCATAACAGTTCTGGTGGAAAAGGGTTTAATCGTATTATAAGGTTGCGTCCGGCGCAATCGCTAGCAAAAATGTATTTTGTTTAGTCACTCTCGATGGAACTCTCTCACTGCCGATCGTTCCACAGCGGTGGTGAATGACGTAGGACGCACAAATGCCATACCACATGACTATTTACTCATGTGGCCATACCATGAACTACTATCACATTTACTCATGTACTACTATTAAGTATTCTGTGCCATGGAGACTAGAGTACGTAGTATTATTGTCTGTCCTGTGACTAGAGTGCAATGTACTATTCATTATTATGTGGCCTTACGTACGATGTAGTTACTTATAATGATCAAAGAAGTCTATATGATTAACCGAGCTTACAGTCATACTTATTTCAGAAGTTGCAAATAATTTTACTAAATAGAAATAAGATTCCAAAAATACTTCTACAATGTCGTGCAATGCATTTCTAGTGGGTACTACTTCAACATCAAAGTCTTTAAATGTATAATTATACTCAAATTAAAAAATTTAAACCATTAAAAATTTTAAACCCCCGACTGATTTGTATATGTATAATTTTGTTCATTGAGACCATTCCAATGAGCCTAAACACGACATCTCAGACGAGGAGTTGAGAGTATTCAAGGAGATATCTGTCAGTATTAGGTCAAGTACCACATTTTTGCAATATCATTGAAGTAGCAGGATACTGAATTAAAAATTAATACATTTGATTTGACTAATGTAAACTACGCTAAACAGACGGCAGCAGAGTGACAGGTAAGTAGTGCGCAGAAGCGCCATTTTTGATTTTTTTGACGTCCGCGGTCAAATGACTACGAGTTTACAAAAGTTGCTATTGTAGTCTTTTCAACCAAAAAAGAGCTGATAATATTTAAACGGCTGAACGGATTTTCATAAAAAAAAAACTCAAAGCTAAGAACACTCTCGATGAAGACTATCTACCTCCTCACCACCACTATCTACATCACCTCTTAGACTCTATTAAACAAAAAAAAACTAAATCATAATCGGTTCATCCGTTTCGGCGCTACGATGCCACAGACAGACACACAGATACAGAAGTGAAACTTATAACAACCCTTCTTTTTGCGTTGGGGGTTAAGAAACGGGAACGATTGGCATTAAAAATAATGACAGCAAACATTTAAAAAAAAATTTATTCAATTTCAGTCATCTCATATAAAATCCTTGGAAAACATTTTAAGGGTTCCATTTCCATACCTCAAAATGAAAATATAAAACCTTAATAAGTATGTCTGTCTGTCTGTCTGTCAAGACCCCTTTTTCTCAGGAACGCATACAGATATCAAGTTGAAACTTTTATCAAATACTCGGGTCTACGGAACCCTCCAGCTATAAAAAAAAAAAAACTTGTAAGTCAACGCGATCAAAAGATATGACCGTTAGAGTCGCATATTTTGCGATTTAACAAGGTAATCATAACCTATAGGGTACTTCCTGTTGACCTAGAATCATTAAATTTGGCAAGAAGCAAGCTCTTGCTGTACTTATAAAGGAAAAAAATAAACCTGTGAATATGTAGTTTCATAAAAAAAAAGCGAATTAACTATGAATGAATTTACAAACGTATTATTTGCATTTGATGCCTTCGATCAAGTATAACCGAAGGTTGATGCATTAACAGTCTCTAGGCATCGGTTTAGGGTTTGAACTGCAAAGTTAAGTTTGACCTAGTTTGACAATTCCAACTCGCACTTGACCGGCTAATTATTTTATTATAATATATTACCGTAAGATAGTGATTAATTTTTTAATCTATATAGAAATAATCGTGCCACGACGTTTCATTATTATCGTTAGAGCGATCGGAGGCGTGCACGCCGTGTACCTACCTACTAGGCACAGCACATTGAAGTTATTTACTGAATACTGTGTACTCGGTTACGCACACAAATCTGATATATCTAGATAATAACATGTTTAGACGTAAGCGAGGAGCGGAGTTATCGGTGGCGAAGATAACCCGAGATAATATCGGTGGATAGAGGCGCACCGCGGTGGTCGCGCGCCGCCGCCGTCGCGTCGTATGCGCCGCTACGACGCTCTGCACTGAGCAACATTTGAGCAATTATACTTTACTTTTTTAACCGACTTCAAAAAAAGGAGGAGGTTTCTCAATTCGACCATAATATTTTTTTTTTTTTTTTTATGTTTGTTCGGGGATAACTTCGTCATTTATGCACCGATTTTGATTATTCTTTTTTTGTTCGAAAGGAGATATCTCAAGTGTGGTACCATGGTAATTTTATCGAGGTCTGATAAGTATCTCCAGAGATATTGAGATAAACATCTCAAAATTGGTACTGAAAATGAACATTGAAGTCGGTTCTTTTTTAGTTTTTAAACGATATTATTACTAATGGATGGTAAGCGGTTACCGACGCCTAAGAGCGACTGCAACACCATGAGTGCTGTTGATGCGTTGCCGAACTTTGAGGAACTTGTGGATACCCTTTTTAAAAGAACCCATCCTGTAGCTAGATGGGAAGATCGAGGCAGGTCATTCCACTTACAGGTACATGGTAAAAATCCACGGTTAAAACGGATAACTTGAATGAAGCTCAATGCATTAGTTATTAGAAAAAACCCGCTCTAACACTGCTAATAACGGCAATAGCCCAATCGCTAAGGTGTCAGCCTGGCGATCGAGAGGGCGTGAGTTTGATCCCCACCCATTGCACTATTGTCTTGAACCTACTGCAGACACAAGCATTGCTCTATTAATATTCATCACATCTATTCAAAAAACAATGGTTGCTTCCTGGATAAGTTCTCGCAAAATACAATCTTCTAATACTATAAGGATCTTTGTCCTGACATACTGACTGATTGACTGACTGACTGACAACAGCCTAAACCGCTGGTCGTAGAGACTTGAAATTTGAAGGGTATATTTGTCTTGGTACGTAAGGGTGTACTAAGAAAGGATTTTCCAAAATTCACCTCTTAAGGGGATGAAATGGGGGTTCAAAGTTTGTATGGAGCAACAAGATAAGATAGTCTTTTCTATCCAAAACTTCACACAAGTGCTTCACTAACAAAATAAGTAAATACGTGTTTCTGGTTTTTTTGAAAATTCCACCCCTAAGAGGGTGAAATGGGGTAACAAAGTGTGAAAATCAATATTGTTTCGGATTGCGCCGAAATTTGGCATGCAGATAGTTATTCCGACGTAAGAGCCCTCTGAGAAAGTATTTTCCAAAATTCACCCCTGAATGGGATGAAACGGGGGTCTAAGTTTGTATGGACAAACAAGATTTGATAGTCTTTTATATTTGAATTTTAACACAGGTACTTAAGTAAGTAAATACGTGTTTCAGGCTTTTTCGAAATTGCACCCCTAAAAGGGTGAAGTGGGGTAACGAAGTCTAAAAATCAATATTGTTTCGGATTGCGCTGAAATTTAGAATGCAGATAGTTATTGTGACGTAGGTATCCGCTCAGAAAGGATTTTCTAAAAATTCCTTCCGGATACGGAACGGGGATTCAAAGTGTGTATGGCGAGATAAGATGAGATAAAGTAAGTGTTGTAGGATTTTTTGAAATGGGGTAGGTAACAAAGTCTGGAAATTTGGGTTTTCGGTTTTTATAAATATGAATCCCGAATTGCCTTAGTCACGCGATAACATGAAAACGGGTGAACCGATTTGGCTAATTCTTATTTGATGTATTTAATGATAGAATCGTTTTTACAAAAGAAAAGTTTTAAGTAAACAAAAGAAGTTTTGACGCGGGCGAAGCCGCGGGGCACTTCTAGTACAATATAAAATTCATTATTGTGACACCTCTTATCCTTCTTTACATAGTATAAAACAAAGTCGCGCCCGCTGTCTGTACGCTTAGATCTTTTAAACTACGCAACGTATTTTATGCAGTATTCAGCAATAGATAGAGTTATTCAAGAGTAAGGTTTATAAACAGGAATTAACGCGGGCAAAGCCGCGGGGATGATCTATTTTATCTCGAAAATGGGTAGCGCTTGACCACTATCTCACCTGTTGTTAAGTGACCATGTGGTCGATGAATTAGCACGCTTACCCTAAAGATACCTATTCACTCACGACTTGAAGACCCCTAAGTTGTACTTAATTGGAAACACATACTTTGGTAGGGAATTCCATTCCTTGGCAGTACGAAATGATCTTTATTACTGATGCAGAAGCGTCCGACGCGACACAGTGTGAGAAGGTGGATCGTCGGATCGTTGTTTGACGATTGTCAGATAGTAAGTGCATATTTGGTCAAATTAGCATGAGTGCCCTATATCGAGCGAAGCCCTCACAACGCGAGCGGATCGAGAACACGACGGGTGCACTGTGACCGGACTCAGGAACCTGAGCTCGCCGAGGCGTCGGTGATACCTTAACTTGCACAAAAGGAGCCATTGGAAACATTAGAAGCTATTGAACGATCGCAGACAACAAACACCTCGATAATGCCGACGTCCATTGTTCGCCATATGACACCGCTCTCCACGCTGATCGGACATTATGTACTAGCTAGACAACACACAAACATATTTTCATCCCATCTACACGAAAATCGATGGTTGGTTGCTCGATAAGTGCGTGCTAAAGAGGTCTTTTCCTAGAGTTGTTTTTTAAATTATTGGCGTATACTGTTCTTTTATAGTTTATGTATTAGTTAGTTGGTACACATTAGTTTATTATGCTTGTTTAAATGTTGTTTGAATGTGTAGCTATTTTATAGAGCCTTTTATCGATTTCCTTTTCTCATAGAGGGGGGCGAAAAGTAGAGTGTATAACTCGGCGGCCACATTATTTTCCTTTCCTATAACTCTAAATCCCTCGCAACGCTCAAGATTCTACTTAACAACCTGCTCTAGAATCCTTCGCTCCGCTCTAGATTAAAAAAACCGGCCTGGAAGAAAAATACTATGTTACGCCTCCGTGATACAATCTACTAACGATTTATTTACGACGCGAGATCGCCACGATCTTAGAAAGCGCGAAGTCGACAACTTCGTCCTAGTAGGACACTCCACGAAGCCGTCCGAGGTTACGTTGCACTATTAATTATTCTGTGCCGAGGTGTAATTTCGCGCTAGTGCAGGACGATAAAATGACAATTTTTCGAATTCCGGTTGCTTTCATTGCAACTGATTAGATATGGAGGGTGCTCCTTGCTGTTAGTTATCAAGATATTTTACAGAGAGCGCGAGCGAGTGGATAACGGTGAGTTTAGACTAAAAGAATGAAGAGCTAGAGATGTAACATGAGCGTTCTTTCTAATCTTTTACTATAAACAAATGCCTCTTCAGGTGTGAATGCTGAAAACGAGCATCGTTTACGTGAGCAAGAATGAAAACCAACAACTGGAATTGTTGCGTATGGCTCTAGAGATGTTTAGACTGAGCGATAAAGTGTGTGAATCGATATAAATATTTGATCAAGTCACTATACAAAAACGCATTGAAAAGACCGCTCGGACGCAGGGCAAGCGGGTACGAAGAAAATGTAAGAAACAACATTCAGTCAGCTGTAGCACGGTCGTCACACGCTCGTGTGTCGTTGACATCAAGCAAGCGAAGCGAGCATTCACAGTACCTATTCCAGGTACAAAATTTTCGCGAAAAACGCCAAAAAAAATGCTCTATCTCTGTTTACACCACAATACTTTGATAGAATGAGCATTCGCTCGCTTGGTGCACATGTACCTTCACAGTGCGGATCGCGAGCTTGTATGATACTGGGCCCCGTGGAAGCTAGAGTAACCATGACAGAGCCTTGTATTATTCATTATTCTGTGACAGAGCGTAAACAAGAGAGAGCGTAGAGGGATTATTATTTTCTGTATCTAAGTACCTACGAGAGAGAGTAACCCGTGGAGTGACAGCATTCATGTATGAGAATGACATTTATTTATCCACAACTAAAGTCATTGTCAATGTCATTCCCATAAATTTTGTTGTTTTGCGATTTGTGTGAACCCAGAAGATTATACTCAATCGAGGTTGCATGTAAAATAAACTCTTGAAGACTAAAAATAGGATGATTTACTTTTTTCTTCAGGCTGCTAGAATCAACATGACAGCTGAATTAACTTGTCTTCACAGCAATGTCTACCTTGTAAGATCCAGGTAGGGTGCGCAAGGCAAAAATTGGATTTTTTTAGGGGGGCTGGCGTTTACCGTCCTTTAGCACCGCAATACCGCTCGATTCGAGAGCAGCTGCAGCTGCATGGAGTATTCATGAGAACACACCAGCATTAGCCTCGAGGTAGTTTTCAATTGATCCGAGGGTGTTTTCAGTAGCGACTCTCGTCAGACCATTGGTCTTACCTGATGTCAAGTGACGATACGGTCCCCGACGGTATTCCATGTGTTTAATTATAGCGGAATAAACATCTGCTTATCACTTTCATATCAAGAATTATCAACCGTCACGAGTCATCACGAGCCTACTACGACTTTACTACGTTAGCTTGCTGTTGACACTATTAGTAGGTAAGTAATACCGGAGTAAAGCAGCACGTTCGCTGGCAGAAGGGACGAGAGGAAAAACGAGCTATCTAGGGGAGAGGAAAGTTTCGTCGTCTCGAATGCCCCGGTACCGGAGGGCTCTATGGCACGGCAAGCGTTGACCCACCGGAACGGCGGTGCCGGGCATCTCACTGGCGGCCGCACGGCCCTCGTACATACCCGGTCGCTAAGCTCATCCCACTGAAAGAAACTGCCCGCGTGCGCCCGCGCCGATAGCGGTCACCTGGGAACCGTGAGATAGCGGCAACCACGCACCACCTCCGCCGGCGGCCGCTCATGCGGTCTCAGGCAGCGCACGGCGCGGACCTGCAGGCCGAGCCGTGCGGTAGTCGGAGCTGAGGTCGCCACATATCGATCCGCGGCGGGTGGCCGTGGCGAGCGCGCGCCGCCTATGTCCGCATCGGCGACGCCGACCCCGGCACCGGCGCGGACCGACCTCCCTAGCGCTCACCGTTTCCGTTGATGAGGGGGTAGTCGTCGTCGTGCCGGCCGATGTACGTCTTCAGCGGGGTGTCCGTGAGGGAGGGCGACGACCTGTCCCTGTCGCTCATAATAGTCACTAGCGCTGTGTCCGCGGCGGAACTACGGAACTCCGGCGGACGCGCGGCCCGCAGCGCACACTGACACGCAGCACCGACCTCCGGCCCGCGGCTCGCGCGGCGAACGAATGCCGCGCGGCCCGCGGGGAGTGGGGCGCCGGGCGCACCCGCTCGATGTACTGCACGAGGCGCGCTCCGCAACGCCCTCTGTCCGGCACCGCCCAAACCACGACAGCACAGCTGACAGATGGCGCTCTTTACAATAACTACTGACCCACTGACACCGATACGAGTTCCTTTCCTTCATAAAGTAAGGCAATCTTCCATTTTTTTAATGTTATCATTTTTATCATTATTATTATTTCTTTTATTTAGGAATATGCCAATTCCATTATATTAACGTACATCTTGTGTTTACCTCAAGGTCAGACACATTTTATGTTACATTGAGTAAAATTATATAAAATTAAATATATCAATGTTGTGACCAGTTTCGCGATGCTAATAAAAAAGGCTCTTTTCACATGTATAATAGCTATAATTGCCCTCTAAAAGATGACAGGAAGGTATTATTATATTTATATATATGTACTTGCTAAAAAATTACTTGATGACGAGTGGCCTACAAGGGTTGTTCCCGGTCGTAGCGTTAATAAACTGGCCAAGTGAAAGTCGAACTCGCACTCGTAGGGTTCTGTAGGTACTACAGTACAATCTTTAAATATTAATAAACGCCCCACCACCCCCCGCCCCGCCGCGTCTTTCTATCTGTTCGCGATAAACTCAAAAACTATTGAACGGATTTTCATGTGGTTGTCACCGATAGTTTTTTGTTTATTAGACTATAGACGAACAGCGAAGTCTTAGTATTAAGGAGCCAGTGGGATGGATACGCAAAAACACTTCTTTTATTGGTGAAATAAAGCATTGAATCATTGTTCTAAGCTGAACTAATTTAGCAGTTTTTATTTCCTTATCTCAAATAAACTAAAACATTCGATATAGAGTTGTGAGCCTACTCTAATATGAAAATGAAAGACTGCCGCCGGTTAATTGACTATTGACGCCATCTCGTGAACGTTGACACAAAGTGTAAAATTCTGAATTTATCTGCATGTTTCTTGTATGATGACGCCCTTTTATTTATGGTTTTTATATATTAAAAACACGTTTCTTGTATCAAGACTCCCTTTAATTTTGCAACTTAATGTGCTCTCAACTCAGTGCTCTTAGCCAACCTCGCCTGCCCGTGGTGCATCCTGATGACAAACTAACGAGGTTCTGGCAACCGCCAAATGGCGGTAGGTATAACCATTTCATAATTATGGCGTAGCTAAATACTACAGGCCGGTGACGCGTCAAAAGCGTCAACGGTGCGAGAAGCTACATCCTGCGATCGCCAACCCACCTGCCCAGCGTGGCGATTAGGGCATTTTCCCCTCCAATAATGGAATGTCACTACAAGCCGTGCCCCCAGTTCCCGGCCGCCCTGTTACTCTATACCACGGCAGCGGTCGTCTCGCAAAGCGAGAGGGTTAATTTGTCGCATTCGCAAAGTCGGTTGCGGTCATTCGCAAAGTTGTGGGTAGTGATTGAAAACAAAGAGCGGAAGATCGGGCTCAGTGGTGTGTATTGGGGGAGGCCTACGTCCAGCAGTGGACTGATACCGGCTGATAATGATGATGATGATGATGAACTATTACAGTTCTTAAGATCAAGAAGAAAAGGTGGAAAAAAGAAATGTCTAGTATCAGGGGGGGTATAATATAAAGATATGCTTACCCAAAAGATACCTATTCCCCCCCCCCCCCCCTCATATCGCACTTCCCTTAGATATACGCCAAGATAAATCTCTCGCTATCTTTACAAATATGGTTAAAAAATCTATCACATGTGTAGCACTTTTCCGTTGGACTTATGTATATGCATGTATATATTTTATTATTGCGTAAGTTTTTACGTATATTTGTATGTATGGCTTTGATGTATATATTTAACAATTCTGTCCATCTAAAGGTTGTCTGGTGTAGATCGCTTAAAGCAATAAGACCGCCCATTGTATTACCTAGTAATATAAGTAGGTTAATTTCTGTCTGTTGTTCTTATAATGGTGTGCAATATAGTAGATTGTATACCAAGGATGCAATATAGTACGTTTCTGCGAGGCCACTTTTTTGAATCCCGAGCGGAGCGAGGGATTCTAAAGTAGGATCCTGAGCGTAGCGAGGGATTTAACGTACGTCGGCCGAGAGAAAATAATATTGCAGCCGAGTTTTACACTCTTCTTTTCATCCCCCTCTATAAGAAAAGGGAATAGATAAAAGGCTCTATAATATATCAATTCAAGAGCATAATATTGTACAATACGCTGACTAACATAAACAAACGTAATAAACCAATAAATACATACAATTTCCGAAATAAACTTCGCACCTTTTGCAGTTTTCACCCGATAAATATTTGATCCTTAACCCATTGACATACGAGTATTATGCATTAAGGACATGATATACCTAATAGGTTATTTTTCAAAAAAAATAAAACCGACTTCATAGCCACAAAAAGGCACTCAAAAACGAAAAATAATTTACTTAAAATTATTATAAGCGTTACCCAATTCTCTATTTGAAGTCGGTGCCAGCCAAGTCTAATAGGTAGTAGATAGATAATACCTACATGTATCTACCTATTTACTAACCTACATGTACCTACTTACTACTACTACATACATAGTATCTATCTAATATCCAATAGACTTGGCTGGCACCGACTTCAAATAGAGAATTGGGTAACGCTTATAATAATTTTAAGTAAATTATTTTTCGCTTTTGAGTGCCTTTTTGTGGTTATGAAGTCGGTTTAATTTTTTTTGAAAAAACTTATTTTACCCTTATTTACCCTTTTTAAAGTTTTAATGAAATTACATGCATCTATTAAATTTCGTGTCTGGGCCGTTATACACTGACGGATATATACTTTTTGAAAATTTCAAGTATGTACCTATAACGGTTAAGAAGATACAGATCTGTAAAGTGCGCACATATAGACACACGGACGGACGGACGGACGAAATGTCCAAAATGGCCCTGTGCAATTAAAGCATCTGACATACACGATAATTAATTGTCTATTTTATTACAATAATTCCAAATACTTTTATAACACGGACTAGTTGTATTCCAAAATGAATATTAAAAAGTATTATTTGCGATTATTAACATTAATTGCCGCCATATGGCCAACAGAGTACTGAATCACTCTACTACGTTATAAGAGGCACTTCCCTATATTGTGGATACCCGAATTATGAAAGCACTGTGTAGCCAACCTAACAACGGAAAGTATTATTTACGTAGTAACTATTATATAATATGTGGTTTTATGCTTATAATTTTTTTTGCTGTGTTGATTGGTGCAAAGTACGTTCATAATTCTGAGTTATTTAATTATGTATGCAGTGTTGCTGGACTGAAATGGCCGCCATCTTCGCCAAATGTCATGTCATGTCAAAAAATATTAGGTATGTTTAAAAAAGTTTGCACCCTAACATGACTTTGCCCGGTAGAACATTCCTGTGAAGACAAATTATTTATATTTATATTCAATTATTTATTATAATTATTAATATATAATTATTTATTGAGGGCCCGGTGGCGTAATTGGAAGAACGGTCGGCTTTGATGCCGTGGTACCGAGTTCAAACCGCCGTGCACCAATGAATTTTCTATTGAAAAATATATATGCGCTTCTCACAGTGGCCCTTCGGTGAAGGAAAACATCGTTAAGAAACCAATAACCCCCGCATGGTGGTAGAACATTTCTAGTGTCCGCCTGGCCAGCTACCACCCTCAAGTCAAAAAATCTGTCGCCAAACATCTAATGTGTTCCAGCAGCTATCCTTGAGAGCCAGTTCCCATTGTAGTCCACTTCTCTATCTTCGACCGCATCATCACTTAGCAACAGGTGAGATAGTGGTCAAACGCTTGCCTATAAGATATAAAAAAAAATTATCCCCACCTTTATTTCTATCTCGCTCACAGTTACCGTAAGAATATCTTATATGCAATAGCAACCTCCATTGTGTGTAATCTTCTTGGGAGTCTTCTACTAAAACTAGTACATTCTCCTATGTTTGAGTTATTTATATCCATGTCTCTGGTGATACTAATCAGATCTCGATAAAATTAAAATGGGACCACCTCGGAAACGTATCCTACCTATTAAAAAAAGAATCATTTGAATCCGTTCACAATTGATGGAGAAATCGCGTAACATACACACAAAAAAAAACAAAACATACAGACGAATTGAGAACCTCCTCCTTTTTTGTGAAGTCGGTTAAAAAATAAGGTGCATATCTAACATACGTTTTAGGTTTTAAAACGTATGCCATTAAAAATAAAATAAAATAAAAATTAGTTTATTGCCATTTACAAGATAATTACATATTTAAATACAAAAATAATAGTGATAATATCGTTTAAAAACTAAAAAAGAACCGACTTCAATGCCGCGATATTCATTTTCAGTACCAATTTTGAGATGTTTATCTCAATGTCTCTGGAGATACTTATCAGACCTCGATAAAATTACCATGGTACCACACTTGGGATATCTCCTTTCGAACAAAAAATTAACAATCAAAATCGGTTCATAAACGACGAAGTTATGCGCGAACAAACATAAAAAAAATATATATATATATATACGGTCGAATTGAGAAACCTCCTCCTTTTTTTTTAAGTCGGTTAAAAAAGAAAATTAATTGGCAAATGGAGCAAATTCAGCTTGTGCTGCGTGCACAATTTCTTGCACACGCAGCGCTGGTTTTCAACTTGCCCAGTGCTCGGGCTGAGGTCTTCGCCGAGATGTTCGTAATGAAGCGGATATCAGTATAATATAATATATCCATTAGAAGGTACCCTATAAATTACAACTATAAGCAAACATCAACTCTTAGTTTTGTCATTGCCATAAAATATTGCTTTAAAAAAAAACTTTTAATTGACTGATTCTGTTACTATCTCTCTGTGTGTATGTGTGTTTTTGTGTGAGTGTTTTTGTATGTGTGTGAGTGTGTGTGTTTTAGTATGTGTATATTTCTTAGACTTTTAAGTTTAAAAAGTTGTTTCATATATGTTTTTCTGTTTTAACACTAGCAAAATTTTCATACGCGATTTAAAAGTATGAGTACACATTTTTTTTCTTAGAGGAGGAGGGAGGTCATTCCAAATCATAGAGGCCCGGTATTTGAAACAACCTTTAAAGCCTGTGGTTCTATGTAGTGGTATGAAGAGACGATTAGAATATTTTGAACGGGTATTGAATGTATAAATATCCTTAAACCACGTACATTTGTCAAACAGATACTCGGGTTGTTTATTCCAGAGAATCTTCTGTGTAGTACATGCTATATGTAACTCTCTTCGTAGTTTCATATTTAATATACCTTTCTCTACCAGGTAAGGACTTACATGCTCTCTTCTAGGTATGTTAAAACAGAAACGGGCACACGCATTCTGCACTCGTTGAATGGCGTTTTCTGTTTTAACCCAGAGTCTAGGCCCATACACAGTGCACTGCAATAATTGAATGGAGAGAGCACTACAAGATCGCATAGCAGTAGCCTTACCTCTTCTGAAATATATTTTCGGATGCCATATAAGATTTTAAGTTTGAAAAATGTGTTTTTAATCTTTTCATTGACATGCTTAATAATCTCATATCATTGTCAATGATGAGGCCCAAATTCCTGGCATCAGGCTCAACGGGAATATCTGTTCCATTTATTACTAATCTTGGATTTTGCTCTTGAACTCTACTAACTTGTGTTTTCGTGCCGAAGATTATCATTTTTGATTTACCAAGGTTCAGTATAAGGGAGTTGCGTCCTGCCCATTTAAAAATTGCTGTTAGATCAGTATTCATCATAGCGATGGCTTCTTGTGTGTTGACCGGATTGAAACTATGATAAATCTGCGTATCATCAGCGTAAAGCTGATATTTGCAGGTACTTATACAGTAAGGCATATCAGCAGTGAAAATAGAAAACAGAATTGGACTCAGTATTGATCCCTGCGGAGTTCCTCTTGGTACCTTTACTATATCAGAGATATGCTTCTTTCCGGTCGCGGTTTCAATCTCAACATATTGTTCTCTATCAAAAAGATATGATCTGAACCAGTTGCAAGCATCGTCAGAAAACCCATAATATGACAGTTTAGCTATCAGCATATCTGGACTTAGGCAGTCAAAGGCTCGTGAAAAATCTAGAAGTACCAATATACTGCTAAGCCCTGAGTCAGAAGCCATGATGATGTCGTCGGTAACTTGTAAGAGAGCAGTTTCGGTGCCGTGGTTTTTCCTGAAACCTGACTGAAAAGCAGGAATTATGTTCTCTTTGCGTATGAATTTCTCCATTTGATCGAGCACAACTCTCTCTAATACCTTCGACAGCACAGGCAAAATACTTATGGGACGAAGGTGTTTAATATCTTCGACTGTACTTGACTTAGGTAACGGCTTTACCAAAGCTCGTTTCCAAACATCTGGAAATGTGTTAGTGGAGATCGAATGATTGATGATATTTGTGATTATTGTGAGTGTCTCGGGTAAGGTGAGCTTAATCATTTCTGCACTCAAACGGTCGTGGCCGGATGCATTTGTTTGGATTTTGAGGATCATAGTCCGAACTTCATTTTCAGTGACTGGCATAAGGTTGAAAACATTGTTAATTTTTTTATTCGTTTTAAAAAACACAAGAAGATCTTTGTCAATTTTTCCATCTCCTGGAATGTCCAAAAAGTGGTTATTTATTTTATTAGGATCCAGTAGGTGTTCTGGGATAAAAATAGTAGTTTTATTATTTACAGACTTTGTTTGTTTTAGGTAATTCCACATTTTTTTGGGATGGTGACAGTTTTTATTAATATAATGTGTGAAAAATGCGGATTTTTCTCTTTCTATCTCGCTCCTATTACGAAATTTTTGAAGCTCTTATAATATTTCTTAGAAGTCTCTGTTTTTTTAATTTGAGCTTTGGCTAGAGCTTTGTCTCTTAAGGATACCATACATTTTATTGTACTGGTTATCCAGGGTTTTGAACTTTCTTTCACAGTCCTGCGCTTAAAAGCGGCATGTATATCGAATAATTTAGTAACTCTGCTATTAAACTCTTCAACTTAATCCGCTAGATTTTCTAGTGAGGCGATTTTTTGCCAGTCTATCCTTTTTAAGTCAGAGTCGAATTTTTCTCCATTAATTTGATTAATTAGTCTAGATTCAATTATGCGCGGGATATGTTTAGGTTTTTTAATATTCATTAATTGTCATTGGTCCATTGCTAGAATTGTGTCAATCAAGGTCATCAATGGACCAAAGGACAATCAATGGCAGTCGTATTAGGTTCCATTATGACTTCTAAGCACTTTTTTTGAAGTTATATCCATACAAGCAAATGTATCGCGGCACCTCCATGTCTATATGTATTTCCTACTCCATGGTTAAATGTGTTATTATGACAGTCTGTGACCACAGACTAAAAATGCCAATAATTCATGCGCTTTTTTTTCTTCTTGGCCACTACAAGATATGTGTATTGTGCCACTTTACGCGCTTAATTTTTTTTTTAATTTGTTTCCCCGTCTATATTACGTTGCGTCATTTATTTTAATTAACGCCACGCGCTCTCTATTTAACACACAGTATAGACACAGGACAGTAACATTTCCCGTACAATATTATTATTGAACCTCATTAGACATGGCACTATAAAATAATTCACAGATTCACAGCCTCGCTACACATCCTCGCTTCGCTAATTTTCTTAGGACATTCCTATATTACCGTGTCTCTGGTGGAAACGCTCACACAGTTTGGTAGCCTCGCTATATATATCCTCTCGATCCGCTCGATTTTTTTTTGTGGTAAGTCATATTATATTAGTCTTGAAAATTGTATTCTGCATGCAACCTCTTCTGAGTTTAATCTTCTTGAGCCAAAAAATGTAAAAAAATATATCAAATCTTACTACTGGAGCTTTGGCGGTGACGTGAAAAAGTTTGTGTATTGTTTGTATTTTTTAGGGTTCCGTAGTCCTGACAAGGAACCTTTATAGTTTCGTCATGTCCGTCTGTCTGTCTGTCTGTCCGAGGTTTTGCTAAGAGACCGTTAATACTAGAAAGCTGTAATTTTGTTTTTTTTTTGTTTTTTGGGGGTATGTAAATAAATGACGCCAACAAAGTGCTGAAATAAAATTTTGAAAAATATTTTTTTTAGGGTAGCTCCCCTATATGAGAAGTGAATGAATAAATATGATTTTTTTTTCATCGTCTACCCCATCGTGTGGGTTATCGTTGAAGAGGTCTTTTAAAATGACTTAAGGGTTGCTAATACCATTTTTCGATTGAATGCTCCATTTATGAAATATTAAACTTTAAAGTGCAAATTTTTGTTCTAGTAGGGCGTCCCCCCCCCCTCTAAAAGCTAAACTGCTGGCTTGAAAAATCTGGAAAAATTCGTGATAATAGCGCATTTCATGAACTTTAAAGGAAAATTATAGCGGTTAAGATAACTTTATTATTTTAGCAGTAATAGTCGTTGAACTTGGGTGTTGGATAATTTTGTACCAAATACAAAATCCTTAGAATAAATCCTTTAAAGTGACAAAGACGGAGTACCTAGTTGCTTGTGTATAACGGGTAAAGACTTGCATTGAATAACAAGCTACTACGGAACCCTACATTGCGCGTGGCCCAACACGCACTTGGCCGGTTATTTTTTAATAATTGTGTTCTTCCACGAGTTAGTTAATGTGAAATAAATGTGGATTATTAACCATTAAGTGCCGGTGACTGTGTGCGAGTGTAGGGAAGAATCACAATGTTGAAAAAAATTACGTTTACGTTTACACCAAAATTCCACTGAAAATCTTCAATAAACTTCACATCTTTACTAAAAGTATGACTTTGACTAGACTATGACTTCAACTTGACCTGAAATGCGACTTTGACCCATGTTAATGATTTGAATTCACAAAAAACTTGAAAACTTGTACTTTGATTTAAACAGTTAGTTTTAAAAGTTTCTCTTAAACCACTTTTAATTACTCTTGGCATTATTGAACTATTTTAATGTAGCAGATTTATCAACAATAATGTCGCGGTAATATCTCAAACGTCAAACTCACAGTTTCAAGAGAGCGGAATTAGTTCCCAAAACCACCACCGCCAAGTTATACTTGTGGCACTGTACTCCATCCACGCTTAGGTACAATTCAATAATATCGTTTAAAAACTAAAAAAGAACCGACTTCAATGCCGCGCTATTCATTTTCAGTACCAATTTTGAGATGTTTATCTCAATATCTCTGGAGATACTCATCAAACCTCGATAAAATTACCATGGTACCACACTTGGAATATCTCCTTTCGAACAAAAAAAGAATAATCAAAATCGGTTCATAAACGACGAAGTTATCCGCGAACAAACATAAAAAAAAAAATTAAAAAAAAATTACGGTCGAATTGAGAAACCTCCTCCTTTTTTTGAAGTCGGTTAAAAACGAGGCAATCGAAATTCGTTTGAAATACTTCCTGCACTTTGATTATTTACTTTTCCTAGGACATCGTGACTAGGACGATGGATCACAAGAAATATTGTATAGTCAATTTAGCAGACTAGACTAGCGATTTTTGCAATAATCTTAATTGTATAATAATTGCATTGTTTTTCACAACTTTTCTTGACAAGTGACAGACTTGGGATCCGAGGATATCCTAGCATCAGGTCAATGCCACCATGTTCTTACAATATCTTTGAAGAAGATACCGAATTTCGAACTAAGAATACTCTTTTTAGACACCTGTCAAACAAAAAACCTAAATCAAAATCGGTTCATCTGTTTAACATAGTTTATAACACCACTTCTTTTTTAGCGTGGAGGGTTAAAAATTAACTAATAGTTAAATAGAATAAATAAGATTCACGGATATATCATAAGGAGTGAATTTATTAGGGCTAACAATGCTAGTAGAGGTAGTGGCGCGTTGGCGGCGCTGCTTGCGAGTTTGAAGGTGTCCCACTGCGAGGCCAACGCTGCGTCCACCGTGTTCGGTGGCAGCGCGGGCGGGACGTTGGCCGGCGCGGCTGACGTCGCCGGCCGCGAGCCGAGCAGCGCGCGCAATCCACGCTCGGCGGCTGTACTGCCCTCCGTTGCTACCGCCACTGCCGCCACCGCATCACCTGCCACACACCGGACACGCAGGGTTAATCTCAATCATTCCGTTTATCAGCATCATTATAATCAGCCTGTGCTGTGCCAGTCCACTGCTGTACGTAGGTCTCTCCTAAGATACGCCACTGAGCCCGATCTTAGGCTCATTGGGAGGGTTATGCCCTAATCGCCATGCATATCAGTTTATATTGCATTGTAATTAAAGTATGTATTTTTATCACAATACCTATAATAAAATATGTATTTTTATTTCCTTTTTAGGATTGGTATGGAACCCTAAAAGCAAAAGGTAAAAAAAGAATTTATAAGATCACTTTCTTGTCCGTCTGTCCGTGTGTCACCACCGCTTTTCTCAGGAACGGGTGGACCTAGCAAGTTGAAATGTATATCAGATACTGAGGTCTATAGTTCTTATTATGTGTATAAAAATCTAGGTCCTGAGTCAACGCGATAAAAAGATATGGGTAAATTTAATTTTTTTCGAAAAATTGTGTACCTATATACCAAAATTTACCTTAATTTTCAACTTTTTTTATTTTATGGAATATTTCCTTTACTTGTGTTGTAAGACCTTTTGACAATTCTAGGTCCACCGGAAGTACCCTATAGGTTTTGAGTCGAAAAACTATATGGTACTTCCCGTTGACATAGAATGAAATTTGGCAAGAAGCAAGGTCTTGAAGCACTTATGAGGAATAAATCTGAAAACCGTATATATGTAGTATAATTAAAAAAAAGTAAATTACATGTAATTACAATACATTTTCTATGGATCGTACTACAAAGTTAAGTTTGTCGTTCAACCTAAGTCTGAGAAGTTGATACGGAAGCATCGGTGGGCGAGTCCAACTCGACTTAGCCGGTTTTATTTACTAAATATATTATTCGCAATACTCCAACCCCAGACGTCTATCTGAAAATCAGCGTTCAGGCGAACACCTGAACATTTCGTGCTGAGATAGACCTTTTTAACCGACTTCAAAAAAAGGAGGAGGTTTCTCAATTCGACCGTATATGTTTGTTCGCGGATAACTTCGTCGTTTATGAACCGATTTTGGTTATTCTTTTCTTGTTGGAAAGGAATTATCCCATGTGTGGTACCATGTAATTTTTATCGGGGTCTGATTAGTATCTCTAGAGATATGGAGATAAACATCACAAAATTGGTACTGAAAACTAATAACACGGCATTGAAGTCGGTTGTTTTTAGGGTTCCGAACCCAAAGGGTACCAACGGAACCCTATTACTGAGACTCCGCTGTCCGTCTGTCTGTCTGTCTGTCTGTCTGTCTGTCTGTCTGTCCGTCTGTCACCAGACTATATCTCATGAACCGTGATAGTTAGACAATTGAAATTTTCACAGATGATGTATTTCTGTTGCCGCTATAACAATAAATACTAAAAGCAGATCAAAGTTAAGAATTAAAGGGGGTCCCCATACAAAAAACGTGTTTTTACTATAGCGCCATCTATGAACGATTGTTTACGAGTGTTTCTCAACTTTTTTCATGACGCGACGCGACCCCCTTAGTATGAAAAAAATTCGACCTACTTGCACTGTTTATAATTTGTATTTTGTTGTATTTCTAGCTTCTACCCGCGGTTTTGTTCGTGTGGCCTACAGGAAACAAATTACATATTTTCTTTTAAACCAAAAATTATAAGCACTCTCAGTTAAAACACCTACTTTACTCACTCTTTAATTAATATTTTCTTTAAAAGTATGTTTTCAAACTATGTTTTTTTTCTTTTACTGAGGCTTCGCGACTCCCTTATAGAGGCTTCGCGACCCCCCAGGCGTTCGCAAGCGGCGCGACCCACACGTTGAAAAACACTGGTTTTTTGTGTTAACTAGAGATGCGCTGAATATTCGTTTGGTATTCGGTATTCGGCATCTTTTCCATTATTTGTATTCTCCAAATTATTCGGTTTTGTTGCCAAATATATTCGGTTCAAGCATTTCTATTTTCTTGGCTCATGTAGCCAAGGTGTAGAACTAATAGAAACTTCTTATATAAGATTTATGTTATATTATAAGTCAAAGAAAACATATTTACTTCTTAACCTATAGTTAGTAGGTATAGTCAACATTTATTTTAAGCCTTAAATCAACATTTAATTTTAATCTCGCAAGAATATTTATTTTTAAACTTAAAATCAACAAATTTATAAACCTCAATTAAATCCATTTAAATCCATCCAAGTTCCTCAGTCCTAAGTCTAACCAGCAGCGGCACGTAGCGCACATGCTAGAACTTGTTTACGCGGCAAAACAATGTAATTGTAAACCGAATAATTCAGCCGAATATCTGTTTCGGTAAAGGTTAAACCGAATAATATTCGGTATTCGGTAATTCGGTGAAACTGTTTGAAAGTTTTGAAAGCGTTAGACATTCGTTAGATGGCGTTGTAGTAAATAAGCATGTTTAGTATTGACACGGTATTTATATTATCGATGTACTTTGTACTTTATTTTTCCGGCAAATTTTGTTTAATCGGAACCCTACTTGTGCGGGTCCGACTCGCACTTGGCCAGTTTATTTAGTTTTTTAAACGATATAATTAGCACTACACGTGTGAATTTTATTATTTAACTACCGAGTTTGGTTCATAACTTTAATATTTTCTTGTTTGTATTTTTTAACCGACTTCAAAAAAAGGAGGAGGTTTCTCAATTCGACCGTATACATTTTTTTTTTTTTTTTTATGTTTGTTCGCGGATAACTTCGTCGTTTATGAACCGATTTCGATTATTCTTTTTTTGTTCGAAAGGAGATATCCCAAGTGTGGTACCATGGTAATTTTATCGAGGTATGATAAGTATCTCCAGAGATATTGAGATAAACATCTCAAAATTGGTACTGAAAATGAATAGCGCGGCATTGAAGTCGGTTGTTTTTTTAGTTTTTAAACGATATTATTCATTATCTCTAAGTACGTTCAGTAAGAAGTATAAGTTGTGTAATGAGCTGAATAAATGTATTTTCTTTCTTTCTTTCTTACATTCGAAAGCAAATTCGGATTCAGAAACTGCCTTTACTTCAGCTTGGATCTTTGCAATTCATAATGCTCCGATCGGTTTCGAATTGAAATATTTATGATAAGTATTTCAATTCGAAACCGATTGAATTTGAAATTGTGAATTGAATTGAGCATTGAAAAAATCAGTGATTCTAATTGGAAAGGTTTCCGCGACAAAATAGCTCACGGGTTTATAAATATTAAAAATAATAAGATCGTTTAAAAAACTAAAAGAACCGACTACAAATGCCGCGCTATTAATTTTCAGAACCAATTTTGAGGTGTTTATCTCCATATCTCTGGAGATACTTATCAGACCTCGATGAAGTTACAATCGTACCACTGTTGGAATATCTCCTTTTTAATAAAAAAATAATCATCAAAATTGGTTACTAAACGACGAAGTTATCCGCGAACAAACATAAATAAACTGGCCAAGTGCAAGTCGGACTCGCACTCGTAGGGTTCCGTAACACAATAGAGTATTCTATAACTATGATTTTCGCATCTACAAAAATAACTTTGTTTTTCATAGTAATTGTATGAAAAACAAAGTTTTACTTGCGGTCGCTATATCTCAACAACTGCTGACTGTATCTCGTTCAAACCAATTTTCGTTTAAAGTTTTTATTGAGATCTACAGAATATATTTTTTCTTTCGCAACTAAAAAAATAACTTTGTTTTTCATAGTATTTGTATGAAAAACAAAGTTATCTTTGCGGTCGCCATATCTTAAAAACTGCTGACTGTATCTCGTTCAAACCAATTTTCGTTGTTAGTTTTTATTGAGATCTACAGCATATATATTTTTTAGATTTTTCACTCCTATACTCTCAAAGTTAGAGGGGGGACACACATTTTACCACTTTAGACGCGCCTATCTTTCAAATGATTGACTTTGAGAAAAAATGATTTTAGAAACCTCAATGTCATTTTTAAAGACCTATCCATAAACACCCCACACGTAAAGGTTTGAAGAATATTTTTTTGTTTCAGTTCCAAGTATGGGATGTTCCCTTAAACTTTTACAAAAATAAAAAATATAAAAGTTTAAGGGGGAGCACCTCTAACTTCTAAAGTAAGGGAGTGAAAAATCTAAAAAATATATATGCTGTAGATCTCAATAAAAACTAACAACGAAAATTGGTTTGAACGAGATACAGTCAGCAGTTTTTAAGATATGGCGACCGCAAAGATAACTTTGTTTTTCATACAAACACTATGAAAAACAAAGTTATTTTTTTAGTTGCGAAAAATCATAGTTATAGAATACTTTACTGTGTTACGGAACCCTACGAGTGCGAGTCCGACTTGCACTTGGCCAGTTTTTTTAAGTCGGTTTAAAAATGAAGGTTCTGAATCCGAATAGGTTTTCGAATGATTGAAAATCGCGCTCTGAGCTCGCAACCATACCAAGCTCCACGCCCATCTCAAGGGACATCTCAACATCATCAACAACATCGTACAACATGGAATCGTCACATGCCGGCAAGAAAACCAGATTTATCCGCGATTTTTTAACTTAAATAATTTAACCTTTTGAGCTTCAAAGTCGTGACGTGACAAGCTCTGGCGGGCCCTGTACGCCAAGTGTACGTTACCGCAGCAAGAAAGTATCTCCTACAGTGATATGAGTGGGACGTATAATTAGTGCTAGGTCTGCTGTAAATGTGCGCTGAATAAAAAATTTGTGCGTCTTGCCGTTAAGGAAAAAAACACTAAAAACGATTCCTGCTGGAGTAACGTTGTTCCAGCAAGAAAATTTTAAACGAATGATCGGAGAGAGAAGTATTGTGTATGGGCAGAGAGCTTATATTTGTGCTAGAATATGCGCCGAAAATATAATTTGTGCGTCTTTAGGTTTTTGAGATATTGCATTTCCTGCTGGGGTAACGTTTTGCAGAATCGTGTATCTCTTAAACCAGTGTATGTGCGCTTATGGGATAAACATACACGAGTAGCTCTTAATTTGTGCTAATTTGTGACAGAACTAGATTTAAGAAAATATTTATAATTTCCAAGTAATAGCGCTTTTTATAAATTCGGAAAAAAATTCGCTGCGCCTAAATGAGAAAACGTATAAGGTCACTGAAAACTGTATTCGTTCCGCCTTGACGCCTGTAATAACCATAAAAAGTTTCAGAAGCCTACATACATGCGTTATTGAATAATATTATTAAAAGTGAAAAAGACGGTGTCATAACTTTGACGTCAACATACAAGAAAACGGCTCAACCCAAGATAAATACTTAAATCTAGTTCTGTCACAAATTAGCACAAATTAAGAGCTACTCGTGTATGTTTATCCCATAAGCGCACATACACTGGTTTAAGAGATACACGATTCTGCAAAACGTTACCCCAGCAGGAAATGCAATATCTCAAAAACTTAAAGACGCACAAATTATATTTTCGGCGCATATTCTAGCACAAATATAAGCTTATATCCTGCTCTGCCCATACACAATACTTCTCTCTCCGATCATTTGTTTAAAATTTTCTTGCTGGAACAACGTTACTCCAGCAGGAATCGTTTTTTGTGTTTTTTTCCTTAACGGCAAGACGCACAAATTTTTTATTCGGCGCACATTTACAGCAGACCTAGCACTAGTTATACGTCCCACTCATATCACTGTAGGAGATACTTTCTTGCTGCAGTAACGTACACGTACGCCAAGCGTCCTCTATAGATGACATTTAGATAGTTTAAAAACTAAGACAACCGACTTCAATGTCCCGCGAGTCAATTTCAGTAAGACGTTTATCGTCATATCTCTGGAGATACTTATCAGATCTCAATGAATTCTCAATTACAATGGGACCACCTCGGAAACGTACCCTACCGATTACAAAAAGAATCATTCGAATCGGTTCAGAATTGACGGAGTAATCGCGTAACATACACACAAAAAAAAACATACATACGAATTGAGAACCTCCTCCTTTTTTGAGAAGTCGGTTAAAAAACCATACAAAACCGTACCGCTTGGCGTACAGGGCACCGGATTACGTTTGTAGCGTGGCGCTCAAAAGGTTTAATCATCCCCAACTGATCTAAGTATAATTTGCCCGTTAGACGACCTAGTGGCGCAGTGGCAGAATGGTCGGCTTTGACGCCAAAGGTAGCGAGTTCAATCCCCGCCATGCAGCAATGGATTTTTCTTTCGAAAAATGTACCTACGTGCGAATCTCACAGTGACTACGGTGAAGGAAAACATCGTTAAGAAACCCCCACCCCGCATGGTGGTAGGACAATATCTAGTGTCCGCCTGGCCAGCTACCACCCTCAAGTTAGAAAATCTGTCGCCAAACATGTAATGTGTTCCGGCAGCTGTCCTTCAGACCCTGCAGTTCCCATTCTAGGTCTAGCGTGCTACCATCCTCGACCGCATCATCACTTACTAACAGGTGAGATAATGGTCAAACGTTAGCCTAAACCTACGATATAATAATTAAGATAGTTTAAAAACTAAAACAACCGACTTCAATGCCCCGCGAGTCAATTTCAGTAGTAAGTTCGAGACGTTTATCGTCATATCTCTGGAGATACTTATCAAATCTCGATGAAATTATAATGGGACCACCTCGGAAATGTACCCTACCGATCAAAGATTAACAATCATTCGAATCGATTCACAGTTGACGGAGTAATCGCGTAACATACATAAAAAACACACGATTAATTGAATTGAATGAAAAGACCAGCTCCATTTTTTTATGGTATAAGATATTGGTACCATATTATTGTATTGTCACCAAAGATACATAAGTTAACAAAATTTGAGTCCAATCGAATATCGAGAAGTGGGTCTTTAGCTTCCAAGATTCCACCTGAATATACAGACATGCATACATACATTGCAAGTTAAATAAAACCTTGTAAAAATAGTGTTCATCATAAAAATTAAAACATGCATTAGGTTTAGATCCTAATTCCAATTGGCAACAGGGCGATAAGACCTGCCCTGACATTCCGCTAGTGTGTATTGTTAACTTTTTTTCCTTCCAGCTCGTAGCAGAGCCTTCTGGGCACTGTGACGAAGCTTGGTATGGCTTTGGATTGCTAGCATAAAGAAGTCACATTCTCTAATATTGGCTATCCCAGTGCGAAATATCAGCTAATTCGGGCCAGCCGTTTGGCCGCAAAGAGATCACAAACGGACAAACTGAGATTCGCATGTATAGTATTGTAGTGTTGACATCTTCAAGCATTTGCCAAAGGAGATGTTAACGCAAGGCGTACCCCTCTGCTGGCCATATAGCCATTTTTGGCCATATGAGCGTGCGTAACTACGCTGTATTTTTAATACTGTGTGCGTGTTTCAAGCTAGTGTGCGGGATCGTTAAAGTGAGTGATTTGTTTGTGTGTAATGCGTGTTTACCTCGTCCCCCGTAAGTATCGGCAGAAAAAAATGTTTGCAGATTACAACGTTAACATCTCCATTGGTAAATGCTCGAAGGTTGACATTAATATTTCAACTGTACTTTCAAATCTGTTCGTGGTATCTCACGTGGTATTCGCTCTTATTGTCTCTAAAATTACACATCAGAACATCTGAGCAAAAATAATGTATTTGCTGGTGGTAGCTAGTAAATTGAGGACTCGCAGTACTTATAACAGATGTATAGCCTAGCTAGATCTTCTCATTGCAGTGGTCTTCGGATGAGTTTGCAATTTCCATACAACCAAAGTCATACATGGTAGGTATACAACGAGCACGTTTTTATTCTAATTTTAAGAGAATGGGGGCAATTAGACCTGTACTGACGTCCCACTCAGGGTGTATTGTGCATTGACATGTTATAAAACTATGGAAGTGAGTCGCACGCTCTCACTGATAATAGGTATAGCTCGAATTATTGTTGGGGAAATGAGCAGCCCTTACATCTTGGGAATGATAGAGTTCGCCGTCCCAGACAACTACAGTAGGTTACGCCGACGTAAGTTGTTCGCCAGCTCACGCTGCAGGACTAAGTTAGGAAGTCATGCGCCTTTACCACGAACTGTGCAACTACTCAATGCTGTGCTGTACCAAGACCAAGAACTAGATTTATTTAACAGTTCGATGAGTGCCCTTCGAAAGTCAATGTTAATTTTTAAGTCGGTAGTTGGATTGCCCAAATAGTTTTATTATTATGATTAGTATTTTTAGGGTTCCGAAACCCAAAGGGTACCAACGGAACCCTATTACTGAGACTCCGCTGTACGTCTGTCTGTCTGTCTGTCTGTCTGTCTGTCCGTCTGTCACCAGGCTGTATCTCATGAACCGTGATAGTTAGACGATTGAAATTTTCACAGATGATGTATTTCTGTTGCCGCTATAACAACAAATACTAAAAAACAGATCAAAGTTAAGAATTAAAGGGGGTCCCCACTTTTACTATAGCGCCATCTATGTACGATTGTTTACCAGTGTTTCTCAATCTTTTTCATGACGCGACGCGACCCCCTTAGTATGAAAAAAAATCGACCTACTTGCACTGTTTATTATTTGTATTTCTAGCTTCTACCCGCGGTTTCGTTCGTGTGGCCTACAGGAAACAAATTACATATTTTCTTTTAAACCAAAAATTATAAGCACTCTCAGTCAAAACACCTACTTTACTCACTCTTTAATTAATATTTTCTTTAATAGTATGTTTTCAAACTTTGTTTTTTTCTTTTACTGAGACTTCGCGACTCCCTTATAGAGGCTTTGCGACCCCCCAGGGGTTCGCGAGTGGCGCGACCCACACGTTGAAAAACACTGGTTTTTTGTGTTAACTAGAGATGCGCTAAATATTCGTTTGGTATTCGGTATTCAGCGTATTCGGCATCTTTTCCATTATTTGTATTCTGCCAAATTATTCGGTTTTGTTGCTAAATATATTCGGTTCAAGCATTTCTATTTTCTTGGCTCATGTAGCCAAGGTGTAGAACTAAAAGATAAAACTTTTTATATCAGACTTATGTTATATTATAAGTCAAAGAAAACATATTTACTTCTTAACCTATAGTTAGTAGGTATAGTCAACATTTATTTTAAGCCTTAAATCAACATTTAATTTAAATCTCGCCACAATATTTATTTTTAAACTTAAAATCAACATTTTTATACACCTCAATTAAATCCATCCAAGTTCCTAATCTAACCAACAGCAGCACGTAGCGCACATGCTAGAACTTGTTTACGCGGCAAAACAATGTAATGGTAAACCGAATAATTCAGCCGAATATCTGTTTCGGTAAAGGTTAAACCGAATAATATTCGGTATTCGGTAAGTCGGTGAAACCACTATACGGCACATCTCTTTTTTTTTTTTTTTTTTTTTTTTTTTTTTTTTTTTTTTTTAAATAGTGTTAACGTTCACTTAGTTGGCGTTAGAAGTACATTAGACATTCGTAAGATGGCGTTGTAGTAAATAAGCATGTTTAGTATTGACACGGTATTTATATTATCGATGTACTTTGTACTTTATTTTTCCGGCAAATTTTGTTTAATCGGAACCCTACTTGTGCGGGTCCGACTCGCACTTGGCCAGTTTTTTTGTGTTGTTTCCGTTTTTCAACCAACTTCCCAAAAAGTAGGTGGTTCTCAATTAGTATGTATGTTCTTTTTAGGGTTCCGTAACCAAGGGGTAAAACGGGACCCTATTACTAAGACTCCGCTGTCCGTCTGTCTGTCTGTCTGTCTGTCCGTCTATCACCAGGCTATAGCTCATTAACCGTGATAGTTAGACAGTTGAAATTTTCACAGATGGTGTATTTCTGTTGCCGCTAGGACAACAAATACTAAACACAAAGTAAAGTTAAAAATTAAAAGGGGTCCCCATACAAAAAACGTGTTTTTAAACGCCATCTATCTAATTAGTTTCGGCAAAATGACATTGATGGCGCTAGTAAACGAGCCCAGTCTTTCTAGATCGCGACCAAACCAAATATTCTTGGTAATATCAATTAATCAAATATATGAGGTGGAAACTCTGTTACCTATGTTTCGTATTGTACGGAACCCTCCCTAAGTGTGCGATAAGAGACGCGATGCTGACTCGCACTTGGCCAGTTTTATTATGTATGTTACGCGATTATTCCGTCAATTGTGAACCAGGTAGGTATTTGGATGATTCTTTTTTTAATCGGTAGGGTACGTTTCCGAGGTAGTCCCATTGTAATTTCATTGAGATCTGATAAGTATCTCCAGAGACATAACGATAAGCGTCCCAAAAAATGCTACTGAAATTGACTCGCGGGGCATGGAAGTCGGTTGTTTTAGTTTTTAACTATCTTAATTATGCTGAAATGTATTGTTATTTTTAGTTATTTTACCAGTGTGATGTGTGCTTGTTATCATTAATAGAAAACTGGGAAGATGATTTGGTAAAATACTGTAATGCCTCTAGTATAATATGTAAATAAATAAAATTCACACCTGCCAGTTCAAGCCATCCCAGTTCCTTGAAGAAGCCGAGTGTGGCTACAGGTTGCTGGCATAAGTTTTCCCATAGCGAATGAAGATGATGATAGTAAATGTGTGTTAGCGACGACATAGGCTGATTATGGTGCAGGACATTGAGGGTATATATCCCTTTATGTTGGATTTTATTTCTTTTATTGCGTGTGAGGTGTCGTTGGAATAGGTGGTTCAAAAAAATTGTTGTCCTCCTAGCAATATAGCACCATGTTGGAAACGAAAACAAAAAAAATGTATTACCTGCTAACAGTTTAGGGCTAGTTATATAGGAGCATTACACGGTAGAACAATGCGTTTTCATTGTTCAACAATATTTAAAAAATTATAAAAGTTTGGCGTCGATAGTTCGATAATTTTATCCTACTGAAGCACAGTCTTTTACGCCTTGATGGCTTTTTTAGTCGTCAAAATTGTCACATTTGGGATTCAGCGAACCCACATTTGACTGTTGAAAAATAAATGCATCGATATCGAATCAGTTTGGTGCGGCTTTTGGCTTGGAAGAATCATTGCACCATACTTCTTCGAAAACGATACTTTATTATATTTGATAGGCTAGCGTTTGACCTGGTGGTAAGCGATGATGGCTAGCGTTTGACCATTATCTCGCCTACTAGTCCCATTGTCTCCTATTTTATTTGCTAAATTACTTAATAATTATTTCAGCCGATAATAATGTCTGATGCGGTCTAAGATGGATGTGTATGTGATGGAGTAGAAGCGCTAGATCAAATAGTCTACATAATTAAACCCGGGACACGAAGGTACCTATTTGGCTAATGTTATCTGCTACTCTTTCCTAAGAGACCAAAACATGCTCGCTCACAAAAGAGTAGCACGGATAGATCATCCAGTGCGTTCTGTTAGCCAGCCAACCGGGGGATAGAATCCTGTGTGTAGAGATTTAACGTCGCGTCTGACAGTTGAGGTGAGATAGGGAGACTTGGAATAAGCGAAGGATTAATTCTGATAAGTGTGCGAGATGTTGCGTCGGCGACGATGTTTTGGACATGCGTTTGGTTCGTGATTACTGTACAAAGATACTTAATTAATATGAAACTCGTAGGTACCGCTGGTGTTATAGGGCGGCGATTGCAAGAGCGGCGATGAGTGCGGCGCAGAATTGCGGCGCGGGCACAAGGCGACGCGCGGCGTCCGGCAGCTCGGCAAGCGCAGACACGTCCACGTACTCGCACACTAACTGGTCCCAGCCATCCGTTAGGTCGCGCACGTTACTCGCGCCTGCCACCAGCTTCTCCCGCATGAGGCGCTTCACCTTGCGCAGCGTCTCGGGCGAGTCGGCGCGAGCCTCACGCGCTCGCATATGTGGCTCAGCCGGCGCTTCCACCATCACCACGGTGGGCATCCGGTTGGTGGCGTGCAGCAGCACCGGCGGCTTGCGGCTCACCGGCGCGCGTGCACCCTCCTTCAGTCGCGCCTTCCTCAGCACGGACAGCCGCGACTTCTCCGCGAGGGTGGGCTCTGCGGTGCTGGCGTTGGTGGGGGATGGAGCGCTGGATGGCGAGGGGGAGGTGGCTGGCCTGAGGGAGCTGGTGGCGGGCACCTCGCTCGTGGTCAGAATGGGCACCGGGACACGTGGAATCTCGTACTGCGGCGGCAACGATATCTCGCCGAAGGGACGCGACGGCTTGCCGACGCCGGCCCGCCGCATCGGCTTGTCGACGCCGGCCCGCCGCATCGGCTTGTCGAAGCCGGCCCGCCGCATCGGCCCGTCCGGCGGTTTGTGGTAGTCGACGCCGGCGCGTCGCATCGGCTCGTCCGGTGGTTTGTAGTAGTCGTCGCCGGCGCCGGCACGTCCCATCGCGCCTCCCGGCGGGTCATCGAAGTCGATGAAGCGGCGCGGCGACGCTGAGCACACACAACGGTTCCGTTAGATCGTCTCTTCGCCGCACTGCGGCACCGTCCGAGACGCGCATTAGGCGGAGCGTGTCGCGCCGTCGTGTCTCGTCGACCGCGTAATTCTATATGTTCTATAACGTACGAAAAATTTACGTTAATACTCACTTGATTTTCTTCGCAGGAGAGCGGGTGGTTCATGTCGTATGTCGCTTATTTTTTTTAAATCGTAGTAATCGCCGTAGTCGGGTCGGGAGACGCGGGAGGGCGAGAGCCGCGCGCTTTCCTTGCCCTCGGGGTAGTCCGACTGCAGCGGGCGGAAGCGGACCGGCGGCGGCGCAGCTGCTTCCGACCCGCTCCAGTAGTCGGGGCCGTTATGCGGTTCGAACTCAGACGCCGAGCCACGCTCCGCGGCTGACTGCTCTTCGTCTCCCGAGTTCAGCGGCTCCGGCGCGCGGTCCCGCATCCGCCTGCGCCGGGCGAGCACCGCGGTCTTATCCGCCGGCGCAGTGTCCGGTCGCTCCGCCTCGCCCTCAGCGTCGGGGTAGGGCGTGCGGTTGAACGCAGGGTGGCGGCCGCGGCGTTCCCGGCGTCGGCGCCGCCGCCGCGGCTCATCGCGAGCGCGCTCCGCCGCACCCATCTCCGGCTCGGCCACATCGCGGACCTCTTGGCCGCGCCTCCTCGACCGACGCTCCTCGTTCTGGTGTCGCACCTCGTTCTCTTCCTCTGGAAAGATGCTCGAGTCAGAGTCGAAAAAACCTCATCATTATCATAATCAACAAGTGTCAGTCCACTGCTACACATAGCTACTATCGAGCCAAGCCCCTGAGTCCGATCGTCGGCTTATTTTCCAGTCACTGCCCACTGCTTTGCGAACGGCATCGTTCCACCTGGTCACAGACCTTCGTCTACGGCGAGTAAAGTTATTCAATACAGTTCGCTAATTATACATTGTACACAGACATCACACAGACACACACAACTTCGCGCCTTATCATTGAAACGCCGTCACGTAAAGTTTGATTAAAAAAGAATGGTACAGCTACCATTTTAATCGAAACTTGATAGGCATAGGAGGACTTGGTTAGGAGGTTTGGTAAGTACAAGGTCGGTCGGTCGGTTCGCGGTTGTCGCGTACCTGCGGGCGCGTCATCCTCGAGGCTGTAGTGCGGCGAACGGTCCTCGTAGTGCGGCGCCGCGTCCCCGTACTGTGCGTAGTGGTCCTCCCGAGCGACCACGCACACCAGCGCGGCCGCCACCAGCGCTAGCGCGGCGCGCGCCATGCCGCTGACGCGGCGACGCGATCACGCTCGATATATCTACGACAACGACAATACCGTTTCCGATATCCTAGTCGAGGACGCAAGGACGCATCTCTTCACAATTAATAAAAAACAACTTAGAATTTGACATTGATCGAGACATTCACAGACTAATTTTTTATACGGAAGACATTACAATCGTAGCACACACCAAAGAGTAATATCCTTTTAGTACATATTATTATTCTTATCTATGGTAATATCATAGAATGTATGTATATGTGAACTAGCTGATTCCCGCGACTTCGTTCACGTTCCTTTACGCCAAGAATTTAGTAGCCTATGTTCATCCTCGTGCTAAAAAGTACCTACCTACCTATCCTAGTTAAATTTCAGTAAGATCGAGGGTGGGCGAAAGGTGAAATCACCCATTATTTGTCAATATTCTCAATAGAATAAATATTTTGTATTCAGCTTACCATTTGGGGCTTCTCAACTCATAATATTGTACATTTTTGCATTGAAAAATCTATATCGACATTATTCGACATGTACATAAACTCATGCTTAGACTACCTACGTGCATCGTTAAAATCGTTTTAAGGGCCCGGTGGTGTAAGTTGATGAACGGTCGGCTCTGATGCTAGAGGTACTGAGATCAATCCCCGCCATGCACCAATGGATTTTTCTATCGAAAAATGTATATGCGCTTTTCACAGTGGCCCTCCGTTGAAAGAAGAACATCGTTAAGAAACCAACAACCCCCGCATGGTGGTAAGACACTATCTAGTGTCCGCCTGGCCAGATACCACTGTACTTTGAATTGATGAACTAGTCGCACTGTCAGTATCCACGTCTCGGCTCCGTAAGTAATAACAGCTCGTTAAAGACTTTCGTCTTCAGTCATTGTGGTAGGTATGGGAGATGAAAAGACTGGACGAAATTTTCCAAATACTGTCCAATACATCCCAGCTGCGAATAAATTGATATCTTTATGATGTTTCTTCATTCACTATTGTTTCTTCATTTATTATGTTTCATTATTTCACAATTTTTTGGATAAAAATTGTCTGAAGTACTGAAACATGCACTGGGTTTCGGGTGCACGTAATAGTACGGTTGGCAACCCTACATTAATCAGGGGAATTAAACATGTGTTTTAAGTGTGACGTTCGACGTCTAGATGAAAGCTGAATGGCTCAATACCTTTGTTTTTTATATCTATAATATTTTTTATTGAATATGATCTATTTAATATTATTTGACGTGTGTAAGTGCAAATTTTTAATTTGCCCATATACTGAATAAATGCTTTGACTTTAAATTTTGACTTTTACGAATAAATTACACTTTTAGATTCAGATTCATTTATTTCATACCATAGGTACATAGGAGAACACTTGGTTAAGTCAAATAATAAAGTAAAACAAATACAAATTGAAAATTGTGTAACGCAGTAAGCAGCATAGTAGGGCTTTGTCAAGTTTCTTAAACAGCTGTATAGGGGCTTATAGTCACAAATATACTTAGTTACATTTACACACAACTCACAAATAGTTGGGACGATTTCCAGATATCTTTATCGTCAATATAGTAACTGTAGTTATAGTACGCTTTATTAGTTAAACATTTTTTTTATATAGCTTTTAGACTTATTGTATAATAATATACTTACCTACATACGTCTTATTCGCAAAAACTTGCGATTGCGCTCTTTGGTCACTCGCGGTCTCGGTTTTTTAGGGTTCCGTAGTCCTGACAAGGAACCCTTATAGTTTCGTCGTGTCCGTCTGTCTGTCTGTCCAAGGTTTTGCTAAGAGACTGTTAATACCAGAAAGCTGTAATTTCGTAGGGGTATGTATATAAATTACGCCGACAAAGTGGTGAATTTAGAAAAATATTTTTTTTAGGGTAGCTCCCCTACATGAGAAGTGGGGATGATTTTATGAAGAGTAAAAACTAACTAACTCACTATGTAATAATGTCTTAGAAGTAACTTTAAAAACAAGTCATGTGCGTGTTGGACTCGCGCACCGATATTTCCGTAAAAACTTGTCAAACTAGGTTAAGGTATAAACTTAACCTTGCGGTTCGAGTTCAGTTCTTTTTCTCTGTATAATAATTTTCAGTAGAATGTATTAAGTAAATGGTGCTTAATTTAGTTGGAATACAATATTTGCTACCTGTTGTATCCCTCAATTGTTGTCGTATATCCTAGCTCTTTAATAAAAAAACTAAAACATTTAGATAAAACACACATAATGCTATATCATAAAGTAATCATTATTAAACCACCTCAAAGTTATATACAACCGGCCAAGTGCGTGCCGGGCCACGCGCAGTGTAGGGTTCCGTAGTAGCCTGTTATTCAATGCAAGTCTTTACCCGTTATAAACAAGCAACTAGGTACTCCATCTTTGTCACTTTAAAGGATTTATTCTAAGGATTTTGTATTTGGTACACAATTATCCAACACCCAAGTTCACCGACTATTACTGCTTAACTAATAAAGTTATCTTAACCGCTATACTTTTCCATTTAAGTTCATGAAATGTGCTATTATCACTATTTTTTCCAGATTTTTCAAGCCAGCAGTTTAGCTTTTTAAGGGGGGGGAGGGACGCCCTACTGGAACAAAAATTTGCACTTTAAAGTTTTAATATTTCGTAAATGGAGCATTCAATCGAAAAATGGTATTAGCAACTCTTAATTATTTTAAAAGACCTATTCAACAATAAACCACACGATGGGGTAGACATTGAAAAAAAAATTCATCCCCATTTCTCATATAGGGAAGCATCCCAAAAAAAATATTTCTCAAAATTTTATTTCAGCACTTTGTCGGCGTTATTTATATGCATACCCTCACAAAATAACAGCTTTCTAGGATTAACAGTCTCTTAGCAAAACCTCGGACAGACAGACAGACAGACAGACGGATAGACGGACATGATGGACATGATGGATAAGGGTTGTCAGGACTACGGAACCTTTAAAAAGTAACTCTGTCTGTCTATCCGTCCCGCTTTCACGCCAAAACTACTAAACCGATTTAAATGAAATTTGGTACACAGATAGTCTAGAGCCTGAGAACGGACATAGGCTACTTTTTAATGCCAAAAGAGTCAGTGTAAGAGGGTTGAAAGGGGGAATGAAAAGTTGTATGGTAGTATCGTCATTTTTAAAGCTAGAAGCTTGAAACTTATTATTTAGGCTGTTGATTCGACATAAATAAATATGACATTCAAAGTTTGTGAGAGAGGAGGGGGAGTGGAGAGGGAGGGTATGGGGAGTGAAGGGGTGGGTAGGGGGAGCCGAGGGGGAGGGTAGAAGGAGGGGAGGGAGAATAGAGGGGGAGTGGTGGGGGAGGGTAGGGGAGTGGTAGTGGAGGGTAGGGTATGCGAGAGGAAGGGGAGTGTAGGGAGAGAGGTGGAAAGGAGAGGTGAAGGTGATGTGGAAGGGAAGGGGGGAAGGGGGAGGGTAGGTTATGCGAGGGGAAGGGGAATGGAGGGGAAGGGTAAGGGAGGGGGAGGTGGGAGTGAGGGGAAGGGGAGGGTTAGTGAGGGAAAGGGGAAGGAGGGATTAGCGTGGCGTGGTGCGGTACGAAGTAGCTGGGATACGTATGTGTTTTATTACTTAATGCTACCCAAATACACTATTCCACGCGGACGAAGTCGCGGGTACAGCTAGTATGAAATATTTTATTTGATTGTAAATGTTTGACTTTCAAAAGTGTACAAAATGTACCAAATTGCAATATATGAATATCGAATTGAATTATTGAATTTCGAACGAAAAATTAATTGGCGAAAATATTAATGAACATACATAAAAAAAACACAGACGAACATAGAACCACCTCCTTTTTAGAAGTCGATTAATAAAAATAGTTACAGAGTCCGTAGACAGGTTGCCTACCAAAGAGTAACATAATATATACTAACTATGCCTACGATCGAGTCGGTTAATACCGGACAATACGGAGAAGATCGTAGAGAAATGTTCCTCAACTCCGTCATTTTAATAAATGACGGAGTTATGAGAGGACAACATTTGCTGGCATGCATTGAAGAAGTTTTGTTGTCTGTCTCCGAAATTCATTATCAGAATACTCCTGTCTACGTTATCAGATCTTTACGAAATCTATATACATAGTACGGGACCTTAACTTGAAAAAAACGGTCCCATCCGGAAGAAAGCATGAAACTTTGCATGCATGTAACTTTCATATATGTGATTCAATGACGATATGGAAACAAGTCGAGAAATTACTGCTTCCCTCCACTTTGCCCCCTTTTAACTCTCACATTCTGGTTTTCTTAATTTTGTACAAAAATAGTAGGCCTTAGGAGTTTACTTTTTAAGTACCAAATCATGTTCGATAAATTACCTACAAAACGATACTAAATCTATAGAGGTAGGATTTATATTTTTTTAAATACAGCCATCAACATATTATAAAATTATAAAAACAGGTACAGTTTTTTTCTTTCTGACTCTGAAAGAAAACTGACAAGAGTTAAGAGATAAAATGGGCTAAAGAAGTTAAATACCTTATTTATTTAGTTCCAATATGTCATTAAATTAATTATGGTAGAGGGATTGGTTCCATAAATACAGCTCACCGCGAAACAAACAATATCACTCTTTTTTTACGTTTTTACAAACACTAACCCTACGCCCTGTGACTTCATAAGCGTGTAATTTGAATTTCCAACCGGGATAAAAATAAATCCAGATCATAATCATCTATCAGAGTGCAAAATTACTTGCAAATCTGTTCAGCCATTTTCCCGTGATTGAGTAACAAACAGACTCACATATTCACAAAAAACATTCGCATTTATGACATTACTTAGTGTGTTGATGACCTGCTGGACCGGGACCACGTGCCCTGACTTTCTACATAGGCCTTATTAGACCTTAAAATAAACTGCGGCACGAACATTTCGTCAACTCCTTAATAAACGAATGCTGAGGTTTCTTTGGTCGTACTCCGTTATGGAGTCGATTCTCTAAGTTGGAATATTAAGGGTTCGGTACCAAACTCTAACCCCCAGATAAATGCTGCTTGTGAATTTGTTCGTTTTATATACCTACTGTTGAAAAGCACCAAATTTTGGTGGCAGCCTATCCATGGCCTGTGCCAGAGCACAGAGTGAATAAAGCTTGGTTAACGTCTTCTACGTCGCTTGTTTTGTCGTATCGTAAGTCAGGATGAAATATCTTGCCTAAACATCCAAATGGGTTTCGATAATATTTCGAATGCTTTGGTGACTTCAGGGAAGGGCTTCCATATTTTACAAAAGGACTTCTTTATCTTCCCACAAAATCCTGATACCGTATCAGAGCTTGTAAATGCATAACATGGCACTGCATCTGTCTGGACCGAGTGTATACACGAGTTGGTAATTAGTAATAATACGTGAAGCTTTGCCTGTTCCTAACGATATTCAAAATGTATTCAATGTTCTGGTGGTCTTGAATTCTCTGACTCTGAAGGGCCGTGTGCTGCTGAAACACCGTAGGTAAATGTAGGTATTTTTAATCCCGACGCAAAAAGAAGGGGTGTTGTAAGTTTTACCACAGAATAATGAATAGTATGGTTTTTACGTGTGTATCTCTGCATGTAGGTATGTTTCTGTCTGTGTGTCGTAGCGCCTAAACGGATGACCCGAATTTGATTTAATTTATTTTATTTCATAGGTTATCGAGAGTGTTCTTAGCTTTGATTAATGAAAATCCGTTCAGCCGTTTTTAGATTATGAGCTTTTTTCTAGTTGATGACGCTATTAGACCAACTTTTATACAGAATGGCGCAAAAGTAATAACCCTATTTGGTTCAGCTACAACTTTTTTTCTAAATTAGAAAACTAGAATTCGTTTTTTAATTATATTTATTTGTGCCAGGAAATTTAGTTGCATTATGATTTAAATATGATGTCTATTAAATGTTGACCTCCAGAGTTAAAGCACATTTGAGCCCTATTTATGACATTTTCCATAACTAGCCGTAACACTTCCTGTGATATGTTTTTTATTTCTAGCTTTTACTGGATGTAAAGGTGTTTGTTGAATAATGCGCGGATTTTTAGTGCCCCAGAAGCGAGTATTCTGCTTATTGACATGCCCCGAGAAATGGAAATGCACTTTGTCACTCATAATCAATTTTGAAGAAAAATTATCCTCTTCAAGGTTTGTGACGCGCTGGCTGTACTCTAGGTGAACTCGGTGATCACTGATCAGTAAGCAGCAGCTGATGAGTCATCTGAGTTTTATACGGAAACATCTTCAATTCTCTGACCAAAATACGCTGCAGAGTCCGCCTGGAGATCCCCAGTTGCGTGGCACGTCGTCTCGTTGATGTTTCTCGACACTCTTCCACATTTTCGCGCACAGCTTCAATATTTTCGGCCGAACGGCCTGATCTAGGTCTGACAGACTTACGTCTATCCAATGTTTAGCCAGTAGCTTCGGAGCGTGTTGTAAAGCGTCGAATAGTGCGACCAACCGGTGCCGGACGGTGGGGAAACCGTGGACGAAATTCACGTTGTGTTTTTATCACTGATGAATTATTCCGTAATAACATTGACACGATTATTGCACGTTCTTGGGGAGTAAATCGGTCCATGATTACTTTTGGTGTATTTTACATTTGATTAGGTACCTACTACAAAATTTTCAATATAAGAATGACAGGATATGTCATAAAAAAAATACACGTCGGGTTTCATTATTATCCAAACGAAAACGACGGAGGACTCCAAGGGCTACCCAAAGAACCCCCATCAGAAAATCTATAGTTTTCGAGATAGTCCCCGAAATGTTGCAATTTATTTAAAATTTTCTCCTAAACAATAAAGGCCAGAGCCCTAGTTTTTTTGTGGGACTATGAACAATGAATAGGTCTTTCAGGGTCAATTACAATTTTTTTATTTAGGCTTATTCTTTTCCGAGAAAAATATAAGACGTCACTTTTTTATCTTGACGATATTCGAACTTTTACTTTGGGCAGGCTCACGTCTATTCTCCGTGGGCAGGCTCTTCTCCAAAATAAACTGGCCAAGTGCGAGTCAGTCTTTTGTCCCGCACACGGAGGGTTCCGAACGCCATTATCGAATTTCTAACGAACTTCTAACACCAACTAAGTAAACGTTAACACAAAGGTAGAATAGTATTATATAGTAGTAATAGTAATTGTTGTAATTAATATTATTAAATATCTGGTGGACTGAGCTTTGCTCGGTTTTTTTGCCACTTAAACAGACAAATATGACTCTTCCCGACATCTATTGACGAATAATAATACTATTTTTTTTAATTGAGAGCAACTTACCGCTTTACCGACACAGTACTTCTACTCGCCAATAGATGTCGGGAAGAGTCATATTTTAAGTTGATTATCAATAAAGTTGATTATTGAAAACACGAATAAAACAACATTTTCTGAAAATGACTTCGAGCTAGATCGATTTATCGCCCCCGAAATCTCCTGTAGGTATACTAAATTTTATTTAATCGTTGGAGCCGCTTCTGAGATTCAGATTAAGGTAAAGACGATAGCACCATCTTTGATCTAGCTAGATGGCGCTGCGCTATCGTAAAACGGTTTTTTAAAACTTTTCTTTAATTTTTAACTTAATTCTGTTCTTAGTATTTGTTGTTATAGCGGCAACAGAAATACATCATCTGTGAAAATTTCAACCGTCTAACTATCACGGTTCATGAGATACAGCCTGGTGACAGACGGACAGACAGACCAACAGACAGACAGACAGACAGACGGACAGCGGAGTCTTAGTAATAGGGTTCCGTTGGTAAGGTTCCGAACTCAAAGGGTTGAGTTCGGAACCCTAAAAACACAGAATAAAAAAAGTAACAATCGATTTTAGAAACTTGTCTGTTTTATGGACCTGCTGTTTGCCAAATTTCATGCGGCTACGACAAAAGGTTCAGATCTAAAAATAATTAAAGAAATCCTTTCTGGATTTCAATATTCAAATTATTAATATACAAGCTTTTATTTAACTTGCATTGTATGTATGTATGTATGTCACTATGTATGTTCGGGTGGAATCTTGGAAGCTAAATTAGACCCACTTCCTGATGTTCGATTGGACTCAAATTTCGTGTACTTATGTATCTTCGGTGACAATACAATGATATGGTACCATAGAGCTGGTATGATGATGGAGACGGAAGGTGGCCAGGGCATCTCTGTGATAAATCAACATAACCCTACCGAGTTTGGGCTCGATTGATTTGTCTTGAAGAGAACTTTACGCCCAGATGATATCCAGGGTCTGATGATGAAGCTGGAAGGTGGCCACGGCATCTCTGTGATAAATCAACATAACCCTACCGAGTTTGGGCTCGATTGATTCGTCTTGAAGAGAACTTTTCACCTAAATGATATCCAGGGTCTGATGATGAAGCTGGAAGGTGGCCACGGCATCTCTGTGATAAATCAACGTAACTCTACCGAGATTGGGGTCGATTGATTCGTCTCGAAGAGAACTTTACACCTAGATAATATCCAGGGTCTGATGATGAAGCTGGAAGGCAGCCACGGAATATCTGTGATAAAAAAACAAAACACTACCGAGTTTGGGCTCGATTGATTCGTCTTGAAGAGAACTTTACACCTAGATGATATTTAGCGACTGGTGATGAAGCTGGAAGGTGGCCACGGCATCTCTGTGATAAAATAACGTAACCCCAGTGAATTTGGGCTCAAATGATTCGTCTTTAGGAGCACTTTACACTTAAATGATAGCCAGGATCTGATTATGAATTTATGAAGCTGTAAGGTGGCCATGGCATTTCTGTTATAAAGCAACATAGCCCCACCGAGTCGATTGATTTTCCTTGAAGAGCACTTTACCCACAGACACATCAAATATCCGTGGAATATTTTAAAACATCATGCCTTCTCTTAAATACTTAGGTAGTAGGTAGGTAGTCGTATCTATACCTACCTACTAAAAAAATAAAAATAAATTATAAGTAAAAAATACTTTTAGAAACAAGCTTTTAACTGGGACAATAAACTAAAATGTTAACCGAAGTATAGTGATTACCCAGCCTGAAAAACGGGTGGTGCTTCAAGCTTTTAAGAATATAGGTAAGTACCTACACGTCAAATACTGACTAGAATTTATTTTTAACATTTTAGTTCGTTCCCCCAGATAAAAGCTTTTTTTAAAAATATTTTTACTTATAATTTATTACAGAATTAACTTATATGAAGAAAATAAGTCGTAGTAATAAAAGCCCAAAATCTTTGAATTAGGGAACTTTAAGAGTAAAAATTGAGGTTTTATGTTGAAAAATATCGACAATTTTCCTAGCCTATCTTATAATCTTTTCTCTATCTTGTAAATTTTAACCGACTTCAAAAAAAGGAGGAGGTTTCTCAATTCGACCGTATATATATATATTTTTTTATGTTTGTTCGCGGATAACTTTGTCGTTTATGCACCGATTTTGATTATTCTTTTTTTGTTGGAAAGTATCTATTTTGTATCCCAAGTATCCCAAGTGTGGTACCATGGTAATTTTATCGAGGTCTGATAAGTATCTCCAGCGATATGGAGACAAACACCTCAAAATCGGTATTGAAAATTTATAGCGCGGCCACAGAATAAGGAATAGTACATGTACATTGAAGTCGATTATTAACCGACGAAAAGAAAACGGAGGAGGTTATCGAGTCGACACGTATATATTTTTTTAGGGTTCCGTAGCCAAATGGCATAAAACGGAACCCTTATAGATTCGTCATGTCTGTCTGTCTGTCTGTCTGTCTGTCTGTCTGTCTGTCCATATGTCACAGCCATTTTATTCCGAAACTGTTAGGACTACAGAATTGAAACTTGGTAGGTAGATGTATTCTGTGAACCGCTTTCCGATTTTTATACAAAAACAAAAAATATAAAACTTTAAGGGGGGGCATCCCATACATGGAACTGAAACAAAAAAAAAATTTTTCTTCAAACCTATACGTGTCTATGGATAGGTCTTTAAAAATGACATTGAGGTTTTTAAAATCATTTTTTCTCAAAGTTAATCATTTGAAAGATAGACGCGTCTAAAGTGGTAAAATGTGTGTCCCCCCCCCTCTAACTTTTAAAGTATGGGAGTGAAAAATCTAAAAAAAATATATGCTGTAGATCTTAATAAAAACTAACAACGAAAATTGGTTTGAACGAGATACAGTCAGCAGTTTTAGAGATATGGCGACCGCAAAGATAACTTTGTTTTTCATACAAGCACTATGAAAAACAAAGTTAATTTTGTAGTTGCGAAAAATCATATTTATGGAATATTTAACTGTGTTACGGAACCCTACGAGTACCCTACCCTACGAGTGCGAGTCTGACTTGCACTTGGCCAGTTTATTTTTTTTTATGTATGACCACGCATAAATTTTTACAGAGTAGTCTGATTTCGATAATTCTTTTTTATTGAAATGGGTACACCCCCAAGGGGGACCCCATTTAAATTTTAACGAAATCGGTCGAGCCGTTTTGAATAAACCAACGAAAATAATGGATAAAAGTATCATTTTTGGATGATTTTATCATATCATCAATGTATGTCAACAAACACTGGAAAAAACAAAGAGCCGAAAATCGGGCTCAGTTGCGTGTCTTGAGAAAGGCATATGTCTAGCAGTGGACTGATACCGACTGATCATCATCATCAGATGATGATGATTCACTAAACGCTACTAGCAGCTTTATGCCTTTAACACTTCCACCCTGAAGCTTAGGTCTTAGCTCTTGCGATTCCCACCACCGGCCGGCCGGTCAAGGCAAGCCGGTGGTCAGAGGGTCTCATTTAGCCCTCACGGGATATAGAGCATAAATTTTCTATATGACGTTTGTCTAGGCCAGGGGTAAGCGATGACGCCTGCTTTTAACATAGTAGATTATGGCCACAAAAAATTATAAAATAAAACATTTTAACAAAAAAATTAAACCGCCGAAAAAGCTGAAAAGCAAAAAATTATTAAACTTTTTTATTTAACCTTAATAACGAAGTTCTTAAACTACTGTTAGTATACATATGTATATATTTTTGTAATTGTTTTGAGTTTTTAACAAAACATAATAACTAAGTTCTTAAACTAATGTAAGTATGTATACCTAAGTAATTTTGAGTCGGCGCCAAACAAGCAAATTAATTATATAATTACGTAAAGCGTAATGCGCGGCAGAGGCATGGCGCGACACGCCAGTTCGCCGGAAAATGCCGAGTGTTGACGAAGTTAATGTTAGCGACTGCAATGCGAACGGGCACCACATATAAGCACTTATATAGCAATCTGTAACGCAAAGAGTAACATAATATATGCTGTAACGGCCCGTGACGGGTACACGTCGTTGCGAGTGGTCGTGCATCTCTATTTAGTCTGTGGGTCGTGTAGAAGCGCATTTTTTGGAATGTTTCTAGTATTATATTCTCTTTGGAATATTTATGTTCATCGCTAAAGATTTCACGTTGCATTGTTAATTTGATTTGATTATTTCTTTAAATTTAAGAGGTTATTTAGTAATCTTTGCTTATTGATTATTTGGCGCCGACTCAAAGTTACTTAGGTATACATACTTACATTAGTTAAGAACTTAGTTATTATGTTTAGTTAAAAACTCAAAACAGTTACAAAAATATATACTTATGTATACTACTCGTAACAGTAATTTAAGAACTTCGTTATTAAGGTTAGATAAAAAAGTTTAATTATTTTTTGCTTTTCAGTTTTGCCGGCGGTTTAATTTTTTTGTTATAAAGTTTTATTTTTAGTTTTTTAAACGATCATATTATAATAAAAGTTCAAAGTTACAGCTATGCACATGATATTGCTCAATAAAGTTTCTTTTTAGATGATAAAAGGAGTGATCACTCTTAGTTTTCTTCTGCTATACCTAATTATTTTAGTTTGGTGTTTAATAAAAATAATTAAAGTGGTGATCGACCATGATACACATCATGTTCGATCACATATAATCAAGTAAGATAGTGGTCAAACGCTTGCCTATTACGTAAATTAAACACCAAACTAAAATAATCATTGAAGCATATGACCGGTTTCTGAGTACTTTTATTGAGAGTTTATCTAATTAATAACATGTGGTCATAAGCCAGTGCCGCCAGCGGTACTCAAAGAGAATATAAATACTACGTAAGCGGTATTAAGACTGAACACTGAACTGCAGGCCTATCACGAAGTTTAATAGGGATTGAAATGAACGTAATGACAGAGATGGAGCTATACAGCCTACATAGCTGCGTGAATTTAAAAAAATCAAGATATGTTAACCCTGGCTATACACTGCATAAACGGAGTTGATACTATTTATTTTTCAACAAGTACATTTTTTTAAGCTGTCAAAGAAAAAAAGGCGGGAATTTTAAAAAATCAAGAGCTGTTAACCCTGGCTATACACTGCATAAACGGAGTTGATACTATTTATTTTTCAGCAAGTACAGTTTTTCGAGTTGTAAAAATTATGAATGGTTCAAGTTCGTTTTGACAGTCATAAATTATTGCCATATCAAAACTTCTGAAAATAATACGTGGACAGCTTTCGTTGGCCTGACTCTATGCCAGCTATAAGATTAAATGAACAATGTAATTTGGTCGGGTCATACATGACAGCGAGTGAAAGCGGGTGCACTAGAACTTGGAACCAGTGCTGGAGCAGGTTTGTAAAATCGCATACGCACGGAAGGATAAAAAATTGTTGATCATCTCGCTCTCTCATACTCGTGATTGTATAGTTTTATCCTTCTCATATTATTATTATTATTCTAAGGACTAATCTATTTAAATATACTTAGTTTATGTTTGATAGGGATTGAAATGGACGAACATCACAGAGGCGGAGCTATAAAGCCTACATACTTAGTCATATACGTAATATAAAAATATGGTGCACTGCAGATGTTTTGACAAATTCAATTTAATCCGTATTATCTAACAATAAGGTTGCAATTGCTTTGTGGAACAAGACGGCCCAATCGGCACCCGGGTGGGAGTGTGTCCTTGTCTAACAACCTGCTAGTGCTGTATATTTTCTATACTATATATATAGTATAAATATAAGTCGTCCATACAAAAGAAAGGGACAAACTCCGTTATAGGTCGGTCTCAATTACGTCTATGTACTTAGTCAATGCAGCCTAGGCCTGCTGGGCTGCGTTCACGTCCTCCGGAGAAGATTTTTTTGGTTGTTTTGCAACTCGCTCGAAGCACATGAGTAAAGAAGGAACAGAGACAAAGCTTCATACAACTGCGCTGTGATGATGACGTAGACGCACGTGAGCGCGTGAGCACTAGCGGCCTGTGTGCCGCCTGTCACGTACGGAGTGAAACCGGTTTAAAGTGGCTCGGCTGGTGCTTTAACTTAGGGCTGTCGCTCGTGACGCGTCACGTTATATTAGAAACATAACTTATTGCTTTGAATTTACAAAAAAAAAACAAAGGTATTGGAGCCATTCAGCTTTCATCTAGACGTCGAACATCACACTTAAAACACATGTTTAATTCTGTATTATTTTTCATCCCATCTATTCGAAAAGTGATGGTTGGGTCCTCTATAAGTGCGCGCAAAGTAAAGTAGGTCTTTACCGCTCTAGGGTGGAAAAGTGTTTTTTTTTTAATTTTTGGCTTATGAATATTCTTTTATAGTGCCCTGTCTAAGGAGGTTCAAAGAAATTCCTTGACATTTCATAATATTACATGACATTTCGTGACATTTCATGAAATTTCGTGACATATCATGACATTTCGTGACATCATGACATTTTGTTACATTACATGACATTTCGTGGCATTTCGTGACATTTTGTGACATTTCATGTCATTTTATAAAATTTTGTGACATTTAATGACAGTTAGTTACTTTTTATGAAATTTTGTGACATGTTGTGACCTGTCATGAAATTTAATTATATTTCATAACATTTCATGACATTTATGGCATTTTACGACATATCATGACATTTCATGACATGAATGTCATGATGACATAAATGTCATGAAATGTCATCTCGTGACATCTCATGATTGTGATCGACATTCATCGTAGTCAGCAATTACGAAGCTTGAAAAACAAATAAACTGGCCAAGTGCAAGTCGGACTCGCACTCGTAGGGTTCCGTAACACAATTAAGTATTCCATAACTATGATTTTTCGCAACTTCAAAATTAACTTTGTTTTTCATAGTGTTTGTATGAAAAAACAAAGTTATCTTTGCGGTCGCCATATCTCAAAAACTGCTGGCTGTATCTCGTTCAAACCAATTTTCGTTGTTAGTTTTTATTGAGATCTACAGCATATATTTTTTTTAGATTTTTTACTCCCATACTTTAAAAGTTAGAGGGGGGGGGGGACACACATTTTACCACTTTAGACGCACCTATCTTTCAAATGATTGCCTTTGAGAAAAAATGATTTTAGGAACCTCAATGTCATTTTAAAAGACCTATCCATAGACACCCCACATGTATAGGTTTGAAGAAAATTTTTTTTTTTGTTTCAGTTCCATGGATGGGATGCCCCCCCTTAAACTTTTATTTTTTTTACTTTTGTATAAAAATCGGAAAGCGGTTCACAGAATACATCTACCTACTAAGTTTCAATTCTGTAGTCCTAACAGTTTCGGAATAAAATGGCAGTGACATACGGACGGACGGACAGACAGACAGACAGACAGACAGACATGACGAATCTATAAGGGTTCCGTTTTTTGCCATTCGGCTACGGAACCCTAAAAACGGGTGAACCGATTTGGCTAATTCTTATTTGATGTCCTAATGATAAAATCGTTTTTACAAAACATAAACTGGCCAAGTGCAAGTCGGACTCGCACTCGTAGGGTTCCGTAACACAGTTAAGTATTCCATAACTATGATTTTTCGCAACTACAAAATTAACTTTGTTTTTTTAGGGTTCCGTAGCCGAATGGCAAAAAACGGAACCCTTATAGATTCGTCATGTCTGTCTGTCTGTCTGTCCGTCCGTATGTCACAGCCATTTTATTCCGAAACTGTTAGGACTACAGAATTTAAACTTGGTAGGTAGATGTATTCTGTAAACCGCTTTCCGATTTTTATACAAAAATAAAAAATATAAAAGTTTAAGGGGGGGCATCCCATACATAGAACTGAAACAAAAAAAAATTTTTTCTTCAAACCTATGCGTCTATGGATAGGTCTTCAAAAATGACATTGAGGTTTCTAAAATCATTTTTTCTCAAAGTCAATCTTTTGAAAGATAGGCGCGTTGAAAGTGGTAAAATGTGTGTCCCCCCCCTCTAACTTCTAAAGTAAGGGAGTGAAAAATCTAGAAAAAATATATTCTGTAGATCGCAATAAAAACTTTCTACGAAAATTGGTTTGAACGAGATACAGTCAGCAGTTGTTGAGATACAGCGACCGCAAGTATAACTTTGTTTTTCATACAAACACTATGAAAAACAAAGTTATTTTTGTAGTTGCGAAAAATCAAAGTTATAGAATACTCTACTGTGTTACGGAACCCTACGAGTGCGAGTCCAACTTGCACTTGGTCAGTTTATTTTTAGTTTTATTATGGCTTCACACGATTAGTGTATTTAGCCAGTGTCAAGTATTGAAATTATTCAAGTTTTTATTACTTTTAGTCATAGAGATGGGTCAAAATCACATTTCAGGTCAGTTATCAAGTAAAAGTCAAGTCTAAGTCATACCTTCAGTAAAGATGTGGTGTTTACTGAAGAGTTTCAGTGGAATTTTGGTGAGAACGCAAATAGCATATTTTTCAACATTGTGCTGTTTCCCTACACTCGCACACATTCACCGGCACTTAATGGTTAATTATCCACATTTATTACACACTAGCAGCCCGCCCCGGCTTCGCACGGGTAGATCATATATGCCTACAAAATTTGCATCAGTTTGTTGCATCGAATACAAAATATTAACATATTTAACAATTATCGTTATGTTTCAACAAATTTACACAAAACCGAACCGAAATATGCACCTAAACCTTCCTCATAAACTCTCTGGCTATTAGTGAACACTGACTGCATGATAATCCGTTCAGTAGCTATTGGAGAGTATTGCGAACAGACAGACAGACGCAGTGATGGACTTTGTTTTATAATACTTACGTAGTGATATTGGACGGCCCTTTGGCGTAAAGGATAGTTACCCTGATTCTGACCCGACGGTCGTTGGTTCTAATCCTACCTACCAATGAAAGTTTTACGTGCATTCATAAATTATGGGTTTTCGTACAGAGTTAGTGGGATCATTAAATCTACCAAAACTGGCCAAGTGCAAGTCGGACTCGCACTCGTAGGGTTCCGTATTTTATTTCCTAAATTTTTCGCCATTAAAAAACATTAACTTTGTTTTTATAGAGTTTGTATGAAAAACAAAGTTATCTTTGCAGTCGCTATATCTCAAAAACTGCTGACTGTATCTTGTTTAAACTAATTTTTTTGAAAGTTTTTATTGAGATCTACAAAATATATTTTCTCTAGATTTTTCACTCCAATACTTTAAAAAGTTAGAGGGGGGGGGGGGTCTCATTTTACCACTTTAGACGCGCCTATCTTTTAAATGATTGACTTTGAGAATAAATGATTTTAAACCTCAATGTCATTTTTAAAGACCTATTCATAGACACCCACCCCACATGTATAGGTTCGGAGATTTTTTTTTGTTTCAGTTCTATGTATGGGACGCCCCCCATTAAACTTTTATATTTTTATACCTACTGGCCCACCAAGTTTTGTATTTAGTAGTCATTATAGTTTCGGAATAAAATGGCTGTGACATACGGAGGGACAGACATGACGAATCTATAAGGATTCCGTTTTTTGCCATTCGGCTACGGAACCCTAAAAAGTAGTTTACCACCAAGGAGAACATCTGCCGCCGTAACCTTACGGCGATCCCCGACGACCCCGACGCAAAAAGTAGGGGTATTATACGTTTAACGTGTGTATCGTGTATCTGTGTGTCTGTATGCAGCATTTTAGCACCCAACCGGAAGAATCGATTTTATTTCATTATTGATAGTTTTTTTTGTTTGATAGATTGCACATCTTCATCAAGAGTCTTCTTAGCTTTGATTCATGAAAATTCGTTCAATCTTTATAAAACTATGAGCTTTTTTGTAGTTGTTTGCGCTATGAAATCAACTTTCATAGGTCTGATCAATTCGAAAATCTTCTTCTTCAACGATATTGTATGAACATGGAAGCATTTACCTGATGCTGGGACATCTCCTGGACTCTACAAAATACTAAAATCCTCACCAACTTACAGCTCAGATTTTAAATGTCGTGTTTTGTGTCGTTGGCATGCTTTTAATGAAAAGATTATACATAGATCAGTCGGGGTGGTTTAAAATATATTATTACTAGCAGCCCGCCCCGGCTTCGCACGGCTAGAACATATATGCCTACAAAATTTGCATCAGTTTGTTGCATCGAATATAAAATATTAACATATTTAACAATCATCGTCATATGGCAACCAATTTACACAAAACCTTAACGAATTATACACCTTAGACCTAAACCTTCCTCATAAACACTCTGGCTATTGGTGAAAACCGCATGATAATCCGATCAGATGCTATTGAGATTATTGCGAACAGACAGACAGACGCAGTGATGGACATTGTTTTATAATACTTACGTAGTGATATTGGACGGCCCTTTGGCGTAAAGGATAGTTACTCTGATTCTGACCCAAAGGTCGTTGGTTCTAATCCTAGCTATATACCTACCAATGAAAGTTTTATGTGCATTCATAAATCATGGGTTTTCGTGGAATCATTAAATCTACCAATAATTAAGATTAAAAACTAAAACAACTGACTTCAATGCCCCGCGAGTCAATTTCAGTAGCAAGTTTGAGACGTTTATCGTCAAATCTCTGAAGATACTTATCACATCTCAATGAAATTACAATGGGACCACCTCGGAAACGTACCCTACCGATTACAAAAATAATAATTCGAATCAGTTCACAATTGACGGAGTAATCACGTAACATACACACACAAAAAAATAAAGAAAAAAGAAACATACAGACGAATTGAGAACTTCCTTCGTTTTGGAAGTCGGTTCAAAAGTAGCTTACCACCAAGGAGAACATCTGCTGCCGTAACCTTACGGCGTTCCCCGACTCAAAAAGTAGGGGTAATATAAGTTTAACGTGTGTATCTGTGCGTCTGTCTGTAGCATCTTAGCACCCAACCGGATGAAGCGATTTTGATTTAAATTAGGGGTATTATACGTTTAACGTGTCTATCTGTGTGTCTGTCTGTAGCATCTTAGCACCCAACCGGATGAACCGATTTTGATTTTATTATTGATAGGCTTCTTTTTATAGATGTCTTCATCGAGAGTGTTCTTAGCTTTGATTCATGAAAATTCGTTCAATCGTTATAAAACTATGAGCTTTAATCAACTTTAATAGGTCTGATCAATTCGAAAATCTTCTTCTTCAACGATATTGTAAGAACATGGAAGCATTGACCTGATGCTGGGACATCTCCTGGACTCTACAGAATACTCAAACCATCACCAACCACCAACTTACAGCTCAGATTTTAAATGTCGTGTTTAGAGTCATTATTGGAAACCTTTTAATGAAAAGATTATACATAGATCAGTCGGTGTGGTTTAAAATATTATATTATATATATATATAGATCATTATTATTTTATACAATAGATCATATTATTATACTATATTGACTTCAAATTGATTGCGATCGGTGGGGATCTACAGAAAAGCTAAGCTTATAATAATATTTTCGTTGTAACTATGACCTATTCTGTGGTGTGACTGCAAATATTTTATTAATTTTGTCATGCGTGTATGTGAAATCCGTGATATCTTCTAGAGTTTTCATTAGAATTATATACTGTAAATGACAATTTTAATCTATGATATGTGGTCAAGCTAATTGACGTAATTATTTGGATAAGGATTAATACTATATACTTGAAAATAGCCCTGGAAGTTATGTAATATTTTTTAACAAAAAATTAAAGATTAAAATGGTTACTGTGAGTCAACCTTAAGAGATAGACGTATAGTGTCGCGGACTTTTTTGTAGGTCTTATTAAGTTGTACAACTCTTCTATAGCACATACTCTTCCATCTGTTTTCAATTGAGCAGCGTTCGTAAGAAACGTGTTTTTTCGACCGTTTTTTTGTCGACTTAGGTTGAAAATTAGGTCTCCACGAATGTACCTTTGATTTAAACGGGATAATATATAGCCTATTTTCATTTCGAAAGTCCATTCTATATATTAGTGAAAGAATTTTTAAATCGGTCTTGTGGTTTTTGAGCCAAATCATTACAAACATACAAAAATACAAATATACAAAAATACAAATGTTCTCTCTTTATAATATTAGTATAGATATACTCGTATATAGATCAATATTATTTTATACAATAGAACATATTATTATACTATATTGACTTCAAATTGATTGTGATCGGTGGGGATCTACAGAATAGCTAAGCCTAAAATAATATTTTCGTAGTAACTATGACCTAATCTGTGGTTTCACTGCAAATATTTTATTAATTTTGCAATGCGTGTATGTGAAATCCGTGATATCTTCTAGAGTTTTCATTTGAATTATATACTGTAAAGAACAATTTTAATCTATAATATGTGGCCAAGCCAATTGACGTAATTATTTGGATAAGGATTACTACTATATACTTGAAAATAGCCTTGGAAGTTATGTAATATTTTTTAACAAAAAATTGAAGATTAAAATGGTTACTGTGAGTCAATCTTAAGAGATAGACATATGCTGTCGCGGACTTTTTTGTAGGTTTTATTAAGTTGTATAACTCTTCTGTAGAAAATATTCTTCTATCTATTTTCAATTGAGCAGCGTTCGTAAGAAACGTGTTTTTTCGACCGGTTTTTTGTCGACTTAGGTTGCAAATTAGGTCTCCACGAATGTACCTTTGATTGAAACGGAATAACATATAGCCTATTTTCATTTCCAAAGTCCATTCTATATATTAGTGAAAGAATTTTTTAAATCGGTCCAGTAGTTTTTGAGCCAAATCATTACAAACATACAAAAATACAAAAATACAAATGTTCTCTCTTTATAATATTAGTATAGATTAACACGCGGCAGAACACAAGTTTAAGGAAAAAATACAATGAAATCACACACACTTTTTCCCGTACCCCTCAAAACTCCAACTTATCTTCTCCTTCTAATACTATAAGAATCTTTGTCCTGACATACTTACTGACTGACTGAATGGCTGATTGACAACGCACAGCCTAAACCGCTGGTCGTAGAGACTTGAAATTTGAAGGGGATATTTGTGTTAGTACGCAAGGGTGTACTACTAAGAAAGGATTTTCCAAAATTCAAGATTAGATAGTCTTTTCAATTCGAAACTTCACACAAGTGCTTCAGTAAATAAATAAGTAAATATGTGTTTCAGGCTTTTTCGTAATTCAACCCCTGAGAGGATGAAATGGGGTAACAAAGTGTGAAAATCAATATTGTTTTGCATTGCGCTGAAATGTTGCATGCAGATAGTTATTTTGACGTAGCTATCCGGTAAGAAAGAATTTTTCAAAATTCACTCTTCAAGGGGATGAAGCGGGATTCAAAGTTTGGATAGTCATTTTATTCGAATTTTCACACAAGTAGTACTTCTGTAAATAAAAGATATGAGGCCCACGTGTGCCTGAGGTGTAGCCTCATAAAATGAAACAGGGGAAAGTTCCGGGGTTCAAAAGTTTATTCACTGATAGGTTCATAAAAGTTAATAAAATGAAGAAAGTTCGTAGGTATCTAAGTTATAATAGCGCGCGCAACCGTATCCATCGTGAGTGGACTACGGTTCCACCACCGGTCTTTCCTAGTATTTATATTCTCTTTGGGTCCCACAGTGACGACTCGAACAAGTACGATACGATATGCGAACACGCAGCGGTGGCCCGTGGCAGCACCGTGCGGCGCATGACGGACAGCGCATGCGCGAGACGCGCGAAGGTGTGAGCTAGGCGGTTGCTTACGCTAGCTTATTCACAAAAACGCGCGGGAAGGCAGCCGCGAGAGGTACGGAATGGCAACGCCACGCAACGGTTTACTATAAAGAGCAAATTCGAGTTTCAGGCTTTTTCAAAATGTCACCGTAAGAGGTGGAAGTGGGGTAACAAAGTCTGAAAATCAATATTGTATCGGATTGCGCTGAAATTTAGAATGCAGATAGTTATTATGACGTAGATAGGTATCCGTTAAGAATGGATTTTCTTTAAATGTCCCCCCGGATACGGAACGGGGATTCAAAGTTTGTATGGCGAAACAAGATGAGATAGTTTATTTTTATCCGAAACATTATATAGGTACTTCTGTAAATAAATAAGTAAGTACGTGTTGCAGGATTTTTCGAAATGGGGTAGGTATCATAGTGAAAATTTGGGTTTTTCGGGTTTTTTATTTATAAATCCCGATTTGCCTTAGTCACGTGATAACATGAAAACGGGTGAACCGATTTGGTTAAATCTTATTTAATGTATTTTATGATAGAAAGGTTTTTTACAAAAGAAAAGTTTAAAGTAAATAAAATAAGTTTTTAACGTGGGTGAAGCCGCGGGGCAATTCTAGTTCTGTAATAAAAACTACAAATTTACTTGCCAAATTTACTGTCACAAATGTCAGATGTTTTTTAATCATCGAAATTGATGGTATAAATGTTGCTGGAGTGAAACAACCGAGGACGTGTACGACACAGTTGCTACAACTGGGTGTGATGCTCTGAGGAACGCGGTTATAGCGTTTGGTTGTACTCCGGGTGTAGGTCGTGAACGCACTCCAGTGCAGTGTAGACGGAATAAAATGCAGGCAGTATGCTGCAACTACGTAAGAGAAAAACGATGTATGAATCGGGGCAGAACTTTAATAGCGGCTATATCTATTTCACTCGCTCACATCGAACACGTATCAGTAAAATCAAAATATTTACATAGAATATAAAAAAAATCATGTATGATAAAATGTAAATATAATCTAATACTATAAGAATATTTGTCCTGACATACTGACTGACTGACTGACTGACAGACAACGCACAGCCTAAACCGCTGGTCGTAGAGACTTGAAATTTGGAGGGTATATTTGTCTTAGTACGTAGGGGTGTACTAAGAAAGGGTGTACTGAAAGGGATGAAACGGGGGTTCAAAGTTTGTATGGAGAAACAAGATTAGATAGTATTTTCTATTCGAAACTTAATACAAGTGCTCCAGTAAAAAAATAAGTAAATACGTGTTTCAGGTTTTTTTTAATTACACCCCTAAGAGGGTGAAATGGGGTAACAAAGTGTGAAAATCAATATTGTTTCGGATTGCGCTGAAATGTGGCATGCAGATAGTTATTACGACGTAAGAGCCCTCTGAGAAAGGATTTTTCAAAATTCACCCCTGAAGGATATATATATATATATATATAGGGTATGAAACGGGGGTTCAAAGTTTGTATGGAGAAACAAGATTAGATAGTCTTTTATATTTGAAACTTAACACAAGTACTTAAGTAAGTAAATACGTGTTTCAGGCTCTTTCAAAATTCCTACCCTAAAAGGGTGAAGTGGGGTAACAAAGTTTGAAATCAATATTGTTTCGGATTGCGCTGAAATTTGACATGCAAATAGTTATTTTGACTTAAGTATCCGCTAATAAAGAATTTTTCAAAATTCACTCTTCAAGGGGATGAAGCGGGGTTCAAAGTATGGATAGTCATTTTATTCGACATTTCACACAAGTACTTCTGTAAATACATAAGTAAATACGAGTTTCAGACTTTTTCAAAATGCCACCCTAATAGGATAAACTGGGGTAACAAATCTAATGTGGTCTAAAATTCAATTTTGTTTCGGATTGCGCTGAAATTTAGAATGCAGATAGATATTATGTCGCAGGTTTCCGCTCAGAAAGGATTTTCTAAAAATTCCTCCCGGATACGGAACGGGGATTCAAAGTCTGTATGGCGAAATAAGATGAGATAAAGTACGTGTTGTAGGATTTTTTGAAATGGGTAGGTAACAAAGTCTGAAAATTTGGGTTTTTCAGTTTTTATAAATATGAATCCTGAATTGCCTTAGTCACGCGATAACATGAAAACGGGTGAACTGATTTGGCTAATTCTTATTTGATGTATTTAATAATAGAATCGTTTTTACAAAAAAAAAGTTTTAAGTAAATAAAATAAGTTTTTAACGCGGGCGAAGCCGCGGGGCATTTCTTGTGTAAATATAAATGTTTTACTTATTTTTATTATTCGGCCCATCCTAACCTACGGTGCCCAAACATGGTCGCTTACTGAGTCTCAAAAGTCCATGCTCAAGGTATGCCAAAGAGCAATGGAGCACAGCATACTGGGAGTGAAAAGAACAGACAGAGTACGCAACACCGATCTGCGCTCAAGAACCGGCATAGCTGACGTGGGCGACAACTTGACAACTGCCAGGCTGAAATCGGACTGGCAGGTCATAGTTGTCAGATGCATCCCGACAGGTGGGCCAAATCTGTCACGCAGGGGGTACCTGAAGACGGCCGTCGACGTAGAGGAAGCCCTAAAAAGCGGTGGCGAATCGATTTGGATTGTTTTCACTATGATTGGCCTTAAACGGCGTTCCATAGAGACAGGTAGAAGAAAATGGGGGAGACCTTTGCCCAGAGTGGGATCAAATAGGTTAGTTAAAAAAAGTATGTAGGTATCTAAAATATTATTATTTATTTTCAGGTAGCCATAATTTTATAAAGTTTTAACAAGAAGAGGAAAACAAAAAAAAGTTGAAATAATAAGTAAAGTTTTACTTATGGAGTTTTTACTTCACATAAATCGCAATACACCGTACCTAGTTCCGCTGGTTATGTTTTAGTAGTGCTAAAATAAAACAAGTGGAATAATATCTTTTTATAAATCCACCTAATTAGGTCATTCATTGATATCGATAGATTTTAAATATTAGGCTGCACATCACTATTTCATTAATTAAGTTGGTTACACTGGGAATACTGGGATTGCTAATTGCTCCGACTGCTCCGAGACTGATTGTTGTACATTCGTCAGGTTGCCTTTTTATTTAGCCCTGTTTTGACGTTTGGCTAATTTTTTTTTTGTTCTAAGTCTTGTTTCGTCGTTCTTACGTAGTAATCTGTGTGTGATCGTATCAGGCTGCTAGCGAAGCGAACTTCAGCAAAGTTCAGTTTTGTAAAACGCATGTAGAATTGCAGGAGTTTCACAGAACGTGTATTTCTCGCTCTAATTTATTTCAAATACTATAATATTATAGGTAGTTTTTGTGTATCGCCTAAATTGCCTTAGCCGGTGATAATAATTGTACAATAAAAATTTGATTGTTGCGGAATCTAAAATGGCAAAGTAAGTACTATTTCAACATTTTTATTAATTACTATTTTAGCAGAACTACAAAATAACTATTATTTATTTTGATAGATAATATACTTTATTCGTTTCAAAAATGTGTTGGCTTTCTCCCGAATATTATATCTTGACTGATTCCATTTTTAAAAGTTTCGTGGTCGAACATTCCAACTTTTTTTCTAGGTAGTACTAATTTCGAATTGTGAAACTTAAAAAGTAAACGATGAGCTTTGATAAAAAGAGTACTTATAGATTAAACCATAGTACTTTCAATATAAATGTTGCACTTATTATTTTACTATTACTCAAGTTGTATTTAAGGTTAAGTTACAACAAGGTTACTTCAAGGTGAGTTTACCTACTCGAAACAAATGTTTCATGATTATAATGTGCTATGTTAAATCTGATCACTCTTGATTTAATCTTATTAACGGCTAGTTTCACACAGGTTCTTGAGAAACAAAAAATCTGGCAGATTTCTTGTTTCTCAAGAACGCTAGAATAGAATACGCTACGCTAGAATTTCATTTATAACCACATATCTCATCTCTAAATCTATGTTTATGAAGCATCCTTTTCAACCAACTTCAAAAAAGGTTCTCAATTCGACAAATTGAGACCCTCCTCCATTTTTGTGAAGTAGGTTAAAAAAATAATTCTAAGTAATGCAAAGGGCAGTCTTAAAGCGATTTCTTCCTGATAACAATAGTAATAAGATACGAAGTAATGAGAGTAATATTGAGAAACAAAGAAGAAGGGGTGTTATAAGTTCGACGGGTGTGTCTGTTTGAAGGGAGTCTTATTAAAATTTAAATTGGCATTTTTCGTTTTTATGGTTGGTTTATAAAAAATACTGTTATAACGTGGCATTAGGTTTAATAGTTATAAATATTAAAATACGGGACTTATCGTGCCTAAAACATAATTTTTTATTAAACTCAACGTTTCGACCTAGAAACAAGCATTGAAAGAAAGAAATGACGTTTCGAAGAACACGAGACGACTGTCTCGTGATCTCGATCAATGCAACTTGGTGGAAACGTCAAATTAAATAAAAATTTATGTTTTAGGCGCGATAAAACCCGTATTTTAATATTTATAACTATAGGTTTAATGGTGTTTTTGAGCGCATTTAGAAGCGTCTTTAGTGTCCACTGGTTAAAGACTATATGTCTACTATTTAAAATGACATGTTTTTAAACGACATGTTGTTAGCAACATGTCGTCTAAAAACATGTCATTTTATGTTCACACTAAAATTCCACTAAAAGCATTTTTTAAAGTCCACATCTTTACTGAGGGCATGACTCGGAATAGACTATGACTTGACTTGAATGAGACTGATTCGACTTTACAGCTTAACACTTTGACTGCGGCACTTTTTTGCATATTTTTAAATTATTTTTTGTAATTTTTTTTCATAGCTGTGGCATCAAATCAAAACTAAAATCCAACAGCAGAAGGTCACACGCACCCCTTGTAAAAAAATTAATAAAAAAAAAAATTATTATATATGTTTTTTTAATTTTACTTCCGATACCAAAAATAATAAAACGCACAGTGTGTGTTTTCTGCAACGAACGTGTTGAGTCTACAAACATTTCAAATATTTTGATACTTTGACAGTGATTATATACACTAATCGTATGGAGCCATACTGAAACTAAAAAAAACTGTTCCAATCTAGCTCAACCAAATAGAAATAGGAATCTAGAAAAAATTGGAATATTCTGAACTTGCTCAACTAAAAATAATCATTATGATTAATATACATATAATTATGTTACTGGAAATGTATGAAATCTAGGAATTCTATACGAATCCTAGGAAATGTATACAATTCCGAAGCTATTTAGGAAATGTATAAAATATTATTCAAACACTATTTAATACATAAATGCCCTAGGAAATGTGTAAAACTCCTAGGAATTGTATATAGTTCCAATATCGGATTAAGAAATGTATGAAAATAATGCTTTCTGTAATAAAACACATTGTTAAAATGAGAATAGTCACTCATTGAGACAACAACAACAACCTAACCTAACCTAACTTTTTTTTTTAACCTAACCTAACCCCATTAATATCTCAAATATTTTATATTTCCGATTGCTATTTAGGAAATGTGTCTAATATAATTTGTCTTACACATTTTTGTGCAATTTTAGGAATTACATACATTTTTGCATACAATGACGGGTTACATACATTTCTGGTAACATATACATTCACACAATGACCAACATTGTCATAACACATATTTCATAGCACAGTGTGACATTATACCGCACTTAAAAACACTTAAACCCGCACTTTATGCATGCTTTTCTGTGACTTAAATAGTCGATTATTGCACAAGGTTTTTTAACTTCACGCTACAATAATCTTCTATTTCACGGAAAAGATAAGAAAGCATGCGGGCTTATGTCACACTGACAGCTATAAAATAATATACGATACTCGTGACTTAAGTACTTATTATTTATTATTGCACGGCGTGAAGTTAGCACCCGAGCACAGTGTGTGACATATGTATGTTATGCAAGATTGAGTGATTCCTTTTTCGTTTAATAAACAATTTTAAATTATGCTATAGAAGAAAGGTTAGTTAAGTCTATTTAACATCATTTTTAAGACTACCCCTGACTTAAAAAGAAGATAGATAAACACTTTATTTGCACACCAATAATACAAAAAGTACGTTAAGGTGTAAACACTTTAAGATTGTTTAAAAAACTAAAAGAACTGACTTCAAACGTCGTGCTACTGAAAGTAGCCAGTAGACGCAGTAACTATTATATAATCTGTGCCTATGCATGTCGTCAAGGTATATAAATCCATCGTAATACAAATGTTGATATATTAATAAGTTATTTTTCAAAAAAAATAAAACCGACTTCATAACCACAAAAAGGCACTCAAAAGCGAAAAATAATTTACTTAAAATTATTATAAGCGTTACCCACGTCTCTATTTGAAGTCGGTGCCAGCCAAGTCTAATAGGTAGTAGATAGATAATACCTACGAGTACATGTATCTACCTACTTACTAACCTACATGTACCTACCTACTACTACTACATACATAGCATCTATCTAATATCCAATAGACTTGGCTGGCACCGACTTCAAATAGAGACGTGGGTAACGCTTATAATAATTTTAAGTAAATTATTTTTCGCTTTTGAGTGCCTTTTTGTGGTTATGAAGTCGGTTTTATTTTTTTTGAAAAATAACTTATTTTACCCTTTTTAGTGCAAAAAAAGTTTTAATGAAATTACATGCATCTATTAAATTTCGTGTCTGGGCCGTTATACACTGACGGATATATACTTTTTGAAAATTTCAAGTGTGTACCTATAACGGTTAAGAAGATACAGATCTGTAAAGTGCGCACATATAGACACACGGACGGACGGACGGACGAACAGACAACAAAGTCTCAGAAAGTGTTCATTTGGTAGCCTTTGGGTTCGGAACCCTAAAAAAATTGACTTTAAATGCCGCGCTAAAGTGAAAATATTCACTAGTAATAATGATGTCATCAAGGTCTCATAGGACAATGTCCAAAATGGCCCTGTGCAATAAAAGCATCTGACACACGATAATTAATTGTCTATTTTATTACAATAATTCCAAATACTTTTATAACACGGACTAGTTGTATTCCAAAATGAATATAAAAAAGTATTATTTGCGATTATTAACATTAATTGCCGCCATATGGCTAACAGGGTACTGAATCACTCTTCTACGTTATAAGAGGCACTTCCCTATATTGTGGATACCCGAATTATGTAAGCACTGTGTAGCCAACCTAACAACGGAAAGTATTATTTACGTAGTAACTATTATATAATATGTGGTTTTATGCTTATAATTTTTTTTTGCTGTGTTGATTGGTACAAAGTACGTTCATGATTCTGAGTTATTTAATTATGTATGCAGTGTCGCGGGACTGAAATGGCCGCCATCTTCGCCAAATGTCATGTCATGTCAAAAAATATTAGGTATGTTTAAAAAAGTTTGCACTCTAACAAGACTTTGCCCGGTAGAACATTCCTGTGAAGACAAATTATTTATATTTATACATAATTATTTATTATAATTATTAATATATAATTATTTATTGAGGGCCCGGTGGCGTAATTGGGAGAACAGTCGGCTTTGATGCCGTGGTACCGAGTTCAAACCGCCGTGCACCAATGAATTTTTCTATCGAAAAATATATGTGCGCTTCTCACAGTGGCCCTCCGGTGAAGGAAAACATCGTTAAGAAACCAATAACCCCCGCATGGTGGTAGAACATATCTAGTGTCCGCCTGGCCAGCTACCACCCTCATGTCAGAAAATCTGTCGCCAAACATCTAATGTGTTCCGGCAGCTATCCTTGAGAGCCAGTTCCCATTCTAGTCCACTTCTCTATCTTCGACCGCATCATCACTTAGCAACAGGTGAGATAGTGGTCAAACGCTTGCCTATAAGATATTACAAAAAAAAATTCCCCACCTTTATTTCTATCTCGCTCACAGTTACCGTAAGAATATCTTATATGCAATAGCAACCTCCATTGTGTATAATCTTCTTGGGACTGTTCTACTAAAACTAGTACAATCTCCTATGTTTGGGGTATTTATCTCCATATCTCTGGTGATACTAATCAGATCTCGATAAAATTAAAATGGGACCACCTCGGAAACGTATCCTACCAATTAAAAAAAGAATCATTTGAATCCGTTCACAATTGATGGAGAAATCGCGTAACATACACACAAAAAAAAAAAAACATACAGACGAATTGAGAACCTCCTCCTTTTTTGTGAAGTCGGTTAAAAAAAGCTGCGACTGGTACTCTGCATCTGGGTCACGCTCATGCAACCCGGCTGGTGGAGCCTGGTGATGATAATGTTATTTATTTTGTAGATCTAAAGCAGACATTGGCCTGATCGGTCTCGCCGTCATGGGCCAGAACCTGATCCTTAACATGAACGACCATGGATTTGTCGTCTGCGCATATAACAGGACCACTTCAAAGGTAATTATTTTTAATAAAATCTTTTTAATGGCAGAACCGACACTGTCAATTATTCAGCTGTGAAATATAATAGAAAAGCAACAAATCTTCATTTAGATGAACATTAGTAGTTCATATGATTTAGGACTGTTGCCATTAAAAATTTGAAAAAAATTTGATTGTATTATGTATATAAATGTTGCAAATCACATATTTAATAATGTTTAAAAACTATATATTATTTTTTAATAAAAATAAAACCGACTTCATAACCATTTAATTTTTTTCGAAAATTAATTTATTTTACCCTTTTTTGTGTAAAACAAGTTTAATTAAATTACATGCATCTATACAATTTCGTTTCTGGGCCGTTATACACTGACGGATATATACTTTGTGAACATTTCAAGTATGTATGTACCTATTACGGTTAAGAAGATACAGATCTGTAAAGTGCGCACATATAGATACACGGACGGACGGACAGACGGACGGACGGACGAACGGACAGCAAAGTCTCAGAAAGTGTTCATTTGGTACCCTTTGGGTTCGGAACCCTAAAAAATTGACTTCAAATGCCGCGCTAGTGAAAATATCCACTAGTCATAATGATGTCATCAAGGTATCAATGGACAATGTCCAAAATGGCCCTGTGCAATAAAAGCATCTGACACACACGATAATTAATTGTCTACTTTATTACTATAATTCCAAATACTTTTATAACACGGACTACTTGTATTCCAAAATAAATATTAAAAGTATTATTTGCGATTATTAACATTAATGGCCGCCACGGAGAATAGTCTCTACTCTTGGATCGCCGCCATATGGCCGCCATCTTCGCCAAACGTCATGTCATGTCAAAAAATATTAGGTATGCTGAAAAACGTTGCACCCTAACAAAACTTTTCCCGGTAGAACATCCCTGTGAAGACAAATTAATTCTCCCCACCTTTGTTTCTATCTCGCTCACAGTTACCGTAAGAATATCTGTCAAAAACCAAAATCAGCGAGAAGAAAGATGCAAAAACATTATACAAGGTCAAATTTTTTAGTCTTCAAAAGTATATGCAATAGCAACCTCCATTGTGTATAATCTTCTTGGGACTCTTCTACTAAAACCAGAACATTCTCCTATGTTTGAGGTATTTATCTCCATATCTCTGGAGATACTTATCAGATCTCGATAAAATTAAAATGGGACCACCTCGGAAACGTATCCTACCTATTAAAAAAAGAATCATTTGAATCCGTTCATAATTGACGGAGAAATCGCGTAACATACACACAAAAAAAACATACAGACGAATTGAGAACCTCCTCCTTTTTTGTGAAGTCGGTTAAAAACAACCAACTTCCACGGCCCGCGAGTCAATTCTTTGGAGACACTTATCAAATTTTGAAGAAATTACAATGGGACCAACTCGGAAATGTACCCTACCGTTTAAAAAAATAATCATTCAACTCGGTTCACAATTGATATAGTAATCGCGTACAACATACATTAAAAAAAAATACAGATGAAATGAGAACCTCCTCTTTTTTAGGGTTCCGTACCCAAAGGGTAAAACGGGACCCTATTACTAAGACTCCGCTGTCCGTCTGTCTGTCTGTCTGTCCGTCTGTCACCAGGCTATAGCTCATTAACCGTGATAATTAGACAGTTGAAATTTTCACAGATGGTTTATTTCTGTTGCCGCTAGAACAACAAATACTAAAAACAAAATAAAGTTATAAATCAAAGGGGGTCCCCATACAAAGAACGTGTTTTTAAACGCCATCTATCTAATTAGTTTCGGCAAAATGACAGAGATGGCGCTAGTAAACGAGCCCCGTCTTTCTAGATCGCGACCAAACCAAATATTTATTTATTTATTAGGTGCATATTACAGTATACAGAACATACATTTTAAATAACATATACATAAGTGAAATCGAACGATTCTGTAGACCAAAGTTACATGCACACAACATGGATTTACAGTGTTGAAAACTTGATCAAACATTAAACATTAACTTATATACCATTACAAATTTTTGTGATTCAATTTTAATAAATTAATACGAATACAATATTTATGTTCCGAAGATTAAATGCATTTAATAATAGTCATACCTAAGAATTGAATACCTAAGAAAGAATGTCAACTAAGATTAAAAATTAAAATTATCATTTAGCATACATATAGTCATAGCATTGAATACATTTAAATAGAAAATAGCAATATATACAAATAGTGAATTAAAATTAAGTAAAAATACAGTTTTAAAAATTATTAATTCAATGACATAAATAACGCAAAAAACAGATCATTTGATAAAATACAACATGAATATCATGTTGTAGTAAGAGTATTTGATATAACATTATATACTGCGTTTTTAAATTGATTGAGACCAATACCGAAAATATCTAGATCAACAATTTTATCATCATCATGGTCTTTATCGGAGGGCTTGGACGCACGGACGACAGCGCGGTGCAGGTCGTTGAAAGATCGTCACATGCGTGGGATGGGACCATTCCACGATATATTGATTCTATACGTACCTACATTAAATATACGAGGAACCCTACTTGGTAATATCAATTAATCAAATATTTGAGATTGAAACTCTGTTACGTTTCGTATTGTGCGTAACCCTCCCTAAGTGTGCGATAAGAAACGTGATGCTGATTCGCACTTGGCCAGTTTTATTTGGAAGTCGGTTGATAACAGGACCTCATCCAAGTTTCATACATTTTTGGCGCCTGTTACCCTGATATTTAAAAGATGTAGATCTAGATAAGTCTCTAATGCCCTGTTGTATAATTTTAGTGATCACTGCCATTCAAACCGACAAGAACCTATTTCAAATATATAATAAACTGGCCAAGTGCAAGTCGGACTCGCACTCGTAGGGTTCCGTACCACACTACAGTATTTTATAAGATCGAGCAAAAAATACCACTATCATTTTTCGCCAGCAAATAATAATAATTAATAAACATTTTATTTCTTATAACGCCATCTAACGTCTAACAAAGGTGTTAGGGATCGACATTTCAGTATAACGCCATCTATGGGACGTTTACCTAACTAAGCGTTCATAGATGGCGTGTAATGCCGAAAAAAACACGTTTCTTGTATGTATTATTTTTAACTTTATTCTGTTTTTAGTATTTGTTGTTATAGCGGCAACAGAAATACATCATCTGTGAAAATTTCCACTGTCTAACTATCGCGGTTCATGAGATACAGCCTGGTGACAGACGGACAGACAGACAGATAGACAGACAGACAGACGGACAGCGGAGTCTCATTAATAGGGTTCCGTTGGTACCCTTTGGGTACGGATCCCTAAAAACTGACTAAGTGGTGGTACTGCCCCAGGCGGACCAGCCGAAGTCCTACCACTAAACTATAAGTACAATCATAGTCATATAACCTTAGTCTCTAGCTGAGTTGGTAAAGATGAATTGTTTCACAGGTAAAGGAATTCCTAGAGAATGAGGCGAAAGGCACCAATATCATCGGAGCATTCTCCGCTGAGGAATTTGTTAGTAGTTTGAAGAAGCCCAGAAGAATCATGTTGCTCGTAAAAGGTACGTTTTTGGATAAATTGTTAAATATATCTATATAATATTCTTAGCGACCTGAAGTGAAGAAGGCTAAAAAAATAAACACTATCACAATACCCACAGCTATATAATGCCACAGAACCTCAACATAATAAGAATAAACACTATCACAATACCCACAGCTATATAATGCCACAGAACCCCAACATAATAACACTTACATAATGTGTCTAAGCTAACAACATAACCACGACGTCCGAACATTACGACGGCCTAAGGAAGACTGACCCTGATACCCGCTCGCTGTCCGCTTTTATACTATCGAGCCCAGTCGCAGCGTGAGGGTAGTTGGAAATCTTCTAAAAATATATTATACAAGCGAATTTTCGGGTATTATCCTTAAATGTACCCAACGAAGTTTCTCGTGGGCTGCCTAGGTTACAATATCCTTGAAGTACGAAGAACCCATGAACAACTTGTTTCTATGTGCAAAATTATCCGCGGGAGGATAGATTCCCCTGATCTTCTCATCGAGCTGCTTCGGTTCAATGTTCCTAACAATTACTGCCGTATCCGAAAACACAGGTTGTTTTCGGTACCAGCACACCGCACTCGCTATCCCGCGCACTCTGGCGACGCTCAATGCTCTCCTGGACTCAAACCCTGATTGTGACTTGCTAGCGGACGAATGGATGATGATTTCTTGACAACTGAAAATTAATAGCGTGGAATTAAAGTCGGTTCTTTTTAGTTTTTGAAACGATCTTATTATATATAAGACTAGCTGTACCCCGCGGCTTCGCTTGCGTTAATAACAACTTTTTTTTCTTCATAAGAACCATCTACTGACGATAAAAAACACAACAAAAAAAGAATAAGCGAAATAGGTCCAGCCGTTCACGCGTGATGACGTGACCAAGGACAATTGGGATTCATTTTTAACCGACTTCAAAAAAAGGAGGAGGTTTCTCAATTCGACCGTATATATATTTTTTTTTTTTTTTTTTTTTTTTTTTATGTTTGTTCGCGGATAACTTCGTCGTTTATGAACCGATTTCGATTATTCTTTTTTTGTTCGAAAGGAGCTATCCCAAGTGTGGTCCCATGGTAATTTTATCGAGGTATGATAAGTATCTCCAGAGATATTGAGATAAACATCTCAAAATTGGTACTGAAAATGAATAGCGCGGCATTGAAGTCGGTTGTTTTTTAGTTTTTAAACGATATTATTATATATAAGAAGATTATATAATTTGGATTTGAACAATTTCAATATTAGTATTATGTTTCTTTGAAGTGTTTCACACTTTATATTTTTTTGTAAATTGTTAAACACAATCCAAAATTTCATCGTACCGACGGGACTTGAACCCGCAACCTCCGGAATAACGTAAAGCACCGGAACATGTTATTCCGGAGGTTGCGGGTTCAAGTCCCGTCGGTACGATGAAATTTTGGATTGTGTTTAACAATTTACAAAAAAATATTAGTATTAGTTAATATTCTGTTTAAGATGATATTTAAAATGTAAGTAATTAGAGTGATTGGCTAGGACCGTTCTAATTATGTAAATAAATAAATAAAAATAAATAAATATCAAAATCATATATAAATAATAAGATCGTTTAAAAAACTAAAAATAACCGACTTCAATGTATTGTACTATTCATTATTCTGTGGCTGCGCTATTAATTTTCAGTACCAAGTGAGGTGTTTAGCTCCATATTGCTGGAGATACTTATCAGACCTCGATAAACCATGGTACCACACTTGGAATATCTCCTTTCCAACAAAAAAGAATTATCAAAATCGGTTCATAAACAACGAAGTTATCCGCGAACAAACATAAAAAAACCGGCAAAGTCGAGTTGGACTCGCCCACCGAGGCTTCCGTACCAACGTTGGTAGGTACCAATTAAGCTAAACCTCTAAATTGTATGAGCGCTCATATAACTCAGAGGCCTATCTTAATTGGCTGAAACTATGTATGTATGGGGACACCCTTTAATTTTTAACTTTATTTATTTTTTGGAATTTTTCCTTTATTTGTGCTATAAGACCTTGCTTCTTGCCAAATTTTATGATTCTAGGTCAACGAGAACTACCCTATAGGTTTTCGATCCAAAACCTATAGGGTACTTCCGGTCGACCTAGAATTGTCAATTTTGGTCACAAGCAAGGTCTTACAACACAAGCAAAGGAAAAATTCCGAAAAATAAAAAAAGTTGAAAATTAAAGGTGCATTTTGGTACTTACAAGTTTTCGCGAAAATCTAAATTTGCCCATATCTTTTTATCGTATTGACTCAGGACCTTGATTTTTATACACCTAATAGGGACTATAGACTTCAGTATCTGGTATAAATTTCAACTTGCTAGGTCCACCCGTTCCTGAGAAAATTGGTGGTGACACACGGACAGACAGACAGACAGACGTACAAGAAAGTGATCTTATAAGGGTTCCTTTTTTTACCTTTTGAGGTACGGAACCCAAAAAAAATATGTATATATACGGTCCAATTGAGAAACCTTTTTTTGAAGTCGGTTTACAAATAGTAATGCTATATCTCTCTCCGTATATTATAATGATCTGCTTAAAAAAAACAAAATAAGTGCTATATGTTGGCGTTACAACTCTCTGAAAATAAATTGTAATGTTGATGATGAAAAAATGCAATCAAATTCTTAACAAATGAAAAAGCTTTTACCAAAGAGTTTCTTTTTATTTCATGTAAAACAATATATCTTTGTCAACTAGTGACATGGGAGTTTTGGCGGGAACGTGTAATAGCGTCTGTCGCTGTGCTCTCATTATATTTTTTCCTGAAACTTGTGTTCTTCCGCGAGTTAATCCTAACTTCCTAACTAATATTATAAATGCGAAAGTAACTATGTCTGTCTGTCTGTCTGTCTGTCTGTCTGTCTGCCTGTGTCACTTCCACGCCAAAACCACTGAACCGATTGAAATGAAATTTGGTACACAGATAGTCTTGAGCCTGAGAACAGACATAGGCTACTTTTTAATGCGAAAAGAGGGTTGTAAGGGGTTGAAAGGGGGGATGTAAAGTTGTATGGAAGTATCGTCATTTTAGAAGCTAGAAGCTTCAAACTTATTTTGTAGACTGTTAATTTGATATAAATAAATATGACATTAAAAGTTTGTAAAAGTTTAACCCTCAAGGGTGTAAAAATAACAATAGGGAATAGGGGATGAAAGTTTGTATGAAAATATGTAAGGTTTATGTTAATGTTCGACTGAACCGATTAAAATGGAATTTGGTACACAGATAGTCTAGAGTCTTAGTAAGGACATAGGCTACTTTTTAATGCGAAAAGAGGGTTGTAAGGGGTTGAAAGGGGGGATGAAAATTTGTATGGAAGTATCGTCATTTTTAGAGCTTGAAGCTTGAAACTTATTGTTTAGGCTAATGATTCGATATAAATTAATGAGGGGAGGGAGGGTGGAAGTGAGGGGAAGGAGAAAGGGGGAGAGAGAAAGGGGAGGTGGAAAGGGTAGTGGAGAGGGAAGTGAGGGAAGGGAAGTGGGGGGAAGAGAGACGGCGAGGGGAGGGAAAGTGGAGGGAAGAGAGAGGGGAGGGGAAGTGGGGGGAAAGGGGGGGAGAGGGAAGTGAGGAGAAAGGGGGATGGAGGGAAGAGAGAGAGGGAGAGGGGAGGGGGAGGCTGAGGGAAGTGAGGACGAAAGAGGTGGAGGGAAGAGAGAGGGAGAGGGGAAGGGGATTTGCGCGGCGTGGTACGGTGCGGTGTAGGTGGGATACGCATGTGTCTTATTTGTAAAATAATTAGCCTAAATATTTAAAAAATGCTACCCAAAGACACTATTACACGCGGACGAAGTCGCGGGCACAGCTAGTGTGTAATAAATGTGGATTATTAATGATTAAGTGCATGTGAATGTGTGCGAGGTTAGGGAAACAGCACAATGTTAAAAAACATGCGATTTGCGTTCTCACCAAAATTTCAATGAAAAACTTCAGTAAAGTCCACATTTTTACTTATGACTTGGACTAGACTTTGACTTTAACTTGACTTGAAATGTGACTTTGACCCCCCTTTATGACTTAATATTGTAAAGGGCTTCTTGACGTTGGCTTCGGCTCCGTCAATGCCTTCCAGAGGACCGGGCGAATTACGACCCGACAGATTACACTTATTATTATGTATAATTTATTGAATTATGTACTTAATAATATTCAAACCCCATTGAAATACACTATTCATCAAGATGCGGGCGCAAATGTAGTGCCTAGTGCCGTACGAATAAATCATAAGTCAGTGCCAGTTTATTGAATAGGTCTACAATAGGCATGATGACAGTATCAAAAAATCGAAGATTTGATGATTCTAAGGGAAAATACATATTAAAACAATTTAAACAACTAGTTTCGTTTTATATAAAAAATTTAGATCGTTAAGATTTTCAATAAAATAATCATTAATATATTGCAATCGGCCGCCAATTTGATTGAAACACCAACCACGGCGCATGACGTCACGCCTATGTCCTATTATGAGGTTTTTAAAAATCAACACCAACACCAATATTATAAATGCGAAAGTCAGTTTGTTTATTTGTTTGTTTGTTTGTTTGTTTGTTTGTTTGTTTGTGACTTCTTCACGGTCAAACGGCTTGACCGATTTGGCTGAAATTTTGTACAAAGATAGTACATAAGGCAGAATAGGATATAGGATACTTTTTTTTTGGCTATCGAGTCAGGGGGTCCAGATATTTTCATTTGAATTTTGTAAATATAAGACTTCTTCTCGAATAAACGGCTTGACCGATTTGCCTGAAATTTTGTATGAATACATGTCATAGGGCAGAAAAGGATATAGGATACTTTTTTTCTGGCTGTCGAGTCAGGGGGTCCAGATATTTTAAATTGATTTCGTAAATAAAGGACCTCTTCTCGAATAAACGGCTGGGACGATTTGCTTGAAATGTTGTATAAAGACAGTTCATAAGGCAGAATAGAGTATAGAATACTTTTTTTCTGGCTATCGAGTCAGGGGGTCCAAATATTTTTAATTGAATTAAGTAAATATAAGACCTCTTCTCGAATAAACGGCTTGACCGATTTGCCTGAAATTTTGTATGAATACATGTCATAGGGCAAAATAAGATATAAGATACTTTTTTTCTGGCTGTCGAGTCAGGGGGTCCAGATATTTTTAATTGAATTAAGTAAATATAAGACCTCTTCTCGAATAAATGGCTTAACCGATTTGCCTGAAATGTTGTATAAAGACAGTTCATAGGGTAGAATTGGATATATGATACTTTTTTTTGGCTATCGAGTCAGGGGGTCCAGATATTTTTAATTGAATTTTGTTAATATAAGACTTCTTCTCGAATAAACGGCTTGACCGATTTGCCTGAAATTTTGTATGAATACATGTCATAGGGCAGAAAAGGATATAGGATACTTTTTTTCTGGCTGTCGAGTCAGGGGGTCCAGATATTTTTAATTGAATTTTGTAAATATAAGACCTCTTCTCGAATAAAGGGCTTGACCGATTTGCTTGAAATGTTCTATAAAGACAGTTCATAAGGCAGACTAAAATATAGAATACTTTTTTTTTTGGCTATCGAGTCAGGGGGTCCAGATATTTTTAATTGAATTTTGTAAATATGAGACCTCTTCTAGAATAAACTGTTAGACCGATTTGCCTGAAATGTTGTATAAAGACAGTTCATAGGGCAGAATAGGATATCGGATCATTTTTTTTAGCTATCGAGTCTGAGTGTTTAGGTTTTTTTTATTGAATTTTGTGAATGTGTGGCCTCTTATCAGCTCAACAGCTTGACCGATTCAGCTGAAATTGTATACATATTTCAGTTCATATTGCATAGAATCACATAGGATACTATTTTTCTGGCAGTCGAGTCCAGGTGTCCAGAATTTTTAAATTGAACTTTGTAAATGTGTGGCCAACTCTCGGTCAAACGGGTTAACAATTCAAGCTGAAATTTTGTGCACAGACAGTCAAAAAGACATAGAAGGACAACGAATACTTTTGTTTTGGGTGGAAATTTCGGTTGTCTATATTTTTATTATAGAATTTTGTTAATGTGTGGCCTTTTTTCGGCCAAAAGGCTTGACCGATTCTGATGAAATTTTGTACAAAGATATTTAATAGGGCATAAAAGGGCAAAGAATACTTTTTTTCGGCAGTTAAGTGCGGGTGTCTATATTTTTTGTTAACTTTACATAGACTTTGCATAATCATAAAAGTTTGACCTTAGGTTCATCTATAAAGACTAAACTTAATAAGTGCCTTAATTAGGCCATAAAACTGTCAGGGTCATTAAAAGTCATCAAACTTTACGCGATGCCTTTGCTTGCCCAACGTGTTTTATCTGCTTTGTAGAAAGTGTTTCAAAAACATTCGTGTTTTAACAGGTGGTCATCGGTGTTGACTTAGTAGGTTACAAAAACTGTCAGGGTCATAAAACGTAAAAATGTTCGCGCTCACATCGCTCGCGCAGTGATAGCACTCGCTGCGCTCGCGCAATAATTTGTTTGATCTACTTTGTAGGTAATAATTCAGCATTTTTGTATTTTAATAGCCACATTCATCAAAACGAGTCATAAATTGGAACACTAATTGGAACTTTCAATAATCATACTGATTTTTTACCTTAAAATTAGTGGATATCAAGTTTAACCTTAGGGTATCGGTGTTGAATAAGCTGGTCATAAAAATTGTCGGGGTCATAACCTTATGAAATGGTCATAAAATGACGTAAACATTTTCGAGCTCGCTTCGCTCGCGCATTGATAGCGCTCGCTGTGCTCGCGCAAAACTTTGTTTTATCTACTTTGTAGGTAATATTTCAGCATTTTTTGTATTTTAATAGCCAAATGAATCAAAACGAATTTATAAATTGAAATAGTCCAACCTTCAATAATCATAATGATTTTTACCTTAAAATAAGTGGATATCAAGTTTAACCTTAGGGTCATCGGTCTTGACTTAGAAGGTCATAAAAACTGTCAGGATCATAAAAAGACGGCAAAATTTTTCGCGCTCGCTTCGCTCGCGCAAACTTTTCTTTTATCTCCTTTGCAGGTAATATTTCAGCATTTTTGTATTTTTATAGCCACATGCATCAAATCGAAGCCATAAATTGAAATAGTACAACCTTCAATAATCATAATGATTAATAACCTTAAAATAAGTGGATATCAAGTTTAACTTTTGTGTCATCAGTGTTGACTTAGTAGGTCATAAAAACTGTCAGGGTCATAATAGGTCGTAACATTTTTTCGCGCTCGCTTCGCTCGCGCATTGATGGCCCTCGCTGCGCTCGCGCAAACATTTCTTTTATCTACTTTGCAGGTAATATTTCAGCATTTTTTGTATTTTAATAGCCAGATGCATCAAAACGAAGCTATAAATTGAAACAGTACAACCTTCAATAATCATAATGATGAATAACCTTAAAATAAGTGAATATCAAGTTTAACTTTTGTGTCAGCAGTGTTAACTTAGTAGGTCATAAAAACTGTCAGGGTCATAAAAGGTTGTAAAAATTTTTCGCGCTCGCTTCGCTCGCGCAGTAATATTGCTTGCTACGCTCGCGCAGTAATAGCGCTCGCTCTGGTTGCGCAAGCATATTTCAGCAACTTTTGTATTTAAATAGCCTTATTCATCAAAACGAGTCATATTTGGAACAGTACAACCTTCAATAATCATAATATTTTTTTACCTTAAAATAAGTGGATATCAAGTTTAACCTTAGGGCCATCAGTGTTGTTTTAGAAGGTCATAAAAACTGTCAGGGTCATAAAAAGACGTAAAAAGTTTCGCGCTCGCTATGCTCGCGCAAACTTTTGTTTTATCTACTTTGTAGGTCATATTTCAGCATTTTTGTATTTTAATAGCCACATGCATCAAAACGAGTTTTTAAATTGAAACAGTACAACCTTCAATAATCATAATAATTATTAACCTTAAAATGAGTGGATATCAAGTTTAACCTTTGTGTCATCGGTCTTGACTTAGTAGGTCATAAAAACTGTCAGGGTCATAAAAGGTCGTAAAAATTTTTCGTTCTCGCTTTGCTCGCGCAGTGATAGCGCTTACTACGCTCGCGCGGTAATATTGCTCGCTACGCTCGCGCAAACATTTGATTATCTATTTTGCAGGTAAAATTTCACCATTTTTAGTATTTTAATAGCCACATGCATCAAAACGAGTTTATAAATTGAAACAGTACAACCTTCAATAATCATAATGATTTGTTACCTTAAAATAAGTGGATATCAAGTTTAACCTAAGGGTCATCGGTCTTGACTTAGGTAGGTCATAAAAACTGTCAGGGTCATAAAAAGACGTAAAAATTTTTCGCGCTCGCTGCGCACGCGCAAACATTTGTCATCAGTGTTAACTTAGCAGGTCATAAAAACTGCCAGGGTCATGAAAGGTCGTAAAATAGTCGTGGTCGTGTAATAGTCGGTATTTTATAATCAAGGTCGTAAACATTTTTCGCGCTCGCTTTGCTCGCGCAGTGATAGCGCTTACTACGCTCGCGCAGTAATATTGCTCGCAACGCTCGCGCAAACATTTGTTTTATCTACTTTGCAGTGAATATTTCAGCATTTTTTGTATTTTAACAGCCACATGCATCAAAATGAAGCCATAAATTGAAACAACCTTCAATAATCATAATGATTAATAACCTTACAATAAGTGAATATCAAGTTTAACTTTTGTGTCAGCAGTGTTAACTTAGTAGGTAATAAAAACTGTCAGGGTCATAAAAGGTCGTAAAAATTTTTCGCGCTCGCTTCGCTCGCGCCGTAATATCGCTCGCTCTGGTCGCGCAAGCATTTGTTATATCTACTTTGTAGGTAATATTTCAGCATTTTTGTATTTTAATAGCCACATGCATCAAAACGAGTTTATAAATTGAAACAGTACAACCTTCAATAATCATAATGACCTTGGTTAGGTTTACCAAGTACCAAGTAATGATTAATGATTTTAACAATAGACGATTTCGAGTTCGTCCTAAGAGTCATCTGTATTGACTTGATTATTAGGTCATTAAACTATCAGAGCTATAAAAAGTCATAAAAAATGTTCACTCGCCCAATAATAGCGCTCGCTACGCTCGCGCAGCACCTTATTTTCTTTGTAAGAAATGTTTCAGGAATGTTGTTGTGGTGAGTGAAAAATTTAAACAGCACAACTTATATATTTTATTATATATTGTATACCTAACCAAAATGATTAATGACTTTAACAATAGAGAATATTGAGTTCGACTTTGAGGGTCATCTATGGTGACTTGGCCTAAGAGATCATCGATCTAGACCTCAATGGTCATAAAGACACAAATAACGCGGGTGAAGCCGCGGGTAACAGCTAGTGTTATTATATTTTGGCAAACCCATGTGTATTCATTGTCACAGATTATATAATAGTTACTACGTTAAGTATGTCATTAACATTATGCGTGACGTCACAGCCGACGCCAAGACACATGTGAGCTGTTTTTGCGCACTATTGAAAAAATATTAGTAAAATGGCTTTAAACTTCCTTAAACTTAAGTTAATTACCGAAATAAAGGTTTATTCGTGAATACTAAATGTGTTCCCACATTATGGAAGAGGATTTCAAAATCTATCGTCACGCCTATTGTAATGAAAATCTTGTATTATCCTATTGTAATTTTAAATTAAATAAACTTAATTAATTTTCATTTTTTAAATTGTGTTTGTAATAGCTGGCGCGGCTGTCGACGCAATGATCAATAGTTTGTTGCCCCTGCTGGAAACTGGTGACATCGTCATCGATGGTGGAAACTCTCAGTACACGGATACCCAGCGCTGGTGCAAGGATCTGCAGCCTAAAGGATTACTTTATGTCGGCATGGGGGTTCGTATCCAAAAAATATTAAAATATTGAGTCATTTAAAATTAAATTCATTTAAAAATATAAAAATGCAATTTAATAATTAAGATAGTTTAATAATTAATGATCGTACAAAACGAAAAAACCGACTTCACATGCCGCGATAGTCTAAGTACTGGCTAGTTATAATCATGTCATCTAAGTATACAAATTTGCTTTTGTTGTTTATCTCCATATCTCCGGAGGTAATTGTCATAGCTCGATAAAATTTGAATGGCACCAAACGGGAGGCATAATTTCTCAAACAATTTTTTTTTTTTAAACGGTTAAGATTTGACAGAGTTCTGAGGTAACAAACATTAAAAATAAGAAAAAAATACAGTCGAATTGAAAACCTCCTCCTATTTTGTGATGCTGGTTAAAAACTAAAACAACCGACTTCCATGCCGCGCGAGTCAGTTTCAGTAGCAAGTTTGAGACGTTTATCTCCATATCTCTGAATATACTAATCAGATCTCGATGAAATTACAATGGTACCACCCTTGCTGTATCTCCTTTCCAACAAAAAATAATCATCAAAATCGGTTCATAAACGACGGATGTTATCCGCAAACACACATAAAAAAAATACGAATAATATGTCGAATTGAAAAACCTCCTTCTATTTTGAAGTTGGTTTGAAATAATGAGCAATTTAAAATGAATTTCATTTAAAAATATAAAAATTTAAAATAAAAAAAATTGTCTACACTCTACACCCGCTGTGCTTTTGATGCAAATTTCCTGAACTGTGTCTCTGTCAAAAGCGTCATAGCGTATCTTTGTTTATTTTTTTTAACCGGCTTTACAAAAAAAAGAAGGAGGTTCTCAATTCGACTGTTTTTTTTATGTTTGTTACCTCAGAACTCTGTCAAATCTTAACCGATTTGAAATTTCATTTTTGTTTGAGAGATAATGCCTCCCGTTTGGTCTCATTCAAATTTTATCGAGCTATGACAATTATCTCCGGAGATATGAAGATAAACAACATAAGCAAATTTGTATACTTTGATGACATGATTATAACTAGCCAGTACTTTGACTATCGCAGCATGTGAAGTTGGTTTTTTCGTTTTATACGATCATGAATGATTTTCCGGCGAAATCGTTTATTTTTTTATTACTAAGCAAAAGTTGTCGAAATAACGAATTATAGAATTCAAAGGAAATAAACCAGAATGTATAATATAGAAAGTTATTTAAGTGACAGAATACAATGTGTTGAGATACCAACCTTTGCAGGGAACAAAAAAATCACGTGCCGATCTACATATAAAAAGAATATTCGCGGTGTGCCACAGGGCAGTATTCTGGGTCCTTTACTCTTTCTTCTATATATAAATGACCTCCCCGATATATTAACTAATCACAAGTGTGTATTATATGCTGACGACACTACTCTACTGATAGAAGGCAATAATGACTTAATAAAATTTGAAAATGACATTAATGAAGCATTAAGTTTGGTAATTGCATGGCTAAAATATAATGATTTACGGATAAATATAAGCAAGACGAAAATAATTCAATTTCAAACCTATAACAGTCGCCCTGATCTCCTGAATATTAATCATGACAATGACGTTCTGAAAGTAGTAGACTCAGCAACTTTTCTACTTCACTTAGTGCCTATCACGGCTATGTCTCCTCTTTGTTAAGGCATGGTCTGATAATCTGGGGTAACTCTGTGGACACCATTTTAGCATTTAGAGCACAAAAAAAATGTGTGAGAGCACTCTGTGCAGCTGATCATTTAGACAGCTGCAAACCTCTTTTTCAACGTCATAATATATTACCTTTGCCATCCCTCTATATCTATGAAATATGTCTTTTCGTCGATCGACATAGCTCTCTATTTGAATTTCGCAATGACGCAGCTGGTAGAAAAAACTACAGAAGGAAATTTAAATTAAACATACCACACCAAAGGATTCAACATTATAGTAAAAATGTATATTGTATGGCGATACAGTTATATATATACGTAAGTTGCCTGACATACTAAAATACTTATCCATTTTTAAATTCAAATCCAGACTGTTCAGACTCTTAATTGACAAATGTTACTACTCGGTTACAGAATTTCTAGATGACAAAACATTAAACCAATACTTTTCAAATTTTTAATCGTCTCGACATATATCAATATTTTATTTTATTTTTATTTATTTTTCCTTTTCTTACATGGTATCCCGGATTTGACATTTAATTTAATTTCACTTTTGACATCTGATCTGACTGACAGTGACATTTGATTATTTTGAGCATGATTTGTTTTTTTTTAAATTCCTATCTTTGATTGTACCACAATCTGACAAATAAATATTAAAAAAAAAAAAATGTGCGATATCCTACTATCCTACTAATATTATAAAGGCGAACGTTTGTGAGTATGTGTGTTACTCCTTCACGCTAAAACTACTCAACCGATTGAGCTGAAATTTGGTATGTAGATAGCCTAGACCCTGGAATAGCACATAGGGTACTTTTTATCCCGATATTCCCACTGTAACGATGTCTACACAGGTAAAACCGTAGGGCACAGCTAATTGCTGCACTGCTACTACTACTGCTGCACTGACGGTAAGACAAACGGGGCCACACTCCAGAAAATATCAACCTTATTTGTGTATATTATTCGTGATGTATTTTAGTAACTTTTAACCCCCTTCCCCCCCCCCTGGAGATATGTGTTGAGGTATTAGACTACCCCACCCCAACATCACATGTAATTTTTGGTACAAACAAAGCATATTGAAATTTTTAGAATACTTTCATTACGTACAAAAAAATAAATACACGTCATCATCATCATCAGCCTGTATCAGTCCACTGCTGGACATAGGCCTCTTCCAAGATGCGCCACTGAGCCCGATCTTCGGCTCTTCTCTTCCAGTCACTGCCCACCGCTTTGCGTATGTCGTCGCTCCACCTGGTCACAGGACGTCCTACGCTACGTTTGCCGATTCGCGGTCTCCACTCTAGGACAAGTCTGCCCCAACGGTTATCAGTCCTGCGGCAGATATGACTAGCCCACTGCCACTTCCTTGCCACTTAATCCGTTGAGCTATGTCGATAACTTTAGTTCTCTGGTGAATTACTTCGTTCCGGATTCGATCCCGCAGAGAAATACCGAGCATAGCTCTCTCCATAGCTCGCTGAGCGACTTTAAACTGGTGGACCAGTCGGACTGTGAGTGTCCACGTCTCGGCTCCGTATGTCATCACAGGTAGAACGCACTGGTTAAAGACTTTTGTCTTTAGACACTGTGGTATAGGTGACGAGAAGACTCGACGGAGTTTTCCGAATGCTGCCCAGCCCAGCTGAATTCTCTGGATTTCCTTCTCGAAGTTATGTTTGCCTAGTTGGAGCGTTTGCCCTAGGTAAACATACTTAGTGACAACTTCGAGTGGGATTCCATCTACGGCAATCGGTTCCGGAACAACGTGCTCGTTGTACATGACTTTGGTTTTGTCCAAATTCATCCGGAGACCGATGCTACGAGAAGAATCAGCTAGGCCATTCAACATCCTTTGTAGCTCCTGCAGCGTCTCTGCCATAATGACGATGTCATCTGCGAATCGTAAGTGAGAGATGTACCTGCCGTTGATGTTAATGCCATGATCTTTCCAGTCCAGCGTCTTAAACATATCCTCCAAGGCGTTAGTGAACAGTTTCGGGGATATGACGTCCCCCTGTCTCACTCCTCGACGCAGGTGGACATGTTTAGTTCGCTGGTTCTGTACTTGTACAGTCATCGTTGCGGCATTATATAGACATCTCATCACTTCGATATATCGCCAGTCGACTTGGCAACGCTGCAAGGACTCGAGAACAGACCAGGTTTCGATTGAGTCAAAGGCCTTCTCATAGTCCACAAATGCTAAGCACAGGGGCCGATTGTACTCTTCGGTCTTCTGTACAATCTGCCGCACCGCGTGGATGTGGTCTATGGTGCCGTAACCGCTTCGAAACCCGGCCTGTTCCGGAGGTTGAAACTCGTCGAGTCTTCGCGCAAGACGGTTCGTGATGACCCTTGAAAACAGCTTGTAGACATGGCTCAGAAGCGAAATCGGGCGATAGTTTTTCAATAGGGTTTTGTCTCCTTTTTTGAAAAACAAAACCACCATGCTTCTGTTCCATGCCTGTGGAGTTCTCCCAGTAAAAAGAACGGAATTAAATAGCTGCTGAAGCTGTTGAACTGCTGGAGCTCCTCCGGCTTGTAAAAGCTCCGTTGTGATTCCGTCTTCTCCTGGGGCTTTTCCAATTTTGAGTTGTTTAAGGACCATCACGATTTCGTCTCGGCTAATTTCGGGCAGATCTTCTGTGAAGTGGCGGGTTAAGGTGGCTCTAGAATCCTCAGTATCGGTTCGGGCCTTGAAGCATGCGATGCGTAGAGCTTGCCGTAGAAGTCTTCAACTTCCGACAGAATCTCCGGCTTGGATGCGACGACTTTCCCCGTTGACGTTGTCAGCTTTGTGAGGTGGCTTCTACCCAGAGGCTGGACGAACACTTTCGACCCCCGATTCTGCTCAATTGATTCTTTAATCAAGAGCGTGTTAGAGGATCGGAGGTTGCGTCGTACCAGCTTCTTTATGGATTTGTTGCGCACCAGGTTAGTTGACAAAGCTGACAAAGGGTCTGTTCGTCTCTCTTCCATTAGCCGAAGTGTTTCTGCCGAGAGTTTGGACTTTTTGCCCGTACGCTTGCTCTCGCAAAACTTCGTCCCTTCATCCCTGAGGATTTCCACCACTTCTTCGAGTTTCTGGTCTACGTCATCTGTGGTTTCCAAGGCAGCGAATCGATTTTCCAATTTTAATTGGAATGTGTCGGACCCAACAACGGTTTGGAGTAGGTTCGGACGGAGCGTAGACTTCATCAATCGGAATCTCTCGGCTTTAAAGTCGATATCCAGAGTGCCTCGTACCAGTCGGTGATCACTTCCAGTATTAAACCTAGTGATCACTGAGACGTCTCTGAATATGCGCCGTTTGTCCGTAATGATGAAGTCAATCTCGTTTTTAGTCACAAAGTCGGGGCTTTGCCACGTCCATTTCCTTTGGGGCTGTTTCTTGAAGAACGAGTTCATCAAGAAAAGCCCCTCTCTCTCGAGGAAATTGACGAGCATTTGTCCCCTGTGATTCCTACTCCCAAATCCGTGTGGTCCTATAGACGATTTGCCGCAAGTTTCTACTCCCACTTTGGCGTTAAAGTCTCCCATGACAACCTTGTAGTGAGCCTTGGAGGTGGTGTGTACAGCTCTGGAGATATCTTCATACATGCTCTCCTCCTCATCATCCAAGTGTGTCGAGGTCGGTGCGTAGACCTGGATAACCTTGAGGCTGTACCTCTTGGTTAACTTAATTATGAGGTACGCTACCCTGGTCGACACACTGGAGATTTCTACAACGTTGTCATTGAGAACCTTGTTGACCAGAAACCCGACGCCGCCTTGGGATGGCTGATCTCCTTCTCTGTAGTACATAAGATGGCCCGATTCTAAGGTTATGGTGTCCTCTCCCTGTCTTCGGACTTCACATAGCCCCAGTATGTGCCATCTTATGTGTTTCAGCTCCTCCTCCAGCTGCGCCAGATGATCGTCCAGCCGAATCCTGCGTCCATTATAGGTTGCGAGGGTCAGTTTTTTCTGGCGGCCTACCGTAGCCCGGGGATTCTTAGCACTCCCTGCCCTGCCGTTACCGTGACCGCCGCCGTGGTCAAGAATAGCAGGGCGGCCGGGAACTGGGGGCCTTGGCTTTAGGTGTCCTTCCATAATTTTTCCATAGCTTTTTGCATCCCTTGGGAGGGATATGCCCTAATCGCCACGCTGGGCAGGCGTGTTGGCGATCGCAGGACGTAGCTTCTCGCACCGGTGACGCTGCTGCCCGTCACCGGCCTGTAGAATTTAGCTACGCCATAGATATGAAATGGTTATACCGCTATTTGTCGGTCGCCAGAGCCCCGTCTGTTGGTCAGCAGGATGCACCACGGGCAGGTGAGGTTGGCTGGGAGCACCGAGGTCGTATTTGTGCTCCCTTACATCCCAAAATACACGTGGTAATCATTATATATTTATATTGTATTATATGGTCGTGTTCAGTGTATATCAATTAGTCATTTTACGTTAGTACTGGTGTTACAATGTATTAGTCACTATTTGTACTTAATTGTATTTCAATGACGTACATAAGTGTACGATGTACCCAAATGGAACAATGTGTACGATGTACCCAAATGGAACAATAAATAAATTTAAATTTAAATAATTCCTGATGGGTTTTGGTTAAAAATAAGCAACATGGAACGAGTTTAAACGGATTTTATTAATAAGAGAAAAAGTACACATCATTCGTGGAGCAATAGGAGAGATGCAAGAGAGCGAGAAGCTATACAGTTTACACATAGTTACGTAATCTGACATTGACATGATTGTGACATTATAAAATACTGACGTTTACATTGACAATACAAAAATCCCCCCTTCCCCTCCTTGTGTTTTTTTTCCCGAACCCCTCCCCCTTTCGAGCCTTACGTGATTTATGGACGATACTACATTGTAACTGTTTGTTTTAGGTGAGCGGCGGTGAAGAAGGCGCTAGATATGGACCGTCTCTGATGCCGGGAGGAGATAAGGCCGCCTGGCCGTTTATAAAGGATATTTTCCAGGTAAGACCTGAAATAATACTTATTTATATTTAACTAGTCGAGACAACGTGAAACCGAAATGCTTATTTGTAATCAGTGATGATGAATGAATTCAGCTTGGTCATCGTAACCCACCAACATCATATCTTAACCTTCATATTATTAATTTAAAAAATGTAGCATAATGACAAACTTTATGTATGTACAACCTTCGAGCATTTACCAATGGGGATGTTAACGTTGTAATCCGCAAACTTTTTTTTTCTGCCGATACTTACGGGGGACGAGGTAAACACGCATTGCACACACACAAATCGCTCACTTTAACGATCCCGCACACTAGCTTGAAACACGCACACAGTATTAAAAATACAGCGTAGTTACGCACGCTCATATGGCCAATAATGGCTATATGGCCAGCAGAGGGGTACGCCTTGCGTTAACATCTCCATTAGTAAATGCTCGAAGATGTACAACTGAAATAAAATTAAAATAATATTAAAATACAAATTTCTTAGCTTATTAAATGATTCTATAAAATAACTTTTGGACGTGACAACGTCTAATAAATCGATGAACGCCGGCTGCATGCATGCACGAAAAAATGTCCCGTTACGCTTATTGTACGCATGCGCCGATTTCATGAATGTTTTGTATTGGTGTATATGACTTATGACATTTAGGTCTAGCTGTGATTGGCGGACGCTTCCGCAGCCACATTTGTGTACATGCTAATGTGTCATGTCAACTGCTGTTATAGTAGTTATATTATGCTACTATAGCTACACATAAACAAAAAGTTTTACTTGCGTCGTTGTTTCATAAGACCACACCACATTTTTTTCTTGTTGTGTTGTTCTTCATTTTTAACCTACTTAAAAAGGTAGTTTCTCAAGAATATATATATATATATATATTCATATGTATATACGGTCGAATCGAGAAACTTCCTTTTACTTATATTTTTATATATATATATATATTTATTTAATGTTTGTTCGCGGATAACTTCGTCGTTTATGAACCGATTTTGATGATTATTTTTTTGTTGGAAAGGAGATATCCCAAGTGTAGTACCATAGTAATTTCACCGAGATCTGATAAGTATCTCCAGAGATATGGAGATGAACATCTCAAACGTGGTACTAAAAATTGATAGCGCGGAAATTGAAGTGGGTTCTTTTAGTTTTTTAAACGATCTTATTTCATTTATTTATCCAGGCAATAAGCGCTAAAGTGGACGGTCAGCCGTGCTGTGACTGGGTGGGAGAAAACGGAGCGGGACACTTCGTTAAGATGGTTCACAACGGTATTGAGTACGGTGATATGCAACTCATTGGAGAGGCTTATCATATCATGAAGGATTTGATTGGTAAGTGCTATTTGTTATCTATCATCTTTACATGGTTTTACTTGCGCACTGGGGCAAACATGGACTGGGTTGCGGGTGCACGTAATAGTACGGTTGGCAACCCTACATTATTCAGGGGAATTAAACATGTGTTTTAAGTGTGACGTTCGACGTCTAGATGAAAGCTGAATGGCTCAATAACACCTTTGTCTTTTTTTGTAAATTAAAAGCAATAAGTAATGTTTCTGTTATATCTATAATATTTTTTATTGAATATGATCTATTTAATGTAATTTGACGTGTGTAAGTGCAAATTTTTAATTTGCCCATATACTGAATAAATGCTTTGACTTTTGACTTTTGCGCCTTTCCTTTTAACCTCCTGAAAAAAAGGGAGGAAATTCTCAAATAAACTGTTTTATTTTTCATGTTATTTGTTAATTTGTTTATGCTTGTTGTCTCAGAACTCCGTCACTTAATAAACAATTTGGAAAATTATTTATTGTATGTGGGAGTATTCTTCCCGTTTGGTCGGTAATTTTATCGAGATCTGATGAATATCTCCAGAGATATGGAGATAAACACTTGATGTTGATGTTGTTTTGAAGCGATAAAATAATAAGAATTTATTTTACAGGTATGCAGCAAGAAGAAATGGCTGAAGTATTCAGCGAATGGAATAAAGGGCAACTGGATTCATTCCTCATCGAAATCACCCGGGACATCTTGAAGTACAAGGATGATAAAGGTATGAGACGAGTTAACACTACACTGACGGCCTCATACTGCATCAAAGTTCAGGATTACTTTCGAATTAATTGAATGGTCCTTTCTAGTATACACACATACACTTAAGAATATTATACTGTGCTGTTATGAAGTTAACGAACCAAACTATAGATTTCAATTTATATTTGTATTTTTTTTTATACCTAATAGGCTAGCGTTTGATAGAATGGGAACTGGCTCTCAAGGATAGCTGCCGGAACACATTAGATGTTTGGTGACAGATTTTCTAACTTGGCGGTGGTAGCTGGCCAGATGGACACTATATAGTGTCCTACCACCAAGGGAGGGTGGGGGTTGTTGTTGGTTTCTTAAGGTTAAAAGCCGGCCGTTCTCCCGATCCCCCTTTATGAGTCCGCCAGTGTATAATTATGATAATTTTTAATGATTTAAATAAACTTTTTGTTTGTTGTATGTATGTTACGCGATTACTCCGTTAATTGTGAACGGATTCGAATGATTCTTTTTTTAATCGGTAGGGCATATTTCCAAGGTGATCCCATTGTAATTTCATCGAGATCTGATAAGTATCTCTAGAGATATGACGATAAACGCCTCAAACTTGCTACTGAAACAGCCTCGCGCGGCATGGAAGTCGGTTGTTTTAGTTTTAACACTATCTTAAATATCAGATTTCAAAGATCTAGCACGCTTGCCCAGAAGAAACCTATTCAATTGCTACTTCAAGACAATTTTTGGTTTATCTAATTGATGCAAATCACCCTGCTATGACAGCATCTTCAGTTAACATCAGTTGAGATAGGGTCAAGTGTTTGTCATTTAGACATACACAAGATGATGACGCTGTTGTTTAGGTGAATACCTGCTGCCAAAGATCCGCGACACGGCTGGTCAGAAGGGCACTGGTAAATGGACTGGCATAGCTGCCTTGGAGTACGGAGTTCCTGTCACTCTAATTGGAGAAGCTGTCTTCGCTCGCTGTCTTTCTGCTCTTAAAGGTAAGCCTTACTTAGGGTGCGGAGTGGAGGACATAAAGCGGTGGGTTCCCGGTGCAGAACCGGTACGGGTAGGTACCGATCCGTATAGTTAAAATATAGATATAGATAAAAATATTCCAATGTTATCATATGCGCTCACGCATAAAGAAACAGGTTGGAGGGAATTAAGAAACAAAGGAATATTTTACCTGTACGGATCCGTACCTACCCGTACCGGTTTTTATGCACCGGGCAACCGTCTCTATTATGTCCTTATCCTTATACGAGTATATACTACCACTCACCTAATCTAATTGATATACTTATTGATAAAATACTGATTGGACTCACCTATCACACAGTGTTTTAATTTGTCAGTATATTTGCACAACTACGATCTATTATTTTTATTATCACTACCTATTATACAACAAAGTCCTCCGCCGTGTTTGTCTGTCTGTCTATTCGCGATATAAACAGATTGTCAATAGACAAAGTAATTTATAATAAAAATTGATATATATATATATATATTAATTAATTCATAATTGAATTAATTAAAATTGTTTATATTAAAATTACTATAATATAATATTCAAATTGACGTATAATAAATTGACATAATAGTTAAATTAATAATTACAATATAATAATTTTATGTAATGTAGAAAATAAAATTCAAATATGTACTAATGTAGATTTTACAAATTAGCCTTCCTTTGCCATAGAAAAGATAATAATACTACGTACCTCTGCTCTAATATTGTTGTGCCCGACACTGACAGGGTCTCTAATGTACTGTATTTATTTATAAGATCTTTTATAAACATTTAGAGAACGCAATCAACGAATGAATTATTATGAATTTATGAGGAAGATAAGGTGTATAATCTGTTAAGGATTTCATGTAAATTGTTGAAATATGACGAATAGGGAATATGCATGTGGTATCAATTTATTTCAAAATCATTTATTTTCGAATCATTATTGTTCTGGTGTTGTATGTTAAACATTTTTCATAAATAAAATACTCTTACATGTGTTAAAATATTATATGAAAAATGCAAAAAAGCGTGGGAAATTTAAATTTGCTAAACACATCACCACTTGTCAATTAGAAAGTGACGTCACAGGGCACCACACGGTCTCCACAGATTAAATCTTTTTCATAGAAATAGTTTGCACTGTAGTACGAATACATAGTATTTCTATTAAAAATATTTAATCTGTGGAGACCGTGTTGTGCACTGTGACGTCACAAAGACGCGCGAAATTTTGGCAGCGTTTTAGATACCTCATATTTTTTCAATGCTTAAACTATATTTTGTAGCTTAATTTGAACACTTTCAGTATTATTAAATTTTTTTACTGTGTTTAATGGAAGTATTCAGTGAAATAAACATATAAAAAAAAACATTCATATTCCCTATTATTGTTGAACAAGACGAAGATGATCATTATACTCGACACAAGCGGTTGTAAAAAATGCAGACATATGTTCTACCCGTGCGAAGCCGGGGCTGGTCGCTAGTTATAATAATAGTTGTAATGGTGAACCTAGAATGGTCTATTCCCCAATTGAAGTAACCCATTTATAGTTCTAGAAATTATTGTAAAGTAAAAGGTAAATTAATGTAGTATGCAATCGATTAACTCGTACTGTCATATCTCGTACTGTTATTTATTCTGTGCCATGATCACCAATTTATGCAAATTCAAAAGTAGATGTTTTCTTCTGTGGCTCGTCGACCATAAATTACAGCTGATTTTAGCATGAAATTAGGATTTTATTCTTTACAATCTACAATTCGTCACCGGAAAACATCAAGAAAGTCACTAGCAATAATTATATTTAAAACACAACTTAAGAGGATTATAGAGCGCGTGTGTGTCCATACAAATAGAAAAATCTTTTTTCTATCTCTTAATATTATCCGATTTCGATGATTCTTTTTTCTTTGTCACACTATTTTTTAGGATTAATCGTCTTACTTTTTTCAGTTGTTTCAATAACTTTAAAGTTAAACTTAAAGTTATTAAAATAACTAACTAACTAAGTTATTGTAATCACTTTAAAGTTAAACTTAAAGTTATTAAAATAACTGAAAAAAGTAAGACGAGTAATCCTAGAAAATAGTGTGATAATTACACGGAAAAAAGAATCATCGAAATCGGATAATATTAAGAGATAGAAAGAAGCTTTTTCTATTTGTATGGACACGCACGCGCTCTATAATCCTCTTAAACCGTGGCTAATTGAAAATGTATTTTACGATTTGAAATAATTCCGCGAATCTCCCCACTCCCCCTCCCCTTAAACCCTCCCATCCCCTCTCCCTTTCTCTTAATCGAATCAACAGCCTAAAAAATAAGTTTCAAGCTTCTATCTTCTAAAATGACGATACTTCCATACAACATTTCATCTTCCCTTTCAACCCTCTTTTCGCATTAAAAAGTAGCCTATGTCCGTTCTCAGGCTCTAGACTATCTGTGTACCAAATTTCATTTAAATCGGTTCAGTGATTTTGGCGTGAAAGTGACACAGACAGACAGACAGACAGACAGAGTTACTTTCGCATTTATAATATTATATAGTTAGGATTGAATGCCCTATGTGGGTAGACTGACATTACCTACAGTTGTAATGTGCCTTAGCATCATTATTATATGGTCAGCTTTAACGTTTGTGTACAATTAACATATCAAGGGCTTCATAAAAAATGGCGTACAAGCAAGAGCGTGTTTTGTACTATCTATAGCATTAGAAAATTTAAAACGGTATTTGTGCCTGTACGCCCCTCGATATTTAGCAAGATTTTCAAATTTGTTTGCAGACGAACGCGTGGTAGCAAGCAAATCGCTGAAAGGTCCCGCTGTAAAGTCATTCAGCGGTGATAAGAAAGCATTCCTCGTAGAACTCCGGAACGCCTTGTATGCCAGCAAGCTGATATCTTACACGCAAGGGTTCATGCTGCTCAGAGAAGCTGCTGTGGTATGAAAGTTTCGCTATTTTTATTAATCTCAGTTTTCACCAAAGTGGGGAGATGTGTCGAGAAAACTCTAGGGTCTTGTGCTCTGCGTAGTTTGACAGCGTGACGAAATACAATTGTTTTCTTTTTTTACAGTGAAAACTTCTCTAGAGACTATTATGTTTCTTTAAAGTGTTACACACTTAATATCTTTGTAAATTGTTAAACACAATCCAAAATTGCACCGGAACATGTTATTCCGGAGGTTGCGGGTTCAAGTCCCGTTGGTACGATGAAATTTTGGATTGTGTTTAACAATTCTCTAGAGACGTTGTGACTTTTTTAGGATGGGTAGAAAATGTTATACTCGCGTCAGGACACGTGACCTGATCGAAAATTCGTAAGACGGAGGGAGAGTAGACCATTGGGTCTACTCACAACACAACGGCATAACGTTACTGTTCAAGTTTGCACTTCTGCCGGCACTCCCGGAGTGCAACCTGTTATTTTTTTTAGAAACAGTATAGCATCGCCGCTTTGGTATTGTTTTCTAAAGCTTACTAGCAATGTGGAATGCACATTACTGGTTAGTCTTGTTAAACTCTCCAACTAAGCTAAGTTTTTACTAAGTCCATCTATCGCATGTCGCATTACAGCCGGTGCTGATTGGTGGATATGATATATGACATTTAGGTCAGCTGTGATTGGCGGACGCTTCTGCAGCCATATTTGTATACATGCTATTGCGTCATGTGAACTGCTGTCATAGTAGCTAGCTATCATAGCTACACATAAACAAAAAGTTTCACTTGCGTCGTGGTTACATAAAACGACCACTTTTGTATGTTCTCTATAGTTAAAAGTCTTCACTACAATCTCTCACAGTTCAATAGACAATCGCTTCAGTAATAAATACACTGTAATTTGTGGTACGACCTTTGCATCATGATTTCCTTCTTGAGTTATAGAATGATGTCTTTTAAAATGGTGTCCATGAATTCTCCATAAGAGTCGGCAACTTATCATCAGCGCCCACGGTGCTGCAAATGTTCATAGGCGACGGTGACCACTTGCCATCAGACGGGCCGTATGCTTGTTTGCCAACTATTACTTAAATAAACTGGCCAAGCGCAATTCGGACTCGCAGTAGTAGGGTTCCGTACCACACTACAGTATTTTATAAGATCGAGCAAAAATACCACTATCATTTTTCGCCAGCAAAAAATAATTATTAATAAACATTTTATTTCTTATAATGCCATCTAACGTCTAACAAAGGTGTTAGGGATCGACATTTCAATATAACGCCATCTATGGGACGTTTGCCTAACTAAGCGTACATAGATGGCGTGAAATGCCGAAAAAAACACGTTTCTTGTATGGGGACCCTATTTTTACCCTACCCTATTTAGATCTATTATTTCTAATTTATTCTATTTTTAGTAATTGTTATTATAGCGGCAACAGAAATACATCATCTGTGAAAATTTCAACTGTCTAACTATCACGGTTCATGAGATACAGCCTGGTGACAGACGGACAGACAGACAGACCGACGGACAGCGGAGTCTTAGTAATAGGGTCCCGTTTTACCCTTTGGGTACGGAACCCTAAAAAAGAACTCAGGGTTGCGAATGAATTGGGGGTGAACGTACGGCGGTACGGCTGGTACGACTTTGAGTGAAAGCTGAATGGCTCATTACTTTTGTTTTATCAAAATTCAAAGCCATAACTTTTGTTTTTTGTATTTATAATAATAATTATTGCAATGATATATTTAATGTTATTTGACTTTTATTTGTGTGTATATGCAAATTTTTAATCTGCTCATATACCTACTGAAACAGTTGATTATTTATTGACTCTGGAGAAGTAGTGTCCAGATAATTGCATGGACATAAACATACGCATTTGTCTTTTATGCCAAGGACTGCTCAGTATGTCACTGAGGCTTATTATCTCTAAAAACTACACGGTCCGAACCGAAACGAAAGTTCAACGACAGGGTCAATATCAACGGAACCATTGACCCAGATAGATCTTTCTTGAACATGATTGTCTGATGGATAATGATGATGCGGTTTTTGATGCTAAGACAGAATCGTGTTTGTATGGTAGTCACGGACTGCTGTGGTACTAGGCGCTTTAAACGGTCACTCACGGCTGCAATACAGAATAATCCTTACTAATATTATGAACGCGAAAGTATGGATGTTTATTACTCTTTTACACAAAAACTACTTAACCTATTGAGCTGAAACTTGGTATGTAGATAGCCTAGACCCTGGAATAAAACATAGGATACTTCTATCCCGATATGCCCTCGGGAACGATGTCTACGCGGGTAAAACTGCGAGGCAGAGCTATAGTCCAGACTAATATTATAAAAACGTTTGTAACTCTGTCAAGCTCATTTCAGACTACGCTATAAAATAATAGCATTTAGTTTATAGCACAACAATATCGCTCACCATACATTAGGACACGTTCACACTTAGCTATACTATATAGCAGCCGGTTTGCTTGTAATTTGTTTCTCATGCTGTGCTATATCGCGGAATAGTATAGCGTAGTCCGAAATGCGCTTTACTCTGTCTGTTTGTTATTTAGTCACGTCTAATGGGATGATCCGATCTTACTGTAATTTAACAAGGAGATACTTTATAGCGTATAGCATGACGATGAACATAGGCTACTTTTTGTGAAAATAAAATCATGACAATCATTGAATTTTCACAAATTAATTCTAGGTTTACGTGAACGAAGTCATAACAGCTTGTAATCTATATTTCATGTGTCTGCAGCTTTAATGTATTTTATACCACAGTGTGACCTAAACGCGCACTTTACGCACGCTTTTCCGTGACTTAAATAGTCGATTATTGCACGACGTTTAATCTTCTATTTGACGGAAAAGCGTAGCAAGCGTAAAGTGCGGGTTAATGTCACACTGACAGCTATAAAATAATATACGATACTCATGTGTACTATTATTGCACGGCGTGTAACTTCACGCCGTGCAATAATAGACTACTTAAGTCACACGTATCGTAATATACTATTTTTTGTAGGCTAACAACTGGAATCTGAACTACGGTAGCATCGCTCTCATGTGGCGCGGCGGTTGTATCATCCGAAGCGCTTTCCTTGGGAAAATCAAGGTAAGCATTTATCTATTTAACTAACTTCATGAAGAAGCAGGTTTTATAATCCTACTTCCTTGGTCTCATAATAGATCAATGTTTGACATGGGATTTACAAATACAAAACACCAGTCGCAAGCTCTATGCAACTGTGGCGTCACTAAAAAGGCTGCGCAACTTTCTTCCTACAACCACTAAAATTGCACTCACACAATCTTAGGGAAGATCAGCTAGATAAACTTGAGCGGCTACAACATTTATGTATTAGATTCATATTTGGTTTGCGTAAATATGATCATGTATCTCAGTTTCGCACAAAGCTCAAGTGGCTTCCTATTCGCCTTCGCAGGAATACTCATATTGTTTCTCTTCTCTATAACATTCTATTCAATCCTTCTACTCCGCGTTATCTTAAAGAACGCTTTAACTTCCTCTACAGTTCTAACTCTCTTTCTCTAAGGTCATCAGAAAACTTAATCCTGAACCTATGATAAGGCTTTTAGCGTCCAGGCTGTTAGGCTCTGGAACTCTCTTCCCGAACCTGTGAAATCTTCACAATCCCTTCATATTTTCAAGAGCCGTTTAAAAGCTTATCTTTCATTATAAATAGTGTTAAGCTGCTTCTGTCTGTTCTGTCAATCTGTTTAAAATTTGAAGAATGCGTGTTTAGAAATTTATGTAAGTAATCTGTGTTTATTATTATAGGTAAGTAGGTATGATTATGTTAGTTTAGGTATAATATGTTATTGTTATTCTTTTCATTTTAATTTAAATTAGGCGCACCCTGCATTAAGCTACTATTTCGATCCTATCCATACAAAGGTTTGTCTGGAAGAGATCGCTGTTAGCGATAAGACCGCCTATTGTTACACGTTAAATTTAAGCTGTAAACGTTATATGTGTCTGTATCTTTGGTGTCGCAATAAAGAGTTCATCTATCTATCTATCTATTGATCTAAGATGAAAGTTTGTGTGTTTGTCTGTAACTTCTTCACGCTAAAACTACTCAACCGATTGCGCTGGAATTTGGTATGTAGATAGCCTAGACACTGGCATAACACATAGGCTACTTTTTATCCCGATATTCCCACTGTAGGAAACTGCGGGGCACAGCTAGTATGAACTATTTATTCTTCTAATATATTCTAAATATTCTTATATAACATACGTTTTCTTTAATGAAAGTGGAAGAACCAAAAGAAGTATGCCAGTATCGTAGCATGTGGAAAGAAGTAGTCTCTGCCTACCCCAACGGGAAAAAGGCGTGAGTTTATTTATGCTATCTCTAACATTGTTGGTCCAATTTGCGTAATATTTTTTCATGATGATCACGTCTCAGAAATATAAGCAAATATCTACATTATCTAACACAGCGATTCGTCGTAATATTGGCTATGTTTAGATAACAATTTATATGAAATATTAGGTAAGTGATAAGGTCTGGCCAGAAAGTCTGTGATTCAGACTAGGTGTGTGCCATGTTCGTCCGCAGGTGGTAATAGCATATTATATCGAAGTTCCGCCTGACTTGCTGCTAAAAAGTAACTTACCACCATCACGGAAAATATCTGCCGCCATAACCTTATGGTGTTCCGGCAGCACAAAGCCCTTGAAGAGTATTCTACTCCTAGTGTGTTCACCATCGACCACATCATCGTTTACCACCAGGCAAAATAGTGGTTTAACGCCAGCCTATAAAAAAATCCTTAGCTAGAATTTCTTTACCAAAAGGCCAGTAGCATATTCAAATAATAGCATATTACATAGTAGCCAGTAGCATACCCATATTCAAATAAGTTACCATTAGAACAAATTAACGCTAACCCATAAAATAAAAAAACTCCGCTAGAATTTGTTTCCCAAAAGGTCGGTAGCATATTCAAATAGCGTACCATTTAGAACTTACTATGAGAACAAAATATATTTAGTTTAATATAGGCTAAAAGCAGAATAAATTTAAATAATACTTACGTCATACTTACTTGCCTACACTTTCATACCAACATATTGTGAAGGTGCCATTCAATCAGTATCAAGGCGTAGTTTTCACCTCTACCCAACCTTTATAAACGGGTAACGGCTTAAGGTACATACATTAATGTAACACCACCCGAGGTTATCGTTGACTTTCAAGGTTTCCACTTGCTACTTATCTAAGTGCAGTGTCATGGTCGACCGATTTTTATTTATTAGACAACGAATTCACGTGATTGTTTGATGTGAAACTGTGATAGCCTGTGAAATCGATCGAGTGTGATTCCTAGATTAGGTTCTTATGATAACTAATCTACACTTAGGGCCAGTTTCAGAGGTTTTATTAGGAATATAATAATATCTGACAGATTTTTAACAGGTTTTTTATGGCGACATCTGTCTCATAGCTATCTGAAAGTTTACCAGGAGCCGTTGAAATTGGCCCATATAGTGCCACAATGTAATTGTTGTCTAACTTTTCGTAAATAAACTATTTTGATCAAATTAGATTTGAATATAAATAAACTTATTGTACGATTTTTCATACCACATAGGCAAGCGACCACTATCTCACCTGACGTTAAATGACGATGTAGAACGCTTGCCTAAAAGATACCTATACAAATATGTATATATAATATTATCTTTCATTTTTTTTATGATCAATAAGCAATTTATTGACCACTATCTCACTTGATGTTAAGTGACGATGTGGTCCAAGATGTAGCACGTTTGTCTAGAAGATACCCATTCACTTGCGACGTGAAGACCCGCAGGTGGTAGTTATCGGAAAACACACAGTCACGAAGAATTGGCAGTGCGTGCCATTCCTTGACAGTGCGTATGAGGAATGTAGAAGCGAATCGCTTCGTGCGTATTGATGAAATTTCCACCAAGTAATGGTGTTGCGTCAGTACGTCTGGTTGTCTGATAAAAATTCTTTATGACAAACATTTTTTATTTTAATCATTAATTTAAATTTAATTAATAAATCATTTTAATTAACCCCCTATAACTACAAATCGGCGATGACCATGGCGTAGACTGATTTTTTGGGGTCACTTAGAAAACCAGCGTTGCGTGTCTAAGTAATTGGACGCACCACAAATAATTATGCTGAAATTCATCCTTTTTACCCGACTGCGCGACGCAAAGGAGAGGTAATGTGTTTATCAGTCTATATATGTATGTATGTGTGTTTGTTCCTCTGTGGCACACTAGAGACCAAACGCGTGGGCTGATTTTGATAATTGGCACGTCAATAGATTCGCCATGCTAGCGCGAGTGTCAACGAAAACATAAAAAATTGAAAAATTCAAAATGGCGGATTTCAGACGCCAAAATTTGGGGTTCAAAAAAATTTTTTTTTTCAAAACCTATCGAGTGTGGTATCGAATTAAAGGTCTTAAAATGGAGATTCAAAATATATTTATAACAAATAATTTATGATCGTACAAATCGAAAAAAAAAAACGATTTTACATGCCGCGTTAGTCACTTTCAGTAACAAGTTTGCTGTGCTTATCTCTGAAGTTACTTATCAGATCTCAATAAAATTAATTAATATACACAGGGGACACATTAATCCCCAAAGCCATTAATGTGTCCCGACTGTTAAAGTCTCTACATTCTATATAACAATGTATAATTTATTTTATGAGTGTATCGACCGAGAAAGAATTTAAATGGTATAGTTTTTTGATATCCCTAAACAGAAGTCTAAACTACTAGACTTACTTGTTTTTTTCTTTTCAGTTCGTTTTTTAACACTTCACTTTTTGCGCAGACGGGGTTTTTGATTTTTTAATTTAATGTTTTATTGTCGTTCATATTTACTTTAAGCCTTTTGTTTGTATTTATGTACTCGAAATGTGACGATAAATTATTTTCAATTTCAATTTGTTGCGTCTCCAGGAAGCGTTCACCCAAACCCCTGAGCTGAGCAACCTGCTCCTATCTCCGTATTTCAACAAGGAAATCACCGACTGCCAGAACTCTCTGAGACAGGTGATTGCCCAAACGGTGGTCGCCGGTATCCCGGTGCCAGCATTCTCGGCTGCTCTGGCCTTCTACGATGGATACCGTTCTGGAGTTCTACCGGCTAACTTACTACAGGTAATGAACTTTATTTTTAACCTATATCAAAAAAGGACTTTCTCAATTCGACCATATATATATATTTTATGTTTGTTCGCGGATAACTTCGTCGTTTATGAACCGATTTTCATGATTATTTTTTCGTTGGAAAGGAGATTTCCCTAGAATAGTACCATAGTAATTTCATTGAGATCTGATAATAGTTAGATAGTTGAGGGGTTAACAAGAATACTAGTAATGTGTAACCCACATTGCGAGTAATCTTTATAAAAAAAAAAGTATCTCCAGAGATGTGAAGATATAAAACTCAAACTTGATACTGAAAATTAATAGTGCGGCATTTGAAGTCGGTTCTTTTAGTTTTTGAAACGATCTTATTTAGTCTTATTATGGCTCTAAACAATTAGTGTATTTAGCCAGTGTCAAGTATTATAATTCTTTAAGTTTTTGTGAATTTAAGTCATAAAAAGTAAAGATGGGTCAAAGTCACATTTCAGGTGAAGTTAAAATCATAGTCTAGTCCAAGTCACACCCTCAGTAAATATGTGGAGTTTACTAAAGATTTTCAGTTGAATTTTAGTAAAAACGCAAAGAGAATGTTTTTCAACATTGTGCTGTTTCCCTACACTCGCACACATTCACCGGCACGTAATGGTTAATAATCCACATTAACTCGCAGATAAACACAAATATTAAAAAAAAAATACAATGAGATCACACACACTTTTTCACGTTCCAGCTAAAACTCCAAAATGAACTTTTGAATTTTGACTAGCGCTATAATTTTCGCTTTAATGACATGTTGCACCGGACTTAAGTGGGATAAGATAGATAACCTATCGTCTAATGGAGTGAGATAGTATTATAGTCAAACGCTAGCTTTTAAATGATAAAAAAATAAGCCTATATTAATAAATCCATCTCAAAGGATTCTTCGTTCAACAGTTTCACATGTATGTATTGGTTGCAGGCGCAACGTGATTATTTCGGCGCACATACTTACGAGTTACTGACCAAACCGGGCTCCTTCGTTCATACCAACTGGACCGGCCACGGCGGGAATGTCTCTGCTTCTACATACACCACCTAAACTGTTACCGTGTACAAACAATGCCCGTCCTCGACCGCATCACCAGTTACCAACAGGTGAGATAGCGGTCAAAACACTACCTTACACGATATAATAATATAATACGTATTATCATAAAATGTACATGGTGAATCGACAGTGTTAGTTATAGTCATTATAAGTACATGTAATGTCATGGCGTCGAGTAATTGCAGCTATACATACAAAACGTGAAGTGACAGGTAACAAAAAGTACAAACGGTCACGTCACGGCCGAAAAAGACATTCCGTAACCCTATTTTCCAGAAATGGTAATTAATTATAAGCTGTATATATATATATATATATACACATATATATATATAATACTTACTGACAATTTGATTCACCACGATTAAAATGTGAGCAATTAATGACATCATTAAATTTAATGAACGTTGATGACTGGGTTATATTCTTATCTATATTTGTACCGTAATTAACACTTTTAATTTACAATCTTTTAGAGAGTTTTATGTAAAAGTGGGCGTTTTTGTGTTCAACTACCCACATTGACTTTATAAGTTCTTTATCTGATTGTAGTGACCAAACTGTAGATTCTTTATAATAATATTTACTTGTCAGTGACTACGAAATTGTAATAAGCCATTGATATATACCACGAAATGCCTTAAAAAAAGTAAATACCTAAATGTCATAATGGAACCTAAAATGGCTGGCATTGATTGTCCATTGGTCTATTGCTAGGATTGTGTCAATCAATGTCATCGGATCAATAGACAATCAATGACAAAAATTAGTTGGAGGGGTTAACAAAAATACTAGTAATGTGCAACCCACATTGCGAGTAATCTTAATAAAATAATTTAAAAAAATGGCAGCCATTTTAGGTTCCATTTAAGGTTTAGGTATGCACCTTTTTCCGAAGTTATTTCCATGCAGGCAAATGTATCGTTAATTTGTATTTCCTATCTCCATGTAATAAAGCAACGTCGAAAATCTTTGTTTGTACTTCCACAATATTTTGCTTGAAATATTCGCGAGACATCTAAGCTACAGCTAAAGTATATTTTTAACATATGTGTGGTATGGAATGTTGTAATGTAAAAGATGTAAACAGTCATTCAGATGCTTAAGAATAAGGGCCATTTTCACCGGATAGCGCATAAGCGCTATCAGGGACTATGAAGAAATCTGACAGATTTTTGACGGTTTTTATATGGCGTTATGTGTCAGATAATCTAACGTATTATCAGAAACTGGTGAAACTGCCCTAAATAAATTATAAATTAACACCAAGATTATATTTTTAAATTTTAATTTATTATTTAAAGTTGTAACATGTGCGTTTGTTTAAAACTGAGGACCATTGTTTGTACTGTGAGATCTTATTATTCCTTTTACATATTTTTCCTGTTATTAAAAGATATCTCATTTATTGTCAGGTTAGTAAAACTTGCTCAATGAAAGTGTATCAATAAAGTAATGTTATGTTTTGATAAATTATTGCTAAAGAATGTATGAAATGCAGATTTCGTATGATTGATTAGATTAATTCAATTAATATTTTAATTATGTGACTAATTATTTTCTTCGACGGCATTTTTAGCTGGTGGCATAATTCCGGCATATTTTTTAGATTACGGCTATAATTTTTTATTTTTATTAAAAGGTGATATTGTTACTAAAATCAAGCATTCCCTTTTGTACGCGGTGCATGGTTGCTTAGATTTAAATGTATGATTATGACTATCAAAAGTGAATATGGGGTGCTGGTATTTTTTTCTATTTGTCACCAAGCGGGGACAACTGGGAACAATCGTTGTATTTTACAATGTTTTTGATGAATATTATGAAGTTTACTCTCTATTTGTCGTAGTTTTATTTCTTCACTTCACACGCTGTTAAATCTAGCAATAACAGTATTTAGTATGGGTGAAAAACATAGGCATACAATCGTCTTTTGAATGTGTGATTATGATGATGATAGTGGTATCATATTCGTACGAACACTGCTACTATCTCACCTGTTGGTAAGTGATGATGCGGTCGAGGATGGTAGCACGCTAGGCTTAGATTGGGAACTGGCTCTCAAAGATAGTTGCTGGAAGCAACATTAGATGCACATTAGATGTTTGGCGACAGAATTTCTAACTAAGCGGACACTAGATAGCGTCCTACCACCATGCACTGTTCTGTGATCTCATCCACAGATGTGAAGTGACATTGCGATCATAATTGGATTGTACTTTTCTGGGTATAGATGGCGGCAGCGAGGCGCTGGACAACTGACTTTAGCGACAGTATAGTTAATAACTTTCTTCATAATTGGTCAGCGTCAGTCCACTGCTGGACGTAGGCCTTAATAACTTTAGCCCCATTCAAATATATAAAGTTATCTGTGATCCCAAGCGCATCTGTCCCACCCCCGTTACCAAATGACCCATCTTCCCAAGGGTGACAACAACCCTTAATGATCAATTATCATCATACTTATTACTGTCGTTATAATTAAGGTTTAAATACTAAAAAACAGACTTCCATGCCGTTTGAGTCTGGTTCAGTAGCACGTTTGATACGTTTATCGTCACATCTCTGGAGATACTTGTCCGAACTTGATGAACCATGGAGATGTACTCTACATATAGTAGATATAGAGTAATCAATAGAATAATAAAATTGGGTAAGAAATATAAATCATTACTTAAGATCAATTCTTGAAATGGCGCTACTTTTTGCTGGGCGAACGCACACGACTTCCATGCCCCGCGAGTCAGTTTCAGTTGCAAATTTGAGACGTTTATTATCATATCTCTGGAGATACTTATCAGATCTCGATGAAATTACAATGGGACCACCTGTGGAATGTACCCTACTGATTAAAAAAAGCTTCATTCGAATCGGTTCACAATTGACGGAGTAATCGCGTAACATACATACAAAAAAACATCAACACGAATTGAGAACTTCCTCCTTTTTGGAAGTCGAAAATAAGTAGTATTTTCAAAAATTCGCCTTCGTCCTTTATCAGGCATAAAAAGCAGCCATCATCATGGCTTTCATAAAAATCTGTACTGTCATTTCATATCATATTATCATTGAATGATGCAAAACATTTCGCGTTTACATTATCTTGATGGAATGTAAAGTATCGTAGCGACAATCTTTAAATTAATATTTTAATACACAGCATTGCAAATATTTCTCATTAGATTAGGTGCAGCAAATCGCTTGTGAATTACGTCATTAGGATAGGTATAAGTAGATAGCAAGGGCTGACATATTTTTTTAAGCTTTTAGACTAATTCGTTACCCGATCTGGTAACGATCCCGTACGTGGTAGTATTTTTTTTATATGTAATAGGCTAGCGTATGACTACTATCTCGCCTGGTGGTAAGGGGTCATCATAATCAGCCGGTGTCAGTCCACTGCTGGACGTAGGCCTCTCCCAAGATACGTTATTGAGCCTCCTTTTCAGCTCTTTGTTTCCAGTCACTGCCCAACGCTTTGCGAATGTCGTCGCTCCACCTAGTCACAGGACGTCCTACGCTACATTTGCCGATTCGCGGTCTCCACTCTACCCCAACGGTTATCAGTCCTACGGCAGATATGACCAGCCCCTAAGCTGCCACTTCAGTTTGCTAATGCGCTGAGCTATGTCGATCACTTCAGTTCTCTGGCGAATTACTCGTTCCAGATTCGATACCGCAGAGAAATACCGAGCATAGCTCGCTGAGCGACTTTAAATTGGTGGACCAGTCGAACTGTGAGTGTCCACGTCTCGGCTCCGGTAAGCGATGATGTGGTCGAAGATGGAGAACACGTTAGGCTTAGAATAAAATAATTGTGTTTACATAATACACATATGTTTAGTATAATTTGCTTGCGATTTCATTTATCCAAGTAAACTGAACTGTGCCTAGTAGGTATAAGAAACAAGGAATATATTGACAACCTGTGAGCCGCGGCTTCACCCACGTTCAAAAGTAACTATCTAAACTTTGACATTATAATATTACAGGATCTATAAGAAATATTATCAATTGCAATGTTTATTCTACTCGTAATCTGTATAGTTTGTTAGGTATATATTGTTTAGTTCGCACAAGATAAATGAAACAAGAAAAATGTCGACATGTTGCAACGCTAGCGGGAACTCACTCGTCTATTCTTCCAACAAACAAAACAACATATAAAATAAATATATATAATAAAACATGGGTGCAGGATGCTAAGGTAAACACCATTAGGAATAAGACGCCAGGAATATTAATTTATTCACTAAAAAATAAATCCCTATCGCTAATAGTCCACAGTATTTAACTAGAAAATAACAATTGTATTAATTAAACTTATAATAAAGATAATATACAAAATGGAAATATTGAGCGCATCTTGAGATTCCAAGAAGCAATCAAAACCTGTGCATATTATCAAAAGGACACTACTTGTCGTATCTTGTCCGATAAGACATGACTACGACGAGTAAATAATCCAGAAGATAATTTTCACAATGTAAAATAGCTCTACATGTATGGATCACTCGCTCAAAATACGCTCAGCTATAAATTAAAAATAAAAGCAATAAAATAGTGTTTTACACAGACAGTAGAAGTTTATAAAGCTGACACAACATTAACAACTTGGCCTCAAGACAAAATCCAATGTGTCCATTCACGATAACGCAAGTTCAAAATTTATAGGAATGACATTTATTTTTCCGCAATAAAGTTGTCAGTCCCATACATTTTTAAGTTGCGTTAGCGTGAACATAAACAAAAATTGGATTTTGTCTAAGGGCCCTGGTTATAGATAGAAGATTTTTTTTCATGAGATCGGGCTCAGCCGACCTACATGTTTGCTCGAAATGGCCGTGGACAATGCAATTGCTGGAACGTTTACCATCTACATAATCGTCGATCATTTTTATTCATGAGGTCGTATATTGTCAAAACCTTTCGCTTCTGTTAAATAAAAACTGGCTGGAGCAATCCATGTAGGTAGCTTAGGAAGGCAAATAACTTTGGTATTCCACCAACCAGTAGGTACGGTAAAATGCATAGCTATTTCATGGTGCACATCGACATAATAATACCTTGTATGAAAAGCAAGCGGCCTGCACGTCTAGTAGCGCTCGTCGAAATATACATATTCACAAAATTATTAAACTAACATATTATGACAAAAATAAAAATGCTATGGTACAAGAAATTTGCAAATAGCAACTTATAACTAAATGAGCTTGTGATAAAATGGATGACAATGAATAATTTTGTTCTACAGCCAACTTACATACTAACATATGAAATTAACTTACGTATTAAAAAATCATATGAATGAATTTTACGGCATCGACTAACTTTGAATACATTATGAATACCTATAATTTTTTTTTGTGTAATAGATCAAGTTACATTCACAATTTAATTTGTCTGTTAAGTGTAAAGTTCACATACGATTAAAATAGAGGAAAAAATTGTATTAGCATTTAAATAATAATTCATTATAAACATTTATTTCAATCGCGCTATTGTAGCCGTATCTATACGGTAAATTTTGACTAGAACTTGGGCAGTAAGGCACCTCACTTATTAGACAGCCGCGGGTTATTCCACAAATCCCCATTGACATTCCCCACAATGGGGATTTGAACTTTTTTCGATACATCCCCACTCCAGCCAGATTCCGGCCAATTACAGAATTGCGACAATAAATTCTTATCACGTTGTTTTTCCGTGATCTAGTTTTGAAATATTAAATGTGCGAAGTCATTGATTAAATATGTCTTACATTCGCCGCTAAATACATTGATGTACATCAATTTAGCTGACGCTTCCACGATTCACTTGTTTCATTCGATATATTATTTTTGTCTAGGTAGGTCGACTATAGTCCGGCAATCTCGTGCGCGACCGTCCTGCGGAGTGACAGACGGTGGCGGGGACGAGGTAGCGGTCATTCTAGCACACGGCGACGTAGTAACTATTATATAATCTGTGACACGGCTACACACGCTTCCCTTCCCCGCTACCCGCTGACATCTTGGGTACCTCGTCTCCGCCACCCTCTGATACCCCGCGGGACGGTCGCGCACGAGATTGCCGGACTAAAGTTGTCGGCCCCAACGGCTATCAGTCCTGCGGCAGATATGACCACCCCACTGCCATTTCAGTATACTAATCCGTTGAGGTATGTCGATAACTGATAACCGTTGGGGTAGACTTGTCCTAGAGTAGAGACCGCGAATCGGCAAACGTAGCGTAGGACGAGACCGACGACATTCGCAAAGCTGTGGGCAGTGACTGGCAAAGAAGAGCCGTAAATCGGGCGCATCTTGGGAGAGGCCTACTACGTCCAGCAGTGGACTGACAGCAGCTGATGATGATGAGGTTGACAACTTTTGAGGATTTTGGTCGGTGTACAGATCTAGATAGATAAACATGTAACAAGAAATTTTAAATTTTGTAAACATAACGACCAAGTTAACTAATGCGTTCATATGGTTTCTTTTCGCGCAGATGAACGCGCGGCCACTGTCCGGAATCGTGTTCGTCTAGTGCGCGAGATGCCTTACAGTGAGGAATAAAGCTGTTTTAGAAACCATAATTTATAAAATCTATCTGAAATAATTACTTACAACAAGACTTAGGTCCAATTTCACCGGTTCCTGATAAAGTTTTAGATAGTTATCTAACATATGACGTCATATAAAAGATGTCAAAAATCTGTCCGACAAGTTCCTAGTAGGGCTCATCAGGAACCGGTGAAACTGGCCCTTACTGAACAATTAACTTTGTCTGACCGTAGAAGTTCGCGAAACAAAACAAGGAATTTCTTTTGAGATAGGGTTAAACAATCTTAAGGGTGCAAGAGTAAGAACATTTTGCGACGTTATTTTTGTAACTTCGTTTGTGTCTTTAAATTTTAAAAATAGTCTCAGATCATTCGCAAGATTCCATTAGAACGAACATATTGCCGTGTACCTATAGTGTTAGCTTTTATTAGTGAGATGTAATAGATAGTAATTAAGCCCAAACTGCGCTGGCAAAGCAGGATTACAGATCCCTAGAAAACAATCGAAGATTCATTATATTTGTTATCAATCTTTGTTAATCACTACTAAACGAATAAATAATAAGTCGTTAATCAGCAGTAATTTATCTACAATGACGCAGCAGTAACTAATCTATATCAACTTAACTACTAATTCCTATCTTCTTGTGTGGTAGGTATTTAAATTCAAACGTCATGCGTCTTTAAGCGATACTGTTCTTTGTAGACGTAGACAAATAAAGCAAGTACATTTACGTGCAAAACCTTCCAATCCCTGGAGCGCGTGCGCGATCCACTATTTACTGAATTGTGACAACAATAAATATCAAGTCGTTTTTCCGTGACCTCGTTTCACATATAAAGAGGGAACGCGGGGTGAACTTTTCCGTACAAATGTATTCCCCCGTTCCGCTTCTAGAGCAAATTTTTTTCTACAAAAAATTAAGGTCTGCTGTTGTTACAAATTGCAAAATGAAATATAATCCTTCTAATCTCCTCTTTAAGATTATTGAAGTCATATTTATATTTGCAATTGGTCGGTTAAAAAAAGCAATTGATAGGGGCTAGCTAGACCTTGATTTTTTGTAAAAACAAAATTTTCTTTAGAAGAATTTTCTAGGGAGAAAACGGGGGAATACATTTGAATGGAAAAGTGCACCCCGCGTACCCTCTTATATGTGCGAACTCATTACATTCGCTGCTTCTACGATGCATTTATTTAATTTCGAGATATTATTTTTGTCTAGGTGACCTTGAAAACTGTTGAGAATTCGGTTACATATAGCTAAACATATTACGAGATAACTTCAAATATTGTAAATATTTGATAAAATCCGTTTAGCAAATAGTGGATACAAGCAACTTGCCTAGCAGGAAGATTGGTAAGGATAAATGAAATGATACAACGCTCTGAACGTGACAAATTATTAGTAGGTAGGTAAGCGATTGAAATCATTGAAATATGTACATTGTGCAGTCCGAAAAAAAAAACAGCAGCAATGAATCATAATCAAGTATTTACTCGTTTAAAATATTACTATTGTACCTCGTAGTTGTAAGTAAAGCGCATTTATAGGCCGACGTTTATCTGAGTCCTCGCCTGCGCGGTACAGGGGCGCGGTGGTATGACGACTAAGGGGACTGAGACAAGTGCGGGCGGCGGGCGAATTTTTGTAATCGCTCATTTCGATCGCAACGCGGACAGCGATCGCACGTGTTAATTGTTGCCGACGCCTTGTGAGGATACACATGTGATAACAATCTCAACATGCATCGTAAGATCTTCGGTCATAAACTGAATAGTCAGTGCAAGCAAATGGCTTTAAGCATGTACGAATATTTTAGAAAAAGAAACTGGACCCAAATTCTTTTATAGTTAGTAAATTAAAATTTTGTATTATCATTAATAATTTTTCATTTAATAAATCACAATTTCTTTACTATGACGTCACATATCTTAGGAATTATTTTGGCGCGTTTCATCTCGTGTGTATCTCACTAAGCGCCCCCGCCGCCCGCACCTGTCTCAGTCCCCTTTTTCGTCATACCCCCGCGCCCTTGTACCGCGCAGGCGAGGACTCAGATAAACGGTCGGCCTATAAGACTACGCTATACAATTACGCTTTATAGTATGATGCAGCATGACAAGCAAACCGGCTCATATATGGTAGATATAGCTAAGTGAGAACGTGTTCTAAATAAATATATAGTGAACGATATTTTTATACAATAAACTGTGTGCTATAAGCTATTATATTATAGCGTAGTTTGAAATGCGCTTAAGAATAGTAAGGCATGACTGAAATTACTTTTACCCATACGTAATACGTCGAGTCATCTCGTCGCCTATACCACAGTGCTTTAATCAGTGCGTCCTACCTGTCATGACATACGGAGCCGAGACGTGGACACTCACAGTTCGACTAGTTCACCAATTTAAAGTTGCTCAGCGAGCTATGAAAGAGCTATGCTCGGTGTTTCTCTGCGGGATCGAATCCGGAACGAAGTAATTCGCCAGAGAACCAAAGTGGTCGACATAATTCAGCGGATTAGCAAACTGAAGTGGCAGTGGGCTAGTCATATCTGCCGTATAACCGACCGCAGGACCGATAACCGTTGGGGCAGACTGGTTCTGGAGGGTGACCGTGAATCGGCAAATGTAGCGTAGGACGCCCTGACGACATTCGCAAAGCGGTGGGCAGTGACTGGAAACAAAGAGCCGAAGATCGGGCTCAGTGGCGTGTCTTGGGGGAGGCCTACGTCCAGCAGTGGACTGATTCCGGCTGATAATGATGATGAATACGTGTGTGTGGTTTCACCTATTATCCAAAATCAATTTTCGCATTCAAGGATGTCACGATGAAAAACGATAGTGGATCGTCAACTCTTGCCACACAGTGGCCACGTGTAAAAGCCACAAAACGGTGCAATCATCTGGAGCTGGGTTAGGTATAAGGGCAGAGTGGTCCATAGGGAGAATGGTCGGCATTGACGCCAGAAGCAGTACGTGTTCAAATCCCGTCATGCGCAATTCACAGTGGCCCTCCGATGAAGGAAGGAAGGTTATTGGCCCTAAAACCACTACAGCAGAGTCAAAAGAGACGGGCCTCTGTAAATTGGATGGAATCGATGATATCTTACAACATAATGTTCCGTCTGGTATAAGTGGACCCCTTGATCTAGCCATCTAAGCGATCTCATTTTGATAAATAAATTTATCAGTTAAGTGTTCTCGTGGCCAGATCCTTAAATATTGAAATAAACGAGAAACTTAATTATTGAGCATTGAATGGACTGTATTATGTTTTTGCATACCGTCCACAACAAAATGATCTAACGATTAATTGGACCTAAAGGCACTATTAAATTTCATCGGCCAGCTACCCAGGTTTCTTATAGATCTAACGACTTAGGACGGCGAAGGAGTGAAGTAGAGTAAGTGGCCGAAACATGATTTTGATATTAATAATTTCAAAGCGATGTTGAATCGAATAGCTTTGCGAGGTTTATTGTCAAGACTTAATAAACTTAGACTAGAAAGGCAACGGACATGAGAGTGGACGGCTATAGAGGAAGAGGAAGACCGAAGTGTAGATGGACTGTGTAACAGAAGATATGGATGTACAAGGAGTGGATGCGGAAATTACTGCGGATAGACCCAAATGGAAGAGAATGACATGTAGCACCGATCCCACTGGGATCAGGGTAGGGAAAGATGATGATAATGATTGTCAAGATTTAATAAGTCTAATCTGTCAAATTGAACAGCTAAGCTTTACTAAATTGGCCGCTATACTGTCGGCCGCTCCTAAAGAAAACCCTACACAATGAATCATGGTATTAATAAAATTTAAATGACGTCTTTCTTACTCTCTTGTATGAATGTTGTTTTCCTTTTCTCTCGTGTGATATATACACAAGTTCTACGGTCGGACTATAAACAGTGTTAGTAAACTTACTATCATAAAAAAGGCAGACGGAGCCGTGCCTAACACCCGAGTAAACGCAAGTTCAGTTATACAAAATGCTTGAGTAATAAGTTTCCGCGCTCAGTCCGGCATGATTACTACGTAAGCAACGCTGCGAAGTAATACCGCACGGACGCGTCCGTCCCTGCTGCCGCTTGGCAGCAAACTGAGCGCGGAAGCATATTACTCAAGCATTTAGTATTACTGAACTTGCGTTCATTCGGGTGTTAGGCACGGCTCCGTCTGCCTTTTTTATGATAGTTTGAGGAGTAACGCTTCAGCATGCTTCATGCATTCGATCGCACTGCGTTTATACATTCGGCAAAAAATTAAGAAATATACATCGTACACCTCATATTCTGAAGCATACATTTTTTGCTACTAACTATATCATGCGTTGTCGCAACTTTGGTCGAAATTATTGTGTTACCAGTGTCACTAAATTATCTTAATAGATATCACTAACCGGACCAATTATTTTGATGAATGATATTTGACGTAGTTAGCAACTATGAACAAACTCGAACATTCTGTTTGAATAGTCTTTATAGCACAGTGTGACCTAAAACTGCACTTTACGCACGCTTTTCCGTGAATTAAATAGTCATTTATTGCACGGCGTGAAGTTAAACTCCTAAACGTCGTGCAATAAATAATCAAATTCTATTTGACGGAAAAGCGTAGCAAGCGTAAAGTGCGGGTTTATGTCACACTGACAGCTATAAAATAATATAAGATACGCCGTGCAATACAAAGTTGTCCATACAAGAAAGGGAGAAACTCCGTTCAAGGTCGGTCTCATGGGGGCCGGTGTACGCGATCAAGTTTAATATGTAGCAGATCTGTGGATTTATGAGATTGGAAATAAAAAGTTAACGACGCATGTATATATATTTGAAATTGTATTTAATGTTTGTTCAATATTATGACATTTTAAAAGTCATATATCATTCAACAATAATATATTAGGTATACGTACTTAATTTTACTTCTAGAATCTTATTATTTGCCATCGATGTACAAAACGTGTTCAAGAATAAAATTATTTTCAGTGAAAATGTAGTTTTTTTTAAATTCATTATATTACATTATTATTTTAATATGAAAAAGTATAAATCTTCAATTAATATAACATTCTTGTACCACAAGGCGCCGTCATTTTAAAAATTACACTGCATTATATTAAATATTCTACGTTTTTCGGTAATAAAATATGAAATACCTACACAACTCAAATTCTTACATCTAAATACGCATTGTAACACTTACAAACTATTAGAATTAAAGGCAGATATTTAAAATTACTTTGACTGTACCATCGAAATAGAAAACCATAGAAGTGCTAAATTATGTGTAAAGTACGAACACAACCGAAGCTTTTTTTTCACGACTGAACAAACTGCAATCTCACCTGATGTTAAGTGATGATGCAGCCAAAGATGTAGCACGCTTGCTCAGTAAGTAGGTACCTATTCATTCATGATTCGGTTCAAGGGTTATGTGTATCAGAGTATCTAGCTATTGAAAGGTGAGACTCGAATAATTTGCATTTTTACATGGCAATAATTATGAATATGTCATACATGTCAAAATCATTACAAGATGGCGGTATTATAGTATGCTGCAAATACTTTGATACTTTTTTGTGCAACTACCTATCTCTCGGACTCAGCTAGTTTAATGTATCATTTTGATACATGATTTCAGTCAGTCCAAGTTCCCTTCGCAGTTGGGGCTGCCATACTGTTTTTTTTTTCATTTACCGCGCGTTTTAAGTCTTTACTTTTGTTTGCTAAACTCTAAGAATGTCAGCATGTGTAGTTTTACTAGCTCTACTATTGATTGTTGAGACATAATCTCCTCTCCTTTTCGCTTTGGTGGAGTACTGACCTAAGGCTCATGTTTCAATGCTTTTTTTTAGTCGAGTTAGGGTGCCTTTCCACCAATAGTGTGCCAGGAAAATGAGCTGCTTGCGAAGAAACAATCTACCAATAGCATCACGTCAACCAAAAAAAGGAAGCTGTAGTATTGGTTAATTATTTCCTCGCAAGCCGTTCATTTACCTTGTTTATGCCAGGTTCAGACCAGGCGATTGGACAATCATATAACTTAATTCTAAACCATATTATTACTCTATAATGCCAGCCTTAATGCTCTTCCGAGACAAATAATTTAGTAACGAGAGGAGTACTCTCAACCGGTACCTACTCAGTATCGATACTAAAAGTACTTAGAATACTTAGAAAATAGTAGAAGTAGAATAAAAAAAATCGCCTGGTAATTCGGCATTCCTTTTTCTGATTTGTCAGCCTTGTGACGAATAAGTTCGTATGTACGCTCACCACACAATATTATTGGCAATCTTAACATTGACGATTGTAATATTATTGTTTTTGTTGGCGGTGTTGGATATTGTCAATGTTATTGTATTAGTGGGGCATTTAAATAAAAGAATGAATAAAATTAAAATAATGGTTACTAGATAATGAGTTCTATAGTCATAAAGAATATTTTGATATTTAAATAGTAATGTTATGTAGCACGTGTAAATAATTTATCAAAACTAAACATTGTTATTGAGTTTTATTATAAATAATTTGTTATCTCTCTTTTATTTGTAAATTCTTTACAACTTTGTGTTAACTTTTATTGTATGTCAGGAATGGACAAACTGTTGGGACAATATCATAAATTTAAGACCTAGACTATGTACACAGTTTTACGCAATAAAACATTTCTATTCTATTATTTTAAATTTCTCAATATAATTGCAAATTAGTATTGATAATAATATTGTGCGTGCGCGAGCTGTCTAACTGCCGTTTTCAATAACTTATTCGTGTATATTGGTTAATGTATGATTAATTATGTAAACTCTACCTACTTATCATTTAGCACGCCGCGCAATTTGAAATTAAGTTTTCTCTAGAAAATATGATTTTGATAGTAGGTTGGGGTCGATCTACACTGATGCAATGTCGAATTGATGGGCACTTATAAAACTATTTTTTAAGCAATTTGTATATTTTCCCGATATTAAAGCACACATTTTTACAGAGAATCCTCGAGAAAGCGCATAAGTGTGCTACAGAAATGTATTATTATAATTATGATGCAAAAATAGAGGTAACACAGTCACAAAAGTCTTTAAAAATTTCAATTGGAATTGCGCTCTGCTCCGACTTTGTAAGTGAGGATCGACCCTTACGCGATATAAGGCTAATTTTAATGTTTCTTTTACAGTGGAAACGATGTCGACTCGTACGTCTCTGTAGATTGCCATTGCACCAGTAACTTATTTCGCTTTAATAGCGCAGTAGACAAAGACACTTATAAAAGTTCCTCCCTAATCAGAATTCACGTCAAGGTTTCATACGTATCTAAAAAATAGCCAGCCAATATTTATCCTTAAATAACTAGAATAGGGTCGTATTCCTTTTGTGTTCGCTTCCCGGTTTCTCTATTTCGATATTAAAAGGTTTTACGTATATACAGATGTGTTCACGCTAAACATACACTCAGTCCCACGGGATTGCGCGTCACTCAATCACTCGCGCTTTTCTCGTCGCTGGCTCGACCCGGCACAGACGCCGGTATACTGAAAAAAAAAACACGAATTTGATGATGTAACAATAGGGATGAAAAATAAAATACGTGAATTCAGCTTATCATGCATACGTGTAAGGGTTTACCTTCGCGAAGCTTTCCTTCGCTCAATTGTTCGGTGCTTTATCCCACTTAGTAAACGCCAAGCAATTTTAGACCTCGAGGCCGTTTAGAGCACATTCCCTGACATTATTTTAAGTCAAGTAGAAGTACCTAACGCACCGACGACGCGATAAGTACGATCTCTAATTTTCTCTTTATTTTTGTATTCCGTAGTCAATTAGCATAGTTAACTAAAGCGACATCGTTGTTATTCTCATCTTGTCGTCGTTCTAGGTCTATTTCTAGCTCATATATGATATATCTCTTTCTACATAATTTTGTGAATGTAAAGAGTGAATGAGACAAAATTTTTAATTGCAGCTTATAACCAAGTAGGTTACTTGTTTGTCCGCGTTGCGCCATAACAAAACGTCTTTTGTATAAAGGGGAGTTCTAATAACCTATAGATAGGTATACAAAAGGCTTGGTCAAATAGGAAGTGTGATGCAACGTATATTTTAATAACAATGTATCAATAAATTGTCATAAGCCGCGTACTGACTGAGCGAGCAGCCTCGCGAGGCAAATCCTCGGTCAGTCAGGACGTGCCTCGGCCGAGGCAAATGCTCGCGCTGCCTCGCCCGAGCGTGCCGCGGCCCGAGCCGTATGTTGTCGGTTTTTGTCGATGCTCAAAAGCGCCTCGTTAGCGCGTACTGACTGAGGCGGCCTCGCGCGGCAAACGTCCGAGCTGCTCGCTCAGTCAGTACGCGGCTATAATCCAGACAGTGCGTTAAGTACAGCTTCTGTTTGACAAAGCCTAGAACACCTTTATTGACATAAGCTGTTCCGAGACCTATGCCCGTTTGCACTAAACTTAAAAAGCGCCTTAGCTTGTCAAAATATCACAAAATAAACAAATCCGGCTGCCAACATCTCAAAATGTAGATAAATATAGGATCATAAGCCTAACTACAAGATATTTTTTGATATTTTGATTCACGATATGGCGTTGTGATATTTTGAAATCTTAGGCGTTTCTTAAGTTTGGTGAAAACGGGCACTAGTATTTTAAATACATTTTCATTATGTCACTTCGTACGCGTAGCATATTGCCTAATACACCTTGATGAAGAAGAGACCCAAAACTCATGTGCAAAGTTTTGCGTTTACCCTCCTTCTTTTCTATATTCGATTAACCCTCATATATGCAACGCTTCATAGAAGTAGTTAATGTCTAAATGCAATCTACAGTTGTAGAAAATCCGGATCGATCGTATATAGAATATTGCGGGTGTCTCATACACACTGCAATCACCCAATAGGAGATATCACGTATGAATAATCCGCTAGAGGCGCTAACGTTGTCGCAAACTATTCCCACACCGTTCCCACCCGACAAAAATGTTCATTAAAATGTAAGCATTATGACGTTCATTGTAGACACATTTTACATTGACAACACAAAGAGCAGACAGCGCTGTCTCCTTTTAGTTTTGTGTGGTCTAGTGCAAGGCCGGCATAATGTCAATGTCATATTTCGCTACGGATGTATCCTAAATTGACATTGACATAATTGTATAGCTTGACAGCTGTCATCAGGACCATCTTACTCAGTGTACCCAGTAATCCTGTACCCTTAGTACGAGTTTATATCGTAAACGCTTTTGACAGATACTCACATAGTTTTCGGTTTAATCTGGCTCCCTGTTTGGTCTAAATTTAGTGAAGTGTGAAAACACTAGAGGCGCTGTACTGTTTTTAATACAAAATTCGTGCGATATACGATATCGAGTTTGGTATGAAAACTCGTACTAAGTGTAAGAGAAAACTGTAGCCTCCATTCCGTCTGAAGGCGAAGTGTTAACTTTAAAACATACTTTAAAGTTAAGTAGTCTTACGATGAACAGTCGCCATTTTATATATCTAAACGCTTAGCTAAGTTCGCTTATAGGCATAAGGAAAATAAAACATATATGATTGTAATTCGTTTATTTTTTTAAATCAGCACCTTGCATGTATAATAATATTGACTTAGGAAGACTATTTAGGCGGACATTGTCTTACACTAGTCATTAATAGTAAATCAGGTACAATTGTAGCGACTTCAAAAATTGATCATTTGAGAGATCGTTATTATAATTAAATATGTATACCTATTTACATACAAATACTTCGTTAATTATCGATGACGTCAATTTGGTTGTGTGAAGACGCAAGCATTATCTACAATTTCTATTTCATTTCAAGGGTTGTTGAGGAGCGATCGCTTTGCATAAAATAAAATACTGTTAGGTTAGATTACATGAAATTAAAAATAAAATGATAGAAATTTATTTCAATTAATAATAAACTTATATGATATATTTACGATGAAATCAAAATTATAGCAGATTTTATATGAATGTCTGTAGTATGATAATTATTAGGGTACGCACATTTGCCATTGCAAAAAAAACATAGATACTTATATTATTAAATTATATTATAAACTGTGTATCAAATATATGAACAACCGCTTGAAAATCAATTTACACTCGACGAATTACAATTGAGGTAACCAAGTTGGCGTCTTATAAATGCATGATCTTATTGCTAACATAATAATTTCATATCCGAGCTCAAATTAATAATATTGGACGGAGTACAAATATATTTTGGTATTTTCTAAATTGCGAGGACTATTTTATTATGGTGACTAGATACTATGGCACTTGCTAGTATGAAGTATATTTGACTAGGCTTGTTTTTGTTATTTTAAAAAGGCAATGCGTATAAAAATATTGTTAGCAATCATAGTATTAGTCGTATACTTTAGGAAGATTTCTTATTTAGAGGACTAGTTTTATAGGAAGTTTACATTATTGCTGTAAAGATACTAATATTTAAAAAATTGCTCGATATTATTTGCCTATTTATATACGCCGATCAGTCAGCCCTTTACTTTCATAGTTGTTCATCAGATATAATATTTTATTTAGGGCCTTTTTTTCAGTTTCATTATGTCGCCACACGATTAGTTTATTTAACCAGTGTCAATTATTAAAATTCTTCAAGTTTTTGGGAATCCAAGTCATAAAGATGGGTCAAAGTCATATTTCAGGTCAAGTTGAAGTCAATGTCTAGTCCAAGTCAAATCCTCAGGAAAAATGTGGACTTTGCTAAAGATTTTCAGTGGAATTTTGGTGAGAACGCAAATAACATTGTGCTGTTTCCCTACACTCGCACACATTCACCGGCTCTTAATGGTTAATAATACACATTTATTACACATTAACGCGCAAAAGAACACAAGTTTTTGAGAAAAAATACAACGGGAGCACACACATTATTCCACGTTCCCGCCAAAGGCCTTTTGACTTGTTACTGACAGCTCTATTAGGAACTTACCCTATTTTTGACAACTTTTAAATGTCATAAGTCAGATATTTAATTATCTGTCACTTTAATAATGAACAGTTCAAAATGGTCCTAAATGTTGTATTGTAGTATTCCAGTTTTATATTATTATTGCATGAAGTGAAGTCTCAAACCAAATTGGTTAGTTGTGATGGACAGAAGTTACTTCTAATACGTTGTATTTACCACCCTATATAAAATTAGAAAAACAAAATATGAAATTCAGAGCTGACTACTCGGAAAATACTGTTAAAATCAAGAACACGAAGTTGTACAAATACACATATAAATCGCAAAGGCGGTGAAATTAAACCGAAGAAATAATTAATGTTTACTTAAATTATCATATCATATCATTAATCAATTATCAATTATTATTTAATCTTTATATTCCATTATTTCATCGGTTTATCGATTTGCCAAGGCATTAAGAACATAGAAGAACAAAATAATAACTAAAACACATACATGCCTGTTCTCAATAGTTTGATAGTTATTGTGAAATTAATCTAAATTTATTAAATCTTTTGGTTATTGGCAACATTTGTTAAATGTCAAACAGTACCAGTTCATTGACCTGATCAGGAATCTATAGACTAAATTAACAGTCAAAATCAGGTTTTACAGTCATAACTTTTAATTTTCATTTGATTCAATGTAATTGATTGACATTTTGTTTCACTTATGTTTTAACAATTTTATTTATGAATTAATGAAATTTTAAAACCGTTCAAATTTCTAGACTTAAATTTGTTCCTACTTTGAATAATATTTAATCAAAAATAAAATATAAAATTTTAAGTATAATTATACCTACTGTGTTGTATTGAGAGCAGGCGTAAATAATAATCGCAGAAAACTAAACTAAAACTTATTTACTAGTATGTAGTATAGATACACGCTACATTAAAAACTGATCTGTTTACCGTGACTGATTTATACGAATAGCAAGAGCTTTTATATCATTAATTAGTTTTTAAAGCGTTAAATCAAGGTGGATAAATAATTAAGTTATTGACATATAAGTTTTGACAATTATCACTGTCGATCACTATGTCGACATCGAGCGAGTTAACACAATAATTCAAATTGATTGACATTCTATTCTACAAATAACATGAAAAGAACTGCTTGCTTCAGTTAGTTTATTTTGAATCCACGACATTGTAATATTAAACGCGAAATAAATTATTTTCGTAAATTACGAGGTAAGTGGTCTTCCATAACTTTTATTCTTACTATTATCACCTATAAATGCATTCAAAAAATTCCATCGACTACTGCAATGTTCAATAAAATGGTATTGTTAAAAAAAAATTAATACTATTAAGGCAATCTTTAAAAAAATCAGTCTTATTATGAAGGAATGTTAAAAAGTATTTATTCTAATTGAGTATAATTTGTAAAATGATGGTAAAATATTACACAGACATAGACAATTAAGCTTAAATTTCACGGCATTCTGTTGAGTGCATCACTCGATAAGACATTTTTAAATTAGATGTGTTTTTTTTGCTAAATAATGCGGAATGATTTAGTTCACATTAGACTCATACTACATTACAATGGATATATATGAGTGTATCGAAAGTTTTAGCAATTTTCAGTTCTCGAATCGGGCTAAAGGTCACAAGGCACTCAAGTTCAAAAGGCACTCCGAGGCACCGTTAAAATAGGCTTAATTGCATAGCACCATTATCTTAAAATCCTATTAATTACTTTGGTAATTGTTCCCTGTAAGTCTGTCTCGTGTGATATCCATCACTTTTTACACTATGATTGTACTTGTGTTAAATTAGGCGGAATTAAATCTACTACGTATATAATTTAACTAAATATAATCTGACAGCTTTGAATTTGTGCCGTTAACAGTTACTATCACAATAGTTCCTACGTTTTTTCCATAAATAAATCTTTCACCCGACTGCGCCTGAAGGAGGGTTATGTTTATCGAGTATATATATGCATTGTAAGAGTGACACGGAGTATATCAAAAATATATTAAAAATGTAAATGGCTATTTTGACTTTATATTATATGACTTCATTTTTTTTTTCTCAAAAGCTATCGATCAAAATAAAGGAATTTATAAATTACTTACCACACAACTTATATGTTTAATGGAATGAGAAGTGCTTCAAAACAACAATATATGAATTTTTCACGCAGTCAGGTTTTCAGTTTTTCAATTATCAACTAGTTCAATATGTAAGTGCAACGGCAACGGTTTCGATAGCGTCACATTATTTTTAGTAAACGCAAGTCACTTAAAAATATTATTTATTAAAATGTGGTCTGAAAGCCTTTTAATAGTTTAAAACATCGATTTCCACGTTTTGTCGAGATACATGATAATATATTGATCGAGTCATATCATGAAAGTTTAGTCAATTTGAAAATATGATGTAATCGCGTAAAATACAAGACTATGCACGATTCATTTATTAACTCAGGTCACGGCTTTCGAGACCAGTCAAATAAAAAATACTAGTTTAGAATCGCACTAAAAACTTTGGCATGCAATGTTGTATTCAAGAAGGTCACGGCTTTTGAGGCCGGTCAAATAATAAAAAATGAGTTTAGAATCGGAACTAAAATCGTCGGCATACATGAATGTATTCACTAAGGTCACGGCTTTCGAGACCAGTCAAATAAAAAATACTAGTTAAGAATCACACTATAAACGTTAGCATGCAATATCGTATTCAAGAAGGTCACGGTTTTCGAGACCAGACAAATAAAAAATACTAGTTTAGAATCACACTATAAACGTTAGCATGCAATATCGTATTCAAGGAGGTCACGGTTTTCGAGACCAGTCAAATAAAAAATACTAGTATAGAATCACACTATAAACGTTGGCATGCAATATTGTATTCAAGAAGGTCACGGCTTTTGAGGCCAGTCAAATAATAAAAAAACGAGTTTAGAATCGAACTAAAATCGTCGGCATGCATGAATGTATTCACTAAGGTCACGACTTTCGAGACCAGTCAAATAAAAAATACTAGTTTAGAATCACACTATAAACGTTAGCATGCAATATCGTATTCAAGAAGGTCACGGTTTTCGAAACCAGTCAAATAAAAAATACTAGTTTAGAATCACACTATAAACGTTAGCATGCAATATCGTATTCAAGAAGGTCACGGTTTTCGAGACCAGATAAATAAAAAATACTAGTTTAGAATCACACTATAAACGTTAGCATGCAATATCGTATTCAAGAAGGTCACGGTTTTCGAGACCAGATAAATAAAAAATACTAGTTAAGAATCACACTATAAACGTTAGCATGCAATATCGTATTCAAGAAGGTCACGGTTTTCGAGACCAGACAAATAAAAAATACTAGTATAGAATCACACTATAAACGTTGGCATGCAATATTGTATTCAAGGTCACGACTTTTGAGGCCAGTCAAATAATAAAAAAACGAGTTTAGAATCGAACTAAAATCGTCGGCTTGCATGAATATATTCACTAAGGTCACGGCATTCGAGACCAGTCAAATAAAAAATACTAGTTTAGAATCACACTATAAACGTTGGCATGCAATATTGTATTCAAGAAGGTCACGGCTTTTGAGGCCAGTCAAATAAAAAATACTAGTATAGAATCACACTAAAAACGTTGGCACACATGAATGTATTCACTAAGGTCACGGCTTTCGAGACCAGTCAAATAAAAAAATATTGTATAGAATCGCACTAAAAACGTTGGTAAATAATTGCATTCAATAAGGCTTTCGAGACCACTCAATTTAAAAATACCGAGTTAAAATTCACTCGTAAAACGTTAGTATGCATGTTTTTCTATTATAAAGGGCTTTCGAGACCAAGCAATTAAAAAATACGAGTATAAAATAGCGCCAGGAATGTCAAAATATAAAAAATGATTAATCTAATGAAATAATAGTAATTATTCTAATGGTTGGTCGATTTACGAACATACCTCGAGGGTTATTGGAAGGGGGGGTAATATTGTTGGGGCATCCGCGCCATGTATTGTGCGTAGTTCTGCCCATTTACTGCGGGGGCAGGAGCCGGCGCTCTAGCACCTTGGGGAACGACAGCCGCAGGAGGGTATTGGGCACCTGAAACGAAAGAAAAAAAAAATGAGGGAACGCGGCTGCAAGGAAGTTGAAAATTAGGTATTTTAAGAAACTATTGCCGTGTCCCGTTCATATTTGTAATTGCCGCGTTGCCACCACTATACAGGTTGTCGGGTTTCATATGGTACAAACGAAAACCATCGATGGAGGACTCTAAGGGCTACCCAGAAACCCCCCCCCCCCCATGTATGTTCCGCGAAAATCTTTAGTTTTCGAGAAAATTGCGTTTTCCTTGTTTTCGAGTAAGTCCCCGGAATCCCGGAATGTTGCAATTTATTTAAATTTTCACCCAAACTATAAAGACCAGAGCCCTAGTTTTTTTGTGAGACTATGAACAAAGAATAGGTCTTTCAGGGAAAACTACATTTTTTTATTTAGGCCTATTATTTTCTGAGACAAAAATAAGACATTTTTTAAATAGACGATATTTGAACTTTTACTTTGGGCCGACTTTTCTCCAAAAAATACAGAACAAAAAAGTTACAACCGATTTTAAAAACTTGTCTGTTTTATGGACCTGCTGCTTGCCAAATTTCATACGACTACGACAGAGGTTCAGGTTTAAAAATATAATTAACGAAATAGAAAGGATTTGAGTATTCAAATTATTTCTTCTGAAATACACTCTGGTAATTTCTTTTTTACAGAATTAACTCATATGAAGGAAATAAGTTCTAATAAAATCTCGAAGTCTTTGAATTAAAAGGTTTATGTTGAAAAATATCGAAAATTTTCTTAATTTTCTTGTCGAATTTGTAAGCACATTATTGCACATACGATAACGCTTTATGAAGTTTCTTCTGATATCATGAAAGAAGTAATGGTCTTCACTTCTCTTCTTGTGTGCATCTCTTAGTTAAACTTGATATTTATTCTTATTCATTTTGCTGGAGTAGTGAAATCTTTAGGGTGGCACACACTTACACAAGTTGATGTATCTGCCGCGGTAGATCTGTCTCTGGCCATCAAGATGCCTTAATTATTTGAATTTTTATCGTCATATTCTGGATATACTTATCAGATCTCGATGAAATCACAATGGGACCACCTTGGAAACATACCCTACCGATTAAAAATCATTCGAATCGGTTAACAATTGACGGAGTAATCGCGTAACATATATAAAAAAAAACATACAGATTAATTGAGAACCTCCTTCTTTTTGGAAGTTGGTTGAAAAATTACATTGAAATTTCGGGGACCTTGTAGCACACTAGCGCCTCTATTGGAAAACGAACACACGATAGCCATTGAAGGTCTATGTCCAGCAGTGAACTAGTAGATGCTGATGTGATGATGAGTTTCAAGTATCCAGATTAATATTATAAAAACGTTCGTAACTCTGCCACTCAATCTGCTTGTTACCTAATCACGTCTAAGCGGACGATCCGATCTTATTGAAATGTAACAAGGAGACATTTTAAAGCATGAGGATGAACATAGGCTACTTTTTGTGAAATATCATGATTTTTACACATAAATAACTCTTTTATTTACACTGAACTGGGCACTTGACCATTATCTCAACGGATGTTAAGTGATGATGCGGTCGATGATATACATAGAGACCCCCATATTGTACTTAATCGGAAACAGACTCAGGCAGGGTTTATTCCATACCATTCTATACCTTGGCGGTTAGTATGATGAAAGAAGAAGCAAATCGCTTCGTTCGGGTAATTGGTATATCCACCATAAATCAGTGGCGCTTTTTAGTACCTCTGGATGTCAAATTATAAAATATAACACACATATTGATTGACAGAGCTTTACAGTGATAAAATTATTGGTATACGTGAAGGAAGTCGCGGGTATCAGTTATTGTGTAGTAGCTTACTATTGGATGGCCCCGGGTAGGCCGCGGGGGGGTAGTAGGGTCTCGGGACCGGCGGGGGCGCCGTGGGGTAGCTAGCGAAAGTCGGCGGCGTCAGGAAGTGCCCAGACTCGGGGAATCGCGCCGGCGCCGGCTCAGGCGGACGATGCTGCTCCGGGAATCTGCTGAGAGCACACATATAATATTATTAAAAAGAGATATTTAAAAATAAAACTAAAATGAATTAATATTTTTTTTATATATAGAACTGGGCAGCATTTGACCATTATCTCACCTGATGTTAAGTGATGATGCGGTCGATGATGGAGTGCGCTTACCCAAAAGATACCTATACTCGCGATTTGAAGACCCCCATATTGTATTTAGCCGGAAACACAGACTCAGGCAGAGCATTCCATTCCCTGACGGGTCGCATGATGAATGAAGAAGCAAATCGCTTCGTTCGGGTAGATGGTATATCCACCATAAATCGGTGGCGCCTTTTAGTGTCTCTGGATGTCCGATAGTAAAATGGCGATAAAATAATATGAAGGGTAGTGCCAAGAACGCTGGCTGCATTCCCGTGTTGAATCGCTAAAGAGATTATTTGTGCTAGTAATGAGCCAGCCCTCTTGTCACCGGTGGCAACACATATTGATTCATAGTATTGTAGTCATGTATGGTTTGGAATATTTATAAGGAGGAAGAGAAAGATCGAAGAAAGTGTAGATGGACTGTGTAACAGAAGATATGGATGTACAAGGAGTGGATGCGGAAATTACTGCGGATAGACACAAATGGAAGAGAATGACATGTAGCACCGACACCATTTAGGTGGGATAAGGGTAGGAAGATCTTATGATCTTCCTTATAATGATGATATGGTGTGGAATATTGTATTATTAGTTATATTTTACGAATATTGTTACACACAATCCAAAATTTCCTAGTACCGACGGGATTTGAACATGAAATTTTGGATTGTGTGATGTACCAAAAATAAGTGACTACCTGTGTTTCTTTAACATAATATTTTATTTTACGAATAACTATGTAAGTATTTCAAGAGCTTGCTTCTTGCCAAACTTCATGATTCTAGGTCAACGGGAAGTACCCTATTTTAATTCACTTGTGAAATCGCAAAAGATGCAAATGAAAATATGTAACATAAACGGTCAAATTTCTTGATCGCGTTGACTTTACAGGTTTGATTTTTTCACAGCCGGAAGATACCGTAGACCCAAGTATTTAGTATAAGTTTCAACTTGATACCTCTACGCATTCCCGAGATAATGGGTCTTGACAGACGGACAGACAGACGGAGTGATCCTATAAGGGTTCCTTTTTTCCTCTTATCAGATCTCGATGAAATTACAATGGGACCACCTCAAAAATATACCCTACCGATTAAAAAAACGAACACAATAGACGGAGTATTCGTGTAACGTACTCGTACATACAAAAAAATAAAAATAAACAAAACAGACGAATTGAGAATCTCCTCTGTTTTGGATGTCGGTTGATTATAGTATTATAGCCTTACTTGGTATGAGTTTCCGTAGGGAAAGGTCTGGAAGGCGGCGCAGGCGGGGCATATCTTGGAGATCCGGAGCTGCTGGGCCCAGCAATGGGATACCTCGGGGCAGCAGCGCTGGGGGTCGACGTGTCCAGACCGTTGGCTAGCCGGGCCAGACCATTCACTCCCAGATCTGAGGATGACCGAGGTTCGGCATTACCTCCACCTGGAGAAAAAAAAATCATCAGATTTACAGCAGACCTCACGTGCCCTTATAAAAATTTAAGTCTCTGCATATATAACACTACAGCAAACTTAACCCCCTTTCCCCTCTACACTCCCCCTATTAAATTTTTTCTCGCAAAATCGTGTGTAAAATGAAGTCCTTAGTGTGCCTTTTCAATTTGACTGAAATCCTTTAATAAATAACGCTACAGCAAACTTCTCCCACACTTCTCCTGCCCGAACACCGTAAGGTTATGGCGGTAGATTTTCTCCTTGACGGTGGTGAGCTACTTTTTGGTAGCAGCCAGACGGAACATATATTGATACACTAGCTGTGCCCGCGGCTTCGTCCGCGTGGAATAGTGTCTTTGGGTAGCATTTTGAAATATTTAGGCAAATTATTTTACAAATAAGACATGCGTATCCCACCTACACCGCACCGTACCGAGCCGCGCAAATCCACCTCCCCTCTCCCTCTCTCTTCACTCCACCCCCCTTCCTCTCCCCCTCCCCTCTCTCTCTTCGCCCCTCTCCCTCTCTCTTCACTCCACCCCCTTTCCTCTCCCCTCTCTCTCTTCCCCCCTCTCCTCTCTTTCCCCCACTCCCCTTCCCTCACTTACATTTCCCCTCCCCTCTCTCTCTCTCTTCCCCCCACTCCCCTTCCCTCACTTACCTCTCCCCTCCCCTTTCCCCCCACTCCAACTCCCCCTTTCCCCCTCCCATCCCCTTTCCCTCACCTCCCATCCCTCTCCCCCTTCCCTCACTTCCACCCTCCCTCCCCTCCCTCATTCTCCCTCCCCCTCACAAACTTTGAATGACATTATTTATATTGAATCAACAGCCTAAACAATAAGTTCAAGCTTTAAAAATGACGATACTTCCACATCAAATTTTCATACAACCCTCTTTTCGCATTAAAAAGTATAAGTATAAGCCGCCTATGTCCTTTCTCAGGCTCTAGACTATCTGTGTACCAAATTTCATTTAAATCCGTTCAGTAGAACATTTACATAAACCTTACATATTTCCATACAAACTTTCATCCCTTATTCCCTATTGGTATTTTTACACCCTTGAGGGTAAAACTTTTACAAACTTTGAATGTCATATTTACTTATATCGAATCAACAGCCTAAAAAATAAGTTTCAATCTTCTAGCTTTAAAAATGACGATACTTCCATACAACTTTTCATCCCCCCTTACAACCCTCTTTTCGCATTAAAAAGTAGCCTATGTCCGTTCTCAGGCTCTATACTATCTGTGTACCAAATTTCATTTAAATCGGTTCAGTGGTTTTGGCGTGAAAGTGACACAGACAGACAGACAGACAGAGTTACTTTCGCATTTATAATATTAGTTAGGAATGCTCCTAGCAATAGATTATGAAGAAAACACTTACTATTCTGCAGGCAAACGTCTAGAAACGTCGCTAACGCCTCGTTTGGTGTTCTTGCTCGTCTCGTCAACGGTTCCAAGGAAGGTGGCTGAAATAATAGCTCAATATTAATTTAAAATACTCTAAAAGTTGTGTGCTCTTCGTCAAGCATTTTTATTTGTTTGCAAGTAGTTGTAACACATTTTTAAACGAGCAATTTTTGTACGTATATATATTTATCCCATCAAAAACATTTTCATGTCAAGTAACGTCGACGAATAAATATTGCTTGCACTGTAAAAATGTTATCAGATCTTATGGAAAGTATAAATAAAGGCTTTTAAGATTTCCAAGCTCATCCCATAATGCAAAAGCGGCAGTAGCCCAATGGCTAAGGTGTCGGTCTGGCGATCGAGAGGTCTTGAGTTCGATCCCCATCCATTGCACTACTGACGTGAACCCACTCCAGACACAAGCATATTTAGCTTAGTTGGACGGGTTAACAAGACTACTAGTAAGGTGCGATCCACATTGCTAGTAAGTTTTAGAAAAAAATGACAAATAATGTCAAACATATAAGCAATAGCAAACTGTAATTGGTAAGGACTATAGACTACCAAACCACGAGAAGCTCAGTTAAAATGTATACACTGTGGCGAACTACAAAGGTTGTACTGTAGCAAAAGAATAGCACAGAGTATGAATCATAAAAGATCATTAAAAAAAACTGAAAGAACCGACTTCAAATGCCGCGCTTTTTATACCAGTACTAAGTTTGAGGTGTTTATCTCCATATTTTTGAAAATAGAGAACGTTTCTCAATGAAATTTAAATGCGACCACCTGTGAAGTAAACCCTTTCAAAGAAAAAAACAATTTTCCAAATCAGTTCTTCTTCGAGTAATCGGTGAATACGTAAAAAAAATATTGCGACTAATTAAGAACCTCCTTTTTTGTGAAGTCGGTTAAAATTAAACAAAAAAGAATATCTCAACACCTGTCCAGGTTCAAAGCGTAACCAAGACAACATAACCCAGCATCACTCGGAAGTCGAAACGTCTCATCATCTTTCTACCCTTATCCAACTTAAACGAGGTAGGTGCATGTCATTCTCTTCCATTTGTGTCTATCCGCAGTAATTTCCGCATCCACTCCTTGTACATCCATATCTTCTGTTACACAGTCCATCCACACCTTCTTCGATCTTTCTCTTCCGCTATAGCCGTCCACTTTTATGTCCAATGTTTTTACAGTAATGTGGACTTCACTTCTTCTAATAATATGTCCATACCAGACATACCACTTCTTTTATGATCAAATAACTTAAAAGAGCTCAGCATCTTCATCAGCTGTCAGCAACATTTCACCAAGCGAGTTCTAACATTGATGAAAAATAACCCGAATTCTGTCCCTTGACTTCGTTTGACGACCGCTTGGGAAAACTTAAAATCATAGCACATAAACTGCTGCATGGAAGCAAAAATATGATGGACATAAAATGGAATACAAATGGACTTTTCAAGCATTAACGTGAGCTTCAAGTTGTCTTATATACAGCCAATACTGTTGTGTCTCTAATATATGAGATACATTTCATTAAAGAATCATATATCCAAATTAAGGAACACAAAGTCTATCACGCTCTTCATTCTGAGAACAAAGCTGGAGGTGAAAGTTATATTTTAATAAAGGAGAATTCTTATCACTACGAAGGATTTAAGCTTGATGAACAACACATATGAGTCCTAGCAGAAGCAAAGAACCTGTAGCAGATATTTCAACCGAAGGAAACTCTGATGAAAAAAATATATCTCAGCGTGATCAAGATGTTAAACTCGTGACACCTACAGAAGTAATCAGAGAAATGAAACTACTCAACTGAAAGAATTAAATAAGCGAATCAAGGAAAAAATATATAGTAATGAAATAAGCGAAGCGATGGCGTGCCACTAAATAAGTAATTATGAACTATGTAATATTGTTAAATCTTACAAGATCTGGATTGTTGTTCACCGTGTGGAATACATATTCCATAAGTTGTACTAACAACTGTCGCGGAACTGTTGATAGATTCTGAAACAGAATTAACTTATTAAAACATTTCGAGTGTAAAGATTCAAGGTTTTTATTATGGCTATAAATATGGCTGGAAAAGAAAGCAAAACAGTAAGAAATGAAGCGATACAAACAGAATTGATGTTGAAGAGGGTTTAACACGCAAGACATATGAGAGGAAAAGATAAATAATTTTAAAAGAAGCAATATATGAGAAAGATGTCGAGAAAGGAGAGATGATTATAAATGGGATAATTGTGAGAGGAAAAGGGAACATTTTAAGAGAAGCAAGATGGGAAAAAGCGGAGACAGATCACGGAATTCCGTTAACCGTCATAATCAAATATAGCTTTTTTAAGCTATATGAGATAAAGAAGACGACAAAAAGAAGAAACGCAAGAAATATGAGATGAATAGAAGAGAGGGATTTAAAAAGAAACAATATGAAAGAAAGAGGAGGTGGACAGGACATGCTATAGAATGAAAAAAGAGAGTCAAGCAGTGGGAATGAAAGAAACCAACAGAACTTTTGTTACCAAAGTTGCGACGAAAAATCACAGGTCAATACTTACCGAGGCATAAGGCGGTGGCGAGCTGGGCGAAAACAGGTCGGACGACGAAGACGAAGACGGAACAACACCCTGCAAATTGAAATAAAAGATTGTACCTAATAATCTCACACATAAAGAGTTATCGTTCATTCATTCACACACGTCAATCGCAATAACACCAGCAAGGGACGTACTTCCCTACACGATTCTAGATAGCCTGTCAAAGAACAACTTACATCATTTTCAATGAATTCGTCCAATATTCTAAACACGTCGGGATTCAGCATCGATCTTAGCAGCATGCGACCATGTTCGTATTCTTCCATTTTCTTCTCGTACAATAACCTCTGGTAGTCCTTTTCCCTTTGCAGTTTTTCGATCTCTTGACGATACAACTCGCACCTATAAACATTGTACACAATCAGGAAATATTCCACAAATAAACGCAACAGATAACAAATATCATATTTCATTCAAATTGCTAGTATATATATATATATATATATCACCAAAGGCTACCTCTCGCTTTAGTAAATTGTATTTCTTTATATTGTGTCTGTAAAACTAACGCCGCGCTGGTAGAATAGTAATCCTTTAATTGCATTCGTCTTAATCGTACTTTATGAGCGAGAAAAAGACAGCAACATTTTGAAATGTTTCAAATTAAGATTAGTATCAGTTAGCGTAAAAAAGGGCACCATTATGCGTTAATGCATAGAGGGAAAATTTTGTATACAGTTACCGTTGCGCAGCCTGTGAACACATTTTAATTATAACTCGACGATAGTCCCAGTGTTAGTAAACATCGCTGCGCCGCTTCCCTGCTTATTCCATAATCACAGTTGTATAACAGCAATCTATTCAAAATATCAACAAATAGCCGAACACTTAAGCAGCTAATATAGCATGGTAATGATTAACTCCGTCTTTTAACGCACAGCAAACGTGTATTGCATTTAATGTTGGACGGAATCATTACGACACTATTGTACAAAAGGAATTTATCTTAGAAGAAGCGGGCATTATAGCCATTCTACAACTGTTGTACGATTTGAATGCAAAAATTCGCTGTAAAAAATTAAATGTAATAATTGCGCGGCGATGCGCTAGGCTTGATACTATCGCTGGCCCGATCTTCGGTCGTCGGGCCGTCGGCACTCGTCGAAATTCTTTAGATAAACATGCGAACAAAATATAGATGATTATCTTTTATTTGCAAACCTTAATTCGCGCTGGATGCACGTCTCACAGAGGCTCTCAAGCACGTCGTCGATTTTCCTCGATTTGCTTGGTCCAGCTGAGAACATAATCAATGAGCGCCAAGCAAAACACATTAGCTGTTTACTTATATATTAAATAACAACAGTATAACAATAAGAGTCACGTCTTCCATGCCATAATTTTAAATTGTACGTTCGCTTCATATCTTTATAATCATTATGATTATATTTATTGTGAATTTAAGTTGCCCTCAAATGTTAGTTTATTTATGGAATCATTATTACAAATTCACATTTAATGTATGATAAGACATCACGAGAGGCTATGTCCAGCAGTGGACGGAAATTGGCTGATTATGATGATGAAAATGAAGACCTCACGATGAATTTGGTGAAATCAACAAAAATGTTGACCACCAGCTTATTGGTGATATATTACAATATAATAAAATTGCATATTCATGCGGCATGGAAGTCGCAACATCAAATCGTTTTCAAAACAATTCAACAATATGGTTTCCAATGATAAACGTTTTACCAAAATTTAACATTATTGATAAAGACTTGCATAGATTGAATTATTCACTAGGTTTACAAAGCATTAGCGAGACGACAAACTTTTGTTAATTTGCAATATTTTTATTATTAACTTCGGTTATTTTTTCTTTAGTTCTTACCACCACCGTTGGCATAGGTCTGTTGCAAATCTTGATATAGTAAAAAAACAATAATACATCCAAGTAAGAGTGTAAGAATACCGTGCGGCTGGAATTTTCTTTTCAAAATCAGTTCAGTGTAATCAACTTGCGCGACCCTCCTTGGGAAGGATAGACGTTGGGGGACGAGGTACAGTTACACTATAGAACTGCTACACACGATAATATCGTTTAAAAACTAAAAAACAACCGACTTCAATGCCGCGCTATTCATTTTCAGTACCAATTTTGAGATGTTTATCTCAATATCTCTGGAGATACTTAACATACCTCGATACAATTACCATGGTACCACACTTGGGATATCTCCTTTCGAACAAAAAAAGAATAATCGAAATCGGTTCATAAACGACGAAGTTATCCGCGAACAAACATAAAAAAAAAATAAAAAAAAATATATATATACGGTCGTATTGAGAAACCTCCTCCTTTTTTTGAAGTCGGTTAAAAATAACTGTGCCTAGGATAAATATTCAAATAATTCATAACTATGACAATATGTGTAAGAAATATTTTTAATGATAAAGGTCGACGCTCGCCTTATGATAAACGATGACATCTACCTATAACAGATACGGGAGCAAGCAAAATTTTGGCTAGACATAATTTTGCGCGTTACTGCACTGCGCCTGTTACCTTGATACACAAAGTTGTAAGCCATGAGTCACATGCCAGTAATGTCGCTGGACAATAGCATTTCCAAATGAAAAACTCCTGTATTATATATACATTCCTATTTCACGGCCAAATTATTGTCAAAGTTGTGGTACCGCCCCAGGTAGACTAGCAGAAATCCTACCACTACAAAGAGTACATATAATAAGGAACAAAAAAATTTAATGTTTATGTTCATTTAATAGTAAACAAAAACTACTAGGATGTTATATATATAAGAACAAAAATCATTATCTAAATTAATAAATAAATAACACATCTTTTTTTTTTTTTTACAATTACGATAGGCTATTGAACGGAAGTTTAAAGACATACAACATTAGAATGAATCATCATTCATTACCTGTATATATATTTATTTGTTTGTTCACGGATAACTTTGTCGATTTTCATGATTATTTTTATTTTAGTTGTAAAGTAAATATCCCTAGAATAGTACCATAGTAATTTCATGGAGATCTGATAAGTATCTCCAGAGATATGAAAATAAACACATCAAACTTTGTACTCCTTGGTACTGAAACGTAATAGCGCGGAATTTGAAGTCGGTTCTTTTAATTTTTAAACGATCTAATTAATTTTAATATTAATAATTTGTTTCCATTATTTTCTTCTTATATATAAAAATGAATCTCAATTGCCCTTGGTCACGGCATCACGCATGAACGGCTGGACCGATTTTGCTACTTCTTTTTTTGTTGTGTTTTTTATCGTCAGGAGATGGTTCTTATGAAAAAAATTTTTAATAAATAAAAGTTGTTTTTAACGTAGGCGAAGCCGCGGGGCACAGCTTGTACTAAATAAGCTTCAAATAAATACTAAAACAAAAAAGCGTCTTTAGCAAATAAGCGTTTACATAAGGCTTATTGCAGTATATTGCTCACAGAGCCTAATCTAAGCAAGATGCCATGTGCTATAGGTTCTCATTTTCTTAAGTGTATATAGATGCCGTGAAATATATTTCTTAATAGGTAAATAAGTAAACAAAATCCTACGTATTTCGTCGATATGGCTTGATCGTGAAATTCTTAATTTATTTGTTTTATCATACATTAAGTACCTACTACATATTTATTTGTACGTATATTGTTGTACTGTATTTTTTATTTACTTTTCGTACACTCTATTTGTAAGTAATTCTAGTATTTTCTCTGATAAGTGATTTTGTAATCTTTAGAGAAAATAAATGTCTTAAACCATAAACCATATTATTTCGTGTGCGTTGAACGTAAAACTGTACTTAGTATAAAACAACGTATTCACAAACTATATCATCTATCATCTATGAGAACTCATCTCAAAGTGTTCGCAAACACATAGGCTCATTAAAATCAATATTATTGTCAATATTGAATGTGAATCCACCGATTTGTGTATTGTCAAAATCTTCTGGAATATAGACCGGACAGAGTAGCAAACCACGTTTTTTTTGTGGCAAGCGATAGGCTATCTCACCTGATTTTAAGTGACGATGTGGTCCAAGATTGTAACACGCTTGCATAGAAGATTCACTGACTCGAAGACCCCCAGGTGGTAGTTATCGGGGATCACAGACTCAGGCAAAGAATTCCATTCCTTGGCAGTGCGTATGAGGAATGTAGAATCAATCAATCAATCAAATACATTTATTTGCAAGAATACGTTTTACAATATTGGTCTTAAAATAAAGGTAAGTAGTTGTATTCAGCCTGCATGCAGACGCAATCGCTTCGTGTGTATTGATGTAATGACCAACATGTAACGGTGTCGCAAATCAGTACGTCTGGTTGTCCGATAGAAGAAAAACGGGTTGCAATCCGGGAGTGCCCGCAGAAGTGAAAACTTGAACATTAACGTTTTGTATTTGGACTACTCTCCCTCCGTCTTACGAATTTTCGATCCCATCCCAAAAAGTTCACAACGCCGCTAAAGAAGTTTTTACTTCAAAATGGGGATGACGGTATTAGTTCATGTAGTTGGACGTTTAGGAACCATACAAATTTCTCAATCAGTGAATCAAATGGAAAATTTATAATTTGATGTGATGCAAGCGTGGTTGGCAACTGTCTAGGTGCTGCTTAAAGACGTGTTGCCACTGCCTCTGATTGCCACAATCCAGTACATTGTGTCCAGTATATGATAAGAGTTTCAGGGCCCCCATAACTGCACCCGCCCCTGGCTAAACATCTAGTGTATTTCGTTGCAGCCAACGTCAACCTTTCAGCAGGAGGGTCGCGCACATTTGCCTTGTTTTCCTATAATAACAATGAGCAAACATTCGCCTATAATAGTTATGTCATTATTTTCTGTATAATCTACTCAAACGTTGAATTTTATTAATCAAATACAATCAAGAGCTGAAGCAAAATGTGTGCAATGAAATACCTAAAGTACACGAACATAGTTTACGTATAAATAAAATTAAATCAAAACGTATCGAATGAAAGCGAAAGCATAATTTTACCATTGGAGAACCATATGTTTATAATAGAAATATATGATGCCATACATTTCGAAACTGTACTGGTATTGATAATGTGATGATATACCGACAGTCTATAGCATAGACTGAAGAGGGAACGTGGGGTGCACTTTTCTATACAAATGTATTCCCCCGTTTCCTCCCTGGAAAATGCTTCTATAGAAAAATCCGTTCCTACAAAAAAATTAAGGTCTGCTCTAGCTACGCCCCTATTACTTTCTTTTTTTAACCAACCTATTGCAAATATAAATATGACCCTTCAAAAATCTTAAAGAGGAGATTAGAAGGCTTATATTTATATTTGCAATTGGTAACTCAATAAAAGCAAATGATGCTACAGCAGACCTTGATTTTTTGTAGAAAGAAATTTTGCTCAAGAAGCATTTTCCAGGGAGAAAACGGGGGAATACATTTGTATGGAAAAGTGTACCCCACGTTCCCACTTATCGTCGATATATTTATATAATCAAAAGTAAAACTAAGTGCTAGGCCAGCGTGTCTTTATGATATTGGGTGATCGATTCATTAACTAAATATAATGGACAAAATATTAATGCACCAGCAAGTATTTGGCAAATCTTTTGTTCATTTGTACTGCAGAGAACACAGCAATCGAACTATAAGACAGTATATTCTAAATAAAAAAAACTTATTTGTATATTTTATAGTTAGATATGAACGAGTACGTTACTGCTCTTTGCAAGTATTGAATAGCCGTTTCAACTGACGCATATAATTTTTTTTATGTGTATCTATGGGAAATTATGAGCGGACATAACATTTGCTTCAGAAGTTGTATGACACAAAAAACGTATTATTGCAAATTACAATAAAAAAAACACATAATAAATAAAAGTTAACATTTGCAATTTATGTTAAATTAACATTAAATTATCAATACCAGCACAACTTAATTAATATTATAAATTTATACACATATATTTAATTAACTTAAAATAATTATATAAAATATTTGTTTTCACTCTATCGTCGATTGATATTCGCTCATGCTGACGATGACTTCGTAAAACTTTGTATTTAATATCGATGATTGGTTTTCTATTAGCGCGAGCACAAATTGACGTTATATATGAATACATATTATAGTAATAATAGTATTTGTGGGTAGTACTGGTGTTGGAGAGACTTCTTACCTTCGGCGGCGTCAGTTGAAGTCCTCTTCAGGGGATGCCCGGAGCCAGTCGGTAGTGGGGGTGGGGGGCGGCTTGGATCGAATCTGAAAAAGAAAGAAAAACATGTTATTTATCCATACAATGTATAATATAATGAGATTGCATGTATGAAATAGTCACGTCTGCCTCATGCTTGATATTTAATGGCTCCTCTACATGATGGTCCATCGTAGTGGGCCACCACATAGAGGGCGTAGTGGCGTAGGCTGGCTTGTGGCGCGTACGATGGCGGCGGAATGGCCGCGGTGTCGGTTTTTCGCCACAACATTTTCGAACATCAAAGGTAGTGGGCCAGCGATGGCGGTACGCATCTACACGTCGGCCATTACTCAGTTAATTGTACGTGCTAAATAAATATATATATGTAGTGGGCCATTGTGCAGATCATTTTCAACCATCGCATGGCCATTTTGCTGGACAAGCGCTGGCCCATCATGTAGAGGAGCCATAAGACAAAACTGGCCACTCAGTGGTGACCAAACGTAGTACGACGATGAACACCAAGACTGAGAAGGTTAGATATAACTTGACATATTCAGTATATGACAGAATTGAGTAAAAATTAAAATATGAAGAGAGTAAGGAGATTATACACTATGGAGGTTGCATTGTATGTAGAATAAACTTTTGAAGACCAAAAATATGACCTTGAAGCATCCTTTTCCTCTTTTATTCACGTCAGTAGCAAACTGCCATAAAGAAGATAATCTGCCGCCATAACCTTACAGTGCTCCGGCAGCACACGGTCGTAGTCACTAGCGTGTTCACCATCATAGACCACATCATCGCTTACCACCAGATAGTAGTCAAACGCTAACTTATAAGAATAAAAAAAAGTTGATTATAGTGTGAAGATTTGATAGAAAAATATGTGGGTATGTAATACGGATGGAACTAGATAGATAGAAAACGACGTGTAGCTTCGACCCCACGCAGCTGTTTCATAACAATAAGAACACGACGACGAAAACGTACAATTTATTCAATAAGCCATAAGATGTCTTTGTGATACCCGAATTTTCTGGAAAAATAAATAATGCCTTCTTAATGAGACATGGCGGGGAGGGGCAAGTATTAGTCGAGCATTTGTTAGGATCATTAAACTGTAAATGTAGATAAGAAAGGTAACAAAGAATGTCCCAAGGATTTAACCACTAAGAAATTACATCATATCGTATGTAAGCGATAAGTATTACAATCAATCATGTTTGCTTATTGACGTTTGCGTTAGATACACGTAACCAAAATTTATATTTGCAGCGTTTTACCTAGACCCTATTGTTCTGTAACTTAATAATAAGATCATACATCAAATATCACACACACTATAACATTTACCATTTTTTAGGGTTCCGTACCTAAAGAGTAAAACGGGACCCTATTACTAAGACTCCGCTGTCCGTCCGTCTGTCTGTCTGTCACCAGACTATAGCTCATTAACCGTGATAGTTAGACAGTTGACATTTTCACGTATTTCTGTTGCCGCTAGAACAACAAATACTAAAAATAAAATAAAGTTATAAATAAAGAGAGTCCCCATACAAAAAACGTGTTTTTAAACGCCATCTATCTAATTAGTTTCGGCAAAATGACATAAATGGCGCTAGTAAACGAGCCCCGTCTTTCTAGATCGCGACCAAACCAAATATTCTTCGTAATATCAATTAATCAAATATATGAGGTTGAAACTCTGTTATGTTTCGTATTGTACGGAACCCTCCCTAAGTGTGCGATAAGAGACACGATGCTGACTCGCTCTTGGCCAGTTTTATTTATAAACGAAATAGCATTAAATGCTTGTGATCTCTATTTAACTTCAGAGGTGAGACAAGTGCAACACTATTTTAAGTGCTGTGAAATGTCTTATAGTTTCATTAGAGCGACATCAAAATTGGCACCATTATCGATCATTCCAAGCAATATATTATGCTTACCTTATTATGTCACACATTTCTAAATATGTATCGTAAATAACTCACAAGCCAAACACTGAGTTTTTCTCTTATTTACGACTATAAACACACCGTTTCAAATGTACACATAATCCAGAGTATGTAGGTAATTATTTCCTAATGAGTCAGTGGATTCAAAACGCGTGCACTTCGGAGTAAAGTCGAAAACGGACTGATAGGCTCTTTTCTTTTAGTCGATTCTTTACCTGCTTTTGTACCCTACTACGTAGGGTCCCAATGACTGTTGTATTTAACCAAGGCCATCGAGGGATCGAAGGGACGCGGTCCTATGTCATACATATTTTAAAAAGGTACTTACGATAACAATGTATTTATACATATCATAGGTATCGGCTTATTCACGTCCCTTATTCGTACATATTTTACAAGTCGAGCCAAATAAAAAATTGTCACTTTTGTTATTGCAAAGACCGTTTATGCTTCCTAAAATAACGTTATTTGAAATTCTCGGTAATTTAGTATTCCGAGAAGAAACATTTTCAACCGACATCCAAAATGAAGGAAGTTCTCAATTCGACTGTTTATTTGGATATATATATTATATTACGCGATTACTCCGTCAATTGTGAAACAATACAAATGATTCTTTTTTTAATCGATGGTGTACATTTCAGATGTGGTCTCATAGTAATTTCACCGAGATCTGATAAGTATCTCCAGAAATATGACGATAAACGTCTTAAACTTGCTACTGAAATTGATTCGCGGGGCGTGGTCGGTTGTTTTAGTTTTTAAACTACACATCTTAATTATGCTCTTAATTATTAACCACCGAAAGTGCTTGTCCATCGAAAAGAAATTTAACCAATATTTGCAATGCAAATTTCGCATGTAATCGTACTGTTTAATTCATTGTATTTAATATCTTATAGGCTAGCGTTTGACTACTATCTCGCCTGGTGTTAAGCGATGTGAACTGGCTCTCAAGAACAACTATCGAAACACACTGGAGGCAGATTTTTCAACTTGAGGGGTGATTCCCGTGTGTAGCATAGTCTAAATTAGACAAAAGTTGTGTACTTACAATACAGGTAAGTTAATCGGGGGCTGCTGTTGAGGACACGGAGTCACCGGGTATATGGCAGGTGTCTGATGTACTGTCGCGGCTGGCACTGTAAAATAACAAACATTACATAAGAAACATATTAAAGACTAGCAGAACCTCGCGGTTTCACCCACGTAGTTCCCGTACCCGCGAGAATACGAGGATAAAATATAGCCTATGTTACTCGCTGATAATATTGCTTTCCACGAGTATAAGATTCTTTGAAGCAGTTTGGAGTTAAATCCTCAGAAACATACACACAAAAAAATCAAATTATTCTTCATTATAATATTAGTTTAGACATGAAAATCTATACTAGTTTAATAAATTCGAAAGTGTTTCTCTGTCTGAATGGAAAGTTGGAAAGTTTGGTATTAGCCAAATCGAACTTTCGGCGGGAACGATTTGGCTGAAATAAAGGGATAGGCACGTTAATAGTTAAGATAAATTAAAATTTAACTAATTAAAATAGTTTAAATCTAAAACAACCGACGTCCATCATGGACGTCGGTTGTTTTAGTTTTTAACCTGCATGCACGTCTATCATCATTGCCCCGCGAGTCAAATTCAGTAGCACGTTTGAGATGTTTGTCGTCATATCTTTGGAGATACTTATCAGATCCCGATGAAATTACATTGGGACAACCTCGGAAATGTACCCAACCGATTAAAAAAAGAATCATTCGAGTTTCAGTAGCAAGTTAACTAAAGAAACACACCTACTAATGAATAATTAAAAATAGGTTCATGACAAGTTTGAGGTAATTATTTCCATATATATATCTGAAGATTCTCAGTAGATCTTGATGGATTCTATAATGGGACCACCGTGGAGATGTAGGTACCCTACGCATTAATAACAAACAAAGGTACATAAAATTAAAAACTACACTAGGGCTGTACTCCGATTGACGTTAAACTCTCATAGCATCATGCTTTCCTGGTAATTCGAAACACATCATCATCAGCTTATACTAGTCCACAGCTGGACATTGGCCTCTCTGATTGCATGTAACTTCAGAACACATGTGAGCACAATAATATCGTTCATCAATCGAAAATCACGTATGGATTCAAATGTTAGGCAGTTTTTTTAACATACTAGGTACCTACTACTACCTAGATCGGAAGATTCGTTGGCATAATTCATTTTCATATTTATTTTCCAAATATTTTCCAATATTTATAGTTTCCCATACCTACTACGAATATTGTTATTTGACTTTTATCTTGACTACATTAAACACATACAAATTTCAATGAATATAAATAAAATAATTTAGATACTTTAAAAACTAAAACAACCGACTTCCATGCCCCGCGAGTCAATTTCAGTAGCAAGTTTGAGACGTTTATCGTCATATCTCTGGAGGTACTTAGATCAGATCTCGATGAAATTACAATGGGACCGCGGAAACGTACCCTACCGATTAAAAAAAATATCATTCAAATCGGTTCACAATTGACGGAGTAATCGCGTAACATACACAAAAAAAACATACAGACGAATAGAGAACCTTCTTTTTTTGGGAAGTCGGATGATAATTAACTAAAATACATATATAAAAAAATTGTCACATCCTTAAAACATGTTGCATTTAATTGCGGTGTATGGTTAACATAAGATGTAAAATTGCCTACGTCATATGTACGTAAATTTGTTCTCATACTAAAATTTATCGAAATTATCGATTCATTGCGTATTACTATGAGTATACATTTTATTGACACTATCTATTGCACATTTGGTAGAAACTAACACAATAAAACTAATGTGACAGTTCAGTAGAATATTCTCGAACACTCACGACAATCGACACAATAAGCTATCTAGGTACATCATCAATATAATAAGTCACGACTTATTCATTAGAGTCATTATTCAAGCTAGTTTTGTATTATTCAAGCAAAAAAAAATTACATGTTACTTCGAATAATTTCATATGTAAGGTAACGTGACAACCATGAAATACGTGTTACAAATTCTATAATATACATATACAAGTCTTAATTTCAAATGCTTTCTAGTAATATTTATAGATTTAAATGAAGACTCAATGTAAAATAGACAAACAAATGAATAAATAATTAGCAACCAAAATTGCCAACGTGGAGAAAACACGTGTCGCATTAGGTACTCCAAAATTGTAAGTTGTGCTAACATAAGTTGTGATTATAAAAGTACCGACTATTATACTGACTACTAGATGTTTTCGATTGACGGCTACACGAAACCTAAGTCTAGACATTATATTCTATTCCGGACACTACATATTGTCGACTGTCTTAACCTAGGTTTCGCGCAGTCAGTATTATAGTCAACAAATATTAGTGAGTATATAATCAGTGCCTTTATAATCACGAGTCAAACTCACCATAACTAGAAAATACACAATAACTAAAATAATATTATAAATAAATTACCTCCACGACTGATTGGCAACGATGCACGAGAGCGAAAAGAACGACCTAATCAGTGTTGCCAAGCGGTTGACTAGTTTTAGTGAGACCGACCATAAAATAAAATTCCAAATGTACATAATTATTTACATAATTAATTTTAATACATTTTTAGGGTTCCGTAGCCGAATGGCAAAAAACGGAACCCATATAGATTCGTCATGTCTGTCTGTCCGTCCGTATGTCACAGCCATTTTATTCCAAAACTGTTAGGACTACAGAATTGAAACTTGGTAGGTACGAGTAGATGTATTCTGTGAACCGCTTTCCGATTTTTATAAAATTTTCCCCTTAAACTTTTATTTTTTTTACTTTTCTCATACATGGAACTGAAACAAAAAAATTTTTTTTTTCTCAAACCTATACGTGTCTATGGATAGGTCTTCAAAAATGACATTGAGGTTTCTAAAATCATTTTTTCTCAAAGTCAATCATTTGAAAGATAGGCGCCGCGTCTAAAGTGGTAAAATGTTTGTCCCCCCCCCCCTCTAACTTATAAAGTATTTGAATGAAAAATCTAAAAAAAATATATACTGTAGATCTCAATAAAAACTAACAACGAAAATTGGTTTGAACGAGATACAGTTAGCAGTTTTTGAGATATGGCGACCGCAAAGATAACTTTGTTTTTCATACAAACACTATGAAAAACAAAGTTAATTTTGTAGTTGCGAAAAATCATAATTATGGAATACTTAACTGTGTTACGGAACCCTAAGAGTGCGAGTCCGACTTGCACTTGGCCAGTTTTTATTTATTTTAAGCGTAATACGCAAATATTTATACTATAAGTATTTGCGTATCTTCGGTGACAATACAAAAATATGGTATCATCGAGCTGACCTGTAGATGGAGCTAGACTGTAAGAATAGGAACTTTGTAGTGACAAATGGTGAGACAGTCGAAATTGGGCCAAATGTATTGTTATCATTTTGTGCTTACACATGATAACGTTTTTTTTTTAAATATCTTATAGGCTAGCATTTGACCACTATCTCACCTGTTGGTAAGTGATGATGCGGTCGAAGATGGTAAGCACGCTAGGCCTAGAATGGGAACTGGCTCTCAAGGATAGCTGCCGGAACACATTAGATGTTTAAAACGTCTTTATAAAAGCCTGTTTTTAAGAAGTTCTGTTAATTTAATTACAAATTTTAGGTCGATTTTATATGATTTATCGTGATCTCTCTACTCAACATAAATCATGTAAAAACAAAATTCGGTACAAATTTTGAAGTTTTGAGGTTTGACTGCCATACCTCCGAAGATATACATCAGATCTTCATTAAATTTATAAAAGGGCCAACCCTAAGATATAACATAATAAATAAACAAATCGGTTAACGACTGGGGGTGAAATCGAGTCACATACACAATAAACACGTGAAAACGTCTTCCTTTTTGGAGGTCGGGTAAAATAATTAGTACCTTTGATTGAACTTTGATGCAAAATACATTTTCAAAAGACTTAATACGTGCGTTTGCTGAATAAATCTAAACCGATTTATCTATAGCAAATGTAGCGACACCTTCAACCGTATATCAAAATTATGTGCGTCACTGCTCTGCAGCCGTTACCTTGTGACAAAAAGTGATTTAGACAATAGTTCATTGGAAATATTATCAATCAATACTACCTGAACAGACCCTAATTTGTTAATTCTATTTCTTCATTAAACTAATTACTAAGCAATATATTTATTGTATCACTATGAAAAAAAAAATTGAGTATATTAAATATGCTAAGAAATATTTAAGCAGTAAGCAAAAGTTCAAAAATGGCAACACTATAACAATGGTACGAGTAGGTATCTTAAAGAATAGTGATCACTGCAAATGGCCGCCCGCCCCGTTCACAAAATAAAACGAGGGTATTTTCAAATTGACTATAGTAACTCTTCGTTACATACCGTCATTAGAAATATTATTATGCATTCGCGCTCGCCTTCTTCTTAATTATTTTATAAATCAATGCGTGATAAATGACATTTGAAAATATTGAAATAGAAAAGTGTACACACATTTAATGTATCCACTACTAACTGTTCCCGCGGTTTTACCCGCGTAGACATTGTTCCCGTGGGAATCGTTTGGGAAAAAAAGTACCCCATGTGTTATTCCAGGATCTAAGCTATCTACGTGCCAAATATCAGCTCAATCGGTTAAGTAGTTTTAGCGTGAATAAGTAACAAATATACGCACAAACTTTCGCCTTATATATAATATTTGTAGTAAGTATGATAGAAGGATTAGTAGCATCGTTACGAAGGTAAGTAGGCACGTTAATATCATATTGTAATGGTAGTGGTCTCAAATAAAGCTCAAGAGAACCAAGGTCGGGTCCCGAGTGCCTGCTGCAGTCAACAATTCTTCACATCAGGTAGAACTCGGACCCCAAGTCGGGTCGGGTCTACATTCACAAAAGGACCCCGCGGCCGGCATGTAGGGAAATCCAACGTATTACTGATGAACATTAGTTTTCGAGTCTTTTTGGGTCCATCTGTACCTGAGTCTATATACTATCGGCATCTGCAGACCCTACATATAGCCCCTTTCCGGTTAAAATGAATTAAGGATTAGGGTCGCAAGGGACAATCTACCTACTTTTGTGAAACCGTATTCATAACCTTGAAGTATTGTTACAAAGTTAGATGAAGGAAAACTGGACTATTGATGACTGATACCCGGTAATTTGTCCTCATGGAAATATCGTCAGGTATCGCGGTCGGATCTTCGGAGAAAATACAGTGAAAAAATCGTTAAGCAACTATAGAACATCGCTTTTTGAAAATCTTAAATCATATAAATGTATCTCGACAGGTAATTATCACTAAGAAAGCCATTTTGTTTATTTTATCCTTACAGCTAAGCGGCTTCACCAATTTGGCCGAAATTTAGCACCGAGATAGTCAATGCCAATAAGTGGGATTAAAATGATTTATGATCGTAAAAATGTAAAGACCGACTTCACATGCCGCGATAGTCAAAGTACTGGCTAGTTATAATCATGTCATCTAAGTATACAAATTTGCTTATATTGTTTATCTCCATATCTTCCGAGATAATTATCATAGCTCGATAAAATTTGAATTGAACCAAACGGGTGGCATAATCTCTCAAAAAAAAAAAATTATTTCAAATCGGTTCAGATTTGACGGAGTTCTGAGATAACAAACAAAAAAAAAAATAATGCAGTCGTATTAAGAACCTCCTGCTTTTTGTGACGTCGGTTTAAAATAGAATACTTTTAATGGGAGCAAAGCTGTGCGGCGTAAACAGTTTTCTATGAAAAATAACATGTAATAATTTTCATTGCATTACACATCATAAAGCATATTTGCAACGCTTAGCATTAACTTACCTGGTAGTTAAAAATATGAATTTATATAACTAATATAACTATCATTATTAATTCAATTATTATATTAAAATAAATGAAACAAGTAAAAAACAGTTGCAATGGCTGATGAAAGTCTATTACATATAGATATTATATAGAATGACATGCAAAAGTTTAAATGGCCAGATTTTTCTTTTCACTGTACCTAAATTCCAAAGATCTAGTAGAATTCAAGGCAGACCAACATAGATACTACCTAAATATACTTGAAAATGTAAAGTCGAAGTAAGAAATTAAAGGTATGTTCATTGTACAATATATAATTAGGATAGTTAAACTAAACAAACAAATTCACATGCCACGCTAGTCAGTTTCAGTAGCAAGATTGAGAAGTTTATCTCCATATCTCTGGAGATACTCATCACATCTCAATGTCTGTATAATAAGACCGTGTTTAAAATATATAAGATATCATGAAAAATTATCATTAAAATCGGTTCACAATACGCAGAGAAAACGCGTAACAAACAAACAAAAAAATACAGACGAATTGAGAACCTCATTCTTTTTGGAAGTCCCTTAAAAATTGTTATTAATGGATTAATTACGAATTAAGACATTAAAGTTTTTGTCATTGTCATGTCACATTTCGGAAGTGGAGTTTGCTCATGAAGTGTGACAGTGACAAAACTTTTGCCATTTTGCGTGCATACAAAAGTAGCTCTAAGTCGAATAAAACCTGACTGAGAAGCGTTTGACTTTTGAAAAAACGAAAAAAACAAAAATAACCATCTGTTTGGTGGACCAACCACCCACAATGGTGAAAACTGGTTCAGAAGTCTTCTACTTTGGACAAAACTACAATCCTCATCGGTTTAGTGGATTAATCATCTATGTAGGTGAAAACTGGTTTTAGACTGGTTTAAGTTTAAGAATGCATTTTCTTGATAAGAATTGTGCCAACTCTCATGTTCTGCTAAACTCTTTATTATCTCTATTTTGCATCAGTGGAGAGACGGAGAGACAAGGATGGCATTATGTTAAAAAAAAGTTTAGTACAATCGCATCATTAAGAAACACCCCCCCCCCCTCGCATGGTGGTAGCACTTTGTCTAGTGTCCACCTGGCCAGTAACATCTGATGTGTTCCAGCAGCTAACCATGCGAGCCAGTTCCCATTCTAGGCCTAGCGTGCTCCCATCTTCGACCACATCATCACTTACCAACAGGTGAGATAGTGGTCAAATGCCTATATTACGCCTTACGCCTATATGATATAAATAAAAAAACAATTTGACCCCGTAAAATTCGAGGGCCCGGTGGCGTATATGGAAGAAAGGTTGGCTTTTATGCCAAAGGTACCAAGTTCAAACCCCACCAAGCACCAATGGATTTTTCTATCGAAAAATTTATGTGCACTTTTGACAGTGGCCCTCCGGTGAAGGAAAACATAGTTAAGAAACCAACAACCCCCGCATGGTGGTAGGACACTATCTAGTGTCCGCCTGGATAGCTACCACCCTCAAGTTTGAAAATCTGTCGCCAAAACATCTAATGTGTTCCAGCAGCTATCCTTGAGAGTCAGTTCTCATTCTAGGCCTAGCGTGCTACCATACTTGATCACATCATCACTTACCAACAGGTAAGATAGTGGTCAAATGCTAGCCTATATGATACTAAAAAAAAAAACAGCAAAAACAGCCCACACACAGTCGTTATCAATGTCTGTACTTCGCATGATGATTCCATGAGAGCGGATGGTAGATCAACAAACAGTTAACAATTATTGTGACAATGGTTGATTTTTCAATGCATAAAGTATGATTACTTACTTATAAAACTACAGATCATAGTACATGGCAGATAATGGATTAGCAGTTCGGTAAGAGATAATAGAAACATATAGGTCAATAGCAGTAGTGATGCTGAGGTTGAGAAGACACATTAAATTATTCTTCTTTTCTAACTCATTGTATGCTGAAAAGCAGATCCACGGATTACATAATAGAATTTTCATTGTGTTCTCTCTATTACTGTAGGTTGGCTGTCATTCTTCCAAATTAATGTTTGTTCAGGCTAGCCACTCAGCCTTTAGGAACTTTATTACCTAATAACAATACTAACAAAGGTTTTTCAGAACTATGAGTATTATTGCTTTAATATGAACACAAAAGGCGCCAGATTTTATAGGTCTAAGAAAATAGAATTTGGGTGCACATTCAAGAGTTTCGCAACATAAAAGGATAGGGTTGCGCAAGTATATATATATCTTTCATCATAATATATGCCACAAATTTATTCATGAATTTAATAGACAGGCATATTTCGTGTCTGACACCACATTAGCATTTGCAAAGTTTCATTGCACAGCTGATAACACAAATAGACTTTCTCAATGCATAAAGTAGATTTTACTTATTTTTACATAAATTCTACTAATGTATGTAATTTATTTCAATTTTAATAGTAATTTAGAAGAGTTAGTACATCTAGTTATCTGTAAGTTAAATAAATAACACTTACCAGTGTAGACTGGTCCTGTGAGCTGCGAGGGTGTGTTGGTGATGGTGGGAGGAGGCGGTGGTGGTGGAGCCAGCAGTGTGGGCATCGGAGCTGGCATTGGGCCTGGCATCGGTGACGACATTACTGGGCCCATCGGAGCCATTGCAGGTTGCATCATAGACGTTGAAGGTCCAGGCTCCATCACTCTAGGAACTTGCATGGGTGCACTCATCATCACAGGCATTTGGTGCATCTGAGAATGCATGGGGCTCGCCATCGAGCTCATAGTCGGAATGGTGCTAGATGCCATCGGTACCAGGTGTGGGCCCATCGTGGATATAATAGAGAGGGTCATCTGAGTCGCTGTGGTGGATATGACAGCGGCAGGCGGCGCAGGTGGTGGCGGCGGCGGACCACTCGCAGCTGGTGGTGGCGGCGGCGGTGGGGGCTGAGTTATATACTCATTCATATACATCATTGGCGGCGCAGGCGCGGCCTCTACCACCGCAGTCGCAGCAGCCACCGTTGGGGCGCTCATGGACGCGTAGCGCTCCATCAACACGCGAGGGATCTGCCCGGTCGCCAGAAACAGATTCTCTTCCTCGCGACTCGTGTGCAGGTACGTACAATCGGGTCTCGCACAACCAGTCCTATTTTGAAAGTCGTGACAGAACTTCAAGATCGCTCGCATAGACTCGAACTCCAGCTCGTGGCGGTACTTGCACTGCTCGTTCATGAGACAGATGCCCCACACGAAGTCGCGACATATACGTTGAGCGTCGGGCACCGGCGGCGGCACATTTCTAGTACGCGGATCCGTCGGTGGCGCTGCCTGTTCCGTCGCAGGCTGGCGGCCATTTTGATCGCCACCGTTATTACTCATGAACTGCAAAAACACAACATCGTTCATAAATGCTGATTAACTTAAAACTACTCATGCAACATACTGGAAAGCCGATATCGTAACAAAGATCGTTTACCGCGCACTGGCTGCTTCTCTATGCACAAGTGACTCTAAGCATATCACGACGATTTCCACTGCTATAGGATAAGTTAATGTTTTTAACATTTTAGTTCCTGTGAGCACTCCAATAATACGAATTCTTGAGACATTTTAATATATTTCTTTATTTTTGGGCTTATAAAATGCAAGTCGGTTTGTAAGCCACGCACGCGTCTTCCTTCCTCTTCCTCCGCCCTTTGACGTGTTGCCAATTGAGAAAATGTTATTCTCACCAGTTCAGTTCAACGAGTTCAATCTACATAATTTTTTTCACCAAAAATAGTATGCCATAACCAAAACCGATTTTTGTGTAGCATCAAATTGGTCTAAATACTATAAACTACCCTTGAAATATTGATTGGTATGTATTATAATTGTAGTGAGAAAGAAGAGCCGACGGTCGGGTTCAGTGGCGTATTTTGGGAGAGGCCTACGTCCAGTAGTGGACTGGCACCGACTGACTGATTATGATGTAATTGTAGTAACATCGACAAAATATTATATAGGAATACATTATAACATGACTCATGATATGACTATATTGTTATATAAGCAATATTTGTTATTATAGCGATAGAGCCGTTAGGACCTACACTACTCTATATGGCTAACCATTTAGGCCGATTACCGATAGGGCTAAATACTTATAAGTACTTATTAATATTTTTGTTATGTTCAGGATTCGGTTTCTAAGAAAGATTTCTTTTGTGAATATCGACAGAAAATGTAAGTAAATCATATTGATTTTTGTGTGAAACGCTCGATTAAAATCTGTGACACACAATTTGCTAGTTTTGTTGTTCATTTGGACGTCTTGTGCGAAGGCGAGGCAGGTCGCTAGGAGATAATAGCAATATATCTTATGGTGTTGATATTATAACTACGTTATTACAAACCGGTATACATTTTCTAATGCTGTTTTATTATGGTTGAAATATATATTTTTTTACCATACATTACCAGATCTAGTGATAATTTGCTAAGCTGGCAATAAAACGCTCTTTTGTTGTGACGTATACGACGAATTGACCACAGTTTATAAATTTTGCTCGTTATCTGTCAGGCATAGACAGTGACAGTAAAGTAGGAATGTCAAAAATGTATTTTTTTTAGTTTTATTATGCTCCACGCAGTTAGTGTATTTAGCCATTTATAATGCAGTCTAACAATGTACTTTACTCAATGCTTAAGTGGAATTTTAAGAGTGAACGTAATAGAGCGCATGTCTTTCATGCTCATAATATACAGTAGAATAATTGTGTTTCTTCTAATAATAGTTACCGAAGCATAAATTAATTTGGCATAAGTAATTACTTAATAATGAAGATTTTTCTTGACATAAATAGGTAGGTACTGTTAGCATAACTATTGAGTAACATAATATTCTAAAGAATAATATTATAACCGCATATGTAACTATAATTTACTACCTACGTACACGTAATATTTATATTCTCTTTGCTACGTACCATAAATGTTTAGTCCTATTTTTTTTATCATAATATTACTAAGTTTTACCTCTTCACGGGCAAAATGGTTGAATGAATATGTACTGTGTGTCTGAATTAAATTAAGATGGCAATAATAAAATCTAGATTTTTTAACGAACAAAATTTTTACCTTTGACCTAATCTGATCAAATGCATAATCACAATCGTGAGATAGATGACAGATGTAGGTGCTTTCAAAAAACTTAAGATAGGTATCTAAATAAGATCTAAATGTAATGTTTAGCTTATTAGCTTACAAAGAAAAGATAATACCTACGTAAACCACCCTGTGACACATAGATATAACATTCTATCCGCGTCCAAAAATAGGTATTACAATATAGAATATCACTCACCGTTGTGTAGGTACGTCAAGTTCCCTACGTACACTTTTTTGGAAATCTTGTACCACGTTGAATAGTCTTGTACCTACTCAACTGACACTCACAATCACAACACTTTATATCTCATCTCACAGACCACAATATGCATCTACTGTAAAGCCAGTAATAAAAAAAGCTTAGTGAGATAGTGCAGAACTTAACACTTGAGTTTGTTCTAAATATTAAAGATAAATTAGAGAAACGCCTTATTATCTCTAAAGGTATCAGCGGACTAAAATCCAAGTATAACGCTTTACCGCCAGTCCCAAAAATGGTTTGAATGCCAATGACAATGTAATCTACCCTCAAATGTACCGAGGTATACTTTTGACATCCCGTATGCCTGCAAATTAGATGGGATCGCTACCTGTATATGAGTCACAGTGAGTATACTAGGAAGGTTTAGGAACAAAGGAAGCTCTTTGAAAATCGAGGGACCAGATACTTTGTAGGTAAATAAATAAGCCTAGAACAGATAGTATAATGATGGCAGCATGCCGGAACTTGACAGATAATAGTGAGAAGATGAGTTGTACTGCAAGTTGCACAGGGTGCAACTAGGAACACCATGGGGTTTTAGTTGGTTGAAGTCCGATATAAACACTTCATTGCCCCCGCGATGAAGTGGTACCCAATGTAGGATTTGTGAAATCTTAGGTCTGTGATCGTAACTATGCTACCTATGTCATAGTCATAAAAGTTTTATTATAATATATTTATAATAAAAATAATATTTACATTTACAACCGATTTCATATAATATCGTTTAATAAACTAAAAAGAACCGACTTCAATGCCGCACTATTCATTTTCAGTACCAATTTTGAGGTGTTTATCTCCATATCTCTCGAGATACTTATCAGACCTCGATAAAATTACCATAGTACCACACTTGAGATATCACCTTTCCAACAAAAAAAAAATAATCAAAAATAAATCGGTTCATAAACGACGAAATTATCCGCGAACAAAACATAAAAAAAAACATATATACGGTCGAATTGAGAAACCTACTCCTTTTTTTTGAAGTCGGTTAAAAAGGTTCTCAATTCAACTATATTTTTTTATGTTTGTCATTCCAGAACTCCGTCTTAAATTGACTTTGTATTTTTAACATTTATATTTAGCATTTCTTTTTAATTTGGAAAATTCATTTTTGTTAACCGACTTATAAAATTGAGGAGGTTCTATATTTAAATAAAGGTAATTTTTTTTATGTATGTTCACCGACTCGTAGACTCCTTAACCGATTAAGAAAATTATTTTTTATTTGAAAGGGTTTCCACAGGTGTTTCCATTTAAATTTCATCGAGACATATTCAGTATCTCCAGATATATGAAGATAAACACCTCAAACTTAGTACATACTGAAAATGGCTAGCGTGACGATTGAAGTCGGTTCTTTTAGTTTTTAAACGATCTTAAATTATTTGGGCGAGTATACTTTCCATTTGGTCCCATTAATAATTTCATAGTAATATCACTTCGAGCATTTACCAATGCATATGTTAAGGCAAGGCGTATCCCTCTGCTGGCCATATAGCCATTTTTGGCCATATAAGCGTGCGTAACTACGCTGTATTTTTAATAATGTGTGCGTGTTTCAAGCTAGTGTGCGGGATCGTTAAAGTGAGTGATTTGTGTGTGTGCAATGCGTGTTTACGTCGTCCCCCGTAAGTATCGGCAGAAAAAAATGTTTGTGGATTACAACGTTAACATCTCCATTGGTAAATGCTCGAAGTAATATCATCGAGATCTGATGACTATCTTCGGAGATATGGAGATAAACACCTCGAACTAGGTAATGTGAATGACTGGCGCGGCATCCGAAGTTGATTTTTTCATTAACCGATTTCCAAAACGAAGGAGGTTCTCAATTCGTCTGTATGTTTTTTTTAAAATTATTATTAATATTTTGTGTATGTATGTTACGCGATTACTCCGTCAATTGTAAACCGAGTCAAATAATTTTTTTTAAATCGGTGATTCCCGAGGTGGTCTCATTGTAATTTCATCGAGATCAGATAAGTATCTCCAGAGATATGACGATAAACATCTCAAACTTGCGACTGAAAATGACTCGCGCGGAATGGAAGTAGGTTGTTTTAGTTTTTAAACTATCTTAATTATTTCGTAATAATTTATACTGTTTTTGGCAGATTTGCAGATGCTTGCAGAACTTGCGAAGCAAAACACATAATAAAAAAAACCAAATAAGCAAAACACATACACATGACCGTTTACCTAATTCACATTATTATAATTGACAATGCGGTCGATGGAAACTTACCTAGAAGCGGCAATAGCCGATAGCTAAAGCTGCCTGGCGATTGAAAGGTCGTGAGTACGATCCCCACCCATTGCACTATTGACGTAAACCCACTCCAGATACAAGGATATTTAGCTTAGTTGGATAAGTACTAGTGATGTGCAACCCACATTGCTTGTAAGCTTTATCATAAAAAAAATGGATAGATATTTCTTTAATGCCACAACATAACATACAATGCACTTATTTTTATTAAACGTGTTACAATCGGCAGCGTGTACAAAGTGCAAAAAGCATCTGTTCAAGACAACCTTTGGATGGAAAGAACTTATTAAGAAAAACATTAGATGGAGGTGTTTTAAGATATATAAACTGATATACGTAAGCAATATACTCACTAAATTTACTTCTCAAATTACTAACCCACCTAACCAATTGAATAGCCTATTTTTTAATTCTAAAAGATAGATAGATAGAACCTCTTTATTGAACACCAAACAAGTAAAACTTAAAAAAAATAAACATTTAACAGGTGGTCTTATCGCTTAAAGCGATCTCTTCCAGATAATCTTAAGGTGGAGAAAGAAAAAGTTAACATACATGGCGGTATATCGGTGTTAAAAATGAATAAAATAATAAATAAATAAATCAGAATAGGTAATAAGTACATTATAACAAAAGTACGTACATATTTTATACATTACAATACACATACATAACAATACCATACACACAATAAAAGTATACAATACAATATACAAAACTATACAATACAAATAAAAATATACATATACAAAACTATGCATAACCATATATACATATACATATTATGCATATATAAATATAATAAAATATATAAGAAAACTTAGATAGAAAACTGTAGCAGTTTAGGAGAGATAGTGGGCCTTGACGCGGTCTTTAAAAGTAGCAAGTGTTTGTGAGCGTTTTACTTCCAATGGAAGCGCATTCCAGAGTCTGACAGCTTGTACTGCAAATGATTTGTCATAGAATGAGCTATGATGGCTGGGCATAGAAAGTGTATGATTCTCTGATGACCGTAAAGACAGGGTATTGGAGTCGCGAAGGAATTGGAACATGAGCTTAAGGTAAGGAGGGGAAGTAGGATTAAATAGGATGTTGTAAACAAGAGACAATATATGTGCATTCCGGCGAAGGCGAATTGGCAGCCACTTGAGCTTAGAGCGAAATTAAATAAAAATAAAAATAAAAGTCCATACTTATTTTTTTTTACATATTTATGAAGACAATGAATACTTTATCGGGGAAGGAGTTGCAAGGATTCTTGGGAATGGAATGCCCTGCGAGTCTGTGTTTCCGGCTAAATACACACAAAGTGCGGGTCTCCAAATCGCGAGTGAATAACTTTTCGGTAAGCGCGCTTCATCATCGACCGCATCATCACTTAACATCAGGTGAGATAGTGGTCAAGTGCTACCCAGTTCTATGTAAAAAGAAAACGAAGATTTTGGCAGGATACCAAGTGAATGGGGCACTGCATAACTTTATGAGAAGTCGAAAAACGTGTCTAAAAAGCACGAATGCCTGTACATAGAGGAGTGTTGGTCGCTACACTCATGTATAGTAGTGAATGCTGGGTATGGCAGAAGAAGCATGAAAGTAGCATTAATGCTGTAGAAATGAGAAGTTTGAGAAGTATGATTGGAGTGACTTTGATGGATATGGTGAAGAACTGCGTGATAAGGGAATGTTGTGGTGTAGTAGTAGATGTAGTGACCAAGATAGAGAAAGGGAAGCTTAGATGGTTTGGACATCTAGAGAGAATGGATGAAGAAAGACTGACGAAATAGATTTATAAGACGAGTGTGAATGGGCCAGCCGGTAGCAGCCGACATAGGTGAACGTAACACAACCAAATTCGAGACGTTTTAAAAAAAGGCCATGTCAAAAGTACCTTTAACCGGCGAGCATGTATGAAAGCGCTCATAAAAGTGAAAGAAGCGAAAGACGCGTGTCAGGGTCGTAGCACGTGGAAAGAAGTAGTCTCTGCTGTTAGTAGAATGCGTTTTTCTAATACTGGTGCGTTCCAAAGACGGGGCAGCACGTAACTCGACAAATTGATATAAAATCTCTACCTAAGAGCAGTAGCGCACTAGCGACCACTTTGCAGTGGCCAGCGAGATACACACATTAGTATGAAATCGCCACGAAGCACGCGCACCTGCCGGTTTGCTGCTGGCCGCGTGCAGTCACCTGACTGCAGTGGCGATTTCATACTAATGTGTGGATCTCGCTGGCCGCTGCGATCTGGCCACTAGTGCGCTAATGTATTACCTACTTAGGCCAGAAAGATGTATTTGAAAGTTTACTTATAGCTTATTTTTTGTTTGGACGGCCCGTTGGCATAAAGGATGGATCGACTTCTGATCGGGAGGTGACTGCGTTTCCAATACTAGCCGTGCACTTATGGATTTTTCTATGTGCATTCAAGGCTGTTCGTCAACAGCTGGAAGGAGCATTGTAATCGATGTTGTAACTCGCGTCACGTAAAAAGAACGCAGGCGGTCAAGTTGTGCATGATTTATTTGTCTATTTGGATGAGGTGCGCGCGGGGCGAGCTTGTCACGCGTCGCATGCTTGCAGATGCGCTATTGGTTCCTCAGTCGCCTTTCCGCGCTGTGTAGCCATTCGTGATGCGTATATCTCTACTTAGTCTGTGCATACATGCGCGAGTGTACCCATGTGCAAACATACCCTCTCCTACCCCTTCCGTTATTTTTACGTGCCGCGAGTTTACGCGTGACTTGCTACCAAAAATTAGCTAACCACCATCAAGGAGAAAAGCTGTCACTATACCCACGGTGTTCGGGCAGCATAGCCCTTGGGAGTCAGATCTCTCTAGGCTCATTATGTTTACCATCCTCGACTACATCATCGCTTACCAGGCGAGATAGTACATTAAACGGTAGCCGAATATCAGGTTCTAACCAATTTTTTTTCTTTAGGAGAACATGGCTAATCAACCCCCGGCTTAGTAAACTTGCAGGATACAGGTGGCAAGCTTATATCTATCTAGTAACGCCCCTGCATGGTGGTAGGACACTGTCACGTCCACCTAGACAACTACCACTCTCAACTCTGACAATGACAAAAAATCTGACAACTAAACACCTGTGTTCCAATAGCTGTCCTTAAAAGCTATTTCCCATCTAAGGCCTAGCATGCTTACCTACCATCTTCGACCACATCATCACTTACCAACAGGTGACATAGTTGTCAAAAAAAAAAAGTTGCCTGTACGAAATAAGAAAAGGTAAATAAAACATGGTTTACATCTAACATTTATATTTTATGCAAGCTTAAGCGATTACAGTGTTGCATAGTAGGTGTACTGATAGACTATAAGATACAAAGTAGTTTTAAAGTAAAGTGACAAACAAAAACATACAATTTCACCATATAAGGCCAGTGACACACTGCGCATGTGACACGAAATCTTAGCTGCCTAAAGTTGCATTTGTTGGTCTTATCATAGAAAATAGTCGTAGGTACTATGACGTCCAAACATGAATGCGTCAGTTATGTGTAATTCTGTACCATATATTAAGTGAAGAGATCCGTTTTTATATCAGTTTTTAATCTGTAGTCAACGTTAACTATAGTTAAAATTGATGTCAAACTACTAAATATCTACAGATATTTGAATGTCTCATATCATTTTTAACAGTAACTACAGTTAACGTTAACTGTATAGACCAAAGACCCAAATATGAAAACGGTAACAAAAGTTCGTCTAGCGAAATAGTCTACAGTTAAATGTTGACACAAAATCAAATATAGATACGTTAACACAAGTAACGTTATTTAATTATGGTTAGCATTAAAATATTATTCATTGTCTGAGACAACAGATCGTTCGAAAATCCAACGCACACCTTAAATGAGTTTCAATGCACCAAGAATAGTACCTACTTTCAGCGGTAACAAATCTACTAAAAAACGTTTAGTATTCGCTCGCTGAATGTAGTGTAAGGCACACAATGTCGCACATTGCGATGACAAGCGATCGCTGCGTTAAACATTATAAGTTAACATTATAAGTAACTGTGGTGCGGCTCCACAACGCTGTGTCGATTAGTCGTCATTTGCAATGTAACACACCAGTGTGCCAAGGCCTTTAGCCTTGCAATGCATAATTAATAACTAAATAATATACATTTTGGAGAAAAAAAAAAAAAAAACTAAACAAAAATTAAGGGATGTCCGTGTGGTAAAGTGCCAAGAACGCTAGCTGCATTCCCGCGTTGAATTGCTAAAGAAATTCTTTACGCAAAAAATTAAAAAAACTAAATTTTGTTTGTGATTATAATTAAAAACATAAAGTAAAACATAAATGTTAGTTGTCTTGACTAAGTCTTTATATGAACTATCTGTCAAATTTTTTTTGTAATTTTTTTAAATTTTTATATTATACTTATTGCAAATATGTGTTATTACTTTGATGAGGAACTATGCATGAACACAATCTATACTAATATCTAATGCTTTTTTTTATATTTCTGTATGATTATAACTCTAGTGTTTCTTGTTAAGTGATTAAGGTTTTTAGGATCATCGAGGTATATTAAATACTACTACGTATAGTAATATACCTCGATGTTTAGGATAAACTTTTTTTTATACTAGATAGGTAAGCTATTGACCACTATCTCACCTGATGGTAAGTGACGATGCGATCTACGATGTTATAGCATGCTTACCTAGATAGAAAGATACATTTTGTGCTGTTATGTGCATTTTTTTTCTTAACTTCTCCTAATTCGTAAAAACGCGAGCAGTTATTACTATTCTGCTAAATACAGGTGACTTTTAAAAAAATAATATTTTTTTGGATTTTTGTATTGTTTTTTGTGTGGTAACTACGATTGTGAATGATTTTTTATATATTTTTTAGTTTTTTTTTTAATGATCAGGTACAATTTAATCTATGTATCTGTGATGTATCGTTTACACGCCTTTCGTTCAATCATTCATGCTCCATATTCATACATTTATTAAATTAGCTATTGATAGCATTATTAAAATGTTTCGTTTATTTGCATTTTCTATTGTGCGTATTATATTTGTGCGTGTCTGTTTTAGCTGTGATACCTGGATTCGGGTTGGTAGTCTCTGAATAAATACCGACGCCTGCTATTATCAACTACGTTGAATTAGAGTAAGATTACATAAGAAAGTGTGGATGGACTCTGTGATGGAAGATATGGATGCAAAAGGAGTGGATACAGAAATGACTATAGATAGACCCCAAACGGAAGAAGGATAACATGTTGCACCAACTCACTTAAGTGGGATAAGGGTACGAAGATGATGATGATTATGATGGTATGAAGAGACTACAAGCCCAAAGTAGGTAGTCCCTAAATATATATAAGAAAGTAAGTGAGAGAAAGTGTATTTATTTATATTTAAACTTCAAAGATACTAAACGTAGTATAGAGGGACATGCAAACAACTGTATAGCTGCTTGTCTCTCTCTTTATTTAATGCTTCCGACAATAGCAAGAGTCAGGATCTAAAGAAAAACTATCAAGAGAATATTCAGTATTTTAAATTCTCCTTAAATGCCATATTGGCATGATTTTGACATTATTCACCAGATACACAGCGCTATTTTTTTTTTGCCTGTAAAATCCTTTCTGACTATGTTTTGTTTCAAAAATGCCTACTTAGACCAGCCGATGGTTGAGATGACTTTTTCACACAGAGCTAGTGTGTTTGCAATAGTTTTGATGTTCAATATAACCAGTTGAAGTTGCGAGATAAATCTTTGTAGGCTTTTATGAAATAAACCCTAACTAGACATATTACCAATTTTACTTTTTAGTTACTCAATGAACATGACAAATGAAATATTATGGTTAAAACGATATATTTATGTTTTTGGATTTTTTAGTATAAGGCCAATGGATATACACTGACTCACACGCACACACACACACACACACACACACACACACACACACACACACGCACACACACATACACACACACACACACATACACACATATACAAGCTACTTGGTCGCATTCATCAATGGAAGAAAACGTTAATGGTTGTGAAGCGTGAGATTGCTGACAGCTGCGACCAGTTGTGATGTAAGAAGGTTATTTTTAATGATATCTACCTTACAGAAAAAGTAAAACTGGTAAAATATCGCGTTCAAGCATAGTAATGCAAAAAAATACACATATGCCATAAGCCAATTTTTTGGTATCTAATATGCCGCTTTTGTGCACTAATTTGAATTGGCATCTATGTTACGGCTTCACTTAGTTTGAACGCAAAGTTTCATCTACGTTTTGCTCTCTATGACTATACATTCAGAAAACCTGTTGCCCGGCTTTTATACGTTTTTTTTTAAATTTTACGTCTTGTTTTTTTACTTACTACTATTATCTTTAATTAAATCATTGTTGTACCTAAAGTTCTAATAATAAGACCTGTATTTTTTTTAAATGTGTATTTACGTATGTCTGGGATGAAATTAATGTTATGATAAAATGGTTGGAATGCATGTTTTTGTCGTTTGATGTAGTGGGTTTTATCACATTGAGTATAAAACTAATTAACTACTGCTATTTAACTTATATTAATCGGTTAAAGCTTCGGAGGTAGGTTCTGTTGTATTTTTGAGCAGATATGGTTGGCTTCGGAAAACTATTTCCTATTTTATACATTTTCCTATGCGCCTGTTTTGTAGAGTCCTTATATGAACTATTTGTCAATTTTTTTGTAATTTTCAGTTTGTTTTTTTTTTATCTCATACTTATTGCAAATATATGTAATTACTTTGAATGGGAACTATGCATAAACACAATCTATAGTAATATCTAATGCAATTTTTTATTTTTTTTATTTTTTTATTTGTGATTATACTTCTAGTGTTACTTGTTAACTGATTATTGGGATTTTAGGGATCATCGAGGTATATTAATTACTAATACATACATACATACCTCGATGTTAAGGATTTTTTTTCATACTAGACAGGTAAGCTATTGACCACTATCTCACCTGATGTTAAGTGACGATGAGATCTACGATGTTATAGCACGCTTACCTAGATAGAAAGATACATTATGTGCTGTTATATGCGTTTTTTATTTTTTCTTAACTACTCCTGATTTTAAAAAACGCGAGCAGTTATTACTACTCTACTAACTACAGGAGACTTTTAAAAAAAAATTATTTTTTTTTAGATTTTTGTATTGTGTTTTGTATGGTAACTACGAATGGGTATGGTTTTTTATATATTTTTTTGTATTTTTTAATGAACAGGTATGATTGTAATCTGTGGTATTTGTGATGTATCGTTCACACGCCTTTCGTTCACTCCATACATGCTCCATATTCATACATTTATTAAGTTAGCGATGGATGGCATTATTAAAATGTTTCGTTTATTTGCATTTTCTATTGTGCGTATTATATTTGTGCGTGTCTGTTTTAGCTGTGATACCTGGATTTGGGTTGGTAGTCTCTAAATAAATACTGACGCCTGCTATTATCAACTACGTCGAATTAGAGAAGGATGACCTACGAAAGTGTGGATGGACTCTGTGATGGAAGATATGGAATCAAAAGGAGTGGATACAGAAATGACTATAGATGGACCCCAAACGGAAGAAGGATAACATGTTGCACCAACTCACTTAAGTGGGATAAGGGTACGAAGATGATGATGATTATGATGGTATGGAAGAGACTACAAGCCCAAAGTAGGTAGTCCCTAAATATATATAAGTAAGTAAGTGAGAGAAAGTGTATTTTTATTTAAACTTCAAAGATACTAAACGTTGAATAGAAGGACATGCAAACAACTGTATAGCTGCTTGTCTCTCTCTTTATTTAATGCTTCCGACAATAGCAAGAGTCAGGATCTAAAGAAAAACTACTTATTCACCAGATACACAGCGCTATTTTTTTTTTTTGCCTGTAAAATCCTTTCTGACTATGTTTTGTTTCAAAAATGCCTACTTAGACCAGCCGATGGTTGAGATGACTTTTTCACACAGAGCTAGTGTGTTTGCAATAGTTTTGATGTTCAATATAACCAGTTGAAGTTGCGAGATAAATCTTTGTAGGCTTTTATGAAATAAACCCTAACTAGACATATTACCAATTTTACTTTTTAGTTACTCAATGAATATGACAAATGAAATATTATGGTTAAAACGATATATTTATGTTTTTGGATTTTTTAGTATAAGGCCAATGGATATACACTGACTCACACGCACACACACACACACACACACACACACACACACACACACACACACACACACACGCGCGCGCGCACACACACACACACACACACACACACACACACATATACAAGCTACTTGGTCGCATTCATCAATAGAAGAAAACGTTAATGGTTGTGAAGCGTGAGATTGCTGACAGCTGCGACCAGTTGTGATGTAAGAAGGTTATTTTTAATGATATCTACCTTACAGAAAAAGTAAAACTGGTAAAATATCGCGTTCAAGCATAGTAATGCAAAAAAAAATACACATATGCCATAAGCCAATTTTTTGGTATCTAATATGCCGCTTTTGTGCACTAATTTGAATTGGCATCTATGTAACGGCTTCACTTAGTTTGAACGCGAAGTTTCATCTACGTTTTGCTCTCTATGACTATACATTCAGAAAACCTGTTGCCCGGCTTTTCTACTTTTTTTTTAAATTTTACGTCTTGTTTTTTAACCGACTTCACAAAAAAGGAGGAGGTTCTCAATTCGTCTGTATGTTTTTTTTTTTTTTGTGTGTATGTTACGCGATTTCTCCATCAATTGTGAACGGATTCAAATGATTCTTTTTTTAATAGGCAGGATACGTTTCCGAGGTGGTCCCATTTTAATTTTATCGAGATCTGATTAGTATCACCAGAGATATGGAGATAAATACCTCAAACATAGGAGAATGTACTAGTTTTAGTAGAAGAGTCCCAAGAAGATTATACACAATGGAGGTTGCTATTGCATATAAGATATTCTTACGGTAACTGTGAGCGAGATAGAAATAAAGGTGGGGATAATTTTTTTTAATATCTTATAGACAAGCGTTTGACCACTATCTCACCTGATGCTAAGTGATGATGCGGTCGAAGATAGAGAAGTGGACTAGAATGGGAACTGGCTCTCAAGGATAGCTGCCGGAACACATTAGATGTTTGGCGACAGATTTTCTGACTTGAGGGTGGTAGCTGGCCAGGCGGACACTAGATATGTTCTACCACCATGCGGGGGTTATTGGTTTCTTAACGATGTTGTCCTTCACCGGAGGGCCACTGTGAGAAGCACACATATATTTTTCGATAGAAAAATTCATTGGTGCACGGCGGTTTGAACTCGGTACCACGGCATCAAAGCCGACCGTTCTCCCAATTACGCCACCGGGCCCTCAATAAATAATTATATATAAATATAAATAATTTGTCTTCACAGGAATGTTCTACCGGGCAAAGTCTTGTTAGGGTGCAAACTTTTTTAAACATACCTAATATTTTTTGACATGACATGACATTTGGCGAAGATGGCGGCCATTTCAGTCCCGCGACACTGCATACATAATTAAATAACTCAGAATTATGAACGTACTTTGTACCAATCAACACAGCAAAAATAAATTATAAGCATAAAACCACATATTATATAATAGTTACTACGTAAATAATACTTTCCGTTGTTAGGTTGGCTACACAGTGCTTTCATAATTCGGGTATCCACAATATAGGGAAGTGCCTCTTATAACGTAGTAGAGTGATTCAGTACTCTGTTGGCCATATGGCGGCAATTAATGTTAATAATCGCAAATAATACTTTTTAATATTCATTTTGAAATACAACTAGTCCGTGTTATAAAAGTATTTGGAATTATTGTAATAAAATAGACAATTAATTATCGTGTGTGTCAGATGCTTTAATTGTACAGGGCCATTTTGGACATTGTCCTTTGATACCTTGATGACATCATTATTACTAGTGAATATTTTCACTTTAGCGCGGCATTTAAAGTCAATTTTTTTAGGGTTCCGAACCCAAAGGGTACCAAATGAACACTATCTGAGACTTTGTTGTCCGTTCGTCCGTCCGTCCGTCCGTCAGTGTGTCTATATGTGCGCACATTACAGATCTGTATCTTCTTAACCGTTATAGGTACATACTTGAAATTTTCAAAAAGTATATATCCGTCAGTGTATAACGGCCCAGACACGAAATTTAATAGATGCATGTAATTTCATTAAAACTTTTTTTGCACTAAAAAAGGTAAAATAAGTTATTTTTCAAAAAAATAAAACCGACTTCATAACCACAAAAAGGCACTCAAAAGCGAAAAATAATTTACTTAAAATTATTATAAGCGTTACCCACTTCTCTATTTGAAGTCGGTGCCAGCCAAGCCTATTGGATATTAGATAGACACTATGTATGTAGTAGTAGTAAGTAGGTTAGTAAGTAGGTAGATACATGTAGGTATTATCTATCTACTACCTATTAGACTTGGCTGGCACCGACTTCAAATAGAGAAGTGGGTAACGCTTATAATAATTTTAAGTAAATTATTTTTCGCTTTTGAGTGCCTTTTTGTGGTTATGAAGTCGGTTTTATTTTTTTGAAAAATAACTTATTTACTTACTACTATTATCTTTAATTAAATCATTGTTGTACCTAAAGTTCTAATCATAAGACCTGTATTTTTTTTAAATGTGTATTTACGTATGTCTGGGATGAAATTAATGTTATGATAAAATGGTTGGAATGCATGTTTTTGTCGTTTGATGTAGTGGGTTTTATCACATTGAGTACAAAACTAATTACAGATTTATATTATACTGCTATTTAACTTATATTAATCGGTTAAAGCTTCGGAGGTAGGTTCTGTTGTATTTTTGAGCAGATATGGTTGGCTTCGGAAAACTATTTCCTATTTTATACATTTTCCTATGCGCCTATTTTGTAGAGTCCTTATATGAACTATTTGTCAATTTTTTTTGTTATTTTCAGTTTGTTTTTTTTTATCTCATACTTATTGCAAATATATGTAATTACTTTGAATGGGAACTATGCATAAACACAATCTATAGTAATATCTAATGCAATTTTTTTATTTTTTTTTATGTTTTTCTTTATGATTTTAATTCTAGTGTTACTTGTTAACTGATTATTAGGATTTTAGGGATCATCGTGGTATATTAATTACTAATACATACATACATACCTCGATGTTAAGGATTTTTTTTCATACTAGATATGTAAGCTATTGACCACTATCTCACCTGATATTAAGTGACGATGAGATCTACGATGTTGTAGCACGCTTACCTAGATAGAACGATACATTATGTGCTGTTATATGCGTTTTTTATTTTTTCTTAACTACTCCTGATTTTAAAAAACGCGAGCAGTTATTACTACTCTACTAACTACAGGAGACTTAAAAAAAAAAAAAATTTTTTTTTAGATTTTTGTATTGTGTTTTGTATGGTAACTACGAATGGGTATGGTTTTTTATATATTTTTTTGTATTTTTTAATGAACAGGTATGATTGTAATCTGTGGTATTTGTGATGTATCGTTCACACGCCTTTCGTTCACTCCATACATGCTACATATTCATACATCTATTAAGTTAGCGATGGATGGCATTATTAAAATGTTTCGTTTATTTGCATTTTCTATTGTGCGTATTATATTTGTGCGTGTCTGTTTTAGCTGTGATACCTGGATTTGGGTTGGTAGTCTCTAAATAAATACCGACGCCTGCTATTATCAACTACGTCGAATTAGAGGAAGATGACCTAAGAAAGTGTGGATGGACTCTGTGATGGAAGATATGGATGCAAAAGGAGTGGATACAGAAATGACTATAGATAGACCCCAAACGGAAGAAGGATAACATGTTGCACCAACTCACTTAAGTGGGATAAGGGTACGAAGATGATGATGATTATGATGGTATGGAAGAGACTACAAGCCCAAAGTAGGTAGTCCCTAAATATATATAAGAAAGTAAGTGAGAGAAAGTGTATTTATTTATATTTAAACTTCAAAGATACTAAACGTAGAATAGAGGGACATGCAAACAACTGTATAGCTGCTTGTCTCTCTCTTTATTTAATGCTTCCGACAATAGCAAGAGTCAGGATCTAAAGAAAAACTATCAAGAGAATATTCAGTATTTTAAATTCTCCTTAAATGCCATATTGGCATGATTTTGACATTATTCACCAGATACACAGCGCTATTTTTTTTTTTGCCTGTAAAATCCTTTCTGACTATGTTTTGTTTCAAAAATGCCTACTTAGACCAGCCGATGGTTGAGATGACTTTTTCACACAGAGCTAGTGTGTTTGCAATAGTTTTGATGTTCAATATAACCAGTTGAAGTTGCGAGATAAATCTTTGTAGGCTTTTATGAAATAAACCCTAACTAGACATATTACCAATTTTACTTTTTAGTTACTCAATGAATATGACAAATGAAATATTATGGTTAAAACGATATATTTATGTTTTTGGATTTTTTAGTATAAGGCCAATGGATATACACTGACTCACACGCACACACACACACACACACACACACACACACACACGCACACACACACACACACACACACACACACACACATATACAAGCTACTTGGTCGCATTCATCAATGGAAGACAACGTTAATGGTTGTGAAGCGTGAGATTGCTGACAACTGCGACCAGTTGTGATGTAAGAAGGTTATTTTTAATGTTATCTACCTTACAGAAAAAGTAAAACTGGTAAAATATCGCGTTCAAGCATAGTAATGCAAAAAAATACACATATGCCAAAGCCAATTTTTTGGTGTCTAATATGCCGCTTTTGTGCACTAATTTGAATTGGCATCTATGTAACGGCTTCAATTTGAACGCGAAGTTTCGTCTACGTTTTGCTCTCTCTATGACTATACATTTAGAAAACCTGTTGACCGCCTTTTTTTTTCGTATTTTTTAAATACATTTTTACATTTTTACATCTTGATTTTTTACTTACTACTATTATCTTTAATTAAATCTTTGTTGTACCTTATGTTCTAATCATAAGACCTGTATTTAAAAAAAATGTGTATTTATGTATGTCTGGGATGAAATTAATGTTATGAGAAAATGGTTGGAATGCATGTTTTTGTCGTTTGATGTAGTGGGTTTTATCACATTGAGTATAAAATTAATTAACTACTGCTATTTAACTTATATTAATCGGTTAAAGCTTCGGAAGTAGGTACTATTGTATTTTTGAGCAGATATGGATGGCTTCGGAAAACTATTTCCTATTTTTGTACATTTCTATAGGCGCCTATTTTGTGGAGGTGTTTTAATGCGTCGGTCATGGACTTAGATAGCATCCTAGGATAAACATCTCATGCATTCATTTTTACCAGCTTTACCACTTGACTGTACAGATTGGACACAAAGTATGTACTAACAGAAAAACATTACTGGAGATATTATGGTTGAGCCGACATGATAGGGGATAAATATATGACAATGATAAAAGATATTAATTAAGTAACTGTGTGAATAATTGTTGGACTATCCAAGGAAATTGAAAAATATGTTTATAGCACAGTGACCTACACCCGGACTTTACGCACGATTTTCCGTGACTTAAATAGTCGACATGCTAAACGTCGTGCAATAATCGACTATTTAAGTCACGGGTTTAAGTCACACTGTGCTATAAATAATATAAATAGATGATCAAATGCGTTATGTGTGAAAGAAAATAATTTTGAATGCATCCAATATGATAAGACAATCTTGATCTTATTATGAATGAAATGGGCATAAGGTACTCTGGCATCGGCATCCATGGCCGGCAATCTATGACAAGGTCTTACATAACGGATGTCCTAACCGGGTTTGAATTTTCAAGTTTTCCGTCTTGAGGTGTAAAATCCCTATAGTTAGTGCTGTAACAAGTGTAACAACATGTGGACGTTCCGTTATATATCGTTATCGTTTTGGGTTATCGATCTTGTATTAAAAATCAAGCAAGTAGCATGATCTTTAAAGCAGAATCGGTAACTTACAGCTGTTTTGCTGTGAACAGCGGTTAATTACAACAGCACTAACTATAATTTGTACCTTAGTCGCCTTTTACGACACCTCGGTAGGTTAGAGGGACGGCCTATTCTAAGCCGGGCCGTCACGGCTACGGCTGTGTCCGCAATCAGGGCCAAAACACACACCCACACTACTTTACCATCGGCGACTGATAATGTTGCGAAGGTGGCAATTGTTCGATCACTCTGTGCGTTTCAGCCACTGCCTCGATGTTAAAAAGCAATTAGATCGCCGCGACTGGAGTTTGTTGTAACCAAAGTCAAACTCTACATTTCCGGTCACCGATGCTAAAAGTAGCGAGTGTTCTTTGGCCCTTAATGATACACTTGACGCATATTTATAGCGCCTACTAACACACATTGTAATTTTACTGTATTATTATATTGTTATTATAATTCAAATAATTAGATTTTTAAGTGAAACTTTTGCACAAACACAGGTAAAATTAGACGGACGTGACGTAGCATCACGGTCTGAATCAACGAATGTGACATAAGCTTCATGTTAAATTTTATGTTTATAAACGCCCTCTATTGTAGAACGGAGTAACTACGAAGACGTATTTGCTATAATTCGGGCGTTTGTCTCGTTAAGTTCAACAGATGTAGTTGTACAAAAAAAAATTAGATATGCTGAGAAATAAATTGATTGAACATGAAAGTTTTACTTTTAACGCATAGTTTTCTACGCATTTTTTTTTCTTCTTGGTAATCAATAAAGAGTTTTTTTTATTGAAATTGTAACACACAAGATAATCGTAGAGATCGTAGAATCGTACCTACTAGAGATGGCACAGTAATATAGTGATTCCAATAGTGGCAAAAGCCATTATAGTATCCATTTTACACGACTTCCAGTGGTTTGTTGCTTCGCATACTTCTGTAAAAATGGGTAAAGTATTGAAATATGCTCTACAGTGTGCGATGTCGGAACTACAAATTTGGGAATATCCTGCGCACGGTTCAAATGCATGCATTGTTTATGGCAAAAGCTACTTCACTGCATGTATCGAGTAATGCGAACACAGCTTTAAACTGAGATCTTCTCATATATCTAAATTATGTTCTTAAGTCGTAGTTTGATGAATGTGATGGCGATGGAATTGATAAATAATAACGACGGGTTCCGGGCTATTTGTATTAACCGACATTTTTGAAACTTTGCACCAGAGCAGTTTAAAGTTTCAATTTACAAAAAAATATATATAACATAAGCAATTAGTATTATTTTAAAAAAAAGAAGGATAAAACGGTTTATGTAACATATTCCCCATAATCTGATTTAATTTTTTTTCTAATATTCCTATTTTTACCGAAGATAAATGTCGCTTAATACAAAATGACCAATATTTTACTTTTTTTTGTTCTAGGCTAAATGATTTAACCGCCTATGATTATTGTTTCTTATTCCAGGCTAAATGACTAAACCGCCTACGTTTATTATTCATTGTTCCAAGCTAAATGACTCAACCGCCTAGGCATGCAAATAATTGATCTAAGCTAAGTGCTTTAATCAAAGAGTTGGTCATATTTCAAACCTAAGCTAATTGATTTAAATACCATATCTTAAACGTATTCATGTATGGCTAATTAGTTTATGCGACTGGTTTTTTTTAAATAAATTGTTTGTAATCCCACTTGAATAATGAAGTTTGAAGAAATTGGCGTTTAAAACGTTGATAAATCAAAAGGTACATACATAGGGTGTAGGCGCCCTATGTATGTACCTTTTAATTTATACCTACCTCATCATAACCTGTGTCAGTCCACTGCTGGACGTAGGCCTCTCCCAAGATGCGCCACTGAGCCCGATCTTCGGCGGCTTTCTCTTCCAGTCACTGCCCACCGCTTTGCGTATGTTTGCGTATGTAGACACTGCGGTATAGGCGACGAGAAGACTCGACGCAGTTTTCCGAATGCTGCCCAGCCCAGCTGAATTCCTCTCTGGATTTCCTTCTCGAAGTTGTGTTTGCCTAGTTGGAGCGTCTGCCTTAGGTAAACATACTTAGTGACAATTTTGAGTGGGATTCCATCTACGGTAATCTGTTCAACTGTGAAAAACGTGCTCGTTGTACATGACTTTGGTTTTATCCAAATTTATCTGGAGACCGATGCGCCAAGAAGAATCAGCTAGGCCATTCAACATCCTTTGTAGGTTCTGCAGCGTCTCTGCCATAATGACGATGTCATCTGCGAATCGTAAGTGAGAGATGTAGATGTACTTGCCGTTGATGTTAATGCCGCAATATTTCCAGTCCTGCGTCTTAAACATAGCCTCGAAAGCGTTAGTGAACAGTTTCGGGGATATGACGTCCCTGTGTCTCACTCCTCGACGCAGGTGGACATGTTTTGTTCGCTGGTTCTGTATTTGTACAGTCATCGTTGCGGCATTATACAGACATCTCATCACTTCGATATATCGCCAGTTGACTTGGCAACGCTGCAAGGACTCGAGAACGACCAGGTTTCGATTGAGTCAAAGTCCTTTTCATGGTCCACAAATGCTAAGCACAGGGGACGATTGTACCCTTCGGTCTTCTGTACAATCTGCCGCACCGTGTGGATGTGGTCTATGGCACCGTAACCGCTTACCGCATCGAAACCCGGCCTGTTCCGGAAGTTGGAACTCGTCGAATCTTCACGCAAGACGGTTCGTGATGACCCTTGAAAACAGCTTTTAGACATGGCTCAGAAGCGAAATCGTGCGGTAGTTTTTCAAAAGTGTTTAGTCTCTTTTTTTGAAAAACAGAACCACCATGTTTTTTTTCCATGCCTGTAGAGTTCTCCCAGTGAAAAAAACGGAATTAAAGAGCTGCTGAACTGCTGGAGCTCCTCTGGCTTTTAAAAACTCTGTTGTAATTCTGTGTCGTCCTGAGGCTTTTCCATTTTTGAGTTGTTTAAGGGCCGTCATGATTTCGTCTCGGCTAATTTCGGGCAGATCTTCTGTGAAGTGGCGGGTTAAGGTGGCTCCAGAATCCTCAGTTTTGGGTTCGGGCCTTGAAGCATGCGATGCGTAGAGCTTGCCGTAGAAGTCTTCAACTTCCGACAGAATCTCCGACTTGGATGCGACGATGTTCCCCGTTGACGTTGTCAGCTTTGTGAGGTGGCTTTTACCCAGAGGTTGGACAAACACTTTCGACCCCCAATTCTGCTCAATTGATTCTTTAATCTAGAGCGTGTTAGAGGATCGGAGGTCACGTCGTACCAGCTTCTTAATGGATTTATTGCGCACCTGGTTAATTGACAAAGCTGACAATGGGTCTGTTCGTCTCTCTTCCATTAGTCGAAGTGTTTCTGCCGAAAGTTTGGGCTTTTCGCCCGTACGTTTGCTCTCGCAAAACTTCGTCCCTTCATCCCTGAGGATTTCCACCACTTCGAGTTTCTGGTCTACGTCATCTGTGGTTTCCAAGGCAGCGAATTGATTTTTCAATTTTAATTGAAATGTTTCAGACCCAACAATGGTTTGGTCCCACAAAACACTAAAACTCGTACGAACTTGCTCACGATTTGCGTCAACTAAAGCGATCGTTTGATCGACCGCGGCGAGGAAATACGCGGCGAGGTGTGAGACTACCCGAAGCGCCCGCGCGGGATACCGGGGGTATTTAAATTCGCGCGGTTTATCGCGTTGGTGCCAAAATCATTGTTTTAACCAACGTCATAATAGTCAATCCATATAAAATTTTGATTGTATCAATGTTTATACTATTTTTATTCCGTTTAAGATAAACTGTTTGAAGTGCTAGAACTTTACTTTTGTTATAACTGAAACGACACTGCAAATCAAACATTGAATAAGAAAAATAGGTTTAACCATAGTCTTTAAATGTTTATTGTTTTAATCCTAAATAGTTTATGCGACCGATATATTTTTATCCTGCTGGTTGAAGTGACAACATCTTACATTTCATGTACAGAGCTAAATGTATGGACTTTCACTGGGTATGAATTTGACAAAGAGGCTAAATATATTAAACGACATTCTTGTATATTTATAAGGTAAAGCTAATTGTATTAAGAGACACTGGATAAGAATTTAACAAAGAGGCTAATTGTATGAAGCGACATTTTTATATATTTATAAGGTCAGGCTAAATGCTTTAACGTACCTTGCCTGTAAATTGTTGCTCCAGGAAAAATAGTTTAAACGACTGTCTGGTATTTGGTTGTGAGCTTAAGTACACAGTTCCTAAACATGTCAATATTTTGTGTCACTTCATACATTGCAGTACAAAATGGGCCCAATAATGCGGTTGTATTAAGCGACAAAAAGTGCTCCGATCGTCACCAAACCCAGCTCAAACAAAATTCGCTGATTCCTAACATGTATAAAAGTCTATATCGCCCAGAGTGTCGCTTAATACAATTAGCCCGGAACCCGTCGATAATATAGTCATAATTACGTTAATCATCTATCCTTGTGACTATTACTTGCCGAGAGAAATATGCAATACATTAGCTATAAATATGAAGAATGATATAATATTATATATGAATGATAAACATGATATAGAATATGCATTTTGTTCTCATTGTTACCAGGATTCTCATATACCGTTGTTATAATGTGTTCAGCTTGCAGAAAGCTAGCCTGCTAGTTAAAATAGGTACCTATAACTTATAATAACATATCTACTAATACTCCTAATTTTATGGAACGGCGATAGCGTCAGTCATATGGACACCCAGACGTTCTAAATAACTCAATACTTATATAATTTAACTATAAGAAGAAGAGCTACTGCAAAAATAATAAATAACTGATATAATATAATAATAATATAATAAATACTGCGGTGAGCTACTACTACTAGAGAAGACAAATAAGCGCGAGCCTGAACTCGTCGGCGAGCGCCCCGCACTCGAGATCCTGAAGAAAGCCTCCGGATGAGGCCGAAACATATGTCGATAGCTATATCAACATCGCGTTTGTCATGTTAAAGTACCGATTTTAAACCTATAAGACAAAAAGCTTTTAAAACTGTACATTTCACTTTTCTTTCTTCTTCTAGAAAAGAGAATCTAAATATAACTTATATTGACCCTAAAACCGCTACAGTAGTGCCAAGAAATTGATCTTTGTAAGTTGTTAGTAAACAACTAATTTTACAGAATTAATTTCTGTCTAAAATCCCCCTCGATCCTATCACTATCTTTTTTTTTTTTTTTTTTTATTTTTTATACGTTATAGGCTAGCGTTTGACCACTATCTCACCAATACTTATATAATTTAACTATAAGAAGAAGAGCTACTGCAAAAATAATAAATAACTGATATAATATAATAATAATATAATAAATACTGCGGTGAGCTACTACTACTAGAGAAGACAAATAGCGCGAGCCTGAACTCGTCGGCGAGCGCCCCGCACTCGAGATCCTGAAGAAAGCCTCCGGATGAGGCCGAATATATACATATGTCGATAGCTATATCAACATCGCGTTTGTCATGTTAAAGTACCGATTTTAAACCTATAAGACAAAAAGCTTTTAAAACTGTACATTTCACTTTTCTTTCTTCTTCTAGAAAAGAGAATCTAAATATAACTTATATTGACCCTAAAACCGCTACAGTAGTGCCAAGAAATTGATCTTTGTAAGTTGTTAGTAAACAACTAATTTTACAGAATTAATTTCTGTCTAAAATCCCCCTCGATCCTATCACTATCTTTTTATTTTTTTTTATTTTTTTTTATACGTTATAGGCTAGCGTTTGACCACTATCTCACCTGTTGGTAAGTGATGATGCGGTCGAAGATGGTAAGCACGCTAGGCCTAGAATGGGAACTGGCTCTCAAGGATAGCTGCCGGAACACATTAGATGTTTCGTGACAGATTTTTCTAACTTGAGGGTGGTAGCTGGCCAGGCGGACACCAGATAGTGTCCTACCACCATGCGGGGGTTGTTGGTTTTTTGACGATGTTTTTCCTTCACCGGAGGGCCACTGTGAAGAGCGCACATAAATTTTTCGATGGAAAAATCCATTGGTGCACGGCGGTTTGAACTCGGTACCTCTGGCATCAAAGGCAAGCGTTCTCCCGATTGCGCCACCGGGCCCTCAAAACTAACTCCATTAATTTATCATATACTTACATTTAAATCAACGATTAAAAACTACGTTTTCATCACAGTGCCTACATTTTGTGGAAGTGAAATAGAACCAAAACTCGACACATGTCGTCATATCAGAGGCTTTTCAAGACCTTGTTCCGCTGATGCCACCAAGATCTTTTGCTTATCAGCTTTGATTTGCCTTTATCACCGGAACAGGTGCTTTGAAAATACCTCTGAGATCTTGAGACATTCAGCGCTTTGCGTCTAAGCCACACTAACTTGTGATTTAACGAGCAATAGGTACGTTGTTATTATGTGTCGAGCTGATTATAATGTATCATTCTGCTATTTGGAGACAAATTTTCTGATCACCGGCGGAACGAACGACAATGAACTCTGAATAGAGGGAGATTGAGTTATACGGCTGTTTAGATTCTGATTCACAGAAGTCTTAATAATGAGGTTAAGACTTCTGTGGTCTGATTCTACTCGCAATTTATTCTTGTATGAAATCTATGACAGTTTTGTTTAATTTACTGTGAAACTTGCAGATATTGCGAGAGCGATGGGGTTGGCAAGGATTTAGAGATTTTAACACTATTTTCATAATTAACTTATAATTTAATTAAAGCCCAAATTACCTTTTAATGTTTATAAACCTAAGCTACTGTTTAAAATATACTTTTGAACTTAAGGTACAATTTTTTAGCAAAGCCTATTTACAATATAATATTTATTTTAACTTAAGGTCAACGTTTATTTTTTTTATAAACTAAGCAAAGTTTTTACATCTTAGTTAGCCATTAATATTTAATTATTAACCTAATAATTATTGCTATTTTTCGTTGTAATCTTAAGTTTTTTTTAACATTTACTTTAAATGTATATTTTACAATGATTTTACAATGAATTTGATGTAGGGTCATTTATATTAATATTTATTTACAAACATAAATCTAATGAATAAGTGCAAATCGATGACAGCACCAAATCTCATAGAAAGCCGATAATGGTACCTACTAACAATAAACATTGAGATTGACTATTTCTTTTTTATTTCAGATGGCCAAGCGTTTGACTACTATCTCACATGATGTTAAGTGACGACGTAGCACACATACCTAGAACTTTTAACTTAATCAGTGCATAATGATGATGTGGCAGCGGCCAACCCCGGCTGAAGGCCGATTAAGTTGTAACCAGGCTGGTCCCTGCAATGAATGATTATATAGTAAATAATGATACAGCGGCCAATCCCAGCTTGAAGCCAATTAAGTTTCGTCAGACTGGCCACTGCTATACAACCCTATGATCATCGAATTTAAGTAATAATTCGATGCCTATGATATTATAACATAAGAATTAATTAAGCTCGCCGCCGCGGCTGACTAGAATTTGATAGCCAGATTTAACAGACTAGACAGACTTTATAATGGTGGTAACTGGCCAAAGTAACACTAATTTGGAATTTATTATTAAGTTATTTAAAACCCTACTTCATAAATTACTATATTATTAATAGTAAAACCTCATAATGTCACCAACCACCATCGCTGAGCAACATCAATGTCGCAACTACGCGCAGACTAAAAAAAGCTTAAAATTACTTAACCGTCAACACCTTATTTTATTGGCAGTGCATAATATGTCACTAAATTTAGGGGATGCAATTATTCATAGTTCAGTATGACGCCATCTATTGTAACGATCGTCTAACTAATATTTTAGTGTTTAAATTGCGCTTTCTCACCCAGGTGGCGCCTAATTTAATTATAATTATCGGCCCTCCGTGCCTCCGGAGACCAATAATTGACACTTAAGCTAACTTTTTTATTTGGCTTGATTTAAAATGCTAACACAAAGAATAGGGTGGGTATTGTTTCTAGAGAAATGATAATTGTAATAGAATGGAAAATGATTTAATACATTTAATACATTTTAATATCAGGCCTGAGGCCAACTGTAAAATATAACTAAAGCCGTTACATACAATAAGTATGAATTATATTTGCCCCAAACTTAGGTTAAATTTTAATTATTTGGCATGGAAGGGTTAGAGAATGAATTAATTAGTAAAGAAAATCCATTTAAATATTTAAACGACAGTAAGCAAGCTTTCTATTATAGGTACAGCTACTTTCAAGATTTTATCAAAGCCTATCGATCTTTTTTGCACTTAAGATTTAACAAAGGTTTTATCGAACTAGGAAAAGATGTATACTGAGATAAAATGCAGAAAAGCTTCGAAAGCAGTTATACGTTTTAAAGATGTTTTTTTTAAACTTAGAGATTGAAAACACTAAAAGTCTTCAGACTTTTGCTTTAATGTTTGAAGTTAAGAGGAAGACAATGCCACGAAATAAAAATGTTAATTTAATGATGTCTAATCTTTTTAAACAAGACGGCTCCCAGGATCCACCAACGTGCGATGCTTATCAGCTTTGAGTTGCCTTCTCCTTCGAACCACAATTAGTAAATGCGTTGCTTAAGACGAAAACAAATACATTTATGTGAATTTAAATTTTCTTCTATTTTTAATTTTCCGGTAATGTATGTAACTATGTTCATTTGTTCCCTCATAACTTCTAAACTCCATATTATGATTTGACAAAGTGGTATCGTTAGAAGCGCCTTAATTGTCCGCTGGTTATATTACTCGTACCAATGGACAATCAAGACTCCTCCATGCTATGTGTGATGTTACATTGAATTGAATGTGGCGCCCTCTTGAAGACAAAAAGTTACGAACTAAAAGAGTATTTAGACCATGACTTTAAGTAGGATTTTAGTATTATGCTTAGATATTTATGCTTGTTTATTGATGTAGCGACAAATTGATTTAGCAATTCAAATTATTACTTGCTAACATTGAATACATTTTATTCTGGTAATTTACTTTTCTTTCTAAATAATTTATATCCTAAAATAATTATATTTAACATTGCGTTACAGCATTTTTTGCATGTAATTAGCGCGGTCAACTAAAAATCTCACTACATTGTCCTTCTTTTTGTTTTATTATACAACACACGAAATTATTATTATTACAAAGAATTCTCAATTAATGTATCATTATTATTGCTTGCGAATTACATTATCTTAAACAAATTTCTCATTTTGGCAGTTTTATTTTTGTACGGTCCTTAAATATTTAACTAATACTAAATGAATGAAACGATTTTGAAGATAGGTAGATTGCGCAGGCTTTTTCTAAAGAGCTAGACTAGCATGAAATATGGATACGATTCGGAATAAAGTTAATCAAACATTAACTGAACTTTACCCGTTATAGATACCGGTAGCTAACTTGCACTTACGTGCACCAAGAATATGCACACAACGGAACGGAACGCATGTACAGAATGAACTTTGGTTAGAGACAGAACGACGAATGATCAACCAATTATGTACCTGTAAGTAACCACCGTGTAAACAACATTCCACTCGCCCGTTGTATCTTGGAGTTGACGGTTCATTTTGGTAAACTTATCACTGAATGTGTACCTAAATAAATGTGTACCTAAATACCTAAATAATCTATAAGTCATTTGGTAGGTATGCCTGGCAAGTTTTCCGGGAGTTTTGAAGGTCGATGATTCGATAGATTTTGATTATTATTAGCGATGAGATTATCAGATTCGCTGTCAATTTTAGATATCAGAATTCACAACACGTTAACATTATATACATTAACTAATTTCAAGCAGGCTCCTGTGTTGAAATTAGTGTTTCGGCCAAAACGCGTGTTAGGTTGACTTTGTAGCGCTCACACGCCGAAACCACATGAGTAAAGAAAGGGTTTTACTCATGCGCTGAAACTTTTCATCTTAAAATAAATTAGTACTACTATTTACATCGTATATTAATATATTTACATCAGTACGTGTTATGAGTAGGAAAGGAGATAATACCGTGAAAGTGTCCATTTTTCAATATAGCAGCGCGAGTGGCAAATAAACGAAGTGGCAAAATAGAAATTCGGTAAGAACACGTCGAAATCTATAAAACCACTAATTATTACAATCCCGGAAAACTTCTCAAGTAAGCTATTATTTTAGCACCAAATGCGTAAACTATATTAAAATTTATTAAAATAAGTACATGAATGTGAAGACACTAAATTATAATTAAAAGCAATCGAAACATTATATTATATTATTTGTTAATAATTCAATAAACATGTTTAATGAATATGCGTGAATCGAGTGAAGGTTATTTATTAAGTTCTTGCATTTTAAACATTTTTGATTATGAAAGTATTTATATTCTCTTTGATTATGAAGTTATTGGTACCATGTTGGACATTATCATCATAAACAAGAAACTTTAATGTCTTACTAAAATATTTTTACTAATTTTTAGGGTTAAGTACCTAAAAAGGACAAAAGAACCGTTACAGGATCACTTTGTTGTCCGTCCGACTGTCTATCTGTCCGTCTGTCAAGACCTTTTATCTCCGGAATGCGTAATGGTATAAAGTTAAAACTTATATTAAATACTTGGGTCTACGGTATTTTTCGTTTGTGAAAAAATCAAACCTGTAAGTCTACGCAATCAAAAGATATGAACCGTTTAAACCGTCGCGATCTTTTGAATATTTTGCGATTTCACAAGGGTACCAAAACCTATACTTCCTGGGAACTTACCGTTGAACTAGAATCATGAAATTTGGCTAGAAGCAAGGTCTCGAACCACTTATATAGGAATAAATCTGAAAACCGTAAATATGTAGTTTAATAACTAAAAAAACAGAGAATCCTAGCAAGAGAACTAGTGTAACTATAATTAATTCAAATATTTAAAATAGATTTCAGTTATAACATAATTTAAAGATTTGTAATTTGATAATTTTGTGTTTATTTTAGGGAAAAACAAATAAACTATAAAATAATGATTTTTATTATAAAATAGTTATATAAGTGTTTGTGTTGTTAATAATATATATGTATAAGTATTTGAAATAATTTAAATAGCACTAATGTAATAATTAATATTTTTTGTTTTATTAATGCGATCTTATTATTTTATGTCAAATATTGTATACTGTATTTTTTAATTTATTTTGGTAGAATAAACATTTATAATTATTATCTTTCATTCAAACATACATTCTGGGGTCATAAATGCCCGGTCCTTTATTAGGCATCAACGAAGCCGAAGCCAACGTCGAGAGGCCCTTTATAAATATGGTTTGTGGATGGAAACATGAAAAACTATAAAAAGGTGGTACAAATGTACCACCTTTTTATAGTTTTTCATGTTAAAAATTATCAGGGCTATGAATGTGTGCTGCTTGATATCTGATGCCTGGTCTATGGAATGAGGTACGGCAGCCGCCAATTATGCCACAATTCAAAATGTTAAGGCGGGTGGGTGGTGACTTGCTATACACTGAATGGGCCCCCCATAAATATGGACCGTTATGTTGGCGCCCAGGGGCAACATTAGCGAATATAGCTTAGGGTGTAAGGTGTGCTGCACTTCCACTAAGCGCTTCTAGCAGCTTTATGCCTTTGACACTTCCACCCTGGAGCTTAGGTCTTAGCTCTTGCGGTTCCCACCACCGGCCGGCCGGTCAAGGCAAGCCGGGGGTCAGAGGGTCTCATGTAGCCCTCACGGGATAGGGGCACGCGGTGTCGCCACTCACCGTCGGCTCGCCACAAAGCCGCCCCTGCGGGATTATTATTATTATTATAAAATACTGACTTTACTCACTGTTACTGTTTAATGTCGACTGTTTCGACCTAGGTCTTTGTACAGACGACAACAAACAGTAGTGAGTATAACAGTCGGTATTTTATAATTATGAGTTTTTCTAATGTTCATTCTCGGTGTTCACTTAAATGTAATATTATTTGATTTTGATTTGTTTGTAATTTGTGCTTTTATGAATTTATAATAGACATCTGTATAGGATCATTGAAGGCAAATCACAAGTACTGATTTTTAGATTTTTTTACGTTTAAGGTGTTATTTTCACGTGCACGTGCAGTCTGTAACTAATCTTTTGGTACGAAATTGATTCAGCGTCAGTTAAATGTGAATCAGATCCTCATCCTAAAACCAAGATATCAAATATAAATTGCGGCTATATACACCTCCTTATTCATGTAAACATAAAAATATAAAATAAACAAAACAAAAAACTAAATATAAAGATGGAAATAAAATGAAAAATAGCGCATGACGAACCCGCATCCTTTTTTATGTTTTGGTAGGCAAACAAGCAGACAGGCCGCCTGATGGTAAGCAGTTACCTTCACTTATGGACAAATGCAACACCATGCTGATGATGCGTTAACATTTGAGGAGTTTGTGGATACATATATACTTTTACGTCCAGCAAGAATATAGGAGATTTACAACTCAGTTGTATTTCTATCTCATTCAATGCTTGCGATTGTTATCAAACATTAATAACAGTATAAATGTAGAGATATTATTATACGCAGCACTCTGCGAATATCATCACTCGACCTAGTGAGCAGAGACTGTAACAGTAGTGCGTCTGAAACTCCTGAAAGTGTTGCTCAATAGGTATCAGTGGTGATCCATTTACTGCTTTAAACCAGTAAAAACTGATAATAAGTTAGGTGAAAATAAAAAAAATATATAAATTAACGAAATCAATATAATTACCTACTAAAATAACAAAATAATGAAATTAATGATAAATAAATAACATAATTAAATTAAAATTAAATATCTCAGAGCAACAATTATTTTGTAGTTTAAGTATGCACAGCAAGACCTCGGTAAAACAAATAAATTTGGTACTTACTTGGTGATTATAACATACAGTATATTAATAATTATAATAAACAGAAGTTAAGACAAATTTAGACATTAACTAGTTTTTTAGGCTTTGTCAATCAGAAAACTTAGTTAGATATTTCCTTGGGCGTCCTCACGTTAAATATCGATATGTTACGGATTGCTACTAACACTCTAACAACGCCTTTTCTGTTTGACTAGGCCTTTAAACTTGCCATCTGTTCAGTTTTGGAGTACGTATACAACTTAATATAAATTTGTATAAAATATTTTTGCAGATTTTTTATTTAATATAATAAATAATGTGCAAATATATTTTCAATAATTTCTACAAAATACATTAATAGAAATTGTAAGAAAAAGACAAAATTACAATATTATAACTTTTCATAAAAGATTTTACACAATACTTTCGTTAAATAATCTTATTTAAATTAAAAATATATTCAAATGTACACCTACTATTACAATTTTTAAAACAAATACAGTCTGTGGTAGCTGTGAGCGACAGTTAACAACAATTTTACCACTTATTGAAACGATCGACCGTTAGCGGCACGAATAAGGATAATATGCTTTACACTGTTATGTAAATACGTAAAATACTTGACAAAGACATATGATACTTTAGTTTTAGTCCTGCTGCATTACAGCCACCAAACGTCCTTAGGGTGCGTACAGACTATCTAATAAAATATGTTATAACATTGTTATTTAACATGTTTCAGATAATTTGGAATTACGGAATGTTATAAAACATGATATTACAACATGTTGTTTTCCACATTATCTGAAAAATGTTAAATAACAATGTTATGTTACATAGTCTGTAGGCACCTTTAGACGAAGCGATACACGGCAACTTGTGGCGTGTGGCGACAAGCGACGTCGGTTTTTGCGACGAGTTCATGCGAAATGCTCGAAAAATGCAGTCCGCAGGTCAAAGGTGACGTTTTGTGGCTGGCGCCGTGCGCTCTCCGGAACTTGTTATGCTATTTGCCTTTGCTGTAAGCGTGACAAGTATCTGTTATATTAAAATAATAAACAGCCGAGTTACGATTTTGATCAACAAAAAATGTTTCGATCATTTTATCGGTAAGAAGATGATCGGAGAATTGTGAACGAATTTAAAAATATGACACGTAGAAAACGTGTTTAATTTTAATCAATTATTATATTATTTTTAATTATTTTTCCATATATTTTAGCGTTTTTCTCACGACAATATTTGTTACGATAGAGTTTAAGATGTAGCACGATTAATCGGTAGACGCCTGCTTACTGGTGATGGAAAAATTGCAAGTAACGTACTTAATGGCTAATGCGACCAAAACGTAATTTAACGAAAAACAAAAACGTGTTACAGTCGATCGATTTCATATAAGTAGAAATAAATAATATTACACACATTTAATTTAAGAACAGTCATTGTTAACTATTATATACTTATACACCATTATGTATTTTTAGCGAGCTTTTAAACGGGTCAAACATTTATGGAAATGTCTGACTGTTTTAAAATAATTCCAGACCGACTATGCAATACGCGGATATATTTGTAGTCGGCCATAAAGTGACATATTTTTGGTATGGCTGTTTTCTAAATGACGTTAGATATTTGGAAACCGGGTTTGGAAACCGAAGCATTTGAAATTGTTTTGTATTTTTTCAATAAAAGATACAGGTTTTCTACAAACCGTTTCGCGGATCGGATTCCATGATCACTTTTTTTACACTGGAGTTCTAATTTTATACCCAATTTCCACATAAGCTGAATCGATTGATCATATTTATATATAGTGACCTTAGTATCTGATGCTTTTTAATATGTTTTACATATAATAATATATATAAAATAGTATTTAATAGTTAACAATATAACAAACTTAAGCAAATTAATAAATAAAAACACAATAATTAGGATTTACAACAAGATTGCTTCTACTAATATAAAATCAGAAGGAATAGGTTTTGGGATAATTCTTAGTGGGATACAGTAAGGATTTCGTAAGGAAGGTTTACAGACACACATTTAGAATTAAAAAATATTAATACGCGAGATATATTTTGCATTATTTCGTTGAACATACATTAAATTAAATTTAAGTTAAAAGATAAATTATTAATTAAAAAATCATTCTTGAAATTTTAATATATAATAATTATGATACTAAATCAATGCATTAACAAAGTGACAAATAAATGTATGCAACATCAAAGTTCAACAATAATTTAAGGTTCATTTGACTACAGTTAAAATCAAATCATAATCATAAAATGACCATTACTTTTAGATGTTGGCCAAATTTACTCGCCCGATTTAATTGCCCTCTAGAAGAAACTAGTAATACCACTCCGTCTACATCTTATGCTTATCAGAGGTGAGCAGCCTTCGTTGTTTAACTAGGAAGGAAAACATTTAACTTTTCATTTACGACCAGCATAGGTGTTCTATTATCTCATTAAAATGAATAGTTTTCTCGAAAACTTTCAAACTAAAATAGGTGTTCTAATTTCATTATTCATCATTTCATTCATTAATCGGAAACATTGGAATTCAGAAGAGTCATTTTGAGTATTGATTAACCCATGAGCTATATGGTCTTTTTTATATGTATATCTGACAGGCTAGCGATTATTATCTCGCCACCATCCTCGATCACATCATCGCTTACCACCAGGTAATCGATGGTAAACACACTAGGCCTAGAATGGGCTGACTTTCAAGGGCTGTGCTGCCGGAACACTGTCAAGGTTTTGGCGGCAGATTTTTTCCTTGATAGTGGTAAGCTACATTTTTGGTAGCAAGTAGAGGTGAGGTGTATTTACTAGAACAGATCCGAAGAATAGATATTTTACGAGACTAGGTGGCACCTATTCCGACTTTCGACAAACGACTATTCCACCTAGTATTCGATCTCGGACTACTAACTTAGACGCGACCCGATGTTTCACTCGAATCTATGCCGAATTTTTACTAGCATAGTACCACCGTAAGCCGTAGACGCGGTGCAATAACAGTGCGAGTGAGAAGGTAGCATGATACAATACTGGCCTCTCACTCGCACCCTAGTATGAACTACCTATTCCACCTAGTATTTGACCTCGAGACTATATTCGATGTTTCACGCAAATCTATGCCGTATTTTTAACCGACTTCACAAAAAAGGAGGAGGTTCTCAATTCGTCTGTATGTTTTTTTTTTTTTTTTTTTTTTTTTTTTTTTGTGTGTATGTTACGCGATTTCTCCATCAATTGTGAACGGATTCAAATGATTCTTTTTTTAATTGGTAGGATACGTTTCCGAGGTGGTCCCATTTTAATTTTATCGAGATCTGATTAGTATCACCAGAGATATGGAGATAAATACCCCAAACATAGGAGATTGTACTAGTTTTAGTAGAAGAGTCCCAAGAAGATTATACACAATGGAGGTTGCTATTGCATATAAGATATTCTTACGGTAACTGTGAGCGAGATAGAAATAAAGGTGGGGAAATTTTTTTTGTAATATCTTATAGGCAAGCGTTTGACCACTATCTCACCTGTTGCTAAGTGATGATGCGGTCGAAGATAGAGAAGTGGACTAGAATGGGAACTGGCTCTCAAGGATAGCTGCCGGAACACATTAGATGTTTGGCGACAGATTTTCTGACTTGAGGGTGGTAGCTGGCCAGGCGGACACTAGATATGTTCTACCACCATGCGGGGGTTATTGGTTTCTTAACGATGTTTTCCTTCACCGGAGGGCCACTGTGAGAAGCGCACATATATTTTTCGATAGAAAAATTCATTGGTGCACGGCGGTTTGAACTCGGTACCACGGCATCAAAGCCGACTGTTCTCCCAATTACGCCACCGGGCCCTCAATAAATAATTATATATTAATAATTATAATAAATAATTATGTATAAATATAAATAATTTGTCTTCACAGGAATGTTCTACCGGGCAAAGTCTTGTTAGAGTGCAAACTTTTTTAAACATACCTAATATTTTTTGACATGACATGACATTTGGCGAAGATGGCGGCCATTTCAGTCCCGCGACACTGCATACATAATTAAATAACTCAGAATCATGAACGTACTTTGTACCAATCAACACAGCAAAAAAAAATTATAAGCATAAAACCACATATTATATAATAGTTACTACGTAAATAATACTTTCCGTTGTTAGGTTGGCTACACAGTGCTTACATAATTCGGGTATCCACAATATAGGGAAGTGCCTCTTATAACGTAGTAGAGTGATTCAGTACCCCGTTGGCCATATGGCGGCAATTAATGTTAATAATCGCAAATAATACTTTTTTATATTCATTTTGGAATACAACTAGTCCGTGTTATAAAAGTATTTGGAATTATTGTAATAAAATAGACAATTAATTATCGTGTGTCAGATGCTTTTATTGCACAGGGCCATTTTGGACATTGTCCTATGAGACCTTGATGACATCATTATTACTAGTGAATATTTTCACTTTAGCGCGGCATTTAAAGTCAATTTTTTTAGGGTTCCGAACCCAAAGGCTACCAAATGAACACTTTCTGAGACTTTGTTGTCTGTTCGTCCGTCCGTCCGTCCGTGTGTCTATATGTGCGCACTTTACAGATCTGTATCTTCTTAACCGTTATAGGTACACACTTGAAATTTTCAAAAAGTATATATCCGTCAGTGTATAACGGCCCAGACACGAAATTTAATAGATGCATGTAATTTCATTAAAACTTTTTTTGCACTAAAAAGGGTAAAATAAGTTATTTTTCAAAAAAAATAAAACCGACTTCATAACCACAAAAAGGCACTCAAAAGCAAAAATAATTTACTTAAAATTATTATAAGCGTTACCTACGTCTCTATTTGAAGTCGGTGCCAGCCAAGTCTATTGGATATTAGATAGATGCTATGTATGTAGTAGTAGTAAGTAGGTACATGTAGGTTAGTAAGTAGGTAGACATGTACTCGTAGGTATTATCTATCTACTACCTATTAGACTTGGCTGGCACCGACTTCAAATAGAGACGTGGGTAACGCTTATAATAATTTTAAGTAAATTATTTTTCGCTTTTGAGTGCCTTTTTGTGGTTATGAAGTCGGTTTTATTTTTTTTGAAAAATAACTTATCAGTGATTCCGATTCCGATTCCGATTAGAATGATTGGGATCAAAATATCAAGAGTTTTCGAATGGAGCATTGTGAATTGCTTAGATTCCAGTTAAAGGAGAGGCAATTGTCGAATCCGAATTTGATTTAGAATTGTGAATAGCCCCGCTGATTATATTACGGCGGGCCTACGAGGAGATGGCTGGATGAGCTAGACTCCCATTGTAGGGATTCGTCTAACAAAGATGAGAACTGAGAATAACAGTAAATAGAGTTTACAAAGTTCAGTCATTCTCAATGAATACTCCGCTGAATCCGCCGATATCGATTGCTTATCAGCTGTGATTCGCTTTCTTCACCGTAATAGCCAAAACGTAGACCGTAATGCATGTTTCATTGAAATAAGGCATAATATAATAATGATAACAATATAATCACATATAAACTACTAAACATTGATATTAAAAACACCTAGCAATTGGAGATGGCACTCCTCAGAAATAGCAAACAGTTTTGATCCTCGAATAATTATATGCGATTCTTTGCCATCAAAGACAAAAACATTAAGCATATCATTGGCTAGTAATTTATCTTTAAGCCAGAATCTAAACATCATTTAGTTTACTTAAGGCCAGTTTCACCGGTTTCTGATAATGCGCTAAACAGTTATCTGACACATGACGCCATATGAAAGCTGTCAAAAATCTGTCAGATTTCTTCTTATTAGCGCTATCAGAAACCGGTAAAACTGGCCCTTAGTGTATCATAGGTAATTTATTTATAAGTCGTGCCATTTACATTGACAGGTGGCAACTAATTATATTTAATTGAATGCTATTGTCCCACTTGCTCATCAAAGCGATATGTGTCAATTAAACTATTTCAGTCGAGATGTCTGAAAGTTTGAGAGTCGAGTTTTAGAACTATCAAAGTATGTAAAAGAGGTTCGTTTTGACACTGTTAATTGGAATCGGATATTACAAATGAATACCCGTATCATTAAGTCTTCATTTGGAACAATAGCAATCAGTACTCAATCCATTATGATGGCGTTCAGACGCGCCAAACAAATGAGCATGTTCTAACAATCTTGTGAGACTAATGTTGCTAACGATATTTTGTGCAGACATTTAGTTGGTTAGAGCATAGTTAATTTAGCTTTATTTTAAGTACCTAGAACAGTCATTCATCTGGCAATCTTAACGTTCGAGATAAACCGCCCTTGCCACGCCATGAAATGTAATTATATCATGGCGTGGCGACTTAAAACGAAACCATGCCATTGTTAACACGTTCTGTACGATTTTCGCTCCGATAAATAAGCCTAATATATAAGCTCTTGTGGCGATATCTCTTCCTCACAGTACCGTAGCCACTATTATATAATCTGTGACAGTACTATCAAACCTAAACAAATCTTTTATATATCTCTTTTTTTACAACATTTGATTGTTTGATTTGATTTAATGCAGGCATTTGATTTGATTTAATGTAGGCCTCTGATAAAGCCATAACTTAAAAAGTCCAGTTGAAAACGTCGTTAGCATAGCATTTGATAAAACGACTTTGACAATGTATGTGATATTACATACATTGTATGGATATAGATGAAAAGTTTGGTTACTATTTTATACCCCTGAACAGATAATGTGGCCTTTCTGCTATTTCTTTCTTGGTGTATTACTTTCTTTTTAGAACATTATCTGCACAACTCATAACAAAGCCATTGAGGAATAACCATTTTCTAGAAGAAGACTACCGCCTTGATCTTTAACATAAAGTGATTTACATCACATAATAATATCGTAGCAATTGCAACAAAAAAAAATTATAGTCTGACGTCAACTATTGGATGACAGCTGAATGGTTCATTACTCTTGTTTTTTTTAATTCAATGCTTTTACTATGTTTACTCGATAATTGATTATGATTTATTTAATGATTTTGACGTGTAGGTATATGTACGTATATTAATACTGCCTGCATACTGAATAAATGATTAGATTTAATTTAAATGTAATTTCATTTCACTGTAATGTTAAAGTTCTGGTTTGAAACAAACATTTCCGGTTACAAAATAATAAGAACGTAATTTTTGCGTGGTTAAAATAAATAAATGAATTATTTTCTGTTGTTTAGATAGAAGGCACCATTCTCTCGGCCCTTAATACTTGACATAGCCATCAGGCTAATTTACGATACTCCCTTATCGAAAGTGCTTGTATATCTGTACAACAACAAAATAATACAAGAATCACTGAATATAGTTCACAACAAAAAAGTATCATCCAAATATCTTAAGATAAAGCAACGTATTAGTGATAGTGATTTTCGTACAAAAAATATTTAGATTGTGAGTTAACGTGATAATTTTTAAATTAAAAAATAATAATCAATTTAGGCGTTTGATGCCGGACTGCCTCGGTGGCGAAGCGGTGCGGTAGTCGTACTGCGCAGTGACTGTTTATTTTTTCCATACAAAGAGCGACGAGCGGTCACAGTGCATGCGCGGTACCGGTGTCGATTGTATGGAAAAAATAGACGTCCGTGCGCAGTACGACAACTGCACCGCTCCGGCGCCGTGGCAGTCCGGCATCAAGCGCCTAAGTTAAAAAAGCCCTTAGAGAAAATTTTTCGCAATCCAAATATTATGCAATACATTTATACAAAATACTTTAAGGTCAAGCAACGTATGTGGTTATTCTCGTATAAAAAAATTGAATTGCGAAAAATTATTTTAAAGGGCTCATTTTATTTAGGCGTTTGATGTCGGACTGCCGCGGCGCCGGAGAGGTGTGGGAGTCGTATTGCTCACAGACGTTTCAATTTTCCATACAATCGACGCCGGTACCGCGCATGTACCGTGACCGCACGACGCACTTTGTATAGAAAAAATGAACTGTCCGTGCGCAGTACGACAACGGCACCGCTCCGGCACCGCAGCAGTCCGACATCAAACGCTTAAATTGAAAAAGCCCTAAACCTAATTATTAAAGCTTTCAGCCATTTTAAATTATTAGTAATTTAAAACCTAACAATTTAAGCGCTATTCTACTCGTATTCACTGTAGTAAAATTAATTTAACTTTAATATTTACATACTTAATTCATAAATAGATTTATTTTAACAATTAAATTAGCTAAATAGTTTACTTAAATTAATATACTAATTACTATTAATAATATTTACAAGAGCTATTTTGCGTAATCATTACATTATAATATTACTTAATGACTAATAATTATGCCAAAAACGGATACCATATTACATATAATTACAAATTATTTACGTGTCTCTTTTATTATAAATTACACTTTTACTTCACTTTCACATGAAGTAAAATTTTAATAATAACACCATAACCTACCTATCTAAAATCTGTGAAAATAGTACAGGTTTACTAACGCTAGAGACACATACACAAACACACATAGACTAAGACACAATCCTTATCTTCATTTTGCGCATCCTTGTGGACTTAAGTAAAGTATTGGTCAAACCAGATCTGGCTGATCAAACGTCCGGCAATACCTGACGGCATAGATATTATCATACTTTAAAATGGACTATTTGTTAAGCATGCACCTTTTACCTTCAGAATAATTGTAATTTTTTCAGTCCATTGTCTTTTATTTTAACAAATAATCTGAACGTAAAAGGAATATATGCCTATCATAAAAGTATCCAATTAAACTTTCATGCGCGCGAAGAAGGCTCTCTTTATTAGTTAATTCTATTCTTAACGGGCTCACTTGGTTCTAGACCAATCTTTAAAAATCGAATTATCCATTTCGTCTCTGCGTCTTAGTTATGAGCAATACGAACACAATTGTGATATTTAAAATGTATGTGTCTGCGTAATCAATTCCTTCTAGTTTGCAAATTTCCAATAAATACATCTATAACTATCACTATTATCTACAACAACGAACGATTAACAAGCATTATAATAAATAATCGTACATTTTAAATCTATGTGAAGTATAAAAATGCAAAAGTATAAAATGTATGTACATATATAACGTTCGCTACTCTGATCTCAGATACTGCGTTCCCGAGCTTCATACACGCTTCCACGATATTCATATCTCGGGTGGGCAGAATCTCTAAATCAGATATCCTACAAAAACCACTACCCACTAAAACAGAAAACACCTAAATGGTAAATAAAAATAGTACTACCATAGATTTGTACATAGTTTGAAATGTATTATAAAGCACTTGTTATTGTTTGTTCGTTGATTTTGTTTTGAGTACCACGAAAAACGTCAAATGTGATTGTTATAGTTAGGCCAATGAGTAATATCGTACACTCGAGTCCCGCTTGATGCGTGAGGGCTGTCGAATTGGCCGAGGCCTAACGACGCAACGTCGCGTCGCTGCCGAAGCTGCAGAGACACAGCTGCGCCAGAAACCTCGACACCACATCCCGACGTATACACGCCGAGTGTTCATTTTACTCGGTTTATTCTCCTTTTTCTTTTCCTTTCTTTTTCGGTTCCTTCGATTCCTTTGCTGGTTCGGGGCTGGAAGCCTTTGCGCCGGATTTACTCCTGTAAGAGATAACAATTTTAACTGACGATATGTTTCACTGCAACTAAGGATGAAACCACGCACGTGTTTTAGTAATTGACCATATTTTTTTTCCACACAATGACTTTTCTTCAGGTTAGATAAAAGTCAACTACCATTAGCTTCGATCGTGGAATAGAATTTAATTGATCGTTAGTAAAAAATGCTTTAATTATAAGAGCGGTGTTTCAGCATTACCAGATTAGGCAAAGGATATACCAACGCGCTGTGATGACGTGCAAGTACGCTTAAAATAGCCTATTGTAATAGTTTTGTAAAAAAAACCTATATTACACGTCACTAGGCTCAATTACTTGTAACGACGTGTTCATAACAACGCGTCCGTGTGGGAGCCTATAATTGAAAATGACAGTGATTGAAATGAACGGAATGAGAGAAATGGTATACAATGCCATACAGCTAGTATAGCTGCGTACCTACCCGTCATGTGTAGTGTTCATTACCATTACCATTCAGAGATACGCCAGTTGACCTTAGCACGCCATCGCGTCGTCGGACGCTGATTGAACGCCTTGGTTTGAGCGTGCCTTTACCTTTAGTGTAATCTATTGTACTCGTATTTATTTCTAAACGGAATGGTTGGTTTATTGAAAGCTATACTATAATAGTCTTTATAACAGTGTTCTTACCGTGCAAAATTCATAAGCTTCCGGCATCTTATTTGTCATCCATCCAGCTTTGATTGCCACCCACCAGAGCTGAAGAATGAGCTGCGACGGACATAAGCGAAGCATGAAGCACAGATAATGGTTAAAGTTGGACATTTAAAAACGAACACAGAACAAACATTTGTTAAAGGTTCAGTAGCGTTTGTACATATAAGTACTCTACTATTAACTCGGCCAAGCAATTACGCTCTGCGCGAGACCGCTCGACTCGCTCAGTACTCGGTCTAGTTTACTTGCCGTTGGTCGAATTGGTCCGCCTTTTCAACCGACTTCAAAAAAAGGAGGAGGTTCTCAATTCATCCGAATGTTTTTTTTAATATGTGTGTTACGTGATTACTTCGTCAATTGTGAACCGATTCGAATGATTATTTTTGAGTAAAGTACATTTTTAGGGTAGTCCCATTGTAATTTCATCGAGGAGATCTAATAAGTGTCTCCAGATATATGATGATAAACGTCTCAAATTTGCTTTTGAAACTAACACGCGCAGCATGGAAGGAAAGTCGGTTGTTCTTTCTGGCTGTATACTCAAAGGTTTTTCTTAATTACATCGCTCGCTACTCGACTCGGTCGCTTACTTGTCTAATGTAAGCTACGATAAACAGACGGCAGCAGAGTGGAGAGTAAGTAGTGCGCAGAAGCGCCATTTTGATTTCTTTGACTTTCGCGGTCAACTACAAAAGTTGCTTTCGTAGTCTCGTCGACCAAAAAAGAGCTGATAATATTTAAACGGCTGAACAGATTTTCATGAAACATAGCTAAAAACACTCTCGATGAAGACACATATCAAACAAAAAACAAAATCTAATCAAAAACGGTTCAAGGGCGCTACGATGCCACAGACAAACACACACATACACAGATACACACGTCAAACTTATAACACCCCTTCTTTTTGCGTCGGGGGTTAAAATATCTTACGTTGAACATATTTTTTCATGTCTCACCAAATTGCTAATGAGAGATAAAGGAATTTACGTGTATCTTAGAAATATAAGCCATACCTGGTAATCTGCTTTTTCTTATCTCCTTTTTCTTTATGGAATGGTTCATTTACATGTGGTGATACAGGAACCTAAAAATAACATTTTTTGAGACACACAAACACATTTTATTTGCCCAAACACAAAAAACAAGTTATAGCACCAAAACCCACCTATGCTAGAGCATTGTAGATGCCAGATGTACCGTGTCTTACCTTTAAGTTGTTCAGTTCATCATTTCTACCAACAACGGTAGTGTGGGGGTGCATTATTTTCAATGTTTCGCCTGACTTGCTGCCAAAAAGATACTTACCACTATCGAGAAGAAAATCTGCTGCCGAAACTTGACAGTGTTCCAGCTATCATCATCATCATACAATGTGTGCTGCATAGAGCCCTATCGTTAATCCTATCGCCTATCGCAGTCCCGCGACACTGCATACATAATTAAATAACTCAGAATTATGAACGTACTTTGTACCAACCAACACTGTAAAAATAAATGTATAAGCACAATACCACAGATTATATAAAAGTTACTACGTAAATAATACTTTCCGTTGTTAGGTTCAGTGGCGCATCTTGGGAGAGGCCTATGTCCAGCAGTGGACTGATACAGGCTGATGATGATGATGATGTTGTTAGGTTGGCTACACAGTACGATCATAATTCGCGAATCAGCAATGTAGGGAAGTGCCAACTCTTATTACGTAGTAGAAGTGATTCAGTACTCTGTGGCCTATCAAGAGTCATATCGTTCTAGGCCTAGCATGTTGACCATACTCGACCACATCGTCTTTAACACCAGGCGAGATAGGGGCTAAGTACTAGTCCATTAGATATAAAAAAATATCGTTTAAAAACTAAAAAACAACCGACTTCAATGCCGCGCTATTCATTTTCAGTACCAATTTTGAGATGTTTATCTCAATATCTCTGGAGATACTTATCATACCTCGATAAAATTACCATGGTACCACACTTGGAATATCTCCTTTCGAACAAAAAAAGAATAATCGAAATCGGTTCATAAACGACTAAGTTATCCGCGAACAAACATAAAAAAAAAAAAAAAAAAAAATATACGGTCGAATTGGGAAACCTCCTCCTTTTTTGAAGTCGGTTAAAAAATGACAAATTAACAGAATCCTTATTAAAAATCCGTCGAAAGGAACCCTTACAACTTCTTCATGTACCTTTGTTTTTTTTTAAGAGAAGAAGAAAATACTTTAGAACGATATCCAGGGCCGGTAGTCTCTACATGAATAGCGATGATTTCGACCGATAATCGTCGATAAGAAAAGAGATGCAGATAACAACTGTCTAGCTACATGTCCTTCTATCAGACGTTTGCGATGACAGGACGCATCGCTATCAATGTAGAGACTTCCACCCCAGGTGTTTGTCTCTGAAATCATAAGTCTCTCTGAGGGCTACCGTTTTTTCGCTCACCAGGTGGCGCCACTGAGTATAATGGTCCTGATGACAGTTGCTAAGCTATACAATTTATCATGAAATGTCAATTTCAGTTTGGGATAAATCCAAGTAGATTATATGCAATGGAGCATACAGAATAAACTTAGGCTGAGTTGCACCATTTAACTTTAACTATAACAAACGTCAAAAAGCTGTCAAAATTAATATAAAAACACCAGTTAATAGTTATAGTTACGGTTAAAGTAAGGTGGCGCAAGTCAGCCTAAAATATCACCTTGTTGAATCATGCTTTTAATCTTTTCTTTGCGTTGTTGTCCGTATTTTTTAACCGACTTCACAAAAAAGGAGGAGGTTCGCAATTCGTCTGTATGTTTTTTTTGTGTGTATGTTACGCGATTACTCCGTCAATTGAGAACGGATTCAAATGATTCTTTTTTTAATAGGTAGGGTACGTTTCTGAGGTCGTCCCATTGCAATTTCATCGCGATCTAATTAGTATCTCCAGAGATATGGAGATAATTACCCCAAACTTAAGAGAATGTAATGGTTTTAGAAGAAGAGTCCCAAGAAGATTATACACAACGGAGGTTGCTATTGCATATACTTTTGAAGACTAAAAAATATGCCTTGAATAATGTTTTTACATCTTTCTACTCGTTGATTTTGGCTTTTGACAGATTTTGTTACGGTAACTGTGAGCGAGATAGAAACAAAGGTGGGGAGAATTAATTTGTCTTCACAGGAATGTTCTACCAGGCGAAGTCTTTTACGGTGCAACGTTTTTGAGCATACCTAATATTTTTTGACATGACATGACGTTTGGCGAAGATGGCGGCCATATGGCGGCAAATAATGTTAATAATCGCAAATAATACTTTTTAATATTCATTTTGGAATACAACTAGTCCGTGTTATAAAAGTATTTGGAAATATTGTAATAAAATAGACAATTAATTATCGTGTGTGTCAGATGCTTTTGGACATTGCCCTTTAATATCTTGATGACATCATTATGACTAGTGGATATTTTCACTATCGCGGCATGTGAAGTCGGTTTGTTCGTTTTGTAAACGGTCTTCAATTATTATTATTTATTATATAGTCGATAAGCAAGCGTTTGACCACTATCTCACCTGATGTAAAGTGAAGATGTGATCGACGATGTATTACGCTTGCTTGCAGATACTTAAATTGTTCACTCGCGATTTGAAGACTCCCGCTTTGTATTCAACAGGAAACACAGACTCTGGCAAGGAATTCCATTCCTTTGCTTTACGTGTGATAAATGTAGATGCAAAGCACTTTGTGCGACCGAATAAAATATGAACTATGAATCGATTGCGTATATCTGTGCGTCTGGTTGTACGATGGAAAAAGGGGGACGGTGGAATTAATTCGTACAGTTGGAAGGCACACTCACAGGCAGTGTTTGACAAATATTCTCACTGTAAGTGTAAAAGAGATAGAAACAAAGTACTACTAAATGTTCTACCATGAAAAGTCCAGTTAACCAGTTAAATCCAGGTGCAACGTTTTTGGATGAATCTCGAGCTATAAACATAGACGTAATATAAAAGGATGGTGCATTGCAGATGTTTTGACAAATTCAATTTAATCCGTATACTTTAAAAATAAGGTTGTAATTGCTTTGTAGAAAAAAACGGCCCAATTGAGAAACACCAGGGTGGGAGTGTGTCCTTGTCTAACAACCTGCTAGTCCTAATATATGTCGTATACTATATGTATATAAGTAGTCCATAAAAAAGAAAGAGACAAACTCCGTTCCAGGTCGGTCTCATGGGGGCCGGTGTACGCGATCAAGTTTAATATGTAGCAGGTCTGTGGCTATAAATGACATTTGACATTTGGTGGATCTTGTAGTTCACAAGCGCTAGTGGCAAATTCAAAAGCGATATTAAAAAGACATACAAAATTACCTTTATTTGACTTGTCGAAGCTTGATCGATGTTTATTGTGGACTGGCTGATAACGTGCCCCATCTTCGACAAAGGTGGATTTTTAAAGGAGTAAGAGAATGCTAGCCCTCGTTTAAGTGATGCTCTGTAAAATAATGTTATTATAGTTAGTACTTGACAAAAAAGGAGAAGGTTCTCAATTCTGCCTGTATATAGCATATATTATATATTTCTATCCAAAAAATTATGAGCGCGATTCACAGTTGCCCTCCGGAGAAAAAAAACGTTAAGAAACCCCCCGTCTTGACGGTAGGACACTGTATAGTGTCCGTTTGGCCAGCTACCATACTCAAGCGCGGAAAAAATTATAGTACAAGTAACTCAAGTTGCTCAGCCGCATCATTATTTAGCGACAGGTGAGATAGTGGTCTGACGCTAGCCTATACATAAAAAAGAGGGTGCGAAGAAAGCTACATGTTCGAAGTGATACTTTCAAGTTCATTCAATTTATTTCTCAACTTCACTATTTATTTTTTTGTACAACTTGTATTGTATTGGTCGAATGCCAAAATAATAGCGAATACGTCTGCGTGGTAACACCGTTCTACAAGGGCGTTTTTAAATATAAAATGTAACATGACCCTTATGTCACTTCCGCCGATTTGGACCGTGACGCTACGTGACTTTTGTCAAATTTTACCCCAGTGCGCCTAGATAACTTTCACTTCGTAAAATTGTTAAAGATTAATTTAACAAAGATTAAAATTTATTAAGTAAAGATCCTAAAGGTACGTTAATTAGAGTATATAACAGTGATAACATAGATAGTCGGTGTACGACGTATATTTTAAGGACACGACTATTTTGTATACATCAAAAAAGAATCTATTTACATACGAGTACAATCCAAAATTTAATCGTACTGACGGAATTCAAAACCGCACCTCCTGGGAAACAGCCCTGGTCCTCTAAGCCACAGTAGGATCCTAAAAATACGACGAAACTAATGGAATGAAAAAATAATCTCTTCATACCTGGTGGGGCTTGGCGGTGGGTAACTGGTGCCCCGGTGGTCTGGCGTCAGATAATGATGCTGGGATGCTGCTAATCGGTTCCGGTGTAAAAGTTCTTGATGTGATTGGTACAGTTTTTCAGAAGCTGATTGTTGGATTGGCGGACTGCAAGAAATTCAGGATATTCAATTAGTGGTATCGTACACCATACGCAAAGGAAACGGAACGTCACTGCAGCGGATCAACAGCGCCGACAAATCTCCGCGGCTACGGCAAAGACGCTGCGCTTACGGAAGGGCGGTAAATACCTACCTAATAAAGTTTGCGTTGAAAAATTCCATTACAGAATATACTTCCAAGTCCAGCTAAATAAAAGTGTTTGGTGACGCCGCACTTTTTAGGGCGTTATCTTATTAAGTTTGCGCTGAAAGGTTCCATTACATAGGAACACACTTACAGGTCCAAACTAAATGAAAGTTTAGTGACGCCGCGCTTTCTAGGGCGGTACCTAATAAAGTTTGTGTTGAAAAGTTTCATTACAGAACATACTAACAGGTCAAGCTAAATAAAAGTGTTTAGTGACGCCGCGGTTTTTAGGGCGTTACCAATAAAGTTTGCGTTGAAAGCATCGACTTCATAACAATTGCTATGAAGTCGATGACGACGGAACCTTTCAACCATGGTTCCATTACATAGGAACACACTTATAGGTCCAAACTAAATGAAAGTATTTAGTGACGCCGCGCTTTCTAGGGCGGTACCTAATAAAGTTTGCGATGAAAGGTTCCATTACATAGGAACTCACTTAAAGTTCCAAACTAAATGAAAGTGTTTAGTGACGCCGCGCTTTCTAGGGCGGTACCTAACAAAGTTTGCGATGAAAGGTTCCATTACATAGGAACTCACTTAAAGTCCCAAACTAAATGAAAGTGTTTAGTGACGCCGCGCTTTCTAGGGCGGTACCTAATAAAGTTTGCGTTGAAAGGTTCCATTATATCATCATCATAATCAGCCTGTGTTAGTCCATTGCTGGACCTAGGCCTCTCCCAAGATATGCCACTAAGCCCGATATTATCGGGCCGATATTATAAGCCCGATACATACATACATACATACATACGAAGCATACCGATATTATAAGCCCGGGCATAAGGGCCGAAGGCTCATTAGGAGGGATATGCCCTGATCGCCACGCTGGGCAGGCGAGTTGGCGATCGCAGGACGTAGCTCCTCGCACCGGTGACGCTGCTGCCCGTCACCGGCCGTTGAAATGGTTATACCACCATATTTTGTCGGACGTCAGAGTTTCGTTTGTTGGTCAGCAGGATGCACCACGGGCAGATGAGGTTGGCTGGGAGCACTGAGGTGGTATTTTTGCTCCCTTACATCCATTACATAGGAGGATACATACGCAGCTCGCACTCTACGCGGACGATGCAGCCTACTTCTACGCATCCATCAACCCAAACCACGCTGCGAAACAACTGCAGAAAAACTTAGACGCCCTACCAGAATGGTTACAGAAGTGGAGGCTTGCTGTCAACGTAGCGAAGACGCAGGCGGACAGATTCACACACGAGCACATCCGTGGTATCGCCCCCCTACATACTAGACCACCCGACAGACCCGGAAGGAAAAGAATTTCCATGAAGCCGTGTATCAGAGAGTTCTTCATGGACTCTGATAATGAAGACAAAGAAGAAGAAGCAACCGCAAACGCAAACATAGATGCTGCAGACGAGCGGAGGGCCCCGCCGGCGACCGCTGCCGGGTTCGCTGATCGGTTCGCTGGGCTTCCCCGAACGGGGATCAACCTGGCAGGGCTTGATCGCACCGGCACATAGTGGCTGCTGGCGGACACCCCTCTGTGACTCCAGCAACAAAACAGACACACCCATCGTAATGGGTGGAGAAGATAGTCAGGGGAAGAGGGCTCAGCCCTGACCCCCTCTCCCTGCACCAGAAAGGTGCAAGAGGTCAACCACAGACATTACATAGGAACACACTTACAGGTCCATGCTAAATAAAAGTGTTTAGTGACGCCGCGCATTCTAGGGCGCTACCTAAAAAAGTTTGCATTGAAAGATTCTGTTACATAGAAACATACTTACAAGTCAAACTAAATGAAAGTTTGAAATAAGTTTATGTAATAATTTCGTAAAACTTTGATATGACGTAACGCTCCTATTAGTTCCGTATCCGTTGTGGTAGGTAGAGACTACTTCTAATCCGGTCAATCTAGACCAAAAAATGAGGGTGAAGGTACATAAAATCCCAACAAGCTGAAAATCAGTAAAATTGTTAAAACATAATTATAAATCCTAACTTATATATTATCTATATCTATACTCTATGCTAATATTATAAAGAGAGAACATTTGTATTTTTGTATGTTTGTAATGAGTAAGCTCAAAAACTACTAAACCGATTTAAAAAATTCTTTCACTAATACATAGAATGGACTTTCGGAATGAAAATAGGCTATATATTATCCCGTTTAAATCAAAGGTACATTCGTGGAGACCTAATTTGCAACCTAAGTTGGTAAATAAACGGTCGAAAAAACACGTTTCTTACGAACGCTGCTTAATTGAAAATAGATAGAAGAATATTTTCTATGCCAGAGTTGTACAACTTAATAAGACCTACAAAAAAGTCCGCGACAGCATATGTCTATCTCTTAAGGTTGACTCACAGTAACCATTTTAATCTTAAAATTTTTGTTAAAAAATATTACATAACTTCCAAGGCTATTTTCAAGTATATTGTATTAATCCTTATCCAAATAATTACGTTAATTAGCTTGGCCACATATTATAGATAATAAGATAAAAATACATATATAAGATAAAATTGTCCTTTACAGTGTATAATTCAAATGAAAACTCTAGAAGATATCACGAGTTTCACAAACACGAATCGCAAAATTAATAAAATATTTGCAGTGAAACCACAGATTAGGTCATAGTTACTACGAAAATATTATTGTAAGCTTAGCTATGCTGTAGATCCCCACCGATCACAATCAATTTGAAGTCAATATAGTATAATAATATGATCTATTGTATAAAATAATATTCATCTATATTTATAATAATATAATATAATATTTTAAACCACCCCGACTGATCTATGTATAATAGCTTTTTCCAATGACTCTAAACACGACATTTAAAATCTGAGCTGTAAGTTGGTGAGGATTTGAGTATTCTGTAGAGTCCAGGAGGCTTCCATGTTCTTACAATATCGTTGAAGAAGAAGATTTTCGAATTGATCAGACCTATGAAAGTTGGTTTCATAGCGCAATTAACTAGAAAAAAGCTCATAATTTTATAACGATTGAACGGATTTTCATGAATCAAAGCTAAGAAAACTCTCGATGAAGACATCTATCAAACAAAAAAAAAAACTATCAATAATAAAAACAAAATCGGTTCATCAGGTCAGGTGCTAAGATGCTACAGACAGACACACAGATACACACGTTAAACGTATATTACCCCTACATTTTGCGTCGGGGAACGCCGTAAGGTTACGGCAGCAGATGTACTCCTTGGTGGTAAGCTACTTTTTGGTAGATTTAATGATTCCACTACCACTGTACGAAAACTCACGATTCATGAATGCACATAAAACTTTCATTGGTAGGTATATAGCTAGGATTAGATTAGAACCAACGACCGTCGGGTCAGAATCAGGGTAACTATCCTTTACGCCAAAGGGCCGTCCAATATCAATACGTAAGTATTATAAAACAAAGTTCATCACTGCGTCTGTCTGTCTGTTCGCAATAATCTCAATAGATACTGAACGGATTATCATGCGGTTTTCACCAATAGCTAGAGTGTTTATGAGGAAGGTGCATAATTCATTAAGGTTTTGTGTAAATTGGATGAAATATGACGATGGTTGTTAAATATGTTCATATTTTATATTCGATGCAACAAACTGATGCAAATTTTGTAGGCATATATGTTCTACCCGTGCGAAGCCGGGGCGGGCTGCTAGTATATTATAATATTATAAATGCGAAAGTAACTCTGTCTGTCTGTCTGTGTCACATTCACGCCAAAACCACTGAACCGATTGACAGAACCGATGAAATTTGGTACATAGATAGTCTAGAGCCTGAGAAAGGACATAGGCTACTTTTTAATGCGAAAGAAGGGTTGGTTAGAAGGGGTTGAAAGGGGGGGATGAAAAGTTGTATGGGAGTATCGTCATTTTAGGAGCTAGAAGCTTGAAACTTATTTTTTAGGCTGTTGATTTAATATAAATAGATATGACATTCGAGGTTTGTAAAAGTTTTACCCTCAAGGGTGTAAAATAACAATAGGGGATGAAAGTTATAGTTATGGAAATATGTAAGGTTTATGTTAATGTTCTACTGAACCGATTTAAATGGAATTTGGTACACAGATAGTCTAGTGGCTGAGAAAGGACAAGGCTACTTTTTAATGCGAAAAAGGGTTGTAAGGGGTTGAAAGGGGGGATTAAAAGGTGTATGGAAGTATCGTCATTTTTAGAGCTAGAAGCTTTAAACTTTTTTTTTAGGCTGTTGATTCGATATAAATGACATATGACATTCAAAGCTTGTGAGGGGAGGGAAGGGGAGGGGAGAGGAAAGTGAGGTGAGGTGAGCGGGGTAAGAGAGAGGAAGAGGGGAGGGGAGGGGAAGTGGGGGGAAAGGGGGTGGGGGGAAGAGAGAGGGAGAAGGGAGGGGATGCGTGAGGGGATGGGAGGAGGAATATTTGCGCGGCGTGGTACGGTGCTGGGTAGGTGGGATACGCATGTGTCTTATTTGTAAAATAATTAGCCTAAATAATTAAAAATGCTACCCAAAGACACTATTCCACGCGGACGAAGTCGCGGGTACAGCTAGTAATATATAAAAGTTCCCCATCATTCCCGTGTATGGAATTTTTGTTATTCAAGGTCAAAGGTCAAAAAAATGAGTTTTTCGCGATTTTCAGAAAATCTGTAAGTTTGATCATAAAAGTACCTTCGACAAAATTGTAAATCATAAAATTATCTATAAAAAATGTATCAATACTTTTTTTCTACGAGCCACCGTTTCTAGATAAAACGATTCAAAAAGTTATAAAAGTTGTTATCGTCATAATATTATGCATGAGTACGCCACGTATATATGATGTATGATGATATATGATGTATGATTTTTCCCAACTACAAAAATAACTTTGTTTTTCATAGTGTTTGTATGAAAAACCAAGTTATATTTGCGGTCGCTATATCTCAAAAACTGCTGACTGTATCTCGTTTTAAACAATTTTCGTTGAAAGTTTTTATTGAGATGTACAGAATATATTTTTTCTAGATTTTTCACTCCCTTACTTTAAAAGTTAGAGGGGAGAGGGGACACACATTATAACACTTTAGACGCGCCTATCTTTTAAATTATTGACTTTAAGAAAAAATAATTTTAAGAACCTCAATGTCATTTTTAAAGACCTATCCATAGATATCCCACACGTATAGGTTTGTACAATTTTTTTTTGTTTCAGTTCTATGTATGGGATGCCCCCCCCCCCTTATATTTCAGAAACAGTGGCTCGCAGGAAAAAAATGTATTGATACACTTTTTATAGATAATTTTATGGTCTACAATTTTGTCTAAGGTATCTTTATGATTAAGCTTACCATTTTTGCTGAAAATCGCTTAAAACTTATTATTTGACCTTTGGCCTTGAATGATTTTTTTCCCATACACGGGAATGATGGGGAACTTTTAAATATTATTTATAATTATTTTTCGAACAATTTTAGTGATTTTCAGCTTGTTGGGACTTTATGCACCTACAAATGTCTAAATTGACCGGACTATTCTTTCCATATTTTGTTTTTTGTTTTTTTATTGACCGGCATTCACTCGCGTTTATTTTTCGAATTATGCTCTTGCATAATATCTGCTATATATATGAATATCTGCTTCCCAAGAAGCTCGTGCGGCACGCCGCAAGTCACAGCTCTCTTAGCCGCTCCCGGGACGAAGACTCTAAAACCGAGTCGAAACCGGTCGGAGCATAATCCGAAAAATAAGCGCGAGTGAATGCCGGTCAGTTAAAAAACAAAATATGAATGTCACTCGTGAGAATTTCATACTTCTTTCCATATGCTACGATCCTGACATGTCTCTTTCGTTTCTTTCACTTTTATGAGCGCTTTCATACTTTGTCGCCAGTTATAGGTATTTTTGACTTGGCCTGTGTTTAAAATATTTCCGATCCGTCGATACTCGTGATACATTTGCTTAACTCGGCCTCTACCGGCTGGCATATTTACACTAATCTCATAAATCAGTTTCGTCCATCCTCTCTATTAATGGAAATTTAAATTAAATAAAAAAATACACTTACGGAGGTTTTTGTTGGACATGTTGCTCGATGCTGAGATCGGGAAGGCTGTACATCATAGGCACAGAGTGTTGCGGGGAAACCTTTAGGGTGTTGTGGCTTCCTCCAGCGCTTGCACTCCGCGGCCCTGGCGAGTGGTGAGGTGATGGCTGTTCCAGGACTAGAGTTGGAGGCTGCTTGGCAATGAGAATATACATAGAGGTCAAACACTTTACTTTTAAAAAAGCGGCAATAGCCGAATGGTTGAGGCGTCGGCCTGGCAATCGAAAGGTCGTAATTTCGACCCCCACCCATTGCACTATTGACGTGAACCCCTCCAGACACAATATAGCTCAGTTGGAGGGTTTAACAAGACTACTAGTAATGTGCAACCCAAATAACTAGTAAGCTGTTTAAAAAAAAGATTCATAAACAATACCTTATAGTTTATAAACTCGAATGAAACACGCTTGTACTAAAAAGTAAATTCCTGGCTTCATCATCAGACTTTTGTTGCTAAGCCTAATCTAATTGACTGACTAGTCCATATAGTCAAAAACAGATATATGAACTCAAATTCAAGGGGTGTGTGTGTGAATTGATTTATTGTTCACTGCTTGTTTATATTTAATTTTTTTCAATTATGTCATAATCTTGTTGTAACACATCATCATCATTATCGGCTAATTTCCGTCCACTGCTGGACATAGACCTCTCCCATAGCACGCCACTAAGCTCGATCTTCAGCTATTCGTTTCCAACCGCTTCCAATAGTCATTAAGATAAATAAGTGAATATTAATCATTAATAATCAATATTAACTACATTTGTTGAATATTTAAACTATTTATCTGGCAACACCAGTAGGCGATATTTACACCCGGTTCAACTGGTCGAATGGAACTGTAACGTCACGGTATCATTTCATGTTGTAAATGTCGTGATTAGCCTATTTAACTGCGATAAGTGCATTATCTGGCTGCCTTGTAAACTACCATTGTGTACCCGCAACCTCCTGGATAACACGTGCAGGTGCTTTGCCAATTTAGCCACAGTGCGATGTATCGTTACGACAAAATGAGTGGATTGTTATTATTGTGTTTAATAATTTTCATAAATATAAAGTGTATAACACTTTAAATATACATAATATTTGATTTACGCAGTGCAACATCCCTCGTCGGATTTTCGGAATGATTTCTTCCAAATGATTAACTTACGTAATAAGTAGATATAGATGGCGCCACCAATGCATAATTGGGTTAACAAATGCAATCCACTAATTTCGTCGTAACGATACATCGCACTGTGGCTTAATTGGCAAAGCACCTGGACATGTTATCCAGGAGGTTGCGGGTTCAAGTCCCGTCGGTACGATGAAATTTTGGATTGTGTTTAACAATTTTCAAAAATATAAAGTGTGTAACACTTCAAAGAAACATAATATACCATTGTGTACCTTCCATGTTTTGTTTTATAAATTGTACACAAGCTATGGTACTTACGGTTGATTGAGGAGAGGGCACCACTGTTTCGCATTCACTTTCGCCGACAACGTTTACGGTAATTGAACGAGCAACTGAAAACAAAAAAAGTAACGTAGAGTGAACCGATTTGAATGATTATTTTTTTATTGGTAGGGTTCATCTCTAAAGTCCCATTCAAGAGATATGGCGATAAATATCTCAAACTTGCTACTGAAACTGACTCGAGCGGCTTATGAAGTCGGTTATTTTTTTCTTAAACTATCTTAATTATTACCTTAAGTACTAGTATAAAGAGGGGTGCTGACATTAAACAAAACCAAGATTTACCCTATACGATAAAATTTACCATGTGATCTAATCTAAGAAAGAGTTTCATATACAAGAACATAGCTACGTCACTACGTAGCATGTAGCACCTGCTACGCTACATGCTACGAGCTAATAGATCACAGTAATCTACGAGTGTGTGGAAAAAACTTTGTAGCACTTTGCGCGTACGGAGGAATGCCTGTATTACAAACAGTTAGTATGTGTATACCTACAATTAAAGATCATAATAATCAAATAAAATCAATTATACAGATGATATGGTACAACTTACCATCATCGGGGTTTAGTGGCGGTATTAGATGTTCAACCGAACTGCCAGCCTTGTATAAGTACTTCAGCGCATTCGGAGGTTCATCGTGAGATGCCATGCTATAAACAAAATTATACTTGTAACATATTTGTCAGTGTTCTGGATTTTTGAGATTACGGGCGTATTTTTAAAGATTTTAACTAAAGGTGTGGCTACACCGCGGCGTTCTGCGATCTGCGGGCGCGATCTCAGTACTTTTCAATTGTTTTCTGATCGCGTTTGGTGTGAACCAGTCGGTATAAATACTATTGCGCTATCTGATCGCCGCCGAGATCGCACACGCAGGACGCTGCGGTGTGACAGTACCTTTACACTATGCGTTTGAAGGCATTGTCAGAACTCAAAGTGTTTGTTGTGAATACTGCGGGAATAGTAGTCCGAGTAGCTTTAACTTGGAATTCAAGTCGAGAGTACACACGTATCTTCTAGGCAAGGAAGCTACACCCTCAATCACATCGTCACTCTCCGTCAGGTAAGATAGTGATCAAATGCAATAAAAATGTTCCTATGTAGAATAGTTTACAACTATGTAATTGTGTTCAATGATTAATAAAATAAAATAATAAATGTTACGGCTACATACTAATCCTGGTAACATTAATCCTGTCCAATGACACGTTCCTCCTCCTAATTCAAACTTGCCGCGCGCCCTCTCGCCGCGCGCGCTTCAATATGGCCGATGTCGTTCGTGTGCATACACGCGCGTGTGTTTTTGTGTATAAAAGAAGAAGTCACGAAAATCCTGGTGGCAGGAGACTTAGACTCCGGCGGATATTTCTGCCTGCGGTGCTGGTGAGTCCTATCTATATTCCCGTTTCTAATCCTAGTGGTGGCCGGGGCGATTCCCTCATTACACAGTCAAATATCCGTAGCGTGTCGTCTCTAAGCAGTAGCATCAGGCTTTCTTCGCGAGTATCCAACATACATGGTGCCTCCTGTGAGGACTAAGTCCTCATCTTTGTTGATCACAAGTCTAAATCACGAGTGTTTACTTGTAATAATAATAATCGCCATATTCCCTAGTTCAAACAATCAATGCTATTTTGTTATTTAGCTACACTAAAAACATCAAATAGTCAATATTGTTTACTTTGTATTGTAACAAAACTCATAGAATCTCGTAATTTTGTTGATATCTCATCGTATTGTCGTTCGCTGTTCGAACATACCTACCTACCGGCAGCGGCCGATCGAGGCGCGGTTCACCCGGGCGAACGTTCCATCGAGTTACTTGATAATCTACCTACTATCTATTTTAATAAACTTACCGACAGACCTACTCCAGTATAAAATATAATCTAATCTGTTTCAATCCTATTGTTGTCAGACATTCTACTTCACCTATTGCGAGGAAAGCCTGATGTTGCAACTTAGTTGTCAAACAGTAGATTTAATTAATGTGTGCTCGAGTCTAGGCTAGGTAAAGATTTAATAGGTCTTAATTGTTAGGTACGTCTGATTCACTAAGAGTGTAAAGTGTTAGTTCAAACTTAAAACCATTGAATTTACTGTAATATTTACATACTACATTAATACGTAACCTGTATTTCGTATATCTTGCAGATAAATTGTAGGTAGGTAGCTACCTACCTATCCGCTACAAATATTTCTCGTATTAACTATTCTATAATTTTACTAACGCCTAGTAAATTATAATAGCTTACGCAGCTTTGTTTGTATTAAGTACCTAGTTAATTTGTTTCGTCTTTGTACTGATCTTATTATCGAAATATATTGTATTATAAAAAGATTCAATAATGACAGACAAGATGGAAGCCGAATTACAATCTCTCATTAAAAGACGTGAATATGAATTCTCGTGTATGCAAATATTGTTCGATTTGTCTAAAGTGGCTACAACCGATAAATCTAAATTATCGTCGTTTCGTAGTAGATATAAATCTGTCGAAAAAACAAAAGAAAATTTTGTCGAGGTCAACGACCGTATAAACAAGTTGGAAATAACTTTGCGACCGAAATCAATGATTGATAATGCAACGTTATTAGCGTTTGACGAGTTGTATTATGCCGTGGTCGAGTTCGCGGATTCAATGTTATCAGTGACAAGTAGCAGTTCTAATGCTAGTGTTCCAGTGCAGGAGACTCCGAGTCCTCGCGTTCAATTACCTAAACTGGAAATTCCGAAGTTTGACGGAAACATTGAAAACTGGCAAAGTTTTAAAGACAGTTATGTGTCTTTAATCCACTTCAACGCTACGCTATCCGATGCGGAAAAGTTCCATTATCTGAACTCATGCTTGTCTGGTTTCGCCTCAACTATAGCGAAAGGTTTACCTGTCACGGCCGCGAATTATAGTATAGTTTACCAGGCTTTGCTCGATAGGTACGATAATAAGCGAGTTCTGGCTACCGCGTATATTGATAAGCTAGTCAACGCTAGTAAAATAAATAAGCCGTCACTCGATAATTTAACGAGCTTATTAAATATATTATACGAAAATGTAAACGCATTGCGGTCGCTGTCGATTCACAACCTTACTGATTTTTTATTGTTTTACATCGCTTCGCGTGCACTGGACTGCGAGACTCGTCAACGGTTCGAGTTGCAGAATGCGAGCGAGATACCTACGTTTGACGATTTAATAAAATACCTGCAAAATTATATTAAAATATTAGAAGTGAGTCAAACCGCGTCTGTTTCTCCTTCTACTCCGGTAAATAGACAAATTCGCAATAATAAGAATACTAACAATAAATTCACGCAACAAGCAAAAACAACTTTAGTCGCGTCTTCGTCGCAAAACGAGCGTAAACTAGTTTGCCCGTGTTGCCAATCCTCACACTCGATCTATCGATGTGCAAAATTCCAATCATTGGATGTTCAGCCGCGTCGGCAGTTAGTGATGGAATTAAAACTTTGTTTTAATTGTTTGCGAGCGGGTCACGAGGCGAACAGTTGCAACAGTAACAATAGTTGTTTACTTTGTGCATCTAAACACAACACGTTGTTACATATAGACAAGCAGTCTACATCTCGTTCTAATGATAAAGCGGAAAATAAGATTACTAATTCAAGCACGGCGCTCACAAGCGCTGCAACCGCGCCATGCGTGGGAGACTCAAACGTTCCGAGTACTAAAATACTGGGGTCCGCGGTAGTACGCGTACGTCATGCGAATGGTTCGCTGCAGTGTGCGCGCGCCCTTATTGACAGCTGTTCGATGGATTCCTTTATAACAGTTTCGTGTGCTCGTCGACTTGGGTTACATATCCAGAAATGTAAAATGAATGTTACCGGTTTAGGTCAAAGTTCGGTACTCGATATAAAGGGTGTTACTTTTTGCTCGATTATGCCGCGTCAAAGTGATACTCCCACATTCGAGTTGTCCTTTGTGGTGTTACCTAAAATCACCACATCGATGCCTTCCTCTCCGTTACCCGCGGTGGTACACGATCCATTTTCTCATCTCGATTTAGCGGATGACAATTTTCATCGATCTAGTTCTGTGGATCTTTTGTTAGGAGTCGAGTGTTTCGATCAAATATATACCGGCGCTCGTTACTCGCCAGGTCCGGGCTTACCTTGCGCGCTTGATAGTGTGTTCGGGTGGGTTATTAGCGGTCAGCTCTTACACCACTCCTTGTCGCGGGCGGTATCCCAACCGATGACGTCACTTCTTACAGCCACGTGTGCTCTCGATGATATTGTAAAACGGTTCTGGGAGATTGAAGAACCGCCACGTCCTGCCATTTCGATTCCCGAAGATGATGTCTGCGAACAGAAATACAGAGAAAGTACTTACCGAACTCCTGAAGGTCGTTACGTTGTTCCTCTCATGTTGAAGGATGATGCTCCTTCTCTTGGTGATTCTCGTCGTTGCAGTTTAAATCGCTTTCTAAATTTAGAAAGACGTCTCGAGCGTGATTCTGATTTAAAATCTGAATACGCGGACTTCATGCGTCAGTACGAAGACCTTGGTCACATGCAACCAGCAGTCGCTTCGTCTACTGAGGCAAGGTATCTTATACCTCATCACGGTGTAGTCAGACCCGAAAGTTCTACTACACGTCTGCGCGTCGTCTTTGACGCCAGTAGCAAGACTTCCGTCAATAAGTCTTTAAATGATATAGTTCATGTCGGACCCAAACTTCAAATCGACATAATCGATTTAGTCACAAGGTTTCGACTGCATACTATTGTCTTCACTGCGGACATTTGTAAAATGTACCGGCAAATTCTCGTTCGACCTGAAGACAGGTCCTACCAACACATTCTGTGGCGTGACCAACCTAACGCACCACTCGTCGAATATGAGTTGGCCACTGTCACATACGGCGTCAGTAGCTCTCCATACTTGGCTATCCGCACTCTGCGTCAGTTAGCCGACGATCACGGGTCGGAGTATTCTTCTCGTGCCGCCGAGGTTCTTCGAGAAGATACATTTATGGATGACGTTACTACTGGCTGCGCTTCTTTAGAAGAAGCCATGCAATTAAAAAAGGATTTGACTTCTTTGTTGGCTCAAGGTCAATTCGAACTTCGGAAATGGAGTTCAAACAATTCCGAATTGTTAGCTGATATTCCTCCTGAGCATTGTCAAACTCCTAAGACCTTCGACGAAGGTGGTCAGGAATTTATCAAGATTTTAGGTATCCAGTGGGATCCTTCGAGTGACAACTTCTCGTATTCCTTTTCGGATACATTTAATATAAAATTTACCAAAAGGTCAATACTCTCGATCACTGCGAGAATCTTCGATGCTCTTGGCTGGATTTCCCCGTTGATTTTCTCTGCTAAGTTACTATTGCAGGACATGTGGAAACTGAATTTAGATTGGGACGAACCCATTCCTCATGACTTAGCCAAGCGGTGGCATGTTATAGCTGCAAATTTGCATGACATTCAACGAATCAAATTGCCACGTAGCGTGCTTCCAACAAATCCCATTCAAATTCATTTAGTCGGATTTTGTGACGGCTCCTCTAAGGGCTACGGTTGTTGTGTATATTTGTGTGCGGTGACGCCAAGCGCCACCGTCTCTCGCCTGTTGATAGGAAAGTCCAAGGTAGCACCCTTGAAACCTACGACAGTAAATAGGCTCGAGTTGTGTGCCGCAGTGTTGCTATCTCGGGTTTTGAGTCATATGTGTGATTTACTCAACGTCAAATTACGTATTGACTCAATCCGAGCATACTCAGACAGCACCACCACATTGGCCTGGTTGAAAACGCCGCCACATTTACTAAAAATGTTTGTTGCAAACCGGGTGGTTCAAATAACCGATGTGGTCGACATCCACTGTTGGAGTTATGTATCCACCAAGGACAACCCGGCGGACTGCTGTAGTCGCGGTATTAGCTGTTCTGAACTCGTCGAGCATCCACTCTGGTGGTCAGGTCCTCCATGGCTTTCAAAACCGCCATCGGAATGGCCATCAAAATTACCTTCTCCGGACACTGACTTACCGGAAATGAAACCTTCCGTGGTTCAAACTCTTCTCACGGTGGTTCCGGAAGATGACTTAATAAGTCAACTACTAAATAGATATTCCTCGTTACCTAAAGTCACAAGAGTGCTCGCGTGGGTAATGCGCTTTTCCTCAAATATAAAGCGAAAGAAAGAGAATCGAACGCTTTCTTCTCTTTCAACCATCGAACTTGACTCTTCTTTGATGTTGCTTGTAAAGTACACTCAAACTAATTTCTTGCAAGACGAGCTCGAAAAGGTCGCTGATAATCAGGTTTGCTCTAAACCTATTCAAAAACTGTCTCCATTCTTAGACAGTGCAGGACTGCTGCGAGTGGGGGGACGTATCGATAACGCCAACTTGCCTGCTTGTGCGTTACATCCTCTTCTGTTGCCTAAAGCTTGTGCTTTATCACGCTTGATCGTGGAACATTTTCATATCAAGTATCTGCATTGTGGACCCAGAACTTTGCAGTCGTTGGTCCAACGGAAATTCTGGATAATAGGTTGTCGTCTACTCATTCGCACAGTATGCTCCAAATGCGTACAATGCTTCAAGGTCAAGCCGGTACCTTGTCAACCTGAGATGGGCAAACTTCCAGCCGCCAGGTTACAACCTAGTCGTTGTTTTGAAACTACCGGAATAGACTTTTGCGGTGCTTTTCTTTTAAAAGAGAGTCGTCGACGTAAGGCACCCACATTCAAGGCGTACGTGTGCTTATTTGTGTGTCTTAGCACGAAGGCGGTGCACCTAGAAGCAGTTACCGAGCTGAGCTCAGAAGCCTTCTTGGCTGCTCTAGATAGAATGGTCTCACGTCGTGGTATTTGTAAAACGATTATCAGCGATTGTGGAACTAATTTTGTTGGCGCAAATAGGCTTATGAAAAATATCCTAGCTGAATTGCAGGATCACTATCCTGATATAGCGGACGGGTTTGCCACCCGCGGCATCAAGTGGGAATTTAATCCACCGAGTGCGCCTCACTTCGGAGGAATTTTTGAAAGTGGCATCAAATCTACCAAGTACCACCTCAAGCGAGTTGTAGGTACTCAAATTCTGACGTATGAAGAAATGAGCACGGTTTTAACGAAAATCGAAGCCATTCTCAATTCGCGCCCACTTTGCGCTATATCACCGGACCCTAATGAAACAGATGTATTAACACCTGGACATTTTCTTTCCAATGGTCCACTCGTGTCGATACCCGAGTCACCAATGATCGATGTTAAAACACCGCGTTCTCGTTGGCTGTTACTTCAAAAGATAACTCAATCGTTTTGGCGTATCTGGCAGCGTGATTACTTACATACTCTTCAACAAAAGAACAAATGGTTCAAAGGTGTCCCTAATATCAGGGTCAATGATTTGGTTATTATTATTGAACCCACGTTACCTACGTTGTGTTGGAGGCTGGCGAAAATAGAACAATTGCACCCTGGTCGCGATAACGTAGTCCGCGTAGTGACGCTTCGCTCTGCGAATGGCAATGTTTTTCGGCGACCTGTTGTCAAGATTTGCCCTTTGCCTATTGATGCCTAAGCTATTATAGTTTAAACGTATCTTTAGGTAATTTAGAATTAAGTAATTTAATGTAGTAAGGCTACAGTTTAGTTCTGTTTTGTAATAGTCTTGAGCACATATTTTTTAGGTTTATACTGTGAAATCTTAGTAGATTTCAAGTGGGGGGAATATGTTACGGCTACATACTAATCCTGGTAACATTAATCCTGTCCAATGACACGTTCCTCCTCCTAATTCAAACTTGCCGCGCGCCCTCTCGCCGCGCGCGCTTCAATATGGCCGATGTCGTTCGTGTGCATACACGCGCGTGTGTTTTTGTGTATAAAAGAAGAAGTCACGAAAATCCTGGTGGCAGGAGACTTAGACTCCGGCGGATATTTCTGCCTGCGGTGCTGGTGAGTCCTATCTATATTCCCGTTTCTAATCCTAGTGGTGGCCGGGGCGATTCCCTCATTACACAGTCAAATATCCGTAGCGTGTCGTCTCTAAGCAGTAGCATCAGGCTTTCTTCGCGAGTATCCAACAATAAATATTATATTATAAATACAATATACCTGGTTGACTGATATAAACTAGAGAGGCGGGAATTTCGGGAACTGCAACAAACGGTCATATCATTTAATTATAAGACAATATTTACATATAGAGTATGACCGTCTGACCCCGAAATCATAACGTGGGGGTGAATAGGCATTGGAGTATGAACGTCTGAACTGTATAAGGACAATCTTGGAGACCCATGTCCAGCAGGGGACTCACACAGGCTGCTGCTGCCGATGATGATGATTTATATAATAGGTCTATTAGGTTTCCGTACCCAAAGGGTAAAACGGGACCCTATTACTAAGACTCCGCTGTCCGTCTGTCTGTCTGGCTGTCTATCTGTTTGTCTGTCTGTCCATCTGTCACCAGGCTGTATCTCATGAACCGTGATAGTTAGACAGTTGAAATTTTCATAGATGATGTATTTCTGTTGCCGCTATAACAACAAATACTAAAACCAGAATATAGTTAAAAATAATAGAGGGTCCCCATACAAGAAACGTGTTTTTTTCGGCATTTCACGCCATCTATGAACGCTTAGTTAGGTAAACGTCCCATAGATGGCGTTATATTGAAATGTCGATCCCTATCACCTTTGTTAGACGATAGATGGCATTATAAGAAATAAAATGTTTATTAATTATTATTTTTGCTGGCGAAAAATGATAGTAGTATTTTTTGCTCGATCTTATAAAATACTATAGTGTGGTACGGAACCCTACTAGTGCGAGTCTGACTTGCACTTGGCCAGTTTATTTTAATACACAATTAAATTGTGTTATATTGGAACACCTCCGAATATTGGCTATATTGAGTTTCAAATTACGAATTCGTTTCTTCCTACCATGTTATATACTCATAACATATAATTGTGAATTTACGGAACCCAGTTTATATGTTTGCCAGTTTTGTAACTGCTGAATACCACCAAATATAATTTTAAAACTATCTAATTTACTGTTTAACTTGCAAGAACGTGGTAACTTACCTTAACCTTATTCATTTGATAAATATCATAATATAATCATAATATCATAAATGAATAAGGAAATTCTCAATTTGTCCGTATATATCTTTTTTTTGTATGCTTGTTACGCGATTACTCCTCCAATTGTGAATTGATTTAAATAATTATTTTTATCGGTAGGGTTCATCTCTAAGATCCTATTCAAATTTTATCAAACTCTGATGTTTCTATATTTTTTTAAATAAAAGCTTACCAGTAATGTGGGTTGCACCATACTAGTATTCTTGTTACACCCTCCAAATAAGCTAAATATGCTTGTGACTGGAGGGCTTCACGTCAATAGTGTAATGGGGTGGGGATCAGACTCACGACCTCTCGATCGCCAGTCCAACACCTTATCCATTGGGCTATTGCTTCTATGAACAGATGATCAGAAGGGATTTTTCAATTTAAGTATTTTACTAAGTCTAGAGGAAAACTCACCTGGTAGATTGATGGAAACTGGAGATACGAGAGTTTCTTGAGCTTCCGCCCGTCGAAGTCCGGTGAAGAGGATGTCGCAGACTTGGAGGTCCTCGAGTAGCTACCACAAAAATAACTGTTTTCAACTCACTTCCTAAAAGGAGCTGATGTTTTACTGTATTACTACGTATTACCTTCCTTACTCATGTGGTATTACTGTATGTAGTGGCGTGCCAAAGGACAGGCCTTTGTCCAACTGTGTATGATACTGGCTGATAATAATTTATAGTGAAATGTATATTTTCTGCCGGAAAATGCGTTAATCGAAAAAGTTATTATTTTGTTTTCAGGGAAGTACGTATTTCAAGTGCAATATTGTGTGAGAATATAATGTATAACGTTGGTATTGAGGAGTTGTTTTTTTTAAATATTATGTAAGGTAAACAGGACAAGCACGAAGATTGCCTAATGGTAAGCGATGATGATGCGAATGCGATGAATAGGTAGACATCTATTACAGAAACAGCGGCATTCAAGCCAAAATATTGCATGTCACTGCACTGCGTCTGTTACCTAGAGACAAACAACAAACAAACAAAACAAACATTTTATTCTCTCACAAGTAATTTGGTAAGTTTGGACTTACGTAACATATAAAAGTAATAACTGTAAATACTTTGTGAGAGACTGGTGCCTGCGGTAGGTTTTGGAAAAAAACCTGTATTGCCGGTCACCAGGACCTCTCCCGCGTATTGTTACTTAAATTTGAAGAACTATTTGTCACATGTGGGTAACTCGACACTAATACGTATAATCAGCATGTGGAGGAACAATTTGTTACGAAATGGTAACCATTTTTTATCATAGTATAAATTTTTTTTTTATCATAATATATACATATTAGACATAAAGATGTTGAGCCTCACGTGCCTTGTAATTTCACTGGACACCTTGCCATTTCAACCGAAAAACATTCCTATTTCACGGCTGAAAATAAATTGCCAAAGTGGTGGTATCACCTCAGGCGGAGTAGCAGAAATCCTACCACTACAATGTTTTTCCAATCGTAACAGGTTTGTTGAACAAACGATTTGGAGCAAGTATTGTTACCTCTTGCTTAATATGACAAAAAAATCCTTCGATATTCTTAAACATGAGATATAAGAAAGCATGGTTCCATAGTTTTTGGCATATAATAAAGTGATAGTTACGATCAAAGGTGTCACTCTTAATGGTGGTGAGATCTTGGCCAGTAGAAGCCTTTATGATGTTGGGGTGCATCATAGCCGCTACGCGTTCGCGCGCTCGCCGCTCGATACTCCAATCTTCAGGGTTGGCTTTCTGTATCACAAATCATTATTATTAACTTAACTAATATACAAAATATAAATATCATAAAAATGTCTTCTAGGTAAGCGTGCTACATAGATCACATTGTCACTTAGCATCAGGTGAGATAGTGATCAATACGAAAACATGTGTGTGGATGGAAGAAAATAAATTGCCTTACTATATGGACTCATTCACGTTAAATTCCCTTTTATAGTCATAAAATCATCGTTAAGCATTTCTTCTAGTTCAGATAACAAAACATTAATAAAAGCACTAAAATTTCCAACCAGTAGTGTGACTTTACCTTAAAACCTTATGGTGTTCAGCAGTCAGACTATTCTAGCCCTAGCGTGTTGATCATCCTCAACTACATCATCGCTTACCACCAGGCGAGATAGAGGTCAAACACTATCAGCCTATCAAGGTCAAGCATATCAGTAATAGAAAAAAAATCGATGTCCACTGGCTATAGATTTCGACCCGTGACATAAGAGGGACTTGATCCATCCATATACTCAGTCTGTGTCATTCTATACGTTCAAACCAGTGAAATAAAATCCGTTTACGTTCAAACCAAATACTCTACTGACATATTGTCAAATCCAACGCTATTTTTTTATTCCACTTTTATTTAGGGGCTATTGGCTAAATACAGCTATTACATCAACGTATTAGCTTACAAGGAAAGTAAACATAATTTACCTTACAGATAAATGCTCCTCAACCACCCAGTGCACACAGATAAAGCATTCTAGCTGCGTCCGAGAGGGGGCAGATAGGATGCTCTGAAATATGCCCATATCTAGGTGGTTGATTGCAAACTTCTCGAAAATATCGTTACTTAAGCGTTCGTTATATTGTTCAGGATTTTACATCCTTAATCATGCAATAGATACTAATCGTATGGAGCCGTAATGAAACGAATTAAAGTATTATTTTTTGTGCATAGGTAATAGGTTATGGGATGTAAGGGAGCACAGGGATGTAAGGGAGCACAATTTCATCTTAGTGCTCCCAGCCAACCTCACCTGCCCGCGGTGCGTTCTGCCGAATAGCGAACGAGGCTCTGGCGACCGACCAATGGCGGTATAACCATTTGAGACAACGTAGCTAAATGCCACAGGCCAGTGACGGGCAGCAGCGTCACTGGTGCGAGAGCTACGTTCTGCGATCACCCAACCCACCTGCCCAGCGTGAGGTGATTACGGGCATTTCTGTCTATGGAAAGCACACCAAAACAACGGCCCCCAGTTCCCGGTCACCCCGCTATTCCTGGCCAAGGCGGCGGTCATGGTAACCAAGGCGGCGGTCATGGTAACGGCGGGGCAGGGGGTGCTAAGAATCCCCGGGCTACGGCAGGCCGCCAACACCGACTGACTCTGGCTACATATAACGGACGCACGCTACGGCTCGACGAACATCTGGCACAACTCGAAGAGGAGCTGAGGAACATAAGATGGCACATTCTGGGGTTATGTGAAGTCCGAAGAGAGGGAGAGAATACCGTAACCTTAGAATCCGGTCATCTTATGTACTTTAGAGAGGGAGACCAACAATCCCAAGACGGCGTCGGGTTCTTGATACACAAGGTCCTCTCTGACAACGTCCTAGAAATCTCCAGTGTGTCGACAAGGGTAGCGTATCTTGTGATCAAACTCACCGAGAGGTATAGCCTCAAGGTCATCCAAGTATACGCACCGACTTCGGCACATTCGGATGATGAAGTGGAGGAATTGTACGAGGACATTTCCAAGGCCTTGTACACCACCCAAAAGGCCCACTTCAACGTTGTCATGGGGGATCTCAACGCTAAAATGGGAGTACAGACAAGCGGCGAATCGGTAGTAGGACCACACGGATTTGGAAGCAGGAATCATAGGGGGCAAATGCTCGTCAACTTCCTGGAGAAAGAGGGGTTTTTTCCGATGAATTCTTTCTTTCAGAAAAACCCCCGGCGGAAGTGGACGTGGCAAAGCCCCGACGCTATGACCAAAAATGAGATTGATTTCATTATGACGGACAAGAAGCGTATATTTAGAGATGTCTCAGTGATCGCTAGGTTCAACACCGGAAGTGATCACCGACTGGTCCGAGGCACTCTAGATATCGACTGCAAGCTTGAACGAGTCCGCCTAATGAAATCTACGCTCCGGCCTAATATGCTCCAATCCGTGGTTGGTTCTGAAACGTTCCAGTTAAAACTGGAGAACCGATTCGCTGCCTTGGAAACCACAATTGACGTTGACGTGGACCAGGATCTCGACGAAGTGGTGGGAATCCTCAGGGAGGAGGGGACGAAATTTTGCGAGACGCGAGGTACCGATAAGAAGTCTAAGCTTGCAGAGGAATCTCTGCAGCTAATGCAGCGGCGACGAGAAAACCCCGCAGTCACTTCGTCAGACCAACGGGCTTTGAACAAAAAAATCTCTAAGATGGTAAGACGTGACCTACGGAGCTCCAACACACGCTCTATCAAAGAAGCGATCGAGCGAAACCAGGGGTCAAAAGTTTTTGTTCAACAGCTGGGTCCAAGCTATCTGACGAAGTTGACCACATCTAACGGGAGTGTCGTCACTTCTAAGCCGGAGATTCTTAGGGAGGTTCAAGACTTCTACGGCCAACTATATACCTCGCAAGCGTCCCGTCCCCAACCCCAGTCCGAGGATCCTAGAGCCACTCTTACCCGCCATTATACCGAGGATCTGCCAGAGGTCAGCCTGGACGAAATTGTGATGGCTCTCAAACAGCTTAAACATGGAAAAGCCCCCGCAGAGGATGGAATTACAACGGAGCTCTTAAAAGCTGGTGGAACTCTAACTCTTGTACAGCTGCAGCGTATATTTAATTCCGTCCTCTTTTCGGGGAGAACTCCAAAGGCGTGCAAGAGCAAGAGTGTGGTCGTTATGTTCTTTAAAAAAGGAGACAAGACCCTCTTAAAGAACTATCGACCCATTTCACTCTTGAGTCACGTCTATAAGCTGTTTTCGAGAGTCATCACAAATCGTCTCGCGCGTAGACTCGACGAGTTTCAGCCCCCTGAACAGGCTGGGTTTCGAGGAGGATATGGCACCATAGACCACATACACACAGTACGGCAGGTTATACCGATAAGACCGAAGAGTATAACCAGCCCCTGTGCCTTGCGTTTGTGGACTATGAGAAAGCTTTTGACTCTGTAGAAACCTGGTCTGTTCTGGAGTCTCTGCAACGATGCCAAGTTGATTGGCGATACGTCCAAGTACTGAGAGGCCTGTATGACGCCGCGACTATGACCGTCCAAGTACAAAATCAGCAGACTGAACATATCCTTTTACATAGAGGAGTGAGACAAGGGGACGTCATTTCCCCCAAATTGTTCATCAACACTCTTGAGGATATGTTCAAGACGCTCGATTGGAAAGGACGGGGCATAAATATAAACGGCGAGCACCTCTTTCACTTGAGGTTTGCGGACGATATCGTCATCATGGCTGAAACCGTGCAGGACTTGCATTACATGCTGACCACTCTTGCTGATTCTTCTGCACGCATCGGTCTCCGGATGAACTTGCATAAGTCCAAGATCATGTTCAACGAACATGTTATTCCGGAACCGATTGCCCTAAACGGAGTTTCTCTCGAAGTTGTTCACGAATATGTCTACCTTGGGCAAATCTTGCAATTGGGTAGAAACAACTTCGAAAAGGAAGCTCGCAAAAGAATACAGCTGGGATGGGCAACATTTGGAAAACTTCTTCGAGTCTTTTCATCGCCCATACCGCAATGCCTGAAAACGAAAGTCTTTAACGAGTGCGTCCTACCTGTTATTACCTACGGAGCCAAGACGTGGACGCTGACAGTGCGACTGGTTCACCAATTCAAAGTCGCTCAGCGAGCTATGGAGAGGGCTATGCTTGGAGTCTCTCTGAAGGATCGAATTCGAAATGAAGTCATCCGTCAGAGAACCAAAGTTATCGACATAGCTCAAAGGATCAGCAAGCTGAAGTGGCAGTGGGCTGGTCACATCTGTCGTAGAAACGATAACCGTTGGGGTAGACGTGTTCTAGAGTGGAGACCACGGCTCGGTAAACGTAGTGTAGGGCGCCCTCAAGCTAGGTGGAGCGATGATATACGCAAGTTGGCTGGCAGCGGTTGGAAACAGAGAGCTGAAGATCGAGCTCAGTGGCGTGCCATAGGTGAGGCCTATGTCCAGCAGTGAACGAAGATAGGCTGATGATGATGATTAGGTTATAGTGCTTGACCACTATTTCATCTGACGTAAAATGATGATGTGATCGATGATATAGCGCGCTTTTATTCACTCGCGACTTGAAGTCTCCCAAATAGTACTTTACCGGAAAACACACACACACAACAACAAAACACAGAAAGTGTGTTTGATTGGTACGAACCCTGTAACTCTCCGAGGTTTCGTCCGCTTCTACTTCAGACAGATTTTTGACAGGGTTTTTGTGAAACCACACGCTGAGCTCGTAACATAATCTCGCCTCACGGATCTTTTGGTCCCACATCTGAAAATACGTAAAACTAAATTAAGCATGGTGGTAGGAAACTATCTTGTGTCCGCCTAGCCAGCTACCACCCTCATGTTAGAAAATCTGTCGCCGAAACATCTAATGTGTTCCCATTCTAGGCCTAGCGTGCTTACCATCTTCGACCGCATCATCGCTTACCAATAGGTGAGCTAGTGGTCAAACGCTAGCCTATAAGATATATAAAAAAAGCATATTGCTGCTACCGGCTGATAGTGATCATTTAAAACAGTTAGCAGAACATTTATAAGCTCGTAACAAATTAGTTATGCACAAACAGCGTACGATCGACACAAGATTCTTAAATTAATCGTAAGCACTGATATTATTAAAGGATGTTATAAGAGCTTCCAATCATTAACATGCTTTTATTTAACTTGCTGTGGTCTACAAATAAATGCCGTGGTACCTGTGTATATTATTTATTTACATAATTAGAACAACCTTAGACAATTACACCAATAACTTGCATTTTTAACGTCAACATAAACAGAACATAATAACTTAATTGTTATTTATGTTTGGTTGGGTCAAATCTAGAAAGCTACATTAGAACCTGTTTCTGACGTTCGATTAGACTGATGTGTAGTAGGTGAGCCATACCACACCATGCAATACCATGCCATACCACAGAGCTGACCTGATGATGGAGCCGGGCTGTAGAGACTATAACCCCGTAATGAGAAAAAGACAGTCGAATTTGGGCTAGTATGGGTTTTTGTCAATGTATTTTATGCAAATAAATAATTCTGATATCATTTGCACTTTTCATGACACTTTTTACTTTCATTTATTTCAAATATAAGAGCCAAGTCAAACGATCACTCAGAATTTATTTTAAATTCATCGAGGTTTCAAACAAAGTCGAATGATGAATTGATTTTTCTGATGCGTGCTCTATCGTACATTTCGTCGAGATACTCAAAGGCTACTTGGAATATTAACAGAATCTATTTCAAAGGTTTATCCAGATAAACTCTTCTACAATCTCGGTAAGGGACGAAAGAGACAACTTAGGTAAAATTTGAGACGTGACAGTGAACATCGCGATCTCACCGCGTGACCTCACTCCCGAGGAAGAGCGACGGACTCGCTCGAAACCTAGGTCGAGAAAATTCGACTAAAGGTACGTGAACTACAGCTGGTATATGTATAACGTTAATAAATTTGAGATGAGTATGTGATAGGAAGCTTGGAAGTGGCACAAGTAACAAGTAATATACCAATTAAATAAGTAAGCGAGGTAGACATGTTATTGATAATTTTAAATTGCAAAGTTTGTTTAAGTTTTATAACACCGACATAGTAAGAAGACTGTAAAATACTTAAATTTAAAACCACCCCGACTGATCTACGATGTGTATACCTAATCTGTTCATTGAGACTGTAGACAGTGAAGTAGATGGTGATGGTGTTGATGATGTTGAAGCAGATGACATGACGGAAAAGCGCAACTTTTTGTAGTGGTAGGACTTCTGCCAGTCCGCCTGGGGCGGTACTACCACTTTGCCAATAAATTTTCAGTCGTGAAATAGGAATGTTTTTCGGTTGAAATAGCAAGGTGTCCAGTGAAATTACAGGGCATGTGGCTCAACATCTTTATGTCTCAAGGTAACAGGCGCAATGCAGTGACATGCAGAATTCTGGCGGTTCAGAATTTTGTATGCCGCTGTATCTGTTATAGGTAGACGTCATCGCTTACCATCAGGCGAGCGTCGTGCTTGTCCTGTTACCTTTTACCATTAAAAAAATACTTACCTTGATAGTTTGCTGTGGATTTGGGTCCTTTGCGGGCTCTGAAAGACTAAAGGCAGTAGTAGCGCTCCCGTATTCATCTAATACAACGCAGATTAGTCCTGTAACCTCATTGGAATTGCTGCGATTGCTGAACCGTGCGAATGGAAGTGTTCTCTTAACTAGGTATTTAGGCCTGGAACAAATAATGTCAGGTATGAATAAATAAATTGTTATAAACTGCTCATTTTTTGTAAAGGAAAGTGTTATGTTTCTTTAAGTGTTACATACTTTATATTGTATCGATAATTAAATAATTGAATAATACGCAATCTATTAGTTTCATATTATGCTTAATTGGTTAGAGCGCCAGCGCATTTTTCCTAGGAGGTGTGGGTTTGAATCCTATTGGTACGATGAAATTTTGGATTGTGCGAAATAACTAACAATACATAATGAACGTTTTTGCGATTTATATCTTTTCTAGTACCCTAAGCTCAGTTGGTCTAATAGAGTGTTTTATTTATTTATTTCAGTAATCTTACAGCGATTTAACAAATCTAGTTATTTTTAGTAATATGTATTATATTATAGACTAGTATGGCCAACATTGAGTAAAAAGGAATTTATAACTTTATTCACATGATTTATTTAACTAAATTACTTATTTTTCAATCAATAATTAATTATAATTTAGCTTTTCAGTATATTATAACAATAATAGTGTGAATTAAAAGCAACTCTGAACTCTTAAATGTACACTTTTATAGATCTTGTTAGTCAATAAATGTCTTACCTTATCATTTTGTAAGCAAATTGTCCTCCTTTGGTTAGTTTCTTGCAGATAAGTAAGACGTCTGTGAGAAGAAATACTCTGACTTCAACCTGAGAAACATAATCTAGTGTTAGAAATCGATAAACGGTCCAAGGCTCGTCGTGAGAGAAGCTGAAAAGAATAATTCAACCTATATATGTACATATGTACGTAGTAGTATGTAATTAATATACATGATAGACGTAGTAGTATGTCATTCATCATCATTAACAGCCAATATTCATCCACTGCTAGACATAGGCTTCTCCTATGGCACGCCACTGAGCTCGATGTTCGGCTCCTTGCTTCCAACCGCTGCCAGCCGGCTTACGTATATCATCGCTGCACCTAGCTGGAGGGCGTCCTACGTTTCGTTTAACGAGCCGTGGTCTCCACTCTAGAACTCGTCTACCCCAACGGTTATCGGTTCTGCGACAGATGTGACCAGTCCACTGCCACTTCAGCTTGCTAATCCTTTGAGCTATGTTGATAACCTTGGTTCTCTGTAGGATGACTTCATTTCGAATTCGGTCTTTCAGAGATACTCCGAGCCCTTTCCATAGCATGCTGAGCGACTTTGAATTGGTGGATCAGTCGCACCGTCAGTATCCACGTCTCGACTCCGTATGTCATTACAGGTAGGACGCACTCATTAAAGACTTTGTCTTTAGGCTTTGCGGTATCGGCGATGAAAAGACTCGACGCAGATTTCTAAATGCTGCTCATCCCAGCTGTATTCTTCTGCAGGCTTCCTTCTCAAAATTGTTTCTACCCAGTTGCAACGTTTGCCCAAGGTAGACATATTCTTGAACAGTTTCGAGAGGTACTCCGTTTAAGGCAATCGGTTCCGGAATAACATGTTCGTTGAACATGCACACTGGATGCACTTAAAATTATAGACGAGTAACATTTTAGAATAAAGTTAATATTAAAAATGTAAATTGTGTAAAAAGAAAAAAATAATAATTGTAAAATGATTGCTAAAATTAATTAAAATGTTGCAAAGAAAAAACTCATTAAATAAATTTAAACACTACAGTCAATCATCGTTCTCATGCTTTTCGAACATATAATAATATTGTAAGGCTAATTTACGAATTATACTAACATAGTTTAGTTTATTATACATGACATACATAAGTGTTATTGATTGATTCAAATAAAAAAGAAATGTTTCTTTGATTTAGAGTATCCCATTAATTAATGCGATTGATCCCATACATTAAATTAATATTCTATCCTATACCGTAATGCGATATTGTGATTGATTCCTTATCCTCACGTTATATTGTCGTAGATGTGTCGTAGACACACCGCAGCGTCCTGCGTGCGCGATCTAGGCGGCGATCAGATAGCGCAGTACCGACTGGTTTCTCACCAAACGCGATCATAAAACAATTGAATAGAACTGAGATCGCGCTCGCCGATCGCAGAACGCCGCGGTGTGGCCACACCTTAAGTGGTAGAACGGTCGGCTTTCATGCCAGAGGTACTGAGTTCAAACCCCGCCATGCACCAATGGATTTTTCTATCGAAAAATTTATTTGCGCTTTTTAAAGTGGCCCTCCGGTGAAGGAAAAACATTGTTAAGAAACCAACGATCCCCGCATAGTGGTAGGACACTATCTAGTTTCATCTAGTTCCGACCAGCTACCTCTGTCGCCAAAACATCCAAATGTGCTCCGGCAGCTATCATTGAAAGCCAGTTCCCATTCTAGGCCTAGCGTGCTTTACCGTCTTCAACCGCATCATAACTTACCAACAGGTGAGATAGTGGTCAAACGCGAGCCTATAAGACATTTTTTTTGCAGATCTAGGGTTGCCTGTTACGACGGTATTATGCGGCTGATAGTAGGACAATCAGTTCCATTCGGAACATGATTTGTACTGCAATTAGTCTGCGTTTTATTTATCTATTATGTTTCATTATTTCACAATTTTTTGGATAAAAATTGTCTGAAGTACTGAAACATGCACTGGGTTGCGGGTGCACGTAATGGTACGGTTGGCAACCCTACATTAATAAGGGGAATTAAACATGTGTTTTAAGTGTGACGTTCGACGTCTAGATGAAAGCTGAATGGCTCAATACCTTTGTTTTTTTTTTGTAAATTCAAAGCGTTATGTTTCTGTTATATCTATATTTTTTGTTGAATATGATCTATTTAATGTTATTTGACGTGTGTAAGTGCTAATTTTTAATTTGCCAATATACTGAATAAATGCTTTGACTTGACTTTGACTTTGACTTTAAAAAAAAATCTGCCTCCCATAAACATTATATCAATTATTAGTGTGATTGAAGCAAACCTACTTCCTTCATGTTGTCTCTGAAGCGTAGATCTCCCTGATAGATGATGGTACGGCAATTGTCTGGCGCGCAGTTGGTCATGGGAGCCTTCAGGTTCACGTCCTTGAACATTCGGAAATATCTGTCCATCTCGTCATCTTTGAAATCCTGTTGATATAACATATACAAATTATTCGTTAATATTATAATTTAAGATCGTTTAAAAAACTAAAAGAACCGACTTCAAACGTCGCGCTAGTCAAAGTAGCCAGTAGTCGTAGTAACTATTACATTAGCAGTGCCAGTAGTTAGTAGTAAGTCGTCGAGATAAGTAAATGCGTCGTAATACATATGTCGATATATTAAAATCGGCTCGGCCAATTTTGTTAAAATTTAAATGGGACCACCTGGGAAGGGTAACCTCTGAAACAAAAAAGAATTTTCCAAATCGGTTCAGGCATCTTCGAGTAATTGGTGAACATTGATAAATAAAATGATTCCAACGAATTGAGAACCTCTTCCTTTTTTGTGAAGTCGGTTAAAAAGAGTACATTTTATAAGAGTTACATATACTCCTAATTCTCCATTTTAAGTTGCTTTTAATTTGTAATTTATACTTGCGTTGCTTTCTTTAGCGTATATGCCTAATTTATTTGTTTCTATGAAAAAAACATTCATTTTATGATAACAAACGTTGCTGAGTGACTGACTGACTGATCTATCAACACACAGCTCAAAACATTTAACGCATTGCGTTGAAGTTTTTGCATGCAGATAGTTATTACAACGTAGGTATCCGCTAAGAAAGGGTTTTCAAAAATTCACCCCTTTAAGGGATAAAACGGGGGTTCAAAGTTTGTATGGAGAAACAAAATTAGATAAGTTAGTCTATTTCATTAAAAAATCGCAAAAGTACTTTTGTAAAGAAAGAAGTAAATACGTGTTTCAGGCTTCTTTGAAATTATGTGGATGAAATGGGGTAACAATGTTTGAAAATCTTTTTTGGGTTTTATAAAAGTGAAAGCCTATTTGCTTTGGTCTCGCCTTAACTAAAAAATGGATGGACAGATTTGGCAAATTATTTTTTGATGTGTTTGTAATGTGTAAGAAAATTTCGAAATAAATGAAAGAAAAACTATGAGAGAACTTCATGATGGGGCTATGAGAGCACCTCATGATGGGGCTATGAGAGCACCTCATGATGAGGCTATTAGGGCACCTCATGATGAGGCTATGAGAGCACCTCATGATGGGGCTATGAGAGCACCTAATGATGGGGCTATAAGAGCACCTCATGATGGGGCTATAAGAGCATCTCATGATGGGGCTATAAGAGCACCTCATGATGGGGCTATAAGAGCACCTCATGATGGGGCTATGAGAGCACCTCATGATGGGGCTATGAGAGCACCTCATGTTGGGGCTATGAGAGCAGCTCATGATGGGGCTATAAGAGCACCTCATGATGGGGCTATGAGAGCACCTCATGATGGGGCTATGAGAGCACCTCATGATGGGGCTACGAGAGCACCTCATGATGGGGCTATAAGAGCAGCTCATGATGAGGCTATGAGGTCTTCAAAAATGTTTTATAACTCAAAACCAATTGAGTGGAGAATATCAAAATAAAGGGTTTATAAATTGATTACATATATAAAACTTTTATGTTCAAATGAAATTTGAAATAAGAAATGGTAAAGAACACCATAATATTCAATTTCACGCAGTCTGGTTTTTATTTTTCCAATAATTAAATTGTTAACTAACCACGTCATAAGAATCCAAATTCTTCTCAAGTTCGTCAAGCTTTACCAGCTCCTCTCGTTGTCTTATTGCTCTGTTTACTCTATGGAGGAAGTTCACGATTGTTGTTTCCTAAAATAAATAACAACCATAAGCATCTTAAATTAATAATTACAAAAAAACTAAGTATCAGAATTTATTATCCTATTTCCTTTTATTATTATAATGGCGACAGTGTATGTGTATGTTTGTTATTTTTTCACTTCAAAACTACTCAACAGATTGAGATGAAATTTAAGGTGTAGATAGCCTAGACTCTGGAATAACATGTAAAGTACTTGTTATCCTGATATTCCCAACGGGACAATGGCTGCTGGGGTAAAACCGCGGGGCACAGCTAGTACTATCATATACGTAACATCTCGTATATTTTAGGTGAAATTCAGTAAGGTAAGTATTTTAACTATATATTATAACATTCAACCGCAAATTCTCTCAAAACACTGCACTGTATTGGGTACCCAAAAAAACGACGTATGCGAATAGGACGTTTAGAGACGGACGACCTCGATGCCTTTGATTGAAATTTGCCAATTTCGAACTGTCGAGGGACAGAGACAATTGGAAGGAAATGGGGGAGACCTTTGCCTAGCAGTGTGACAAATTACCTGTCGATATCGTTATCGTATAAAAAGGAATGTTGTGGTGTGTTAGAAGATATAGTGACAAAGATAGAGAAAGGGATGCTTAGATGGTTTAGACATCTAGAGAGGATGTATGAAGAAAAACTGTGAATGGGCCAGCCGGCAGATGCTGACCTAGACGAACGTATCACGGCCAGATTAAATACGATTTAAAGAAAGGCCAAGTCAAAAGTAACAATAACATGACGGGAAAGATATTAATAGACTAACAGACCGTGTTTACAATACAGAACGAAAACGAGTAGGTATTCGACACAGATATATTTTACATATACATATATCTGTGGTATTCGACGTCAGCGAGCGGATAGAAAAACTATCAACCGACTTCCATGCCCTGCAAGTCAATTTCAGTAGCAAGTTTGAGACGTTTATCGTCATATCTCTGTAGATACTTATTAATTAGATCTGGATTAAATAACATTACCTCGGAAAAGTACCCTACTGAATAAAAAAATAAACATTCGAATCGGTTCACAATTAACGGAGTATTCGCGTAAAATACATGCAAAAAATATACACAACGAATACGAATACAGACGAATTAGGAACCTCCTTCTTTTTGGAAGTCGTTTGAAATGAAGGTGGGCAGGACACTTGGCAAAATATAAAACAACAGGTGGATAAAACGGTAACAGAGTGGGTGACAGAAACTACCAGCTGGAATACATGACGGACTGGACAGCTAGATGGATAGACGATGAGGTGAACTCTGCAAGCAGAACTTGTCAGAGACTGGATCACGACCGTGAAGTATGGCGTATTAAGGAAGAGGCTTATGACCAACAGTGGATACAGAAAGCCTGACGATAATTATGAAAAATAGTCTGTTTGTAACTTCTTCACGGCTTATCACGCCTACCTCATTTGGATGAATATGAATAGGTATAGAAAATATGCCAGATTAAAATATAGGGTATACTTTTCAACGCCGTAGAATCTGTAAGACGCTCATAATTGGAAACATCTCACTTTATGGGGGCCCAGTGACCAAGTGGAGCGACGACATTCGCAAAGCGGTGGGCAATGACTGGAAACTAAGAGCCGAGATCGGGCTCAGTGGCGTGTCTTGGGGGAGGCCTACGTCCAGCTGTGGACTGACACCGGCTGATTATGATGATGATGATTATGAGGGGCCCTGTGGCCAAAGTGGGAGAATGGTTAGTTTTGACGCCAGAAGTAGTGAATTCAAATTCCCGCCGTGCGCCTATCGATTTGTTTATCGTATGTAAAATGTATGTTTATGTAAAATGTACGCGCATTTCACAGTGGCTCTCCGGTGAAGTAAGCTTTAGTTGTTTAAAACGGTTCCTTGTCAGGACTTCGGAACCCTAAAAACCGTTAAGATACCCCCGACCCCCGGCATGCTGTCTAGTACCGTCAGGCCAGCTACCATCGACAAGTTGGAAAATCTGTAATGTGTTCCGGCAGGTATCCCTGATTGCCAGGTCTTATTCTAAGTTTAGCGTGCAACTATCCTTGACCGCATCATCACTTGCCAACATGTGCGATAGTGGTCAAATCTAGCCCATACGATAAAAACATAGCTTGCTTTATATTTTGAATCAGCGAAATAAATGTGTCATAAAATTAGTTATTTATAGTAAAACACAAAACCATGTGAAAATTGTTCATAAGACTGTCTCATAGAAATAAATAGTATATTACGATACGTGTGACTTAAAATATAGTGACATAACATATTAGTGAGTAGGTTTATTTATATAAAAACTCGGCGTTAAATATAAAAGAAAATTGCGTACTTTTTCTAACATAAAGACAAAATAAAACATTAAACGATTCACTTCTAATAGACACGCAATTAATATAACTCAATTGATAAACTTCTTCCAAACTTGAACATATATTTAGGGTACAAGGTTTATTAAGCCTTGTATTCCAAGGTCCGAGACTAGTTAAGGCACCCTAATTTCCTCGTGTGACTCACGAGGCAGACTAGCAAACTTATATTGGTCGAGTCACGCTATATGCTAGCTTTTCTCAGGGATTTCGACCGAAGTCTGTTATAGACCAAGATCCCTCCGATTATATTACTTAAAACAGTTATTGCAATAAGTAATATTGTTTGAGAAATTTTACCTATATTTTTTTTAAGGAAACTTGAAAAAATAAAGCAAACAATTTTTAAGAAATGTTACTAAAATTACAACTATATCTATACAAACATAAAATTAGTAACGATTAATTATTTCGTTTAGTCAGTGTCATTTAGTTAGTTATATTATAAAATACATAATAAACATTATACAAGGAAAACTTGTACACCAAAGCATTCTGTTTTAGCTAGTTGATAACTAGGTATAACAGAATTATACTTTTATATTTCAATTTTATGACATAATATAATATTAACAAATAAATTAAAAAAGAAATGTCATTGTTACAATTACGGGTTTGGAAATAAAAAGGTTTATAATGAACTATTGCAACCAATGTTAAATCAAAGAAATATTAACACAGATCTTGCTTGTGACATGACTAGATCATTTTAATGGTTATTTTAGGGTTCCGTACCTCAAAAGGTAAAAAAGGAACCCTTATAAAATCACTTTCTTGTCCGCCTGTCTGTTTGTCTGTCCGTGTGTCACCACCAATTTTCTCAGGAATGGGTGGACCTAGCAAGTTGAAATTAGACCAAATAATGAAATTTTACAGTCCCTATTAGGTGTATAAAAATCAAGGTCCTGAGTCAATACGATAAAAAATATGGGATAAGATATGGGAAAATTTTGATTTTCGCGAAAACTTGTAAGTACAAAAATTTATCTTAATTTTCAATGTTTTTTATTTATCGGAATGTTTTCTTTACTTTTGCTGTAAGACTTGCTTTTGACCAAAATTGACAATTCTAGATCAACCGGAAGTACCCTATAGGTTTTGGGTACTTCCCGTTGACCTAAAATTATGAAATTTGGCAAGAAGCAAGATCTTACAAGAAGCAAGGTCTTACAGCACAAATAAAGGATAATTCCAAAAATAAAAAATAGTTGAAAATTAAAGGGTGTCCCCATACATACATAGTTTACGCCAATTAAGATAGAAAAAGGTGTGAATAAGGTGTCTCTAAATTGTATGAGCTTAGAGGTCTAGCTTTATTGGTACCTACCAACGTTGGTACGGAAGCCTCGGTGGGCGAGTCCAACTCGACTTGGCCGGTTTTATTTTTGTATAGTAGATAAGCAAGCGTTTGAATACTCTCCCCTGATGTTAAGTGAAGATGTGATCGACGACGTAGCACGCTTGCCTAGAAGATACCTATTCACTCGCGAGTTAAAAATCCCCGGATTGTACTTAACAGGAAACACAGACTCTGGTACGTACTAGATATATTATTTCAAACGTATATAATACTCTCTTCCATTTACTCTGTACCGTGATCTTGTTCCTAGCGTTAACGAGATAAATAATTATTTTATTTTATCTAAGCAAGCCTATCAATGATTACGATCGTTTGTCACAAAAAACGGTTAAGCTGATTTTATCAATACTCTGTTACCATTTATACTGATTCAATATTCTTTGTTGTGTATGTAATATATACGCTTAAAATAGTAGGGGACAGACGCCTCGTTGAATAACTTTTGTAATTTATTTTGAAAACCTATGATCAATAACTCAGAGGTGGCTTTAAGCAATACATTCTGTCAATATACTATACTTTTATTGTTATTATGTACTTGTCTTATAAGGAATTTATAGTTATCTCAGTTTATATGTGGTACACTGAGGACAAGTTTCACGGCTTTTTGATTCAATTTCAATTTTGTTGTTTCATCAAATTACAATTAAATACAAATAACTAATATTTTTTAATGATTCAGTTTCAGATAGTTATCTAAATATGACGCCAAAACCTGTCAGACAAGTTCCTTACAGGGCTAGCTAATCGGTAAAACTAGTCCGGAAAAAAAATCCAATCACATCTGTCAAAATAAATGATAACTATTATTACATCGCAGAAAAGACAAAAGAACAAAGCAATCAGGTAGCGGCATCTTCGCCTACATTTATTTTTCGTGACCGATCGTCGTCATGTCGGTGCTGAAATTACGGTTATTCTTACCATTAATTGGAGGTTTTTATATAAGCTTATTATTAGCTAAGAAAACGGCTTTCGCTAGTTAATGTTAAGACCCGATGAAAATGTAACATTCGAGTGATTTTTGGTATGTAAGCTGTCAAGTGGTGATAATCTTTCTGCTTCCGGAAACAATTTTTCGTATATTTTCGTAAGTGAGAGTAGTTAGAGAGGTAGGAACGAGAAGTGTGTCTTTATATTGTTTAGCACCTTTTTATTATTGGGCAGGCAGACTGATATGCGCGACTGTAGTGTGATGGATGGAAAAAGCAATAAAGCACTATGCTTTATTGCTTTTTTTGCTTTATTTCATATATTACGTTGACAGCGTGATTATAAAAACTCGTACTGGTCGGAACTTGTAAGAAACAGGAAATGGAAATTACAGTGATGCCGTACTCAACATTATTCTGCTATCACATCCCGGGACGGATTATTTCTATGACATTTGTTCAGAGCTGTGACTTGTGCTTACAATTTTGTGAGAGTAACAATTTATAAATGATAAAAATAATGTTTTCAATTTACTTGTAATAATTTTTGGTTTTTATTTGGTTTTTTGTTATGATTGAATGAATGTCATTGTAAACAATTTTAATTAAAGGTACGTACACACCGCAGCGTCCTGCGTGCGCGATCTAGGCGGCGATCAGATAGCGCAGTAGTATTTGTACCGACTGGTTTGTACACACCAAATGCGATCAGAAAACTATTGAAAAGTACTGAGCGCGCCCGCAGATCGCAGGACGCCACTATGTGGCCGTACCTTAAATTACAATTAAATAAATAGATATCAAATAATTTACATTCGGCGTCCTTCTAGTGATAAAATGATTGAAAAACTGAGGATCCATGGATGTAAATGAAGAATGCTAGAGCACGTTTAGCTTTCGTTTGAAAAAAGATAAATGAAACATTGGGACTGTATTTAGGTGAAAAATAGAAATACAGGCTGTCAAGACTGTCAAGCTCACCCCACAATGCAAATGTGCCAGGTATATAGCCACACTCAGAGATGTTACTCAAAGGAGCACATATGCATAAAATCTACAGGCAAGCACCTGACCAAAGACTGCACCAAACTACGAGAAGCTCAGCTAAAATGTGTGTACACTGTAGCAAACTACAACCTGCTAACTACTATCTAACACTCAAAAAACTGTCGACTATAAAGACTAGATAACTAAAAATAATGTCTCACCATCTACTATCCAGGCTCAAAGCAAGACAGCCATGCCCAGCATGTCAGAATGATTACTGAACGAATCGTGAAAATCGCAAATACATAATAATATTGTTATTTAAAACGGTTAATCGTTTTGTCTATAAATCGTGAAAATGTAATGCGTCCTTTACTTTATTAAGAAATACCGTATCGTTACGATTTGCTATTTGATTATTGAACGTATCGTGAGAATCACACATAATGTTGAATTGAAAGGCGCTCTGGGGTAAAATGTAACTCAGCATGTCCGGTTGGCGGTTCGGTCCGCCGCACGGTCCGAAGTCCGAATGCAACAGAAGTGACGTACGCGTAAATCTAAATTGTTAATATTTTAATGTGAAGGAAGTTGCATTTCTAACGCGTAGCTTTCTACGCACTTCCGGTTTTTAAAGACAAACTTCTTTAGGCGCAACGGGGTAAAACCCGTAAAACGCAACAGAAGTGACATAGCACCACTGTCCGAATGCAACGGAAGTGACGTACGCGTCATGTTATCTTTTATATTCATAAACGCCCTCTATTGTAGAACGGCGTAACTATGAAGACGTATTCGTTGTCATTTGGGCATTTCCCGCTAAGTGCAACAGATGGAGTTGTACAAAAGAATTCCCACCCTGTGAAAGAAGTTTCACTTTGGACGCGTAGCTTTTAGGGTTCCGTAGCCAAATGGCAAAAAACGGAACCCTTATAAATTCGTCATGTCTGTCTGTCCGTCCGTTTGTCACAGCCATTTTATTCCGAAACTATTAAGACACCAGAATTGAAACTTGGTAGGTAGATGTATTCTGTGAAAGGCTTTCCGATTTTCAAATAAAAAAAATATATAAAAGTTTAAGGGGAGGGCATCCCATACACGATACTGAAACAAAAAAAAAAACTTCATAACTATACGTGTCTATGGATAGGTCTTTAAAAATTACATTGAGGTTCCTAAAACCATTTTTTCCTCAAAGTTAATCATTTGAAAGATAGGCGCGTCTAAAGTGGTAAAATGTGTGCCCGCCCCCCTCCCCTCCCCTTCTAACTTTTAAAGTAAGGGAGTGCAAAATGTAGAAAAATATATTCTGTACATTTCAATAAAACTATCAACGAAAATTGGTTTGAACGAGATAAAGTCAGCAGTTTTTGAAATATACCGACAGCAAATATAACTTTGTTTTTCATACAAACACTATGAAAAACAAAGTGAATTTTTTAGTGGCGCAAAATCATAGTTATAAAACACTCTACTGTGTTACGGAACCCTACGAGTGTGAGTCCAACATGCATTTGGCCAGTTTTTTTGTTATAATTTAAAACGGTGGTTCACTCACGGGTTATACTATAGGAATTGCTCCAACCAGTTTCCTAACGGCCCTTAGTGTGATTTGTTGACTTACCATATGTTCGAGCATTAATTTTGAGTCGTAAGAATCGGTGTATGTGATGATTCTTTTGAGTATGAGGCTGTACTTGGTTAGCCGCTGCATTGGTTTAACCAAAATATCAGCAAGCTGAAGTCTGAAAATAAAAAAAATAAACAAAGGATTAGGGTAGGTTGGGAAAGTAAGGTGAAGTGGCAGCAGACAGGCAGTGGCTCAGTAAACGTAATAAAGAAACAAACAAATGTACAAGCTGACATTCGTATTGGTATGAAATTATCTAGTGTAAGTATGGAGTCTACACAAAACATATTTTTGCAAAGTCTTGAGAACTAGAAAACCTCTCACCTATGGCTCGGGTTCTGATTATGGCACCATGTTAGGTAGGTCATGAACTCGGCGTTAGAGGAGAGAGCACGCAAGTAATCCACAGCTTTCGTCTGGTCGCAGACGTAATCTTCATATGGTTCGAAGATCTCGGCAAATTGAGCAAATCCAGGCGCCATCAGATCAGTGTTGAAGCTGGTAAAATAAAAATATTATAAGTAGCCATATCTTAAATTAGGGAGGAAGGTTTAGGTTGGTTAACAAGTTATAATACAACTAACTAATTAAGTAGACGTGGTGATTAAATCTAATTGTAATCATTGTTGATTATACAGAAGATCTAATTGAATGATCGTCGATATATCCTAGTGCTGAGAAGACTTTAATATGCCGCTGCAGTCTGAATATATCTCCATGCATAGTGGTGTGAGGAAACATAATTCAGTCGACCAACTGGAAAACCTGGAGAACAAGTTGTTGAGTGGAGCCTGCGAATCCGCAAACGTAGCGTAAGACGCTGTCAGACTAGGTGGAGCGATGATCTTCACAATGTGGCTGGCAAGAACTGACGAGAGTAGCTGAGGATTGTGCTTGTCAGTTTGCGTATATCTTCGCTCCACCTAGCTGGAGGGCGCCCTACACTACGTTTATCGAGCCGTTATCTCCATTCTAAACCACGTATTACTCAACGGTTATCGGTTCTACGACAGATGTGACCAGCCACTGCCATTTCAGCTTACTAATCCCTTGAACTATGTCGATATGTCGATAATATTGGTTCTCTGACTGATGACTATATTTCGTATTCCTTCACAAAAACTCCGAGCAAAGCCCTTTTCATAGCTGGCACCGTCAGTGTCAACTTCTTGGTTCCGTAAGTAATAATGGATATGATGCTCGTTAAACAAAGTTTTCTAAATGCTACACATCCTAGTGATACAGCTCCTAGCTCTATCACTAGCTTCTTTCTCGAAGTTTTGTTTCGACTCAATTGCAAGATTTGCCCATGGTACGTAGTCGTATTCGTAAACAACTTTGAGAGGAACTCTGCTTAGGGCAATCGGTTCCGGAATAGTATGTTCGTTGTCTTGGTCTTATTCAAGTTCATCTGGAGATCGATGCCTGCAGAAGAATTAGCAAGGGTGGTCAGCATGTATAGCAAGTCGTGCACAATTTCAGCCATAATGTCGATATCATCCGCAAACCTCAAGTGTCATATTTAAAATATAAACTAACTCAGTCTTTTTTTTTCTTTTTTTTATTGCGAACTGCGCAAGCGTTTGTCCGCTATCTCACCAGTACCCCGAGCACGAAAAACTTGCGAAAAAGTATTCGTATCGTCATCGACTTGAAAATGTATGAAATTTTTACAGCGCCCCGCCCCTATCGTGCGTAAAAGTAACTAAATTCGGCAGCACGAACGATTTTGATTTGATTCGTATCGCAAACGTATCGTTACGTAAACGATACTTGAGATTTTATTAACAAAATGCGAGCATGAACTTAATTTTGACGTACGGTAATGTTAATTTCGAAGGCTGGCTATCGAGCATAGTCGAATATTTTTTCACTTAGGATTTTCCGGTGAGAAAAGTTTAGAAACTTTTTTTAACTGCATAAAACATATTTTTTGCGTGTATTAAATGCAAATACCGCCCGCTTTACCAACGTCGTTCTCTTTATTATCTTCCTGCTGCAAGTTTACTTGAAATTAGGGGAAAATAAAAACATAAAAACAACATAAAAAATCTTTCCTCGTAGTTAATCCTCCTTCGAGTTAATAAAACCTTCGTTCCAAGTTTCATCGTTGTCAGCGACCATGTTTGATTATCAAACTTCAAATTCGACACTGTCACTATGTCATCCATCCATGTAAATAAATAAAATATACCAAGTGTGAGTCGGGTTTCCACTAAAGGTTCCGCACAACACAATGTAATAATAAATATATGAAACTCTTAATTCACCACAACACTCTTCAATTATATGAACACTATGGCTCAATGCATATTGAATAGGCAGCGACGCGACGCGCCAAGGCGATCACAAATGACAAGACATTATAAACCTTATGAACAATGTTACAAGACAAAGAAACGCTTGATAGAATGAACGAGGTGTGGGTACGTAGTATTATTAAGTATTCTGTGATGTGGGGAAGCCTCGAGCCGTCGTTTTCCTTTCGAAATACGGAACCCAAACTCCAAAGAATTAAGTCTTTGGTGACGCTATATCTTTCGTTCATAAACTGATATATATATTTTTAAAGGTATTAATAATTATTCTCTTTTTCAAATAAAATGCATTTTAATATCACTCATACCGTATTTGAAGATGTTTATTCTGTTAAAGTACTTTTTTAAATATAATTTCCGATAAATAGAAAGCTAAGCCAGAAGTAATAAAAAGTTCACTGTTCAATTTAATTTTTGAACGAATAATTCATTCAATAAGACGTCCATTTCATTCACAACGGCTCGTCCCTACTTACATTAGGATGACGCTACTAACATAATCGTATCGAGCTCTCGATAGCTGTCAGAGTGTGCTTCGTGCTGCCGCCTATCGTAACACCACGTTATTGTATCGTTGACTCGATACCTTTACGATACGAATTCGATGATTTTTCGTGCTAGGGGTACTGATGGTAAGTGACGATGCGGTCGAGGATGGAGCACGCTTGCTCAGTAAAAACCTATTCACTCTAGACTTGAACGCTCCGAGGTTGTATTTAAATGGAAAAATAGACGCTGGCAAGTCGAATGACTTGCCAGCGTCTATTTTTATATTATTATTTTTATATTATTATTATATTATATTATTTTATTTCTTTATTATTATATTATATCATTTCATTTCTTGGCAGTTCTGACAATAAAAGAGGCACCGAAACGCTTAGTTCTTATAGGTGGAATGCCCACCATAAATGGATGTCGACATGCAGTACGTCTGGTTGTACGACTTACTTTACTTACAGTCTTACTTTCGATTTAGACTAAAAGCAATTACTACAGTCAACTGCCTCGTTTCACTTTTAAAATTATCTTGTACCGGCGCATCTTAACTTTTTATCAGGTTTACCTTACATATAGAAGAAGGTAAGGGGAATCTATTAATATTAAATTTCAATTTACTGCGCAGTAAATGCTACTTTTATCACAAGAAGCATGTTTCTTCCAAGGTATGTCTATCTAAGCAAACCTTAGGCATTCATTTGCCTACGTCAAATTCAGATGACAAATATAAGAAGTTTGCTATTGAATAAATATGCAAATTTAGACAATTTGATTGTTTTGCCAGTTCCGCACAGCGCCCCCTTCATTTTACTTTTGTCATGACGTGTGCGGTATGTAACTGTCAGTGACATACATATTATTATATTAAGGGTTGATTACACGTAACGAGTATTGAGGCGAGACAATGCCCTCTGCCTTTTTTTTAAATGAAAATGGCTCATTTGTTAGTTTGTTTTTGATGATAAAGAAAGTCAAATAAATCAGCTGACCAACTCAGGCCAGTTAATAAAACTTATAGATTATACCACGCCTAAAAAACTATTGTTTTTATATCATATAGGCTAGCGTTTCATCACTATCTCACCTTGGTAAGTGATGATGTGGTCTAGGATGGTAGCACGCTAGGCCTAGAATGGAAACTGCCTGCAGTTTGGCGACAGATTTTCTAGCTTGAGGATGGTAGCTGGCCAGGTGGACACTAGACAGTGTCCTACCACCATGCGGGGCTTTCTCGACAATGTTTTTCCTTCACCGAAGTGCCACTGTAAAAATCGCACATACGTTTTTCGATATCAAAAATCATCTGTGCACGGCGGGGATTGAACTCGGTACCTCTGGATTTAAAACTGAGATTTTTTCCACTATAGGTATACATACTTCCACAGCTACAAATTTAAATAAAAATAACTTACATGGTGTTGTTTTTACAAGCGTCCGTGATCATGGGATACATTACTAGCTCCCAGAACATCATGTTTGCGTTAACTACATCTGGAATGTTTAGGAACAGCCGGCTCGTGTCCAGGTCCAGTAATTTATCCAAGTCCTGGAGTGCGTGTGCTGCTGCAATATACACCTGAAAAAAAAACGACATATTCTACAGATTTTATTATGTTTTTCTCTCTCTTTAGTCGAACGTTCTTGGCAGCGAGGTTGTGGTATCATAAATATTTTCTTCTGTGGTCCTCTACTTGGGTACCAATGCTCACAGAATGCGCCTACATCTATCTCTATTGAGAGCGTTTCTAGAGCATTCCATTATGGAATCTGCGTGGCAGGGTTAATAAGATCTGTACAGCGTGTTGGTGATCGACCGCGGGACCGCTTCTCCGCTTCCCCTCCATCATGTTTTACAAGCCAAGACGAAAGTCTTCAATCAGTGCGTCCTACTCGTAATGACATACGGAGTTGTTTTGTCTTTAGTATTTTTTGCTATATTAAGTATAGTAGTACAGCCCTCTCTGACAGACGGACGGATAGACGGACGGACGGACGAAAAAATAAAAGCTATAATTAATTTTGCAACAGATAAAGAGCTGCACTGTGCAGTGCTCACTATGCGGGGTGGTTATTGAGATAGGACCGTAAGGGCAGGTAGGTAGCATGCTCAGCATGTACGACCGCATCATCACTTACCAACAGGTGAGATAGTGGTCAAACGCTAGCCTATAAGATATAAAAAAGGTAGTTCCATTTTAGCCACAGCAAAAAAAATCTGAGGGGACTGTCTACAACATAATAAATAGTCCCCCTCAAAACTATTATTAGCTGGTGTGAAGGTTGATTTTTGTGTATTTTGGCTACCTCCATTTTCTCTCTCTCAAATTGCTCAACTTTGTGACAATAGAGATATTCATCGATTGTTGCAATTTTATTGCAATTTCAGTCCCTTATTAATTTCGTTATGATATCATTGTATTTTCTACCGACTTCCAAAAAGGAGGAGGTTCTCAATTAATCTGAATGTTATGTTTCTTTGAAGTATTACAACACTTTATACAATTTACAATCTGTATGTTACGTGATTATTCCGTCAATTGTGAATCGTTTCGAATGATTATTTTTTAATTATTAGAGCACATTTTTAAGTCCTATTGTAATTTCATTGAGATCTAATAAGTATCTCCAGAGATATGGAGATAAATACCTCAATTTTAGTACTGAAAATGACTAGGACGGCATTTAAATACGGTTTTTTCGTATTGTAAATGATTTATGGAATTTGAAGGAATTCTAATTGAGAATTTCCACACATTTGAATGTTAAATACCATACACCCTTTTAAGTGTTAAATCCACTGTTATGCGTTTGTCAATATCTTCTAAGTTCTTCATGATTACCTAAGTATTTTTATAACATTTCTAGCAGATATCCGTGGTGTGCAACTATGCTAAAAAAGAAATACAATTTTATATTATTTTTTTTAGATTATATTTTTGTCTAAGCCATTGTTTCAATGCTCTAATACCATCTTCGCATTATTGCCTTTCTAAAGGTACGGCCACACCGCGGTATCAAGCGTCCGCGTGCGCGGGCGCCCGGCGCGATCAGATAGTGCAGTAGTATTTGAACCGACTAGTTCAAACCAAACGCGATTAACGGCGATCAGAAAACGATTGATAATCAAATCGCGCCCGCAAACGCAGACGCAGGACGCCGCGGTGTGGTCCTATTTTACAACCGACTTCCAAAAAGAAGTAGGATCTGAATTTGTTTGTATGTTTTTTTTGTGTGTATGTTACGCGATTACTCCGTCAATTGTGAATTGATTCGAATGATTCTCTTTTTAATCGGTAGGGTACGTTTCGAGATCAGATAAGTATCTCCAGAGATATGACGATAATCGTCTCAAACTTGCTACTGAAATTGGTTCGTAGGGCATGGAAGTCGGTTGTTTTAGTTTTTAAACTATCTTAATTATATGGAAATCCGGTTTGGGGCACATAGCATCGGTTGAATGGTTTTGAAGTCTATAGCGGGCAATAGAAACAATATTTGTGTTTTATTCACATATAATAGAATTCAGATAGATTATTGTTCAATAAAATATTTGAAGACCGCTGAAATAAATCAATCATCCTAAAAAGTTCCAAAGCAGATATGGGCAACTTTATTAAACGGCAGAATGGGTAGCCGGATTCGATTTCCTTGCTAAGCAGCGTAAATAATTCGAATTGGGATCCCACGTTTACCAACACTAAACGACCTCTCTGCGACTTATCCTGCTGAAGAAAACATATCTTGTTACACAAAAAATTTCAAAAATTAGATAGTTTGATAGATTATTTATTAACCGACTTCACAAAAAAGGAGGAGGTTCCCAATAGTCGAAACCTTTTTTGATTTGGAAAATTCTTTTTTGTTTCAGAGGGTACCCTTCCCAGGTGGTCCCATTTAAATTTAAACGAAATCGGTCGAGCCGTTTTTAATATTTCAACATTTGTATTACGATGCATTTATATACCTCGACGACATGCTACTAATAATAACTACTGGCACAGATTATATAATAGTTACTCCGTCTACTGGCTACTTTGACTACGACGTTTGAAGTCGGTTCTTTTAGTTTTTTAAACTATCTTAAATTATTAAACACAGTAGTCAAACGCTAGCTAGCTATATAGGTAAAAAAACACCTCAGAAAAATAAAGATATTTTTTTAAATATTTTACAATAGTTTTAAATAAATATGCTGTAGGTACAGTCCCATATGTATCTTTACTGATGTGACTGTACAGTGGTTAAAACTGGAATAAAACTATGTAGTAGGTATTGTTTTGAATAATATAGGCCATTTCCACGGTTCCCGATAAAGCTTACAGATATCTATCTAAGGGCCAGTTTCACCAGTTCATGATAAAATGACAGATAGTCATCTGACGGATGACGCCATATACAAGCTGTCAAAATGGGTCAGATTAGTTCCTGATAGGGCGATCAGGAACCCGTGAACCTGGAAAAGTCAGACGTAGAGTCTTTAATCAAACTTCTTATATAAACATAATAGTTTATGTGACAGATAAGTTTCCAATAGACTATCTATCACTCTATGAAACTGGTCCGTGTATATTGACTAGAAGTACTACAGCTACAAGGCATAGTTGTTACGTAAGTAACCGACAGCCTCGTGTCTCGTTGAGCTTCGCTCGTCATATTACGGATTCATAACTTCCTTATACTAATATTCACAAACACATTTAAGCTCGGACTCGTACTTTGTAATGTAAATAATACATGGAACTACGTAGCATTGTGAATAGATTGCACATAGCGACAGAAACATTGCCGCAGTGTCACAATGTAACAAAAGTAATATAATATCGGTTTGGGTATCAGCATTACAAAGTAATTTCATAACACTAATGACAATTTTCTGGGTAAAATATGTTTGCCAATTCATACAACTATGTTTGTATTGTTGCAAAATAAACATTACTTATTGCTTCTTTCTTTTAATTGATAGTCTGTCTTTTCAATTATCATTGCATACAGGCTAGGTCACCCGAAGACAATAAGTACAATTTAAAAGTTTTAATGTGGAATTTTCGAGAGAGAGAGAGAGAGAGAATTTTCGTGTGTCTCTTACACAAATTAAAGAAAAATTATAAGGAAACTAGGTGCACCCCGCGGTTTTGCTCGTGTTTAAACATTACTCTTGATTCACTCTAATTTAAATCCGTTGCGTAATTTAAAATATCTTAGCGCACAGACGGCGGGAAGCAACTTTGATTTATACTATGTATAAAGAGAAGCGTTACATCTGATAATATTAACTAATATAATTAAAAAAACTAAACGAACCGACTTCAAACGTCGCGCTAGTCAAAGTAGCCAGTAGACGTAGTAACTATTGTATAATCTGTGCCAGTAGTTAGTGCATGTCGTCAAGGTATATATATGCATCGTAATACAAATGTTGATATATTAAAAACGGCTTAGCCGATTTCGTTAAAATTTAAATGGGACCACCTGGAAAGGGTATCCTTTGAAACAAAAAAAGAATTTTCCAAATCGGTTCAGGCATCATTAAGTAATCGGGGAACATACATAATATAAAATAAATAAAAAAAATAAAAGATTTCAACGAATTGAGGACCTCCTCCTTCTTTGTGAAGTCAGTTAACAAGTACGAGTATAATCGGTGGACGAGCCAGGAATATTCAACATTTACGTCTCCACACAATGACATGTTTATAATTACAACTATGACAGGGTTCGCGTACCAAAGGCTTGCAGTTCTTCAATCCAGGATGTTGCTTCTGTTGTATTTAACACTAACTTTCTTTAGCCAATATACTTCATGAAAACGATGGACTTTAACTTACATTTTCATAAGTATATTGCACATAGAACTTTTGCATTGTGTCGCTGGTTTGTTATGGCATAGCGAGGATGAAGTATTGTGAAGAAATAGATAGATAGATAAACACTTTATTGACCACCACTTACAGATGGATAATGACTAAACAAATTATTTCTAATGATAGTGTCATATGGCGTATATAAATGATTGATAGCATGATCTTATCGCGTTTATCGATCTCTTCCAGACAAATACAAGCGCAAAATTTTTTGCCGATAAGATCAGCTCCAGCGATTGCGGAACATTACTAAAATTTATAACGAGCCGTTTTTAATATATCAACATTTGTATTACGATGCATTTACTTGTCTCGACGATTTACTACTTAGGAGTACTACTGGCACAGATTATATAATAGTTACTACGTCTACTGGCTACTTTGACTAGTGCAATGTTTGAAGTCGGTTCTTTTAGTTTTTTAAACGATATAAAATTATTTTTGGGTAAACAAAAAGCGCGTAACTCCCGTCTTCATCACCGCACGCTTCCCTAAGCTATATGTATACTGTGTATATATATAAATAGTATATACCTCAGTTAAATTATTAATTAAAGGTACGGACACATCGCAGCGTCCTGCGTGCGCGATCTAGGCGGTGATCGGATAGCACAGTTGTATTTGTACCGACTGTTTCACACCAAACGCGTTCAGAAAACAATTGAAAAGTACTGAGATCGTGCCCGCAGATCACAAGACGCCGCAGTGGCCGTACTTTAACACTTCTTTACAAACCAAAAAATATTTAAAAATTAAATATATATTCAAATATGTTTATATATTTAACGAAATATATATATTTACAAAATTTTAAAACGGCTTTAAATTTGTATGACGTGGTATTATCACTAAGATTTAAAAATAATAATCAAATAGCTCGACGATACAATTCACAAGTTACTTCACTTCTATCTGCAGTCGATGACCCGAAGACTGCCCCGCATTTAAAAAAAAAATAAAAACGTGTATACTTAGATACATACATACTTAATTATGCTTTCGACATGACATGTTCCGGTGCTTTGCCAATTAAGCCACGGTGCGAAGTATCGTTACGACGAAATTAGTGGATTGCATTTGTTAACCCAATTATGCATTGGTGGCGCCATCTATGACTACTTATTACGTAAGTTAATCATTCGGAAGAAATCATTACAGTTTTCAAATCCGACGAGAGATGTTGCACTGCGTAAATCAAATATTATGTTTCTTTGAAGTGTTTCACACTTTATATTTTAACAATTTACAGATAACTTATATTTATATACTTTAGATTACATTCTGTATGTGCATTATATGGAATAACATTATTTACATTATTTATACATAAATACATTCTGTAAAAGCACTTGCCTAAAAACCACTGATAACCTTTGAATTTGAAAACATCACACGTATTCGTTTTTGTGCAAACTATTATTAATAGTAATTAATACATTATAAGATCGTTTAAAAAACTAAAAGAACCGACTTCAAATGCCACGCTATAAATTTTCAGTACCAAGTTTGAGGTGTTTATCCCCATATCTCTGGAGATACTCATTAAATCTCGATGAAATTACAATGGTACCACCCTTATATGTTAATATCGTTGAAGTACCGAATTTAGAGTTGATTAAGCCTATGAAAAATTTATTTTATAGCGTTATCAACTAGAAATAAACTGGCCAAGTGCGAGTCGGACTCGCACTCGTAGGGTTCCGTAACACAGTTTTCCCACACAGTATTCCATAACTATGATTTTTCGCAACTACAAAATTAACTTTGTTTTTCATAGTATTTGTATGAAAAACAAAGTTATCTTTGCGGTCGCCATATTCTCTAAAACTGCTGACTGTATCTCGTTCAAACCAATTTTCTTTGTTAGTTTTTATTGAGATCTACAACATATATTTTTTTATTAGATTTTTACGCGCCTATCTTTCAAATGATTGACTTTGAGAAAAAATGATTTTAGGAACCTCAATGTTATTTTTAAATACATATCCATAAAAACCCCGTACGTATAGGTTTAAAGAAAAAAAAATGTTTTTTTTTTTCAGTTCCATGTATGGGATGTGCCCCCCCTTAAACTTTAATTTTTTTTATTTTTGTATAAAAATTGGAAAGCGGTTCACAGAATACATCTACCTACCATGTTTCAATTCTGTAGTCCTAACAGTTTCGGAATAAAATGGCTGTGACATACGGACAGACAGACAGACAGACATGACGAATCTATAAGGGTTCCGTTTTTTGCCATTAGGCTACGGAACCCTAAAAAAGCACATAGTCCTATAGTATAGTGTAAAACTTATAACACCCCTTATTTTTGCGTCGGGTGATAAAAACACGCTTTTGTTATTTTAGTAAGGTTCATACATTTATGTTGCTTGCAATGCAATGCTAAAACAGCTTACGTTTGGATAAGTACGAGTATCAGTATGAGATGAGATATCATAGAGACAAGGGAAATTGTGAACTTTTGTAAATTGTAAGCTTGTTTGTAAACATCCGAATAGATTTTGCATCCTCGTAAAGACAACAGGATTTTATTTTTTTTAAGTGAAAAGTTGTATAGGCACTTCGAACTGTTTTTAATGAACAAAGATCATGGAACTCGCATCATCGTCACTGAACGCTTTCCATGAACTATAATATGTATACTGTGTATACATATAAGTTATATATAAGGTATGTAATAGTTATATAATATAATGTATATAATATAATAGTAAATAGATTATAGGCAGCTCCGTTAAATTATTCATTAACACTTATTTACAAACCAAAAAAACATTTAAAAATTAGTAATCAAATAGCTCGCCGATACGATTCACAAGTTACTTAGTTTTCACTTCTGTCTGCAGTCGCCAAAGACTGCCCCGCATGTTTTTTTTAATTCAAAACGTGTATACTTAGATACATACATACTTAATTAATACGCTTAATAAGTTGCTAAATTTAGATACAATTTGAAATAGTAGAAAATTATAAATCCTCTCAGCATTTATAATTTTCTACTATTTATAGTCAAAGTTGAATAAATACGTTTACATTATATTTTTTCATTACAATGTTTTCGGCTTTACTGAAAAGTTTTTACAAAAGTTTTTACCTAAACTTTACTAGTCATTACAATATTATTTATAATCGATAATTGAACTAAATCGGGTCTGATATCGGGGTCTTAGTCGGTCTGACATCAATATGCGGGAATTACTCCGACCCAAAAGCTGGGTGTCTTATCTATGATCAAAGAAAATATTTTAAATCAGTTTGAAGATAATCTACCAGGGTAGGAGAGCAACTTCCACAACTCTGATGGAGTTAATATTTGTAAATGTATCACTTTAGGGAGCTACTTTATTGATATAGCAAGTGCATAACAACCTTAACCTGTCGGGTTTTTTCGTAGTTATGTACATTGCAATATACGATAATATAAACAATAATAGTAATTGCAAGAGCGGAAAGAAGCGGAAGTGTTAAAGGCCGTTAATAGCGTCTAGTGAAAGTGCAGGACACATCTCAACAGCCTAAGCCAACCACACCAATGTTGCCCCTCGGTGCCAATATAACGATCTGACTTTATGGAGACCCATTTAGTGTATGGCAGGACGCCCTTAATATTTTGAAATGAAGCATAATTGGTAGGAGCCGGACCTCATTCCAAAGACCAGATCACTGACCATCAAAAATCGTAAAAATAGCCCATATTATTTAATAAAATCGCCAGTTTAATAATCCATATCATGTTAATAGATATAATTATGTTCTATTAAAAGGGCCTAAAATCGGATACATTTTAATTTAACAGATGAATTACAGATACAGCCGCGGCACAACCCAAGACGAACTAGCAGACATTCAGCTACAATCTTTATCTGGAAACGTCTATTGGATCTTTAAAAATACATTTACCGGATTACCCTACAGCTATTTTTATTAAATCAACATAAAAGTTAATTACACAAATACGCCCACAGACAGATTTTGATGTTAACACTTCAGAAGTAGCTGAAATAATTGTATTTTGTTCATAGCCTTAAAAACATTTTTCTATAGATCATTTACTTAAATATAGTATACTAGCTGCCCGTGACTTCGTGCACGTACGCCAAGATTTTTATCACTGTGAAGCTCTGTCAATAAACATTTGTGTAATTTGAGTTATTTAGTTTAGTGTAAAATAATGATTTTATTTTCACTAAAAGTAGCTTGTATTCATCCTCATGCCATAAAGTAACTCCTAGTTAAATTTCAGTGAGATTGGAGTCCGTTTAAGCGTGATTAGGTAACAAATAGACAGAGTTACAAACGTTTTTATGATATTATATATTCTGTAGTTTGAGTCTGTGCGTTTAAAATATGTTACGTTTTGTTTTAGTAATTGTATTTCAGGTAGACTGAAAGTGGTTTTTGTTGTATAGGTGTAGGTTGGGCCGCTCCTTATATCGTCCGGAGCCCATTTCCGGCAGTCGGTCAAGCGGCCTACTGTTACATTCGTTCATTCATGGTAAATACAATTTTAATTTGATTCATTTCGTCCATTGTCAGAGCCAGAGTAACGCAGATTTATAAACCTTCGGGCAAATTGAATAATACACGTATTTATAAATAAAGACGATTTTTTTAATTTGGAAATCTGGTGGAACCAGAACAGATCATGAAGTTTCTTTCGTTCAAATAGCAGCTTGTGTGGAAATACATACATACAATCACGTCTTTTTCACTTTGGGGTAGGCAGATACTACTTCTTTCCATATGCTACGATCCTGACATACCTCCTTCGTTTCTTCCACTTTCATGAGCGCCTTCATACGTTCTCGCCGGTTATAGGTACTTCTGACTTGGCCTTTCTTAAAAACGTCTCCGATCTGATCGTGATACGTTCGCCTTGGTCAGCCTCTACCAACTGGCCCATTCACACCCGTCTCAAAAATCTGTTTCGTCAATATTTCTTCATCCATCCTCTCTAGATGTCCAAACCATCTAAGCATCCCTTTTTCTATCTTTGTCACTACATCTTCTACCACACCACAACATTGCATATTTGATACCATAGCACTATTTACAAAGTAAAAAGTGGTAGTTTTTACTTAACTTCCTTTAATTCAAAACACTCTTTACAATCTTGAACTTTATGACTTTAAAAAATAAATTGTATAATACACACTTTATTTCATAAAACTAGTTCCAATATTTAGGAAGCTATTATTAACAGACTTCACAAAAAAGGAGGAGGTTTTAAATTTGTCGGAACCTTTTTTTATAAATGTATGTTCACGATTACTCGATGATGATTGAACCGATTTGGATTTTATTTGTTTCAAAAGTTACCCTTCCCAGGTGGTCCCACTTAAATTTTAACGAAATTGCCCGAGCCATTTTTAACTGACCTCACAAAAAAGAGGAGGTTCTTAATTCGTTTGTATGTTTTTAGGGTTCCGTACCCAAAGGGTAAAACTGGACTCTATTACTAAGACTCCGCTGTCCGTCTGTCTGTCCGTCTGTCACCAGGCTGTATCTCATGAACCGTGATAGTTAGATAGTTGAAATTTTCACAGATGATGCATTTCTGTTGCCGCTATAACAACAAATACTAAAAACAGAATAAAGTTAAAAATAATAGATGGGGACCCCCATACAAGAAACGTGTTTTTTTCGGCATTTCACGCCATCTATGAACGATAAGTTAGGTAAACGTCTCATAGATGGCGTTATATTGAAATGTCGATCCCTAACACCTTTGTTAGACGTTAGATGGTGTTATAAGAAATAAAATGTTTATTAATTATTATTTTTTGCTGGCGAAAAATGATAGTGGTATTTTTTGCTCGATCTTATGAAACACTGTAGTGTGGTACGGATCCCTACTGGTGCAAGTCCGACTTGCACTTCGCCAGTTTATTTTTTTTGTGTGTATGTTACGCGATTACTCCGTCAATTGTGAAAGGATTCAAATGATTCTTTTTTTTAATGTATCAACATTTGAATTACGAACCATTTAATTATCTCGAGGACATACTACTAACTACTGGCACAGATTATATAATAGTTACTTCGTCTACGGCTACTTTGACTAGCGCGACATTTGAAGTCGGTTCTTTTAGTTTTTTAAACAATATTAAATTATTAATGACTCGCTTTCTTTGCGGCCCGCTGTACATGATCTGAAGTTTAGTGCTCTTAATTGAAGTATATATACCAACAGTAAAAGTAATGGCCTATTCTAGGAATATATACATCGATCTTTGTTCTTATTGAGACACAATTATAATTAGAAATTATTCTATCACCGTAAACTAAACAAACAAATTACAATTAGTTTTCAGCAATTAGTTTTATACAACAATGGTGCTAACTCCAATGTACGATAACTAAACGATAGCGTTAATATTTTTTTACCATTGCCACTCAAAATGAGCACTTTATTCATCGATAGCAGTGAATAAAACGCTCTTTTACTCACTCGGTGAATAAAAACATTTTGAATTTGGAACAAGCACGAAATACGAATTATGGTCAAAAAATAAATAAATCTTGCTGAATGTGCCTACTGGCTGGCTTAATGAAGGTATACCATAGAAGCTATATAATTAAATAAAAATAAAAATCCCGCCAATTTTGGTTAATCCTTTTTTGTTTTCACTATGGCTCTACACGATCAGTGTATTCAGCCAGATTCAAGTATTAAAATTGTTCAAGATTTTGTAAATTCATGTCATAATCTTGAGTCAAAGTCACGTTTCTGGCCAAGTTGAAGTCATATTCTAGTGCAAATCATACCCTTTACCCTTCCAACTTTACTGAAGATTTTCAGTGAGTTTTTGGTGAGAATACAACAAATAGAATATTTTTCAACGTTGTGCTGTTTTCCTACACTAGCACATATTCACCAGTACTAAATTATTCATCATCAGCCTATACTCGTCCTAGACTGGACATAGGCCTCTCCAATTTCACGCCACTGGGCGCGATCCTCGGCTACTGTCATCCAGCTCTTGTCAGCCACTTTACGGATATCATCGCTCCACCTGGTCTGAGGGCGTCGTACGTTACGTTTGCCGATTCGCGGTCTCCACTCAAGAACTCGTTTATCCCAGCGGTCGTTGGTTCTTTGGCTTATGTGGCCGGCCCATTGCCACTTCAGCTTGCTAATTCGGTGAGCTATATCGGTGACTTTGGTTCTCTGTCGGATCACCTCGTTACGAATTCGATCCTTCAGAGAAACTCCGAGCATAGCTCTTTCCATAGCACGCAGAGCGACCTTAAATTTGTGGACCAGTCCAACCGTGAGTGGTCGTTTAATGGTTAATAATCCACATTTCTTACACATTTATAATAAAATATGGTCAATATACTAAACACTATACTTCTATTTATTTTCTCGCAGTCAATGGTAAAAAGAAGATTACACGACTCGTGAATAAAAAATTTAATCTCGGTCCTTGTATCCCTTGCTCCGCTCAGGATTCTAATCTAGAATCCTTCGCTGCTCTCGGGATCCAACTTAGTCCCTCGAATTATATTGCCTTTTATTCACTTGTTGTATAATCTACTATTATCGTTCCATTCTAACTTTAATGAAGAGAAAGAGACAGCATTATTTTATAAGCCGTGAAATTTAAGTTAGTTTAGAGGCCCATCAGAATCGGCACCACTGTCTGAGCTACTCACTTAACGTATTCTGTATTTAAAATGTACTTTTAATATATTTAGCTGGCTGTAGTTTGAATATTTTAAGTGAGTTTACATTTTTATGTATGAGGGTATTTTGTTATATAGTTGAGATCCTTCTAATGTTATCATTTTTACCATAGTTAGTTTTGGTTTTAGGTAATACTATAAGACTAGCTCTGCGATTTCGGACGTTCCGTTTACTAATTTCTTTTAACTTTATGAATTTAATATTAGTGTGAATATTTCTGTTAAGTGTTTTTTTTATACCAAACTGGGTAGCACTTGATCACTATCTCACCGGATGTTAAGTGATGATGCAATCGATGATGGAACGTGCTTACCCAGAAGATACCTATTCACTCGCGATTTGAAGACCCCCATATTGTACTTAACCGGAAACACAGACTCAGGCAGGGTATTATTCCATTCCTTGGCAGTTCGTATGATGAACGAAGAAGCAAATTGCTTCGTTCGGGTGGATGATATATCCACCATAAATCGGTGGCGCCTTTTAGTGTCTCTGGATGTCCGATTATAAAATGGGGATGGTGGAATTAAATCATGCAGTTCCATTGCACATTCTCCGAAATGTATCCGATAGAAAACCGATAAGCAAGCGACTTTGCGGCGATGCGCGAGACTCTGGAGTCTCTTGCGATTTACAAATTAACATACTAGTACTACAATTTAGCGTGCTCACCTTATTCTGTGTTCACCATCTGTGATCACATCAACGTTTACCACCAAAAAAGATAGTGGTCAAACGCTAGCCTATAATATATAAAAAATAACAAACGAATCGCCTACAACCAATACCTTTTTGACTCGAACTTTTCAAACAAATGGAAAGCTAGAGTACCCCCGGGTGTAAAAGCGATACAAAAGGGTACTATTGCCGTCGTAGCCTTAGAACTTTCATATAAGTATGCTGCCATCCGTTCTGTGATAGCCTATTTTCCTCGAATATAAACACGACTTCGATATGACGAAACGGTGTAAAAAGACAATCTGGTTTTCGAGACGGGACCCCATTTTCTAAAGAGAGGTATGATAGATTTATGAGTAGAGCCGCCGCGCATTAAAATGTCTAAATGTAGGCCTTACACAAACGCGCTCGTTCATTACGCACGTTTGTTGTTTATTAAATTTAGCATGATTGTTATTGTTCATTTGTTTTTATTTCTTCATGGTGATATGAAGGAGAATTTCAAAAAACTTTTCAACTGACTTACCAAAAAGAAGGAGGTTCTCAATTCGTCTGTATGTTTTTTTTGTGTATGTTACGCTATTTCTCCGTCAATTGTGAACCGATTTGAATGATTATTCAATTGTTTTTATCGGTAGGGTTTGTTTTCGAAGTAGTCCGTCCCATTGTAATTTCATCGAGATCTGATTAGTATCTCCAGAGATATGACGATAAACGTCTCAAACTTGCTACTGAAATTGACCCGCGGGGCATGAAAGTCGTTTGTTTTAGTTTTGAAACTATCTTAATTATTGAAATTTCAAATCGTAAAAATCAACGACTACGATAAGTAGAGGTAGGGGCTCAGATAAATAAACCAACCTTGTATACTCAAAGGGTAGGTGTATCTAAGCCAGATTTAAGACCGGGATACAAGTTACCAGTTCAATTTCAGTAACTACCAAAAGTCAATAGTTGTAGCCTGTAGCACAACTAACTGTAGTGAAACTTAGGCTGCAACACCCTCTAAGTTTCAATGACTTACATGATAAAGTTACGGTATATTCCCATTACACCCCATCCTCTACCAGGTAATGAGGTTACCTATAGTATTTATGTATAGATTTTTGATTTTAGTTGCACATTCTCACTGGCCGTGCTACGATGTGCTACGAGATACTACAATGTCTACGATTACTACAGGGACTCTACGAATATGTTTCCCGTCTTGCGTAGGTCGTTGTCATATAATCAACTTAACTTTTTTAAGGCGTCAGCAGACTACTTTTATTGGTGAATGTTTAAAGTATACCAGTTAAAGAAACAAACAAAAATTAACATTTATGTAACAACAGAAATTACTATTTCGTATTGCTAAGGAGAACGGTAAATTGCACTGACATCCTCTCTCGCGCTTATGGTTTATTTTTAGGGTTCCGTACCTCAAAAGGTAAAAAAGGTAAAAAATATAAGATCACTTTCTTGTCCGTCTGTCTGTCTGTCTGTCTGTCTGTCTGTCTGTCTGTCTGTCTGTCCGTCTATCCGTGTGTCACCACTGATTATCTCAGGAACAGGTGGACCTAGCAAGTTGAAATTTATACCTGATACTGAAGTCTAGTCCCTATTGAGTGTATATAAACCAAGGTCTTGAGTCAACACAATAAAAAGATATGAGCAAATTTAGATTTTCGCGAAAAATTCGTAGTACAAAAATGTACCATAATTTTCAACTTTTCTTATTTTTCGGAATTTTTCCTTTACTTGTGCTGTAAGACCTAGCTTTTAACCAAAATTGACAATTCTAGGTCAACGGGAAGTACCCTATAGGTTTTAGGTCGAAAACCTATAGGGTAGTTCCCGTTGACCTAGAATCATAAAATTTGGCAAGAAGCAAGGTCTTACACCACAAATTAAGGAAAAAATACAAAACTAAAAAAAGTTGAAAATTAAAGGGTGTATATACATACATAGTTTACGCCAGTTAAGGTAGACCTCTGAGTTATATGAGCGCTGATACAATTTAGAAGACTAGCTTAATTGGTACATACCAACGTTGACACGGAAGCCTCGGTGGGCGAGTTCAACTCGACTTGGCCGGTTTTTATTTGATAGCATATAGGCTAGCGTTTGACAGTTATCTCAAGTCTTTGTAAGTGATGTCAAGGATGGTAGCACGTTAGGCCCAAAATGGGAACTAGCTCGCAATAATAACTGGGAGAAGTTAAGTATTAGTATTTGCATTAAGCATTTTCCTCGAATACCTAAGCCATTTGAACTCTTCAAAGGACAACAGAACTCTAAGGCTGTGCACTGATACTACGTTTTCAGTGGGATCAGCAAACTACGTAGTAAAAAGTAAAGTATACTTATTATATAGGTTTAGTTAAGTTCAAAAGGTTTTTGCTACCGATAGGTTAAAATAATTTTGCATTAAAATCACTTTTTAACCGATTTCACAAAAAGAGGAGTTTTTCAATTTATCGGAATATTTTTTAAATGTTTGTTCAGAGATTGCTTGAAGACGCCTGGATCGATTTAGAAAATTATTTTCTTATTTGAAAGGGCAAGCGGGACGGCTTGGGAAACAGCCTTTTAAATTTGAATTTTAATTTCATCGAGATGTGTTCAGTTTTTCCAGAGACATGGAGATAAACACCTCAAACTTGGTAAATGCTAGCGCGACGTTTGAAGTCGGTTCTTTCAGTTTTTTAACGATCTTAATTAAGGTCATCGCGGCTTCAATGAAACTTGAAGCATTCTGCATAGACGGCGTTGACATAACATTCGAACGGGGAATGCCTGTTGGCCGTACTACACATTGTACACAACATTTTGCACTTAAACCAGTATTAAGTACGGCTTTTATCTACGCTGGTAACTTCAATCGAGTCCAGTTTAATCTACACACACCTTTATAAACTATATAAACTATATATATATATAACTATAAACAGCCGGGGAACATAATCCCTGAACGTCGGTTCGTATACATTTGTGTATAACTTTTATTGTACGCATGAAATACTAATTTAAAAAGTACCGATGCCCGATCGCACCTGATGTTTTTAAAGATTTTGTTTTGGTTCGTTTTATAAATTATACGCATTCTGAATAATGGTAAATTACAATTAAGTTATTTTGCTTTTGAATTTTGGATGCCTTCTAAAGATTTTGAAGGTTATTAGAATTATTGCGTTAGGATTATTTTGAGGGCCCGGTGGCGTAAATGGGAGAACGGTCAGTTTTGATGACAGAGGTTTCTATCGAAAAATGTATGTGCGCTTTTTACAGTGGCCGTCCGGTGAAGGAAAAATATTGTTAAGACACCAACAACCCCCGCATGGTGGTAGGACACAATTTAATATCCGTCTGGCCAGCTACCACCCTCAAGTTAGAAAATCTGTCGCCAAACATCTAATGTGTTCCGGCAGCTATCCTAGAGAGCCAGTTCCCATTCTAGGCCTAGCGTGCTTACCATCTTCGACCGCATCATCACTTACCAACAGGTGAGATAGTGGTCAAACGCTAGCCTATAAGATATATATATATATAAATAAAAAAAGGATTGTGACGGAAGGTGTTTTAATTGAAACTTCGTATCACTTATTACATTGCCTCAAATTTTTTCGTCAATCTATCACATGTCGCGGCATGCATGTCGCCGGCGCTGATTGGTGGATGCGATCAGCGCTGTGATTGGCGGATGCTTCCGTAGTCATATTTGTAAACATCTAGGATGATCCATCATCCTAGGTAAACATGCTAATTTGTCATGTCAACTGCTGTCATGGTTAGCTATAGTCTGGCCATAACTCCTGTACACTCTCTGAGGTATGCGCGCGGCGAGACGGGGGGGACGCGCTCCGTCAGTCTAAGGCTTTTCTCTGGCTCCCACCTCGCCGCGCATACCTCAGAGAGTGTACAGCAGTTATGGCCAGACTATAGCTAGCCATGCCAGACTATATCTATAGCTATCATAACTACACATAAATAAAAGTTTCATTTGCATCGTGGTTTCTTAAAAACTACACTATTTTTATTTTTACTTTAAAACGGCCTATGATTGTGAGTGATAACCACTATCTCATCACTGATATTCATCCTTGCTAATAATACTATATTACTTATTATTCAGTCCATTATTACATTTAATTCAAAAATCTATTATTCATTTTCACACGCACTTAGACTAAAGTGGATAATGGCAGGCCACATAGCAAGACTACAAGACAATAGATGGGCCAAAAAGTTAACTACCTGGATGGGACCTATAGGTAAAAGGAAGCGAAGAAGACCACACACACGCTGGGAGGACGAGATCGTGCGTCTGGCTGGATCACGCTGGTTAGAGATAGCGAAAGACCGAGAAACATGGCACTCTCTGGAGGAGGTCTTCACCTCAGGGGTTCCCTAACCAAAACAAACAACCAAAACCATATTTTTTAATTAATTAATACTTATTGTAAAACTTGGGAAATATAAGGCTTTTTATTTTTTATTTTATTTATCGTGTCAAAGCTCACTATCTCTCGTAAGATTAAATTGTTAGCTACTGTAATTTTTGTTTTCTCTCCTTGTTATATTTATTTATATAGTACATGTATTATTATATTTCTTTGAAGTGTTTCACACTTTATATTTTTGTAAATTGTTAAACACAATCCAAAATTTCATCGTACCGACGGGACTTGAACCCGCAACCTCCGGAATAACATGTTCCGGTGCTTTGCCAATTAAGCCACGGTGCGAAGTATCGTTACGACGAAATTAGTGGATTGCATTTGTTAACCCAATTATGCATTGGTGGCGCCATCTATGACTACTTATTACGTAAGTTAATCATTCGGAAGAATACATTACAGTTTTCAAATCCGACGAGAGATGTTGCACTGCGTAAATCAAATATTATATTTCTTTGAAGTGTTTCACACTTTATATTTTTGTAAATTGTTAAACACAATCCAAAATTTCATCGTACCGACGGGACTTGAACCCGCAACCTCCGGAATAACATGTTCCGGTGCTTTGCCAATTAAGCCACGGTGCGAAGTATCGTTACGACGAAATTAGTGGATTGCATTTGTTAACCCAATTATGCATTGGTGGCGCCATCTATGACTACTTATTACGTAAGTTAATCATTCGGAAGAATACTACAGTTTTCAAATCCGACGAGAGATGTTGCACTGCGTAAATTAAATATTATGTTTCTTTGAAGTGTTTCACACTTTATATTTTTGTAAATTGTTAAACACAATCCAAAATTTCATCGTACCGACGGGACTTGACGAAATTGCGACGCGATGAAATTTTGGATTGTGTTTAACAATTTACAAAAATATAAAGTGTGAAACACTTCAAAGAAATATAATATTTGATTTACGCAGTGCAACATCTCTCGTCGGATTTGAAAACTGTAATGTATTCTTCCGAATGATTAACTTACGTAATAAGTAGTCATAGATGGCGCCACCAATGCATAATTGGGTTAACAAATGCAATCCACTAATTTCGTCGTAACGATACTTCGCACCGTGGCTTAATTGGCAAAGCACCGGAACATGTTATTCCGGAGGTTGCGGGTTCAAGTCCCGTCGGTACGATGAAATTTTGGATTGTGTTTAACAATTTACAAAAATATAAAGTGTGAAACACTTCAAAGAAATATAATATTTGATTTACGCAGTGCAACATCTCTCGTCGGATTTGAAAACTGTAATGTATTCTTCCGAATGATTAACTTACGTAATAAGTAGTCATAGATGGCGCCACCAATGCATAATTGGGTTAACAAATGCAATCCACTAATTTCGTCGTAACGATACTTCGCACCGTGGCTTAATTGGCAAAGCACCGGAACATGTTATTCCGGAGGTTGCGGGTTCAAGTCCCGTCGGTACGATGAAATTTTGGATTGTGTTTAACAATTTACAAAAATATAAAGTGTGAAACACTTCAAAGAAATATAATATTTGATTTACGCAGTGCAACATCTCTCGTCGGATTTGAAAACTGTAATGTATTCTTCCGAATGATTAACTTACGTAATAAGTAGTCATAGATGGCGCCACCAATGCATAATTGGGTTAACAAATGCAATCCACTAATTTCGTCGTAACGATACTTCGCACCGTGGCTTAATTGGCAAAGCACCGGAACATGTTATTCCGGAGGTTGCGGGTTCAAGTCCCGTCAGTACATGTATTGTTTATTGATAAATATATTATTTATGTATTATACCTATATTATATGTATTTGCAGTGTAGTGTTTATGTATTTACTTATTTAATTTAGTTTAGGTATTTAACGCCATGTTTACCCCGCCATGTTCATTAAACAAATCCTCATTAACCAAAGGTTGTCTGGAAGAGATCGCTCTCAGCAATAAGACCGTCTTTTGTAACAATTATTTGTGAATGTTTACTTAAGTTTTTTTAATATTTTCTGAATGGTGTTCAATAAAGAGTTATCTATCCTATTCTAATATTATAAATGCGAAAGTAACTCTGTATGTCTGTCTCACTTTCACGCCTAAACTACTAAACTGATTTAAGTGTAATTTGGTACACAGATAGTCTAGAGCCAGATAGTCCAGAGTCTTGAGAAAGGACAAAGGCTACTTTTTTTCTATTTTTTTTAAAATGCGAAACAAGGTTTGTTAGCGGTTGAAAGGGGAGATGAAAAGTTGTATGGAGCTAGAAGCTTAAAATTTATTATTAAGGCTGTTGATATGATATAAATAAATATGACATTGAAAGTTTGTAAAAGTTTTACCTTCAAGGGTGTAAAATAACAATAGGGAATAGGGGATGAAAGTTTGTGAAACTATGTAAGGTTTATGTTAATGTTTTATAAGTTTGCGACAAGAGACAAAATATTAGAGCTATCCTGACCTGATGTAGCATTTACGGAGTCAATACAAAATGTGAAACCGAAGTTAACTTGAGGAAGGGGAGGGCACCACGGTACGGCGCGGTGTAGGTGGGAAAATATACCTAAGTGTGTTTATCCGAACGGGCAGACAGACGACGCTAAAGTATTTATATGTATGTGTCTTATTTGTAAAATAATTGACCTAAATAATTAAAAACGCTACCCAAAGCACTATTCCACGCGAACGAAGTCGCGGGAACAGCTAGTTATTATATATGTGTTACTATTGCGTAGTCCCCATAAAATAAAGTGGGATCAATGACCTGTGTCTTTGATCGACAACTTTGAGTACAAACGGAGCCCTTACTGAGACTTCGCTTTCCATCCGTCTGTCTGTTAGAGGGCTTTACGTTTTCAATCGTTATATGTAAATAATTGACATTTTTAAATAGTATATTTGTTTCAGATTCCTGAGGTACATAAATAAAAATGTAATTGCTAATTCTATTTTAATATTAGTATTGTTTTTCAATAGTGGCTATTTGCATTATTGCTATAGCCATTATTGCTTTATTATTGTATATGGATCAGTATACAGCTATAGCATTGATTATACTATTGAAAAAAAATACTAAAAACAAAATAGAATTAGCAATTAAAGAGGATCCTCAGAAATAAAAAAATAGCAGTTCAATTCGTCCGAATTTCATTTTTTTAATGTACCTCAGGAATTTGTTATACGTGTTGATCAATTTGTACAATTTAATATTTTTTGTCAGCTAAGAAATAGCTGTAAGGCGGTGTCATCTAAATGTTATTAGTATCTTTTGGGGACCTACAAGAGCTATAGAGTGAAACGGCTTGGTAAACCAGCTGACTCAAATATATGTTATGTTGCACGTGCAGTTTGTACAGTTTGATGTTTTGTGCTACGATATAAATACACATATAATGTATCACAGATAAGCTATGTTTTAATGTTTAAGATAAGTTTAAAAACTATAACAACAGGTTGCCATACCCGAGTCAATTTCAGTAGCGAGTTTAAAACGTTTATCGTCATATCTCTATAGATGCTTATCAGATCTCGATGAAATTACAGTGGGATCATTTCAAAAATTTACCCTACCGATTAAAAAAGAAACATTCCAATCGGTTCACAATTTTAATCATAATAATCATTTATTCATTGCAAACACAGGTCATTGTGGTCTTATAAAATTAATTCGTGCAGCTGTATTTTACCAGACGGCGTGCAAATTTCAATATAAAAAAATCATTATTTAAATTAAAAATTAAAATCATACACACTCTAAGGGCCGATTTCACTAGTGAATATAAGCGCAATCAGGTCGACTTGAACTTGATTCACGTGTTTAACTGAAATTAAACCAGCAATTTGCATTTCACCACCACAAACCCAACGTGGTTACAGTTAAAACAAGTTCTAATTCTGAACTACCGATTTTGGGCGTTTAGCGCTCTTGATCCCTTTTACACTGGTTAGAGCCTGTCACTCATATTTTGCGCGTTCGTTTCCGTGTCCGTGCATGGCCTAACAAGCCGAGACGTCTTGTTATTTCGTTATTAAAATTTTTAATATTTTAATTCATTGAGCTACATTTTAAAATTTAAAGTTCACGATTCTGAACACAAAAATATATACCATGCACGGGCACGAAAATGAATTCTGTAATATGAATTTGTCAATTTGACAATGCCATAACAATCTAATACGACAGCTCTATGACGACATTTACGTTCCATTGTGCGTAATAGCATAAAATCTTGGTTTTGGTAAACGCGATCAAATGGAGCCTGTAAACCAAGATCAAGATCGACGTTTGAATACGTTTTAGTAGAACTTAGTTCAATAAATCTCGATTAGTATCATAAATGGTGAAATCAACCCTAAATATAAGTCGATAACGGAAATAAGATATAACATCAGATAAGACACATACAAACACATTAAAATATTGATAGATAAATAAAAAATGTCATAATATTCAATTTTATTTATACCTTATAATATGAAATGTCTGTTATTACGACGTTAGTTTCCTCTGAGAAATGATTTTCTAAAATTCACCCCTTAAGGAGATGAAACAGGGGTACAAAATTTGTAAGGAGAAACAAGATTATATAGTTTTTTTTATTCGTAACTTCACACAAGTGCTTCAGTAAATAAATAAGAAAATGCGTGTTTCAGACTTTTTCGAAATTCCACCCCTAAAAGGGTGAAGTGGGATTGCGCTGAAATTTTGCATGCAGATAGTTATTTTGACGTAAGTATCCACTAAGAAAAGATTTTTCAAAATTCACTCTTTAAGGGGATGAAACGGGGGTTTAAAGTTTGTATGAAGAAACAATATTAGATGTTTTATTCTATTCGAAACTTCACACAAGTGCTTCAGTAAATAAATAATAAAATTCATATTCCAGGCTTTTTCAAAATCCACCCCTAAAAGGGTGAAGTGGGGTAACAATGTCTGAAATCAATATTGTTTCGGATTGCGCTGAAATTTGGCATGCAGATAGTTACTCGTATTTGACGCAGGTATCCGGTAAGAAAGGATTTTTCAAAAATTAACTCTTTAAGGGGATGAAACGGGGGTTCAAAGTTTAAACTGATTTGGCTTTTACTTCTTTGATGTATTTTATGATAGAATGGTTTTTACAAAATAAAAGTTTTTGTAAATAAAAGAAGTCTTTAACGCGGGCGAAGCCGCGGGGAACTTCTAGTATATTATAAAGGCGAAAGTTTGCGTGTGTGTTTGTTACTTCTTCCCGCTATCACTACTCAATCGATTGCGCTAAAATTTGGTATGTAGATAGCCTAGACCCTGGAATAATACATAGGGTCCTTTTTATTCCGATATACCCACGGGAACGATGTGTACGCGGGTAAAACCAGGGAGCATAGCGAGTTTATTATTAAAATGATGTGTTACTTACCTCAACGATGTTCATGAGGTGTCTGATGTGGTCGGCTTCCGTGTGTATAAGTTCTTTGATAACCGCCTGTCTCGCCTCGTCGACCGGCGACAGTTCTGTGGACAAAACACTTGATAAATGACTACATTGGTAGAAGCATATATCGATGTTCCTTCTGACTTGCAACCAAAAAGCAACAAGGTGAAAATCTGCCACCATAACCCTCAAGGGTTGAAGTTTAGAGTCAGAGTATTCTACTTCTAGCGTGTACATCATCTTTGACCACATCATCGCTTACCACCAGGCGAGATACTGTTGAAACGCTAGCCTATAAGATATATAAACAATAAAGATGAATAAGTGAGCATATGAGGCTTTTATATATTTAGCAGTCAATAAATACTAATAAATTGAGACGTATTCCTGCGGGTTACACAAATAGTAAAACACACTAATCTTTCAGCCATTTAGTTCGAAGCCTCTTTGACTTATTTAGGTGGTTTCTATTCGAACCAGTGACTCTATACTGTTGTATTAAGGATCATATTTCAAAAGCATGTTTGAGTAAATTACGATGTGTAATAAAAATCCAAGTACTCTTATGTTTCCACTACAGGTATGGTTACAATGTAATAGGTTGTGTTAAACTAGTCTCTACAAATTGCTAGTTATTAGTTACTCGAAACCTCACTTGTTTAATTGGGACTTGGAACTAGACGCGTAATCAATTAATTGGGGATAGTAATAGTTTGATTCGAGACCTAAAATCAAATCCAAAGAGAATAAATTGTTTCCTAAGTTTCAGCGTTTTGATCAAGTATTTTCACCAAATGTTAGAAACTTTATACCTATGTTACAGCTGACTTACAACGAAAAAGTATCTTACTACCATCAAGGGGAAAATCTCCCGCCATAACCTTATGGTGTTTCTGCTGCACAGCCCTTGAGAGTCAGACCATTTTAGGCCTAGCGTGTTTGACATCTTCGAGCACATCATCGCTTACCGCGAGGCAAGATAGTGGTCAAACGCTAGTTTATGAGTGATTAAAAAAAACATATTGATTAAAAACTGACAAGATTGAAGTTAAGTAGAATACCTACTACACGTACGTTGTTCGCTCGCAAACAAGTGTTCAGTAAAATTTCAAGGCATGAGAATGAACACTTAGATTAGTAACCTACACTAGACTGGTTTAGTGCAGTGACGCGCATAATAATTTTATAATTAAATATTATTATTACTTTGAAGTTTTACACACTTTATATTTTTGTAAATTGTTAAACACAATCCAAAATTTCATCGTACCGACGGGACTTGAACCCGCAACCTCCGGAATAACATGTTCCGGTGCTTTGCCAATTAAGCCACGGTGCGAAGTATCGTTACGAAGAAATTAGTGAATTGCATTTGTTAACCCAATTATGCATTGGTGGCGCCATCTATGACTACTTACTACGTAAGTTAATCATTCGGAAGAAATCATTACAGTTTTCAAATCCGACGAGAGATGTTGCACTGCGTAAATTAAATATTATGTTTCTTTGAAGTGTTTCACACTTTATATTTTTGTAAATTGTTAAACACAATCCAAAATTTAATCGTACCGACGGGACTTGAACCCGCAACCTCCGGAATAACATGTTCCGGTGCTTTGCCAATTAAGCCACGGTGATTTCATAATTTGAGATTTAGGTGTTGAAGCAAAAATGTGTTTATTTCACGGTTACTACAAATTGGAAGCTGAATACACCTGGAGCGATATTAACTATTCCAGGTGTTTAAAACTTCATTAGCATAAAATAAATACTACCGAGAGCTATATAATGTAACGTTCTGTTTCGATTCCAGGTTCCAAATTTTACTTTATTTTGTATCTAAATAGTCTAGCGTTTGACCACTATCTTACCTATTGGTAAGTGATGATGTGGTCTAGAATGGTCGCACGCTAGGCCTAGAACGAAATCTGGCTCTCAAGGATAGCTGCCGGAATACATTCAATGTTTGGCGACAGATTTTCTTACTTGAGGGTGGTAGCTGGCCAGGCGGAGTGGCTAGCTAGTGTTGTACCACTATGCGAGGTTTCTCAACGATGTCTTTGCTTCACCGTAGGGTCAATGTAAAAACCACACATATTTTTTTGACAGAAAATTCCATTGGTGCACTGCGGGGATTGAACTCGAAACCTCTGGCGTCAAAGCCGACCATTCTCCCACTACACGACTGAAGAATTAAAGGTACGGACACACCGCAGCGCCCTGCGTGCGCGATCTAGGCGGTGATCAGATAGCGCAGTAGTATTTGTATCGACTGGTTAACACCAAACGCGATCAAAAAACAATTGAAATGTACTGAGATCGCGCCCGCAGATAGCAGGACGCCGCGGTTTGTCCGAATCTCTATGCATTAAAGGACTCAGTTAATGTATTGTAGAGTAGAATACAATAATTAGTTACTTTCTTTGACTACAACGTCATAATGGCGTCGAGGTAATAAAATTAGGTATTTTTTTAAGCGTAGCTTTCATATTTATTTTTTGACACAAAGTTAATAAATATTACTTCGAATTTTAGCCAGTGTCATAAAAATATCATCTTAAGAAATGTCTGCCTGCGACATGACAAGGATCTGCGGTGGAAATCTATGCATTGATATCGATGCTTGCTGTTATCAAAAATAGAAATAGAAAGAGACGCAATTAGACAATTATATAACTACGTCTCTTTTCATAACGACGATCTTTAAAGTTCAAGTTCAAAGCAGTAACTCAGTATGTAGGCAGTATTAATAAACGCACATACTATACACGTCAAACATTATACAATAAATCATAATTAATTATCATGTAAACATAGCAAAAGCATAATATAGGGCACTGAATTTAAAAAAAAACTAACGGGTCGCACTCCGGGAGTGCCGGCAGAAGAGAACACTTGAACATTAACGTTCTGCATTTGGTCTACTCTCCCTCCGTCTTACAAATTTCCGATCAGGTCACATGTCCTGACGCGAGCTTAACATTTTTTACCCATCCCAAAAAAAACGTTGTTACCGTCCCTTCGTCTTACGAATTTTCGATCAGGTCAAGTCTCACGCGAGGCCTTGACGTGAGATTAACATTTTTTTCTCATCCCAAAAATTCACAACGCCGCTAAAAAGTTTTTACTTCAAAATATGAGCAAAGTAATGAGCCATTCTAAAGTCATCCAATTGTCAACGTCAGACCACTAAAAATATTGAAGTGGTGTTGCCCATCGTATATTGCATGCACCTCTATGATTCAGCACTTCAGAGAATTTCGCTAGAAATCTACTCATATAAAGTGTACCGGCACTGATGTTTTGGGACTACGCAGTTAAAGGAGGTTCAGTGCTATCTGGTAAGGATAGACGGTAATGAGACGAGTCACTTGAAACGAATACTTTAGAGACTTTAGTTCAATGTTCATATAACACAATTATCTTAAACAAAATGGCTGACTCCGAACATCAAGACAGACTTGCTTAACTCGTATAAAAAAAGACACGGAAAACCGATTGGTGACATGTCTTAACTCGATGGGTCACTCAAAAACGGCTGAAGCTTTCTTAATTCAACAATTGTTTCATTTCTCCAATTCTACAATTTTACACCATCTAGAGATCACGAACATCTGGTGAGGTAATAGTCAATCACTTGTTTATTAACCCCTGGTCTGCCCCGACGCGGACACTGAGTCATAGTGTCGGAAAAATATCGCTAATCTCTGTAATTATATCCTGAGATTTTTGAAACACTAAGAAAAGAGCATATAAACAGATCAAAACAGTTGTGTTCCGCATTTACACGCTATCTATTAAAGTTATCTCATCGGTAGACATGCTTGTTTCAATCAATCCCACTGACCATGCTACGACGTCTATGAGTGCTACGCGTAGTGTGTATCCTCTACGAAAATGTATACTTGTTATCCCCACTCGTAGCACATCATTATTATCTTTATGGTTGTAGGACACTGTCTTGTCTTGTTTTTCCAGCTGGCCAGCTGCCACCCTCAAGTTAGAAAATCTGTTGCCAGACATCTAATGTATTCCGACAGGTGACCTTGAAAGCCAAATCGTCTATAAAACTAATGAACTAATTTCACATGCCACGAGATTAATTTTCCGTAGTAAACTTGAAGTATTTATCACCGCATCTCTGCCAGCACACAGCTCTTGAGATACCATAGTAAGCTTAGCGTGTTTACCATCGTTGACCAAATCATCGCTTACCACCAGGCGCGATAGTGGTCAAACACTAGCCCATCAGACATAAAAAAATTAACGACGAAAGTAGGTAATTAAATATGTTTGCACGGGCATGCACGTCTAAAGAGTGTCTAATGACATCAGTGCGTCCTACCTCTGATGACATACGGAGCCGAGACGTGGACACTCACAGAAGATCGACTGGGCCACCAATTTAAAGTCGCTCAGCCAACTATTTAGAGAGCTATGCTCGATGTTTCTCTACGAGATCGAATCCGGAACGAAGTAATTCGCCAGAGAACTAAAGTGATCGACATAGCTCAACGGTTTAGCAAACAGAAGTAGCAGTTGGCTGGTCATATCTGCCGCAGGACTGATAACCATTCGGGGTACACTTGTCCTAAAGTGGAGATCGCCAAACGTAGCGTAAGACGTCCTGTGACCAGGCGGGGTGACGATATACGCAAAGCGGTTGGCAGTGATTGGAAAAGAAGAGCCGAAGATCGGTCTTAGTGGCGTATCTTGGGAGAGGCCTACGTCCAGCAGTGGACTGACACTGGCCGATTATGATGATGATGATGATGCATGGGCATGCCAATTTGCAACATAAGTTCAGCTATACTAATTTTACGTATATATGTATGTACTTACATGATGTGTTTTTTTTTTAATTTGAGATTCAGGTATATCTACTTATAGAAACTCGTTTATTATTTTAACAGAATACAGCAGTACGCGGTTTTGTTTAAACAACCTTAAGACAAATATTTTGTTTCTTTGAAGTGTTTTCACTTTATATTTTTGTAAATTCACAAAAACCTTAAAACAATCCTAAGCAACTAAGGTACCTACGTAATAAAAGAAAAAACCAAATAATTTTCTTATTTAGTTTCGCAATAGGTAAACTACAAAGCGATAGACTAAAGTTTTTATGTGAGTCATAAAATAGATTCTAGGGTTCTTTAACCCCTCTTTATTGCAATCAATACTCAAAAGGAAATGCAGTACTAAGCCGCCTGCCTGATTGAAATCTAAACATATTTTATTCAAACTAATCGGGGGATCGATATAATGAAGCTTATAGTCAAGTACTTATTTTCTATCCCCCCACGCCAAGAAAAAGGAGTGTTATCAGTTAGACGTGTGAGTCTGTGGCATCGTATCGCCCAAACACCCCTTCTTATTCGTGCCCTTCTTTTTCGTCGGGGGTTAAAAACGTGTTATATTCGTTTTTATATACGATAACTTTAGAATTGCGTCGAATCGAATAACCATTGAATTCATTCTATCATATCTCATCAAAAAAGATAAAATGACAAGACAAGCCCCATAGAGTTTCTTGGTGTTTCTTCTCTGATGGGAAGTATTTCCGAAACACCGGTAGATTCAACAGCCATTCAGTTTTCCCCTTTTGTCCGCAGATTTTCTTTCTAGGCTTGCCATTTTTATTTTTATTTAAACAATATTATGCAGCTGACAGACGGACTATCAGTTCCATTTGGATCATGATATGTACTGTGATCGGTATGCGTTTCTCTATGTTGTGTTTCACTATTTCACTTTTTTATTTTTTTTATATAAAAATTGTCTGAAGTACTGAAACACACACTTACATGTATGGTTGGTTTTAACCAATTTTATTTTTTTTAAATATTCTGACGTAAACGATTGGATGACAGCTGAATGGTTCATTACTTTTTTTTTCTAATTCAAAGCGTTAAATTCTGCTTTTGCTATGTTTACTTGATAATTGGTTATGATTTATTTTATGATTTATGATTTTGACGTGTATATGTGCGTATATTTATACTGCCTACATACTGAATAAATGCTTTGATTCTTGATTCTTCTTGATTCATTGATAATTTTGGTATACAGCATTCACCTTAACTTGTAAGATTTATTATAAAAGAATGCTAGGTCATACCCGAGACTTTATTCACCTTATAGGTACTACAAAGTATCTCCTTGTTAGGTAAAAAACAGACAGAGTGAAAGAGTGACAAAGTTACAAACTTTTTATATTATTAGTAAAATTACGAGTAGTATAATATTAGTATGGATTAATGTGTAATATCTTAAATATGACGTATATATTATACAGAATATAAGTAAGTAGCATTGAGTGACGACTTTGTCTGTTGGATCTCAACTCGCGTGTGGAGCTCGCGTGCCTTTAATCTGTTTCTGTTTTCACTGACACAATAATGTTAAATGTGCTGTGATCGGTTTTAAAGTAAACAAAGATGTCATGATACCACTGGTAAGTCATACTATTGTTTATTCTGTGATACTGGCTATAATAACTGGCTTCGTTAGTGGTAGGACTTCTGCTAGTCCACATGGGGATTTTGCCAATTAATTTTCAGCCGTGAAATAGGAATGGTTTTTGGTTGAAATGGCAAGGTGTCCAGTGAAATTACAAGGCATGTGAGACTCAATATCTTTATGTCTCAAGGTAACAGGCGCAGTGTAGTGACATGCAAAATTCTGGCAGTCCCGAATTTGCATACCGCTGTATCTGTAATAGGTAATCAAGGTTCAAACCGTACAATGCCCTAATAAGATTTTTGAAGAAAATTAGCTCCGGTATAAGTATATATGTCAGCATACTTATTACGAAAAATTAAACACCACAATTTTTTGGATAAAAATTGTCTAAAGTACTGAAACATGCGCTGGGTTGCGGGTGCACGTAATAGTACGGTTGGCAACCCTACATTAATCAGGGGAATTCAATATTTGTTTTAAGAGTGACGTTTGACGTCTAGATGAAAGCTGAATGGCTCAATACCTTTGTTTTTTTGTAAATTCAAAGCAATAAGTAATGATTCTGTTATATGCATAATAATAATGATTGAATATGATCTACTTAATGTAATTTGACGTGTGTAAGTGCAAATTTTTAATTTGCCCATATACTGAATAAATGCTTTGACTTTTGACTTTTTGACTAAATCATCGCTTACTACAAGGCGAGATAGTGATAGAAACGTATATTAAATTTAAAAAATTAAACGGTTTTTCGACTTCGATTGAAAAATTATATTTGTTATGACTCTGATTTTCACGAGATAAGTTTTTTTTAAAGAAAATCTCTAATATTAATAAATTAAGATCGTTTAAAAAACTAAAGGAACCGACTTCAAACGTCGCGCTAGTCAAAATAGCCAGTAGAAGTAGTGACTATTACATAATCTGTGCCATTAGTGCGTAGTGTTGATATATTAAAAACGGCTCAGCCGATTTTGTTGAAATTTAAATGGGACCATCTGGGAAGGATATTCTTTGAATAATAATTTTCCAAATCGGTTCAGGCATCATCGAGTAATCAGTCGGTGAACATACATAAAAAAAAGGTTCCGACGATTTGAGAACCTCCTCATTTTTTGTAAAGTCAGTTAATAAATTATGTCTATCTGAGCAATTGCAAAACGAACCAAAAAACCAAAAAATCTTAACCAGAGTCCAAATTTACCTAGCTGTCAAAGAGACATTTCATAGACAATATTTCATAATTGTATTAATGGACAAAAATTTATTTACAAAATGCGTCCGGCAATTGATCACCTGGACTCAGTTTTATAATGACCCGTAATGAATAAAAGGTAATAAAGTAAATGGAAGGCGCGACTGAACTCATTTCTAAATCAATTTCCTTTTGACTTCTCGACGTTATTTATGCCTGCGGTTTATCATCAGGTACTTATACATACTTGGAACCGTCGACCGCATCGTCATTTGCCATCTGGTGATTTTATTGACAGAATATTTAGTAATTAAATAGCACTGTGACGCTTAAAACACAGTTTAGTGTAATAGAAATTTACGTAACTTTTGTGATAAGAATACTTTTATACTAAATACAAAATTTTGAATAACTCCCGACGATCTATGTATAATCTGGTTCAAATTGATCTAAATAAAACTGGCCAAGTGCGAGTCAGACTTTTGTCGCACACGGAGGGTTCCGAATTTCCGAAGTCCGAACCCCACGAACTTCTAACACCAACTTAGTAAATATTAACTCAAAGGTAATGAATATAATTAAATATCTGGAACTTCTGGAAGACCGAGTGTTCGTTCGACTAACTTTTGAATTGAAGCTCTTATTACTAAAATTGAAGATATATTATTTCATACTGTATAACTACATGTGTATAATCAATTCTAAACTAAGGAAACAAATCGACCGAGGCCCACAAATTTAACAAATGAAACGCTTGCGCGTGCTAATTTTTCCTGTGCTGCCATCTAGCTGCGTCAAGGTGAACTAATTTCGTATCGTATCCTATCGTAAAAAGCACGTTTTTTGTTTTAAACCCTTTAATTTTTAACTTTGTTTTGTTCTTAGTATTTGCTGTTATAGCGGCAATAGAAATACATCATCTGTGAAAATTTCAACCGTCTAACTATCACGGTTCATGAGATACAGCCTGGTGACAGACAGACAGACAGCCAGACAGACGGACAGCGGAGTCTCAGTAATAGGGTTCCGTTGGTACCCTTTGGGTTCGGAACCCTAAAAATTATCAATGTGTAGCAACAATAAACATAGGCATATGCAACAAATGATCAATGATTTTCTACCCTCACCTCTGGCCTGGACGCTTTAGTCATGTTTCGAGAACCTGGAGCGTTATAATAGGGCGTCATACAATATTGAGGCTGGAAACTAAATCAATTGTTAGAAGCTTGATTGCTAGAGGCTGCAGAGAGAATTAACGGTTTAACGGAATTGAGTTCTATGTAACCGGATATTGTGCTTGTGCATCCCATCATAGACAATGTGCCTGTATAACCTGCCTGTAATTATTATAGTACATTCTATAGATGCATGGGATATATTTAGACAGCACTTGATACGACAATCATTGTTGGTCGTCTCCAACAAACAGTCTTTGCACCGATTACAACCAATAAATGTGACACAATTATACGAATATTAATCAAATACGTTTTTTGTAGCTAAACAGCTATAGTGTGCGGCCCGGCAGAGATACCCAAATTGTTCTATGCGGCCCGTGGTCATAAAAGTGTGACAACACTGTTTTATAGGGTTAATGTTATTCTAAAGTGTGTTTGATTACAGTTGTGGCGTAGCCTGCAGCTGCATCTGAAACATAAATTAATTTATAAAACATAAATACAGATAAGAATAATAAATAAATATATAGTAAATATATATAATACTTACATGTCAGCTGGCGCTGCGGCTATATGTAAACCTGTCCTGCAGGCCGAGAACAATAGGCCCGGCCGGTGCGCTGAGATAAGAAACCACGCGGCCGCCGGCTTCGTCGGAATGCACTCGCCGCAGCACCAGTCTGCAAAGCCTACCACGCGAAGCGCACGCCGCCCGTACTCTCGATATTTAATCTCGTATTCACGTATTTTAACCATATTGTATTTTAATCTCATTGTCGAAATTTCATTGTCTATTCGTATCGTGTTTCGTCCTTTCATTTGTAATAGTAAATTCATTTTAATAAACATTTTTAATCATTGGTGATATTTCATGTATTATGTTTCTTTGAAGTGTTTCACACTTTATATTTTTGTAAATTGTTAAACACAATCCAAAATTTCATCGTACCGACGGGACTTGAACCCGCAACCTCCGGAATAACATGTTCCGGTGCTTTGCCAATTAAGCCACGGTGCGAAGTATCGTTACACCGAAATTAGTGGATTGCATTTGTTTACCCAAATATTCATTGGTGGCGCCATCTATGACTACTTATTACGTAAGTTAATCATTCGGAAGAAATCATTATAGTTTTCTAATCCGACGAGAGATGTTGCACTGCGTAAATCAAATATTATGTTTCTTTGAAGTGTTTCACACTTTATATTTTTGTCAATTGTTAAACACAATCCAAAATTTCATCGTACCGACGGGACTTGAACCCGCAAATTTCGTCGTAACGATACTTCGCACCGTGGCTTAATTGGCAAAGCACCGGAACATGTTATTCCGGAGAACGATGAAATTTTGGATTGTGTTTAACAATTTACAAAAATATAAAGTGTGAAACACTTCAAAGAAACATAATATTTGATTTACGCAGTGCAACATCTCTCGTCGGATTAGAAAACTATAATGATTTCTTCCGAATGATTAACTTACGTAATAAGTAGTCATAGATGGCGCCACCAATGAATATTTGGGTAAACAAATGCAATCCACTAATTTCGTCGTAACGATACTTCGCACCGTGGCTTAATTGGCAAAGCACCGGAACATGTTATTCCGGAGGTTGCGGGTTCAAGTCCCGTCGGTACGATGAAATTTTGGATTGTGTTTAACAATTTACAAAGATATTTCATGTGTTTGACCTCATTTCAACATCTACAGCGACATTTCAATATGAGACTATCGTTGCCAGTGTCTTGTCATTTTACTAATCGCGCATTAGAAGAGTATCTAAGAATCTTGCTATTTTTTTTTTTTACTTGACCAAGTGTTCTCCATTGTCTCAATGGTATGAATATAAATGAATCTGAAATCTGACACCATAGGACATTTTCGCCATCGTCACCAGTTCTCAGCATTGTTCACGCGAACACTTTCAGCATATTAACTTGTTTAATCCAAAGTTATGCACGAAGTGGAATTTTGCCTTGAAGTGTTGAAAAAGGACCTATATTCCGACGACATTGGCAGCGATAACCAGCTAGCCTAGAATATTATTGCATTAACATCGCCTGCTCACGAGGTGTTTGTGAAGCGCTACAGCCATCGGCAATACTTGGACTTTTATTTTTACCGCTTTCTAGGTTAAGGGTTTGTTGTTGAGCGTGTGCGGGCCACAAAGTGAAACAAAGTACCAGATGTGTTATTCCAGTCAAAGTCAAAAGTCAAAGCATTTATTCAGTATATGAGCAAATTAAAAATTTGCACTTATACACGGCAAATAACATTAAATAGATAATATCAATAATAGTTCTTCTAAATAAAACAAACAACAACACAAAAGTATTGAGCCATTCAGCTTTCACCTACACACCGAACGTCATAATGTCATAATCACCGAATGTTTAATGTTCCTGATTAATGTAGGGTTGCCAACCGAACTATTACGTGCACCCCCAACCCAGTGCATGTTTCAGTACTTCAGACAATTTTTATCTAAAAATTGAAATAATTATTGAATGATATAATGCAAGTGAATTAATGAAACACAATACATAAATAAAACGCAAACTAATCGCAGTACAAATCATATTTCGAATGGAACTGATTTTCCGTTTATCAGGGTCTAGGCTATCTACATACCAAATTTCAGCGCAATCGGTTGAGTAGTTTTAGCGTGAAGAAGTTACAAACATACACACAAAATTTCGCCTTCATAATGATTAGTGCGATATACATAATATTGCTCAAACGCTATTGGTTAGTGGCAATGTGGTCGAGGATGATAGCACGCTAGGCCTGGTTCTTGCGAACAGCAGTCGGAACGTACAATCGCCTTCATTTGTCCGTATCCACCTTAAGGAATAATTTCCTGTGCACTCTTATTGAATTGGCATCTCGCTTCTGTCTATGTTGACATTGTTGACCAATGACAAGAAGGGACAAAGCTAGGGACAAAGCCAAAAATTATGTTTGGTTTTTGGTTTTGGCTCTTCTGATTGGTTAGAAAAATAATCGAAACTTGCAACCGAAAATGTTTTGAAACTGGATACGCACAACTGTACGCGATGGTACCTTTAGATGTTTGGCGATAGATTTTCTTTTATTTTAATTAAAGGGAACAATTAATGCGACTGGAAACTTGATTGTCTCATTGTTTAGGCGTAATACAAAGACCCTTCTTTTGCGTGGGCGGTAATGTAATTATCTTTCTGTATTGGTGTTTTGGACAGCGTATTCGCTTTAAAAGGGGTTTAATTGGTTGACAATATTGTGGTCAGAGTATTTTGCGGGGAAATAATAAAATCTTAAATGATTATTGGCCTTGCCCGCGTTTAATTTTATGTATAAGCCTTCTTATAGAATCACTCTATCTGTTGATGAAAACCGTACCAATATCCGTTGCGTAGTTCAAAAGATCTGAGCGTACAGACGGCGGGATGCCACTTTTTTTAATACGCTTTTATTAGCTTCAGACGTATGTATGTTTGTATGTTAGTATGTAACGGAATCTTTGAACATGATTTTAACCCCCTTCAAAACGTCGGATTAACTCGAAATTTGGCATACTTATTAAGGACCGATGACAATAAATAAATTAAAAAAAAAATTAAAAAAAAAGAATTAGAAAAAATAAATTCGACTAAAAAATGAAAAATAAATAATAGTTTAAAAAAACTAAAAAAATACGCATTTATAGAAAATCCAACTAAAAAATAGAAAATAAATTTTAATAAATTTGAATTAAAAATAGTGTAAGAAAAAATGATTTTATTGTAAAAAAAGCGTGGGGTGCTTTTCAGGATATTATCAAAATAACCCTTCTAGTCATATCTGTTCATAAAATATTTGGAACTATTGATACCATGCACCCCACGCTTTTTTTTAACAATAAAATCATTTTTTCTTACACTATTTTTAATTCAAATTTATTAAAATTTATTTTTTATTTTTTAGTTGGATTTTCTATAAAAGCGTATTTTTTTAGTTTTTTATAACTATTATTTATTTATACTATGTAAAGTAAGTAAAGATGATTATTTTGCGTTCCATACGGACTATATTTGGATATCTTAAATTCATGTGATACATTCAGTGAAAAAAGTATCGGGAATGGATGATTTTTTAATGTTTGCAAACTCAATTTTTTTGATTTATTTTTGTTGTTTGACTGGCACAACTGTTTTTCAGTTTGGCGCGGATTTTGAGTTGCATCTGTCGTTTAGATTAAATACAGTGCTGTTTTTAGTTAGATCATATCTAGTGTGTATTGCGAATTTCATAATGCACTCAAAAAAATCGAACAAAGAGATTGTGCATCGCCAATGTAATTTCGGAGACACTGAAAATAGGTAATAATAATAGAACTGAAAATAGGGCTTACGGTGAATCGCCATTATCAAAAACACATGCTTATGAGTACTTGGAACGAATTTGAACCAAACTACTCGTTACTAAGTTTGAACCGAAACCAAATTAAAACTGGCCAATTGCAAGTCGGACTCGCACTCGTAAGGTTCCGTAACATAGTAGAGTATTCTATGATTTTTTGCAACCAAAAAATAAACTTGAATTTTCATAGTGTTTGTATGAAAAACAAAGTTATATTTGCGGTCGCTATATCTCAAAAACTGCTGACTGTATCGCGTTCAAAACAATTTTCGATGAAAGTTTTTATTGATTTCTACGGAATATATTTTTTCTAGATTTTTAACTCTCTTACTTTAAAAGTTAGAGGGGGAGGGGGGCACATTTTATCACTTCAGACGCGCTTATCTTTCATACGATTGACTTTGAGAAAAAATAATTTTAGAAACCTCTATGTCATGACCTATCCACAGACACACCACACGTATAGGTTTGAAGAAAACAAATTTTTTTTGTTTTAGTTCCATGTATGGGATGCCCCCTCTTAAAGATTTATAATTTTTATTTTTGTATAAAAATCAGAAAGCGGTTCACAGAATACATCTACATATCAAGTTTCAATTCTGTACTTTTAATAGTTTCAGAATAAAATGGCTGTGACATACGGATGGACAGACAGACAGACAAACATAACGAATCTATAAGGGTTCCGTCTTTTGCCATTCGGCTACGGAACCCTAAAAACCACGCCAAAGTTCATCAAAAGTCAAAGTTATGTTGACTGTTTTCTTTGACTATCGCGGTGTTGTGCACTCGGATTTTTTACCGGAAGGTCAAACGGTATTTAAAGTATATTATTTGAGCGTTATGCGGTGTTTAAGACAGCAAACTTGAATACTCGAGACGATAAGGGCCAGATTTATGCAAACAACATTTTTGGATTTAGCACCACGATAAAGCGCCTTCGCACAAGGCCAACATTATGAACGATTTTTGACTAAAAACTCAATAAATACCATTGAGCAACCACCTCATTCACCAAATATGGCTGCAGCCGACTTCGTTCTTTTTCCTAAACTCAAATTACCACTTCGTGGCACCCGTTTTCATTCGGTAGAAGACATAAAGAAGAGTTCGCGACGATAACTAAACTCAACTCCGGAAAAAAATTTAGAAAAAAGGGTTTAAATTTTTTTTTGACCACTGGATTATTTGTTGGCGTAAGTGTATCGTTTCAGAAGGAGCATACTTTGAAGGCGATAAAATAAATTTGAATGAGTAACTAACATTTTGTGAATTATTGATCTTTTCGCGATACTTTTTTGACAGAGTATTTTACGATATTGTGATTGTATTTATAAAAGGCCAACGTTACTGACTGACTGATTGATACATTAGTCAGTCAGTAGTCACACAGCTCATAAGACTGAACGGATTGCGCTGAAATGTGGCATGCAGATAGTTATAGTTACCCGCTAACCAAAATTCAACCCTTAAGGGGATGAAACGTAGGCTTAAAGTTTGTATGGAGAAACAAGATTAGATAGTTTTTTTCGTTCAAAAATTCACACATGTACTTCCGTAAATAATTAGTGAATAGATGTTACAGGCTTTTTCAAAATTCCACCCCTAAGAGGTTGAAATAGGGTAACAAAGTCTGAAAGTCAATATATTGTTTTTGATTGCACTGAAATTTGGCATGCAGATAGTTATTATGACTTAGGTATCTGCTACGAAAGGATTTTACAAATTGACCCCTTAAGGGGATGAAACGGTGTACATACAAGTACTTTTGTAAGCAAATAAGTAAATACGTGTTTCAGGCTTCTTTGAAATTTCACCCCTAAGAGGTTACCGTCTTAGGCGTGGAATTTCGAATGGGATAATAAAGTCTGAAAATCGATATGGTTTTTCGGATTTTATAAAAATGAATGTCTATTTCCCTTGGTCACGCCATAACTTGAAAACGGGTGGAGCGATTTGGCTAATTCTTTTTTGAAGTGTTTTTTGATGATAGAAAGATTTTTACGTAAAAAAAGTTTTAAGTAAATGAAAGAAATGTTTAATGTGGGCGAAGCCGTGGGGCACTTCTAATTAGCAACTAAGTGTGTAATGTTGCTGGCAATATGTATATATAGCATTCTATTCATGATATAAAATACTAGTGTTATGATAATATATTAAAGGACGTGTAAAAAAGACTTCATATTTATTTCTCAGAGAACAGAGAAGTGTCACACAAAATTCTGATTTATATAGATACTGCTGTTATAGTCTGACTTCATGGTTTACAATCGAGAAAATTCTTCAAATCACAAGTGAACAGGTATCTTCTAGGTAAGCATGCTACTTTGTTGATCTCATCGTGACTTAATATCAGATGATGATGGTTACATATTATTCCAACAACACTAAACATCAAACACGTCACTCATAAAAACTTTTGTAATTCTAAACATTCGGCTAAGACTAATGTTACCTTTTGTATTATTATGTTTGAAGTCCCAGTGGTGTAGTAGGAGAATGGTCGGCTTTGATGCCGGAGGTACCAAGTTCAATCCCCACCGTGCAATAATGGATTTTTATAATTAAAAATGTATGTGCGCTTATTAAATTGGCCCTCCGGTGAAGATAAAACATCGTCGAAAAACCCCAACCCCCGCATGGTGGTCGGACACTGTCTAGTGTCCGCCTGGCTAGCTACCACCCTCAAGTTAGAAAATATGTCGCCAAAACATCTAATGTGTTTGGGCAGCTATCCTTGAAAGCCAGTTTCCATTCTAAGCCTAGCGTGCTACCATCCTCGACCGCATCATCACTTACCAACAGGTCAGATTGTGGTCAGACGCTAGCGGATAATGATATAAAATAATTAAGAAAATGTACGACAGTTTCAAAGTGTATTGAAACAAAGGCAAATTGTCATTAACTATTTATAAACATTTTGATGGTTTGAAACCGTTATCGAACTATCAAAATGTTATTAAATATTTATCTTGGAGTCAATAAACTTAATTAAGATTGGCATTAAATGCGAAAGACGATATAATACATTAATATTTATACTGATTTCTAAAATATAAAATAATTTTGAAGAAAATACCGATTGTTTTCATCTACGAATTGAATATTTTATTTATATATATATAATTAATATATAATATTAATATAATAGATTTTCATGATTTTAAAACTTTAGATATAAACAATTTAAGATCGTTTAAAAAAAAAAATAAACGACTTCAAACGTCTCGCTAATCACAGTTGCCAGTAGACGTAGTAACTATTATATAATCTGTGCCAGTAGTTAGTAGTATGTCGTCGAGATAAATAAATGCATCGTAATACAAATGTTGATATAATAAAAACGGCTAGGCCAATTTCGTTAAAATTTAAATGGGACCACCTGGGAAGGGTGGGTACCGTTCCCAGGTCCAGGCATCTTCGAGGAATCGGTGAAAATACATTAAAAAAAAGATTTCGACGAATCGCGAACCTCCTCCTTTTTTGTGAAGTCGGTTAATAAGCTCACATAACATATAAATAAAATCATAGAACCTCCAAAAATAAAAAAATATGTATTTGTACCTACATGATCGTTATATTTAATACCAATATAATACTTGACAAAATATTGGTACCCGTATCGTCCTAATAACTCAGAATGAGACCGTCGTGGTAAACGTAATTGAGCAGGCAATCTATTAGAGATCTCAAAGACAGACCCCCCCCCTTCCCTCCTTGAAACTGAACAAACAACCTTTAAGCTGCGATACCGGCAGTTTGAATGTACACAGCTGTTTACTGAGGAAGGAATTACATGGAGCGATAGACATAATGTATATAAAAGTATCAAAAAGGATTATAGCCATCATTATGTATACCAAGATCGAACTAATATCATCATGATCATCAGAGACGGTGGGCCTCTCCCAAGATACACCACTGCCCGATCTTTGGCTCATTGGGAGGGATATGCCCTAATCGCCACGCTGGGCAAGCGGGTTGGCGATCGCAGGACGTAGCTCCTCGCACCGGTGACGCTGCTGCCCGTCACCGGCCTGTAGTATTTAGCTACGCCTTAATTTGAAATGGTTATACCACCATTTGTCGGTCGCCAGAGCCTCGTTCGTTGGTCAGCAGGATGCACCACGTGCAGGTGAGGTTGGATGGGAGCACTTTGATGGTATATGTGCTCCCTTGCATCCCTGTGTGCTCCCTTACATCATATTATCTATAATATCCTTTAAACAAAAAAAACTTTAAAAATACCAAATGCCGGTCGAGTAATTTTTACAGACTTCAAAAAGGAGTTACTCGATTCGTCTCTAAGTATGTTTTTAACCGACTTCACAAAAAAGGAGGAGGTTCTCAATTCGTCTGTATGTTTTTTTTAAATTTTTTTTATTCATTTTATTTCTGTATGTATGTTCACCGTTGTCTATGTCATTTGTGAACGGATTTAAAAAAATATTTTTTTATATTTTATGTTTATATTATATACTTGTTTATTATGTATTATACATAATAAACAAGTATATATTCACAATTATATATTCACAATTTTTTGGATAAAAATTGTCTGAAGTACTGAAACATGCACTAGGTTGCGGGTGCACGTAATAGTACGGTTGGCAACCCTACATTAATCAGGGGAATTAAACATGTGTTTTAAGTGTGACGTTCGACGTCTAGATGAAAGCTGAATGGCTCAATACCATTGTTTTTTTTTTGTAAATTCAAAGCAATAAGTTATGATTCTGTTATATCTATAATATTTTTTATCGAATATGATCTATTTAATGTACTTTGACGTGTGTAAGTGCAAATTTTTAATTTGCCCATATACTGAATAAATGCTTAACTTTAAAGGAAAATTATAGCGGTTAAGATAACTCTATTAGTTTAGCAGAAATAGTCGTTGAACTTGGGTGTTGGATAATTTAGTACCAAATACAAAATCCTTAGAAAAAATCCTTTAAAGTGACAAAGACGGAGTACCTTGTTGCTTGTTTATAACGGGTAAAGACTTGCATAGAATAACAGGCTACTACGGAACCCTACACTGCGCGTGGCCTGACACGCACTTGGCCAGTTATTATTGATTATAATTACTTGTAATTAATGTTATATGTATGTCACTAGTGATCAACAGTTTTTATTTAATTAATCAAGCAAAAATTGAATACTTGAAATAAATGATTTAATAATAATTTATTTTGTTAAGCTATTTGTACACACAGGTTGGAAAAAAATTATGGAACACCTAGGTACATCAAACACTGAAGATATTAAATTTTACTGAGAGGACACATATGAACTTTAAGTGAGGTTGCCTGGAAAACATCGCAATTCGCGATAAAGCCGCCCATTGTAACACAATAAATAACATGTATACTACTATACTATATCTTATTAACTGAGCGAACGTACCGAGCGAATCGTCTCAGATTCGAGTAGGCCAAAAATGCTTTTGTCCGGATGTTTGTCTCTCTGTTCTCGCCTACAAGTCGCATATTTCAACCAATTTGGACGAAAATGGCACACGAGTTCCTTGATTTATTTAAGATTTTTTTCCCATCACGTTTTTTTTGACGCGGGTGAAATCGCTGGGCACTGTTAGTACATTCATATTTTAGCAAAACCGTTAAAGCAGTAAGTACATAGCCAAACAAATGTAGAATCACTTCGTAACTACAATGGCTATGAACGAACGCTTCTTAAGAATTAAATTGACGGGGTCGCATCGTTTAACTTACCATGGCTTTCTGTATACAGGTGTGTAGTCTTACGTTACAAAAGTTATGGCGCCATAGGCACTTCTTATCTCAAACGTTCAGCGGTTCAATCATCAGGCCAGGCGGAACATTTGGAACACATTTTTACATGCAAAGTGGGGAAACGCGGCAAACGGAGGTGATAAAGTTAAAAGATAATTTTCTTATACTCTCGCAGTGTGAATGTTCCGAGGCGAGTATTATTTTTGTGCTATATTTGTGTTTCGGTTTGCATATGTTCCAGTAACATTATGATACGTTTTACAAATACTTTTGTATTATTATTCCTATATTTATTTTAATCTTAACTGTAGGTTTTTTTTACAGTACAATATTATAAAATGAAATAAAATAAAATGTATTAAAATATAAAATTAGGGACCGTGTATGAAGTTCAAAGTAGACTTTATACTTACCTACATTGTCGTCACTACATCAAACATTTCTAAGAAATAATAATAATAAGCATTTCCAACAAATATTTTTTAAAATAGGCTACAACGATAACTACTTGTAAAAATGTATGAATAAAACTTTGGATTTTCGCAATATTTTTCTCAATAACCTATCACAAAAGTTTTTGTACCTCTGCTAGTCGGCCTGTGGCAGTACCACCATTTTTCCAATTCATTCGGACGAAAAATAGGATTGTATTTCGGTTGAAATGGCAAAGTGTCCAAAATTTAAAATCACCCCCTACTAATTTGTATGTGTATAATTGTTCATTGAGACCATTCCGATGAGCTTAAACATGACATCTCAGAGGAGGAGTTGAGAGTAATCTGCAGATTCAAGGAGATGTCTCAGCATTACGTCAAGTTTACCATATTCTTGCAATACCATTGAAGTAACAGGATACTGAATTTCAAATTAATACATTTAATTTGACTATAGTAAACTACGCTTAACAGACGGCAGCAGAGTGGCGGGTAAATAGTGCGCAGAAGCGCCATTTTGATTTTTTTGACGTCCGCGGTCAAAGTTACATAAATTGCGTAGCCAAAAATGAAGCTAAAAATATTTTAACGGCAGAACAGATTTTCATAAAACAAAGCTATGAACACTCCCGATGAAGACGCTTAGCAAATTACAAGCCATCCTGCTCCTTTATAGTACAGCAAAGTGTAAACGTGTTCAATAAATAAATGTATGGTGAGCGATATCGTTGTGCTATAACAAACTATATGCAATGCGCCTAACAGTCCCACTATTTGTTTGTTAGCTAATCACGCCTAAACGGACGATCCGATCTTACTGAAATTTAACAAGGAGATACTTTATAGCATAAGGATGAACATAGGCTACTTTTTGTGAAAATAAAATCATAATTTTTACACAACACACACACAACTTAACGAACTCAGATCACACAAATGTTGATTGACTTAGCTTTACAGTAATAAAATTCTTGGTGTAGGTACGTGAACGAAGTTGCGGGTATCAGGTAGTGGTTTATAAATAATGTTCGTATGAATAAGTTTTTTGAAGTAGGCATTTTAACATAGGTAGAAAAATTTAAGTAAAACAATAGAAAATTTTGAGTTTGAGGCGTTTTGAGACTGTGTCAGAATTTATATCTAATGGAATTATCTTTCAAGAGGGTGAGACGTGCTTTTGAAAAGTATTAAAAAATCTAATAAAGTAACGGTTTAGTACAAAAGTCAATAACGTTGTGTTCGACTATTATCTGTGATTTTAAGATTCTGTAATAAAAAATTAAATAAGTAAAAAAGTGTCATTTGATTTAGTAATGTTTATCCTGATATATTGATGTGCGTGCAAGTATAGAAAGGTAAGTGAAAACAATAAGTACTAAACGAATGGATCGATTTGGCTCTCAAGGGCTGAGGGGCCGTCGGAACACCGTAAGGTTATGGCGGCAGATTTTCTTCTTGATAGTGGTAAGCTATTTTTTGGTAGCAAATAAGGCGGAACATAGACATAACATGCTCATACCGCCTCTAGAAAACCCGTGCTACGATTTGATCCGACGACAACTCGCTTAGTAGTCAAGCCCTCTCTCACGCTCTCTCTCTCGGAGCCTTGAACCGTAATTATCATAGTTTAACATCAACAAATGGATAGGAACAAAATTACTCATCATTGTGATCTTTCAATTCAAAGCAATGAAAACATTTGCAGATTTTTTTAAATAATTCAAATTTTATTTACTCTTTAAATATAATAAATATATTATATTACTCTTTATATATACATTTGTATGAATTTAAAATTACCTAACTAAACAAACAAATAAACATAAACAAAAACAATAAAAATAATTGTAGTGTATCAAACCACTACCAGTAGGTAAAGTTCCCAAAATGCTGGTTGTATTACCTCGTTGAATGGCGATGCTTAGTCTCTTATTGCTTTATTTAAACTACAATTGATATGTATATTTGATAATTTTTGACTTGTTTCAGTTTATATAATTTTATAATGCATACACAAGATGCTGATCTAATTACTCGTATCCTGCTATGCGCATTATCACTTTCGAGATAGTGGTCAAACGCTAGCTATAAGATATTAAAAAAGTTAATCTTGCTTGATATACCTAATGATAAAAGCATACGTACAGTACTGACATAATTAATATAGCTTAAAAACTAAAACAACCGACTTCAATGCCCCGCGAGTCAATTTCAGTAGCAAGTTTAAGACATTTATCGACATATCTCTGGAAATACTTATCAGATTTCGATGAAATTACAATGAGACTACCTCAAAAACGTACCCTACCGATAACAAAAGGAATCATTCGAATCGGTTCAGAATTGACGGAGTAATCACGAAAAATAAAACACAGACGAATTGAGAACCTCCTTTGTTTTTGGAAGTCGGTAGAAAATACTCCTAAATAAAGTTTTTGGACTAGGTGTACGTGGAATCACTCATGAATGGTTCACATCGTAATTTAATATATAGACAACAATTCGTGAAAATAGACAGTGATAATTATCTATTTCCACGAATGGTTTCCTATTTTTACCCGACTTCAAAAAAAGGAGGATGTTTCTCAATTCGACCGTTTTTTTTTTTTTTTTTGTTTTTTTTTTTATGTTTGTTCGGGGATAACTTCGTCGTTTATGCACCGATTTTGATAATTCTTTTTTTGTTCGAAAGGAGATATCCCAAGTGTGGTACCATGGTAATTTTATCGAGGTCTGATAAGTATCTCCAGAGATATTGAGATAAACATCTCAAAATTGGTACTGAAAATGAACATTGAAGTCGGTTCTTTTTTAGTTTTTAAACGATATTATTGAGGTACGATGTGAACCATTCATGAGTGATTCCACGTATGAAACGGGAACAATCACGATAACAAAATCAGAATACGTTGAAATGATTAACTCCGTACGTGGAGGAAGTGTTCTCGGCTGTATCCTGTTCCTAATTTGTATTAATGATCTTCCAAAAATATTAATGAATTATTATAATTATCCTGTATTATTTTGGCGAACGATATTTCTATTTTGACTTCTTGTTATAATATTTGTCTGTCTCCGAAACTAATAATCAGATCTTTACAATATATATACATATATTTTTATATATGTATATATACATGTAATATATATAATGTAATATATATACATATATTTTTATATATGTATATATATTTTTTTATTGGTGTTCGCGGATAACTTCGTCGTTTATGAACCGATTTAGATGATTATTTTTTTTATAATCCATCCAATTTATATCCCAAGGGTAGTACCATAGTAATTTTATCGAAACTTTATAAGTATCTTCAGAGATATGGAGATAAACATCTCAAACTTGGTACTGAAAATTAATAGCGCGGCATTTGAAGTCGGTACTTTTAGTTGTTTAATCGATCTTAAATTATTATTTTAGAAGGATTGAGCAAATATTTTAAGAAGTATAGCTTTTTGTGACTGACCTACTTTCATTGCAGCCTAGTGTAGATTAATACTCTTCAGTTTTAGCTTATATAAACCGGCTTTACAATCTTGATACAGTTCAGTGGTCAGCCAAATTTCAACGTTCAAGCGTATCTGAAGATCAGGTCACGTGGCATGAACTTATCTATTAAAAAGCCATTCGCTTGTTTTCATTTTAATTTTTATTATACTAGGGGCCAGTTTCACCGATCCCTGATAAAATTTCAGATGTTATCTGACAGAATCAGGCGACGCCATATAAAAACCGTCAAAATGTGCCAAATAAGTTCTAATAAGGCTATCAGCAACTGGCCCTTAACAATTTAACATTTCAAGGTCTCTGCTATATAGGTCAATAAACGCTGCTTGACATATAAATCCCGTTAGATAATCGCGACGTGAAGAGCTCTCGAATCGCCCGATTGCCTTACCCTTCTATTGTAAGCACATTCTGTAAAAGTTACACTTTTAAAAATGTCGATACTAAATATTTGTTTCTTTGTCGTGAAGGTTTATCGTAGTAGTTTAATGGTATATTACGATACGTGTGACTTAAGTTGTCTATTATGGCACGGCGTGAATACGTGTGACTTAAGTAGTCTATTATTGAATAGACAACTTATGTCACTCGTATCGTAATATACTAATAGCTGTCAGTGTGACATAAACCCGCACTTTTCGGTTACGCTACGCTTTTCCGTTTTCGTTCCATGAAAATGAGTAGCGCGGCATTTAAAATCCGCTATTTTAGTCTTCAAACGATCTTAAATTATTATATTACTCATCATATGAAGCATATTTCGACTAAATATTAAATTGAATAGAACCCCAGAACTTGAAATTCTATTGGCAGTATATATATATTCTATCTCCAGAGATATCGAGTGCAACAAGTCTTAACGCCAACTAGATATGACTAGCGCGGAAACCCAGTTTGGAAAAGATAATAAAAGATAAAAGAAAAGATATGGAGATAAACACCTTAAATTTGGTACTGAAAATTAATGGTGCGGCATTGAAGTCGGTTGTTTTAGTTTTTTAAACGATCTTATCATGTTTCAAAGTAGAAGTAAGTCATGGTATTGGATAATTCCCGTTTGTCTTCCCCTTCCCGTCTTGTCCCTTAATCTGTCCCTTAAAGTGGACAAACAGGAAAAAAAGCTCGAAATGAATATGGCCCCCTTTAAAGTCATTAACTAAAAAAAATAATGCTTATTGTTGATGCCGTGTTGGATACCGAATGCAGCTTAATTAACCCATTTAAATTTTTTGTATTTAAATTACAATCCATATAGTGTTAGCTGTTGTTCGCGGCTTTATCTGTAATCCGATTAATGGGATTCTAAAAGTTTTTTGAGGGCACAGTGGTGTAGTAAGAGAATGGGCGGCTTTGACGCCAGAGGTACCGAGTTCAATCCCCGCCGTGCACCAATGGATTATTATAACGAAAAATGTATGTGCGCTTTTCAAAGTGGCCTTTCGGTAAAGAAAAACATCATTAAGAAACTCCCAATCCCCAAATGGTGGTAGGACACGATCTACCACGCTAAAGTTAGAAAATCTGTCGCCAAACATCTAATGTGTTCCGGCAGCGATCCTTGAGTGCCAGTTCCCATTCTAGGCCTAGCGTGCTACCATCCTCGACCGTATCATCACTTACACATACACAGGTGAGATAGTGATCAAACGCTAGCCTATATGATACATAAAAAAAACTTGTTAAAACTACGTCTAATGTTTTAATTAATGTTTACCACAGATAATATTCTAATTAAATCGTTGCCTTTGTTTCAAGTAACGCAAAGTTACTAGCTGAATGTCGGTCTAACCACGGCTTATATTTTGATACTGTGCTTCATATCTAGTGCTCCGAGCCTCAGGTGTGGTTTTAATTTCCGAAGCGAGGTAATTAATTTGCAACACGTTATCAGATATTGGCAATACAAACGATTTTATAATTTACAGTCGTATTTACATGTCTGGAAAATTGAGTAGCTCAACTGAATTTCAAAATATTATTATATATTTCGCACATTTCTCGGGTCGTATAAGCCCGGTCTTTTGGAGGGCATTGATGAAGCCGAAGCCAACATCAAGAGGCCCTTTACAATGTTCACTTATTACTATTATTTGTGGATGGATGGACATGAGAAACTATATTATAAAAAGATGGTATTATGAGACTATTGAGTGAGATTATTAATGTCCGATTGCTGGTCTATGGGATGAGGTTACGGCACCCGCCAATTATGCCTCATTACAAAATATTAAGACGGGTGGTGACTTGCCGTCCACTGAATGGGCTCCCCATAAAGGCTGACCGTTATATTATTATATATATATATATATATATATATACACATTCTCGGGTCATAACTGCCCAGTCCGTTATTAGGCATTGCCGGAGCCGAAGCCAACGACAAGAGACCCTTTACAAGATTTGCTTCGATACAGTTTGTGGATGGAGAGATGTAAAACTATAAAAAGTTGGTGAATTAATTTATCATGGCTATGGATTTGTGCTGCTTGATGTCTGATGTCTGGTCTATGGGATGAGGTACCACCCACCCGCACCCGCCAATCATGCCTCCTTACAAATTATTAAGGCGGATGGTGACTTGCTATACTATGTAATCAGTAGGGTTCATTCACGAAATGCTCCCATTGTAATTTCATCGAGATCTAATAAGTATCTCCAGAGATATAAACGTCTCAAACTTTTTACTAAGACTAACTCGCGGGGCATGGAAGTCGGTTGTTTTAGTATATAAACTATTTTAATTATTGGTAGCAATTGGTGTCAGCTGGCTTAAAATGGTAGATACAATTTGATTTCCATGCCATCATTTTGGGATTAAAACTGGTGGCATTGCGCACAATGAGGTTGATGTTTATACTGTTTAAAAACCTGTCTGAAAAGGCACTTACTTTTCCAATCATAATGTTCTTCAAGGTTGTCCTGATTCTCAGCCCAAAGCAGGTAAGCAAGTGCATCGTCCGGCACAGTCCTGATTTGGTACCCGACCAGCGAAGGAACACCAGCCCTCGTAAACTCGGCGAGGCAGATCGAGAGCTCGTTGTTTCCCTGTTGAATAACAAACTCATGACAAACTTGGTCCACTTTTATATTGTCCAATGTCTGCTAATGCGTAGGCGTAACGATCGAGAAGTGAGTTCGATCCTTACCCATTGCACTATTGACGTGAACCCACTTCAGACACAAGCATATTTTAGCTTAGTTGGAGGGGTTAACAAGACTAACTGGTAATGTGCAACGAACATTGCTATCATCCGACTCACCCTGAGCCCCCCTGACCTCAAAACATCGACGTCATGTCTTTGCCTCAAAACCAGCGTCTCTTTTCTTTTTTTTTTAACTAAACTGCTATATGTAATGTTAACGCCTTTATTAAAGGGCAGTACGGAACCCTACGGCAAGGTCGGCTAAATACGACGAAACAACGTCACACAGCGTATTGCACTCATAAAATCGTATCAGTCACGCTGCCTCCTACGTTCATTTGATGTTGTATACATATACAAGATCGTCCCATGGCTTTACTGGAGTTTCGATTTGAGGTTACCTATCAATGCTTTGTAATTCTTATAAACAGCAATACATTATAATGTATTGCTTTAGCCCTTACAATGTATGGCCTAAAATTAATAGGTTACGCGATATTTTGAAATTAGCAAGTTTTGGAAAAATACCCAATTTTGGAGGTTTTAAACAAAATTAAAAAAAATTGGCTGATTAAATGTTGTTCAATATTTTTTTTATTTTGTTAAAAACCTTTTATTTTTCCAAAAATTGCTAATTGACAAATATCTCGTAAACTATTAGTTTTCGGCCATACATTGTGGGGGCTAAATATGTCACATTTTAGCCTCCCTATCTCCTCCTGCCAGGAATACGTCGAATTACCAATAACCCTGTGTATATATATATATATATTTATATATATATATAATCCAAAGTCCCGACTGACTGATACATAAACGCACAGCCCAAACCACTGGACCTAGATGCATGCAATTTGGAGGGTGTGTTTTTTGTAAAGTGCAGGCATCCACTAAGAAATAGTTTTGAAATTCCACCCCTAAGAGGATAAAATGGAGGGTTGAACTTTCTATGAAACTTTTTATTCTCTGGGTCAATTGTATCGAGAATTGGTACACAAACTCTTTTATTAAAATTACGAGTTACGTGTATCACACATCAAAAATCATCCCCCACAAATTTGTCTGACTGACTGTCTCGGTACTCGGTACTCGTCAATTAAAATTTTGTGATACGTGTATCACAGTTTTTCCAAAATCATCCCATACGCGTTTGTCTGACTAATATATCAATGCTCTACCTAAACCGCTGGTTCTATGGCCATGCAATTTGGGAGGTGTGTTCTTTGTGAAGTGTAGGTATCCACTAATGGGTTTATCAAAATTAAACCCCTAAGACGTTTCTTTACCTACAATTTGCAATAAATAGATACAAAATCACAAATTTATTTTGCAAAAATAAAACATTAGCAAAAAAAACTACATAATTACTGTCTACCCCTAAGCTAGCAAATCAACAAATATTATATTTTATTGTAATAACTGTCAAGTAGCCAATTACAACACACAAGCGGTTAAGTAAATAATAAACAGTTTTTCTAACCACAACCGAATTCATGCGAAACAAAACGCCGGAAGTTGTGCAAGTAGCTACATCATTGTAAAGTGGCTAAGGATAACCGGAAGCTCGAAGCTAGCCGTTGCAAAATGGGGCTACTGTTTACCATAAGTAGGGATTACACATTATGTTCTCTTTTATTATAAAAAAGGTGAAGTACCTAAGAGATTGGGCGGGCTTTCTCGGTATATAAAAAACAAACTGATTTATTTCTACCTTCGTTACGAAATATTTTTATGTAAGGAGAGTGCGTTTGGCGAAAGCGCTCGCCTGGGGCCTAATTCAGCATGACCATTTTAAAGTCTTAAAGTGCCGCGTTACAATATCTCCACGTTATTCGCATCAAAGGTATTCTCTATGCCAATATCAAGTTTGGTAAACGCATGTCATAATAATATCGTGAGGTAAGATGGCGTATAGCGCGCGCGTTTTGATTTTTGAAGTAAAATTGACAGTGACAAGTAACAGTGTGGAATTTAACCAAAAAGCGCGCGTAAAACGGCATGCGCGGTGCACCATAATATATACACCAAAACATTTACAATTTTCATTATTGGCGACTGTTTGTTGAACAAGTTATACAAGGATTCCCAACATTACATTTACAATAAGATGGACTAAGGGTAGGTTCTACTATTTACAAAAATAGCTTAAATTATGTGAGTTGGTAAAATTCATATTAAATAGTAAGAAAAGTAAAGAAGTACCTTGGTACTTCTTTACAAAAATAAATTTCATTAAAAAAATATTTATAATTTATTTAATGTTTTTTAGTTTTTAAATTCAACTACAGATTTGCTATTGAAGTTTTATTGCTGGTAAATCGACCTAATATTAAGATAAGACAGAAAAATAAAGAAATGTATGAAACCGCAAAATTACCGATGGAACCGGAAGTAAGGTTTATGAACGAATGGCGTGGAATCGAAAACTGGACAAAGAAAACATATTGTTTGGCATACAGAATACCATTTTTCAATAATGTGCCGTGGCGCGTTTAAGGAACACGTTTACGTTTAGAGCACGTCACAACATCACACGTTTTAGGAAAGTTAATTATCTCATTGGTCATACTGAATAAGGGCCCTGATGGTAAACGATGATGAATGCGTCTAACAGACATCAGGGCATGCAATACTCTGCCATGATTTAGTTATTTAAGTACATAACCTTTTGAAAACCAGCACTGAGTGACCAAGTATTGCGACATTTTTGCCATATTTTCACAATAATCATATTTCGATTAGGTTCGAATTATAATGTTACTAGCTGTGCCCGCGACTTCGTCCGCGTGGAATAGTCTCTTTGGGTAGCATTAACTAATAAGACACATACGTATCCCAACTACACCGCGCTGTACCACGCCACGCTAATCCCCCCTTCCCTCCTCTCCTCACATACCCTCCCCTCCCCTTCTCCTTCCACTCAGTTCCACATCCCCTCCCCTCCAGCTTTTCTCCCCTCCTTTACCCACCCCCTCACATCCCCCTACCCTCCCCCTCAACTCCCCCTACCCTACCCCCCTCTTCCACTCCCCTCTCACAAACTTTGAATGTCACATTTATTTATATCGAAACCACAGCCAAAAAAAATAAGTTTCAAGCTTTTAGCTTTAAAAATGACGATACTTCCATACAACTTTTCATCCCCATTCATCATTTCATCATCATTCAACCCCTTACAACCCACTTTATGCATTAAAAAGTATGCCTATCTCCTTTCTCAGGCTCTAGAATATCTGTGTACCAAATTTCATTTAAATCGGTTCAGTAGTTTTGGCATGAAAGCCAAACAAACAGACAGACATAGTTACTTTCGCATTTATAATATTAGTAAGGATAAATAAAATCCAGAGATGGCGCTAGCGTAGATTTTAGTAGCTCTCCTTTAAATATTGCCTAAATGTATGAGATCCTGCATCGCGCAAACGATATTTTCCGCGACATTGAAACCGATGCACTTGCTTCGTGATTAGACAGACATCTCAAAAGTTAAGCTCGTTTAAAAACGTTTTCTCGTTATAATATTACTCTGGATGTAGTAGTGTCGAACTGAATCTGCAAACGTCCGGACGTGATTTTTTAGTTGTAACTAATAAGTATTACCCAACATGAGATATTTTAAACCCACCAAATAATTGGTCAGGATTCCCCGAAACTCCCCGATTTTTGTCATTCCTCGCGCTGTCCCCGCGCTAACTCTCAATTCCCCGCAAATCGGGGATTTTCCCCGCGATTTGCAGCGCGTCCTCACTACACGAATTTGTGCTCGGCTCGTGCTCCGCTCCTGTTCGGCTCGTCTAGCGTAGACCCACCTTAACATAAGTACGAATAATTTACGTTGTCAATTTCAAAATGCCCTGCCATGCCGTCCACCAATGTGCGCCCAGGCTTTTATTTATTCCACTAGAAATTTGCCCTTCAAACCAAAAAGTATGACTATACGATTTAATGACCGATAAAGGTTAACTTGACGTCTCTGCCGTATAACTCGAAGGACAGGTTACATTTTGTGTAAACATTACAGACATGCAATTTTGTCTTTTTAACCCCCGACGCAAAAAGAAGGGGTATTATACATTTGACGTGTGTATCTGTGTATCTTTGTATTTGTGTGTCTGTCTGTAGCAACGTAGCGCCCAAACGGATGAACCGATTTTTATTAATTTTTTTTGCGAGTGTTCTTACCTTTTGATTTTGGTCTCAATAAATACATTATACATAGATGAGTCTGGGGTGGTCCGTGGTTTTAACTTTTGAATTACCTTACCAAGTTTTTAAAATGTATACTAATATTATGAAGATATTATTTGTATGTATGTTTGTAATGGATACACTAATAATTTAAGATCGCTTACAAAACTAAAATAAAACTGGCCAAGTGCGAGTCAGACTTTTGTCCCGCACACGGAGGGTTCCGAATTTCCGCAGTCCAAACGCCACGAACTTCTATAACACCAGTCACCAACTAAGTAAAAATTAACACAAGGGTAATTAATATAATTAGCTCTTAAAGTACTAAAAGTGAAGATATATTATTCAATGCTGTACACTACTTTTATTTTTTTATTTTTTATTTTAGCAAATAAACCTTAACTTAGTAAACAAATCGACCGAGTTCGACGCCCACAAATTTAACAAATGAAACGCTTGCGCATGCAAATTTTTCCTGTGCTGCCATCTAGCAGCGTCGATGTGAATTAATTTCGTATCGTATCGTATCGTAAAAAACACGTTTTTTGTTTTAAACCCTTTCATTTTTAACTTTGTTCTGTTCTTAGTATTTGTTGTTATAGCGGCAACAGAAATACATCATCTGTAAAAATTTCAACCATCTAACTATCACGGTTTATGAGATACAGCCTGGTGACAGACGGACAGACGGACAGACAGACAGACAGACAGACAGACAGACAGACAGACAGACAGACAGACAGACAGACAGACAGACAGACAGACAGACAGACAGACAGACAGACAGACAGAAAGACAGACAGACAGACAGACAGACAGACAGACAGACAGACAGACAGACAGACAGACAGACAGACAGACAGACGGACAGCGGAGTCTCAGTAATAGGGTTCCGTTGGTACCCTTTGGGTTCGGAACCCTAAAAACCGACTGCAAATGCCGCGCTTGTCATTTTTCAGTAGTAAGTTTGAGGTGTTTATCTCCATATCTCTGGAGATACTTATCACATCTCGATGAAATACAATGAGACTTACTTGAAAATATGCCCTACAAATTAATAAAAGAATAATTGGAATCAGTTTCGAGTAATCGCGTAACATACATAAAATAAGCTGGCCAAGTGCAAGTCGGACTCGCACTCGTAGGGTTCCGTACCACACTACAGTATTTTATAAGATCGAGCAAAAAATAACACTATCATTTTTCGCCAGCAAAAAATAATAATTAATAAACATTTTATTTCTTATAACGCCATCTAACGTCTAACAAAGGTGTTAGGGATCGACATTTTAATTTAACGCCATCTATGGGACGTTTACCAAACTAAGCGTACAAAGATGGCGTAAAATGCCGAAAAAAACACGTTTCTTGTATGGGGACCCCCTATTATTTTTAACTTTATTCTGTTTTTAGTATTTGTTGTTATAGCGGCAACAGAAATACATCATGTGTGAAAATTTCGACTGTCCAACTATCACGGTTCATGAGATACAGCCTGGTGACAGACGGACAGACAGACAGACAGACAGACAGACGGACAGCGGAGTCTTAGTAATAGGGTCCCGTTTTACCCTTTGGGTACGGAACCCTAAAAAAACATACAAACCAATTGAGAACCTCCTCCTTCTTGGATGTCGGTTGAAATGATGGACATAGTAATGACAACATTATATTTAGAGTATCTGCCCTGCACAAACTACACGTGGTAAATCCATGATATGTCAAGGTTTGATAACAGACAAAGTTGTGGTACCACCCTAGATGGACTAGCAGTAGTCCTAAAACAACAACAAAGATACAGCCTCTACCGCTGCACAGGAAATGGCATGCCGTGCTATAACTTTATACCATCGAAGTTTTATCTATAGATAGAACAATAAAAGCAATCAAATATAGGAAAGCATATCCATGTTATTCTACCTTTCAGTGAATGAAGTATACTTAGCTTTGTATGTATATACTTATTTAATACTTTGCTTTCTTTAGGCGAATCAAGAGCTCTTACAAAGTTATTTAATATCGAGGGTACGGAACCGGCGATCTCAACAGCCTCCTCCCGTGCGCGTTGTTTGAATACCTACCTATTTTAGCATCTGCGTAAACATTTACTGAGCTGAGTGATGCTTTTGCTTTTGGTGCACTTCTCTTTAAGATAAGAGGGAAATCTAAATAAAAAAGTTTTAATGTATCCATTCGTCGTTAACAGACTTTTCTATGAGAGTAGGATTTATGGTTTAAATTCAGTAGGTACAAATGTAGCCACATATATTAACACCAATATTATATATGGACAGATATATATGGGAGGAGGGGGGCACAAATTCAGGAGTCGTCATTTCATACATAACTTCGCATTTTTTACTGAATGCCAATTCCCAGTGGTGTAGTGGAAGAATGGCTGGCTTTGACGCCAGAGGTACCGAGTTCAATCCCCGCCGTGCTGCAATGGATTTTTTATCGAAAAAAATATGTTCGCTTTTCACGGTGGCCCTCCGGTGAAGGAACAACATCGTTAAGAAACCCCCAAACCTGCATGGTGGTAAGACACTATCTAGTATCCGCCTGGCCAGCTACCACCCTACAGTTAAAAAATCTATCGCCAAAAATCTAATGTGTTCCCACAGAAATCCTTAAGAGCCAGCCATCCTCGACCGCATAATCACTTTCCAACAGGTGAAATAGTGGTCAAACGCTAGCCTAAATGACATTAAAAACAATTACAAAAAAAATAACCGGCCAAGTGCGTGTCGGGCCACGCAGTTGTACACGCAGTGTAAGGTTCCGTAGTAGCCCGTTATTCAACAAGCAACTAGGTACTTCGTCTTTGTCTCTTTAAAGTATTTATTCTTAGGATTTTGTATTTGGTACAAAATTATCCAACACCCAAGTTCAACGACAATTACTGCTAAACTAATAAAGTTATCTTCACCGCTATAGTTTTCCTTTAAAGTTCATGAGATGCACTATTATCACGAATTTTTCCAGATTTTTTAAGCCCGCAGTTTAGTTTTTAGTGGGGGGGGGGGGGGGGGGGGACGACGCCCTACTGGAACGAAAATTGCACTTTAAAGTTTAATATTTCGTAAATGGAGCATTCAATTGAAAAATAGTATTAGCAACGTCGAAAAAAAAAATCATCCCACATCTCTTCTCACCCTAAAGAAAAATATACTTTTCAAAATTTTATTTCACCACTTTGTCGGCGTAATTTATACACATACCCCTACAAAATTGTAGCTTTCTAGCATTAACGGTCTCTTAGCAAAACCTCGGACAGACAGACAGACGGACATGACGAAACTATAAGGGTTCCTTGTCAGAACTACGGAACCCTAAAAAATCAAAGAGTTGGTCACCGTAGTACATTAATTAAGTCGGCGATGACGTCACCCACTGAATTCGTATCGAATCAAATCGCATTTCACCCGACCTTGACTTCCTACTAAAAGGCTACAGAGTAAGCAAGGGGTCAGAAGGTTAGTAAAGTTTGGATGAATGTCGATAACTGCTTACCTCCTATTACACGAACAAATATGTTTATTTTATTGAGGTTAGTTAAGTTTTATTACGTTTAAGTATGGATTTACAATATAAAGATATCGTGCACAACAGATGATTTTACAAATTAAATTTAATCCGTATACTCTAAACATAAGGTTGTAATTGCTATGTACTCATCAAAACGGGTTCAACGAAAGGAACCTAGATGGGAGTGTGTCCTTGTCTAACAACATGCAGTGCTTTTAATATGTGTGCTATATTTTATGTTTAGTATGTATGTTGTCCATACAAAACAAAGGGACAAACTCCGTTCAAGGTCGGTCTATTTTGGGCCGGTAGTGCACCGTCCTCATATAAAACATCTTTGCGTTTAAGTTGCTATGGTCAATAATGTAGCACGCTTGCCGAAAGCACCTATTCACTCGCGAGTTGAAGACCCTACTTCCTGCAATATTTTAAAGATAAGTTGATGTGGTTGCGCTGTGTGGAATAAATTAAAGCTAGTAAACTAGCGAATCGCTTAACCTACTATTTTGAGACAAGCACGATGTTAGGCTAGCGTTTGACGACTATCTCGCTTAGTGAATGGTAAGCAATTATGTGATCGAGGATGATGAACGCACTAAGCCTAGGATGGTCTGACTCACGGGCTGAGTTGCCAGAATAACGTAAGGTTTTGGCGGTATATTTTCTCCTTGATGGTGGTAAGCTCGAATGGTTGTAAGATATATGAAACATCGATATAATACACCTACCACCTATGGACGAACACGCATTACAGCATTAACGAGGACATAGAAAAATACATTGGCTTGGATTTGAACCCGTGACTTCTGGGGTCAAAATCAAGGTCTGATCAATCTGTTCTTGATGTCATCTGAGTCGTCAAACGGCACGCCAGTTGCTTAACAGAAATAAACTGGCTACCACACTACAGTATTTTATAAAATCGAGCAAAAAATACCACTATCATTTATCGCCAGCAAAAAATAATAATATTACGCCATCTAACGTCTAACAAAGGTGTTAGGGATCGACATTTCAATATAACGCCATCTATGGGACGTTTACCTAACTAAACGTTCATAGATGGCGTGTAATGCCGAAAAGAACACGTTTCTTGTTTGGGGACCCTCTATTATTTTTTACTTTATTCTGTTTTTAGTATTTGTTGTTATAGCGGCAACAGAAATACATTATCTGTGAAAATGTCAACTTTCTAACTATTACAGTTCTTAAGATACAGCCTGGTGATAGACGGACAGACAGACAGACAGACAGACAGACGGACAGCGGAGTCTTAGTAATAGGGTCCCGTTTTACCCTTTGGGTACGGAACCCTAAAAAGACAATAAAAGATGCGCTAAAGTTAAAGAAGCGCGAGCGCTTATTCAGCTTTTAGGAGGTTTTTCGTTTCTCTTTCTTTATCTGGGACTTTTCCCATTGGAATGATGGGAATTTCGTCTAAGCTGATTTTAGGCAGGTCTTTAATATAGGGCGGGTTAATGTGGCTCGAGGATCATGCGAGTCAAGCCCGTATTATATCCGACACGGGACGGAATGCGTGAAAACTAGAGAGCCCACCGTAGAAGTCCTGAACCTCTGTAAAAATCACAGGCTTGGAAATAACAATTTTATCGGTTAATTATGTCTTTGTGAGATGGCTTTGGCCTAGGTTCTGTACAAACACTTTCAAACCCCCTATTATGCTCGTCGATTTTGTCTTAGCTGTAGAAAAAACGATTTGTCAAATGTTTTCAATTGGTTGGTGGTTTGGTCAAGGCGTACCACTGAGTTTATCATGACTTCCCGTTGATCTGATGATAAAGTTTTACATTAATTCGCCAAATTCTTCAACTCATTAAGATTTTGACATAAAATACTATGATAAATATAAAAATGAGCATATCTGAGTCGTTTGCAAAAAGGTTTATTAAACGGCGCTCAAATTTCAAAATGTTTAGGTACATACATTTTTATAGGGCTTCTTGGCCGATATTTTCAATTCGTAGCTTGGTCGTAGCTTGCTACGCCGTAGCATATTGCTTGAAACTAGTGCCTGTGTATAGTTTAACCATTTTTAAATCAAACCTTGATCCTTCTCCTTATATATTTTTGGTATAAAACAGTTTGGACACAGTACATCTTTTTATAATCTGATATTTATATTTATGTTCTATGAGTTTTAAGATATATTAACATAGTACATCCTCACTACAATCTGAGATTTCAGAAACCATGTAAAAATGTAGCACCTTAATAAATTTAAAATTAATATTTATCAGTTTTAAGAACACTATGTATTATATTAAATATGCAGGTTGATATAACAAACTTCTTTTATACGATCAGTAATGAGCGGATCCTATACTGCTATTATTTTCTAAAACATGTAACCAAACATAGTAAAGTGCAATCAACATTACTAGTAACTAAGCTTCATAAAAAAAAACCACTGAAGCAATACAAAAACTTGTATATTATAGTATATCCAGACTAATATTATAAAAACGTTTGTAAATCTGTCACTCTGTCCGGTTGTTACCTTATCACGCCAAAACAGACGATCCAATCTTATTGTTTAACAAAGAGATTCTTCACAGCATGGGATGAGCATAGACTATATTTTGTGAAAATAAAATCATTATTTTTACAAATAACGCACAGACAGAGCTTTACAGTGATAATATCGTTTAAAAACTAAAAAACAACCGACTTCAATGCCGCGCTATTCATTTTCAGTACCAATTTTGAGATGTTTATCTCAATATCTCTGGAGATACTTATCATACCTCGATAAAATTACCATGGTACCACACTTGGGATATTTTCTTTCGAACAAAAAAAAGAATAATCGAAATCGGTTCATAAACGACGAAGTTATCCGCGAACAAACATAAAAAAAATAAAAAATATATATATATACGGTTGAATTGAGAAACCTCCTCCTTTTTTTGAAGTCGGTTAATAAAATTCTTGGTGAAAGTGAACTCAGTCGCGGGTATCAGCTAGTTAGTAAATTATAACTATCATTGTTATATTATTGTTGTTATATATTGGTTTTTGTTTGTTAGTACTGCAGTTTTTTGCCAGCATTGTTTTAGGAATAACTTTTATAACCAAGCATTAAACCAATTAGGTTTTATTGAGCTATATCGGGACCGTTTATGACACCAACCGCGTCAGCCATGTTCATAAAACACCTAAATACAACAAAAAGACCAATATTATAAAAGTAAGTATAAGCTTTTTATAGAAAAAACTGCAAAGATATGAGTGTAAGGATCTACAACAATATTCCGAAAGAAATCAGGGAGCTCCATTACAATAATTTTAAAAGATAATTGCAAAGTTGGCTAGTCACAAATTGTTTCTATGACATAAAAGATTTTTTAACCGACTTCACAAAAAAGGAGGAGGTTCTCAATTCGTCTGTATGTTTTTTTTTTTTTTTTGTGTGTATGTTACGCGATTTCTCCATCAATTGTGAACGGATTCAAATGATTCTTTTTTTAATTGGTAGGATACGTTTCCGAGGTGGTCCCATTTTAATTTTATCGAGATCTGATTAGTATCACCAGAGATATGGAGATAAATACCCCAAACATAGGAGATTGTACTAGTTTTAGTAGAAGAGTCCCAAGAAGATTATACACAATGGAGGTTGCTATTGCATATAAGATATTCTTACGGTAACTGTGAGCGAGATAGAAATAAAGGTGGGGAATTTTTTTTTGTAATATCTTATAGGCAAGCGTTTGACCACTATCTCACCTGTTGCTAAGTGATGATGCGGTCGAAGATAGAGAAGTGGACTAGAATGGGAACTGGCTCTCAAGGATAGCTGCCGGAACACATTAGATGTTTGGCGACAGATTTTCTGACTTGAGGGTGGTAGCTGGCCAGGCGGACACTAGATATGTTCTACCACCATGCGGGGGTTTGGTTTCTTAACGATGTTTTCCTTCACCAGAGGGCCACTGTGAGAAGCGCACATATGTTTTTCGATAGAAAAATTCATTGGTGCACGGCGGTTTGAACTCGGTACCACGGCATCAAAGCCGACTGTTCTCCCAATTACGCCACCGGGCCCTCAATAAATAATTATATATTAATAATTATAATAAATAATTATGTATAAATATAAATAATTTGTCTTCGCAGGAATGTTCTACCGGGCAAAGTCTTGTTAGAGTGCAAACTTTTTTAAACATACCTAATATTTTTTGACATGACATGACATTTGGCGAAGATGGCGGCCATTTCAGTCCCACGACACTGCATACATAATTAAATAACTCAGAATCATGAACGTACTTTGTACCAATCAACACAGCAAAAAAAAAATTATAAGCATAAAACCACATATTATATAATAGTTACTACGTAAATAATACTTTCCGTTGTTAGGTTGGCTACACAGTGCTTACATAATTTGGGTATCCACAATATAGGGAAGTGCCTCTTATAACGTAGTAGAGTGATTCAGTACCCTGTTGGCCATATGGCGGCAATTAATGTTAATAATCGCAAATAATACTTTTTTATATTCATTTTGGAATACAACTAGTCCGTGTTATAAAAGTATTTGGAATTATTGTAATAAAATAGACAATTAATTATCGTGTGTCAGATGCTTTTATTGCACAGGGCCATTTTGGACATTGTCCTATGAGACCTTGATGACATCATTATTACTAGTGAATATTTTCAGTTTAGCGCGGCATTTAAAGTCAATTTTTTTAGGGTTCCGAACCCAAAGGCTACCAAATGAACACTTTCTGAGACTTTGTTGTCTGTTCGTCCGTCCGTCCGTCCGTCCGTCCGTGTGTCTATATGTGTGCACTTTACAGATCTGTATCTTCTTAACCGTTATAGGTACACACTTGAAATTTTCAAAAAGTATATATCCGTCAGTGTATAACGGCCCAGATACGAAATTTAATAGATGCATGTAATTTCATTAAAACTTTTTTTGCACTAAAAAGGGTAAAATAAGTTATTTTTCAAAAAAAATAAAACCGACTTCATAACCACAAAAAGGCACTCAAAAGCGAAAAATAATTTACTTAAAATTATTATAAGCGTTACCCACGTCTCTATTTGAAGTCGGTGCCAGCCAAGTCTATTGGATATTAGATAGATGCTATGTATGTAGTAGTAGTAAGTAGGTACATGTAGGTTAGTAAGTAGGTAGATACATGTACTCGTAGGTATTATCTATCTACTACCTATTAGACTTGGCTGGCACCGACTTCAAATAGAGACGTGGGTAACGCTTATAATAATTTTAAGTAAATTATTTTTCGCTTTTGAGTGCCTTTTTGTGGTTATGAAGTCGGTTTTATTTTTTTTGAAAAATAACTTATTTGTTTTTCATGAGAAGCGCTGAAAATAGTTTGCTTTGACATAAGTATCTAATTTTATATAATTTTATCTTAATGTGAATATTCTTTTAACTACAATAATAACATATCACTTATAACATTAATTAAAATGTAACAAATATTTGCATGTCAATGTTTTGACGAAATATACAGCACATAATTTTATTGTCACCTTTGTTTTTACCATACTCGTATTTCAGGCAAATCATCTCATTTCATTTCATTTACGTAAAAGCAACGGACAAAAGCGTTGCACGCACCAATGATACAACACATTCATTTTTTAACTTAACAGATTTAATAAGGTTTAAGTTATTAGAATAATTGTTCAGTCTTGGAACAACATTAATTATACATTTAGTCAAATTTAGTGTCGAGTTGGAAATGAATAATGTATGTTGGGTATGCATATTGGTCCTGGAATGGGTGTATATGAGAAGACGCGGTGTTATTTGTTCAGTCAGTTATGTGCTGCATAATGTCAGGAGCATGCATGTATTATTAAGCATCAGTGGTTCGGTTCTTAACTCCAAAATTGTTTTTAATATCTGATAGTTACGTTAGCGTTTAACTACAATTTCTCCTGGTGGACCCACCAGAAGATGGTTTATTTTTTTATTTGTGGCAAAAGGTACAAGCATGACGCTTGCGCCTGCAGTGACGTTTACCTATAACAGATAGATACAGCGTCTGTAATTTTACTGGACACCTTGCCATTTCAACCGTATTTCATGGCTGAGTGCCGACTAGCCAATCCACTAGTCCTCTACCAATACAAATGAACACGCTAGGCGTAGATATTGGTCTGACTGCGGTGTGTTGCCAGAACTATTATTTACTCAACTACTACTAGGCTATTCAAGCGCACTCTGAATTTAATGCAATTTAGATGCTGTCTGTCGCCTATACTAACACACGGACAAACAGTAATTAGATTTAAGAGCCTGCATGACATACTGTTCCTGGGGTTAGCAGAATCACCTCTGCTAGTGGCTGTTTATTTTGCTGATGATGAAAACAAAATCTTCAAACAAAAAAGGGTGCGTAGAACTACGCGTTAGAAGTTTTTTACAAATCCATTTGTTGAACTAAGCGGGACGAATGCCCGAATGACAGCGGATACGTCTTCGTAGTTACGCCGTTCTACAATAGAGGGCGTTAATAAATATAAAATATATTTATATATACATGACGCTTATGTTACTTCGGCTGCTTCGAACCGTGACACTACGTAAGTCCCATCAAATTTTTCGTCAAGAATTTTCACTTCGAAAAAAGTATAACACACTATGTATTACTTTATTCACCTTTCTATAGGTACGGACACACCGCAGCGTCCTGCGTGCGCGATCTAGGCGGCGTTCAGATAGCGCAGTAGTATTGGTACCGACTGGTTCACACCAGACGCGGTCAGAAAACAATTGAAAAGTACTGAGATCGCGCCCTTAGATCGCAGGACGCCGCGTTGCGTCCGTACCTTAATGCGATCGGCTATCAAAATATCAACATAGTCTTTGAAATTACTGACCTGATTGAAATCTCTCGCAAATACAACGTTATTGGTGATAAATATAGGCTTTTACTACACTCACGAGTTTTTAATTGCAATTCAGGAAGTTTTTACTTTAATTCTAAACCTAGGAATAAACCAACGATAATTGCAGATATTATAATAAAGGTCAACTCGAGTAAGATTGATATACTCTATTAAAAATATACTAAAATTAATAAAACAATTTTTTTGTAAGTTAACCAATCTTTACTATTCCATGTAATGAAACATATATGATTAACAATTTTATGTTATATGAACTACATTATCATTGAAAATCCGTCAAATATAAACCCTTTTTTAAAACTCGGTGTGTAGAATAGTCTTCCCGTGTTGTTGGAGGCAAGACCGTCTATGAACTTTAACAGTACAGAAATAACGTTTTAATTCGTATAAAACTGTCGTTAAAATGAAAATTCGGCGAGAAAAAATTATAGGTATTATTCTCTTACTATAGTGTTGCTATCGACATTTATGATACAAAATTCGAACCAAACCATAACACTGTTGTGTCGATACTGTCAATGCAAACTGCATAGCTACTCAAAAACGAAAGTAATTGCGCGTTGACGATCTTGCCTTATAGACGGTCTTCTCAATGTTCTCAATGCATATTAAAATCATTTCTTAATTTCGTTAATTATGTTTGTAGACCTGAACCTCTTGTCGTAGCCGTATGAAATTTGGCAAGCAATACATAAAACAGACAAGTTTTTGAAATCGGTTGTAACATTTTTTACTCTGTTTTTTGGAGAAAAGCCTGCCCGAAGTAAAAGTTCAAATATCGTCTAAATAAAAAAATGTGATGTTTTATTTTTTTCTCAGTAAATAATAAGCATACATAAAAAAATGTAGTTTTCCCTAAAAGACCTATTCATTGTTCATAGTCCCACAAAAAAAACTAGGGCACTGGCCTTTATAGTTTAGGAGAAAATTTAAATAAATTGCAACATTTCGGGGACTAACTCGAAAACAAGTAAAACGCAATTTTCTCGAAAACTATAGATTTTTGCGGAACATTCATGGGAGTTTTCTGGGTATCCCTTAGAGTCCCCCATCGATGGTTTTCGTTTGGACCATATGAAACCCGACACCCTGTATATGTTGGAGGTGTCATTTAGTGTATTATATTAAAACCTAATTTTGTTGGAAGAATCCTCGTCGGAAGAGGAAGGAATAATATAAGTAAGTATATGGAAAACATTTGACGCCATAACTTTACGGTGTTCCGGCAGCACACAACCCTCGAGAGTCAGACCATTCTAGGCCTAGCTTGTTCACCATCCTCAACTACACCATAGTTTATCTCCAGGTGGTCAAACCTATCAGATAAAAAAAAAGTTCTGTAAATGCAACAGACGGAAGATGAATCAATTAAAATATTAATTATAAAAAAACTACCATGTCTTAGCGGTCTGGTCCACTCTGATAAGTGTCATTTACCAACTGTATCGCTTATTAACTTCAACTACGAGTAATTTGTCTGGCTTAGACTTATCCTTTGAGAGTTTGCTGCCTGCGATTGGCTGCCTGCAATTTACTCTTCTTTTTTTAAATGTCGAACCTATAAGCTTAGATTAAACCAAGCAGCATCTATTTTTCAACCGACTACCAAAAAGAAGGAGATTTTCAATTCGTCTGTCTTTTTTTTTTCTTTTTTTTGTGTGTATGTTACGCGATTACTCCGTCAATTGTGGAACGATTTGAATGACTCTGTTTTTAATCTGTAGGATACGTTTCCGAAGTGGTCCCATTTAAATTTCATCGAGATCTGATAAGTATATCCTTGGTTTGACGATAAACGTGTCAAACTTGCTACTGAAATTGACTCGTGGGGCATGGATGTCGGTTGTTTTAGTTTTTAAATTGTATTATAAAGTTATTTTTTATTATAAAGTGGCGTTCAGGCTAGCGGCCCACTTGTTGGTTAGTGGTCACTACTGCCTATCGACATCTGTAATACTCGAGGTTTTGCCGGTGTGTCGCCACTCTCATTAGTGAGAACTCTCATTACTCTTCGTTAAAAGGAATTCAGATTGGTTCTCAATTCGTCTATAACTGTCTGTATGTTTTTTTTGTCAATATATTCCGTATGTGGAAGAAACGAAGTAAAAAAGGTATGTCAGGATCGTAGCATGTGGAAAGAAGTAGTCTCTGCCTACCCCAACGGGTAAAACCGGGATTTTATGTATATGTATTTTCCGTATGTCCATAGAAGCCTCGACGACGATGTAATCAAATACTTATACGTTTTTCTGACAATATGTTTACCTATATATTACTTCGTTGGAACAACATTGCTTTAATTACTCAAGCAATCTTGCTAGGTTGTCTCTTACAATGGAGAGAGATAGTCGCCTAGGTAATACGATTTTTTTGCTAATCTTATTAGAGGATATATAATATTAAAGATGAAGAGAGAAGAAGAAGAGAAGAGAGAAGAGATTGTGTATATATGTCAGTCGGATCGATACAGTCGGTAACAACACAACAACAACAACAATTTTTATTTAATAGTGTTGATGATGTTGGCATGGTGGTAGGACAATATATCGTGTCCGCCTGGCCAGCTACCACCCTCAAGTTGTAAAATCTGTCACCAAACATCTAATGTGTTCCGGCAGCTATCCTTGAGAGCCAGTTCCCATTCTAGGCCTAGCGTGCTTACCATCTTCGACCGCATCATCACTTACTAACAGGTAAGATAGTGGTCAAACGCTAGCCTATAAAATATAAAAAAATAAGATTTAGATAATACAAATAAGAAGTTTAAAAACTTTAACAATCGACTTTCATGCCACGCGAGTCAGTTTCAATTGCAACTTTGAGACGTTTATCGACATATCTCTGGAGATACTTATCAAATCTCGGTGAAATTGCCACGGAAACATCCTTGGGATATTTCATTTCTAACAAAAAAATAATAATCAAAATTGATTCTTAAACGACGAAATTATCCGCGAACTTAAATAAAAAAATATACACGATTGAATTAAGAAACCTTCTCCTTTTTTGAGGTCGGTTAAAAAGGGCACAACTCAGCATGGTGTAGAGTGTTTTCACGCTCAGCACTGGTTTTAAGTAATTATATATTTGGCTTAAGGAGGACGTCCTCTTTCCTATGAGATCTTTGGAAATTTGGAAAGAAAAAAGTCCATAAAGTCAGCTAGTCTTTCAAAAACAAGGGAAAAAGTAAGTAAAAAATTAAATTATGACTACTGAAAAGACACGCTTTAATTTTAGAAATGATTCCAAATGATAGGGTGCATGCAAGTAAAGCCGAGAGCAACAGATTTTTTTTTATTATCTAATTCTTTTAATTTGATACACGGCCTAATTAACAAACAATAGTTTTTTTTATTTGAAGAAAGGGCGCCATATTCAATGTGATATGCCGTCACATAGCCTATGAACCAGCAGATAGTCACGACGCTTCTACCAATACCTCATTTGTCAAATTATAATAAGAAATTAAGAAGTCTGTGCCCTACAGAAGAATATGCATACAATACACCATACCTTTTGTTAATGTAATCTTAATTTAAATATGCCAAACACTAATTGTAATCTAAGCGGGAAGTCCGGTGTCCTGTAATACAGGTTTTTCTGGAAAACCTACCACAGGCATCAGTTTTTAGTTAAGTAAAAATTGTTTTTGCATCACTGTATATTTTGAAAAAGTAAATACCTACATTTTATTATGTTCATTTATTACATATATTATCCTGCAACCTAATACAACTCCCGTAGTCAAATAAAAATCAATGCAGAAGGTCAATCGCAATAATTAAGTCTTTAACTATCAGCAGTATTAACTTATCCGATGGGGTTCAAGCTTCGTGCTATGGGTGGCTACAAAACGATACTATTGATGCTATTTTCCACAGATAGCTGCAGGAACGATTACGAACTCGTTGTTTTACGCCAGGGTGAGTAAACGACTTACTTTGTTACATCTTCGTAACCAGGGCCGGTAGTCTCTACATGAATAGCGAGGAATTTCGACCGATTAACGTCGATAAAAAAAAGTTACAGATAACAACTGTCTAGCTTTCTCTTTCTACTAGAATTTGCGGTTTGCAATGACAGGACGCATCGCTATCAATGTAGAGACTTCCAACTCAGGTTAAGCTAGATAGATATATACATAGAAAAAAGTGGCCAGTCGACGAAGTAACTATTATATAATCTGTGCCAGTAGTGAGAAGTATGTCGTCAAGATAAATATATGCATCGTAATACAAATGTTGATATATTAAAAACGGCTCAGCTGATTTCGTCAAAATTTAAATGGGACTACCTGGGAAGGGCAGCGAAGTTACCCTATGAAACAAAAAATAATTTTGCCAATCGGTTCAGGCATCTTCGAGTAATCGGTAAACATACAGAAAACAAAAGATTCCGACGAATTGAGAACCTCCTCCTTGTGACCTCCTTTTTGTGAAGTCGGTTAAAAATAACATATATAATAACATAACATATAAAAAATAGGCATTCATTATGTTAATGTTTCAATGGGCGGGCCTTATGGCTAAAAGCGATCTCATCTAGGTAACCAACAATAAAATTATTTATGACAACCTTTGGAGAGCCTACTTTACCTACCAACTTTACTTGAATAATTTACTCTAAGTTTGATACAATGTCTTTGTTTTAAAAGTAACTTGACAGTGATTGCAGTTACATATTAGACTACAAGATATAGCAACAAAGATTACATTTTCTCAGCGCAATTAAAAATTTCAGAAATACTTTAAGGGTCTCTTACTGAAATGCAGCGCGAATTATTATGTTGCAAATTTGAGGAGCTATATCTGTAGATACTTATTATAAAACTTACATTTTAAACCACCGCGATGTATAATCTGTTAATTGAGATCATTTTAATTAGTCTAAACACGACATCACTAAGTTGGTGGGGGTTGAGTATTTTTAGTTTGAAAGTTTTCGCGAAAATTATTCATTTTAATGTGAACGTACCGGCTTTTGTTCGCGTGTATTGACTTGCGCCGTTGCGCCGGGAAGCGCGGGCAATACGACGTGCGTTGCCGCCATCCTAGCCGCTCCCAGAAGATGATCTACGTAATAGGTTGAAACCTGGTCGGAGCATATCCGAAGTAAATACACGCGAACAAAAGCCGGTACGTTCACATTAAGTTGAGTATTTTGCAGTATTATGTTGTATGGAACTTAGAATTGATCATATACATATAAAAGTTAAATTTTAAGACTGATCAGCTAGAAAAGAGTTAATTATTGTATATATCTCGTAGACAATATGAAAGTAGACTATATAGATAGTGGCTTTTGACTACTATCTCGCCTGATGGTAAGCGAATTGTGTAGTCAAAAAAGGTAAGCAGGATAAGCCAACATAAAAAACAATCATTGGTGCACGGCTAAGATTTGAACCGGCAACTTCCCGATTAGAAGGCAAGCTATCGTTTAATACTTTACAGTAATTTGGAAAGGTTTTATAGTACGCCATTTCTTTCACTGAGTTTCATCTTTGTTCTACATCTTAGACCCTAAGGGTCGGCAACCTGCAGCTCGCAAGCCAGATGGGGCTCTTTGGATGTGAATCTGCGGCTCTTTAGTTCTATACGCAAATATTATTTATTTAATAAAGAAAAAAAACATTGAAAATCGTTCCGAATCATTTAACGAGGATTAGGAATTATTTCTATCTTCTGAATTGTAGATATTTTTTTTTATAAATAGTTTTTTTTTAAACAAAAACTTTATTTATGTTAGTACTATTTATTGTAGGCAAGAAAAAAATTGTGGCTCTTTAAAAACTTTGAAATTTTGTAAATTGTAATTTTTGACACTTCCGACTCAAAAGGTTGCTGACCCCTAGACTTAAGGCGATCACACACCGGCAGGTTGAAGAAGTCATGTCCGGTCGCTATAAGCTGCGACTGCAAACAAACTACAATTTTATAGTTGTTAAATACACGAGACCGTCTGAGCATTGCAACTGCTCCAAGCTACCAACAGCAAGACGAAATTCCGTCATACTGTTAAGCATTTGCAAGACTCTGACGTCTTGAACTGTCGACAGCCGTATAACAGTTATCGCCTCTGATTTCCGCCCCTTTACTGGGCTTCACGGTGTATTGCAATTGAAATTGAATCGCGATAAACCAGCACGAGCGGTTGAAAACGTAACGACTGCTTGAAAAGTTGACAGTTTTTGCTTCAAACAGTTGAACAATAACTGCCTGTTCGTTGTTCGATGAATGACTTTTGAAGCTGTCGGTGTTACGTATCTTCTGTTTGGCTCACGCACGAAAACGATGAAACTGATGAAGTTTCAGGTCAGTGTGGAACCTAGTTCTATTGCAGCACATTGATGATAACAGCTGTACGCAGATATTTACATATTATTGGAAATGCATACGAAAATTTTATAAGCAGTTGTCAGGTTTCATTTACAATGTTAACTAAAAAAATCCATTAGATAACAAAAATTCCTTAAATACTATTTGTGCTTATATATAAATAAATGTATTTTTTAAATACTTATTGACCGAGCGAGCGTAGCGATGATCTGTCTGTTCTCGTATACAGGTCGCATTTTTAACCGATTTTGACAAAAATTGGCACACGAATTCCTTGATTTATTTAAAAATTTTAGTCGATCACGTTTTTTTGATTGGGGAGAAGAGCAGAAGTTTGCTGTAGCGTCATTTATCTACGGATTACAATTAAATTTGAGAGGCAAACTAATGACTTCATTCTACATAAGATGTTGCGAAAAAAATTCCAAGAAGGGGGAGAAGAGAGGAGAAAGAAGGTGAAGTAATCTGTAGCGTTATATATGGACGGATTTTAATTTTATAATAAGGGCACTACTAGTATAAATACAAGTCTACGTCCAATTCCACCTTATTTTCTACTCATGTACAATATTTCTTCTAAATAAGTTTGTCGAACTGTTTGATCGTTACGAGGCAACACACATTCAAACTGACTTTCACATTAGCAATGTTGGTGTTAATCCATTTAGTTATGCGTCCTATATGTACTAACTACATTTAAGTATTTTAGTTTCAGTATTTTTTTTAATATCTTATAGGCTAGCGTTTGACCACTATCTCGCCTATTTGTAAGTGATGATGCGGTCGAAGATGGTAAGCACGCTAGGCCTTAAATGGGAAATGGCTCTCAAGGAAAGCTGCCGAAAAACGTTAGATATATTTGCCGACAGATTTTCTAACTTGAGCGTGGTAGCTGGCCAGGCGGACACTAGATAGTGTCCTACCACCATGCGGGGGTTGTTGGTTTCTTCACAATGTTTTTTCTTAACCTAAGGGCCACTGTACATATACACATACATTTTCCGATAGAAAAATCCATTGGTGCACGGCGGGGATTTAACTCGGTACCTCTGGCATTAAAGCTGACCGTTCTCCTACTTACACCACCGGGCCTTCAAAATTTAAATTTTGATCGGGAAACTGCTTAAACCTTCATACATACGCAGCTCTTCAAAATATGAAGTTAGAACAGCATATTTCCACATATCCCTATATATCCTATACTAAAGCTTAACCCCAGTAAATATTTTGCGAGCCTTCGTTTACGACAGTCCAACCATGGTACGGCCGCTGTTATGCTGACCTTAATCCGGTGCCCTTTTGTTGGCATTTCTCCACTCAATGATCTGTCTACTCCCTTCCCTCATTTACTTAACTTATATTCACTTTACTGCCCTGTTTATGAAAACAAATGACAACAGATTACAGTTGTTTTCAGAAAATAACGTTTGGTTTTTAAGGGTTCCGTACCACAAAAGGTAAAAAAGGGACCCTTATAAGATCACTTTCTTGTCCATCTGTCTGGTTGGACCTAGCAAGTTGAAATTTATATCAGATACTGAGGTCTATAGTCCCTATTAGGTGTATAAAATTTAAGGTCCTGAGTCAACACGATAAAAAGATATAGGCAAATTTAGATTTTCGCGAAAACTTATAAGTAAATTGTTAAATTGTCCCGTCGGTACGATGAAATTTTGGATTGTGTTTAAGAATTTACAAAAATATAAAGTGTTTAAAACTTCAAAGAAATATAATAACTTATAAGTAAAAATTACCTTAATCTTTAATATTTTTTATTTTTCTGAATTTTTCTTTTACTTGTGCTGTAAGAACTTATCTTTAACCAAAATTGACAATTCTAGGTTAACCGGAAGTACCCTATAGGTTTGCGCGCGTATCTAACAATAGCGATCGGCCATAGACTAAAATAACGAGGTTTCTTTTTTTGGTTTGTCGTGGATAGCGTTTTATCCACGTACAAAAATTGGATTTTTTTTGTTTTTACAGAGAAAACAAAAGTTCTATTTGAGTGAACGTTTTGTCTAAGAAATTATCTATTTAAATACGAAGTTGCATAAAATGAGCAAGGAATAGGTATATTAATTTATTTGTACTATTGAACACGATCTTTTTTGTATCGAAAATTTTTAAGAACAAAACAACTCAACCAATAAAATTTAAAAGACATCTATAACTCACTTGTGAATAATAGCAATGAAAAAGTCACAGTTTGATTACAGGTGTCATTATGTGCCTAATTGCAGTGAAATTAGAGCCACGTTATGAGCAAGTGTGTTGAAAAAACGTTCATTTTACTTGCATTGTATGTTTGTTGAGGTCAAACCTTTGAATATGATTTATAATAACTTCATTATTTTATACGGACTCTAAAGTTGTGCAACTTTAGTTCAGTTTCGATAACAATGTATTATTGTGATATACATAATAAGATTCGGCACCTTTGACTGGCTTTAAACGAAGGAACTCTTGAACGATTTTCAGCACAGATGATTTCAATTTTTACATTATAAAAGCGAAAGTCAGTTTGTTTGTTCGGGACTTCTTCACGGTCAAACGGTTAGACTGATTTAACTGAAAATTTGCACAGCGATATCCAGTATTATGGATTAAACTATAGAATACTTTTTAACGTGGGCGAAGCCGCGGGGTACAGCTCGTTATGATATAATTCAATAATTAAAATTTTTGTTAAGAATTTTCTAAAGAAATAATTTTGAATGTTTGTGCTGTCGAAAAATATCTGAATAATATAATTAAGATTGTTTAAAAACTAAAACAACCGACTTCAATGCGCCGCAAGTCAATTTCAGTAGCAAGTTTGAGACGTTTATCGTCATATCTCTAGAGATACTTATCAGATCTCGATGAAATTACAATGGGACCACCTCGAAAACGTACCCTACCGATTACAAAAAGAGAATAATCATTCGAATTGGTTCACAATTGACGGAGTAATCACGTTACATACACACAAACAAAACAAAAAAAACAAAAAAAACATACAGACTAATGAGAACCTCCTTCTTTTTGAAAGTGGGTTGAAAATCATGAAATATATATCTGTTCGTGTTACGTGTATACGTGTTAAAAATAAGCTGTTCCTTAGGTGCGATTGGTTATTTAACAATAACCCCATCTTACATACCTAACCTTACTAATCACTTAGAGCGTCCCAATTAGTATCGGCCAATAATAGCGTGGATGCAGCTAATACTAACCCTTTGTGTAAGTCAGGAGTCTAAGCGCCTATTCGTGATCACTATGATGGAAGACTATTGTGAGATAGGCTAATTGATATCTACTCTAATTGGTGCCAATCAGACTATCAATTTAATCAAAGTGGCACCAATATTATATTATATGCTATCTTAGGCAGTTTCTATACTTGGTTGTTTGTTACATTAGGAGGGCACTTTTCACAGTGGCCCTCCGAATAAGGATAAACATTGTCAAGAAACACCCATACCTTGTATGGTGGTAGGACACTATCTAGTCTCCGCCTGGCCAGCTACCACCCTCAAGTTAGAAAATCTGTCGCCAAACATCGAATGTATTCCGGCAGCTATCCTTGAGATCCAGTTCCTACTCTAGGCCTAGCGTGCTACCATCCTCGACCGCATCATCACTTACCAACAGGTCAGATTGTGGTCAAACGTCAGCCTATAAGATATTAAAAAAACATCGGTTTGCACTCCGGGAGTGCCAGCAAAAGTGAAAACTGTCTTACGAATTTTAGATCACGTGTCCTGACGCGAGTTTAACATTTTTTACAAGCTTTATCTCTACATCACAGCTAATTTATTTGTCCCTCACAAATCTTGCGATTGATTTTAGAGCGACTTTCAGGGGTTCGATTGAGCTGAAATTTTGCATAGGGTGCATTCGGGTATTTACGAAAGATTTTTTGATGAGTTCACAGGGTCTTTGTATTATCACCAATATGTCAGAATTGATATACTTCATGTTACCAGCTTAAATCACTCCGTCTGCGTGAATATATGCCCAAGTACTACTAATTAATAATTAGAAATGTTTGAAAACCTTGTTATATTTTTTTTGTCAGAGTGCAATTCCGAATTATTTTCGGGTAATTCTGAATGACACTCAAAAGTGGGTTTTAAGTAGTTATGCCTTAAAGTATGTGTTTCTTTTTCGTTCAGGTATACCTTCACGAAATGTATGTAGCTGTTTGGCCACTGAAAGGGCCAAACATTACATGAGTGCTACTTTCATTTCAGAATTACCCGACAAGTAGCCTATGGTACTCAAACTCTTAGAAGGCATTGACAAATTCGGTATTGCCCTATTCGGCTAAATCTGAAAAGTGCACAAAAACTTGAGCTAGATAGTTCTAAGCCTACACAGAACTGCAGAAAAACGTTAATCTAGGGAATAAAGAAAATAAAAGTTTAATGTCTTAACAGATTTTGTAATTATGGATGTTCGGGCAAATCCAATAACAACAAAAAAACTCGCGAAATCGCCGTTGCTTGGAATAAAACCGGCCAAGTCGAGTTGAACTCGCTCACCGCGGCTTCCGTACCAACGTTGGTAAGTACCAATTAAGCTAGACCTCTAAATTGTATCAGCGCTATTATAACTCAGAGGTCTACCTTAATTGGCGTAAACTATGTATGTATATATACCCTTCAATTTTCAACTTTTTTTATTTTTTGGATTTTTTCCTTAATTTGTGCTGTATGACCTTGCTTCTTGCCAAATTTCATGTTTCTAGATCAACGGGAAGTACCCTATAGGTTTTCGACCCAAAACCTATAGGGTACTTCCGGTTGACCTAGAATTGTCAATTTTGGTTAAAAGTAAAGTCTTACAGCACAAGTAAATGAAAAATTCCGAAAAATAAAAAAATAATGAAAATGAAGATACATTTTCGTACTAACAAGTTTTCGTGAAAATCTAAATTTTCTTTTCGATAAAAATTTTCGAATTTATTTGTCCGTCACAAATCTTGCGATTGATTTTAGAGCGACTTCCAGGGGTTCGACTGAGCTGAAATTTTGCATACATCTGTAAATCGCGTGACAATGCAATATGATGATGACATGGTGCTAATCTGATGATGGAGCTGGAAGGTGGCCAAAGAAACTCCTAAACTACACATGTTATACCCGGCCTGTTTGGGATCGTTGGATTTGTCTTGACTTACTCTGGTCCTAGGTTATGTTAAAGCTTGTGTTTAAAAAGGTTTTTCTTAATATTACTTGTTACCATTTCAAAAAGTTCACAACGCCCGGCGTTGAACGCCGCTAAAAATGTTTCACTTCAAAAATGCGCATTCAGCTCTACCGATTTGCTTGAAATTATGGACGGTGATAGAAGTATTATTAGATAGGCTGTAGGGTATTTTATAACGCAGATAAAGTTAAGTCACTTTAAGTTTATGCTATTGCATAGCTTTTATCGGGGGCTTTGAGCGTGGAGACCGAATCCAGAAATTTCGTAACGAAAATAAAACTTAACACCCCAACGCACCTCATTTCTAAAGCCTTAGCGTAGTAGAACATCATTCAATTTAATGGTAAAACTTGATAAAATGAAACACTTGCGTGTGTTAACGGTGTACAACGCCATCTATCGGATTTCATCCCCACTTCACATGTAGGGGAGCTACCCTAACCGCTTATATACCCCTCGGACCAACTAATTTTGATTTTGTCTTCTCGTTCCTTTTCAAATATAAATTCCGAATTCTATTTTCAAATTATGTCAAGAGTGAACAAGTCCTCGGAACTTTACATAATTCCTCCTTTTTAAACACTCACTGCCTTCATACATGTAGCCGTGATACAGATAGGTGTATAGGTATTTATCATCTATTTACAACAGTGAATATCTGTACTCTGTCTCTATCTGTAAACAAAGTGCATTTATTAATGAAGAAAGTCACGAAAAAATAGTGAAAGAAAATGAGTGAGTACTCTATATGCATACCTTAGATAATTTACTTGAAATTATCTAAGATACATACATTTATTATTATTATCACAAATGCAGTATTATTTTTTTGTTTTGTTAATTTATATATAATACTGCTGGAAAGATAACCAAATTTTTTGATATTAAAATGAGCGATATTAAAAGTAGCTCACTTCTCATTTATTTTATAAAAGAAAAAAAATGTTTTCTTATCGGTCACCACGCTCAAAAAGTGTAACTTGAATCCTTGAATAACATCAAAGAAAAAAAATACTGCATAAATAAAAAAAATGCTCTGCAATAGCTTTACCGCGGCAGTCCCCGAGTGCCACACGTCTTTTTTTTTTTAAGTCGTAACTCTGTTCTCTCTTGGTTGACATTATTGTAGGTATGTAAGGCCTAGCGCGCACTACGTTGCGGTGCGTTTAATTTACCGTACGGGAACGCAGTCACAAGTCCGCGAATTGCTGCAAAAATCACGCACGTTTAGGGTCAGTTCACACCGCGACGCGACGCAACGAGAGGTGGCACGACGCGACGTGACGATGCTTCTGGCGGTGCAGCGGAAAGCCGCATGATAAAAAAATGGAACTTTGACGCACCGCAGCGCACCGCGGCGCAGCCTGAAGCCACCGAATTGACTTAATTAAATATATATATACATAAATATTTATCATTTCGTGCAGCAAATGAAGTTCTTTTTAACCAACTTCACAAAAAAGGAGGAGGTTCGTCGGAATCTTTTTTATTTTTATTTTAAGGTGTAAGGTGTTTTAATAATTTAATAAATTGTTTATCAATCTGTCTATTTATCTATCTATCTTTACCTACTTACATATACTTCGAGTCGTGTATCAGAGTGCTAGCGATCAGAAGCCCCGTTAACAAAATGCTTACCCGACCATTTCCCTATACATTTAGGTTATAACAGAGACCGTATCAAACCGGTCTTACTATAACTTTCACTTATCTCATTGCTGACCCGGATAAACGTCCATGGATTTTTAAACGTAATAGACGTCATATATTAACCATCGCCGATTATCCAATGGCAAGATTTAGGCGACTACACTTATGTGTTACATTACTCAGCACTTACACAGCGATAATGTGTATCGATTTAATTGTTTTTTAAAATATCTTTATAATTGATCACATGAAATACTCTTTCATAATTATTATACCTTTAGCGAGGCACGCTTTCTTCTTACTTAATGTGTTTTATAATTGATTAGAAGGAAATTGACTTAAATTGGAGTCGTAGAAGTTAAAACTCTGATCTACTGACAAGCAAGACGCTCACCTGATAGTGAACGATGTCATCTACCTATAACAGACGTTGTAGCACGCAAATCTCTGGACAGCCAGAAATTAAAATAATACTTTAGTGATGTCTTGTTCCATTGTTATCGATGTAAAAGTTAGAGGTAGTGCCACAAGGTTCCTAATAGGTAAATAACATTAAACGACGATATGGAAAGGGGAAGCCGCTGGGTAAGAAAGGCTATGCTATTGCAGGGTGAAAATCACGGCGGTTTACACTGCTGATAGTTGTTATTACTTCAACCGATACTAAATTTTAAGCCGGCTTCAAAAAAGAAGGAGGTTCTGAATTCGTCGGAATATATTTTTTTTACTTGCTACTCCCTGCGGCTTTGCTTGCGCTTAATCTTAGTTCCAAACTTTTCTCTTAAATCGCTCTATCTATTGATGAAAACTGCATTAAAATCCGTTAGGTAGTTAAAAAGATCTGTGGCATTTGAAGTCGGTTCTTTTCGTTTTTAATCGACTTAAAAAAAAGAGTAGGTTTCTCAATTCGACCGATTATATATATATATATTATTATGTTTGTTTGCGGATACCTTCGTCGTTTATGAACCGATTTTTTTTATTATTTTTTTGTTGGAAAGAAGATATTCCAAGTGTGGTATCATGGTAATTTTATCGAGATCTAATAAGTATCTCTAGAGATATTGAGATAAACATCTCAAAATTGGTACTGAAAATGAATAACGCGGCATTGAAGTCGGTTCTTTTTTAGTTTCTAAACGATATTATTATTAACGAACTTATTAAGCCCTATTTTTTATTGATAAACAATCTAGAAACAATTATATGGAACAACATATGTACAAACTTTTACAATTATTATATTATATTAGAGTACATGAGCAAAGAACTTTACTCATGTGATTAGAGTGAGTAGGAAATTGCCATACTCGAACTTTAATTACTAGAAGTAAGGACCCATTAGAAAGTTATCACTTAATAATGATACACTTTTGGTAGCTTTTCTTTTTCAATTGACTTCCAAAAAGAAGGAGGTTATCAATCCGTCTGTATGTTTTTTTATTTTGTTTTTTTTTTTGTGTGTGTTTTACGCTATTACTCCGTCAATTGCGAACCGATTTGAATGATTCTTTTTTAAATCGGTAGGATATGTTTTCGAGGTGGTCCCATTGTCATTTCATTGAGATCTGATAAGTATCTCTAGAGATATGACGATAAACGTCTCAAAATTGCTACTGAAATTGACTCGCGGGGCATAGAAGTCGGTTGTTTTATGATTTTCATTTATATTCTAGTTTTTAGTGTTTTGATTTGAAACGTCATGATAAAGGTTTAACAAGATAAAAACCTCGATGTTATTATCACCTATCATATTAGTCAAACACATGCACATTCTTGTTTATGAACTGTGCATGCAAGAAACTTCATCTGAGCATTAATAAATAAACATTAATTATAAGTCACTTTTGAATATCGTTGTGGACATGTCCTTAAAATTGATATAAATATTTTATCTTATTAAATGTCGTAGCAATTAGTTAATTACCCTAACTTAACCTAGTTAACAAACAATTTTATTATGTAACCCATTATTTTGGCTACCGTTCTACGCTGCTACGAATGCTACGATAAGCGTAGCTTTTTGACTACGGCGCCGTGGATTTTTTTAGACACCAGCAAGTAAGTAAGTTTATTTTATGACGCCAGTCATTATTGACAGATTTTGATAAAAGGAATAAATGGACCTATACATATTCGCTTAGAGACAAAATGTTATACAAAAATCCAAGAGCTGCAGTAAAGTAATAAAGATAGATAGATATACATTTATAAAAACGAATCATTCTTCAATCCATCTATAAAGGTATATAAAAAATTAATCCCTATTTCCCTAGGTCGCGCCATAACTTGAAAACGGGTGGACCGATTTTGGCTTATTACTTTTCGTTGTATTTGTAATTGTCAGGACAAGGCTTATATGAAATAATTTTTTGAAAGATATTAATGTATTTTTAACACGAGTGAAGCCGCAGGACACAGCTAGTTATATGAAAACAGTATTTTGAACAATTGGTCATATAACGATTTTATAGCTCCTTGCAATTCCTTTAAATTTAGAAGAATTTGCTTGTAAATTTTGTACTTAGAACTTAAAATTTGATGCTGCAATTATAATTTTCATAAAATACAAAACAATTATTTGAGTCGAACGTTTTATGATTAAGTGAATTGGAGTTCAGTGGGTATTTATCCCGAGGCCGCAGTCGGGATAAAGTTTGGGTGATGTAGTGTCTGGCACAGGTGTCCCTAAGGACAATTTGTCACTTTCACCAATTATACAGATGACGAAGTACTACAAACGACACATGTATTGGCTCATAAAGTATGACCGCATAGAATGACCTTCCTCCCGATGTTTTTTCCACGGAAGGTTGATCTGAGTTGCTTCAAAAGGAAAATTTACAGATCCTTCTTTCAAAAGAGCAGGCAACGCACTAGTATTATTGCCTCTGGTATTGCAGGTGTTAAAAGGCGGCGGTAACCATAACTATTAGGTGGGCTGAATTCTTGTTTAATAAATGATAATTTATGATCGTACAAAACGAAAAAACCTTCACATTCCGCGATGGTGAAAATATCCACTAGCCATAATCATGTCATTGAGGTATTAAATTTGTTTATATTGTTTAATCCTCATATCTCCGGAGATGATTATCAGATTTCGATAAAATTTAAATAGGACCAAACGGGAGGGATAATCTCTCAATCAAAAAAAAAAAACATTTTTTTTTTCATATTGGTTAAGATTCGATGAAGTTCTGAGGTTACAAACGATAAAAAAATAAAACAGTTGAAATGAGATCCTCCTTCTTTTTTGTGAAGTTGGTTAAAAATAGGCAAAAAGAAGTTACTGCTACTCTGAGATTGAATTTTGAGGTCGCTCTATTTGTACGATCCCTGACTGGGTTTCAATGCGTGATCAATGGTTGTAGGCTTGGCCTAGAATGGTCTTCTTAAGGTACGGCCACACCGTGGCATCCTGCAATCTGCGGCCGCGATCTCAGTACTTTTCAATTCTTTTCTGATCGTTTGGTGTGAACCAGTCGGTACAAATACTACTGCGTTATCTGATCGCCGCCTAGATCGCGCACGCAGGACGCTGCGGTGTGTCCGTACCTTTACTCTCAAGGCCTGTGTCCTGTCAGAACACCGTAAAGGTATGGCCACACCGCGGCGTCCTGCGTTCTGTGGGCGCGATCTCAGTACTTTTCAATTGTTTTCTGATCGCGTTTGGTTTGAACCAGTCCGTACAAATACTACTGCGCTATCTATAATCTGTTCATTGAGACCATTCTAATGAGCCCAAACTCGACAACTCTGATGTACTTTGATGAGGAGTAGAGTATTCTGCACATGTCAGAAGATGCCCCACATCAGGGGCCTTATTCAGTATGACCAATGAGATAACGCGTTCCTTAACGCGCCACGTTACGTTATTGAAAAATTGTATTCTGTATGCCACACGATAGGTAAATTATACAAAACGCGCGCGTTACACGTCCTCATGTCACGATATCTCAAAACGCATTCATAACCTTACCCTACCGCGTTACCGAACTTGAAATTGGCATAGAGAATACCATAACGCGGAGATAACGTAACACGGCACGGTAAGACTTTAAAATGGATGACCATTTTAAAGTCTTCATTCATGATATAACCCTACTAATAAAATAATAATAAAAAAAAATCTAATTTTTATTCATGTGTAAAAATTTACTATATTAAATAATTTAATAATTGGGAAAATTAATGCAATTTCTACATCAAAAATAAAAAAAAATATTGTAATTAAAAAAAATGCAACGAAAAAGGAATTCGGGCTGAAGATTTAGGATCAAATCCACATTCAAAGGGTGAACATTTTTCTCGATCTAAGAAAGATTTTTTTGAAAGAATAATAGATAATATTATTAATGTATTTGAAATTAGTATAATTAAAATTGTTCAGTATGAACTTATTCAGTATGAACTGAATAAGGCCCCAGGTCAATGCTACCATGTTCTTACATTATCATTGAAGTAAGAGGATGCCAAACTTCGAATTGATCAGACCTATGAAAGTTGAGTTCAAAGCGTCATCAGCTAGTTTAATGCTCATATGTAGTTGCCAAACGACTGAACGGATTTTCATGAATCAAAGCTGAACACACTCTCGATTAAGGCAACTATAAAACTAAATCAAAATCAGTTCATACGTTTGGGCGCTATGAATGCCACAGACAGCCGCCTGCCCGTCCCAGTGACTTGTGTTTTAAGCATAAACAAAATAGTCTTCAACAGTTATCAACTAGGTACATGATTTTTGCATCTAATTAATCAGCTAAAATAAAATGAAAACAACTAGACAAACTAGTGCTATCAAAGCCATGTACAGTACTACCTTGTTTATGTTTCAATTTATATAAATTAGGTATATAGTTTCAATGTAATTCTGCGCTCTAAAAAACTGCAAAGTAAATTCACCATTTATGATTTAACGTCTTTTCTGTACTCTTTTAATAACGCGTACAAATCACACATTTAAGTCCGCTCAAACCAAGGATTCTTTAATTTGAGCGTACTTGAAGTACCAAGGTTGGTAATAATATGAATTCTTTACCCAGCAAGAGCCGCTGTTGTAAGCGAACTTAATCGCAGAAGGTGTTTGGTTTCAACCACGAAGGTCATAAGTGCCTTAACTGACTACTAGAGTTTTAAACGTAATATATTGTTCTGGTGATAAGTTAATTTACCTTGGTATTGTTTTATCCCAATCAGTGTGATTGATAAAAGTGGGAAATAGAAACAACACCTGTGATATTCCGTCTAATTCAAATTCAATGTCAAAAACAGAGCTACAAAATGCAATGATGTTATGATTGATATTGTATGTTATTATTATTCAAGGTAATATTTTTTATTATAAGAAAGTTTATGCTCCATGTAATCTCCATTATATAATATAACCATCTTGGATTTTATGGTAGAAGATCTAGTAGTGCGCACGCGAAAAAAGACATTGGAAAAGAACATTTTTACCCGACTACGGCGAAGCAAAAATGAGGGTTATGTTTTTGACCGGTATGTGGGTATGTATGTATGTTCATCTGTTCCCTCATAAGTTCGAAACTACTAATCATAATTTATCAAATGAGTTGTCGTTGGTCGCTTCTTATATGTCTGCTGGTTATAGGCTATGTGACGTCACAACAAATTGAACTTGGCGCCCTCTAGAGGGTACAAAGTCAAGAAATAAAAAAAAATCACTTCACCCCATCGTGTTTGGTATCGTTAAATAGGGATTTTAAAATGAAGGTAGGGTTTGGTCCATCATATTTTTGTCAAGATATTCTTATTGGTGCTCAGAGGTTAGCCGTGGTCGTATGTCACCTACCGTAACAAAACAATACATTCTGAAAAGTAGCATTAGACCACGGGTATCTACTGAAAACCACTAAGAATTATGTATGAAATACAATACAATATTTATTAAAAGTAAGTTTTTGTATATAATACACGATACATATTGAATAGTTTGTGCATAGAGATCTCAGATAAGAATGTTTTCTTGTTTCATACTTTTAAGAGCGTGATATTTCATAAGTCGGGTTTTAGTTTTTTAACTTATTTTTTATTTTATACATGCGAACGACGCGTCCATCCAATCTAACATAAGTTTTGAGAAAGCAGTAAGTTTACCCTAATCCTTTTTGACCCTGACACAAATGCTCGGGTGTTATATTAATTTAACTGTGTGTCTGTATGTCTGTTGTGGCATCATAACACCAAAAAGATGAATCGATTTTGATGAAGTATATTTGTTTGATAGTTGACTTGATTCGGAGTGTGCTTAGCTATGACTCAAGAAAATCTGTTTAGCCGTTTGAAGATCATTACCTATTTTCTGGTTGATAAGGATACAAAAGCAACTTTCACAGATCTAATCGATCTGAAAGGTATCCTGCTACGTAAATTATATAGCAAGAACATTAAATTCTTAAATACGTATCGTGTCGTGTTTGGGCTTATTTTAATGTGCTCAATGAATAGATTATAATATATCAATCAGTCGGGAGTTTCTATAATAGAATGAATGCTTCATCACCTGTACAACGTTATCAATATAACGTTCAATGGGTTTGATATTATATTAATTCGATCTAATTTTGAATGTGGGAGGGGGGGGGGTGAGGGGGTACAGGTTAATATTTTAATATTTTAGAAGTGAAAACTTCTTTAGCGGCGTGCTGAACTTTTTGGGATGGGTAAAAAATGTTAAACTCGCGTCAGGACCTCGCGTTAGGACACTGATCGAAAATTCGTAAGACGGAGGGAGAGTAGATACTTATTTTGGGATGGGTAACAAATGTTAAACTCGCGTCAGGTCACGTGACCTAATCGAAAATTCGTAAGACGGAGGGCGAGTAGACCACATGCACAACGTTAATGTTCAAGTTTTCCGCCGGCACTACCGGAGTGCACCCCTTGTTTTTTACCCGACATCAGAAAAAAGGAGGAGGTTCTCAATTTGTCTGTATGTTTTTTTTTCTTTTTTTTTTGTGTGTTTGTTACGCGATTACTCCGTCAATTGTGAACCGATTTAAATTATTTTTTTGTAATCCGTAGGGTATGTTTTTGAGGTAGTCCCATTGTAATTTCATCGAGATCTGATAAGTATCTCCAGAGATATGACGATAAACGTCTCAAACTTGCTACTGATATTGACTCGCGGGGCATTGATGTATGACATTTAGGTCTAGCTGTGATGTGCGGACGCTTCTGCTTCTTCTCTATTCGATCGATGAACTGATGCGCGGCCGTCTCAATCGATTAACGGGCGCGTGTTTTTGATTTATATGGAATTAGAAAATAGCGCGGCCTTAGCACTGCCGCGGCGCGACTCTTGCGGCTAATTTGAAGGCGCCCTTATTCGTTGGTTTGTATGTATTTATGTATATTCCATCGTAGCGCTTAAGCTACTCATCTGATTTTAGATGAATGAAACCATCGATTTGTTGTTATAATTTGAGTGATACAGCATTTTTTCTGTAGTCTGGATTTGATTTTTCCTTAGTTTGTAGTCTTGTTAACTAAAAATCTCGTCAGTCCTTATCAATATCGATATTTTTTTAAATAGTATTAATGGTATCGGTATTGATAAGGCCGCATTTTGTATGTTTGTACGTATGTTTGGCGAACATAAATAAATATTTGGTTTGTAGAATCTATGGCTTGTTTTATTGTCTACCTACATATTTTTTTACAGAGATGCGTACGCATCACACAATTGTTGAAATCAAAGAGAGAGAGAGAGACCGATAGAGAGAGAGAGAGAGAGAGAGAGAGAGAGAGAGAGAGAGAGAGAGAGAGAGAGAGAGAGAGCGAGAGAGAGATAGAGAGAGAGAGCGAGAGTTGCTCTTGTACAATAATGTTGCTACTACACAATAGTACTACATTAAACACCACACAATAAAAAACACAAGCACTATAACTTATAACTCAGCATGAACGTTTATTAGCTGAATGCATTTTATTTTAAAGTATACCCGCTCAAAAAGGTCTCCGACCAATGTCAGAGAAATGAAACGCGCGGAACAAAAAATATGTAAGAAACAGTATCACAACAATAACTTAAATTATCGCCAAAGTGGGAGTACAAACTTGCAGCGAATCGTCTATAGGACCACACGGATTTGGGAGGAGGAATCATAGGGGGCAAATGCTAGTCAATTTCCTCGAGAAAGAGGGGCTTTTCTTGACGAACTCGTTTTTCAAGAAACAGCCCCAACGGAAATGGACATGGCAAAGCCCCGACACTGTGACTAGATTGACTTCATCATTACGGACAATCGGCGCACATTCAGAGATGTCTCAATGATCACTAGGTTTAATAGGCTCTCTGGATATCGACTTAAAGGCGAGAGATTCCGATTGATGAAGTCCAAGCTCCGTCCAAACCTACTCCAAACTGTTGTTGAGTCCGAAACATTTCAATTAAAATTTGGAAAATTGATTCGCTGCTATGGAAACCACAGATGAAGGTGGAAATCCTCAGGAATGAAAGGACGAAGTTTTGCGAGAGCAAGCATACGGGCAAAAAGGCCATACTTTCGGCAGAAACACTTTAGCTAATGGAAAAGAGACGAACATACCGTTTGTCAGCTTTGTCAACTAACCTGGTGCGCAACAAATCCATCAAGAAGCTGGTACGACGCGACCACCGATCCTCTAAGACGCTCTTGATTAAAGAATAAATTGAGCAGAATCGGGGTTCGAAAGTGTTCGTCCAGCCTCTGGATAGAAGCCACCTCACAAAGCTGACAACGTCAACGGGGAACATCGTCGCAACCAAGCCGGAGATTCTGTCGGAAGTTGAAGACTTCTACGGCAAGCTCTACGCATCGCATGCTTCAAGGCCTTAACCCGACACTGAGGATTCTAGAGCCACCTTAACCCGCCACTTCACAGAAGATCTGTCCGAAATTAGCCGAGACGAAATCGTGATGGCCCTTAAACAACTCAAAAATGGAAAAGCCCCAGGAGAAGAAGGAATTACAACACAGCTTTTAAAAGCCAGAGGAGCTCCAGCAGTTCAACAGCTTCAGCAGCTCTTTAATTCCGTTCTTTTCACTGGGAGAACTCCACAGGCATGGAACAGAAGCATGGTGAATATGAAAATACGGGACTTTTCGCGCCTAAAACATTAATTTTATTATTTATAATATTTTATGATTTAGGCGCGATAAGTCCCGTATTTTCATATTTATAACTACTCGTATGTGTTCAAATCGCGAAAGTTTAAAGTTTACAAAAGAAGCATGGTGGTTCTGTTTTTCAAAAAAGGAGACAAATTCCTATTGAAAAACTGCCGCCTGATTTAGCTTCTAAACCACGTCTACAAGCTGTTTTTAAAGGTCATCACGAACCGTCTTGCGCAAGGTCTTGACGAGTTTCAACCTCCGGAAGAGGCCGGGTTTCGAAGCAGTTACGGCACCATAGACCACATCCACACGGTTGCGGCAGATTGTACAGAAGACCTAAGAGTACAATCGGCTCCTGTGCTTAGCATTTGTGGACTATGAGAAGGCCTTTGACTCAATCGAAACCTGGTCTGTTCTCGAGTCCTTGCAGCGTTGCCAAGTCAACTGGCGATATATCGAAGTAATGAGATGTCTGTATAATGCCGCAACGATGATTGTACAAGTACAGAACCAGCGTACTAAACATATCCACCTGCGTTGAGGAGTGAGACAGGGGGACGTCATATCCCCGAAACTGTTCACTTATGCCTTTGAGGATATGTTTAAGACGCTGGACTGGAAAGATTGTGGCATTAACATCAACGGCAAGTACATCTCGCACTTACGATTGGCAAATGACATCGTCATTATGGCAGAGACGCTGCAGGTCCTACAAAGGATGTTGAATGGCCTAGCTGATTCTTCTCGTCGCATCGGTCTCCGGAAGAATTTGGATAAAACCAAACTCATGTACAACGAGTACGTTGTTCCGGAACCGATAGCCGTAGATGGAATCTCACTCGAAGTTGTCACTAAGTATATTTACCCAGGGCAGACGCTCCAACTAGGCAAACACAACTTCAAGACGGAAATCCAGAGAAGAATTCAGCTGGGCTGGGCAGCATTCGGAAAACTCCGTCGAGTCTTCTCGTCGCCTATACCGCCGTGTCTAAAGACAAAAGTCTTTAACCAGTGCATCCTACCTGTAATGACATACGGAGCCGAGACGTGGACACTCACAGTTCGAATGGTCCACCAGTTTAGTCGCTCAGCAAGCTATGTAGAGAGCTATGCTCGGTATTTCTCTGCGGGATAGAATCCGGAACGAAGTGATTCGCCAGAGAACTAAAGTTATCGACATAGCTCAACGGATTAGCAAGCTTAAGTGGCAGTGGGTTGGTCATATCTGCCGCAGGACTGAAAACCGTTGGGGTAGACTTGTCCTAGAATGGAGACCTCGAGTCGCAAACGTAGCGTAGGACGTCCTGTGACCAGGTGGAGCGACTACATACGCAAAGCGGTGGGCAGTAACTGGAAGAGAAGAGCCGAAGATCGGGCTCAGTGGCGCATCTTGGGAGAGGCGTACGTCCAGTAGTGGACTGACGCAGGCTGATGATGATGAATTAAAATTAACTCTAATGTGTACATTTCATTTTTATGTTTAAATATTTATTGAACACAACTGTTACATTTATTGCGCATGCTAACTTCGTAGACACATTGCCCAGATTTCTGAGTGTTCAAATCAAGGAGTATGTATTTAAGACTACATTTCACTATCTTTACCCTACTACAAAACACTGTGATTTTAGGATAAAATGATATATAAATATACTCACGGAGTCAGCGCGGCTGGTAACAGGAGTCCCCGCAGGAGTAGGAGTAGGTCCCGTCATGATGATAAGTGGATAGATATTAAAAAAATAAAAATAAAAAACTATATAAACCAAACAAACTTAACAAATAATAACGTGACAGTCACAATACACTTAATACAGAATTTGTTGTAATATAAATAAAATAAATATCTCCGTGATCAGACCTGCGCAAAAGTAAAAGAATGTTAGGACAAATACTTCAGCAAATCTTATTATTAATTTTTGTTGGCAGAAAAAAAAATCATGACGTAAAAAGTACATCTTTTATCACATTCATCATTTATCACATTTATATTTAACAATTTCAGGTCAAATTAGTAATACCTTAATTTGACAATACCTATAGGTACAGAATCTAATAGCGTGACTGCACATAATGCTCGTATGATATTTGATAATGTTATCAGATCCTAGATTAGGTATAAATACAATATTCCTACAGTATATTCATTCTCAAATTACTAAATTATCATAACGTTGTTTTTTTTTATTTGTATACAGGCGGTGCGGCAACAAAACCATGATAACTTGTATAACATTAAATAAGTTTGAACAATATGTCATATATTGGGAGAAGTTTCTGATTCTCGAGATACAGATATGCTAGTTCGAGAGCCAAAAATTCATATGTTTATTGTGCATCAAAATTAAGCCAATAAAGTTATTTGTTCGTTTGTATAAATACCCCGACTGATGCATGTATGTATTAATCTTTTCATTGCGAGCATTTCAATGAGTCCAAACATGACATCTCCGCTGTAAATTGGTCAGGACTAGAGTATACTGTAGATTACAGGAGATGCCCCAGCATCAGGTCAATGTCACTGAAGTAAGAGGATACCGAATTTAAAATTGATCAGACCTATGAAAGTAGATATCATAGCTTCATATCCACTAAATAATATCGTTTAAAAACTAAAAAACAACCGACTTCAATGCCGCGCTATTCATTTTCAGTACCAATTTTGAGATGTTTATCTCAATATCTCTGGAGATACTTATCATACCTCAATAAAATTACCATGGTACTACACTTGGTATATCTCCTTTCGAACAAAAAAAGAATAATCGAAATCGGTTCATAAACGACGAAGTTATAAGCGAACAAACATAAAAAAAAAAAAAAAAAAAAAAAAAAAAAATATATATATATACGGTCGAATTGAGAAACCTCCTCCTTTTTTTGAAGTCGGTTAAAAAGCTCATAGTCTTCAAATGGCTGAACGGAATTTAATGAATCATATCTAATAACACTTCAAAAAAACTAAATCAAAATTCGTTCAGCCGTTTGAGAGCCACAATGCCACAGATAGACAAACTCAAAGGTACACAGATAAACAGACAGACACGTCAAACTTATAACACCCCTTCTTTTTGCGTCGGGGTTGAAGAATACAAAAAAGTTAGAATTTTCAATAATTGATACTTTAAATGAAAGTGATAAACAAGCAGTCGGCCCACGTGATGTTAAGCGGTTAGCTTCGCTTATGAACATCTGCAATAACTGTAGAAACGCTGACGCGTTGTCTATTTAACTAACACGCCACGTAGTGTTAATCCCGAGGTACTCGTATGTGAACCTGATCACGACATTTTTTTTATTTTTTTATTATTCCTATTTCTTCTCACAAGATGGGAGTCTTTAGCTTGCTTTTCTTTTCCCTTTTTTTTCTTACTTTCTAGCTTATATTGTGTAGGTTTTAATAAATATTTGACATATGATTTCTTTCTTTTGTTTACAAATTTTGCTTAACATTAAATTACATACTTAATTATCGCTAAATTCTTTTATGTGTATATTTAAATATATGATATTACATCAAATTTATGCTACTTGTTTTTATTTACCACTACGCTTACTATGTTTTTACAATAATTTATAAACTTATCTCGACATTCCTTATTAGCTATTATTTCACATATATTATATTATTTTATAATTATTCATCACGACAATTAGTGTCTACTCGTTTTCATGGAAACTATCGAAATACTCCGAATAAGAGTTTTACTGTACTTCTACTTGACAGCCATGTGGTCAGCTATTATTAATAAAAAAGTGAGCAGGCTATGAAAGCCTTGACATGTACTTATTTTAAAAAAAAACTGGCCAAGTGCAACTTGGACTCGCACTCGTAGGATTCCGTAGCACAATAAAGTATTCCATAACTATAATTTTTTGTACCTAAAAAATTAAATAAAGTTATATTTGCGTTCGCTATATTTCAAAAACTGCTAACTGTATCTCGTTCAAACCAAATTTCGAGGGGGGGAGGGGGTTACACACATTTTACATTTTGCTACTTTAGACGCTTACGATTTTACACGATTTTAGAAAAAATGATTTTAAGAACACTTGATTTAATTTTTAAAGACCTATCCATAGGCACACCCCACACGTATAGGTTTGAAGTTATTTTTTTTGTTTCAGTTTCATGTATGGGAAGCCCCCCCCCTTAAACTTTTATATATTTCATTTTTGTATAAAAATCGAAATGCGATTCACAGAATACATCTACCTACCAAGTTTCAATTCTGTAGTCTTAATAGTTTCGGAATAAAATGGCTGTGACATACAGACGGACAGACAGACAGACATGACGAATCTATAAAGGGTCCGTTTTTTGTCATTCAGCTACAGAACCATTAAAACAACAATTCAATAAATTTTTTATGATTAATTATTATTATTTTTTTAAATATTTATTTGTACTCGTGACGTAAATATAAATCTTGTAAGCCATTTGTATATGCTTCTCCCTAATTAATTGTATGTATAAATTTGTATATGTCCCTCCCTAATTAATTGTATGTATACATTTGTATATGTCCCTCCCTAATTAATTGTATGTATACATTTGCCTCAACCCTTATTTAATACCTACAAGGAATCTGAGTTTAGTCTTTTAGATAAATGGCATCCTCAACTTATCCTATATTGTATATGTCCTACTAGTCTATCCTACTAGTCCTACTTCCTATCCTACTAATATTTATTATAAATGCGAAATTTCGCATGTGAAATGTAATGCGAAATCGCATTGTGTGTCCATATTTAAGGATATTTAATGACGTAGCAAGTGTGCATCTGATATCAATAACATCGCGGAAAATATTGTTTGCGCGATGCAGGATCTCATACATTGAGAAAATATTTCCAATGAGAATTGAGAATGATGGAACAGGCTTAGCTCCATCTACATGCTTTCAAATTAAGTTAAATCAGTGAGTATACATTGACGGATGCATATTTGTTCCATTTTCACGCAAACACTAAAAGTAATTGTTACACACAATCTAAAATTTCATCGTACTGACGGGAATCGATGCCGCGCCTACTGAAACACTCGCCATCCCATTCTAGGCCTAGCGTGCTTACCATCTTCGACCGCATCATCACTTACCAATAAGTGAGATAGTGGTCAAACGCTAGCCTATAAGATATTAAAAAAATGCCCAGGCGCTGTAATAAACTAAGCCGGAGGAAGGAGGCACGGGGTACTATTCATTATTCTGTGGCACGGGTTCAAATCCCGTCGGTATGATGAAATTTTGGGCTGTGTGTAACAATGTACAAACATATAATGTATGTAATCTAATACTATAAGAATCTTTGTCCTGACATACTGACTCACTGACAGACAACGCACAGCCTAAGCCGCTGGTCGTAGAGACTTAAAATTTGGAGGGTATATTTGTCTTAGTACGTAGGGGTGTACTAAGAAAGGATTTTTCAAAATTCACCCCTTAAGGGGATGAAATGGGGGTTCAAAGTTTGTATGGAGAAGCAAGATTAGATAGTCTTTTCTATCCGAAACTTCACACAAGTGCTTCAGTACAAAACTAAGTAAATACATGTTTCAGTTTTTTTTGAAATTCCACCTCTAAGAGGGTGAATTGGGGTAACAAAATGTGAACATCAATATTTTTTCGGATTGTGCTGAAATTTGGCATGCAGATAGTTATTACAACGCTAGTTACCTCTGAAAAAGGATTTTTCAAAATTCACCCCTGAAGGGGATGAAACGGGGTTCAAAGTTTATATGGAGAAACAAGATTAGATAGTCTTTTCTATTCGAAACTTCATACAAGTACTCAAGTAAAAAATAAGTAAATACGTGTTTCAGTTTTTTTTTTAATCCACCCCTAAGAGGGTGAAATGGGGGAACAAAGTGTGAAAATCAATATTGTTTCGGATTGCGCTGAAATTTGGCATGCAGATACATAGTTATTAAAAAGTTAGTACCATCTGAGAAAGTATTTTCCAAAATTCACCCCTGAAGGGGATGAAACAAGGGTTCAAAGTTTGTATGGAGAAACAAGATTAGATAGTATTTTCTATTCGAAACTTCATACAAGTGCTCCAGTAAAAAAAAAAGTAAATACGTGTTTCAGGCTTTTTTTAATTATACCCCTAAGAGGGTGAAATGGGGTAAAAAAGTGTGAAAATCAATATTGTTTCGGATTGCGGTGAAATTTGGCATGCAGATAGTTATTACAACGTTAGTTACCTCTGAAAAAGGATTTTTCAAAATTCACCCCTGAAAGGGATGAAACAGGGGTTCAACGTTTTTATGGAGAAACAAAATTAGATAGTATTTTGTATTCGAAACTTCATACAAGTGCTCCAGTAAAAAAATAGCCAAATACATGTTTCAGGTTTTTTCGAAATGCCACCCCTAAGAGGGTGAAATGGGGTAACAAAGTCTGAAAATCAATATGGTTTCGGATTGCGCTGAAATTTGGCATGCAGATAGTTATTACGACGATAGTTACCTCTGAAAAGGATTTTCCAAAATTCACCCTCGAAGGGGATGAAACGGGGGTTCAAAGTTTGTATGAAGAAACAAGATTAGATAGTCTTTTATATTTGAAACTTAACACAAGTACTTAAGTAAGTAAATACGTGTTTCATGCTATTTCGAAATTCCACCCCTAAAAGGGTGAAGAGGGGTAACAAAGTCTGAAATCAATATTGTTTCGGATTGCGCTGAAATTTAGCATGCAGATAGTTAGTTATTTAGACATAGGTTAAGAAAGAATTTTTCAAAATTCACTCTTCAAGGGGATGAAGCGGGGGTTCAAAGTTTGGATAGTCATTTTATTCGACATTTCACACAAGTACTTCTGCAAATAAATAAGTAAATACGAGTTCCAGACTTTTACAAAATGCCACCCTAACAGGATAAACTGGGGTAACAAAGTCTAAAAATCAATATTGTTTCGGATTGCGCTGAAATTTAGAATACAGATAGTTATTTAGACGTAGGTATCCGCTCAAAAAAGATTTTCTAAAAATTCCTCCCGGATACGGAACGGGGAATCATAGTTTTTATGGCAAAACGAGATGAGATAAAGTACGTGTTGTAGGATTTTTCGAAATGGGGTAGGCAAAAAAGTCTGAAACTTTGGGTTTTTCGGGTTTTATTAATATGAATCCCGAATTGCCTTAGTCACGCGATAACATGAAAACGGGTGAACCGATTTGGCTAATTCTTTTTTGAAGTCTTTATTGATAGAATCGTTTTTTAACCGACTTCAAAAAAAGGAGGAGGTTTCTCAATTCGACCGTATATATTTTTTTTTTTTTTATGTTTGTTCGCGGATAACTTCGTCGTTTATGAACCGATTTCGATTATTCTTTTTTTGTTCGAAAGGAGATATCCCAAGTGTAGTACCATGGTAATTTTATCGAGGTATGATAAGTATCTCCAGAGATATTGAGATAAACATCTCAAAATTGGTACTGAAAATGAATAGCGCGGCATTGAAGTCGGTTGTTTTTTAGTTTTTAAACGATATTATACAAAAGAAAAGTTTTAAGTGAATAAAAGAAGTTTTTAACGCGGGCGAAGCCGCGGGACACTTCTAGTACTTAATAATTTAAGATCGTTTAAAAAACTTAAAGAACCGACTTCAAACGTTGCGCTAGTGAAAGTAGCCAGTAGACTTACCAACTATTATATAATCTGTCCCAGTAGTTAGTAGTATGTCGTCGAGATAAGTAAATGCATCGTAATACAAATGTTGATATATTAAAAACGGCTCGGCCGATTTCGTTAAAACTTAAATGGGACCACCTGGGAAGGGTACCCTCCCTTAGAAACAAAAAAATAATTTTCCAAATCGGTTAGGGCATCTTCGAGTAATCGGTGAACATACATTAAAAAAAAGATTCCGACGAATGGAGAACCTTCTCCTTTATTTTGTGAAGTCGGTTAAAGAGAAACATAATACTAAAAGTAATTCTTTAAAATGGAAGTAAAAATAAAAATATTGCATCTTTCCTATTAATTAAATTGAATATTGACCTGTTCTTTTTGTGATGTCAGTTAAAAATATAAATAATTGCTCAATAGTGAGCCATATATATACGAGTATCTTAAATATATAATTCTAATTTTAAGCTTCTCTGCGCTTTTGGAAGTAAGGAAATACTGTAAGGCAGTGGAAAGCAGCTTTTTATGTTCTCCTTTGTACGATCTTGTAAATAATAGGGTTAGCACGCTGCAATCATTTGTCAGTGTCTGGTGAGAGTTCCGCGCTTAGGAATTTAAGTACCTACAGAAATGTTTAAAGCGCAAGATGGCTGATTAAAACCAAATGCATTTTCAAAAAACATTTTTTACCCACGACGGAACGCAGACTGTATATGCGTTTGGGGTGAGGGGATGTTTGTTTTTTTGTTTGTTCGTTTGTGTGTGCAGATACATGTTGCCATTTTTCTCCAAAACTACTAGTCCGATTTTGATACATTTTTCAGTTATGGGTTTGGGTGTAATTGGTGCATGTGTTTAGATAAGTTTTTCGGTGATATCTCTCCAGGGGGCGCTGCAGTAATCATTTGTTAGTGCAAATCGATGTTGCCATTTTCTTCAAAACGACTATTCTGATTTGTATCGAACCGTGGCTTAATTGGCAGAGCACCTGGACGTGTAATCCGGGGGGTGCGGGTTCGAGTCCCGTCGGTACTATGACATTTTGGATTGTGTTTAACAATTTTCAAAAATATAAAGTGTGAGACACTTCTAAGAAACATAATATTTGATTTACGCAGTGCAACATCTCTCGTCGGATTTGAAAATTGTAATGATTTCTTCCGAATGATTAACTTACGTAATAAGTAGTCATAGATGGCGCCACCAATGCATAATTGGGTTAACAAATGCAATCCACTAATTTCGTCGTATCGATGTATCGAACCGTGGCTTAATTGGCAGAGCACCTGGACGTGTAATCCGGGGGGTGCGGGTTCGAGTCTCGTCGGTACTATGAAATTTTGGATTGTGTTTAACAATTTTCAAAAATATAAAGTGTGAGACACTTCTAAGAAACATAATATTTGATTTACGCAGTGCAACATCTCTCGTCGGATTTGAAAATTGTAATGATTTCTTCCGAATGATTAACTTACGTAATAAGTAGTGATAGATGGCGCCACCAATGCATAATTGGGTTAACAAATGCAATCCACTAATTTCGTCGTATCGATGTATCGAACCGTGGCTTAATTGGCAGAGCACCTGGACGTGTAATCCGGGGGGTGCGGGTTCGAGTCTCGTCGGTACTATGAAATTTTGGATTGTGTTTAACAATTTTCAAAAATATAAAGTGTGAGACACTTCTAAGAAACATAATATTTGATTTACGCAGTGCAACATCTCTCGTCGGATTTGAAAATTGTAATGATTTCTTCCGAATGATTAACTTACGTAATAAGTAGTGATAGATGGCGCCACCAATGCATAATTGGGTTAACAAATGCAATCCACTAATTTCGTCGTATCGATGTATCGAACCGTGGCTTAATTGGCAGAGCACCTGGACGTGTAATCCGGGGGGTGCGGGTTCGAGTCTCGTCGGTACTATGAAATTTTGGATTGTGTTTAACAATTTTCAAAAATATAAAGTGTGAGACACTTCTAAGAAACATAATATTTGATTTACGCAGTGCAACATCTCTCGTCGGATTTGAAAATTGTAATGATTTCTTCCGAATGATTAACTTACGTAATAAGTAGTGATAGATGGCGCCACCAATGCATAATTGGGTTAACAAATGCAATCCACTAATTTCGTCGTATCGATGTATCGAACCGTGGCTTAATTGGCAGAGCACCTGGACGTGTAATCCGGGGGTTCCTCCTTGAACCCGCACGGTTCGAGTCCCGTCGGTACGATGAAATTTTGGATTGTGTTTAACAATTTACAAAAATATAAAGTGTGAAACACTTCAAAGAAACATAATATTCTGATTTTGATGCAGTTTTCAGTTATTGGTGCATGTTCTTGAATAGGTGTTACGGTGTCAACTCACCAGGGGGCGCTGCAGTAAACATTTGTTTGTGCAAATCCATGTTGCCATTTTTCTCCAAAACTAGTTCGATTTTGTCTTTAAACGGTTCGTAATTATTTTGATTTCAAAATTATAGTGAATCTCGATCTCGAAACCTAGGTCGAGAAAATTTGACTAAAGGCATAGAAAATATAATAATACTACGTACTAAAGGTTCGTGAATTACAGCCGGTATATTACAATAATCAGTGGTGGATCTTAGATAGATGTTATGACGTTAATTTTCTAAAGGTCATTGTCGTGGGTGTTTATGCATAATTTTAATTTTGTTACTTGTTACTGATGATGTCATCAGAATATAAAGCCGGCCAAATGCGAGTTGGAGTCACTCACCGACAAAACTAGCTTTGCCGCTCGATCCATAGACACAGTTATTGCAATAACCGCAAATAATAAGTTGGCAATAGTAAATTAGCTTCTTTGTTTTATTTTTTGAAGTGAAAACTTATTTAACGGCGTTGTGCACTTTTCTTGGGTAAAGAAAAAAATGTTAAACTCGCGTCAGGTCACGTGTCCTGATCGAAAATTCGTAAGACGGAGCGCAGGGCGCTTTCGCGAGGTGTCAATCCAAACTATTAAAAAATTACATATTCATGTTTTCACTTCCGCCGGCACTTGGTTTTTTTATATAATTTTGTAAATTTATAATTTTTTTTATACTATATAAGCTAGCGCTTGACTTTTATCTCACTGTTAGTAAGTGATGATGCGGTCGAGGATGGTAGCATGCTAGGCCTAGAATAAGAACTGGCGCTAAGGACAGCTGCCGGAACACATTAGATGTTTGGCGTCAGACTTTCTAACTTGAGGGTGGTAGCTGGCCAGGCGGGCACTATATGTCCTACGGTATTCTGCTTTTTCCTTTATATGTGGTGTAAGACCTGGCTTCTTGCCAAATTGTATGATACTAGGTCAATGGAAAGTACCCTAAAGATTTTGATTCCCTTGTGACATTGTAAAATATGCAAAAATATGAGACATTACGGTTATTTCTTTTGATTGCGTTGACTTACAAGTTTGATTAATCTCAGCTGAAAGAGACTGTAGACCCAAGTATTCATTCTATGGCAAGTAAATTGAACTTATTACCTCTAGAATTTCCTGAGAAGAGGGGTCTTGACAGACAGACAGACAGCAAAGTGATCCTATATATAGTGATCTTATAAGAAATACATTATAAGTAAAACTTATTTTTAAAAACAAGCTTTTATCTGGGACAATGAACTAAAATGTTAAAAATAAATTCTAGTAAGTATTTGGCGTGTAGTTACTTACCTATATTCTTAAAAGCTTGAAGCACTACCCGTTTTTCAGGCTGGGTAATTACTATACTTCAGTGCCTCAAGCTTCTAAAAATAAAGGTAAGTACCAACATGCCAAATACTTACTAGAATTTTTTTATAACATTTCAGTGCATTGTCCCAGATAAAAGCTTGTTTTTAAAAATATTTTGTACTTATAATTTATTTTTAACTTTTTAGTAGGTAGGTATAGATACCGACTACCTACCTACTACCTAAGTATTAATAATATATAATATAATATAATATATAATAATATAAGTAAGAGAAGGCATGATGTTTTAAAATATTCCACGGATATTTGATGTGAATATGGGTAAAGTGCTCTTCAAGGAAAATCAATCGACTCGGCGGAGCTATGTTGTTTTATCACAGAGATGCCATGGCCACCTTCCGTCTCCATCATCAGACCAGCTTCATGGTACCATATCATTGTATTGTCACCGAAGATACATAAGTACACCAAATTTGAGTCCAATCGGACATCGGGAAGTGGGTCTAATTTAGCTTCCAAGATTCGACCCGAACATATATAGTTACATACATTGCAAGTTAAATAAAAGCTTGTAAAAAAGGAACCCCCTTTTTTCCTTTTGACGTATGGAACCCTAAACACATATGTCAGTTCGGGGCAAGAAGATTATACTCCTCAGAGGTTGTATGTTTTGTTCTGTCCTTCACATTGATTTACTGAACGACAGAAGGTGACTGTTTTTATGATATGTTAGAGCAATATGTGTGATCAACATCCAGGTGAAGGAACTTATCATATTTTGTTTCATTATTTTACAATTTTTGGATAAAATTGTCTGAAGAACTGAAACATGCATTGGAAATGCACGTAATAGTACGGTTGGCAACCCCTACATTAATCATGGGAATTGAACTTTTGTTTTAAGTGTGACTTTCTACGTTTAGATGAAAACTGAATGGCTCATTACTTTTGTTTTTGTGTAAATACTGAACAAATGCTTTGATTTTTGACTATCTTCACCGCAATATTTTACGTTTAAAACTCTGTTTAAAAGAAGTTTAATCTTCTTGGGAGATCATTTTGCAGAATACCTACTACCTATATATAGCGCGGAAAAATGTATGAAATGTGTTAAAATGTCTTATAATCAAATTGAAAAGTCAAAGTAACAAAATGGTACCATATGTAAAGTAGGTTAAAAAAGTAAACAATCTCCCGCTACCCTCATAATGAAATCCGCAATTGCGAAAACGTATCTACCCAAGCTATTATATACATTATTTATATTGAGAATTGAGAAATTGGAATGACCCATTTTTATTATTTTTTAAATAATAAATACTACAATCTATGAAGGTGTAAGTGATATAACGGTCGGCTTTGATGCCAGAGGTACCGAGTTCAAACTCCGCCGTGCACCAATGGATTTTTCTATCGAAAAATAATTGTGCGCTTTTCACAGTGGCCCTCCGGTGAAGGAAAAACATCGTTAAGAAACCAACAATCCCGCATGGTGGTAGGACACTATCTAGTGTCCGCGGTTTCTTTCGTACAAAAACCTTTATTTAATAAAACTACATCAAAAAAAGAATAAGCCCTTTCGATCCACCCGTATTCAAGTTATGGCGTGGCCAAAAAGGACATTTGATTCATTTTTATAAAACCCAAAAAATTGTATTGATTTTATTTCAGCCTTTTAGGGGTGAGATTTATTTTTTATATATCTTATAGGCTAGCGTTTGACCACTATCTCAACTGTTGGTAAGTGATGATGCGATCGAAGATGGTAAGCACGTTAGGCCTAGAATGGGAACAGGCTCGCAAGGATAGCTGCCGGAACACATTAAATGTTTGTTATCAGATTTTCTAACTTGAGGGTGGTAGCTGGCCAGGCGGACACTAGATAGTGTCCTACCTCCATGCGGGGGTTGTTTGGTTTCTTAACGATGTTTTCCTTCACCGGAGGGCCACTGTGAGAAGCGCACATAAAATTTTCGAGAGATTTACGAAAAACCTGAAAAATGAACACGTATTTTCTTATTTAACAAAGTCCTTGTGTGAAGTTTTGAATAAAAAGACTATCTAATCTTGTTTCTCTATACAGACTTTGAACCCCCGTTTCATCCCCTTAAGGGTTGAATTTTGGAAAAGCATTTCTTAGCGGATACTTTCGTCATAATAACTATCTGCCTGCCTAATTTCATTAATGGTCGGTTTCTGAGGTCGGTTTCTTGAATGTTTATTTACTCATTTTAACGTTATTGAATAGATAAACTCTCAATAAATATACTCAGAAACCGGCCATGAGTGGTTTGAGCCGTGCGTCGAAAGAACAGTCAGTCAGTAACGTTTGCCTTTTATAGATACAGATTTTTGAGCGAAAATAGGTCGTAATTAATTGATATAGTTTAAAAACTAAAACAACCGACTTCAATGCCCCTTAAATCAATTTCAGTAGCAAGTTAGAGACGTTTATCGTCATATCTCTGGAGATACGTATCAGATCTCGATCAAACTACAATGTGACCACCTCAGAAACGTACCCTACCGATTACAAAAATAATCATTCGAATCGGTTCACAATTGACGGAGTAACCACGTAGCATACTTACAAAAAAAAACGTACAGACGAATTGAGAACCTTCTCCTTTTTTGTGAAGTCGGTTGAAAAGTACAATTATATGAAACAAAAGTTGTGTACATATCAATGGAAAAAAAACCGGAAGTGCATAAAAAGTTACGCGTTAGAAGTAACACATTGTTCACATTGAAATATTGACAATTTAGAATTACGCGTTCGTCATTTCCGTTGCATTCTGACCGTGACGATAAGTTACATTTTACCCTATTGCGCCTATAGAAGTTTCACCTCAATAATTAAAACAAACATGAGCCTTGTTACTTTTTAACTTTTTAATTTTGACGAAATCGGCTGAGCCGTTTTTAATATATCAACATTTGTATTACGATGCATATATTTATCTTGACGACATACTACTAACTACTGGCACATATTATATAATAGTTACTTCGTCTACTGGCTACTTTTTAGGGTTCCGTACCCAAAGGGTAAAACGGGACCCTATTACTAAGACTCCGCTGTCCGTCCGTCTGTCTGTCTGTCTGTCTGTCTGTCTGTTTGTCCGTCTGTCACCAGGCTGTATCTCATGAACCGTGATAGTTAGACAGTTGATATTTTCACAGATGATGTATTTCTGTTGCCGCTATAACAACAAATACTAAAAACAGAATAAAGTTAAAAATAATAGAGGGTCGCCATACTAGAAACGTGTATAATTCGGCATTTCACGCCTTCAATGATCGCTTAGTTAGGTAAATGTCCCATAGATGGCGTTATATTGAAATGTCGACCCCTAACACCTTTGTTAGACGTTAGATGGCGTTATAAGAAATAAAATGTTTATTAATTATTATTTTTTGCTGGCGAAATATGATGGTGGTATTTTTTGCTCGATCTTATAAAATACTGTAGTGTGGTACGGAACCCTACAAGTGCGAGTCCGACTTGCACTTGGCCAGTTTATTTTTTAATGTTTGTTACCTCAGAACTCCGTCAAATGTTAACGGATTTGGATTTTTTTTTGAGTGATTATGCCTCACCTATGGTCCCATTTAAATTGTATTGAAATCTGACAATTATCTTCGGAGATATGGAGTTAAACAATATAAGCAAATTTGTATACTTTGATGACATGATTATAATAATACTTTGACTATCGCGGCATGTAAAGTCGTTTTTTTTTGTTTTGTACGATCATACAATATTGTGAAGTAGGTTAAAAAGGAGAAGGTTCTCAATTCACTTGTATTTTTTTATGTTTGTTACCTCAAAATTCTTTTTTTGTTTGAAAAAGTATACTGACCGTTTGGTCCCATTGTAATTTCATCGAGATCTGATAAGTATCTTCCAAGATATGGAGATAAACACCTCAAACTTAGTACTAGCGCGGCATGTGAAGTCGGTCGTTTGGTTATGTAAACGATCTTAAATTATAGAATATAAGATATTTGCATTCGTTTTGAAAGTTTTTGTTAAGTCTCCAGGAACTAACATTTTTTTAAGAATACGCCTCATTTTACGCATTTAATCTCCAAAAAGCTGATGCTGAAGATATTTCGCCCGAAGTTCCTCGTTAAACAGATAAATCGGCGTGTTTTAGCAAAATGTGGGTTGAAAAAATGAGTTCGCGCGCCGCAGCTACCCCGACCGAAAAGGAGGAAACATTCTAGTCCAAGAACCCAATGTTAAAATCCTTTGTGACTTACGAATAAAAAAATAAATAAAAACAAAAATATTTTTCATATACATTATAAAGTTATTTTTAATGACAATTTCATGATAATAAGTAGCCTAGATATATATCTAACATAATTATTTGGATAAGGATTAAGACTGTATATAAGAAAATGTACCAAATCAATAGTGATATTTTTATTTTAAAAATTAAACCTTTGCACAGAACAACTATTAATATACTATTACTATGTCATCATGGACTTTTTAAAGGTATTCATCATCATCATCAGCCTGTGTCAGTCCACTGATGGGACGTACAGTGCCACAAGTATAACTTGGCGGTGGTGGTTTTTGGAACTAATTCTTTTAATTGAAACTGTGAGTTTGACGTTTGAGAGATTACCGCGACATTATTGTTGATAAATCTGCTACATTAAAATAGTTCAATAATGCCAAAAGTAATTAAAAGTGGTTTAAGAGAAATTGTTATCAAAGTACAAAGTAAAAGCACAGTGGCGCACAGGCACGCCAAGTTATACTTGCCGGACTGTACGCCTCTCCCAATATCCAATCCAATTATAGGTATTATTAAGTTCATAATTAGACATGTTGCATACCAAACTGATGGTCTCGAGTCGATATTCAGAGTTGACGTAGTACTTTAAAAACAAACTCAGGCGCGACATATCCATACTTCAAATATGTATGAATATGCAGACAGACCTGTCGAACTTTAGCTAAGGTTAGTTTCATGTATTATGAAACAATCAACTTAGTAGCTACTTGGAAACGAAGTATAACAATCTGATGTTGGGATCTAGGACTATTTGCTACCTGGCATTATTTAGATAAGTTCTTGGTGCTTATCACGGTGGAGTAGAGTCGGTAATCGTTCGGCAGATATTGAATGTTGGATTCGTATCGATATCGTGAGGTGGCCTGACCCTTGCGGAAATTCGTGTGGCGCAGATTGTATACATACGCCGAGGCAGGAAACAGTATATGAATTTATAAAAGATATGAATTCTTCTAATCCGAGCTTACGTCAAAGTGCGTATTTTTGTTACAATGGGGTATTTGACTTCATGATGTTGTGACATTTTCATAAAGGTAGAGCAAGGAACGTCTGTAGGTATATTGATTGGCAGATATAGGGGATGGAAATCGGCTGTACAAAACTTTTTTTTAACTATGAAATGGTGGTTGGGATGGGTCAGGAATAAGGAAGTTTGCCTGATTCGATAGATATATATACTTTTAATGTGTAGGATGGCAATTTTTTTCTACTTATTAAAATTATTGTACTGTGGTGAGGACTTTCTGTGTGTGAGTCTGACTCACTAGGACAGTTTATGTTACATTTGTGCTTCTGCCTAGCTGCACTTTAATCGTACAATTAATGACTACCATCATGCGTCGTACATAACTGTTACTTCATATGAAAAAATAAATAAATAAAATGGATACAATTAGGAGTAAACAGCCGACTTCCATGCCGCGCGAGTCAGTTTCAGTAGCAAGTGTGTGACGTTTATCGTCATATCTCTAGAGATACTTATCAAATCTCAATAAAATTACTATGGGATCACTTTGAAAATGTACTCTAACAATTAAAAAAAGAATCATTCGAATCGGTTCACAATTGTCGGAGTAATCGCGTAACATACATAAAAAAGAGTGTGTGTACTAACTATGTACACGCGTTAGAAGTTATACTTCTGTGGCGTATGGAAAAAAAATAACTAAAATGCAGTAGTGATTAACGATAAATATTAAAATTAATCAAAAAGATTTTATTTAAATAAAAAAGGTTTTATTAACGTAATAATATGACGTTAAATATGACGTTCTTACGAAACACGTGTTCTAAACATAAAAATACTAGAATATACAACTTGAACATAGTCATGCCACCTAGAACTAACTTCACGGTGTAGAATTTAGGTTTCGGTGTGCGCGCGCATCGTAAAAATTCACTCTCTTCATTTTTCTCTATCGCGCCAAGAGAAGTATAACTTCAAAAACATACAAACTCATCTTTAAGGAAGTCGGTTAAAATCACAGAGCTGAACCGTGTTAAAAAAACTCTATTACTCATTTTTCCCTACTGATTAGAAACCGTTGCTTCAAAAATATCTTCACAAATATCAAAAGTTTTAAGAATATCAAAGGGTCCAGTCAAATATGAATCTTGCAAGATCGAATCTAAGTTGTCAAACAAAGTCAATTAAGAATCTATATATCTCTTTTAGGTGGTTATGCTTTGAACGTCGTTCTGTTGAGGAAGGGGGTCGTTTGATGACGCTGGGCTTACACCCATGGGTCTGTAATACCTCAGTTCAACCTAATAATAATTAAATCAAAATCTACTGGACGGATTTTCATGCGGTTTTCACTAATAGATAAAAAGATTCACGTGAAAGGTTTAAATATATAATTTGCTAAACTTTTTATGCAAATTGGTTCAAATATGATGATAACTGTTGGAAGTATACTTACAATCCTCCCACGCTTTAAACATTTTCTTTTTATTATCAACTTTTTAGCTTACTTTTGCAATATGGCGGATCTCATCTATTGCATGGTTATGAGCTTTTTTAATTTTAACCCCTGACGCAAAAAAGGGGTGCTATAAGCTTGACATGTAAAAACAATCTTCGAGAAATAAAAAGCAGGATGGGATCATATTTTTATCACATCATCACAAAGTTTTTACTGCACAGCAACTCTCACTAAGTGCACACATGTTTACGAAACCGTTCTCAGTGCGTTGTTTGGCGGTCAAGACCCCCAGGTCTTGAGTTCTTATATAGTCTGAAATCGTACAAAGAAGTGGCACTGAGAAATTGAGTAAGGTATGAAGTCTGGCGGGATGACACAGCGAAAATAATTATATATTTACTCTAACTTAATATGGAGCATCAAAAATCTTTGTGTGGTAGTGTGGCGCTTTGTATCTGAGGTATTTCGCTTCATATGTCTAGAGATTTCCATATCCTTTTAATAAAAGTACATGGGCACAAGTTGCAAAAATATTACCCCATTACATAAATAAACTGGCCAAGTGCGAGTCGGACTCGCACACGTAGGGTTCCGATTGAACAAAATTTGCCGTAAAAATTAAGTACATGAAGTTTTAAGATCGATATATATAAATACCGTGTCAATACTAAACATGCTTATTTACTACAACGCTATCTAACGAACTTCTAACACCAATAAAGTGAACGTTAACACAAAGGTAGGCAATTAATATTATTTATTAAAAAGTTAAACAATGGTTCACATAGATGGCGCTATAGTTAAAACACGTTTTTTGTATGGGGACCCCCTTTAATTTTTATTTTTGTTCTGTTTTTAGTATTTGTTGTTATAGCGGCAACAGAAATACATCATCTGTGAAAATTTCAACCATCTAACTATCACGGTTCATGAGATACAGCCTGGTGACAGACGAACTGACAGACAGACAGACAGACAGACAGACGGACAGTGGAGTCTCAGTAATAGGGTTCCGTTGGTACCCTTTGGGTTTGGAACCCCAAAAACCATACAGACGAATTGAGAACTTCCTTCTTTTTGGGAAGTCGGTTGAAGAAACATAGTATATCTTAATTTTATTGTTTTTGTGGACGATTTCTCCTTCCAGCGTCTGTTTGTACTAGGTGTGGATAGAAGTCGCTTGTCTATCAGCTCGCGCAAAGAAAGGTTTTTTTTTAGTAAAAAATATTACTCGCAATGTAGGTTCCACATTACTAGTAGTCTTGTTAACCCCTCCAACTAAGCTAAATATGCTTGTGTCTGGAGTGGGTTCACGTCAATAGTGCAATAGGTGGGGTGGGGATCGAACTCACGACGTGTCGATCGCCAGTCCGACACCTTATCCATTGGGCTATTGCCGCCTTTTGTAAGTTTTTTTTTTTTGGTTTAGTAGACGCACTGTCAGGACTGAAGTGTCTTTGAATAGCTTTTCAGTTGAGTATCGCGAATATATATTGAGTTCTTTGAGAACAGCTGCACGGTGCACGGCGTTTGGGGTTTTCTTAACAATGTTTTTTATATACCACAAGGCTTCTGTGATATTAAATACATTTTTCGGTAGATAAATCCATTGGTTCACAGATTGGTTCGCCCAGAGTTTAGTGGGTTCAATAAAATCCAGGGCAGAGACCCACTACCTCTGGCGTCAAAGCCGACAATTTTCACACAGCGCCGCTTGGGTGGCTTGGCCCTCAAAAAATATTATTATTATTTTATTTATATACAAGGCGGCAATAGCCCAATGGATAGAGTGTCGGACTGGCGATCGAGAGGTCGTGAGTTCGATCCCCACTACACCCATTGCGCTATTGACGTGAACCCACTCCAGACACAAGCATATTTAGCTTAGTTCGAGGGGTTAACAAGAATACTAGTAATGTGTAACCCACATTGAGAGTAATCTATTTAAAAAAAAACTTACTGTTATATATAATAACCAGCTTGCTACACTAACCAAGTTGGAGTTGCGACGTTGGGAAATTGACGCGACTCACTTAATAGACCTGAGTGCTATTACTAACTTCGTTTCATGGTACGAAATTAGAGTAAACTTTTTAGCCGCAGGCAACTTCTAACTTATTTACTCAATACACCGTGGCGTACTACGTTATCACTTTATGTATACTGATGGACTAATAAACTGCATCAAAGTTCAGAGTGCCTAGTGCGAGTTTCATAGATTGGTTTACTTACTTGATAACGTTACAGTAAACGCAGATTTGTATGGAATTAGAAAGCGCCATCTAGTGTGGATAAGAGGTAACATTGTAATTTCCATACGAATCTGCGTTTACGCTAACGTGATCGAGTGAGTAAATAAATGTATAGAAACTAGCACTACGCACACAGGATTACTTTCGAATTAATTGAATGGTCCTTTCAGTATACAAACATACACTAAGGGTCAGTTCACAACGCGACGCGACATATATAGTGCGAAGTTTGCGGCTTACTTTGATCGAATGCTAAACTTGAATGCAGTGACTTAGAAAGTTATTTTACAAAGTGGCATAATTTTTTTTAAACTTCTTTTGGTGGCGTTGGTTATTAGGTCTCAGCAGGAGTAATCATTCATTGGGAAATAGCTCGAGCAAAGAACAGAGAAAATTGGATTTAGATGGTGGAACACATTGAACACTGACTGAAAATAACTCAAGAAAACAGTGTCTTCATCTTAATAGAGACAAAATGAAAAGCATCATTTCACACAGTCCTATTTGCTATAATAGGCGTGACGAAATATTTTAAAATCCTCTTCCGTAATGTGGGAACACATTTACTATTCACGAAAAAACCCATATCTTGGTAAGTAACTTAAGTTTAACGAAGTTTAAAGCAATTTTTCTAATATTTTTTCAATAGTGCGCAAAAACAGCTCACATGTGTCATGGCGTCGGCTGTGACGTCACGCATATGGTTATTGACATACTTAACGTAGTAATTATTATATAATCTGTTACAATGGATACACATAGGTTTTCCAAAATTTAATTACATTTTCATGAAAACCTCATAAGAGGTCATAGGCGTGACGTCATGCGCTGTGATTGGTGTTTCAATCAAAATGGTCGATTGCAGTATTTTAATGTTTTATTTTATTGAAAATCTTAATAATCTAATGTTTGGGTTTCGTACCCAATTTTTTAGGACTCCGCTGTCCGTCTGTCTGTCTGTCTGTCTGTCTGTCTGTCTGTCTGTCTGTCTGTTTGTCTGTCTGTCTGTCTGTCTGTCCGTCTTTATTAATTCCTTTAATTTTCCTTCTCATGTTTCCACTTTTTATGACAAATCTTTCACTGTCCAGGCTGTTCGACTCTGGAACTCACTTCCTGAACATATTAAATCTTCACAAACTTTCAATATGTTCAAATGTCGCTTAAAGATACTGTATCTTTCATTATGATTTGTGTCCTGCTGTTTTATTGCTTATTGGTTAGTGAAGATTGTAGGTATGTTTTTGTTTTTGTTTATAATTATACTAGCTGACCCGGCAAACGTTGTTTTGCCATATAATACTAAAATGGCTATTAAAAAATAAGGGTTGATCGTAGAAGGGTGAAAATTGAGGATTGTATGTATTTTTGTATGTTGTATCATAAAAAAATAGAAATTAAAAATTTTGTCTAAAAAATAAAATAAAAAATTTAGGGGTGGACTACCCCTAACATTTAGGGGGATGAAAAATATATTCGATTCTCATAGATACCGGATAAGCACATAAAATTTCATCAAAATCGGTCAAGCCGTGTCGGAGGAGTATGGCAACGAAAACTGTGACACGAGAATTTTATATATTAGATATATATTTTATTGTTTATTGGTAGTAAGTTAGTTTATAGTTATGTTATATTAGTTAAACTTTGTGTTTTTGTTTAGTAATTTTTTCTTTACTTTAATTAGATGCACCCTGCTGTTGACAGTTTTTAGATTCTTTCCATACTAAGGTTGTCTGGGAGAGATCGCTATTAGCGATAAGACCGCCCATTGTAACACTATAATGTAAGCTATTGTGTATAAATATTTAAGTTTTATACAATACAATACAATACAATACAAAACTCTTTATTGATTACCAAAACACAAAATACAAAATGTACAATAGCTTCATTAAAAAAAAAAAAAAAAAAAAAAAAAAAAAAAAACAATAACATAATGGTAAAGCAATCGGCGGTCTTATCGCATCAAGCAATCTCTTCCAGACAACCTATGTAGGGACTGGATAAATGCATACGTAATGGCGGAGGGCTATTTCAGCTAAAACTATTTTGCATTTCATAAACATACAGTTTAGACCGTTAAGACTAAGAACCTAAAATATCTACATTATAATTATAGATACATACACATCATTATACATAGAACACTGTACACATATACATACTCAATATATATATATATATATATATACCTACATAAAAATAAAATAATACTAATATAGCAGTGTGACAAACAGTTTTAACAAGGCAAGGATAAATAATGACGTTTAACCATGGACTTGAAAATTGGGAGTGATTTAGCACATCTAATGTCTTGAGGTAGCTCATTCCATAGTCTGATAGCAGACACTGTAAACGATTTTTCGTAAAATCTAGTGGTATGTTGAGGAAACATTAGCTGAAGGGATTCAGAGGAGCGGAGAGAAAGATTATTAGAAAGGTGCAAGAATAGGAAACGCTCTTTGAGATAAGAAGGTGTAGAAGGAATGAAGAGAACACTATAAAGTAGAGAAAGAATGTGGCTATTTCTACGAAGTCGGATCGGAAGCCATTGAAGTCTCTGCCGATACTCCGATACATGGTCGTATTTACGTAAACCATAAATAAAGCGTATACAGAGATTCTGCAGACGTTCGAGCTTATTAAGCTGCTCCTCAGTCACATCCGGGTAGCAGGTATCAGCATAATCTAAAATCGGTAGTAGGACAGAGTTCGCGAGTACAGTTTTGGTTGAGACCGGTAGAAAATTGCGCAACCTACGCAGAGATCCAGCCGATGCGAATAGTTTTCTGCTAACTTCGGCTAATTGCGGTACCCATGACAACGTTCTGTCAAAAATTACCCCAAGGTTCTTGACAGTTTCACTATAAGGAATATGTGTACCATCGAAAATTACTTGAGGGAGGCGAAACCAGTCGATTTTAGAAATCATCCTGGAACCGCCAATTATGATGACTTGCGTTTTTATTGGATTGACACTAATGCCGTAAGATTTACTCCAGTTATGGATACAACGCAAGTCAGAGTTGGTATGAAGAATAGCATCAGGCAATTGGGAAAACGGAACTTGCCTATAAATTTGTAAATCATCTGCGTAAAGGTGATAGGACGAAGTGAGTTGATAAGAAATAGAATTTATGAAGAGGGAAAAAAGAAGAGGAGATAGCACGCCGCCCTGAGGAACGCCTGCAGTCGTGTTACACCATGATGAGAAGGAGTCATCAACACGGATACGTTGCCGACGTCCAAACAGGTAACTGTGAAACCAATTTATTACTGACGGTGATAGATTAAGATTACGCAGAATGCCTAGTAAGATATCGAAATCAACGTTGTTAAAAGCATTGCTGAAATCAAGTAGCGATAGTACAGTCACATGCCCATTATCCATGCCGTGCCGAATATCGTCGGTGATTTTAATCAAAGCTGTGAAAGTACTATGACCAGGTCGAAATCCGGATTGGCATGGATTAAAAAGACTGTTCCTGTTAAGGAATAAAGATAGTTGTTGATTAACTAAACGTTCGAGGACTTTGGAGAGGAAGGGTAATATGGAAATGGGTCGGAATTCAGAAAAAGACGAAGGATTAGACTTTTTAGGGAGAGGGATAATTTGTGCCTCTTTCCACAAGGATGGAAAGTAACCAGTATTAATCGATTCATTCAGGATGTGCAGGATGATAGGTAGGATTTCATCTAGAATTGGCATGATCATGTTTCGACTGATACTATCGCTACCCACCGCACTTGAAGTAATTGATGATATGCTTCTCCTAACGTCACCGTCAGTAAATTCACTAAAAGAAAAAGATGGATAGTCAGGAGTTGGTATAGAAGAAAGATAAGATAAGGTGGTAGATTTGATAGATGAGTCAAAATCGCTAGAGGTTGAAAAATGTTTATTAAGTAGTTCAATATCAATATTTTTAGGGAAGTTATCTTGATGCTGTTTACCAACTCCTAATGACCTGAGAAATTTCCAAACTTTTGAAGGATCGTCGCTATCAACAGATGTATGGATGTGCTGGCGTTGTGCATTCCTACACACCCTATTGCAGTGATTACGAACTTCTAGGTACTTTTGTTTGTTGTTATCAGAAGGTCTAGACTTAAACCTGGACTTGGATGCAATCTTTTTGTGCATAACAGCTTTGATTTCAAGTGTGAGCCAAGGTGCAGGTAAGTGTTTAATCTTAATGGGGCGTAGAGGGGCGTGAACGTCGTATAAACTAGTTAAAATGCTATTAAACAAATTTACCTTATCATCTATAGAATCTGCATTATATACGTTTGACCAATCTGTTTCAGCAGCATCTTTGCGCAAGCAATCCAGGTCAATAGCACCAAAACTGCGCTGTAGCCGGATAGTCGGCTTAGCTTTAGGCGGCCGGATTTTATACGAAACATAGATCAAATCATGATAGGAGAATCCGTCTGCCGCACATTGACCATGTTTGTGGACGTGGTAAAGGGAAGAAACCATAATAACGTCGAGAAGAGAAGGTTCAGAGTGAGGGAAATGGTGAGTAGCATTTGAAGGAAGAATAGACATGTTGCAAGAAGTAGTGATAGACTGGAGTTTACGAGAGCGAAAATCATGTTTAAGAAGGCAAGTATTAAAATCACCCATAATAATAGAGTGATCATAAGAGGAGGAAAAATCTTCTAATAACTTCTCAAAAGAAGCGAAAAAGTCGACACGGAGAGAGGGACAATAGTACACTCCAAGTAAGAGTTTAGTGTAAGAGAGGGTCACTTCTATGAAAAGATGTTCGCCCGCATTGGCAGGAGGAGGTTGCGCTGACATATTTATAACAGTGTAAGGAATATGTAAACGAAGATAAATAGCAACGCCCCCGCCTCCACTACCAGTACGGTCGTTACGTAGTAACCGATAACCCGGCAAAGAATACAAAGTTGAGGGAAGGCAAGGTTTCAACCAGGACTCTGACACTAAGATTGCATGAATATTTTTATGCATGAGAGACACCTGCATCTCCGTGAAATGTGCTGGAATGCTCTGTGCGTTAATATGAATAACGTTAAAATTTTTCGGAACATCAGAAAAATGTGACTCTAAAGTGTTTTCAAGGTCTGGAATACTGCTATAACTGTCTACACTAGATACAGAATTACCTGAAGAACATGAAATAAAATCATCTTCACTGCAATCTAACATAAATATTATAAAATATTATTATAAAATATTACTATATAATATTAAAATACTATGTATAAATAAATAAGTATAAATAAAATTGAGCTCAAAACTATTAACTGCTATTTAAACCTAACTTAATAATTTTTATCCACCCACCAACGAGTTGTGCTAGATAAATTAAACAAAAGAGACAAACATCTTTTGCTGTAAAACATTAGAAGCTTATAGTTTACTTAAATAAAAAAATATATTTATATACTTGTTATCTCAATAACAAGAAAAACGCTTCAAAACAACAATTAATACAATAAATAAAGCAACAAACCATTGAAATAATTACTTAACAATTACCAGTAATAATATTCATGCTATAGAAAAAAAAAAAAGTTAATTAAAAATAATAATAATAATACAAACGTATGCTAAAAACGAAACGTTAGCTTGCATTATTTCACAGAAAAAGATGACGGTTAAAGCCTTTGCATTAAAATAAAATTCACATCGGTGGTAAAATGAGTTGAATGTGCAAAGCTAGTATTAAACATAAAAAGTAAAAGGCACTTCGTTTGACATTGATATTTGCTATCTATAGAGATCTGTCACTGTCAGTGTGCCCAGTGGTGCATTGACTTGACAGTTGAAATTTTTAACAATACAATACATGAAATAAATATAAATAGAATAATGAGAAAATATACGGTATTTTTAAAAAGTGAGAAAAAAGACGAACTAGTCGGTAATTGCGGTAAAGATATATTCTACCTACATAACTAAAAAGTAAAAGTGAACGAACTCGATTTGTTTACCTATTATAAGCAAAAGTTGTTACTTTTTCGACGCTGCAGCTCTACGCGCGGCTTTCGATGTAACAGGCTCCTTGACCACTACCGTGGGCTTAGGGGCCTTGCGCTGAGGGACAGCCTCGATGTCTCCAAGACAGCATACTCGGTGCCGAGCACCATCTTCTCCTATGACGAACACGGCGCCCTCCCTCGTCCAGCACTTCGAGATACCGAAGCGCTGGCGAGCCGCCATGAAGACATCGTGACGTGCTTTCGTGAGGAACTCCGATATGGTTATACCAGAGCCCTTGAGGCTGGCCTTAGTAGACCAAATCTTGTCTCGCACGGTCAGATCACGAAACTTGCAGAGAATGGGGCGGGGCTTGCCATCGCTTCCCGGACGACCCATCCTGTGGCACCTGCTGATGTCACCCGCAGAGAAAGAGGTTTGCTTGAGCCGCTCGACCACAGCGTGAGCTACCACCTTCCCTGTATTTTCTGAAGATTCTTCAGCCAATCCATGCAGCAGCAATATCTTGCGCCTTCCTCGCATTTCCAGCTGGTCAATGCTGGCAGCAAGACATTCTATTTGCGCTTGAATGACACGCAAGGAGTTCATCATGAAGGCTTTGAAGCTGGCAAATTCTTCAGCAAGTGCATCCCGGCTGGGAGACGGGCCTGGTGTTTTAGCCAGCTTATCTTCAAAAGAGTCCATCCTTTGTGTAAATGTAGCCATTAGGTCGTTCATGGACTTCTTCATAGTAGTGGCATCCATATTGAAATGATGAAGTGAAATTTGTATGAAATCAGTGCAACACAGGGAAGATTGATTAAGGATTTTAAAGTGAGAAATAATTATAGGAAAACACACATTGGCAGGCGAGTTGTTTGATTATTTAGTTATATCATATTAGGCAGTTTGTTTACAATTTATATAATTAAAGTTTTGGGAGCAATAATTTTAGCTGTTTCACTTTTTAGCCTACCCACAAAAAAAATTTTTTTATTTGTGGTGTAACAATAAAGTTTTATCTATCTATCTATCTATCTATCTATCCGTCTGTCACCAATCTGTATCCCATGAACCGTGATAGTTAGACAGTTGATTTTTTTACAGGTGATGTATTTCTATTGCCGCTATAACAACAAATACTAAAAACATAATAAAATTAAAAATAATAGGGAGTCCCCATACAAAAAACGTGTTTTTTCGGCATTTCAAGATAACGTCCATAGATGGCGTTATATTGAAATGCCAATCCCTAACTCCTTTGTTAGGCGGTAGATGGCGTTATAAAAAATAAAATGTTTATTAGTTATAATTTTTTGCTACCAAAAAATGATAGTGGGCATTTTTTGCTCGATCTTATAAAATACTGTAGTGTGGTACGGAACCCTACGTGAGCGAGTCCGACTTGCACTTGGCCAGATTATTTTATAAAACTAAACTGGTAACCTAATATGTATTTTCCTCTAATATCATCAAATCTTCGATTTTTTGATACTGTCATCATGTCTATTATCTGGTTTATTATGTCAAATTTAAATTTGATAACGATGCGTCCTGCCATCGCTAACGTCGTATAACTCTGTTCTATGAGAGAGATGCATGCAGAGCAAAGACGTTTTATATGAAGATGATGCACTACTAGCCCGAAAGAGACCGACCTGGCACGTTGTTAGACAAGGACACACTCCCATATAGGTTCCTTTCGTTGGGGCCGTTTTGTTGTACATAGCAATTACAACCTTATGTTTATAGACTAAGGTTTAAATTAAATTTGAAAAAAATTGTGCTGTACACGATCTATATATTGTACATCCATGATGTAGATACTACTGGCCCAGACAAGTACTTGTTAAGTAATGAAGCATGCGGTCTTGCCTGAATTCGTGCGGTAATGGCACAATAGTGAGTTGAAACGGACCACAGACATTATTCCTATCCATGCAGAGCAAACCCGATCTCGTTAAACATGTTTGATTATGAAATGATAATTATTCATGTTTAGTTTTAATTTGACACGTAGGCGGTATTTTCTGAAGTAGTCATTAGTGGATAGATGGTTGCTGAATGCATAAGTTAATGAAACTGAAATGCTGCTTGCGTTCGTTTTATTTATTATTACTACATAAAACAATCATAGATATATTACGTAAACTACACAAAAATATTACTATACCTTTAATATTACCTAAATCATAAATATATTTAAACGGTTAATAAGGTTATTTCAAAATTCTTCGATTAGGTCCTTTGGAATTCTTTGGCAACCTCCATAAACAGTTTAAATAATTTCCGCGGCGTCCTGCGATCTGCGGGCGCGATCTCAGTACTGATTGCGTTGGGTGTGAACCAGACGGTAAAAATACTACTGCGCTATCTGATCGCCGCCTAGATCGCACACGCAGGACGCTGTATGTGTCCGTACCTTAAAATTAGTCGAGTTCGAGTTGACTCGCGCACCGAGGCTTCCATACAAATTGGTCAACTTAACTTTGCAATAACCTTAACTAAGCCGATTCCTAGACACTGTTCAGACCATAAATAATAAGTTTCTAAGAGTTAATCTGATATAATTTTTTTATTAAATAACACATGATTGGTTTTCTGATTTATTCCTATATAAGTGCTGCAAGACCTTGCTTAATGCCAAATTTCATGATTCTAGGTCGACAGGAAGTATCCGATATAGGATTTGATTCCCATGTGTCATTTCAAAATATTTGAAAATATGCGACATAAGCGGCCATATATATATCTTTTGATCGTGTAGACATACAGATTTAATTTTTTACAACTGATAGTTTTTTAAAAACTGAGATACCGTGCGCGTAGACTTGAGTATTTGATAATATCTTCACGCGTTCCCGAGAACAAGGGCCTTGACATAAAGACAGACGCACATACAGAAAGACGGACAACAAAGTGACCTTATAAGTGTTCCTTTTTCCTCTTGAGGTATGGAACCCTAAAAATACTTCAAATGCTACGCAAGCTAGTTTAAGTAGCTATTTTGAGATGTTTATCGTCATATCTAAAGATACTCTTAGCGGGGTTATTCTAAATAATTCGAAGCAAGTTCGGATTCTGAAAATGCCTGTCCTTCGACTTAGATCTTTGCAATTTACAATGCACCGATTGGTTACTTTAGATATTTCAATTTAAAAAAATCTGTCATTCTAATGGAAAGGTTTCCGTGACAAAATAGCTCACGGATTTATCAATATTCATAATTAAACATGTAGCTTCCAAATCTGAATAGGGTTCCGAATGATTGAGGGAATCAAGGGGCAAGTCTTGATAAAAATTACTAAATGGCCACACTACCTTTTTTTTTACACCGAACTGGGAAGCACTTGACCACTATCTTACCTGATGTTAAGTGATGATGGAGCGCGCTTACCCAGAAGAAACCTATTCACTCGGAATTCGAAGACCCCCATATTGTACTTAACCGGAAACCCAAACTCAGGCAGGGTATTCCATTACTTGCCGGTTCGTATGACGAACGAAGAAGCAAATACCTTCGTTCCTTTGAGCATTTACCAATGGAGATGTTAACGTTGTAATCCGCAAACATTTTTTTCTGCCGATACTTACGGGGGACGAGGTAAACACGCATTGCACACACACAAATCACTCACTTTAATGATCCCGCACACTAGCTTGAAACACGCACACAGTATTAAAAATACAGCGTAGTTACGCACGCTCATATGGCCAATAATGGCTATATGGCCAGCAGAAGGGTACGCCTTGCGTTGACATCTCCATTAGTAAATGCTCGAAGCTTCGTTCGGGTAAATGGTATATCCGCCATAAATCGGTGGCGCCTTTTAGTACCTCAAGAATAATTAAAATCGGTTCATTTTCAGGGACAAGTTTGAGGTATTAACTACATATCTCTTGAGGTACTCATCAGATCTCCATTAATCGTATGATAGGACCACCGTGGAAACTCACTACTACAATAAGAATTAGCCATATCGGTTTACAATTAGACGTAGTAATCGCGTAACAAACATAAATCATACAAAAAACATAACATAATGAAACAATAGGGAATATGCATGTTTTTTTTTTAAATATTTTTATTTTACTCATATCATCCATATAACATAATAATAATATCGTTTAAAAACTAAAAAACAACCGACTTCAATGCCGCGCTATTCATTTTCAGTACCAATTTTGAGATGTTTATCTCAATATCTCTGGAGATACTTATCATACCTCGAGAAAATTACCATGGTACCACACTTGGGATATCTCCTTTCGAACAAAAAAAGAATAATCGAAATCGGTTCATAAACGACGAAGTTATCCGCGAACAAACATAAAAAAAAAACAAAAAAAATATATATATATATATACGGTCGAATTGAGAAACCTCCTCCTTTTTTTGAAGCCGGTTAAAAAAATAAAATACTGCTGGAATTAGTCTAATTATTTTTTAAATAAACATTTAAATATACAAATAAATTTGAGCAACGCCATCATTTCCCGGGCTCTTTGGTAGTGCATTGTGACGTCACGCACTTACGTCAGACACACGCCGCTTGAAGCAAACTAGCTTTTTTTTCTTTAACTAAGACTCCGCGCGATTACTGTATTTAGCCAATGGCATGTTTTTATTAAATTATACAGTTTCTCTAATCTCGTACTAATTTTTATCTATATTAAATGGCTAGTAATATATATTTTTGCACAATAATACGCGGCAAACACAATATTTGGAAATATATATACAATAAGACCACACCATACATTTATTTTTATGTTCCCGCGCTCAATGTTTCTATCACGTGGAGTAGTGCATAATGACGTCAACTTTCGATTCGACCAATGGTGATCTGTTTTACAAACTTAAATTTCCCTCGCTTAAATTGCATTTTTAATTTATTATTTTAAGCAAATAAAATGGAATTAAATAAAAAAAAAGTTTTTACATATAACTCCAGGACAACACAGAATCGAAAAAAAAAAATCCAATAAATCTGAGCTTCATGCATATTCCCTGTTTCACACTCTAGCGAACTGTTTGGAAACAAAATAATATTTCTACCTTCACTATATAGTATTAATTGTTATATGAGTCAATTTCATCTTGAAAATTGCTACAAAATTTAAAATCAAATTAATGAGTCAGTGACTGGAATGGTTTTAATATCCTAAATACGGGGAAACCTAGTTAGGAGTTAGGCCGCAGACATGAACCTATACTAATATTAGGTTACATATTTGAATGTCGAAAGTTAAAATATCTACTGATAAAATATCGATGTTCAAAATATCGAAATTAAAATATTGAAAATTGTTATATCGAAGCATCATATGTCTAAGATTGAAATGTCGAGTGTTTAAAATATCGAATGACTTTTTTAGTCATTCGATATTTTGTCGATAATCACTATATCGAAGTTAAAAATGTCAACATTTATTACATTGAAGTTAACCTACTAGTTAAAATATCGAAAAAAGTGGATATAGGAAATATTAGTAAAAAAATGTAGGTAGATTGGAAAAAATAAATTAAATAAGGGCCGATTCGGTTCTAGCACTCGCCGGCCGCTGCCGCGGCACGCTAGAACCAAATCGGCCCTTATTTCAATTTTTTTTCCAATCTACCAACGTTTTTTAATTCGATATTTATGACATTCGATATTGAGAACTTTCGATGTTACTTTTTTCGATTATTAGATTTTAGATATAGTGGACGTAGATCTTATAACCGTTCGATAATATAAACTTTCGATATTTTAAATTTCGATATTTCCATACAGTCGATATTTTCATTTTCAATATTATGAACATCGATATTTTAACTTTCGAGATTCAAATATGTAACCTAATATTTACGTGGACCCGTTTGAGCCAAGTTAATGTTAAAATTATTACATCTTATCCAAATTCTTTTAAATATGTACCTACTGCATTAAAACATATTTTTTATTAATTAGTGTAGTTATATTACATAGTTTGTTTATGGTCTGTTGTACTAGTTTAAGCTATAATTATGAGCAAATAAAAAACTATTATTATTATTAAAAAGATACAGGAAAATTGAGAACCTCCTACAAAGGTAGTCGGTTTAAAATAAGTTTTCTTACTACCGTACTTTATGACCGTTTACCGTTAACCGTACTTTATTTACCGTACCATGTTTATTAAACAGTGTTAGTGGGCGTAAAGCACTCGTAACTTGGCAAACTGATTTTCCCTCCCCGGCCGTGATGGACCGTGGCAATCGACACCCGACCAGTTGAAATGGAACAAATCGTTTGCCCATTATTTCAGAAACGTATTACAGATTTTGGTCACCTTTTTGGAGATCCCGTGAAATATGAGTCAACATGTTTAGGTTTTCGAATACATTTCAATATTTTCGTTATGTTTCAGGATTTTGTCGCAGCAGTTATCTTCGATATGAGTTTGCTTTTCTACCCGCCTGCGCTACGCAAGAGAGGGAGAGAGAGAGAGAGAGAATAATGTGTTCATCAATCAGCCTGTATTATGTTGGTTCCTTTGTTGCGTTCTAGAGACCAAACGCGTGAGCTGATGTTTTCATGTTATTCAATTTGTCCTAATCGGGCAAGTGTTATTAAATATATGCAAAAAGCTTGGAACTTTAATTTTTTGCTAGGGTGATATGACAGTGATCATGGTGGTAAGCTACTTTCAACCTACTTCCAAAAAGGAGGAGGTTTTCAATTCATCTGTATGTTTATTTTGTTGTATGTATGCAACACGATTATTCCGTCAATTATGAACCGATTGGAATGATGTATCTTTAATCGGTTGTGTAGATTTTCGAAGTGGTCTCAATTTAATTTCATTGAGATCTGATAAGTTTCTCCAGAGATATCACGATAAGCATCTCAAACTTGCTACTGAAGCTGACTCGCGGGCATGGAAGTCAGTTGTTTTAGTTTTTAGTTTTGTTTTTTAGTTATTATCTTAATTATTTGGTGGCAACTCAAGCCGATCTACCACCTGTATACCTCATCTATACCTTACGCCAACGTAGCTCCCAATTTTATGAGGAACGAGGAAGGATTTATCAGAAGAACCATTCTATGAAACATTTATTTATGAAAAAAAAAATTATCATCATCTACTGGTACCAGTCCACTGCTGCCCTAATCGCCGCTAGGCAGGCGGGTGGGCTATCGCAGCACGTAGCTTCTTGCACCGGTGACGCTGCTGCCCGTCACCGGCCTATGCTACGTCGTAGTAAATAATTAATGGTCTGTGGCGTGCTCTCTTACATCCTATATTCATAAAAATGTAAATCTTTTATGAAACTTGGTTTAAATACTTTTAAAACTGCACGAAAAGAGCAAGATATTCGCTTTGTTATAAGTTACTTAAAGTTCGATATCATTTTCACACGTATAATTTGAATACTGACTTAAATCTAATTAATTTTATACCATAATCCCCGAAATTGCGATAAGATAAAACGTTTATTAAGTCTCCGGGTAGGAACGTAGCCGAATAAAACAACTCAGTGCTTAGGAGCTTTTAGACGTAGCGAGTTTTACGGCACGAAAAGAAAAGTCATTAATCTTTTTTTCGATACTTCAAATATTTGACTGACTGAATGACCGTTGACATGGATATTTGAACCCAAATCATTTTTGAAATTGATGTAAATTATTTTTTTAATTTTATGTTGTTATGTTGATTAAAATTTGATAATATTATTTTAAAATGTATGATGTAATAATTTAAGATCGTTTAAAGAACTAAAAGAACCGACTTTAAACGTCGCGCTAGTCAAAGTAGCCATGTAGACGCAGTAAATATTAAATAATCTGTGCCAGTAGTTAGTATTACGAGTAAGTCATCGAGGTAAGTAAATGCAAATGTTGATATATTAAAAACGGCTCGGCCGATTTCGTTAAAATTTAACTGGGACTACCTGTGAAGGGTTAAACTACGTTTTAAAACAAAAAAAATATTTCCAAATCGGTTTAGGCGTTTCCGAGGAATCGGTGTACATACATTAAAAAAAAGTTCCGGCGAATTGAGAACCTCCTCCTTTTTTGTGAAGTCGGTTAAAAAAAAGATATAACTCAATTAAAAGCGATAATCCATCCAGATACGGGTGGTTTCGTGGTAACCAGTCCGATGGATGCTCCTAGTGAAAAATGTATGCATATTTTACGTAATAAATAATATATTTTTTATTAAATACACATAGCTCTAATATATAAATGCAAGTTAAAGTAAGGAGGCCATGTTTTTTTTAAATATGCTTCACAAAGAGTTTGTGTCGTCCAAGTATAAACAGATGCTGCATAGATGCTGCAATCTTTTTTGCATTTTATGAATCATCATTTCATATATTTATTATTTCATACATTATTTTATATGCATAATTATTTTATATACATTTCACAAATCTTGTCGAGGTGGCGACAAATAGTTGCCCCACGTAAACTCTTAAGGGTAAGGTGATAGGTATCTCTGAACTTTTCGGATTTATTATCATCGGGGACGGAAAGCCTCTGCGATCCATATCGCTCGTCAGCTCAACATTCCACTACACTTTAAGGCCCCGTTCGTCTGTAATGTAACTATTCAGATTCGATCACTAGAGTCTGACTCACATCAATGAGAGGAGAAACTATCATACAGGTACACACACAACAAGGAGAGAGGATACCAAATGAAACATCCTGTTATTAATAATATATTATTTCATTTAATATAATATATTATTTCATTTAGATTCGTTTCGTTTCGTTTCGTTTCGTTTCGTTTCGTTTCGTTTCGTTTCGTTTCGTTTCGTTTCGTTTCGTTTCGTTTCGTTTCGTTTCGTTTCGTTTCGTTTCGTTTCGTTTCGTTTCGTTTCGTTTCGTTTCGTTTCGTTTCGTTTCGTTTCGTTTCGTTTCGTTTCGTTTCGTTTCGTTTCGTTTCGTTTCGTTTCGTTTCGTTTCGTTTCGTTTCGTTTCGTTTCGTTTCGTTTCGTTTCGTTTCGTTTCGTTTCGTTTCGTTTCGTTTCGTTTCGTTTCGTTTCGTTTCGTTTCGTTTCGTTTCGTTTCGTTTCGTTTCGTTTCGTTTCGTTTCGTTTCGTTTCGTTTCGTTTCGTTTCGTTTCGTTTCGTTTCGTTTCGTTTCGTTTCGTTTCGTTTCGTTTCGTTTCGTTTCGTTTCGTTTCGTTTCGTTTCGTTTCGTTTCGTTTCGTTTCGTTTCGTTTCGTTTCGTTTCGTTTCGTTTCGTTTCGTTTCGTTTCGTTTCGTTTCGTTTCGTTTCGTTTCGTTTCGTTTCGTTTCGTTTCGTTTCGTTTCGTTTCGTTTCGTTTCGTTTCGTTTCGTTTCGTTTCGTTTCGTTTCGTTTCGTTTCGTTTCGTTTCGTTTCGTTTCGTTTCGTTTCGTTTCGTTTCGTTTCGTTTCGTTTCGTTTCGTTTCGTTTCGTTTCGTTTCGTTTCGTTTCGTTTCGTTTCGTTTCGTTTCGTTTCGTTTCGTTTCGTTTCGTTTCGTTTCGTTTCGTTTCGTTTCGTTTCGTTTCGTTTCGTTTCGTTTCGTTTCGTTTCGTTTCGTTTCGTTTCGTTTCGTTTCGTTTCGTTTCGTTTCGTTTCGTTTCGTTTCGTTTCGTTTCGTTTCGTTTCGTTTCGTTTCGTTTCGTTCCGTTCCGTTCCGTTCCGTTCCGTTCCGTTCCGTTCCGTTCCGTTCCGTTCCGTTCCGTTCCGTTCCGTTCCGTTCCGTTCCGTTCCGTTCCGTTCCGTTCCGTTCCGTTCCGTTCCGTTCCGTTCCGTTCCGTTCCGTTCCGTTCCGTTCCGTTCCGTTCCGTTCCGTTCCGTTCCGTTCCGTTCCGTTCCGTTCCGTTCCGTTCCGTTCCGTTCCGTTCCGTCCCGTCCCGTCTCGTCTCGTCTCGTCTCGTCTCGTCTCGTCTCGTCTCGTCTCGTCTCGTCTCGTCTCGTCTCGTCTCGTCTCGTCTCGTCTCGTCTCGTCTCGTCTCGTCTCGTCTCGTCTCGTCTCGTCTCGTCTCGTCTCGTCTCGTCTCGTCTCGTCTCGTCTCGTCTCGTCTCGTCTCGTCTCGTCTCGTCTCGTCTCGTCTCGTCTCGTCTCGTCTCGTCTCGTCTCGTCTCGTCTCGTCTCGTCTCGTCTCGTCTCGTCTCGTCTCGTCTCGTCTCGTCTCGTCTCGTCTCGTCTCGTCTCGTCTCGTCTCGTCTCGTCTCGTCTCGTCTCGTCTCGTCTCGTCTCGTCTCGTCTCGTCTCGTCTCGTCTCGTCTCGTCTCGTCTCGTCTCGTCTCGTCTCGTCTCGTCTCGTCTCGTCTCGTCTCGTCTCGTCTCGTCTCGTCTCGTCTCGTCTCGTCTCGTCTCGTCTCGTCTCGTCTCGTCTCGTCTCGTCTCGTCTCGTCTCGTCTCGTCTCGTCTCGTCTCGTCTCGTCTCGTCTCGTCTCGTCTCGTCTCGTCTCGTCTCGTCTCGTCTCGTCTCGTCTCGTCTCGTCTCGTCTCGTCTCGTCTCGTCTCGTCTCGTTTCGTTTCGTTTCGTTTCGTTTCGTTTCGTTTCGTTTCGTTTCGTTTTAGTTTCGTTTCGTTTCGTTTCGTTTCGTTTCGTTTCGTTTCGTTTCGTTTCGTTTCGTTTCGTTTCGTTTCGTTTCGTTTATAGTAAAACCTCAAAATATAATTAGCATTTCACTTTTTTTGTCTACCATTATTTTTTCCCATTTTCAAAAAAAAGGTAAGAGACGGCCTAAATCTGGGACAAAAACTGGCTGATAGATCCCCCTCGTATTGAATTTCAATTAAAGGTAATTAAATGGGTTGATAGACAGACTCCACTCTCATACTCCCCTTTACTTACCCCCTCCCTTCCTCTACCCCACCTTGTACCGCCCACTTTTCCCTTCATTACCTGAATTTCTCCACCCCCCACGCGCTTCTATCTCCTTACTTCTTTACTTCTGCATGTTCGCCCCACCCCAATCTGCCCCCCCACCTTGTACCACCCACTTCTTCTTTCCTCCTTGAATTTCTCCACACCCCACGCGCTTCTATCCCCGTACTTCTGCATTATCGCCTTACCCCAATTTGCCCCCCGCCTTGTACCGCCCACTTCTTCTTTCACTCCGTGAATTTCTCCACCCCCCACGCGCTTCTATCTCCTTACTTCTGCATTATCGCCCCATCCCGATTTGCCCCCCACCTTGTACCGCTCACTTCTCCTTTCACTCCGTGAATTTATCCACCACCCACGCGCTTCTATCTCCTTACTTCTGCTTTTTCGCCCCAGCCCATTCTACATTTAAACGCTTATACTATATTTACTTTATTAAAGGAAAAGAGGTGCAGCAGCAAAACTTCCACAGGAAGTCCTACTCTCTGTTTAACCATATTAAAGGGCGTACTTTTAAAATTAGTTATTTTAATGCTGACATAAATATATTACGGCTGAGCCGGCAGGTTAAAATTATTTGTTATTTTAAACCTTGCTATGGCTTTGCGGTGTCGGTCTGCCTTAATAAGTAAATTAGAAAAGATAGAAGACACAGTTTTCTTGTAGCGCCTAGAACTTATAGGTACGGCCAAACCAGCGCGATCTGCGTGCACGGGCGCGGTCGCGATCAAACCAAACGCGATTTACGGCGATCAGAAAATAATTGAAAATAAGATCACGCCCTCGCCCGTAGATCGCAGCGGTGTGGCCGTAGCTTTAGATTTTCCTATTCAGTTTCAGTAAATAAAATAATCTGTGTACAATACAATACAAATACAATAAATTTGATTGATCAAAAGAACCTTTACCTCAAAAGCAGGAAAATAAATCTCTTATTTAACAACACAATTAAATTTTCAGTTGCAACAGCTTCTTCGACGCAAGCTGCAGTATAATAAGTACACTTAGCGGCCCAAAGACGATCAAATGACAATTTAAGTAAAATTTATTCAGTATCATCTGGATGTCGGTATTTTTGCTCATTATATGGATATTTTTTCATTATTTTCTGACAATGAGAGTGTGTATATTTTATTAATAATGAATTACTTTAAATCACAAAACACACTCTTTACCTAAATTAAGTAAGCAATCCATTGCTTTTCTTACTACATTTAAAAATTAATAATGTGTCATTAACCGTCTCAGAGCCCCAGTAAAAACGCAGCAACCAAATGATAACGAGTAAAATGTCAAAGTTTTTTATTCGCGCCGATGCTGCGTAGGTATGCTGTGAAATGTGATCTGCGGACGCGGGCGAGCCACTTTTCAATTGTTTTCTGATCGCCATATATTGCATTTGGTTTGAACCAGTCGGTACAAATATCTGCACTATCTGATCGCGCCCGCAGATTGCACCGGTTTGGCCGTATCTTTATAAAGAAAAATCTATGTCTAAAACATATGCAGAAGTATTTTGTAAATGTTCAATCGATCGCTGTTGTGATGTCGTTAAATAATTCGCAGGTCGCGACTTCTCGCATTATCGATCTACTTTAACGATCTACGCAACTACTTTGTGGACCAACTGGAAGAACGTTTTTATATCGATAAAGTATGTAGTGTAAAAAGTGTCTTTGCAATGTCTGTCAGTGAGTATTTGACCATCTCCCGCCAGTGATAAAGTACTACTGGTGACCAAACTCAGAAAAAAATATTTAAACAGTCATTTGATATGTTTATCAATGAATTCTTTTCTTTTTTTTTTGTATTGTTGTTTTAGTGTTTTTAGTATCGGTTATATTAATTTCAATTTATTCAGTAATAGTTTTGACATATTTTTGTATATATAAATGTAAGTAAATTGTATGAAGTAATTTTCAATCAACTGCTAAAAAGGAGAAGGTTCTCAATTCGTCTGTATGTTTTTTTTTGTGTGTTATTTACCCGATTACACCGCTAATTGTGCGCCGATTTAATATTTTTTTTTTTTTAAGTTTATCTAAGGTAGTCCCACTAAAGTTTTATCAAGATCCGATAAGTGTCTCCAGAGATATGACAATAAACGTCTCAAACTTGCGACTGGAACTGACTCGCGCGGCATGAAAAAGTTTTTTTTTACTTTTAATTTCAGACACGAGCCTTAGTGTACTCGTACCAAATGATGAATCACATGTGGTAGGTAGTTCGACTAACTATTCGTATTTTGATTAAGTTATTCCAAATCCCGGATAAGTTTGGATTTAAGACTAACTAAACTTGCTCCTGCACTTTGACACAGATAGTCGCAACTTTTCGCGAGGTCAGTCAGTTATATGCGTTTGTAATTAGTTAAATTATTTAACTTCATTTTAATTATTACTTTTGTTTAACACATCTGTAATTCTGACAAAATCGAGAGTAAAAATCACGAATTAAAAGTTTTTTTTTTTAATATTTTGGCATATTTATTTTTATATTTTTCACTTACTTATAAAATTAAAAAAAAACTCAATGCATGCTTTTGTATGGGAAAGCAATTAAAATTTATGTCGTGACACGACACTATAGGTACATGCTACGGATTGTGACTGTGTCCATAACGCCTATAAATCAAGCAATTGCTGTGGGCCGCCCAGCTAATCTTTTTTTAATAAACAAAATAAAATTTAAAAAGAACGTTGACAAAAATTACACAGATTAAATAATAATTTTAGTAGATTACATCTTTTTTACCTTAAAAGGATTTTAAGCTTATTTTGGTGATACAATTCATTATAGGTAAAATTATATTACAAATTAAAGAGTTTTTAAACCATTCATATCTTCATCGGATGGTACTTTTTAAACCAAAACTCTGTAAGTTGAAAATTCAAAAAATGAAGCCAAGTTCATTATAGTTTATTTTAAGTAGGTAAGTACGTAATCAGTTCTGAAATAAAAATTCTAAAATATGCGGGTAAAATATTCGACTTAGCTACCGAGACCCTCTAAATCTTGATTGTAATTACTCTAAAACTCAGATTGGAATCAAATAATTTTACCCACTTTAGTTAAGGTTTTCAACACGATAAAAATATTAAGACTCCCAAATTTTAATAAAACCTGTCATGAAAGATGTATTCACTAAAATATATTAAAATAATATAACTTAAATTATTCAGACAAGCACAGCATATTCATAAGAATAAACCAAATAATAAAAAATCAAGTAATCACACAAATGTTTTACTTACGTGGGGTGGGGTGTTTTTGTGAAGTTATAGAAATTCGGAAATAACCAAACACTAAAATATAACAAAAATAACTTATACAAAATTAATTTGAAAGTTTATTATGCGAACGGAATATAAATTTCACTGCATATACAATAATTCTGGTTTCAGTCCACACAAAGAAACACTGAAAACTGATTCTACTGAGAACCAAACGCGATTTATTAAAAACTTAAAAAAAACTTAGTTAAAACTTATTTCATAAGAAATAATTGACGTAACTGGCCAGGATAGTACGGCTAGTCGTCTGCTCTACCGGCCTTTCGTGGACTGAATTTCAGTGGGCATTCCTTCCATTTATATACAACCGTCTCAATGCGCGTGCTGCCTGCGCAGGGTGGCTTAACACCCCCATTCCCCCTTTCAACCACCACTTGCAATACACTCGAAACTTTAATGTATGCTAAAAATGCCCACAATCATTAAAAACTTTTGACAATCCATTCAATTGTATGTCTTAGTTAAACTCTTTAACAAATATGACCAAAATTTACCCGTTTTAGCTTAAATCGGGCATACATTTGAAAATGATGCAGTTGGGTGGAGCGCATAAATTGACCAATCGCAGCATCCAACAATTACGACAATATTCTGCTATTGGCAGCTATTTTGGCGCGCAGAGAGCAAGATAGCAATAGAACATGATTTGCCATCTCACCTATAGATATAACTATTAATAATATATTTTCAGGGTAGCTATAGCTACTCTCACCTGTAAAATTTTGTAAAATATGAAATTTTATAATGAATTTGTTACTAACTGCAATGTTTTAGACTATATTGATTTATTATTAAGATTTGATGTAATAAAAATGTTTGGAAATACATGAAATGAAAGTCCGTCGGCATTTTGCCGTCGGCAATTATGTGCCTAAAAGGCCTAGTCCAAATTTCTTTTTCATGGAAATTTTAATGTAGCTCTATTCAAATATGCTAAAGGCAAATGACATTTCGTAGGAATTGTCTTTGAGTTTCAAAGTCTAAGAAAATTCCTACGAAATGAAATTTGACTTTAGCGTACCAATAATGCATTATTGTATTTTTATATATAATTTTTCATGTCATTTCGTACATTATTTTTTGTAATCATGATAGGCTAGCATTTGATTATCTCACCTGTTAGTAAGTGATGACTGATGATGCGGTCGAGGATGGTAGCACGCTAGGATTAGAATGGGAACTGGCTCTCAAGGAAAGTTTCCGAAATACATTAGATGTTTGGCGATAGCTTTATTAAGCGATGCTACAATTGATACTCCTCTATTTTAAATAATTTAAGATCGTTTAAAAAGCTATAAGAACCGACTTCATAAGTCGCGCTAGTAATTTTCAGTACTAAGTTTGAGGTGTTTATCTTCATATCTCTGGAGATACTCCCGATGAAATTTAACTGAGACAATGCATAAAGTATACCCTTTAAAATTAAAAAAGAATTTTCCAAATCGGTTTAGGCGTCTTTGAGTAATCGGTGAACATACATAAATAAATACATACAATCGAGAACCTCCTACTTTTTTGAAGTCGGTTTCTAAAAAATAATGTCGCATCCTAGGCCACGTAACTTATAGTAGTAGGAATACTTTGAGTTCGCCTGGGACGACTCACCATCACTTTGACTTTTATAATTTTCATCCATAAAATAGGAATGTTTTTCGGTTTAAATGGCATTGTGTCTATTGAAATTCCAGGGCATTACATTTTTATGTGTCGAGGTAACAGGCGCAGTGCAGTGACATTCAACATTCTGGCTATCCAGAACTTTGTATGCCGCTGTATCTGTAAAAGGTAGACATCATCGCTTACCATAAGGCGAGTTTCATGATTGTCCTGTTACCTTATATCATAAACAAGTAACAAAATTTAAAAGTTTGAATAATCACCTACGTTAACGTCATAACATCTATCTAAGAACCACCACTGATTAATTACGACCCGTTTAAAGACAAAATCGAACTATAGTAGTTATGGAGAAAAACGGCGACATAGATTTGCACAAACAATGTTTGCAGCAGCGTCCCCTGATGAGTTGTCATCGTAACACCTATCTAAAAATATGCACCAATCAAGCCCAAACCTATCACTGAAAATTTCATCAAAATCATTATTTTTTAGTAACCTACTTCAAAAAAGTAGGAGGTTCTCGATTGTATGTATTTATTTATGTACTAGCTGTACCCGCGACTTCGTCCGCGTGGAATAGTGTCTTTGGGTAGCATTTTTAAATATTTAGGCTAATAGACAGACAGACAGACAGAGTTACTTTCGCATTTATAATATTAGTTAGGATTGTATTTCATTATTTCACAATTATTTTAGATAAAATTGTCTGAAGTACTGAAACATGCACATCTACATCCTATGTCAATGAATATGCATTGGGTTGAGGGTGCACATTATAAATAGTACGTATGGCAACCCTAAATTAATCAGGGGAATTAAACATTTGCTTTAAGTGTGACGTTACACGTTTAGATGAAAGATGAATGGCTCATTAATTTTGTTTTTAGGGTTCCGTACCCAAAGGGTAAAACGGGACCCTATTACTAAGACTCCGCTGTCCGTCTGTCTGTCTGTCTGTCTATCTGTCTGTCTGTCTGTCTTTCCGTCTGTCACCAGGCTGTATCTCATGAACCGTGATAGTTAGTCAAAATTTTCACAGATAATGTATTTCTGTTGCCGCTATAACAACAAATACTAATAACAGAATAAAGTTAAAAATAATAGAGGGTCCCCATACAAGAAACATGTTTTTTTTCGGCATTTCACGCCATCTATGTACGCTTAGTTAGGTAAACGTCCCATAGATGGCGTTATATTAAAATGTCGATCCCTAACACCTTTGTTAGACGTTAGATGGCGTTATAAGTTTATTAATGTGTGTTATTAAAGTTTAATAATTATTATTTTTTGCTGGCGAAAAATGATAGTGGTATTTTTCGCTTGATCTTATAAAATACTGTATTGTGGTCCGACTTGCACTTGGCCAGTTTATTATAAAAACTATTAAAGATATTTTGCAAATTTCGTGGACGTAACGTTTCATAAAATACTCTATACTGTTCGTACACAGTACGAAGAAAATCTTCAATACCCTACGACTTACGTGTCGAGGCGACTACAGAAATACAAAATACATAAGATCGTTTAAAAACTAAAAAAGAACCGACTTCAATGCCGCGCTATTCATTTTCAGTACCAATTTTGAGATGTTTATCTCAATATCTCTGGAGATACTTATCAGACCTCGATAAAATTACCATGGTACCACACTTGGGATATCTCATTTCAAACAAAAAAAGAATAATCAAAATCGGTTTATAAATGACGAAGTTATCCGCGAGCAAACATAAAAAAAAATATATATATATATATACTCGTATATACGGTCGAATTGGGAAACCTCCTCTTTTTTTTTAAGTCGGTTAAAAATAGTGAATATGCATGCGTCATTGACATTCTAATTTGTATTGCAGTAGTCGCCTCAATACTAAAATCGTTCCGTATCGGAGATTTGCGTCGTATTGTGTACGAAGGGCCTTACATCAAATGCAAGTCTAAATTTAAAATGTTTTACTCACAGAAATATTATTAATAGCTACTTAGGCTGAGTTGTACCATCTTACTTTAACCGTAACTATAACCGGTGGTTTTGTATGGAGTTTGACTGACTTTTGACGTTTGTTATAGTAGGATAGGGCAACTCAGCCTAATATATTAATATTACTGTGGTTTTACTCGACTACAACAAGGTTTATGATTTTGTATGTATGTATTTTCGAAAAGTGTGTGACTGTATGTTTATCTGTTCCTTCATAACTTCTAAGCTATGCTATGGCTAAGGCTATTCATTAATTATTTATTAATATATTTTTAATCACGGACAACAAAAAGATCCATTATCGTGTGTATTATTCGCGGACGATATATCAATAATAACCTCTTGTAATAATAATGAAACACTAAACAATAAACTTACCGGCATACTTGATAAAATTGTAGAATGGATGAAGGATCACAATCTTCAGATAAATTACTCCAAAACGAAACTAATTTCATTCCGTCCCCACCAAAAATCACCACTAAATATCCGATTTACGTATAAAAACACAGAAATAGAAACTGTCAATAATTGCACTCTGCTTGGTCTGATTATAGATAAACACATAAATTGGGAATTACATATTCAAAAAGTTAAAAATAAAATGTCTCAATTCAGTTACGCACTTCGTGAGATAAAGAAGACAACTGACCTCGGTACTGCACTCGCGTTATATCATTCTCAAGCCAGTGTATGGTTGAGTTGGCCGTCATATTGTGGGGAGCTTGTTCATCTACGCCTACCCTTTTTATCCTTCAAAAGAAACTTATTCGTATTTTAGCCAATATAGACCAAACGGATAGCTGCAAACCGTATTTTCAAAATTACAAAATCCTTACCCTACCATGCATCTACATACACGAAATTTGTAAATTTGTTCGAAACCATCCAAACTTGTACACAACACGATCAGCTGCATCTAGGCATAGCAGTGTACGGCTGCCAACAGATAAATGCTACCTACATCTCACCTTCAATTGTATTCAAAAGGTCCTCTAGTAATGTCAATAAAAATATACAATAATTTGCCGGAATATATAAAAAGTCAATCCCAAAATCGAAACTTTGTAATAAATTTAAAGGAATTTCTAGTAAAAAAAGCTATTATACAATTGACGAATATTTTAAAGATAAATCCTGACATTGCCTGTTATTTTCATTATTATTTTAATAATTTTACTATTAATAAAATATATATACATTAACTGACATAAATAAATAATAATAATTATTATGTGGAATTATATGTGATTAGATCGACATTAATATTCCACCTCTCTCCTAATTAACTAGTTAGTTAAGTGACATTGCTGTGCCCTTCCAGGGTCTACAACTACAACTGTATATTTCTAATAAAATCTTTGTAAATACTTTTATAGATGCAATAAATACTGAATACTGAATATTGTTAGTAGCTTACTAGGGTTGGTTTCACGATTTATGCTACTAATCGAGATTTATTGAACTAAGTTCTACTAAAACGCGTTCAACGTGTAACACGTCGATGTTAATCTTGGATTACGCGTAGGTACTTGATTTCACCACCTCCCATCAGGCTCCATTTGATCGCGGTTACCAAAACCAAGATTTTATGTTATTACGCACAATGGAACGTAAATGTCGTCAAAGAGCTGTATTAAATTGTTTCGGCATTGTCAAACTGACAAATTCATATTACCAAATTCGTTACTGTGTCCGTGTATGGTATATATTTTTAACCGACTTCACAAAAAAGGAGGAGGTTCTCAATTCGTCTGTATGTTTTTTTTTTTTTGTGTGTATGTTACGCGATTTCTCCATCAATTGTGAACGGATTCAAATGATTCTTTTTTTAATAGGTAGGATACGTTTCCGAGGTGGTCCCATTTTAATTTTATCGAGATCTGATTAGTATCACCAGAGATATGGAGATAAATACCTCAAACATAGGAGAATGTACTAGTTTTAGTAGAAGAGTCCCAAGAAGATTATACACAATGGAGGTTGCTATTGCATATAAGATATTCTTACGGTAACTGTGAGCGAGATAGAAATAAAGGTGGGGATCATTTTTTTTTAATATCTTATAGGCAAGCGTTTGACCACTATCTCACCTGTTGCTAAGTGATGATGCGGTCGAAGATAGAGAAGTGGACTAGAATGGGAACTGGCTCTCAAGAATAGCTGCCGGAACACATTAGATGTTTGGCGACAGATTTTCTGACTTGAGGGTGGTAGCTGGCCAGGCGGACACTAGATATGTTCTACCACCATGTGGGGGTTATTGGTTTCTTAATGATGTTTTCCTTCACCGGAGGGCCACTGTGAGAAGCGCACATATATTTTTCGATAGAAAAATTCATTGGTGCACGGCGGTTTGAACTCGGTACCACGGCATCAAAGCCGACCGTTCTCCCAATTACGCCACCGGGCCCTCAATTAACAATTATATATTAATAATTATAATAAATAATTATATATAAATATAAATAATTTGTCTTCACAGGAATGTTCTACTGGGCAAAGTCTTGTTAGGGTGCAAACTTTTTTAAACATACCTAATATTTTTTGACATGAAATGACATTTGGCGAAGATGGCGGCCATTTCAGTCCCGCGACACTGCATACATAATTAAATAACTCAGAATTATGAACGTACTTTGTACCAATCAACACAGCAAAAAAAAATTATAAGCATAAAACCACATATTATATAATAGTTACTACGTAAATAATACTTTCCGTTGTTAGGTTGGCTACACAGTGCTTTCATAATTCGGGTATCCACAATATAGGGAAGTGCCTCTTATAACGTAGTAGAGTGATTCAGTACTCTGTTGGCCATATGGCGGCAATTATTGTTAATAATCGCAAATAATACTTTTTTATATTCATTTTGGAATACAACTAGTCCGTGTTATAAAAGTATTTGGAATTATTGTAATAAAATAGACAATTAATTATCGTGTGTGTCAGATGCTTTAATTGTACAGGGCCATTTTGGACATTGTCCTTTGATACCTTGATGACATCATTATTACTAGTGAATATTTTCACTTCAGCGCGGCATTTAAAGTAAATTTTTTTAGAGTTCCGAACCCAAAGGCTACCAAATGAACACTTTCTGAGACTTTGTTGTCTGTTCGTCCGTCCGTCCGTTCGTCCGTCCGTCCGTCCGTGTGTCTATATGTGCGCACTTTACAGATCTGTATCTTCTTAACCGTTATAGGTACATACTTGAAATTTTCAAAAAGTATACTCGTATATCCGTCAGTGTATAACGGCCCAGACACGAAATTTAATAGATGCATGTAATTTCATTAAAACTTTTTTTGCACTAAAAAGGGTAAAATAAGTTATTTAAAAAAAAAAAAACCGACTTCATTGCCACAAAAAGGCACTCAAAAGCGAAAAATAATTTACTTAAAATTATTATAAGCGTTACCCACTTCTCTATTTGAAGTCGGTGCCAGCCAAGTCTATTGGATATTAGTTAGATACTATGTATGTAGTAGTAGTAAGTAGGTACATGTAGGTTAGTAAGTAGGTAGATACATGTAGGTATTATCTATACCTATTAGACTTGGCTGGCACCGACTTCAAATAGAGAAGTGGGTAACGCTTATAATAATTTTAAGTAAATTATTTTTCGCTTTTGAGTGCCTTTTTGTGGCTATGAAGTCGGTTTTATTTTTTTTGAAAAATAACTTATTGTGTTCAGAATCGTGAATTTCAAATTTTTTATTGTAGCTCAAGAAAAATAAAATATTTTAATAACGAAATAACAAGACGTCTCGGCTTGTTAGGCCATGCACGGACACGGAAACGAACGCGCAAAGTATGAGTGACAGGCTGTAAACAGTGTAAACGGGATCAAGAGCGCTAAACGCCCAAAATTGGCAGTTCAGAATTAGAACTCGTTTTAACTATAACCACGTTCGGTTTGTGGTGGTGAAATGCAAAATGCCGGTTTAACCTCATAAACGTAAACCAAGTTCAAGTCGACCTGATCGCGTTTATATTCACTGGTGAAATCGGCCCGTCACATTACATTAAATCTGACGCCCTCTAGAGAACAAAAGGTTGTGCACTAATAGAAGAAATAAAAGCCGTGTTAAGAAGAGCCGCGTAAGAATCTTTGTCCTGATATACTGACTGACTGACTGACTGACAGACAACGCACAGCCTAAGCCGCTGATCGTAGAGACTTGAAATTCGGAGGGTATAATTGTATTAGTACGTAAGGGCGTAAAAAGAAAGGATTTTCCAAAATTCACCCCTTAAGGGGATGAAATGGGGGTCCAAAGTTTGTATGGAGAAACAAGATTAGATAATCTTTTCTATCCGAAACTTCACACAAGTGCTTCAGTATAAAAATAAAGAAATATTTTTTTCAGGATTTTTTGAAATTTCACCCCTAAGAGGATATGGGGTAACAAAGTGTGAAAATCAATATTGTTTCGGATTGCGCTGAAATTTGGCATCCAGATAGTTATTACGACGTTAGTTTCCTCTGAGAAAGGATTTTCCAAAATTCACCCCTGAAAGAGATGAAACGGGGGTTCAAAGTTTGTATGGAGAAACAAGATTCGATAGTATTTTCTATTCGAAACTTAACACAAGTACTTAAGTAAGTAAATACGTGTTTCAGATTTTTTGAAATTCCTCCCCTAAGAGGGTAAAATGGGGTAACACAGTGTGAAAAACAATATTGTTTCGGATTGCGCTGAAATTTGGCATGCAGATAGTTATTACGACGTTGGTATCCGCTAAGAAAGGATTTTTCAAAATTCACTCTTTAAGGGGATGAAGCGGTGGTTCAAAGTTTGGATAGTCATTTTATTCGACATTTCACACAAGTACTTCTGTAAATAAATAAGTAAATATGATTTTCAGGCTTTTTCAAAATGCCACCCTAGGAGGGTGAAGTGGGTAACAAAGTCTGAAAATCAATATTATTTCGGATTGCGCTGAAATTTAGAATGCAGATAGTTGTTATGACGAAGGTATCCGCTTAGAAAGGATAAAAAAAAAATCCCCCTTAGATATAACTAATTATTTTTAATTATTATATTTTAATAATATATAAACTTATAGAGTAGATAAGATTTACTTAAGTACTTCCGTAAATAAATAAGTAAATACGTGTTGCAGGATTTTTGCAAGGGGTTGGTAAAAAGTCTGAAAATCAATATGGTCTATATATACCGATTTGGCTTTTACTTCTTTGATTGCCTTTTATGATAGAAAGGTTTTTACAAAAAAAAAGTTTTAAGTAAATAAAAGAAATCTTTAACGCGGGCGAAGTCGCAGGGCACTTCTAGTATAATATATAGCTGTTTCTCACGGCTTTGCTTGCATTCACTCGATAATTGGGAAATATTTATAAAATTACAGTGTGATTTTTTGGAAGTCGGGTTTAAGTTATTAAACTTAATTTGTATACTTGTTATATATTCATTTAAATGTATTTGATGTTGCTATTGTTATGATCTATCGTTCATATAATATTAAGAAGCTGCAATTGCCAAATGGATAAGGCGTCGGCCCGGCGATCGAGAGGTCCTGATTTACGTCGCTTATTACTTTATAAATAAAATAAAATAAACAAATAAAATATTTATTGACGTTTATTGAATGCAAATATTATTATTGTAACACTTTAAGGGCCAGTTTCACCGGTTCCTACTAATTCTATTAGGAACTTATGTGACATGTTTTTGACAGCTTTCATATCTGACATATCTGTAAGATAATAATCGGAAACTTTATCAGAAACCGGAGAATGTGGGCCTTATTCTTGAATACTGATACCTAAAGTAGGACCTACTGACACGACTACGACACACAAAATGTACCCTATTTAAATACTAACAACTCTGTAACCTGGGGTCACAAGCTGAATTCATTCATTCTTTATAACATGGAATCTGAACCACGGTAGTGGTCAATAAATGCCACTCACGGTCACCCATCCAAATATTGACCCTGTTAGCCGTTACTTAACTTTGACGATCGGTTACAAACACCTAGTATAGCCAAACTAAACTATTGGTATAGCTACCCGTAACGCTACATTAGGCCCGCTTTACATTTGATGTATAAACGACTGCTACGTGGTACGTATTATTACGGTACACGGTACGTATTGTCTATATTTTGCTAACCGACTTCACAAAAATGGAGAAGGTTCTCAATTCGTCGGAACCTTTTTTTTTAATGTATGTTCACCGATTACTCGAAGATGCTAGACCGATTTGGAAAATTTATTTTTTGTTTCAAAGGGTAGCCCTCCCAAGTGGTCCCATTTAAATTTCAACGAAATCGGCCGAGCCGTTTTTAATATATCTACATTTGTATTACGATGCATTTACTTATCTCGACGACTTCCTACTTACTACTGGCACGGATTATATAATAGTTACTGTATCTACTGGCTACTTTGACTAGCGCGACGTATGAAGTCGGTTCTTTTAGATTTTTAAACGATCCTAAATTATATTAGAATGTTTTTTATATCATATAGGCTAGGGGTTGACCACTATCTCACCTGTTGATAAGTGATGATGCGGTCGAGATCGGTCGATATCAACAGGCTCTTGACCGCTAATTTAAATGATATTAAATGATGGCGCGGTGCTTTTGAATTGTGCTTATCTATCTGGCAGTGAAAGATATCTGATGACAAAAAAAAAGTTTTTTTTTTATCAATCCCAATCTGCGTACCGCAACTATAGTGTAATAGGTGGGGATGGATTCCGATCGCCAAGGCGACGGCTTAGCCATTGGGCTATTGCCGCTCATATTTATACTTATGAACCTATAGTTTTTTGTACAGTTCGTGGTCAATCCGAAAATTACAATTATAGGCTTTACAGCGTTTCTTGCGCGCAAGTGTAGATTGGGTTTACAAAGTCCAAGTTGCGTGCCTCACGCGATCTTAGCGAGAACCCACCAAGTGGTTATAAGACATGCCTTTACTTCAACACCACAAAGACGAACGATTAGTTATCTCTATTCCATTTTCTTCTAGATTTTTAATTGTAAAGATGTAATAGCTAGTTTATTCATCAAGTTATACGCAAAAAAGTTTGACGTGTGTATGTCTGTAGCATCGTAGTGCCCGAACCGATGAACCGATTTGGATTTAGTTTTTAGGGTTCCGTACCCAAAGGGTAAAACGGGACCCTATTACTAAGACTCCGCTGTCCGTCTGTCTGTCTGTCTGTCGGTCTGTCTGTCACCAGGCTGTATCTCATTAACCGTTATAGTTAGACAGTTGAAATTTTCACAGATGGTGTATTTCTGTTGCCGCTAGAACAACAAATACTAAAAACAAAATAAAGTTAAAAATTTAATGGGGACCCCCATACAAAAAATGTGTTTTTAGTATAACGCCATCTATGAGACCATCATAGGTGTCATCTGGGTGTTAACAACTCCTTCGTGTTTGTTAAACTAACAACCTTTCTAGTTAGTTTGGGCAAAATGACATAGATGGCGCTAGTAAACAGACACCTCCAGGAATCTGCAGAATACTCAACTCCTCACCAACTTACACCTGAGAAATTGGAATCGTTTCAATGAACAGATTCTACATAGATCAGTCGAGGTAGGTTTTAAATTTTGATTGTAAGTATTAATTTAATAATAGTTTGAGAAGCAATTTAAAACTGCCTCAATTGATCCTAAGTTATGATGTGTACTAAAATAAGAACGTTTTAGTTAATTACAAATAGCGTAATCGAACTTCATGCAACAGCTCGGCTGCAACCAATTGGTGACATGTCTTTGTTTGGTGGGTGGCACCAGCCACGGCTGTGCCTACGACTCATTTATAAAAAATCTAAATCAATTTATTCCAAAAGAACGAAACAGGTTTGTACATTCTCAGCTTGAAGTAAGCTGAACATACTTTGCGATTTCATCTTGTATAAACTAATTTAACTAATGTAAAAACTATGTACTAATTCACATACTAATGGCCGGTTACTGACAAACATTTATTCAGAGTTTATCTACACAATTGCACCGTTATTGAATAGGTAAACTCTCAATAAATATACTCAGTGACCAGCCATAAAACAGTCCTGTGTTTACATAAAGCATTTAACATTCGACTTTTTAACCGACTCCAAAAAAAGAAGGAGGTTTCTCAATTCGACCGTATATATATATATATATATGTTATGTGTGTTCGCTTATCAACTTCGTCGTTTATCAACCGATTTTGATTATTTATATATTGATATTGACAGATATGAGTCGAGTGATTATAATTTTGATAATATCTTAAAAGCACCCCAAGCTTTTTTTTAAATATATTTTTTTTATTCACACTAATATTAATTTAAATTTATTAAAATTTATTTTCTATTTTTTAGTTCGGTTTTCTATAAAAAGTGTGTTTTTAGTTTTTTTAAACTATTATTTATTTTCTACTTTTTAGTTGATAAATGGAATATTTTTTTTATCAAATTAGTGTATTGTCATCGGTCTTCGATAAATCTACAAAGTTTGAACGAAACCTGGCCGTTTAAATTGGTCTAAATCGCGCCCAAAGAAGTCGGTTACAAACATACAAACATACAGGTGAAGCTAATAAAAAGCTAATAAAAATAGATCTCTTTTAGATTAATGATTTTGAATGGTCCTTTATATTTTGACTATGATTCAAATATGCGCTTATATATTTGTACTTATACTGCCTATAATTGTTGATTTTTTTTAAATGTCTTTTAGGCTAGTTGTAGCTTTATCTGGCTAGTTATATCGTTTGACCACTATCTCACCTGTTAGTGAGTGATGATGCGGCCGAAGATTATAAGTACGCTAGGCCAACAATGGGAACTGGCTCTCAAGAATAGCTGCCGGAACACATTAGATGTTTTGGCGACAGATTTTCTAGTTTGAGATAGCACTAGATAGTGTCCTACCACCATGCGGGGTTGTTGGTTTCTTACGATGTTTTTTCTTCACTGTGAAAAGCGCACATAATTTTTTTCGATAGAAAAAACTATTGGTGTAAGGCGGGGTTTAAACTCGGTACCTCTGGCATCAAAGCCGACCGTTCTCCCGATTACGCCACCGGGCATTGATGTAATTGTTGATGTATACTTCTCACACATTTAAGAAGCGGCGCAGTTGTGCCTTATAGTTGAAATAACCATAGAACATAGATACCTTGATCTATCTTTGACGTCATATAGTTTATGTGCCTATCGCGTGATGCACGCGCCCTAGTCGTATTAAGGTCCGTTTCTACCAAGTGGAAAAACCCTCTCGCACAGAACACTTGTCACTGAATATACTGTCCTGCTAAGCGCAAAAGCAGTATCTAAATAAAAGCAAGTTTCGAAATAATTGAAGTTATGTAAAAATGGGTTTTTTTACTTTATATATTAAAATGTTTGCTTTTTAAATAGAATGTATTAATTATATTGGATCTATTTGTTATTACAATAACTAAAATGTATGTTGATGAGATACTGCTTCACTGTTTTGTAATTATAGAATTAAATATTGAGTTACCGCTTTTTCGTTAGCTCTTCTCCTACATATTTGCCGCTTTTTGGCTTAGAAAAATTGCTGTTTTGTTTAAGAGATTTGGTGGTATTAAAATATACAGTTGTTTTGCTACGTAATATTGATATACCTCTAATACCCTTAGTGATTTTAGTTAAAACTGAGATGGGAAAATCTTTGTTAAGGGTTTTTCATGTTTTTAAAGCTATCAGATGGCAAAAAATCAACTTTACGATTATTTTTTGAGATACTTAACGCTTTTGCGCTTAGTCGGCTTTGAGTATTCAGCCAGAATTAGTAGGGCAGTATAGGACTATTGGGGTCAGTTTTAACGTAATGAAAAAAAAATATTTTGATTTGACACCTACTTTTTGATGTCAATGTGTCATGTTCCCGTACCCGTGAGAGTACGGGGATAAAATAAAGCCTATGTCATTTGCTGATTTTGAGTATTCAGCCAGAAGAATACTCAAAGTTCGCTGATAATGTATTTATCTATGAGTGAAAAAAAATCAGTCCAATAGTTATTGGCTTAAATCGATACACACAAAACATCAAGTAATTTCTCTTTATAATATTAATTTCAAAAACAACATCTAGATGGCGCTAGAGTAGGTTGAATAGCTCTCCTTGTAAATATTATATGAGATCCTGCATCGCGCAAACGATATTTTCCGCGATTTTGGAAGCTGATGCACTTACTTCGTCTTCAAACGAGAAGTGGTAAAAACGGATCTCGGTTAAGATTGGATCATCTGTATCTGAATCAGTGTGGTGAACCGGTTCAGTGAAACGTTTCATTTGGAACATCGGATCACTAAGTCTGTCCACAATCGGTTCGTGGTGGTGGCATCGCGAATCTAAATTATGTAGTATTTGTATTCTCTATGAACCTAAATTCCTAATGATATTACGATAACTGTAGTGTGCGGAATTGATTTTGTTTATTTTTCGTCCATATTAGCTGAAAATTATTGATACTAATTATATAATCGATTTCTCTTCATACATTTGCAGGCTTAGAACTGACTGTTAAATGTTATCGTTAAAATAAAAAAAATATCGGACCAAATCCGAAATATTCCGATGTGTTCCAAAAACGCTGCACTGATATGCTATTACGTTCAAATCAATTGCACGGTAAGATCTAGTTCCGAATGATCCATTTATTGCCAGCAAAGTGAACCGGCTCATCGGCTCCGTTAGATGAACCGGCGCAGTGAGACGTTTCAGTAAAGAGCTACACACGTCTACTCCAAACATCTTAAAACATGAACTCGTTATAAAAGGTTTTCTCTTAATATTATTATAGTTAATATTGATGATTATTGTTATTTATTAATTTAATAAATAATTACTGATATATAACATTTCAGTAGGAGTATTACATTGAGTATACATTCGATGCAAACAGCGTCTTCTCGCGCGTGCTTGAAAATGCGCTCGATTTGTATCCTTATAAAACCGTCCCGTATGATTTTTTTGATATTGTCCTATATTCAGTGTCATCATTAAAGTGCGCGAGAAACTTCCGCTTGGTGGAAACGATCCTTACAAGGCCAAAGATAGGACATCGTAACCGCTAGGCCCTATAATAATGATTTTGTGATATGAGGTAACATTATAAGCAATTGCGAAAAATTGTATGACAGAGAAGTGTAGAAAAAGGCTCCAATTCCGTTGGAGGATGTAGGCAAAGAAATATCATCATCATCATCATCATCAGCCTGTATCAGTCCACTGCTGGACGTAGGCCTCTCCCAAGATGCGCCACTGAGCCCGATCTTCGGCTCTTCTCTTCCAGTCACTGCCCACCGCTTTGCGTATGTCGTCGCTCCACCTGGTCACAGGACGTCCTACGCTACGTTTGCCGATTCGCGGTCTCCACTCTAGGACAAGTCTAGACAACTCACTCTAGACAAAGAAATATAAGATGTTCGCCTGCTAAGATAAGACGTCACTATCAATCTATCAAATAATTTATGATGCAAAAAACCAGTTTACAACTTGTTGGTCTTAAAGCAACGTGTAAGTCATCGTATTCAGCAGGCATGCAGACGCGCAAATTAAAAAAAAAAACGAAGCAATCATTGATAATAATATAACAAGAATTAAATTGCAGTATATTATAAACTCTTTAAACACACTTAATATTTTTGTAAATTGTTATACACAATGTATATATGATAGTCATTATGTTGAAATAATACAGTAAAAATATTTATCAGCGGCACGTTGAAACGTTTTATCCATCCACTAAAAATTAGATTAGATAATAAATGTTAAAAAAAATATACGCGTCGACTTGATAACCTCCGCCGTTTTTTTTTCGTCGGTTAAAAATGAAATAGTAAGTTTTATTACTCAAGTTTATAAAATGTTGTGTTGCGCTATGCACGCATGGAAAACTCCTGTAGATTTGCCGGCGCAGTTCGAGACGAAGGCAAAATAGTATGATAAAATAAATAAAATACAACCCACTCATTTTGAGTAACTTTGACTCATTGGATAATATTGAGTAAGGCTGGATGGCAACATGTTAAAACGTTAAAGTAAGATGGCGCAACTCCAACTATCTTATTCTACATCACACTGTATCATCATCACCTTTATGGACAGTTACTCTTTGGACATCTATTTATACTCTTTGGACAGCTATTTTACTCTTTGGACAGCTATTATACTCTTTGGACAGCTATTTTACTCTTTGGACAGCTATTATACTCTTTGGACAGCTATTTTACTCTTTGGACAGCTATTATACTCTTTGATCATCACATCACTACAATTTAACTGTAACTTGCGGAGAATAGACTCTACTCTAGGTATCTATCTTTATCCGTGCTGTAACTATAACCCATAGACGTAATATAAAAGGATGGTGCACTGCAGATGTTTTAACAAATTCAATTTAATCTGTATTCTTTAAGTATAAGGTTGTAATTGCTTTGTAGAATAAAACGGCCTAATTGAGAGACACCAGGGTTGCAGTGTGTCCTTGTCAAACAACCTGCTAGTCCGATATATGTTCTATGTATAGTATATATATAAGTTGTCCATACATAAGAAAGGGACAAACTCCGTTCAAGGTCGGTCTCATGCGGGCCGGTGTATGCGATCAAGTTTAATATGTAACAGGTCTGTACTATAACCATAACCGGTGTTTTTGTATGGAGTTTGACTGATTTTTGACGTTTGTTATAGTAAAGCACTAAAGTAAGTTGCAAAGAGAATATAAATACTACGTAAACTAAGTAAGATAGTGCATCTCAGCCAAGTAAATAATAAAAAAAAATAATGCAATGACGCTTTATCACGTCATCGTTACGAGTCAGTAAACATATCTATTAAACTTGTATTGACTTCACTAAATATACTAAAAAAAAACTACTGACCTTTTTTTTATACGGTTTTCATCAATAGATAGATAGATTCATTAGAAAGGTTTTAATATATTATATGATTTCTCAAGGTTTTGTGCAAATTGGTTCATTATTGTTGAAAGTGTCAGAAAAAGTCAATCCACCTAGGAGCCTTCATCGAAAACGCTGCCTCACTCATTTGAGATATAACAAAACAATGCATGATAGGATATTCCTCTTTTATAGATCTACTAGCGACCCGCCCCAGCTTCGCACGGGTAAAGCATATATGCCTGAATTTTTGCATCAGTTTTTGGCGTCGAGTATGAGTTAACGTCTTTGTTCGTTCGTTAACAGCCCTCTTCATATTTCAACGAATTTACACAAAACCTTAACAAATTATACAAAATCTTCCGGATTTTTGAGTTTATCGTTAACAGACAACACATGGACGCAGCGGATGATTTCCTTTTATACTGCGTCTGGCTGTCTGTATGTTCGAGATAAACTCAAAAACTACTTAACGGATTTTCATGCGGTTTTCACGAATGGACGGCGTGATTCATGGGGATATTTTTTTCCTTTATAATTTTTTTTTTTTTTATACCGAACTGGGTAGCACTTGATCACTATCTCACCTGATGTTAAGTGATGATGCGATCGATGATGTAGCGTGCTTACCCAGAAGATACCTATTCACTCGCGATTTGAAGACCCCCATATTGTACTTAATCGGAAACACGGACTCAGGCAGGGTATTCCATTCCTTAGCGGTTCGTATGATGAACGAAGAAGCAAATCGCTTCGTTCGGGTAGATGGTATATCCACCATAAATCGGTGGCGCCTTTTAGTGTCTCTGGATGTCCGATTATAAAATGGGGATGGTGGAACTGCTGTGGGAAGTGCTGTAAAACCTTGCATTTTTGCAAAATTTCATGATTCTAGGTCAACGGGAAGTACTCTATAGGTTTGATTTCCTTGTGAAATCGCAAAACATGCGACATAAACGGTCGTATCTTTTCATCGCGTTGACTTACAAGTTAAATTTTTTCACACCTGAAAAGGGTCTTGACAGACGGATACACAAACGGACAACAAAGTGATCCTATAAGGGTTCCTTTTTTCTTTTAAGGTACGGAACCTTAATAATTAAAGCAATATCAAATTCACTGCCCGTGCTTAATAAAATCAATAGCACTTACCTCAGACGTCTCGGTAATCTTTCTGCGCCTGAAACTTGAGTCTTGGTATCTGGAGGGTAGGACAGGATCTTCACCTGACACTGCTCTTTGATAAGACAGTCTTCTGCCCTTGGAGTCAGTTTTAGGTGGCCCGTAATGAATGTTCTCCGGAATGGTGGAGAAGTCTTGGTATGAGTGACAGCTTTGCATCTCCTTTGATTTCTCATCTTGGATGAGACGACGGAAGTAGTCAGTCAGGCTTTCACTTGCCACCCATGTGACTCTGGAATCAAGTTAACGTGTGGGAGAAAAGGATTGTACCCTGGAATGAAGTTATAAACACCTCAAATGTATCAACAACTCAACATCAATCATCATCATCTTCTTACTCTTATCCCACTTAAGTAGAATCGGTACAACATGTCATTCTCTTACATTTGGGTCTATCTGCGGTCATTTTCACATCCATTCCTTTTACATCCATATATTCCATGAATAAAATCAAAATAAATACCTCAACATCAATATTATATGGTTAGTGACACTGGCCGCAACTGGCAAGCGAAGGTCATAGGTTCCATTTCCAGAAGGGACAGTTCTTTGTGGGATCTATAGATAATGTTTCCGAGTCTAGGTGCAGTTGTTTCGTGATATGTATGTTTTTAAACAGACTTCAAAAAAGGATGTTTTTCGATTAGACCGCATATACATATATCTATAAAAATAACTTCGTCGTTTATAAACCGATTTTGATGATTGATAACATTAATAAAATAGACAATTATTTTTCGTGTGTATCAGATGCTTTTATTGCGCAGGGCCATTTTGGACATTGTCCTTTGATACCTTGATGATATCATTATGACTAGTGAATTTTGTGTTGTTTTTAGTGTTTCATTAGCGCGGCATTTAAAGGGTTCTGAACCCAAAGGGTACCAAATGAACACTTTCTGAGACTTTGTTGTCCGTTCGTCCGTCCATCCGTCCGTGTGTCTATATGTGCGCACTTTACATATCTGTATCTTCTTAACCGTAATAGGTATACTTGAAATTTTCACAAAGTATATATCCGTCCGTGTATAACGGCCCAGACAAGAAATTTTATAGATGCATGTAATTTAATTAAAACTTGTGTTGCAATAAAAAGGGTAAAATAAAACCTTTTTCAAAAAAAATAAAACCGACTTCATTACCACAAACACGCACTCAAAAGCGAAAAATAAATTACTTAATATAATTATTATAAGCGCTACCCACTTATCTATTAGAAGTCGGTGCCAGCCAAGTCTAATAGGTAGTAGATAGATACTACCTACATGTATCTACCTACTTACTACTACTACATACATAGTATCTATCTATTATCCAATAGACTTGGCTGGCACCGACTTCAAATAGATAAGTGGGTAGCGCTTATAATAATTATATTTAGTAATTTATTTTTCAATTTTTAGTGCCTGTTTGTAGTTATGAAGTCGGTTTTTTTTTTAAATAATTTATTTTCTACATCTTCTAGTACCCGTGAGTAGTACAAATAACATGCATACATAGTTCAGGTAATAGGTACATCCATGGTGACAAAAACGAAAATGATGCAGCAAGAGCGGCACTAGCCCAATGGCTAGTGTCTAGCTCCTTATTAACCGACTTCAAAAAAAGGAGGAGGTTTCTCAATTCGACCGTATATATATTTTTTTTTTTAATGTTTGTTCGCGGATAACTTCGTCGTTTATGAACCGATTTCGATTATTCTTTTTTTGTTCGAAAGGAGATATCCCAAGTGTGGTACCATGGTAATTTCATCGAGGTATGATAAGTATCTCCAGAGATATTGAGATAAACATCTCAAAATTGGTACTGAAAATGAATAGCGCGGCATTGAAGTCGGTTGTTTTTTAGTTTTTAAACGGTATTATTATTTCTATTTCTGTGGTCTGGCCTGATGATCGAGAGGTCGTGAGTTCGATCCCCACCCATTTCACTATTGACGTAAACCCACTCCAAGCACAAGCATTTAGCTTAGTTGGAGGGTTTAACAAGAATTATACTATGCAGCAATGTGTAACTCACATTTGCTAGTGAGCAGTTTAAAAAAAATTGTAAACGGTAAAGTCCGTACTATGTCTCCGTAAATATTTCCAAAAAGGATCGCCTTGGTTAAAGTATTATGGCGAATAAAAATAACACACAACTAATTTTTTAATTCAGTCATCCACAATTTTAAGGGCCCAGCGGTGTAGTGGGGGAATGGTCGGCTTTGACGCCAGAGGTACCAAGTACAATGCCCGCCGTGCACCAATGGACTTTTTTATGGAAAAACTAGCTGCACCCCACCCGCGGCTTTGCCCGCGTTTGGACCACACTTATCACTTAGAGGTATACAAACTAGATGTTGGCCGATTCTCAGACCTACCCGATATGCACACAACATTTCATAAAAATTGGTTGAGCCGTTTCGAAGGAGTTTGGTAACAAATACGACACGAGAATTTAATATTTTAAAATTTATATGTATTTTACAGTGGCCCTCCGGGAAGGAAAAACATCGTTACGAAACCTGTAACCCCCGCATGGTGGTAGGACACTATACAGTGTCCGCCTGGCCAGCTACTACCCTCAAGTCAGTAAAATCTGTCGCCAAAATTTGTTCAGTAACATGTAATGTGTTCCCGGTCAGCTATCCTTGAGAGTCAGTTCCTATTAGGCCTAGCATGCTACCATCCTTGACCACATCATCACTTATGTACCAACAGGTGTGATAATGGTCAAACGCTAGCCTATATGGAAAAAAAATCCATAGCACAGATTATATAATAGTTACTACCGTATCATTCATACTAAACAATCAATCATACTAAATAAAACATTTTGTATTAACTCAGGTCTCTAAAAGCTGCCATTAGTTAGAAAATAAAAGAGAAGATAAAACGCTAATGGAAACATTAAACAAAGAAAACAGAAATGCTTACCTTTACTTTTATCTCTTATCTACTCTGTCAATTAGTCATTTGAATTAATTAATTGAAAATTGTGCACTGCTTTTATTTTCAACAAAAATAAGCCCATATTTCGTTTTAGTGTTTTTTTCTACGAACTATAGATTGGACTGTATTGAAACTGGTTCTAATAAAAAATATTGTACAAAAATAAATGGTAAAGAGCATATTGTGCCATTGATAGTATTGGGTAACAGGTAGCTAACATGAGTAAAGACTCATGTGCTTGCACGTAGTATTATAACAACAATAATTTAAGATCCTTTAAAAAACTAAAAGAACCGACGTTAAACGTCGCGCTGGTCAAAGTAGCTAACTGAAAGTAGCATGTCATCAAGGTATAAAAATGGATGGTAATACAAATGTTAATATATTAAAAAGCGCTCAACCAATTTTGTTAAAATTAAAATGGGACCACCTGGAAAGGGTACCCTTTGAAACAAAAAACAAAATAATTTTCCAAATTGGTTCAGGCATCTTCGAGTAATCGATGTACATACATAAAAAAATAAACTGGCCAAGTGCAAGTCGTACTCGCACTCGTAGGGTTCCGTACCACACTACAGTATTTTAGAAGATCGAGCAAAAATTTTTCGCTGGCAAAAAATAATAATTAAAAACATTTTATTTCTTATACCGCCATCTAACGTCTAACAAAGGTGTTAGGGATGGACATTTCAATATAACGCCATCTATTAGACGTTTACCTAACTAAGCGTTCATAGATGGCGTTACATTGAAATGGCGAAAAAAATACGTTTCTTGTTTGGGGACCCTCTATTATTCTTAACTTTATTCTGTTTTTAGTATTTGTTGTTATAGCAGCAACAGAAATACATAATCTGTGAAAATTTCAACTGTCTAACTATCATGGTTCATGAGATACAGCCAGTCGACAGACGGACAGACAGACAAACAGACAGACAGACAGATAGACAGACAGACAGACAGACAGCTGAGTCTTAGTAATAGGGTCCCGGTCCCGGTTTACCCTTTGGGTATGGAACCCTAAAAACCGACGAATTGATAACCTCCTCCTTTTTTGTGAAGTCGGTTTAAAACTGAAAACTTATTGTTTTTTTTAAATATCTGATAGGCTACCGTTTGACGATGATGAAGTCGGATATAGTGAACACGCTAGGCCTAAAATGGTCTGACTCACGAGGGCTGTGTGCTGCTAGGACACCGTAAGGTTATGGCGGCAGATTTTCTCCTTGGCGGTGGTAAGAGATTTTTTTCGTAGCAAGTCAGGTGGAGCGTCGATGTAGTGCTCCTACGAGATATGGGTGAACCACCCTAACTGGAGCTTGAACCGGTGACCTCCCGTTTAGAAGTCAAGAAGCAAACCATCACATTCCACATTATTTGATACAAAATTGTCTGAACTACTGGAACATAGTGGTGCGTGTATAGTATGCCTGAAAACCCTATATACTTCAACAATTATTTAATAGTTTGATGTCGGCGATTTGAGGACAGCTCTCGAAAGAATGGCTCTAGAAATATTGAATAAATAGCTAAATTGTGATCAAATTAAATTAAATAGCTAAGTGATTTTTTTTGTGACATATAGTGAAGCGTTTGACCGCTGTCACCCGATGTTGAGTGACGATGCGTACACTCGCGACTTGACGAGCCCTCCAGGGCTAGCGTGGCTTTATCCCCGGGGTAAAGACAAAATTATTTCCCTGTTTTTCGCCACTGACAGGAGATCAACATAACAAATTAAACGCTTGGTGAAGTTTAACCCCGAGTTTTGATTTTGTTTCGTATTAAAAAGTTAAAAAAAAAAGAATTGACAAAAGTCAGCGGGCGTTTATAATTGTCAAAAAACTTTACTTATAATTTGCCTTCTCCACCAAACAAAACACGGATAGGTGGAAAGACAAAATAGTCCCCTTGCCATGCTAGCCCTGCTGGGATTGTACTTATTGGGAAACAGACACCGGTAAATAATTCCGTTCCTTGGCAGGACGTATGATGAATGCTGAAGCATAACGCTTCGAGTGAATAGATGGAACGTTCACTAGATAACAGGCATGGCGACAGTATCAAAAAATTGAAGATTTGATGATTTTATGGGAAAATACATATTAAAACAATTTAAAACACTAGTTTAGTTTTATATAAAAAATTGAAATTATTAAGATTTTCAATAAAATGAATCATTAAAATACTGCAATCGGCCATTTTGATTGCAAAACCAATCACAGCGCAAGACGTCACAGCTATGTCCTCTTATATGAGGAATTTTAAAAATGTTATTATATTTTGGAAAACCCATGTGTATTCATTGTCACAGATTATATAATAGTTACTTCGTTAAGTATGTTATTAACATATGCGTGACGTCACAGCCGACGCCATGACACATTTGAGCTGTTTTTGCGCACTATTAAAAAAATATTAGAAAAATGATTTAAATTTAGTTTAACTTAAGTTCATCATTATCAGCCAATTTCCGTCCACTGCTGGACATAGGCCTCTCCCATGGCACGCCACTGAGCTCGATCTTCAGCCATTCGTTTCCAACCGCTGCCAGCCAGCTTGCGTATATCATCGCTCCACCTAGCTGGAGGGCGTCCTACACTAAGTTTGCCGAGCCGTGGTCTCCACTCTAGATTTCGTCTACCGCAACGGTTATCGGTTCTACGACAGATGTGACCAGCCCACTGCCATTTCAGCTTGCTAATCCTTTGAGCTATGTCGATAACTTTGGTTCTCTGACGGATGACTTCGTTTCGAATTCGATCCTTCAGCAACTCCGAGCATAGCCCTCTCCATAGCTCGCTGAGCGACTTTGAATTGGTGAACTGGTCGCACCGTCAGTGTCCACGTCTCGGCTCCGTAAGTAATAACTGGTAGGACGCACTCGTTAAGGACTTTCGTCTTTAGGCTTTGTGGTATGGGCGACGAAAAGACTCGACGAAGTTTTCCGAATTGCTCTCATTCCAACTGTATTCTTCTGCGAGCTTACTTCTCGAAGTTGTTTCTACCCAATTGCAAGATTTGCCAAAGGTAGACGTATTCGTGAACAACTTCGAGATGAACGTTTAGGGCAATCGGTTCCGGAATAACATGTTCGTTGAACATGATCTTGGTCTTATCCAAGTTCATCCGGAGACCGATGCGTGCAGAAGAATCAGCAAGGGTGGTCAGCATGTTGCAAGTCCTGCACGGTTTCAGCCATGATGACGATATCATCTGCAAATCTCAAGTGTGAGAGGTAATTGCCATTGACATTTATGCCCCGTCCTTTCCCGTTCAGCGTTTTGAACATATCCTCTAGAGCGTTTATGAACAATTTTGGGGAAATAACGTCCCCTTGTCTCACACCTCTATGTAACTTAAGTTAACTACCGAAATATAGGTTTTTTCGTAAATAGTAAATGTGGGAACATTACGGAAGAGAATTTCAAAATCTTTCGTCATGCTTATTGATGGCGCACATTAGTACGCCTGGTTGTCCGTATGAATTCACACCCTGCCTACCCGTAAAATGCAGTATAGCAAAATAAAATGTCAAGTTTTTACTTAATGTACATCTCTCAAATATTAATGAAAATATAAATTACTAGCATTGCCCCGCGGCTTCGCCCGCGTTAATAACTTCATTCATTTCTTTAATTTTTTTTCGTAAAAACACATGAAAAACGAATTAAACGTAGACTATATCGGTCTACCCGTTTTCAAGTTATGGCGTGACCAAGGGACATAGCGACTCATTTATATAAAACCCAAAAAATCATATTGATTTTCAAACTTTGTTTTGTTTGTTTGTGGGGTACAATCACTCTCTTAAAGGTGGAATTTCGAAAAAGCCTGAAACACATATTTACTTACTTATTTACAGAAGTACTTGATCTTATGTTGTTTCTATATAAAAACTTTGAACTCCCGTTTCATCCCTTTAAGGAGTGAATTTTGGAAAATCCTTTCTTAGCGGAAACCTGCGTCATAATTTATAACAACTATCTGCATGTCAAATTTCGCCAAATGCGTTAAGTGGTTTGAGCTGTGCGTTGATAGATCAGTCAGTTAGTCAGTCAGTCGGTATTGTTTTCCGTTTATATATACAGATTTCATTATTTACGTTAAACTGTATTTCCCTACATAGTGAATGGAACCAGGAAATACATGTTTTCTATACTTACAATAGTAGATTATACAACAAGTGAATAAAAAGGCAATTTAATTCGAGGGACTCAGTTGGATCCCGAGAGCAGCGAAGGATTCTAGATTAGAATCCTGAGCGGAGCGAGGGATACAAGTACCGAGATAAAAAAAATTATTCACGAGTCGTGTAATCTTCTTTTTACCATTGACTGCGAGAAAATAAATAGTAGTAGCTACTTACAGTATTTATATGTATCATATTTTATTATTAATGTGTAATAAATTTGGATTATTAACCATTTCGTGCCGGTGAATGTGTGCGAGTGTAGGGAAACAGCACAATCTTGAAAAACATGCTAATTGCGTTCTCACTAAAATCGCACTGAAAATCTTCATTAAAGTTCGCATCTTTACTAAGGGTATGAATTGGATAAGACTCTGATTTCAACTTGATCAGAAATGTAACCTTGACTCAACTTTATGACTTGAATTTACAAAAACTTGAATAATTTTTGTACTTTATTCTGGCGGAATACACTAATCGTGTGCAGTAAAATTAAAACAAAAAAAATGAACCAAAATTGGCGGGATTTTTATTTTTATTTAATTATATAGTTTCTATGGTATACCTCCATTTAGCCAGCTAGTAGGAACTTTCAGCAAGTTTTGTTTATTTTTTGTACAAAATTCGTATTTCGTGCTTGTTCCAAATTCAAAATGTTTTTATTCACCAAGTGAGTAAAAGAGCGTTTTATTCACTGCTATCGATGAATAAAGTGCTCTTTTTTGAGTGGCAATGGTAAAAATTTCATTTTGCACACTAATATTGAGTGAATCAAACCAAGTATACAGTAATAAAATTTACCATAGAAACTTTATCACCCTGTTTAACCATTTTAGGGGATGATTTTTGAAAATTAAAGTACCTTATTATGTTGTATTTCAGGACCTATACTATCTACATTTCCAATATCATCAAAATCGATTTAGTAGTTATGCAAATACGTGGAAACAAACATTCATGTATTTTCTATGATTTCTCCAGATAAAATTATATATTCACTTCCCCTAGGGGTAAATTTGAAAGAAATAAAAAATACATGTTTCATTATTTGTTTTAAGTTTTATTTGTACCTAGTTTTGAGTGAACCAGACCAAGGAATAACATTCTTATAGAAACTTTATCAACCTATGTTACCCCTTCAGGGGTTGAATTTTGAAAATCAAATTACCTTATATGTTTGTAAATTGTTAAACACAATCCAAAATTTCATCGTACCGACGGGACTTGAACCCGCAACCTCCGGAATAACATGTTCCGGTGCTTTGCCAATTAAGCCACGGTGCGAAGTTTGTTACGACGAAATTAGTGGATTGCATTTGTTAACCCAATTATGCATTGGTGGCGCCATCTATGACTACTTATTACGTAAGTTAATCATTCGGAAGAATTCATTACAGTTTTCAAATCCGACGAGAGATGTTGCACTGCGTAATTTAAACATTATGTTTCTTTGAAGTGTTTCACACTTTATATTTTTGTAAATTGTTAAACACTCATACTCATACTAACACAATTGTGTGTTTCACACTTTATATTTTTGTAAATTGTTAAACACTCATACACAACACAATGCAACATCTCTCGTTAGATTTGGAGAATAAAAAAATACGTGTCTCGCTGTTTGTTTTATAGATTATATGTACCGTTTTGAGTTGTACCGTTTTATGTACCGTACAGTTTTGAGTGAATCGGACCAAGGAATACGTGGAAAAAAATATTACTGAATTTTCTATGACTTTTTCAAACAAAATCATTTTACGGGGTGTAAAATGGGGTAGGTTTGAATAAATAAAAAACACGTGTCTCATTATTTGTTTTAAGGTTTGTTTGTGCCGAGTTTTGAGTGAATCGGACAAAGGAATACGTGAAAACAAATATTACTGAATTTTTTATGATTTTTACAAAGAAAAATCATTTTTCAAGCCCCCTAAGGGGTAGTTTTGAAAAAATGAATACACGTGTATCATTATTTGTTAGATAGATTATATGTTCCGAGTTTTAAGTGAATTGGGCCAAGGAATACGTGAAAACTAACATTACTGAATTTGCTATGACCATTCCAAACAAAATCATTTTACACCCCCCCCTTAAGGGTAGATTTGAAGAAATAAAAAACGCATGTCTCATTATTTGTTTTATGGTTTGTTTGTACCGAGTTTTAAGTGAATCGGGCCAAGGAATATGTGAAAACAAACATTACTGAATTTTCTACCTATTCCAAACAAAATCAGTTTACACCCCCCTAAGGGGTAGTTTTGAAAAAATGAAATACACGTGTCTCATTATTTGTTGGATAGATTATATGTACCGAGTTTTGAGTGAATCGGGCCAAGGAATACGTGGAAACAAACATTACTGAATTTTCTATGACTTTTTCAAACAAAATTCTTTGACACCCCTCTTAGGGGTAGATTTGAAAAAATAAAAAACATGTGTCTCATTATTTGTTTTAAGATATGTTTGTACCGAGTTTTGAGTGAATCGGACAAAGGAATAAACTTTTCCATAGAAACTTTATCACCCTATTTAACCCCTTTAGGGGATGATTTTCAGAAATAATATTAGCCTATGTCTTAAGTTAGAACCTACACTACCTACGTTTTAAATTTCATCAAAATTGGTTTAGTGGTTATCGAGATACGTGGTAACAAACATTCACACACACACACACTTACTTTCGCATTTATAATATTAGTAGGATAGTTGTAGATATTAGATGGCTACGAAAAGACATTACTATTAATGTTTTTATATCTTATAGGCTAGCATACCACTATCTCGCTTGGCGGCAAGTGATGATGTGGTTAAAGATGGTGAACACGCTAGGCCTAAAATGTGACTCTCAAGGGCTGTGTGCTGTCGGAACACCATAAGGTTATGGCGGCATATATTCTCCTTGATGGTAAGCTATCTTTTGGTAGCTAGTCAAGTGGAACATCGGTATAATATGCGCCTACCAGCTGTGAAAAAATTCATGAAATTTTGCTAGTAACTGCAGAAGTAAATAAGTCTGGGTCGCACCATCTTACTTTAACCGTAACTATAACTTTTAACTGGTGTTTTTATATGGATTTTGACAGATTTTTGACTTTTGTTAAGTCTAAAGTTAAGTCTAAGTCTTATAGAATTCAAACGTACGGACGCACTAACAGGTTTCTATCTCACGGACATGACAAACTTATAAGGGTACCTTGTAGGGGAAATACGTACAAAATGACATATATGTACAATATGACATAGGCGGGTTATTTTGAATTTGGCAGATTTAACGTGAAACTGACAATGACACCACGCGGCCATAACGGCACTCTATAATCTGTCAAATTTTAAACGCATCCATATCATTCGTCTTGGTGTCATGGCTGATAACAGATATTCACACTTTGTTCGAATGGTAAGTTTTTTGCTATTGAATCTATTTATGAAGCATTTGTTTCATTCCTTAAACGATTGTCTTCAAATTAAATATTTTTAGAAAAAAAGCTCTTTGTATATTTAATTACAAATGTTATTGTTTTAAAACGCTCTACGGACACAACTACATACATATGTAACGGACAAAATGGCATAGGTATGTCATTTTGTCCATAGCTTTTGTGTTACATGTAGGTATGTCTTTTATTCAGATACCAAAATGACACGCGATTATAAACGAAGGACTGATGAGCAATCTTGGAGTAAGGAGTCAATGAAGAAAGCCATCGAGGCAGTTCGAGATGAGAAAATGGGCTGGTTATTGGCCTCAAAAACATTTGGTGTTCCTCAAGCAACTCTCGCAGGCATGTTTTAGGCACTAATAAAACTTTGGAGTCATATTCGAAAGGCCTTGGTTATTGGAAAGCTACCTTTCCTTTTGACGTGGAAAGGCAACTAGTTGAACATATAAAATTCCTGAAAGATGAAGAGGACTGTGCTTGCATTTACTGTAACGAACTTTATTCAAGGTCTAAGCCCGGAGACGGCTGGTTGCAATGCTTACAATGTTTGCTTTGGGCTCACGCTTCTTGCGCTGATGTTCCTAGAAGAACTAAGCGTTTCATTTGCGAATTATGCCACTAATTTTGTAGCTATGATATGTATGTAATTTTGGCCATTAGCAATATGTCAATTTGTCCGAAGAATATGGACAAAATGGATTATGATTGATCTCAGTTAAATATTTTTAGTTTTTTTTTCTATAAATTTTTAGCTAAAAATGTTTATTAGTTTAAATAATTTAAGGACCAAAGATAATTGATGCAAACTATGGATGTGCTGTGCTACCAACTACCAATAAAAAGTTATGATACAAAAACAAAACTATATGTCATTTTGTACATATTTCCCCTAGTATTACGGAACCCTTTTTAACCTGGTGTACATGGCCTTTGCTTTGATTTTGATGTGATTGAACAGGTATTTGCAATTTGAATCTGCACTGCGTTTGAAGTGGGAATAATTGAGAGACAGCCGTGGCCGTTTGTAGAAGTGCAGTCAGGCTTTTACTAAGTTAATTTGAATTTAGACTATACATATCAAATATAACGGCTATCCGTAAAATAAATAGTGTAATTTGGCTGTGCAATTTCAAAACCTATCATAAGGAACGGTAAAAAATACAGGTTGAATAATTTAGAGGGGTCGAAAATCAAAACTCATAGCGGATTATTTTGTTACTTTTTTAGTTTGTTGCAACGCGTTGCAACGTGGTCTGTGAAACTATATTCTGTAGTTTATAAAGGGTCTTTTTTTTGTTTTATTATGGCTCCACACTATTAGTGTATTTAACCAGTGTCAAGTATTGAAATACATCAAGTTTTTATGAATTTTAGTCATAGAGATGGGTCAAAGTCTCGATTCAGGTCAGTTTTTAAGTAAAAGTATAATCTAAGTCATACCTTCTGTAAAGATGTGGTGTTTACTGAAGATTTTCAGTGGAATTTTGCTGAGAACGCAAATAGCATGTTTCTCAACATTGTGCTGTTTCCCTACACTCGCACACATTCACCAGTACTTAATAGTTAATAATCCACACTTATTACAAATTAACTCAAACTATAATATATATAATAACTCAAAATACAATGAGATCACACACATTTTTCCACGTTCCCGCCAAAACTCCATAAAGGGTCTATGAGGCGGAGAATATACTAACAGTTCCCAATTCATTCTCATTCTAATGTCTCTGTCAATTCAATTCTCAGCCTAGCCCTTATACTAAATGGCGCTCAACTAGCGGCAGCAATGATAGATATTTATTGTCTGTGTGTTCTTTAAATATTTTTATATATGTATGTCTTTGTCCTTAATCTTAATGGCGATACCTTGTTCCTCGTTCCTTTTAAATGGGTGACTACTGGTGGTAGATTTCTTTATCAATTTGTGGATCGATTCACAATATTATTTTTTTATTTAAAAGAGTTACCTCAATGATCTTAAATTATTAACTCTATCGAAAAAGAAAATACACCACACTGAATCAGTGTTCCTTATTAAGGATGGATGTGGGCCGCATTTAGGCGCCCTAACTTCCTAAGTGTTATTGCACATATATATGCGGACCGTGTCCTATCTTGCTCCGTAATTTTTTTTTCTTTTGCTTATGGCATAGAAAAGATAATAATACTACGTATAGAACGGACACTCTGTTCCCCCCACCAATTACGGGCTTCCTCACCCCGCCACCGATTTTGATTTGTCGAGGCGTCAGTCTGAGCAAGGACGCTACACGCGTACGGCTACAGAACAAAAGGTACTACTCTCGAGGAAAAGAACATCAACTTCATACATTTATGTTAAGACCAGTTGCCACCGGAGGTTCAAATTTACGTAGGTTCTTATTATGTAGGTATATTATAAATACTTATATACCTACCTATATATTCGTATTTTAGAATTCATTTTCATAAATGAAATAACGATATATACCCGTGCGGAAGTAACATTTAGTTTGTAAAATATTAAAAAAAACTTTCACTGTAAAACATTTTTATAACACACCAATTAGGAACTTGATGTAAGTACCTACGTAGTATTTATATTATCTTTGCTTGTTGAAGTGTTGTGATTTAATGTTTCTGTAGACGATGGTTTACGAAATAGCGACTAATATTTTTAGTGTTAAAAGCTTTTTGGGTAAGTGTACAAAAAAAAAATCATACGGTCAGTACGTAGTACGTATGTACGAAGTAACTATTATATAATCTGTGATACGGTGATTACGGGCGACAACCTTAGACATCTCGCACACAAATGCACGTATAAAAAAACGACATGTGTGTAGTGTCTGTGTCGGTGTCACAGTCAATCAAAGAATCAAAGAATCAAAGCATTTATTCAGTATGTAGGCAGTATAAATATACGCACATATACACGTCAAAATCATAAATCATAAAATAAATCATAACCAATTATCAAGTAAACATAGCAAAAGCAGAATTTAACGCTTTGAATTAGAAAAAAAAAGTAATGAACCATTCAGCTGTCATCCAATCGTTTACGTCAGAATATTTAAAAAAAATTAAAGTAGGTTAAAACCAACCATACATGTAACTGTGTGTTTCAGTACTTCAGACAATTCAGACAAACAGTGTCGGTCGTTAAAACGCTAGTTTGTATGGAGATTTAGCGAGTGTCCGGGGTGTGCTTATGGGCTTGCGATGCCCGCTATCGCAATTGTTGGTAAGTGCAAATGCAGTCGAAGATGATGATGATCTTTGTAAACACAGTTTTGAACAATAAATACTGTTCTATTTTATTCTATTCATGGTAAGCAAGCTAGGACTAGAATGGGAACTGGCTTTCGAGGATATTAGTGACCCATACTGCCTTACTCTTATCACACCTCGCTGATAAAATTCAACAAGAGTTAGGGGCCCTGATTCAGTGTGGTGTAATACCCCTTTAAAGTAGCATCGTGTTTGTCTGCAACTAGAAGATGGCATTGAGCGCCTCGGCGCTACCCAACCGACTTTCCAACCCACAGAACGCAACTATATTCCAACCCGCCTTTCATTTATCACCTGTGACGATGCGATCAACAATGTAGCATGCTTATAGCCGCCGTTATAGTTACTATACATGTTATATAGATACTATATATACTATAGTTATAATGGAATTCCTTGGCAGTACGTATAATAAATAATAAAGCGAAACGTTTTGTGTGGGTAGATGGAATCTCCACCATAAAGCGATGGTGCACATTGGTGCGTCTAGTTGTCCGATAGAAGAAAGGGGATGGTGGGACTAATTCCTTAGGTGGCACAACGAAATGTATCCAATAAAAAACCTACTGGCTGCCACAGAACATCATGCCGGAACTCGGCGAGCCGATTATTGACAGTATTTCCAGTGGGTGGTTAGAGCCACGGCCGAAACCTACCATAAGTGGCCACCTATTTAGCAATACGCTAGACTACATCATCACTTACCATCAGGTGAGATAGTGGTCAAATGCTAGCCTATATAATATTAAAAAACCTAAGGATCACAGTCAATCTGCTTCATAACCTGCTAGCGAATAAAAGAGAAATGAAACCTGCTTTCAAATAAAATAAACCGGCCAAGTGCGAGTCGGACTCGCGTACGAAGGGTTCCGTACCATTATGTATAAAAACGGCAAAAAATCATGTCTCTTCAAGCCCCCTTAAATATTTATTTTATTATGTTTTTTAGTATTTGTTGTTATAACGGCAACAGAAATATGTACATCATTTGTGAAAATTTTAACTGTCTAACTATCACGGTTCATGAGATACAGCCTGGTGAAAGACGGGCCGACAGACAGACGGACGGACAGTGGAATCTTAGTAATAGGGTCTCGTTTTACCCTTTGGGTACAGTTCACTCGCGTTAGAGCTACGGTGCCACTGACAGACACACTGACTTACACATAGTGGTCAAACTTATAGCACTCTTTTTTGCGTTGGGGCTTAAAAATTGAACATGAGGAAGAGTGTGTTTTTTATACCAGATAGACAACGTTTGAACACTATCTCACCTGATGTTACGTGACGATGCGATCAATGATCAATAACAATGTTTAAATTTACTGATGTTTATTATTTTGTTTACATCTTCTGAGAACCTGTTACCTAGATATTAAGAGGCTTATTATAAATGTTATTATTATTAATTAGTAATCTATTGAATTGCTCATCAAGTATATTGAAAAGCTCCTGAGAATAATTTAAATAATTGCTTCGTGGTAATGTCTAACAAACAAGAGATTTGTGCAGAATTAGAAAATATCTAACTAGGTAATTGCTCTAGAGCAATTATTAAGTTTTCGTGTAAACTGTCTCATTAATTTGCACTTACTCAAATACAGCTAAGATTTTCACCAAAAATAGTAATCTACTAATTATCTTCCAAAATAAAAAAAATACTTACTGCTTTTTTTCATGGAATTACTGAGATTGAACAAGATTCCAGATTATGAAACGTCTAAGACGAATCTAAGAAAAATAAATGACGTCTTTTTCTGACCATAATAACAAATTGACTTCTCATATAAATATATACACTATTCTCCGAGATTCCCTCCGAGAGACCTGGGTTTCGAGCGAATCTGTCGCTCTAACTCGTAAGTGTGAGGTGACGCGGTGAGATTGCGATATTCATTGAAAGGTACGTGAATTGCAGGCGGCATACATACATAAAATCACGCCTTTCCCCGTTGAGGTAGGCTTAGACTACTTTTTTCCACATGCTACGATCCTGACATACCTATTTCACTTCTTTCACTTTCATGAACGCCTTCATACATGCTCGCCGGTTATAGGTACTTTTGACTTGGCCTTTCTTTAAAATGTCTGCGATCTGGTCGTGATACGTTCGCCTAGGTTGGCTTCTACCGGTTGGCCCATTCACACTCGTCTTATAAATCTGCTTCGTCAATCTTAACCAATTATCATTTGAGTATATGATTTACTCATGTGCAATTATCATGTAAACATAGCAAAAGAAGAATAATAACGCTTTGAATTAAAAAAAAAACTAAAAGTAATGAACCATTCAGCTGTTATCCAATCGTTTACGTCAGACAATTAAAAAAATATTAAATACATGTAACTGTGTGTTTCAGTACTTCAGACAACATTTATATTAAAAAAAAATCATTTGAAATAGTGAAACACAACTTAAAGAAACGCATACCGATCACAATACATATCATGATTCTGTCAGCTGCATACTATTGTTTAAATAAAAATAATAAAACCGGCCAAGTCTAGTTGGCCTCTCCCACCGATGCTTCCGTACCAACGTTGGAAAGGTACCAATTAAGCTAGACCTCTGAATTGTATGAGCGCTCATATAACTCAGGGGCCTATCTTAATTGGCGAAAACTATGTATGTATGGGGACACCCTTTCATTTTACTTTTTTAATTTTTTGGCATTTCTCCTTTATTTGTGCTGTAAAACCTTGCTTCTTGCCAAATTTCATGATTCTAGGTCAACGGGAAGTACCCTATAGGTTTTTCGACACAAAACCTATAGGGTACTTCCGGTGGACCTAGAATTGTCAATTTTGGTTAAAAGCAAGGTCTTACAGGACAAGTAAAGGAAAAATTCCGAAAAATAAAAAAAGTTGAAAATTATGGTATATTTTGGTACTTACAAGTATTGGCGAATTAATAAAAATATAAAATAAATTATTAGCGAAAATCTAAATTTGCCCATAACTTTTTATCGTGTTGACTCAGGACCTTGATTTTTATACACCTAATAGGGACTATAGACAGTATCTGGTATAAATTTCAACTTGCTAGGTCTACCCGTTTCTGAGAAAATCGGTGGTGACACACGGACGGACAGACAGACGGACGGACAGACAGACAGACAGACATACAGAAAAGACGGACAGACGGACAAAAAAGTGATCTTATAAGGGTTCCGTTTTTTACCTTTTTACGGAACCCTAAAAATGGAAGACCTAGAAGAAAATCTGCGGACAAAAGAGGACAACTGAATGGCTGTTGAATCTACCGGTCATACCTTAATTCACTTATCACACTCTTCTCCACCTTATCCATCAGAGTCACTCCAATCATCATACAGACGGCATATAACATTAATTAATCGTTAAGAAACCAACAACCCCCGCACGGTGGTAAGATACTATCTAGTGTCCGCCTGGCTAGCTGCCACCCTCAAGTTAGAAAATCTGTCGCCAAAACATGTAATGTGTTCCGACAGCTATCCTTGAGAGCCAGTTCCCATTCTAGGCCTAGCGTGCTTACCATCTTCGACCGCATCATCATTTACCAACAGGTGAGATAGTGGTCAAACGCTAGCCTATAAGATATATAAAAACAAAATCGTTCAATAGTCTAAATTACCTGTTAGCTTTAGAATTCTTTCGTCTTCTCGGTCCGTGAGCTGTATCCAGGCCCGAGCTCATAGATATAGCCCGAGATTGAAGGAAAGAATCTTGATTGTAATTGTCGCTTAGACCTGTAATAAATAATATCATATATAATACAATGCTAATATATCATAATACTTAAATAATATGTATGACATAGTATAAAACAAATACGCTTCCCCCGTTTGTACGCTTAGATCTTTTATGCGGTTTTCATCAATTGATAGAATGGTTCAAGAGGAAGGTATATAACTAGGATTAACGGGTAAAGCCCGGGGCGCAGCTAGGCTTATATTGCTTACAATGCTTTTCACATCATGGCGACAAAGTGGAGTTGTGTTTTCGTAGCACATTACAGTTTTTCTTAACTCTAATATACGATCCTTTGAAACATCTCTTTATGAGTACAATTTTCGCCTTACGAACCCATTTAGATAGATCACCAGGTAGGTATATGAAAATAAGATCACCGCTTCATTACGGCACCCTAAAAATCGATTTAATGAAACCTCCATACTGTATGGCGGACATCCCTTTTTCGGACATGGTTTTGTGGTATTGTTTGCGGAGTCATCGCAACTACATATTATATTTGATTTGTGTAGGTACATGCGTAATTGGACAATGGTCCTCTTTTCGATTTATAGTTATCGGGAGTTTTAATAATTATTTTATAGAACTGTCTATTATACTCAGTATTGTTTGTTGTCGACTAAGTTTTGTGCACATGTCGGATACATTTCCTTGAGAGTTTACGCGGCTAGATCATGAACCCCTTTGTGTCAGTCAGTTTATGATCAACTAGCTGATAAGTATATTAAGAATGTTATCACTTGATCTAATCTGAGTTATTTAAGTTATATGTATAAGATGATGGCCTCTGCGAGACCATACTTCAAAAGAGCTGGGCATCCTTACATTGACCAGCATCGTTATCCATCAGGTGGGGGTCTTTGTGAAGATTAACCCTGACCTATACGATAAATGGAGTGACATGCATACCTACAATACACGCAACAAGAATAAACTTGTTGGTGTTGGTCACTCTCTGGCCAAATCTAACAATTCTAATAAACTTATATTAAGTAATTTATTTTTCGCTTTTGAGTGCCTGTTTGTGGCAATGAAGTCGGTTTTTTTTTAAATAACTTATTTTACCCTTTTTAGTGCAAAACAAGTTTTAATTAAATTTCATGCATCTATTAAATTTCGTGTCTGGGCCGTTATACACTGACGGATATATACTTTTTGAAAATTTCAAGTATGTACCTATAACGGTTAAGAAGATAAAGATCTTGTAAAGTGCGCACATATGTATAGACACACGGACGGACGGACGGACCAACGGACAACAAAGTCTCAGAAAGTGTTCATTTGGTACCCTTTGGGTTCGGAACCCTAAAAAAATTGTCTTTAAATGCCGCGCTAAAGTGAAAATATTCACTAGTAATAATGATGTCATCAAGGTATCAAAGGACAATGTCCAAAATGGCCCTGTGCAATTAAAGCATCTGACATAAACGATAATTAATTGTATTTAGCCAGTGTCAAGTATAAAAATACTTCAAGTTTTTGTGAACTCAAGTCATGTAGATTTTAAAATGTTAATAAATTTTAAATACTGTGAGTAATGACAGTTATCCATGAAGTAAGTATACTTATTTAAAATTAAAATTAAATACTGGTGATTATATTTTACAATTAAAATTAAATTCAATCGAACTAATGTCAAGTTAATAACTTATCTATAACAATAATAATATTGTTTTCATGGAGAATGGACTCTAGTTGTTTAATTCAATCATGTCTTCCTGACACGCGGTACTTCATTATTAAGTACTTCATTATTGTATTTTTATTCTATTTCTGTATTGCCATAATACATTACTAAACTGAATATATCTTTTGTACTCATTGTATTACGTTCATAAACGCCTAAATTAAGTTCATCTAAAAGGTAATACGAAATTCATTGTCTGTTACGAGTAGGTGGTACGAAGTTCGCCGGGTCAGCTAGTACTTTATAGAAAATAAAACTGGCCAAGTGCGAGTCAGACTTTGTCCCGCACACGGAGGGTTCCGAACGCCATCTATCGAATTTCTAACGAACTTCTAACACCAACTAAGTAAACGTTAACACAAAGGTAGAATAGTATTATATAGTAGTAAAAGTAATAGTAGTAATTGTAATTGTAGTAATTAATATTATTAAATATCTGGTTGACCGAGCTTTGCTCGAAATTTTTTGCCACTTAAACAGACAAATATGACTCTTCCCGACATCTATTGACGAATAATAATACTATTTTTTTTAAATTGAGAGCAACTAACTGCTTTACTGATACAGTACTTCTACTCACCAATAGATGTCGGGAAGAGTCATATTTTAAGTTGATTATCAATAAAATTGATTGTTGAAAACACGAATAAAACAACATTTTCTGAAAATGCTAGGAATCATTTTAGATCGATTTATCGCCTCCGAAATCCCTTGTATACTACATTTTATTTAATAGTTGGAGCCGCTTCCGAGATTCAGATGAAGGTAAAGACGATAGCGCCATCTTAGCAACTAGATAGGTGGCGCTGCGCTATCGTAAAAAACTTTTTTAAAACTTTTCTTTAATTTTTAACATTGTTCTGTTCTTAGTATTTGTTGTTATAGCGGCAACAGAAATACGTCATCTGTGAAAATTTCAACCGTCTAACTATCACGGTTCCTGAGATACAGCCTGGTGACAGACGGACAGACAGACAGACAGACAGACAGACAGACAGACAGACAGACAGACAGACGGACAGCGGAGTCTCAGTAATAGGGTTCCGTTGGTACCCTTTGGGTTCGGAACCCTAAAAAGTAATGTAACGTCATCGTATGTAAGGGAGCAAAAGGGATGTAAGGGAGCAAAATTCCACCTGATTGCTTTTAACCAACCTCTCCTGCACGTGGTGCATCCTGCCGATCAGCGAACGAGGCTCTGGCGACCGACAAATGGCGGGATATCCATTCAGAACGACGTAGCTATATACCACCGGCCGGTGACGGGCAACAGCGTCACCGGTGCGAGAAGCTACGTCCTGCGATCACCCAACCCGACTGCCCAGCGCGTGGTGATTATTTGGGCAAACCCTTCATGGCAGACACAACCACACAACGGCCCCCAGTTCCCGGTCGCCCCGCTATTCCTGACCAAGGCGGCGGTTACGGTAACGGCGGGGCAGGGGGTGCTAAGAATCCCCGGGCGACGGAAGGCCGCCAAAACCGACTGACCCTGGCTACATTTAACGGACGCACGCTACGGCTCGATACACACTTGGCACTTCAGGAGGAAGAGCTGAAAAACATAAAATGGCATATTCTGGGGTTATGTGAAGTCCGAAGTGAGGGGGAGGACACCGTTACCCTAGAATCAGGCCATCTTATGTATTTTAGAGAGGGAGAACAACCATCCCAAGGCGGCGTCGGGTTCTTGGTCCACAAGTTTCAACGTTTTAGAAATCTCCAGTGTGTCGACAAGGGTAGCGTATCTTGTGATTAAACTCACCGAGAGGTATAACCTCAAGGTTATCCAAGTATACGCACCGACTTCGGCACACTCGGACGATGAAGTGGAGGAAATGTACGAGGACATTTCCAAAGCCAATGTTGTAGTGGGCCTTTTGGGTTGTGTGCAAACAACCCAAAAGGCCCACTTCAACGTTGTCATGGGGGATCTCAACGCAAAAGTGGGAGTACAAACAAGCGGCAAATCGGTAGTAGGACCACACGGATTGCGAAGCAGAAATCATAGGGGGCAAATGCTCGTCAACTTCCTAGAAAAAGAGGGGCTTTTTCTGATGAACTCTTTCTTCCAGAAAGATCCACAGCGGAAGTGGACGTGGCAAAGCCCCGACGCTATTTATTTATTTATTTATTAACAAGTAATTGTTACGCTTACAGCATAGCCAAAACGCATAACAAGCTAAAATTACAAAAAGATCTTAAACAGTAGGTAACATTAATAAATTAACTGTAAAAACTATAAACATTAACAGATGCGTTTAAAAATGCCTGAATTCTCACACAAAATATGTCAATGTCTGGTTCATGAACAATGAGTGCGTTGAGCAGACTCAGAGCTTGGTAAGTGGGGGCAGATTGAGCCGCTCGTGTGACCAAAAATGAGATCGACTTCATTATGACGGACAAAAAGCGCATATTTAGGGATGTCTCAGTGATCACTAGGTTTAAAACCGACAGTGATCACCGACTAGTCAGAGGCTCTCTAGATATTGACTGCAAACTTGAACGTGTTCGTCTAATGAAGTCCACGCTCCGACCCAATATGCTACAATCCGTGGTCGGGTCTGAAACGTTCCAGCTGAAACTGGAAAACCGATTTGCTGCACTGGAAACCACAATTGACTGTGACCAGGATCTCGACCATGTGGTGGATCCTCATCCTCAGGGAGGAAGGGACAAAATTCTGTGAGACGCGAGGTGCTGGCAAGAAGCTTTCAAAGGAATCTCTGCAGCTAATACAAAAGCGACGTGAGAACCCTGCAGTCACTTCGTCAGATCAACAGACCCTAAATAAAAAGATTTTTAAATTGGTACGACGTGACCTCCGGAGTTCCAACACACGCTCAATTAAAGAAGCGATCGAGCAAAACCGGGGGTCAAAAGTCTTTGTCCAACAGCTGGGCCGAAGCCATCTGCCGAAGTTGACCACTTCTAGTGGGAGTGTTGTCGCTTCTAAGCCGGAGATTCTTATGGAAGTAAAAGACTTCTACAGCCAATTATACACCTCACAAGCGTCCCTTCCCCAACCCGGCATCGGGGATCCTAGAACCACTCTGACCCACCACTACACCGAAGATTTGCCAGAAATCAGCCTAGATGAAATTGTGATGGCTCTCAGGCAGCTTAAAAACGGAAAAGCCCCCGGAGAGGATGGAATTACAACGGAGCTCTTAAAAGCCGGTGGAACTCCTAAGCTACTACAGCTTCAGCGTATTTTCGATTCCGTCCTCTTTTCGGGGAGAACTCCGAAGACATGGAGTAAGAGTATGTTTGTTATGTTCTTCGAAAAGGGAGACAAATCCCTTTTGAAGAACTATCAACCTATCTCGCTCTTAAGCCATGTCTATAAGTTGTTTTCTAGAGTTGTCACAGACCTGTCGCGCGTAGGCTCGACGTATTTCAACCCCCCGAGCAGGCTGGGTTTCGAGGAGGATACGGCATCATAGACCACATCCACACAGTGACATACAGAAAACTGAAGAGTATAACCAGCCCCTGTGCTTAGCGTTTGTGGACTATGAGAAAGCCTTTGACTCCATTGAAACCTGGTCTGTTCTGAAGTCTCTGCAACGGTGCCAAGTTGATTGGCGATACGTCCAAGTGTTGAGAGGTCTATATGACGCCGCGACTAGACCGTCCAATTACAAAATCAGCAGACTGAACATATCCACTTACATCGAGGAGTGAGACAAGGGGACGTTTTTTCCCCCAAATTCTTCACAAACGCTCTAGAGGATATGTTTAAAACGCTGAACTGGAAAGGACGGGGCATAAATGTCAATGGCAATTACCTCTCACACTTGAGATTTGCGGACGACATCGTCATCATGGCTGAAACCGTGCAGGACCTGCAATACATGCTGACCACCCTCGCTGATTCTTCTGCACGCATCGGTCTTCCGATGAACTTGGATAAGACCAAGATCATGTTCAACGAACATGTTATTCCGGAACCGATTGCCTTAAACGGAGTTCCTCTCGAAGTTGTTGACGAATATGTCTACCTTGGGAAAATCTTGCTATTGGGCAGAAACAACTTCGAGAAGGAAGCTCGCAGAAGGATACAGCTTAGATGGGCAGGATTCGGAAAACTTCGTCAAGTCTTTACATCGCACATTACATCATTACATCGCATATTACAAAGTAATCGACATAGCTCAGAGGATTAGCAAGCTGAAATGGCAGTGGGCCGGTCACATCTGTCGCAGAACCGATAACCGTTGGGGTAAACGAGTTCTAGAGTGGAGACCACGGCTCGGCAAACGTAGTGTAGGACGCCCTCCAACTAGATGGAGCAATGATATACGCAAGCTGGCTGGCAGCAGTTGGAAACGAATAGCTGAAGATCGAGCTCAGTGGCATGCCATGGGAGAGGCCTATGTCCAGCAGTGGACGGAAATTGGCTAATAATGATGAACGGCATCGATCCAAGTCATTTGCTTTGCCCTTTGATCAAATGGCTGAATATGATTCAGGAATCTAGTTGAAAGACGCTGTTAGGTAAAGAGGCTATGCTGTTGATTGAACGGCTTGTTAAGCTAAATAGCTTAACAAGCCGTTCAATCAACAGCCTGCGACATATAAAGCCTTTATTGATGTTTTAAAACACAATATTTTTTTACTTAAATCTTTTTAAATCTTCTACTTTAAATCTTAAAGGAAACTGTGTCCATTGATATTAATTTGTTCTACAGTTGGATATTCACTTATCAGGCAACCATAAGCATCAAAACCAGTTCAATGTTCAGGTTCTGTCACCACATGATGCGCTTGACGTTGCTCGTAGGACACTATCTAGTGTTCGCCTGGCCAGCTACCAATGAGTCACCAAACATCTAATGTGTTCCTCCCTCCTGTTTTTCCTCCCAATGAAAAATCACGATCGACTAAAAAATTAAATAAATCAAGGATGCCAATTTTTGTCAAAATCGGTTGAAAAATATAAAATATACTTATATATAGATAATATATGTATATATGTATATAACAATATACTATCTATCTATAAACATCAGTAAAACACTGATTAGTCCCTTGTCTAAATTCCGGTCAACCCTTATGTATTGTAAAGTGGGCATACAAAGAGTTATCGGTTACGGTGCGGTGCGACACAAAGTTTCCGAGTTACGGAGAGTAAACTGTCATTTGTGGTGTATAGTATCCGACATTGTTTTGTTGCATTGTGTTCTTAATATTGCTGTAACTTGTAAACAAGATTATTACAAGCTTTTATTTAACTTGCAATGTATGTATGTATGTATGTCACTATGTATGTTCGGGTGGAATCTTGGAAGCTAAATTAGACCCACGTCCCGATGTGCGATTGTACTCAAATTTGGTGTATTTATGTATCTTCGGTGACAATACAATGATATGGCACCATGGAGCTGGTCTGATGATGGAGACGGAAGGTGGCCACGGCATCTCTGTGATAAAACAATATAACCCCACCGAGTTTGGGCTCGATTGATTTGTCGTGAAGAGAACTTTACGCCAAGATGATATCCAGGGTCTGATGATGAAGCTGGAAGGTGGCCACGGCATCTCTGTGATAAATCAACCTAACTCTACCGAGTTTGGGCTCGGTTGATTCGTCTTGAAGATAACTTTTCACCTAGATGATATCTAGGGTCTGATAATGAAGCTAGAAGGTGGCCACAGCATCTCTGTGATAAATCAACGTAACTCTACCGAGTTTGGGCTCAATGATTTGTCTCGAAGAGATCTTTACACCTAGATAATATCCAGGGTCTGATGATGAAGCTGGAAGGTGGCCACGGCATCTCTGTGATAAATCAACGTAACTCTACCGAGTTTGGGCTCGATTGATTCGTCTTGAAGAGAACATTACACCTAGATGATATTTAGCGACTGGTGATGAAGCTGGAAGGTGGCCTCGGCATCTCTGTGATAAAAGAACGTAACCCCAGTGAATTTGGGCTCAAATGAGTTTTCTTCTTCGTCTTGAGGAGCACTTTACACTTAAATGATAGCCAGGATCTGATGATGAAGCTGTAAGGTAGCCATGGCATTTCTGTAATAAAGCAACATAGCACAACCAAGTCGATTGATTTTCCTTGAAGAGCACTTTACCCATAATCACATCAAATATCCGTGGAATATTTTAAAACATCATGCCTTCTCTTAAATACTTAGGTAGTATGTAGGTAGTCGGTATCTATACCTACCTACTAAAAAGTTAAAAATAAATTAAAAGTACAAAATATTTTTTAAAACAAGCTTTTATCTGGGACAATGAACTAAAATGTTAAAAATAAATTCTAGTAAGTATTTGGCGTGTAGGTACTTACCTATATTCTTAAAAGCTTTTTTACTTATAATTTATTTTAATATTTTGTTGTGAACAGATTTTTTTATGGCACGCTTTTTTTACAATAAAATCATTTTTTCTTACACTATTTTTAATTCAAATTTATTAAAATGTATTTTCAATTTTTTAGTTGGATTTTCTATAAAAGTGTATTTTTTTAAACTATTATTTTTAGAGTAGTCTGAGGTTGTTTTTTTTATTTCTATGGAAACGCATCTGCCACATATTACAGCTAGTCGAAGAAACAGAACCGCCGGTATCGGTGGCGGTAGACAAATGATCGACGGCACTCATTTTAAAATCGACCCGGAAAAATCAAGTTCTCGTAGACGGTCCGGTGCCGTCATCTGTGGACAAACGCTGTAACGCCTATCTAAGAACATGCACCAATGAAACCCGAACCCATAACTGAAAACTGCATCCAAATTGGACTAGTAGTTTTGGAGAAAAATGGCAACATGGATTTACACAAACATCTCCGTGACATTATGGATAAAAAGTAAACAAATACGACATGAGTAAAGACTTTACTCATGTGCAAATACTATCAAATTTAAAACATGGAAAATCTAGAGAGTAATGAATCTTTACTCATGTGATGCAAGTAACTACTGGCACAGATTATGTAATAGTTACTACTACTGGCTACTTTGACTAACGCACTGTTTGAAGTTGCTTATTTTAGTTTTTAACCGACTTCCCAAAAAAGGAGGAGGTTCTCAATTCGTCTGTATGTTTTTTTTTTTTTTTTTTTTTTGTGTGTATGTTACGCGATTTCTCCATCAATTGTGAACGGATTCAAATGATTCTTTTTTTAATAGGCAGGATACGTTTCCGAGGTGGTCCCATTTTAATTTTAACGAGATCTGATTAGTATCACCAGAGATATGGAGATAAATACCTCAAACATAGGAGAATGTACTAGTTTTAGTAGAAGAGTCCCAAGAAGATTATACACAATGGAGGTTGCTATTGCATACAAGATATTCTTACGGTAACTGTGAGCGAGATAGAAATAAAGGTGGGGATAATTTTTTGTTATATCTTATAGGCAAGCGTTTGACCACTATCTCACCTGTTGCTAAGTGATGATGCGGTCGAAGATAGAGAAATGGACTAAAATGGGGACTGGCTCTCATGGATAGCTGCCGGAACACATTAGATGTTTGGCGACAGATTTTCTGACTTGAGGGTGGTAGCTGGCCAGGCGGACACTAGATATGTTCTACCACCATGCGGGGGTTATTGGTTTTTTTAACGATGTTTTCCTTCACCGGAGGGCCACTGTGAGAATAGCACATATATTTTTCGATAGAAAAATTCATTGGTGCACGGCGGTTTGAACTCGGTACCACGGCATCAAAGCCGACCGTTCTTCCAATTACGCCATCGGGCCCTCAATAAATAATTATATATTAATAATTATAATAAATAATTATATATAAATATAAATAATTTGTCTTCACAGGAATGTTCTACCGGGCAAAGTCTTGTTAGGGTGCAAACTTTTTTAAACATACCTAATATTTTTTGACATGACATGACATTTGGCGAAGATGGCGGCCATTTCAGTCCCGCGACACTGCATACATAGTTATTAACTCAGAATTATGATCGTACTTTGTACCAATCAATACAGCAAAAAAAAAATATAAGCATAAAACCACATATTATATAATAGTTACTACGTAAATAATACTTTCCGTTGTTAGGTTGGCTACACAGTGCTTTCATAATTCGGGTATACACACTGTAGGGAAGTGCCTCTTATAACGTAGTAGAGTGATTCAGTACTCTGTTGGCCATATGGCGGCAATTAATGTTAATAATCGCAAATAATACTTTTTAATTTTCATTTTGGAATACAACTAGTCCGTGTTATAAAAGTATTTGGAATTATTGTAAAAAAATAGACAATTAATTATCGTGTGTGTCAGATGCTTTAATTGTACAGGGCCATTTTGGACATTGTCTTTTGATACCTTGATGACATCATTATTACTAGTGAATATTTTCACTTTAGCGCGGCATTTAAAGTCAATTTTTTTAGGTTTCCGAACCCAAAGGCTACCAAACGAACACTTTCTGAGACTTTGTTGTCTGTTCATCCGTCCGTCCGTCCGTCCGTCCGTGTGTCTATATGTGCGCACTTTACAGATCTGTATCTTCTTAACTGTTATAGGTACATACTGGACATTTTCACAAAGTATATATCCGTCAGTGTATAACGGCCCAGACACGAAATTTAATAGATGCATGTAATTTCATTAAAACTTTTTTTGCACTAAAAAGGGTAAAATAAGTTATTTTTCAAAAAAAATTAAACCGACTTCATAACCACAAAAAGGCACTCAAAAGCGAAAAATAATTTACTTAAAATTATTATAAGCGTTACCCACTTCTCTATTTGAAGTCGGTGCCAGCCAAGTCTATTGGATATTAGATAGATACTATGTATGTAGTAGTAGTAAGTAGGTACATGTAGGTTAGTAAGTAGGTAGATACATGTAGGTATTATCTATCTACTACCTATTAGACTTGGCTGGCACCGACTTCAAATAGAGAAGTGGGTAACGCTTATAATAATTTTAAGTAAATTATTTTTCGCTTTTGAGTGCCTTTTTGTGGTTATGAAGTCGGTTTAATTTTTTTTGAAAAATAACTTATTTAAATGATTTTAAATTATTTTATCCTTAAGTTTTAAAGGTCGTTTCGTATGTTTTTTTTAATACTTTCAAACGATATTTAAATGTTTCTATACCGAATTTTAATGTTCTGTACCTCAAAAGGTAAAATAATAAACCTTTTTAAGATAACTTTCTTGTCTCTCTGTCCGTATGTCACCACCGATTTTCTGCGTGGGCCTAGCAAGTTGAAATTTATTCCAAATACTCAATTCTCTAGTCCCTATTAGGTATATAATAAACTGGCCAAGTGCAAGTCGGACTCGCACTAGTAGGGTTCCGTACCACACAACAGTATTTTATATGATCGAGCAAAAAATACCAATATCATTTTTCGCCAGCAAAAAATAATACTTAATAAACATTTTATTTCTTATAACGCCATCTAACGTCTGGCAAAGGTGTTAGGGATCGACATTTCAATATAACGCCATCTATGGGACGTTTACCTAACTAAGCGTTCTAGATGGCGTGAAATGCCGAAAAAAACACGTCTTTTGTATGGGGACCCTGTATTATTTTTAACTTTATTCTGTTTTTAGTATTTGTTGTAATAGCGGCAACAAAAATACATCATCTGTGAAAATTTCAATTGTCTTACTATCACGGTTCATGGGATACAGCCTGGTGACAGACGGACAGACAGACAGACAGACAGACAGACGGACAGCGGAGTCTTAGTAATAGGGTCCCGTTTTACCCTTTGGGTACGGAACCCTAAAAATTAAGGTCCTGAGTCAACACGATAAAAAGATATGGGAAAATTTAGAATTTCGTGAAAACTTGTGAGTACCAAAATTTACCTTTTTTTCTTTGAATTTTTGTTTGAATTTTCCTTGTGCTGTAAAACCTTGCTTTTAACCAAAATTGTCAATTCTAGGTCAACCGGAAGTACCCTATAGGTTTTGGGTCGAAGGTTTTGGTCCCGTTGACCTAGAATCATGAAATTTGGCAAGAAGCAAGGTCCAGCACAAATAAAGGAAAAATACCAAAAAAAATAAAAGTTGAAAATTAAAGAGTGTCCCCATACATACATAGTTTGCACCAATTAAGATAAGCCTCTGAGTTATATGAGCGCTCATACAATTTAGAGGTCTAGCTTAATTGGTACCAACCAACGTTGGTACGGAAGCCTCGGTGGGCGAGTCAAACTCGACATGGCCGGTTTTTTTTTTATCTTAAAGGTGGCCGAAGGGTTTTCCATATTTTTGAAGACCGGTACTTAAAACAACCTTCAAACCTGCAGTTTCGTGTTTAGGAATGCAGATACGATTATAGTGTATGATAAGTAATACTTACTATTGATACTGTGAGAAGACCTATCGACGTCCAGACCTGATCTGCTACCAGCAAGGCTATCTTCAGACTGGTGCGGTAATCTGTCGCTGACTGACACACTGGAGTTGCTACGAACTGGTGTTGCTGTCGATCTCAAGCTGGTCACGCTTCCTCGTAACTCCTCCTGGCGGAAGTTTGAAGAAACACATCTATTACACACTCTCGCAACTTAGGCCAATATGAGATTAGCAAGTTTTTCGCTGACTGTCGATGATGACACCGGAAGGTATTATCATTCAAATAAAAAATCATTAGATATAAGAGCTAAGCCCCATGGCGGAAGTGTTAACAGCATAAAATCGCTAGTAGCGTTTAGTGAAAGTGCAGTCCAACTCTCAACATCCTAAGGCATTCACACCAATGTTGCCCTTCGGCGCCAATATAACAATTCGCCTTTATGGGTAGATATAAAATACCTAGTATACTTAAAACATGTTGGGATAATAGTAATAATGATAAATTGAATCTAAAATCAAAGAAAAAAGGTAACACTTAAACAAACCAAGTGACTACTTAGATAACTGATGGTCCAAGCAGAAGTCCAAACATCACAGGTGCTCTTGAAGCTAGTTACCTTCCCTATAAGGCTGAGCTCAGTTCATGGTCACGACAGTCTTAAGACAGACTATTGCTGTACAAAACATATGAAGACGCACACTTCTAACGAAACGTCTCGTAGACAAAGTTGTCTAATGCTGCACGGCTACAAGTCTGAAGAAGTCTGAAATGAAGTTGAAGGAAACAGTCGTTGTTACCTTCAAATGTATGCGAGCGGGCAGACCAACACAAAACTGTCTCAAAACTGTCTAGCGAAGTAGTCCACGCACTCCCCTCACGTCTAGTTGCTTAATTTTTAAGTTTAATTTTTGTTTGTGAATTTTAAGACTAGGTCACGACTGTTTTAAGACAGACTTGTTTCTTAAAGGAAAGTCTGTCTTAAAACAGTCGTGACTCTAGTCTGCGCTCAGCCTAAAAGTTTAGAGTTGAGATGCGGTACTCGTACAATACCTAAGTACTTGCACACAACTTCCGGTGAAATTAGTATTCATATCTATAACGTCACAGCGCACCGTGTAGCTAGCATGGATACTTGCAGGAAATATGACACGCTCTTTTGTGTTGCTTTTAATTTTAATCCCCATTAAAAAGACACCCTTGCAGCTTTGCCCGCGTAATATAGCTTCATGTTGCTCGCAGATAATACAGTTTTTGATAGGTGGAAGAATTTATAAAATGTTTTTTATTTTATCCATTACAAAAAACATACAAAAATATCTTTGAAATATATACATCGCCATCCAAATATTATATAATATCCATTGAAATGCCAATAGGCTGGTATATTATGTCGCAGCAGCAATGCACATTATTAAGCGGTATAACAATTCGCATACTGATTTATTAGTAGTAAAATAACCAATTAAATTCAGATTCATTTATTTGCATAAACTAATTTAACCTAATTTTAATTAAGAATGCGGTCTATGGCATAAGAGTGCTATCTCTAAACATGATAGTTGTCGACGAGGACTAGTTATGCCTTTGTTCGAGGGTTCAAGTGACATTTAAACCCTGCCGAAGCTCTGGCTTGGAAGATGTGGCTTGTGAAACAGGTTAGCCTCGTGGTCAGCCATATACAAGTAGAACCATTTCATCATCATTTTTTATGCGAAAATGGGTAGTGCTTGACCACTATCTCACATGATGTTAAGTGATGATGCGATCGATGATGTAGTGCGCTAGTTTGTATAGTAGTCCACTGGATATGGGTCTCCCTAATTGCACACCATTGAGCACGATTCCGGCTAATCTCATCCCGACCCATGTGGCTATCATTAAATATTGCTTTTCAAGAATGTTGGCTATAAATGTTATAATACCCATAACTACATAATAAATTGCATTTTCAGCTGACTTCCAAAAAGGTGAAGGTTCTCAATTCGTCTGTATGTTGTTTTTTTATTATGTTACGCGATTACTCCGTCAATTGTGAACCAATTCGAATGATTTTTTAATAAAATAAATAAAATAAAAGTAGTATTAAGCTGGGCATACACGGACAGCTTGAGCAGTTAGCCAGTGATCAACATACACGAACCGCTCTTGCAGTCAGAGTCAACAGCTTGAAGCTACCATTGATATCTGCTCGAGCAGTTGGCAATTTAAATTTTAATTCAAATCAGTAGCATCATGGATTTAACTTGAAATTAACTGCGCGAGAGCAGTCGACAGCTCGAGCAGTCAGTGGATGCCTGGCAACTGCTTGACCGCACGATGAAATTTCACCGTACAGCCAACCGCCCGAAGCAGTTGCAACTGCTCGAGCGGTTTGTGTATGTACGTACGTAGAAGTCTGTAGTTCATTATGCAGTCGCAGCTTGAAGCAGTTAATCCTAACTGCTTCAAGCTGTCCGTGTATGCCCAGCCTTAGTATCTCCAGAGATATGAAGACAAACGTCTCGAACTTGCTACTGAAATTGACTCACGGGGTCTGGAAGTCGGTTGTTTTAGTTATTATACTATCTTAATTATTTTATTATCTGATAGGCTATGATGTGGTTGAAGAAGGTGAACACGCTAGGCCTAGAATGGTCTGACTCTCGAGAGCTGTGTGCTGTCGGAACACCATAAGGTTATAGCAGCTGATCTTCTCCTTGATGGTAGAAAAGTACTTTTTGGTAGCAAGTCAGGAAGAACATCGAGATAATAACTCCTACCGCCTGCGGATAAACATCCATAAATTCATATAGAAAAATCCACAGCTAGGATTTCAACCGGCTAGTTTAAAGACTAGCTATTTGTCCTTTACACAAATGGGCTGTCCATGCCATAAATAGCAGCACCATAATTAACAATAACGCAAAGCATAAATCGCAATTATAGCATAAATTTACGCATAGGTTACTTAGGTATCTATCTAATACTATTAGAATCTTTGTCCTGACATAATGACTGACTGACTGACTGATTGACTGACTGACTGACTGACAGACAACGCACAACCTAAACCGCTGGTTGTAGAGACTTGAAATTTGGAGGGTATATTTGTGTTAGTACGTAAGGGTAAACTGCGAAATGATTTTTACAAATTTCCCCTTTAAGGATGAAACGGGGTTTCAAAGTTTGTATGGAGAAACAAGATTATATAGTCTTTTCTATTCGAAACTTCTCACAAAGGCATCAGTAAAAAAGTAAGTCAATACGTGTTTCAGGATTTTTTTTAATTCCACCCCTAAGAGGGTGACAGACTTTGTTACCCCAGTAACAAAGTCTGAAAATCAATATTGTTTTGGATTGTGCTGAAATTTGGCATGCAGATAGTTATTACGACGTCAGTTGAAATTATTTTCTAAAATTCACGATAGTATTCAAGATAGTATTTTTTTATCGAAACTTCGCACAAGTACTTCAGTAAATAAATAAGTAAATATGTATTTTAGGCTTTTTCGAAATTCCATCCTTAAAAGGGTGAAGTGGGGAACAAAGTCTGAAATCAATATTATTTCGGATTGCGCTGAAATTTGGCATGCAGGTAGAGTTATTTTGACGAAGGTATCTGCTAAGTAAGGATTTTTCAAAATTCACTCTTTAAGGGGTTGAAGCGGGGGTTCAAAGTTTGGATAGTCATTTTATTCGACATTTCACACAAGTACTTCTGAAAATAAATAAGTAAATACGTTTTTCAGGCGTTTTAAAATGCCACCCTAAGAGGGTGAAGTGGGGTAACAAAGTCTTAAAATCAATATTGTTTCGGATTACGCCGAAATTTAGAATGCAGATAATTGTTATGACGTAGGTATCCGGTTAGAAAGGATTTTATAAAAATTGCCCCCGGATATAACTTATTATTTTTAATTATATATATATAGATTTACTTAAGTACTTCAGTAAATAAATAAGTAAATACGTGTTGCAAGATTGTTGCAAGTGGTTGGTAAAAAAGTCTGGAAATCAATATAGTCACGCAATAACTTGAAAACGGGTGAACCGATTTGGCTTTTACTTCTTTGATTGTCTTTTATGATAGAAAGGCTTTTTATAAAATAAAAGTTTTAAGTAAATAAAAAAAGTCTTTAACAGGGGCGAAGTCGCGGGGCACTTCTAGTTTAAATAATTTTTGAATAAATTAGAATGCATTTCCAATCCTATTCTTATCCGTCTGTGGCTTTGTGGTGAGCAGACGGTGAGTGGCGATACCGCATACCCAAATCCCCGTGAGGGCTAACTGAGACCTTCTGAACCCTAACTTGCCTTGACCGGCCGGCCGGGAATCGCAAGAGCTAAGACCTAAGCTCCAGGGTGGAAGTGTTAAAGGCATAAAGCCGCTAGTAGCATTTAGAAAAAGTGCAACCTCTCGACACCATAAGCCATCCACGCCAACTCTCCTCGGCGTCATCATAGTGGTCCGTCTTTATTGCGTAAATGGCATGTCACCACCTACATATTTAGAATTTAGCCTATAACTATTAAATATACCTGCCAAGTGCCAGTCGGACTCGCACACGAAGGGTTCCGTACCATCATATAATATAAAATAAAATCGAGCATAACCACCCAAAAAAAAAATGTTTCTTGTCTTGGGATCCTTCCTATAAATAAATGCAATTGATTATCTATATCTGTAGAACGCATATTACATATAAACTTTAAACATAGTAAAAATTTAATAGACCAATTTTTCCTGGCCTTTGCCTTAGTTTGGTAACCATCATAATCAATAATGTTAAAATTTGACCAAAAAAACTGAATACGACTACAATCGTCAACAATCATCAAGACAGAAAGAGAGAGGATAGAGAGAGAGAGAGAGAGAGCGAGAGAGAGAGAGAGTAATGTAATTTTACTATATATGCTTTATAATATGCCGTTGCGAAACTATTTATTTACCTAAAGATGGATACTAAAATACCTTTGAGCGGTCTCAAGTTGCAAGTTGTAAGTTCTACTGCAATCCTAGATCGCAGCAACTAATATCAGTTTGAAAATTAAACACAAACAACGTACGCTGCAGTTAATATTTACTGTGTGGTCTGCGTCTAGATGAATTTTATCTTTAAAAACTTTCCAGTACTTAATTTTATACTTTGGCGTTTAATAAAAATTAATTCTTGAACCTTCTTCACGACCAGTTTGGAGACGTTTTAAAGAAAGACCAAGTCAAAAGTACATATAGCCAGCGGGTGTGTATGAAGGCGTTCATGAAATTGGAAGAAGCGAAAGAGGTATGTCAGGATCGTCGCATGTAGAAAGAAGTAGTCTCTGTCTACCCCAACGGGGAAAAGGCGTGTAATGTATGTAATTCTTGAACAGAATAAGTCTTGTCTGGAAATGGAAATCGATAATATTGGACGGGAAGCCGATTCGATCGAAATGTATCCCAAAACAGTTTCTAGCCTTTTTAACCTCCATATTTTAAGAGGGATAGCACCTAAGGTCTCAAGCGAAATTTGACTCTCAACTAAGGCCTGAAATTAGCAAACTATAAGCAAAATAATTTTTTGAAAATACCAAACTTATTGACTTACATTGTATCTGTTCAGGCCTTCCCCATCGTAATCTCCATTGTAAACTTCGTTCTCATTCAACGAATGCATCGACACTGACATTCGAGAGCAGGTCGAACCCCTTCGTTGCACCGGCTGCGATGGCTTACTACTCCCACCCGACTGCCTTTTAAACATCTCCGTCGTATTTTTCAAGAAACTATCCATCTTCTTCCTAAAGAACGAAGACTTTCTCTCTAGAGGAGACTTGCCAATCGAGTGCAGATCGACCTCTGATTGCGACAACCCCTCACGTTTCGACAGCATCGTATGGTCTAAAGATAACTTCCGAGGCCGTAAAAGAGGACTGTCTAGTGGCGGTAAAACACCTGCTGTTACAGGACTATCTGGAATACTCCTTGGTTCCCTGCCAGCCTCTTCCAAACCTTCGGAGAGACTTTTCGATTTGTGAAGTTTAGCCTCTACTACCTCTGTTTCAATGTTTTCGCTGTCATCGTAGTCGTTCAGCTGTGAATCTGAAGATTCTTTATCCTTCAGATCATCTTCTGAAGTATTACCTACATCGACATTATTATTCACAACATTAGGATTAGTTGCACTCGGTGGCTCCGATAAGTCTTGCCCTTCGCTGGTTGTACCTTCAAAATCTTCATTATCATTGAAATCTTTGTTTTGCATCACTTTGCTTCCTCGAGGAGCCTTTATTCGCATGCTACTATTCATTTTCACGGTTCTCAAAATCTCTCTGATCTTGAGATTTTCTTTCAAGGTCTTGACGTCGGCTATGAACGAAGGAGACTTATCCTTATCAACATACTTGTTAGGTTTCTCCTTCTTGGTTTTCTGTTTTGTTCTTTCCATGTTTCTGTCGACACTGTACACTGTAGATCCACACTTTATACGTTTAATAGTTTCATATATCACTAAAACAGCGCATACACTTCACGGGTATTGCTAACCGATATCAGTAACTAGCACACGACACACACCTGTACAAATCGTTCAGACATAGTGAAGGAAATTGTATGATAACAATTAATCGAGCAAGTCGAGACTGTATCGAATCGCGGCCAATAAAGACTGCGACAGAGGAACACTCGAATACTTATCGAATGGATTGATCTTTTATTAAATCGTTATAGTTTTGTTGGAGATCACTTTACTAGCGTTCGTTTATGTGACAGTAGAATTACGTCACTTTAAGTAAACCTGCGACGGAGTGAACATCGTCAGATTAGAAGTGTTTCTTTCCTCTATCTCTCACTCGGTTCTATCGGCCCTGATAACATCAGATAGTATTATCTCATTAGGTACAAGACTTATCTTTCTTTAAAAATGTCGACATTCGACAATGGTCTTATTATACCGCCATTAAAATAGTTATCGGAAGTCAAATGTACCTTGAATCAATATTTAACTGTCAAGATTATGGTAGAATGTTATTGTTGATAATATTAATAACTACTTACATTACTTACATATTAGGGTTCCGTAATACTTACTACAAACTATAAGTTTAATATGACGAATAAAAATTGTACGATAGTAACTTAAGACTCCTGCACGCTATTATTTTTTATTAATCAGGAAAAGCTAACAGCTAGTTAGCTTTTCCTGATTAATAAAAAAATGTAAAATATCAAATATGGTAGGTAATTCAATCGCTATTCACAGCTTTTATTATATAATGATTATATAAAATTAGGTCGGCAACTCATAGGGCAAATAAAGATAGGTACAAAAAATTAAAATAAAAAAATTACATATGATTGATAATATAAAATAGTTTAAAAACTAAAATAACTCACCTCCATGCCACACGAGTCAATTCCAGATGCAATTTCGAGATGTTTATCGACATATCTCTAGAGATACTTATCAAATCTCGATGAAATTACAATTGTACCACCCTTGGGATATTTCCTTTCCAACAAAAATGAATCATTAAAATCGGTTCATTAACGACAAACACACATAAAAATATACGGTCTAATTGAGAAACCTCCTCCTTTTTTAACCGACTTCACAAAAAAGGAGGAGTTTCTCAATTCGTCGTTTTTTTAAGTCATTTAAATAGAAAAAATAAACTATACCGCCCGCCTTACGGTACGAACCTTACCGCCGTATGCCCGGCGGTAAAACCTGGCGTCCCGCCTGTATACCTGATGTTCCCGAGGGCTTTGGATACCGCCCGTTGCATAAATGTTTACCGCTACGTACTTAAAAATAAATAACTAGCCGTACCCCGTGGTTTCACCCGCATTATTAAGTATCCTATAGCCTAATCCTAGCCTAGTACTTATCTATCCCAGTAAAACATTTCAGCGAAATTGGTCCAGGCGTTTGACCGTAAAGAAGCATCCTAAACAAACAAATTGGTGTTGATAATAATAAGAATCGTTCATTGAATGAATGAATGAATGAATGTTTATTTGTCAGAAAACTATGATAACTATACTCGTAGTTATGCTTAAAATAGGTACATTAGTTTTCTACCCGCCAGAATACACAATAATAAATAATTATTAGAAACGCAAAAACATACAACGAATTCACTTTCATAACCGACTTCACAAAAGAGGAGGTTCTCAATTCGTCGCATTTTTTTCCTTTTTTATGTATGTTCCCCGATTACTCGATGATGCCTGAACCGATTTGAAAATTATTTTTTTTGTTTTAAAGGGTACCTTTTCCAGGTGGTCCCATTTGAATTTCAACGAAATCGGTCAAGCCGTTTTTAATATATCAACATTTGTATTACGATGTATTTACTTATCTCGACGACATACGACTAACTACTGGCACAAAATATATATAGTCTATATATATATATACTGGCTACTTTGACTACCGCGACGTTAGAAGTCGGTTCTTTTAGTTTTTAGGGTTCCGTAGTCCTGACAAGGAACCCTTATAGTTTCGTCATGTCCGTCTGTCTGTCTGTCCGAGGTTTTGCTAAAAGACCGTTAATATTAGAAAACTGTCATTTTGTAGGGGTATGTATATAAATTACGCCAACATAGTGCTGAAATAAAATTGTGAAAAATATTTTTTTTTAGGGTAGCTACCCTACATGAGAAGTGGGGATGAATTTTTGTTTCGTCGTCTACCTCATTGTGTGGGGTATCGTTGAATAGGGCTTTTAAAATGACTTAAGGGTTGCTAATACCATTTTTCGACTAAATGCTCCATTTACGATATATTAAACTTTAAAGTGCAAATTTTTGTTCCAGTAGGGCGTCCCCCCACCTCCCTCTCTAAAAGCTAATCTGCTGGCTTGAAAAATCTGGAAAAATTCCTGATAATAGTGCATTTCATGAACTTTAAAGGAAAACTATAGCGGTTAAGATAACTTTATTAGTTTAGCAGTAATAGTCGTTGTACTTGGGTGTTTGATAATTTTGTACCAAATACAAAATCCTTAGAATAAATCCTTTAAAGTGACAAAGACGAAGTATCTAGTTGCTGGTTTATAACGGGTAAAGACTTGCATTGAATAACGGGCTACTACGGAACCTTACACTGCACGTGGCCCGACACGCACTTGGCCGGTAATTTTAAATTTAGTTTTCGAAACGATCTTTAATTATACATCTTTAATTTTGCTAAAGTGTATACGTAATAATATTATGCAAGTAGACCCCGTTGTCATAAAGAAAAGATGGTTTAACATTAAGTTCAAGGTCGTTGATTGAAATCCAGTACGGGAGTTCACCTACAGGTGGCAGGCGCCTTTTATATAGATGTACCTTGACCTTGACTTTCTACCAAAAAGTAGCTTACCACCATAATCTTATAGAGATCTACAACGATAACATGACCCGCCCCTCCAAAATTCAAAACGTTTCAAAGTATTTGTGAAAGTATTTACAACGCACCACCACGCATGTGTGCGTACTGGTACTGCCGGCCTGCTACTGAACAGGAATAATTAACTACATACAAACTCTTTCGTAAGGATGTGACTATACACCTTCGAGCATTTACCAATGGAGATGTTAACGTTGTAATCCGCAAACATTTTTTTCTGCCGATACTTATGGGGGACGACGTAAACACGCATTGCACACACACAAATCACTCACTTTAACGATCCCGCACACTAGCTTGAAACACGCACACAGTATTAGAAATACAGCGTAGTTACGCACGTGTTAGCTTACTCCTATGATAACTAGATGGGTGGTAGCCGGTAGTCTAGTAATCTACCATAAACTTTATCAAGTTATATATATATATTATTATATATATATATAATATACACTATATATATATTTATAAGTGTAGGCAGGTAGTTTTGGACGTGGTTCCAAGTGAATATTTAGCTCCAGACATATTTGTCTGGAGCTAAATATTCACTTGGAACCACGTCCAAAACTACCTGCCTATACTTCAGCTAATAGGTAGGACTTATTAATAAAATATAAAAGTCAGGACATCACCGAGAAAGCATTTTATTTGTACCTTCATCATTATAACAACAGTTTATGAACTATCAGGAGACTCAGGACCATTATAATAGACAATAATAGAACAAAGAGAACAGCAATACACCAATAAGTATTTAATTTTAAGTAACAAGGCTTTATAACAAGTTTCAACAAGACATAACACATGAAAATCACTACCGATTTAGACAATTTATACAAAATATTATGGGGTTTCCCCCAAAAGGCCTCCACCACCCCTCATAGCCTTTCCTTACCACCCTCAACGAAGCTAAAACACTATCATCACCATTCCTAGGTGAAACCATCATTACTATAAACATATCCTAGAAAACCACATTCTAGCCATAATTATTCTATACATTTTGTAATACAAATACTTAGCTTCATTGAGTTGGACAGCACTTTGTCGTCTGAACGATATTCCCGACAGAGTAAAGGTGGCGATGTTAGCCCGAAGGCTGCTCGAGCAAAAGTGTCCCAACTAATGTTTCTACCGCCCTTTTAAAGCATCAGTCAAATAGAAAACCAAGATGGCGGCTCTGACACATCTTGTAAGGTTTAGACTACCCTCAAATATATCGAACACGGTATAAACACCCTTATTTAAGGCAATATTAAAAATATTTAAATTAAATCATCATAAAACATTGTAAATATGTCGCAACTCTGTATGTACTATGAAAATAATCTAACACACGCTTATACGACAAAAAATGGCTATATGGCCAGCAGAGGGGTACGCCTTGCGTTAACATCTCCATTGGTAAATGCTCGAAGCTACACACATTAAAACAGTAATTTGGAGGCGCAGGCCATGTTATCGTAGTAGATCGTCTACCGTCATAAAACCATATGTTCCGGCAGCACACAGCCCTTGAGAGTCAAGAGTTTTCTAGGTCTGGCGCGTTCACCATCTTCGACCGCATCATCACTTACTACCAGGTGAGATAGTGGTCAAATGATAGCCTATGAATGAATGAATGAATGACAACTCTTTATTGTACAAAATATAAAGATAACAACATAAAGGTTCTAAAACTAGTACAATGGGCGGTCTTATCGCTTAAAGCGATCTCTACCAGACAACCTACGGATGGAGTGGAGAGTACGAACATGTCAAGGGCTGAGTTGTACATTTAAGAATTAAACTAATCAAAAACACTACATTAAACTAATATTTTAAGTTATGAAACGAAACATATACCTACATGTAACACTAATATACATAAACATACTTACGATATACAAGCACTATATATATAAAAATATATAATACAGTCACAATACATACAAATATATACAAACATACCATAACTATATATATATATATATACACATATATATACTACGACTATACATATACCAATACAATTAATGATACACAAGAAAGCTTAAATATCTTCAATATCAGTTTGAGATAAGTACAATTTTTTAACTTTTTCCCTAAAAGTATACAATGAGGGAGCATGGCGAATCGTGACAGGTAGGTTGTTCCAGAGTCGAATTGCTTGTACAGTGAAGGAGGAGTCATAGAAGACTGTAGTGTGAGAAGGCACTTCTAACTCCAAGGTTTCAGATGACCTCAACGACAGGAAATGATTGGAACATAGGAAATGAAAACGTTCTTTAAGGTAACGCGGGGATGAGGGGTTGAAAAGAATGCTGTAAAGGAGGGAAAGGATGTGAGTATTCCGGCGGAGGCGAATGGGGAGCCACTTAAGCTTATGACGGAAGTTGGAAACGTGGTCATATTTGCGTAAGCCAAATATGAACCTAATAGCGAAATTTTGGAGTCGCTCAAGTTTGTTGAACTGGTCCGCAGTAAGATTGGGATAGCAGGCATCTGAATAATCTAAAATTGGCAGCAATAGAGATTGTGCAAGCGTAGCTTTGGTAGCGGTAGGCAGAAAGTTCCTGAGACGAGCTGGCGGATGCAAAAATTTTGCGACTCACAGCTGCTATTTGCGGGCCCCAAGTCAAAGATTCGTCTATGATTAACCCTAAATTTTTTACTTCTTTGCTGTATGGTACGACGACCCCATCAAATATAATAGATGGAAGGCTATTCCTATCTATTTTAGCCACCATACGAGAACTGCCTATTATAATCCCTTGTGTCTTGCTGGGATTTACCGCAAGTCCATAGGCTTTGCTCCATTTGAGAATACGTTTGAGATCATCATTTGTAGTTTCAATGCTTTGGTGTAGAAGATCAAGAGGGGATTGGGAGTAAATTTGAAGATCATCTGCATATAGGTGGTAGGAAGAAGATAGATCAAGAGATATGGAATTTATGAAAATAGCAAAGAGAAGAGGTGATAGAACGCCGCCTTGAGGTACGCCGGCAGATGTGTTACACCATGTAGAATAAGAATCTTCAAGGCGAATTCTCTGTCGGCGCCCATACAGATAACTGTGAAACCATTCAATTACGGTTGGAGATATGTTAGAAGAGCGTAGAAGTCCTAAGAGAATGTCAAAGTCAACGGCATTAAAAGCATTACTGAAGTCAAGGAGTGTGAGCACAGTTAGCTGACCTTTTTCCATACCGGAACGAATATCATCAGTAATCTTGGTTAAGGCAGTAACTGTGCTATGACCGGGACGGAAACCAGATTGGTACGGATTAAGGAGATCATTTCGGGTAAGGAACATATTCAATTGGTTGTGGACAAGTCGTTCCAGAACCTTAGATAGAAAAGGTAAGATGGATATAGGACGGTATTCGGAGAAGGATTTAGGATTTGGTTTCTTTGGTAAAGGGATAATTTGGGCCTTCTTCCATTGCGAAGGGAAAGCACCAGATGTTACGGAAAAGTTGAGGATATGAGTAATTATAGGAAGAAGGATATCAAGGATAGGGATGATCATATTGCGACTAATACCGTCGACTCCAACAGCATTGGACACAATGGCTAGTACACTCCTCTTAACATCACAATCCGAAAATTGACAAAATTCGAAAGGAGAAAAGTTGAGTGCTGGTAATCTTGAGAGACGCGCAATCGTTTCCTGTTTATGTAGTCCATCAATACTAGGGCATGAAGAGAAATGTTTATTAAGAGAATCGATGTCTAAATCGTGTGGAATAGTGTCATTTCTAGATTTCCCAACACCCAAAGATCGAAGAAATTTCCAGACTTTTGCTGGATCTTCATTCGCAACTGATACATGAATATGACGACGTTGAGCATCCCTACACACCAAATTGCAGTGATTTCGGGAGAGGGAGTATAGGGATTTGTTATGATCATTAGGTCGCATTTTGTACTTAGCTTTAGCGACATTTTTTTTGTGCATCAGATGCCTAATCTCTGGTGTCAACCATGGAGCCGGCAAATGCTTAATCTTTACAGGACGCATCGGAGCATGAGCATCATAGAGTTTTAACAGTTCTGAATTGAATAAGTCAATTTTATCATCTAATGAGTCTGATTCGAACAATTGTGTCCAATCTATTTTTTCAGCATCAGTAGAAAGGTGATTTAAATCCATGTTACCAAAGCTACGCTGCAGAATAATTTTAGGCTTGGACTTAGGAGGACGGACTTTGTATGATAGAAAGATCAAGTCATGGTACGAAAAAGCATCAGCCGAGCATTGGCCATATTTAGCAACATGAGTAGTGGAAGAAACAAGGATGAGATCTAGAAGTGAGGGAATACAATTTGGAAAATGATGAGTTGCATGTAGTGGAAGGATATGAAGATTGCAAGAATTTATAGTAGATTCAAGAGTAGAAGAGCGAAAATCTTTTTTAAGGAGACAAGTGTTGAAATCACCCATAATGATGGAGTGACTATAAAGAGGGAGTAAGTTTTCAAGTGATTTTTCAAAAGAAGAAAAAAAGTTGATATGAAGTGAAGGGCTATAGTAGACTCCGAGAAGGATTTTGGTGCTGGAAAGAAGGACTTCAATGAATAGGTGTTCACCAGCATCTGATGGAGGTGGTTGTGCAGACGTGCTTATAATAGAAAAAGGAATATGAGCACGCAGGTATATGGCTACACCACCACCAGTTCGGTCAGTACGATCATTGCGTATGAGGTGAAAACCAGGTAAAGGATAGGATATAGAAGAAAGGGAAGGTTTGAGCCAGGATTCGGAGACTAAAATAGCATGGATATTCGTTTGAAGTTCAAAAGATGCCAGCATGTCGGGAAAGTGGGCTGGAATACTCTGAGCGTTTATATGGACGACGTTGAGGTTCTTGGGAACATCTAAAAAGTGTGATACTAGCGAGTCAGAAAGAGACGGAATACTAATAAAACTATCATCACTAGAATCAGAAACAGTTGAAGGGGGAAGTGAGACAAAGTCATCATTGTCGGTATCGGTATCACTATCGGCACTAGTATTAAAAATATCTAACATTATAATAAATAAATAAAATATTATATACAAATATAATACTATATAGTCTATATATTTATACTAAGAAAAAAACAAAATGCAATTACAAATTGGTCGTATCAAATTTACCCACTGTATCAGTAAGCAAATAAGTTCAAACAACCACTCAGTCTGCTAGTTGTGTGAAGTGTCAGTATCAGTTAGAAAAATAATGAAAATTAACACAAGCACAATAAAAAAGAAAAAAAAAATTAGTTACCTAAATAAGAAATAAATAAATAAACCTAGGTATACCATCCACATCTGCAATAATTAAACACCAATCACAATTAAGTTAATATAACATAATTGAAATTGAGTCAATTTAATACGACGTAAATAAGTTTAAGACCTAGGTTATCCATTAACAACAAAAAATAATAACTAACTAATCATAAAAAAATAAAAGCGACCATTTTACGCAGCGCGTGTGTGTATAAATAATACGTAGTATCATAGTAGTCTGTGCATAAATACCAGAAATAACGGCATATCCGGGCATATCAATTCATTAAAAAAAAAGCTAATTTTTAGCCATTAAAAAAGAAACATAACTTGCCAGGTAGGTAGATATATTTCGTACGACAAAAATATATCTATCAAGGGGCAGTATCACTATATCGTCTGTGCTAGGGGCGAAAGAGACGGAAAGACATAACTCATGCCGAAAATCGAATACATTGAGGTATGGAACGTAACTAGTGATAGATAGATTATTTATCTGTGATAGAAAGTTGTCGACCTACCTACTCAAGTCACTATAATACAATTTGTAAACAAAAGAATTATAAGTAAAACCGTGAAGTGATTATGCATCAAGAAACGCTGCGAATGTTTAGCCACTATTATGGAGTATCACAGGCAGCCTATTTCTTGCTTGCGGCAGCTCGTCTCCCTTCTTTGGTCGTGGCTGGTGCTGTCGCCGGCTTCACAATAGTCTTCGATGGCGTCGGGATGTTATTTAGCTCCTTCATGCAGCTTATGCGATGCCGAGCTCCTTCGGAGTCCAAGATGTGCACGAAGCCGTCCCGGGTCCAGCACTTGGACACACCAAAGCGTTCCCGCGCCAGCATAAAAGTTTCATGACGCGGGCGAGTTAAAAACTCCGATAGCGAGACTCCAGATCCTTTAAGGCTTGTCTTCGACGTCCAGACTTTATCGCGTATTGTCATGTCGCGAAACTTAACAAGTAAAGGCCTCGGCTTGTGGAGATCGCTCGGCTGACCCATTCGATGACAACGCGATATATCACCATCAGTGAAAGTCGCTATCTTAAGTTTGCTGTTTATCGCTTTCGTGATGACCAAGCTTGGGTTCTCCTGCTTATCTTCTGTCAGACCATGGAAGAGAAGCATCTTCCGACGACTTCTCATTTCAATATTGTCAACACCCCTGTCAAGAAGTGCAACCTGATCTTGCAGAGCACGCAGTGAAGCAACAACAAATGTCTTGAAAACATTATAATCTGAAGGCACATTTGAAGATGCAGTAGCAGCAGGATTTTTGCGACACTCACTTTCGAAACTTTCCATTCGTTGGTTGAACACTTGTGACAGTTGTGCAACAGACTCCTTGAGGGCTTCCATTTTTAAATTGAAGTTAGTTATGGTGGAACTGTTGTGCTTGGAGGAGATAACACACAATAGCAGGTACTGAGTTAAAAACTTTATAAATACATTAATTTCATCTATAAATAACACTGTATTATATTATTAAAATCTGTTTAAAATAGGAGCTTATCAGAGTTGATGTTATTTATCCAACTACCCGCCCAAAAAAAGCCTATATGATATTAAAAAAAAAAAAATTGGCCAAGTGCGAGTCAGCATCGCGTCTCTTATCGCACACTTAGGGAGGGTTCCGTACAATACGAAACATAACAGAGTTTCAACCTCTTATATTTGATTAATTGATATTACCAAGAATATTTGGTTTGGTCGCGATCTAGAAAGACGGGGCTCGTTTACTAGCGCCATCTATGTTCATCATTTTGCCAAAACGAATTAGATAGATGGCGTTTAAAAACACGTTTTTTGTATGGGGACCCCCTTTTATTTTTAACTTTATTTTGTTTTTAGTTTTTGTTGTTCTAGTGGCAACAGAAATACACCATCTGTGAAAATTTCAACCGTCTAACTATCACGGTTCATGAGATACAGCCTGGTGACAGACGGACAGACAGGCAGACCGACAGACAGACAGACAGACAGACAGACAGACAGACAGACACAGACAGACAGACAGACAGACGGACAGCGGAGTCTTAGTAATAGGGTCCCGGGTCTTTGGGTACGGAACCCTAAAAATGAAATTGTGTATTAGATTTGGTGTGTTTTCTTTTGAACCGACTTCGAAAAAGTAGAAGGGTCTATGTTCGTCTGTATGTATTTTTTTTGTGTATGTTCGTCGATATTTTCACCTATTGTGAACCGATTTAAGAAAACCTTTTTAGTTCGAAAGGATAAATTTCCGTGGTGGTCCCATTTTAATTTCATCGAGATCTGATAAGTATTTCCAGAGATATGACGATAAAAGTCTCAAGCTCGTGCGGCATGAAAGTCGGTTGTTTTAGTTTTCAACCAACTTCCAAAAAGCAGGAGGTTCTCAATTCGTCTGTATGTTCTTTCTTAGGTTTCCGTACCCAAAGGGTAAAACGGGACCCTATTACTAAGACTCCGCTGTCCGTCTGTCTATCTGTCTGTCTGTCTGTCTGTCCGTCTGTCACAAGGCTGTATCTCATGAACCGTGATAGTTAGACAGTTGAAATTTTCATAGATGATGTATTTCTGTTGCCGCTACAACAACAAATACTAAAAACAGAATAAAGTTAAAAATAATAGAGGGTCCCCCGATAAGAAACGTGTTTTTTTCGGTATTTCACGCCATTTATGAACGCTTAGCTAGGTAAACGTCCCATAGATGGCGTTATATTGAAATGTCGATCCCTAACACGTTAGACGTTAGATGGCGTTATTAGAAATAAAATGTTTATTAATTATTATTTTTTGCTAGTGAAAAATGATAGTGGTATTTTTTGCTCGATCTTATAAAATATTGTAGTGTGGTACGGAACCCTACGAGTGCGAGTCCGACCTGCACTTGGCCAGTTTATTTTTTGTGTGTTTGTTACGCGATTACTCCGTGAATTATGAACCGATTCGAATGATTATTTTTGTAATCGGTAGGGTACGTTTCCGAGGTGGTCCCATTGTAATTTCATCGAGTATCTCCAGAGATATGACGATAAACGTCTCAAACTTGCTACTGAAATTGACTCGCGGGGCATGGAAGTCGGTTGTTTCATATTATGTTAGTTTCTGGAGACTCAACAAATGGTTTTCAAAAGAACGCAGTGGTCAGCGACTGTCATACTAGATAAATCTGAATTTTGTACATAAGGTCGAAGAGGTAGACTTTCCCCTCAACCATGAACGTAAGTATATATTTTTATCAGTCCTTGTTGATATAATATACTTTATTAATCACTGTATGATAAGTTGATAACATAATATATAGATGCGATGTATCAATGCCACAATAATAACACGACACATTAAAGAAAAACAACTTAATCAACTACTTTTTAACCGACTTCACAAAAAAGGAGGAGGTTCTCAATTCGTCGGTATGTTTTTTTTATGACCGAGAATATAATTCACTCAACATTTTAAATTTTAAACCGACTTCCAAAATGAAGGAGGTTCTCAATTCAGCTGTGTTTTTTTTTGTATTTTTTGTTGTGTATGTTACGCGATTACTCCGTCAATTCTGAACCGATTCGAATGATTCTTTTTGTAATCGTTAGGGTACGTTTCCAAGGTGGTCTCATTTTATTTTTATCGAGATCTGATAAGTGTCTCCAGAGATATGATGATAAACGTCTCAAACTTGCTGCTGAAATTGACTTGACTTGACGCGGGGCATGGAAGTCGGTTGTTTTAGTTTTTAAACTATCTTATTATATATTCGATAATCATCTAAAGTACCTACTAAAAATAAAACTAAAATATCAATCATGATTAATAATTAAAATAATACTACAAATAAAAACAGAATTAAGTTCGCTTTCTGGTGGTAGATTGGCCAAAAAGCTGGCGAATTTAATTCGTTGCCCAAAGTAGATCGCTTTGAGCGATAAGACCGCCCATTGACACTTTTATTTTTAACAAAAATGTTTTAGTTCTAAGTTTATTGGTGTTAAATAAAGAGTATTATAATAAAGGGAATAAGGATAAGTCGTGAAAAGGGAATGTTGTGGTGTGGTAGAAGATGTAGTGACAAAGATAGAGAAAGGGATGCTTAGATGGTTTGGACATCTAGAGAGGATGGATGAAGAAAGACTGACGAAACAGATTTATGAGACGAGTGTGAATGGGCAAGTTGGTAGAGGCCGACCTAGGCGAACGTATCACGACCAGATTGGAAACGTTTTAAAAAATGGCCAAGTCAAAAGTACCGATAACCGGCGAGCATGTATGAAGGCGCTCATGAAAGTGGAAGAAGCGAAGGAAGTATGTCGGGATCGTAGCATGTAGAAAGAAGTCATCTCTGCCTACCCCAACGGGAAAAAGGCGTGATTGTATGTATGGATGTATGTAATAAAGAGTATATCTATCTATCTAAACGCCTGCTCCTTAGTCGCGGACTACAGATGTATTAGCCATCTGGACAGCTCCTTAACAAAACCACGTGCTAGTTGACCCCACGGGCTCATGGTTTCGGCCCCAAATGGAAGAAAACTATAGTTGTCGCGATTGCCTACATATATTCCCCGTTTGAGAGCCGCAGCTGCTCCTGCCGCCCGTGAGGTATTACGAAGGTGGGAAACTGCCAAAGCATCGACGCGCGTTTCATCACACACACTAGCGGCTTCCTACGACACCAACAAACCAACTTCATGCCGTCAGGCCTTTAACCATCTTCGTGTGTTCATGTATACTGATAGATACTGTGAGATACTGTTCGGCTTAATATATTATCTATTGTATATCTTACTATGAATACATTTTGATTCGAACGTTACGAACCTTGCGAACCTGCGATAATTATGTTTCTTTAAGTATATTATTTTTAGCGCAAATATTTATTACGGAATGGTCGAAAATTACAAATATTAGAAACCTAAGAAAGAATTCAGTATTGAATGATAATAAAACATAAGGAATGTCAGATTTTTTTTAAAATCTTATAGGCAAGCGTTGGACCGCTTGCCTGGTAGTAAGTGATGATGCGGTCGAGGATGGTAGCACGCAATGCCTAGAATGGAAACTGGATCTCAAAGAATAGCTGCCGGAATAAATTAGATATTTGGCGACGGATTTTCTAGGTTGAGGGTGGTAGCTGGCCAGAGGGACACTAGACAGTGTCCTACCACCATGCGGGGGTTGCGAAATTCTTAACAATATTTTTCCTTCACTGTAAAAAATTCACATAAAAAAATTTCGATAGATAAAAATCCATTGGTGCACGGCGGGGATTGAACTCGGTACTTCTGGCGACAAAGCCGACCATCATATCATCATATCATTTATTTTTTCATTTAGGTACATTGTACACTTATGAATGTCAAAAACATAAAAAAACAACAACTCATTACAAATAATATCAAAAACAATTAAATTTGACCATACAATAATGTCATCTATAAATATATAAAATTAGTTGGAATTGTTACATTTAATATTTTTCCAAAATGTTTTGTCGCATAAGTAATCATTTACAGTGTAGTAAGCTCTGCTCAATAACAGTTTTTTTATATAAAATTTGAATTGCCATTCATTCAAATTTTTTAACCACTCCGGAATAATATTGGATCTCAAAGAATAGCTGCCGGAATAAATTTGATATTTGGCGACGGATTTTCTAGGTTGAGGGTAGTAGCTGGCCAGAGGGACACTAGACAGTGTCCTACCACCATGCGGGGGTTGCGAATTCCTTAACGATATTTTTCCTTCTATATCTATCTATCCAGTACGACAGTCGTAGACCACGGCGCTCTTATGAAAGCCTGTTGTTAAAGTTGAGTCTCCAGAATCTAACATATTTTGTTATTCAAATTAAAGTTTTTAATGCACAATAATTAATATACCTAGTTTAAAAAGGCATATTATTCTCTAGATGAATTTTTAAACGATAAACAATAATTAAATTAATTATCTTCTAATATTTAAAATTCTCGTGTCACAGTTTTCGTTGCCATACTCCTCCGAAACGGCTTGACCGATTTTGATGAATTTTTTTGTGCTTATCCGGTATCTATGAGAATCGGCCAACATCTATTTTTCATCCCCCTAAATGTTAGGGGTAGTCCACCCCTACATTTTTTATTTTATTTTTTCGACAAAATTTTTAATTTCTATTTTTTTATGATACAACATACAAAAATACATACAATCCTCAATTTTCACCCTTCTACGATCAACCCTTATTTTTTAATAGCCATTATAGTAATTTAATCATTTTTCCTCCATACATACTTACAATAAGTAAGCTATTTTTTGTCTACACTAGAAATTACTACGAAATTATTTATATGGCAAAACAACGTTTGCCGGGTCAGCTAGTATACTATAATATTTAAATTTAGGACAGGTATGCAACTCATTTTGACACAAATTGATTATTTTACAGTCGGTTTGTTCGCTCCAGTACTTGTTGCGATACCCTAACAGGGTCATATGTTACCAAACCCTAACATCTGTAAACATTGTACATACATATGAATGCAATAAAATATTGAGTAGTGAGTAAAAATTAAAACAACCGACTTTCATGCCCCGCAATCAGTTTCAGTAACAATTTTGAGACGTTTATCGTCATATCTCTGGAGATACTTATCAAATCTCGAGGAAATTACAATACCACCTTGGAAATGTACGTACGCTAACAATTAAAAAAATAATCATTCGAATCGGTTCACAATTGACGGAGTAATCGCGTAACATACGTTAAATGAACGTGACTGGAAAAGAAAAGCCGTAATCGTGCTCTGTGGCGCATCTTGGGAGAGGACAAGCAGTGGACTGACGCCGGCTGATGATGATGATGATGATATATTAAAATAAACTGGCCAAGTGCAAGTTGGACTCGCACTCGTAGGGTTCCGTAACACAATTAAGTATTCCATAACTATGATTTTTCGCAACTACAAAATTAACTTTGTTTTTCGTAGTGTTTGTATGAAAAACAAATTTATCTTTGCGGTCGCCATATTTCTAAAACTGCTGACTGTATCTCGTTCAAACCAATTTTCGTTGTTAGTTTTTATTAAGATCTACAGCATATATTTTTTTTAGATTTTTCACTCCCATACTTTAAAAGTTAGAGGGGGGGGACACACATTTTACCACTTTAGACGCGCCTATCTTTCAAATGATTGACTTTGAGAAAAAATGATTTAAGGAACCTCAATGTCATTTTTGAAGACCTATCCATAGACACGTATAGATTTGAAGAAATTTTTTTTTTGTTTCAGTTCCATGTATGGGATGATATGTTCCCTTAAACTTTTATATTTTTATTTTTGTATAAAAATCGGAAAGCGGTTCACAGAATACATCTACCTACTAAGTTTCAATTCTGTAGTCCAAACAGTTTCGGAATAAAATGGCTGTGACATACGGACGGACAGACAGACAGACATGACGAATCTATAAGGGTTCCGTTTTTTGCCATTCGGCTACGGAACTCTAAAAAAATAACATACATATGAATTGAGAACCTCCTCCTTTTTGGAAGTCAGTTGAAAATGCACCTCAATATGAAGAATCATGGCCATTAGTTGGATTAAATAACTTAAAATCAACAAGCTTACTTGGAGGCAAAGGTATGTTAGAGCTTGTCTGGCCTTTTAGTAGTATATTTGTATAATATTGTTACGTGCGGGGTGGTATTAAAATGCCAATCCGATGAGATGAACGTTTATTTCCACTTATCACTAGGTTAGCACAATGTTCCACAGTAGTTGTCCAAATCGTCTTGCACAATTATCAAAAGTCCGTTAACACACACTGAGGTCGTTGGTAATCACAATCACTGATTTCACTGTTCACAGTTCACAACACTAGTTCACTGATAACACTTAACGATCACTTGGTCGCTATCCGCGCTTAGATAGTTACACTGTCGCTTCCAGAGAAAGACTGACTGAAGCCGCGGTTTCAACGTCTTATATAGGACGAGAATATTTCTAAAGAACTTTCCAGTATTGACTCGAAACAATAGACAAAAGACGTTCAAAACAAGTAATAAAAATCACAAACAAAAAGGGCGGCTTTCCTTTGAGCATCTGATGTAAACAACTTTACCATACATGCTAATTTGATCTCTAACTACTTATGAATAAGGTTCAATCTTAACTACAAAACTAGGTACATTGACTAGGGTCTGAATTCCCGGAAAGTTACTTTTATGACGGTCGGGTCGGGTGTTTATAGCCCCTAATTAGTCTATTCTTTCCCACGGTATTTTTGTTCGAGAAGCTTGGCGAAACATCGCGACTCGACGACGCGATGTAACATTATCCCCTTCTTAGTTATGATCGTCCCGATCATCATTTGTTCCATGGTATCGTGTAAGTCGATCGATGTGTACTACCCTCGGCTTTCCTCTCTGGCCTCGTTTAATGCGGTAGGTAACGTCGTTTATCTTCGTGATAATCTGGTATGGTCCTTCCCAATGAGCCTGCAGCTTCGGACTTTTTCCTTTCCTTCGTAGTGGGTTGTGCAACCAGACGAGAGTTCCTTCTTCGAAACCCATCGTATTCGCTCTACGATCGTACCGGGTCTTCATTTTTTCACCAGTTTTTAAACTATTCTCTCGAACTATCCTGTGCACTTCGTCCAGCTGACTACGAAGATCACTGACATAGACGGTTACAGGCTTCGGAGCATCTGGCGGGGAACCAGTTATGGCGTCGATAGGAAGTCTTAGTTCGTGTCCAAAATTCACATTTGCAGGAGTCATACCAGTGCTGTCATGGGTAGCGGAACGGTATGACAACAAGAACAGAGGTATGTACTGATCCCAGTCACGTTGATGTGCGTCCACGACTTTAGCCAGGTGATTCTCCAACGTCTGGTTAAACCTCTCAAGCATTCCGTCTGACTGTGGATGAGCTGCCGTTGTCCGCGTCTTTTGGATCCCGAGGAGGGTGCACATTTCCTGAAATAGGGCAGACTCGAAGTTCCTTCCTTGATCGGAATGCAGTTCCATCGGTACACCAAATCGACAGATCACTTCTTGCACCAACTTCTTTGCAACTGTCTTTGCTTCCTGGTTTGGTGTCGCGAAAACTTCGGGCCATTTGCTGAAGTAATCTTGCACTACGATGATGTACTTGTTGCCTTCTTCAGTCTCGGGAAATGGCCCGGCAACATCCACGGCAATGCGCTCCCATGGTGCCCCAACATTGTACAATTTTAGTTGTCCTTTACTTCTTGTCTTCGGTCCTTTTACTGATGCGCAAGCGGTGCACTTCTTGCACCAATCTTCTACATCCTCGCGGCTGTGTACCCAGTAGAATCGTCGACGAACCTTCACAAGAGTTTTCTTGACTCCTAGATGTCCACCAGAAACTCCATCATGAATGTGTCGTAGTAGAGATGCCACTTTACTCCGGGGAACAACGACCTGCATCGTAGTTTCTTTTCCATTGCTGTTTTCCCATTTTCGGTACAAGATTCCTTGTTCCAGAGTCAGGCTGTCCCACTGAGCCCAGTAACTTTTTGTAATTGCTTTTCGCAGTGTTTACAGTCATCTGCACAAGGTCTTCTTGACAGGGCATCGGCGTTGCTATGGCCCTTTCCACTGCGATGTTCTGTCACGAAATTGAACTCCTGAAGTTGCTCGATCCATCGTGCCACTTGACCTTCCGGGCTCTTAAACTGAAGAAGCCATTTAAGAGCAGCGTGGTCAGTTCTGAGCGTAAACTCTCTTCCGATGAGGTACTTGTTGAAGTGCTGAAGAGTCTTCACCACAGCTAGCAATTCTCGGCGGGTGACGCAGTAGTTCCGTTCTGGTTTGGATAATGATTTACTGAAGTATGCTATGACCACTTCTTTGTCTCCTTGGATTTGTGAGAGAACTCCTCCAATTCCCGTATTGCTGGCATCAGTGTCCACAATAAATCTTCCGTCTCTGGTAGGGTACCCCAAGATCGGCGTTTCACACAGTCGCTGCTTAAGATCGTTGAAGGCGGTTTCACACTCCAAGTCCCATACAAATGTGCGCTTTTCTTCTGTCAGCCGGTGTAAGGGTTTGGCAATTCCAGAAAAGTTCTTGACAAACCGCCGATAGTAAGCGCATAGTCCCAAAAACGACCTTACATCAGTTTTATTCTTGGGGGTAGGCCAAGTTTGAACAGCCTTGATTTTGTCAGGATCAGTTTGTACCCCGTTTTCCGAAATGATGTGTCCAAGGTAGCTGACTTTGGATTTAAAGAAGTCACACTTTTTGGCACTCAGCTTCAGGTTTGCTTCACGTAGACGGTTCAAAACCTTCTCCAGATTCTGCAGATGTTCAGTAAAATCACGGCCCAAAATGATGACGTCATCCAGGTACACCAAGCATACGTCTCCCAGTAATCCAACCATTACTCTGTCCATGAGACGTTCGAACGTTGCTGGAGCATTACACAGTCCAAATGGCATGACGTTGAATTGCCAGAGTCCATTTCCAATGCCCGTACTGAATGCTGTCTTCTCTTTGTCTTCTGGACTGATTTCTACCTGCCAGTAGCCACTTTTCAGGTCAACCGTTGAAAACCACTTCATTCCACTAAGCATGTCCAGTGTATCGTCTATTCGAGGCAAGGGGTAGCTGTCCTTCTTTGTGACTTCATTAAGCATTCTGTAATCTACGCAGAATCTGGTGGAGCCATCTTTCTTTTTCACCAGAACCACTGGCGATGAAGGACTTGTAGATGGTTCGATGACTTTTTCTTTGGCCATGTCTCGTATCATGTCTGCAACTTCAGCTTCTTTCGCCCATGGAATCCTTCGTGGCCTCTGTCGTATAGGTCTTGCGTCGCCAGTGTCAATTTTGTGTTTAACAAGTCCGGTACGTCCACAGTTGTTTCCAGCGGCGAAGACGTCTTTAAACCGCATCAACAGACGTTTTGCTTGTGACAGCTGAGCGAACGTTAAATTGTCTTTGGATGATTCCAGCAGCTGTGATATTTGGTCTTCCGAGCTTGGTTCCGTAGAAGTAATATCCGTTCGTCGCAGGTACTTCACTTCTTGACATTTTCCAATTATGCTGTTTTTCTTCAGATGAACTTCTTCATTGCCAAGGTTGAGAATTCGCACACTGGCCGTTCTGTTTGTCATGAGCAATGTTCTTGCAGTAATCCAGGTCGGATGTGTGCCCTCATCTTCGGCAACTACACATAGTCCACTCTTGACTGTATTTGGAAATTTCACTCGAACAATATTTTGCGATTATGGAGCCAACACGACGTCCTTGAGACAGTAAAGCTTACACGGTGCCGTTCCTTCGAAGAACACTTCTTGCTCGGGAAACCGGAGAACACCACGGGCCACATCCAATATGCAATGCTGCTTCTCCAAAAAGTCCAATCCCAGAATGCAATCATCAGTTATGTTGGCAATAAGCATAGGATGAATGTATGAGTGCTCACCGATGACTATCTCCACATCTGTATCGCCAAGGACAGGAACTGACTGGCCGGTTGCTGTCCGTAGTGAGCATGCTGCAGATCGATGTTTCCGTGATGTAAATCGTTGCAGGAATTCAGGCTTCACAATTGTGCGCGATGCTCCTGTGTCCACTGTGAACTTGCAGGTCTTGTTGTTCAGGGTGCCCTCGACGATTAAGCTGTTCCCGTTGCACACTTGTGTCACAGTGATGGTGGGGGCTCTCTCTTGACCAGCCAGCGCCCGCCCCGCGGCCCTGGCGACGTTTAGTTTAACGCCTCCTCATCCACTTGGGTCTCGCAATTTCTGACCCGTTTCTTCGTTTTCGGGCAATCAATCCGAATATGCCCTTTTTCTCCACACCCATAACATGTCGGTCCATAACGGGGCTTCCTGGGTTCAGTCACCAGCTCCCGAACTCGGTATGGTTTGGTGTCCCGTCGCACTGCTTCCACTTCTAAAGCATGAGCCAGAGCACTCTTGAGTGTCTGATGATGTCCCAATCGTACCGCAGCGCGTACCTCATCATCCCTGATTCCATCCACGAAGCTCTGTAGAGATGTCACCTCAATGGTTGATGGCGTCGACACGTAGGCTCGTCGGACCAACCTCTCGATTTCATCTGCCCACTGTTGCAATGTCTCTGTGGGCTTCTGGGTGCGCTCACGTAGTTGTGCCCTGTACGCATGCTCCATGTGCTTGTCTCCATAGCGCGTTTCGAGGGCTTCCAGCAGGGTGTTCAGGGTCCTTTCCTCTTCGGGTATGCGTTCCAAGATAAGCTGAGCGTCTCCTTTCAGCGCTAATGTGAGCGCTGTATTTGCGTGCTCGTCTGTCCAGCCGCAACTTTTGGACAGCGTTGTGAATTGGAATTTGTAGGCTGCCCACGAAGATGTTCCGTCGAAGTGCGGCAAATCTAGCTTGAAGGGCGAGGTCATAGTGGGACCCTGGCTGCTATGTCCAATTCCTCTTAACTTCAGTTTCTGAAATTCGTTGGCCAAGTCATTCACGGTCTGCTCATGTATGTCAAGCCGCCCTTCTACTTCCTTGATACTGATTTCCACCATTTTGATCTTCTCTCCCATGCCGGCAAGCCCGCTCTGCAACTGACGTCCAATTGTCTCTTCCAGTTTGCGGCTAGCTTCTTGTTGGGCCATCTGTACAGCCTGTAGTGCAGCCTGTTGTTCCTGGCGAGCCTCCTCCTGTTTGCGGCTAGCTTCTTCTTGTGCCGCTTGCACAGCCTGTAGTGCGGCCTGTTGTTCCTCACGTACAGCTTGTAGTGCAGCCTGTTGTTCCTGGCGAGCCTCCTCCTGTTTACGGCTAGCTTCCTCCTGTTTGCGGCTAGCTTCCTCCTGTTTACGGCTAGCTTCCTGTAATGCAGTCTGTGCAGCTTGTTGTCCTGCTAGGATAGCGGCTAGCATGGCTTCCAAGCCTCCATCTGTAGTTCGGCTCGCTGGAGCTGCTGCAGGTGGCGCTACCATGGTGGGTGCCATTGGTGTTGCTGCTGGCTCTTCCAATGTGGATGTTCCTCCTCCCGATGCTTCGAGCTCCTTCTGCCGGGTTGCATCCATCTCCGCCTGGCGCCTGGTGCGTGGAGTACGCGTATCTTCTCTTGGAGTGATTGGCATTCCGCTTCTGACACCAATTGTTACGTGCGGGGTGGTATTAAAATGCCAATCCGATGAGATGAACGTTTATTTCCACTTATCACTAGGTTAGCACAATGTTCCACAGTAGTTGTCCAAATCGTCTTGCACAATTATCAAAAGTCCGTTAACACACACTGAGGTCGTTGGTAATCACAATCACTGATTTCACTGTTCACAGTTCACAACACTAGTTCACTGATAACACTTAACGATCACTTGGTCGCTATCCGCGCTTAGATAGTTACACTGTCGCTTCCAGAGAAAGACTGACTGAAGCCGCGGTTTCAACGTCTTATATAGGACGAGAATATTTCTAAAGAACTTTCCAGTATTGACTCGAAACAATAGACAAAAGACGTTCAAAACAAGTAATAAAAATCACAAACAAAAAGGGCGGCTTTCCTTTGAGCATCTGATGTAAACAACTTTACCATACATGCTAATTTGATCTCTAACTACTTATGAATAAGGTTCAATCTTAACTACAAAACTAGGTACATTGACTAGGGTCTGAATTCCCGGAAAGTTACTTTTATGACGGTCGGGTCGGGTGTTTATAGCCCCTAATTAGTCTATTCTTTCCCACGGTATTTTTGTTCGAGAAGCTTGGCGAAACATCGCGACTCGACGACGCGATGTAACAATATTGAGACATTACTGTGATATTTTAAGCAAAAGTCCCTTTGAGTAAGTTACATGCGATGATATTATAACAAACAGACAGATACGTCATGAATCCAACCTTTATCCGAGTTCAACAAAATATCGATTAAAAGCATTATCGGGGACCAAATTCACATGTCGGTAAAATACCATTTGACAAAATAGCAGCTTCTAAATATATATTTTTGTGCTGAGTTAAAGCTGTGGTAAAGCACAAATAATCTATGAAGCTGCATATTGAACTAAGTGTATTACTATGCAGTCTTCAAACTTCTTTAGAAATCAAATATTATGTTTCTTTAGAAATCGTTTTAGTATTGTTTTTTAACCGAGTCCCAAATAGGAGTAGGTTCTATGTTCGTCTGTATGTATCTTATTTTATTTTGTGTATGTTCATCGTTATTTTCGGCAATTTTAAACCGATTAAAAAAATATATTATTATTTATAGATTATTTTTTAGTTTGAAAAGGTATACCCCCGAGGTGGTCCCATGATCTGACAAGTATCTTCAGAGATATTACGAAAATTGATACCTACGCTGTACTTTGTTTCTAATAACCAGAGAAACGTTCCCACCACTGAATGCCACTGTCTCGCATCCTGCCTTGTACCAAGAAACGCAAGTAAACGCCTAAACGACAGGGTTTTTTTTTTCTAATTTCATAAAACTTTTTGTCGTTGTGGTTTATACGACAACATTCTTTAACTTTTTATTCTAAATCATACGTTTATTTAATACTAACTATACTTAGTTCTGCTTAATTAATTTTACTTAATACCTATATTTTACCATTACAACTAAAACTAAATAATATAAGAGCCATTTTCTCGGCCGACTGTGCGCAGTACGGACTGAGCATAGTCTAGAAATGTGGAGCGGCGGTCGTCATCACGTCATCATATTATTATGTCAGCTAGATTATCTGCTGTGACGGTTAGTTTCATCCTGCACTCGCAGTCGTATCTTTGAACTGAAAAACGTTGGCACTCTGTCATTAAATGTTCGACAGTTTGGTCAAAGTCAACCCCGCAAGTATGGAGACTCCATCAACTTAAGCCTGCAAAGGTAGGATCTATTACCGCCATGTCCGGTGACAAGTTGTGCTAATAAATTATTCATACGAAATTTACTTAGTATGATAAGAGGGTCATTCAATAAATACTTAGCCTACAAAAAGTAAACGAAAATTTTGGAAAAGTGGCAATTTATTTTTCAACATAGTCTCCTTTTAGTTCGATACACTTAGCCCAGCGATGCTCCAACTTTTTTAACCCGTCCGAAAAATAGTTTTTGTCAAACTCTGCAAAATAGGCCTCCGTGGCGGCAATGACCTCCTCATTTGATCCATATCTATTCCCGGCGAGAGATTTTTTCAAATTAGGAAACAGAAAGAAGTCACAAGGGGCCAAATCTGGAGAATACGGTGGATGGGGCAGCAATTCGTAGCGTAATTCGACCAATTTGGCCATGGCAACGGCAGACGTGTGAACCGGTGCGTTGTCGTGGTGAAACAGCACTTTTTTCTTAGCCAGATGGGGTCGTTTTTTCTTTAATTCGGCGTCGAATCGGCCCAATAAATCGGCATAGTAAAGCCCTGTAATTGTTTTACCCTCCTCGAGGTAATCGATGTAGATCACACCTTGTGAATCCCAGAAAACGGCGGCCATAACTTTTCCGGCCGATTTTACGGCCGGCCGGCCGGCCGGTTTTCGCCTTCTTTGGAGCACGTTCCCCGGTCTGGATCCATTGTTTTGATTGCTCCTTGGTCTCTGGTGTGTACCAGTGGATCCAGGTTTCATCGACGGTCACAAAACGACGCAAAAACTCCGCTGGATTCCGCTTAAACAGCGCCAAACACGTCTCCGATGTGGTCTCACGGTTGCACTTGTTTTCCGATGTGAGTAAACGCGGCACCCATCGCGCCGACAGCTTTCTCATGCCGAGTTCCTCGTGAAGAATATGATGCACTGTTCCTTCTGAAATGCCTACAGTCTCAGCTAGCTCCCGAACCTTCAATCGGCGATCTGCCAATACGAGATCATGGATTTTTTAATTTTTTCCTCCGTAGCAGCTGTTTTCGGTGCACCTGGACGTGGTTCATCAAAAACCGACGTACGGCCACGTGCAAACTCGTTGAACCAATTCTTGACGGTGGCCATCGATGGAGAAGAGTCATCGTACACAGCATCCAAGCGCTCTGTGATTTCGATGCGCGTTTTCCCTTCCAAAAATAGGAATCGAATCACCGAACGATATTGCTCTTTTTCCATTTTTGTAAAACCGATCGATACGTTCGCTGCCATAAGTTGTCAAAATAAAACAAATGAAAGGATTGGAATGAAAATTTGAAAAAAGAATTAAAAAAGAATGTGCTACACTGTGGTAAAACTCTTTTGAAACTACAGCGCCCTCTGGCGATGAGGCTAGGTACTTATTGAATGCACCTCGTTATATGCTACCTTAATGTCACTAAAATATTTTTTTGTAGTTTAAAAAAAACAACTGTTTCAAAACTGTCTCAGTTCCATTTCTAAAGCCGGCGCCAGACATAGCTCAAACATTTGGGCACTTATTTGAACACACATTTGAGCACATGTGAAGCACGGGTATTTGAGTATTTGTTCAAAGTTTGCTCAAAGTTTGAACAAAGTTTGGCACTTTGCCATTTGGTGTCGGTTTTTCGAGCGCACATCAAAGCGTTCAAAGTTCGAAACTGCAAAAAGTGTTGTTTGCAAAGTATGTGTGGCAGGTACCGCAAATAAGTGCTCAAATATGTGAGAAAGTATGTGACAAAGTCTTTGTCAAACATTTGTTTGTGTCTGGCGCCGGCATAGGGATCCTATTTCTATTTTTTTTTTTCATGTCAAAGTTGACAAACAAGCAAGCGGCCCACCTGATCGAAAGTGGTCACCGCCGCCTATAAACACCTGCAACACAAGTAGTATTGCACGTGCTTTGCCTACCTTTTGCATAGAGGACTCTTTTTACCCCTCTCTTAAATCGCTGTATGTTGTACCGTAGCGGAAAAACCTCTGGTGGGAGATCGTTCCACATTTTGCAAGTCCGCGGAAGAAACGACCGCATAAAACGTACCGTATGCGATGTCCACGTGTCAACCATATGTGGATGAGCTCTCTCGCGGTGTCGAGAAGAACGATGATAAAAGCGAGATGGCGGGATGAGGTTAAAGATTTCATCAGAACATTCCCCGTTATAATATCGGTAGAAGAGGCTAAGTGAGCCAATATCTCGGCGTAACGCTAGTGGCTCTAACTTGTCAGTAAGTACAGGACTGTCAACAAGTCTAACGGCTCTTCGCTGTAGGAAGTCAAATGGATGCAGCTGGTACTTTGGAGCCCCACTCCAGAGATGAGAGCAGCACTCCATATGTGGCCGAATTTGGGCTTTATAGAGTAGAAGCCGTTGGCTTGGCGTGAAGTACCGCTTGGCTTTGTTGAGGACACCAAGCTTTTTAGCAGTTATACTTGCTTTGCATTCCAAATGACTCCGAAACTGGACTTCGCTGGAAATGTCCACACCTAAAATTCCTATACTTCCCGATAAGGTTAGGGGAATGTACTGAAATTGAGGAACAACTAAAAACGGAGTTTTCTTTGCCGTAAACACGCATGTTTGTGTTTTTGTTGGGTTGAACTGTACAAGATTTCGTGTACCCCAATCTGAAACCTGTATCAGCATCGTATTTCTATAGAAGTTCTAGATTTTTAATGACAACAAATAAATGTTAGTTTAATTTTGGATTATGATGCTTTTCTGTTTATATGTGTACCAGTCGTCAGCCTAACTACATTATTTGGTGTAGACGCATAGATTATTATGGGATGTATTATAAAGTTAATAATAAATCGCAATTTTTAGGATTCCGTACCTCAAAAGGAAAAAAGGAACCCTCATAGGATTACTTTGTTGACCTCCTGTCCGTCTGTCAAGACACTATGTCTCAGGAATGCGTAAAGGTATCACTTTGAAATCTATATTAATATGCCTACGGTTTGTTATGGCTGTGAAAAAATCAAACGTGTAAGTCAACGCGATCAATAGATACGAGTATGACCGCTTATGTCACATATTTTGTCACGCCTTTTTCCCGTTGGGGTAGGCAGAGACTACTTCTTTCCACATGCTACGATCCTGAGACACGTATTTCGCTTCTTCCACTTTCATGAGCGCCTTCATACATGTCATATACGTGTATTTGATAACGGAAGACTTGCTTTGGCCACACCTAACAATAACATGGACAAAATGTCGTGATCTGTGTTGCAAACAATACTTACTAACCTAAAGCTCTATTTGACAAAAATATCATCGAGACATGCATTGTTTTGGGTGGGCTTCGTTTGCTGGTTATCTGCAGTGAAATCATTTTTTCACATACATACATAAAGTGACGCCTTTTTCCCGTTGGAGTAGGCAGAGACAACTTCTTTCCACATGCTGCGATCCTGACATACCTCTCTCGATTGTTCCACTTTCATGAACGCCTTCATACATGCTCGGCGGTTATAGGTACTTTTGACTTGTATTTTTTTTTTATTTGGATGTAAATGTTTTGTCAATAGAGCTAAATTAAATTAAACACCATTAATGTATCAAAAAAAATTTATTTTATTCAATAACACTTCTTGCTCTGCCATTACATTCCAAAAGTAGGCACAATTTATTTTTTAACGTTATCTGGGACATCAAACTCGCTGACTTGAGCGTCTACAAGCTGCTTGCTCCTCAGCTTGACCATAGCATGACCAGGGACATTGGGATCTTCCATTTCAAACTCGATCAGTCCTGAAAAAAAATTTATCGTTAACCAAAGTTCTCGACATAGCTCAAAGGATTAGCAAGCTGAAAAAAGCGTATTTGACGAGTTCTAGAGTGGAGATCATGGCTCGGTAAACTTAGTGTAGGACGCTCTTCAGCTAGGTGGAGCGATGATATACGCAAGCTGGCTGGCAAATAAACGAATAACTGAAGATCGAGCTCAGTGGCGTGGGAGGGGCCTATGTTCAGCAGTGGACGGAAATTGGCTAATGAGGATGATGACGATCGTTAAATAACTTAAGAACCAACTTCAGATGCTAGCCACGCTCGTCATTTTTAGTAGCGAGGTGTTTTAGGAAGATATTCATTAGTTGAGCGTCCAAGGAAATTAACCTCGGACTTTTGTTACACTAAATAAATTAATGTATATGGCTAAGGCGGGATTTAGATTTTCAACTATTAATTGTATTGTACATTGTTACACAGAATCCAAAATTCGTACCGACGGGATTCGAAACATGCTGTGACCAATTAAGGCTCGGTGCGATCCTATCAATACGACTAAATTAATGGATTGCATTTTTAACCAATTATACATTGGTGGTGCCAGCTATGATAACTATTTCGAAGTTAATCATTCCGAACAAATCATTCATCAATCAATCAGTGTAACACAAAAATAAAAGTGAACACTTCAAGAAACATTACATAAATTGTATTGTTTACCAAAATATGTACTTTTGTGCTTTAGATTTTTAGGGTTCCGTAGTCCTGACAAGGAACCCTAAATTATAGTTTCGTCATGTCCGTCTGTTTGTCTGTCCGAGGTTTTGCTAAGAGACCGTTAATACTAGAAAGATGTAATTTCGTAGGGATATGTATATAAATTAAGTCAACAATGTGGTAAAATAAAATTTTGTAAAATTTTTCTTTCGGTTTTCTACTTGTACCTACCTCATTATTGTATTCCTTGCTTACGATATTAACATAAAAAAATATTATTCAGTATGTCTAAACGAAGGGCTACATTGCGTAGCATACGTTTATACATACTTATACGTTTTTACATACTCATTTTCAATTGAACGTTGAACATTATTTTCTACCGACTTTCCAAACAGAAGGAGGTTCTTAATTCGTCTTTGTGTGTATGTTACGCGATTACTCCGTCAATTGTGAACCGATTTGAATGTTTTTTTTTTTAATCGGTAGAGTTTGTTGCCGAGGTGGTACCATTGTAATTTCGTCGAGATCTGATGAGGGTCTCCAGAGATATGACGATAAACGTCGCGCGGCACGGAAGTCGGTTGTTTTAGTTTTAACTATCTTAATTTAACTATCACATAAACTATCTTAATTAAAGTATAACTGTAGTACTTTTATCCTACCTCGACATTAAACATGAATGTAGCACTTTGAATATACTCATTACATTGTTCTACCTTAAAGTATTCTGCTACCAATTAAAGGCTTCAATAAGTTAAGTATCTTATAACATTCAACCCTATAGGAGAGGCCGCGAGTTGACCGAGTTATTCAGACTCTCGCTGTGCGGACTTACGGTGCATTTTACTGTGCGCAACACGCGGTTCATAGTTACTTTTAGTTGATACTGTGACGCAAATTCAAGGTCGCACTCGAGGCGTGAAGCGCATTTTGAACGTTACCGACGTTGTAACTAGGTTTAATCTCGCCTTTTTGCTCTCAGGGAGTGCAATTTCTGTATTTGTACTATTCATTATTCTGTGGTATAAATCCTTTAAAGTGACAAAGACGAAGTACCTAGTTGCTTGTTTATAACGGGTAAAGACTTGCATTGAATAACAGGCTACTACGGAACCCTACACTGCGCGTGGCCCGACACGCACTTGGCCGGTATTTATTTAATAACAAACATAGTGTTAATAATAATGTTATAAGATCGTTTCGAAACTAAAAGAACCGACTTCAAGTGCCGCGCTATTAATTTTCAGTACCAAGTTTGATGTGTTTATTTTCATATCTCTGGAGATAGTTATCAGACCTCAAAGAAATGAATTACCATGGTACCACATTTGGGATATTTACTTTCCAACAAAAAAATAATATTCTTAATCGGTTCTTAAACGACGACGAATTATCCGCGAATATAACGAAATATATATAAATATACGGTCGAATTGAGAAACGTCCTCCTTTTTTTAAGTCGGTTAAAAAAGGATAATAGCATTTCAATTCCGTTTAACTCATATCTAAATAAATTTAATTTTGTATAACTGACTTAAGTCTAATCCATATAGTGCAACCATCTCGATACGTCTTCCAAGGTTCGCTGCGTTAAAGAAACATAATTTTGTTTACTTAACATGACCTTAAAAGCTTTGTGCCTGATGTTTGTAAATAGTAGAAGAACAACTTTAAGGCTGTATCGCTGCATCATAGAGAGATATATATCATACTAGCTGACCCGGCAAACGTTGTTTTGCCATATAAATAATTTCCTAGTAATAATTACTAAAATGGTTATTAAAAAATAAGGGTTGATCGTAGAAGGGTGAAAATTGAGGATTGTATGTATTTTTGTATGTTGTATCATAAAAAAATAGAAATTAAAAATTTTGTCTAAAAAATTAAATAAAAAATTTAGGGGTGGACTACCCCTAACATTTAGGGGGATGAAAAACAGATGTTGGCCGATTCTCATAGATACCGGATAAGCCCAAAAAATTTCATCAAAATCGGTCAAGCCGTTTCGGAGGAGTATGGCAACGAAAACAACTGTGACACGAGAATTTTATATATTAGATAATATACATATATACATATAAATATTATACATATAAAAAACTTAGATCACAAATCAAAATTTATCTATTGCATAGAATGTAGGTGGTTAATGATAGTTATTAAATAATAATAACAGTACGCTACGATATTAGTGCGTTATGATGTTATAACCAATACGCACGTATATCGTACGACGTTTTTTAACACATTTGCGAGGAAACAGAAAAAAAAACATTTTATATTTTGTTCATTTCTAATTATTGAAACAGTTAGTGAAATTACAATTATTAAAATGATACGTAGTTGTAGTTGGTTTTTTAATAATGTTTTCATACGTATATGGCTCTTCTTCATTATTGAAAGTTGTCATATTTAAATTTTCACAATACAAGTACAAAGAAAAAAAAATTGAGAAAAATGGCGCGAGGATTATTTTCTGCCGTAGCTGCGTGAAAATGTTGGCAAAGACGTTAGAGCATGCAGCCAAGTTTTTAAATTACCGAATAAACTGATTTTTTTATTTTAAATAAACTGAATCTGTGAATGCCCACTGTTGCTTTTCCGCCATTTTAACAGCGCGCTAGCGCTGCCTACTGACTGGCGCCGCGCGGCGATTAGTTCGAAATTTGAATAGCAACAGCGCGCGAAATGGCAAATAATACTATTATGGAATTTGTATGGACTATAACTTAACTATTTGCTTTGGTAACACACGCGTTTTTTATGACCCGCTTTACATATTTAAAACCGGTGGAATTACATCAGCTTTACGAGCAACAGTGTTAAAAAAGATCTTTACAATCCACTCTAGTTTAGATTTGCAACAATTATGCTATTGCTCAGCTAATTAATCATCGTATTAGCTATAGTCTGGCCATAACTGCTGTACACTCTCTGAGGTATGCGCGCGGCGAGACGGGGGGGACGCGCTCCGTCAGTCTAAGGCTTTTCCCTGGCTCCCACCTCGCCGCGCATACCTCAGAGAGTGTACAGCAGTTATGGCCAGACTATAGTGGAAATTGAATTTAAATATAATACACTAAATATTCGGACAATCAGTTCCATATGGAATATGATTTGTACTGCGATGCGTTTGCGTTTTATTTGTTTATTTGTTTAATTATTTTACAATTTTTTGATAAAAAATGTCTGCAGTACTGAAACATGCATTGGGGGTGCACGTAATAGTACGGTTAGTAACCCTGCATTAATCAGGGAAATTAAACTTTTTAGTATTCCGTAGCCGAAAGGCAAAAAACGGAACCCTTATAGGTTCGCAATGTCTGTCTGTCCGTCCATATGTCACAGCCACTTTATTCCGAACTTTTAAGACTATTCAGTAGAAACTTGGTAGGTAGGTGTATTCTGTTAACCACTTTACAATGTTTATACTTATAAACATTTAAAAAAATAAAATATTAAGACATAGAAATGAAACTAAAAAAAATGTTTTCTCAAACCTGTACGTGCGGGTGGGTGTCTAGATAGATAGGTCTTTCAAAATGACCTATGAGGTTCCTAAAACCATTTTTTTATCAAAGTCATAGTTTCAAAAAGATAGAAAGGGACAGGATCAGGACAACGTCTGCCGTATATATATATATTTAAAGTGAAAACTTCTGTAGCGGCGGTATGCACTTTTCTAGGGATGGGTAAATATACTTTAAATTAATTTCTTTATAATTTTAATGAGGCTCACAGTGTTATTTTTACGATCCGCGGGAGGGGGCACTGGTGACCTGTACTACAGGTTTTTTCAAACCTATTTCAGGCACCAGTCTCTCACAACGATAGAGTACATATGTATAACTAGCCTTAGATATTGTATAGACATTAAGAACCCATTGTGTGAGAGAAATAAATTATTTTACTATTATTATTCACGTTATTTTTTTTTCTTAGTTTTAGGTTTTTTTACAATAAATATATCCAAACAACAATAGAAAAAAATCGTTACGAATAAACAATATAATAAAAAAACCTAAACCTAGAGTGCCGCCAGCAGCGGGGCAGGGCCCAAGCTACCGGTGGTTAGGGCTGCAGAGAGAGGAACCTCCTGACGATGCGTGCCGTGTCAAGAAGTACCGCCTTCTGTATCTGGCCCTTGATACAGCCGTCTAGCGAGAGTCTCTTGAGATGTTGGTCGAGACTCTTCGCTATTAGGCCGTTCGCAGAAATGACTATTGGGACAATGCTAGTCGAATTAACATCCCACATGGCGGTAACCTCGAAAGACAAGTCAAGTTACTTGCTGATCTTGTCTTTTTCAGCCTTCACATGGTTCTCGTCATGCAGGATGGTGATGTCAACACTGCCCGCCGCTGGGACCGGTCGACTATCACGATATCAAGTTTATTGGCGACAATAGTCCTGTCCGTGATAACCGATCGGTCCCAATAGAGCAAAGCATGACCATTTTCAAAAACTGGCGCAGGTGCGTACTTATAGTACGGCACCCCAGACTCGACAAAGCCGTATTGAAGAGCAAGTTGCTGGTGGATGATCCTGGCTACGAGGTTATGTCTGTGCAAATACTCGGAGTTAGCAAGATGAGAACAACCGGAAATGATATGTCTGAGTGACTATCCGTGACGGCGGCATGCCCGACATATGTCGACCGTACCATCCTTCATAATATATTTCCGGTAGTTGTTCATCTAGATTGTCTTCGTCCGCAATTACACAAACAAAACCTTCGGTTTCTCCAAAGAGGTCCCCGAATCGTAGCCAGTTCTCCGACGCGAGCAGGTCCACATCAGGTCCCGTTAAGACTCGATAGAACCGGCCATGCAGCTCCTTGCTCTTCCATACGTGCTTGCGGTCCTCGGTGCTCAGCACCTGAGGCTTGCGCCAGTTCTTTTTGCCTAACGATAGAAGGGTGAAAGTCTTATCAACTGACACCAAATCGCAATGCATCCCACACTCGTTGTTTAGGAAATATTCCCGGAGACTGCATACCTCACGGTTGTGGAGTGTCTTGGCATTTAAAAAGCCTCGACCACCCCATCACCCCATTCTATTATTATCGCACGTTTCTCGGGTCGTACACGCCCGGTCTTTTGGAGGGCATTGATGGAGCCGAAGCCAACATCAAGAGGCCCTTTACATTGTTCACTTATTACTATTACCTGTAGATGGATGGATATGGGAAACTATTATAAAAATATGGTACATTATATTATGAGACTATTGAGTGAGCTGATTAATGTCGAAGTGCTGGTCTATGGGATGAGGTTACGGCACCCGCCAATTATGCCTCATTACAAAATATTAAGACGGGTGGTGACTTGCCATCCACTGAATGGGCCCCCATAAAGGCGGACCGTTATATTGGCGCCGAGGGGCAACATTGGCGCGGGTAGCTTAGGGTGTTGAGAGGTGTGCTGCACTTTCACTAAACGCTACTAGCGGCTTTATGCCTTTAACACTTCCACCCTGGAGCTTCGTTCTTAGCTCTTGCGATTCCCACCACCGGCCGGCCGGTCAAGGCAAGCCGGGGGTCAGAGGGTCTCATTTAGCCCTCAGGGGATAGGGGTACGCGGTGTTGCCACTCACCGTCGGCTCGCCACAAAGCCGCCCCTGCGGGTCTATTATTATTATGCTCGTATTTATTCTTTTTTCTTAAGTCTAGGTTTTTTTACAATATAGATACCAAAACAACAATACAAAAATCATTATAAAATAAACAATACTATAAAAAAACCTAAACCTAGGGTGCCGCCGGTAGCGGGGCAGGGCCCAAGCTACCGGGGGTTAGGGCTGCAGAGAGAGAAACCTCCTGACGATGCGTGCCGTGTCAAGAAGCACTGCCTTCTGTATCTGGCCCTTGATCCAGCCGTCTAGCGAGAGCCTCTTGAGATGTTGGTCGAGACTCTTCGCTATTAGGGCGTTCGCAGAGACGACTATCGGTACAATGATAGTCGAGTCAACATCCCACATGGCGGTAACCTCGTGGGCCAAGTCAAGGTACTTGCTAAGCTTGTCCTTCTCGGCCTTTACGAGGTTCTCGTCATGCGGGATGGTGATGTCGACTAACACTGCCCGTCGCTGGGACCGGTCGACTATCACGATATCAGGCTTATTGGCGACAATAGTCCTGTCCATGATAACTAACATTTTCAAGAACTGGTGCAGGTGCGTACTTATAGTACGGCACCTCAGACTCGACAAGGCCATATTGAAGAGCAAGTTGCTGATGGATGATCCTGGCTACGAGGTTATGTCTGTGCAAGTACTCGCCGTTAGCAAGATGAGAACAACCGGAAATAATATGCCTGAGTGACTCTCCGGGACGGCGGCATGCCCGACAAATGTCGACCGTACCGTCCTTCATGATATATTTCCGGTAGTTGTTCGTCTTGATAACTTCGTCCGCAATTGCACAAACAAAACCTTCGGTTTCCCCAAAGAGGTCTCCGAATCGTAGCCAGTTCACCGACGCGAGCAGGTCCACATCGGATCCTGTTAAGACTCGATAGAACCTCCCGTGCAGCTCCTTGCTCTTCCAGACGTCCTTGCGATCTTCGGTGCTCAGCACTTGAGGTTTGCGCCAGTTCTCTTTGCCTAAGGAGAGAGGTGTTAAGGTCCTGTCAACCGCCACCACATCGCGATGCATCCCACACTCGTTGTTTAGGAAATATTCCCGGAGACGGTATACCTCACGGTTATGGAGAGTCTTGGCATTTAAAAAGCCTCGACCGCCCCATTTCCGTGGAATATACAGTCTCATAACAGACGAGCGTGGGTGATTATTATTATTATTATGTTAAACTCGCGTCAGGGCCACGTGTCCTAATTGTAAGACGAAAATTCGTTAGACGGAACGCAGGGCGCTTGCGCTAAGTGTCATTCCAACGGAGCGCAGGGTGCTTGAGCGAGGTGTTATTCCAAAATATTCAAATATGACGTGTTCAAGTTTTCACTTCTACCGGCACTTTTTTACTTTCTTCCTTTTGTTTTATTTTATTGTGTGATCTGTCAGATAATTATGTAAAACTTTATTAAGAACTAGTCTTAAATTACTCGGCATAACAGAAGATGTAACATGATACGTAAAATGTTGGCTCTTTACAATTTTATTAAACGACTTCAAAAAAAGGAGGAGGTTTCTCAATTCGACCGTATATATATATATATATATATATATATTTTTTTATGTTTGTTCGCGGATAACTTCGTCGTTTATGAACCGATTTCGATTATTCTTTTTTTGTTCGAAAGGAGATATCCCAAGTGTGGTACCATGGTAATTTTATCGAGGTATGATAAGTATCTTCAGAGATATTGAGATAAACATCTCAAAATTGGTACTGAAAATGAATAGCGCTGCATTGAAGTCGGTTGTTTTTTAGTTTTTAAACGATATTATTACTTAAAGCACGGTAATATTATAATACAGTATTGTGACTCGGCGTGTCCTTGAGATCAAAAGCTAAAGCCGCGCGGTAGCTGGCGGTACCACGCAGTACCTACGCGCGCGATAGGGCTGCCCGCCTACAGTATTTTCATTGCATCTACCTACTTGACGATCTTTCTAGTTCTTTGTGATTGTAAATATTTTATATTTTATTTAATAAAATGAAATCCGTTGTGAAAATATGATAGTACATATTTATATATTTCCATATCTTATACGAAAAGTAAATTACAATGTATATCTTATTACGTAGGTACCTGCCGTTTATTACTTTCTTAATAACTCCATTATGCTATTTCGTCGAATTCAATAATATAATACATAAGTAAGTAGTCGATAGGCTTGCCTAGGAAACTACCTAAATACTAGTCCATTTTTAACACGAGCGAAGACTATAGGTCACTCGTGTATCACTTTTTGCACTCTATTCATTTATTTATTTATTAATTTAGGTATTTTATCCTGTAGAGTAAAGCGAAATATACACATTAAAAAAATTACGTACCTACTAGTAGGTATATAATTTATACTCTTACCGTTCGGAGCTTTCAGGTAATTTAAAAATGTTTATCTCTGGGTATCAACATATAGTCTATAAAATCCTTTGTGCCATATTAAGTATAATATTTACATATATTCTCAATCAATCAAATATTCACAATACGCATGCTTACTGTTTAAACCGTAATTATAGATAGATAGATAGATAGATGAACTCTTTATTGCGACACCAAAGATACAGACACATATAACTTTTACAGCTTAAATTTAACGTGTAGCAATGGGCGGTCTTATCGCTAACAGCGATCTCTTCCAGACAAACCTTTGTATGGATAGGAACGAAATATTAGCCTAATGCAGGGTGCGCCTAATTTAAATTAAAATGAAAAGAATAACAATAACATATTATACCTAAACTAACATAATCATACCTACTTACCTACAACAATAAACACAGATTACTTACATAAATTCCTAAACACGCATTCTATAAATTTTAAACAGATTGACAGAACAGACAGAAGCAGCTTAACACTATTTATAATGAAAGATAAGCTTTTAAACGGCTCTTGAAAATATGAAGGGATTGTGAAGATTTCACAGGTTCGGGAAGAGAGTTCCAGAGCCTAACAGCCTGGACAGTAAAAGCCTTATCATAAAAACTGGAACCATGTGCGGGAAAGTTCAGGGTTAAGTTTTCTGATGACCTTAGAGAAAGAGAGTTAGAATTGTGGAGGAAGTTAAAGCGTCCTTTAAGATATCGCGGAGTAGAAGGATTGAATAGAATGTTATAGAGAAGAGAAAGAATATGAGTATTCCGGCGAAGGCGAATAGGAAGCCACTTGAGCTTTGTGCGAAACTGAGATACGTGATCATATTTACGCAAACCAAATATGAATCTAATACATAAATTTTGTAGACGCTCAAGTTTATCTAGCTGATCTTCCCTAAGATCTAGATAGCAGACGTCAGAATAGTCAAGAATAGGAAGTAGGAGAGATTGAGCGAGTGCAATTTTAGTGGTTGTAGGAAGAAAGTTGCGTAGTCTTTTTAGTGACGCCACAGCTGCATAGAGCTTGCGACTGGTGTTTTGTATTTGTAAATCCCATGTCAAGCATTGATCTATTATGAGACCAAGATTTTTCACAGACTTGCTAAAAGGAATATCTATTCCACCGAAACTAACTTTTGGAAGCATTTGCCAATCAACTTTGACAATAAGTCTAGAACTTCCGGTAACCATGACCTGCGTTTTTGTTGGATTGACTTTGAGTCCAAAAGCTTTCGTCCAGTCTAATATGCGCTGTAAGTCTGTGTTAATGGAGGCAATAGCATTGGGTAGATTATCAAGAGGGGCTTGACAATATATCTGAAGGTCGTCTGCATACAGGTGGTAGGAAGAAGAAAGATTTTGAGTGATAGAGTTTATAAAAACAGCAAAGAGAAGAGGAGAAAGCACGCCGCCTTGAGGAACGCCAGCTGACGTGTCACACCACAATGAATATGTTTCATCAAGGCGAACACGCTGCCGGCGCCCGTACAGATAACTGTGAAACCAGTCGACCACCATTGGAGATATGTTAATAGAACGTAGTATTGCTAGTAGGATATCAAAGTCGACAGTGTTGAAAGCATTGCTAAAGTCCAACAGTGCTAGTACCGTAAGGTGCCGGTTTTCCATACCCAGGCGGATATCATCTGTAATTTTAACTAACGTGCTAACTGTGCTATGGCCTGGGCGGAAACCGGATTGAAAAGGATTAAGGAGATTGTTAAAGGAAAGGAATTTACTAATTTGATTATGGACAAGACGCTCAAGGACCTTGGATAAGAAAGGAAGAATGGATATAGGACGGTATTCGGAGAGTAATTTAGGGTTCGCTTTTTTGGGTAAAGGAATGATCTCGGCATCTTTCCAGATAGAGGGAAACACACCATTGTTAAAGGAGTTATTGAAAATAAAACATAGTACAGGAAGAATGGTATCAAGGATTGGTACTAGCATGTTGCGACTTAAGCAATCACCACCTACAGCATTAGAAGTAATGGACAGTACGCTCTTCTTAACATCACAAGTGGATAGTCGATCAAAAACAAAAGAAGGATAGTCGGGAATTGGTAAATTTGATAAATGATCTAAAGTTTTGATTTTATCCGAGTCAGAAATATCAGATGAACAAGAAAAATGAAGATTAAGTGAATCTATGTCTAAACTAAGAGGGACAGAATTTTGACGAGGCTTACCAATTCCAAGGGATCTGAGGAACTTCCAAACTTTAGAAGAATCCTCATTATTAACTGATTCGTGAACATGACGGCGAAAAGCATCCCTACACACTGTATTGCAGCGATTACGTGATTTCAGATATTTTGACTTATTTAATTCGGTTGGACGGCATTTATATTTATGTTTAGCGGTTACTTTTTTATGCATTAACTGTCGTATTTCATCAGTTATCCAGGGTGCAGGCAAGTGCTTTAATTTAATGGTACGTAATGGAGCATGTTTATCATAAAGCTGCAAAATAATTGAGTTGAACAAAGACATTTGATCATCTACAGTTTCAGCTTCTAGTACAGGAGACCAGTCAATTGCTAAAGCATCAGCATGAAAAGCATCCTTATCCATTCCACTAAAATTGCGCTGAAGGATTGTCTTTGGCTTGTTTTTGGGAGGACGGATTTTATAAGAGAGGAAGATCAGATCATGATAAGAGAAAGCATCAGCTGGGCACTGACCGTGCTTAGCAACGTGAGAGGGAGAAGAAACAATTAATAAGTCAAGAAGAGATGGAGTACAGTTAGGTAGGTGATGAGTGGCGTTTAAGGGAAGCATATGCATATTACAAGATTTAACGACAGACTGCAAAGAGAAGGAACGTTGATCATTTTTGAGAAGGCAAGTGTTAAAATCACCCATCATAATGGAGTGATTATACAGAGGAAGAATATTTTCTAAAAGAATTTCGAGAGAATTAAAGTAATTTATGTGTAAAGAAGGGCTATAATAGACTCCGAGCAGGATCTTTGTATGCGATAGCTGCACTTCAATTAGGAGATGTTCGCCAGCGTTAGAGGCGGGCGGTTGAGGTGAGGTACTAATTACAGAGTAAGGAATGTGAGCACGGAGGTAAATAGCGACCCCACCACCGCCGCGTCCGATACGATCGTTACGGATGAGATTAAATCCAGGAAGGGAGTAGGAAACGGTAGACATACAAGGTTTTAGCCATGACTCGGAGACTAATATAGCATGAAGATTTGTATTGGAAAAGGACGCCTGCATATCAGAGTAATGGGCCGGAATACTTTGAGAATTTATACGACTGTACCTTCACACGGTTCGTTCGTCACTGCGGCGCAACCACATTTATCGTGAGCTGTGTACCGAGTGTGTACCGAACTCGAGGCGCGTAGGCATGACGCGCGTTCCGACCGTTAGTATGGAGTCAGAATACTGTTTATTACGAGTATATCACCGTGCTTAAAGAATGCATTCATTTATTTCATTTTGGTATATTGTATAGTTTAGATTAGACCCTGCTCATACTGGCGGATGACAAGGCAGGTCATTTTGAATTTGTCAATATAAATTAGAACATGTCCAATGCTATATAATATATTAAAAAGATATATATACATAGAATCCAAAGGCCAGCGCTTTCCGGGGCGGACGGCACGCATTGAGAAGGATTTGACACCAAGCCAAGCGTACTTTGAAATCTATATCTTGTTGCTATTACATACGTACACATTCAAATTGTCAACTTTGAAATGCCCAATCCACCGAAGTGCGCCAACCTAAATAGGCAGATTTCATTTATTATGAGATACCAAAAAGAAAATGACGAGAGATCAGACTAAAAATATTAAAATATTTTTGAAACAATCGAATCATCTTACGAAGGGACAGCGAGTCCCCACAGATATTATAAATGAAACGGCAATGCTCTCAATTATTTTGCAGATTACAAATTATTCAAGATTTCAAGCCATTCTTAGTGAAAGCAAAGAGCCCTTTTACATAGAGAAACAGTTTGCCGTAATCGTTTGTCAAATTTCACAATTACTTATAAACCAAATATTGTCTGTAGGACATTGAATTATTAGAGCTTTTGACAATTATTTGAGTTTTGACTAAGAGATTGGTAAATTATCCTTTTGCACTTCTATTTTATATTTTTAGCCCGCAGTTAAACTATTTGTTTACCAACTTCCAAAAGAAGCGGCGGTTTCCCATTCGTCTTTAAATTGCCGTGTTAGTGTGTATGTAAAGTATGTTTGTTCGGGTAAAATCTTGGAAGCTAAATTAAAATCACGTCCTGATGTTTGATTGGACTGAAATTGGGTATAAGTACCTACGTTGTCTTCGGTGACAATGCAATAATATGTTACCACCAAGCTGACCAAACCCTAGCCTGTTTAAAGAAAAATATCAGCTCTAAAAAGAAAAATATTCCGTCACTTATGAATTCTCTCAGGGCTTAAATCCAATGAATCTATTATAGGTATTCTTAAGCTCTCCATTACTGAGATCTCATCTATTCTATATAATTCCTTGTTACACCTCGCCATTGTGAAGACAAGAAAGGTGGGGAGACCTTGTCAGTCATAACATTGTTATCAGTTGCTCTTAGCGGTGCCTTACCATGTAACATTACGTAGCTTTATAATGGCGACAAAAGTCTACCGTTGCTGGCTTATTTTTTGGTTCACGCGCACTATATCGATAAGGATCACACCACGACCTAGTTCAGAGAAGGGGTTGTTTATAGGCTTCTATTTAACTTGCTATTATACAGTGCTTGTATATATTACACCTGTAAATATAAAATCCAAAGTCCTGACTAACTGACTGATATGTCAATTAACAGCCCAAACCGCTGGTCCTAGACACAAGGAAATTTGGAGGGTGTGGTCTTTGTGAAATGAAGGCATCCACTAAGAAAGTGTTGTTTGAAATTCGATCCAATAAGAGGGTGAAATGGAGGATAGAAGAGCTTTCTTTCTTCTTTTTATTCTATGACTTTAATTAAAATTATGAGACACTTGTATTACAGTTTTTCCAAAATCATCCCCCACGCGTTTGTTTGACTAACTGAATGATCTGAGTCTGATATATCAAATCACTGCTCGTGAAAAGTGAAAGTATGTATCGCGAAAGGGTTTTTTTTTATTCCACCCCTAAGAGGGTACAATGAGAGGTTGAATGTCTGTTTGTTTTTTTTTTCTGGGTCGTTTGATTAATATATCAACGTTCAACCTAAGTCGCTGGTCCTAGAGACATGAAATTTGGAGGTGTGTTCTTCGTGGAGTGTATGTTTCCATTATGATAAAGTTTTTTTGAAATCCAACCCCTAAGAGGGTGAAATGTACGCGTGCGCGTACCCTTTTGATACATACATACATACAATCACGCCTTTTTCCCGTTGGGGTAGCCAGAGACTACTTCTTTCCACATGCTACGATCCTGACATACCTCCTTCGCTTCTTCCACTTTCATGAGCGTCTTCATACATGCTCGCCGGTTATAGGTACTTTTGACTTGGCTTTTTTTTTAAATTTAACAGACCTTAATTTAAATAACCCTTTTGATACACCTTATTATTTTATTTCGACACCGCAGAAATTTCAATACGTTACTTTTTTGGTACAGCCCCCATAGCTGAAAACCATAGATCCATACTAACGGTAGGCAAGATGCATTATTTATACTTTTACTTTCATTTTAAAGAATGGCATATACTTAAACTAGAACTAAAAAAATAAAATACACACATATAAAACGTAGTTTTAAGTCACAGTCTCACACAAAATCATGATTTTTACACATACTTAAAATCACGCTTTTTTTCCGTTAGGAAAGGCAGATCCTACTTTGTTCTATATGCTACGATCCAGACACACGTTTTTCGCTTCTTCCACTTTCATGAGCGCCTTCATACACATACTTTTACAGATAACTTAAATAACTCAGATCACACAAATGTTTAATGACAGAGAGCTTTACAGTGACAAAATTCTTGGTATACGTGAACGAAGTCGCGGGTATCAGCTAGATTAATATAAGTTTCAACTTGATATCTCTACGAATTCTTGAGTTTCTGAGGAAAGGGGTCTTGACAGACAGACAGACAGACAGACAGACGGACGGACAGACAGACGGGCAACAAATGCATAAGTGTTATTTTTTGCTTTTTGAGGTACGAAACCCTAAAAACGAAAACGTGTGCACTTTAATAACGTCACTCGATACTTATCCGAAGTCAAATACTCCTTTGGAGTCTGCAAGGGATTCCTTACATCGCCGCAATTTGCCAAAGTAGCGTATTAATAACAAGCCGTCAAATAAAGCAAAACATACAAAAACCAGAAATGCCATTTGGTGGAAATAATGTTTAGCATATCAGCTTGAAGTCTTTTCAGTGCATCGAAATATGTAATACATATTACCTAAAACCAACCTAAGTTCAAAAAACATAAAAGCAAATACCATTTTGATCTACTATTTGGTTACAGTTAAATATTATGGTCGTTCTAGTGAGCGTTACGTATAGTATAGTGCAAAGGTAAGATCGAACATGCATCCCACCTTTAGATGTTACTTTAGTTTATATTGAGCATGAGCACCCACGCTCTTGTCTGAGGTAAAGAAGACTGATGCCAAGATTAATAGATGTCTAGGTGACCGGATTTAGAATTAAATCATGTAATTATGTTTGGAAAAGGATGAAGTTTGGACAGTTTCAGTAGCAAGTTTGAGACGTCTATCGTCACATTTCTGGAGGTACTTATCAAATCTCGATAAAATTACAATGGGACCACCTTGGAAATGTACAGTACTGATTAGAAAAATTATTATTCGGATCGGATCACAATTGACGGGGTAATCGCGTAACATACAGACAAATAAACTGGCCAAGTGCAAGTCGGACTCGCACTAGTAGGGTTCCGTACCACACTACAGTATTTTATAAGATCGAGCAAAAAATACCACTATCATTTTTCGCCAGCAAAAAATAATAATGAATAAACATTTTATTTCTTATAACGCCATCTAACGTCTAACAAAGGAGTTAGGGATCGACATTTCAATATAACGCCATCTATGGGACGTTTATCTAACTAAGCGCTCATAGATGGCGTGAAATGCCGAAAAAAACACGTTTCTTGTATGGGGCCCTCTATTATTTTTAACTTTATTCTGTTTTTAGTATTTGTTGTTGTAGCGGCAACAGAAATACATCATCTGTGAAAATTTCAACTGTCTTACTATCACGGTTCATGAGATACAGCCTGGTGACAGACGGACAGATAGACAGACATGCAGACAGACAGACAGACAGACGGACAGCGGAGTCTTAGTAATAGGGTCCCGTTTTACCCTTTGGGTACGGAACCCTAAAAATTACCTACACTCGAATTGAGAACCTCCTTATTTTCAGAAGTCAGTTGAAAATACAATTTGGTCAAACATTCATACGAAGAAAGATTTCGATTGATGTTGAGTGTAGATATGTAGTTGTAAAATTTACCTTTGGCCAAAGCAATCTAATTGGCGTATGCGCTATTTGTACTTTTAGCAGTGGCGTCAATTCCATTCTAGCTATTTTCTGATATTAGGTAGGTATGTATAAATTTCACGATATTGCGACCACATACGAGTATGAATACTGCATCCATTCATTTAATAATATGCCTATGACAATATACACAATAAAGTCAAGTCAAAGTCAAAGCATTTATTCAGTATATGGGCAAATTAAAAATTTGCACTTACACACGTCAAATAACATTAAACAGATCATATTCAATAAAACATATTATAGATATAACAGAAACATAACTTATTGCTTTGAATTTACAAAAAAAAAACAAAGGTATTGAGCCATTCAGCTTTCATCTAGACGTCGAACGTCACACTTAAAACACATGTTTAATTCCCCTGATTAATGTAGGGTTGCCAACCGTACTATTACGTGCACCCGCAACCCAGTGCATGTTTCAGTACTTCAGACAATTTTTATCCAAAAAATTGTGAAATAATGAAATATAACAAATAAAACTATTTAAACAATATTCCCGCCAAATATTATTTCTTGCTATTGGTTTATTGTACATGTTTGACGGCGAACTTTATTAAATTGGGATGACGTACAAGGCCGCGTTTTCCATCGAACCATTTAACAAAACCGACAGCAGTGACGTCATCGAAGCTCACCCGTTTTCTCGCCGACTGCTTTAACCTTTATAACCGACTTCACGAAAAAGGAGACGTTTCTTAATTCATCTGTTTTTTTCTTTATGTTTGTTACCTCAGAACTCCGTCAATTTGGATTGGACCGATTGGAATAAATATCTTTTTGTTTGAGACAGTATGCTTCCCGTTTCGTCCCATTGTAATTTTATCGAGATCTGATAAGTATCTCTCTAGAGATATGGAGATAAATACCTCCATCTTAGTACTGAAAATGACTAGCGCGGCGGTACGTGAAGTCAGTTTTTTTTCGTTTTTTAACGAGATTAAATAACTTACTTATAAACAGCATTTTTTCCGATTACATAATTACACCAATAATATAATATATATTATTACATTCTAAAATCCAACGAACGTTTCTATTGAAAAAACTTGTGAAAGGCATTAAGGCACAACTAATAAATATATCTTCTTGCCGTTTTCGGCTATAACGACCGTTATATTCCGACCGTTATATAAGTCACAAGGTTTTGATCATGTACCTTTATATGGCTGATGTATCTACCCTATTTTTGCCTTGAAAATGCGTAGGCATATATTACAAGTTCTTCTGAGAGCCAGTTCCTATTCTAGGCCTAGCGTGCTTACCATCTTCGACCGCATCATCACTTACCATCAGGTGAGACAGTTGTCAAATGCTAGCCTATAAGACATAAAAAAGGTGAGGGTACCATAAACTAATAAATTATATAATTAAGATAGTGAAAAAGCTAAAACAACCGACTTCCTTGCCGCGCGAGTCAGTTTCAGTAGAAAGTTTGAGATATTTATCGTCATATCTCTGAAGATACTTATCAAATCTCAATAAAATTCAAATGGGATCACGTTGAATATGAATCCTATCAGTAACAAAAAGAATAATTGAAATCGGTTCTCAATTGACGGAACAATCAAGTAACATATATACAAAAAAAACTTATACACGAATTGAGAACCTCCTCCTTTTTTGGAAGTCGGTTGAAAATGGTAGGTATTGTATAAAAATCCGAGTATGTAAGAACTTAAAATGTTCTTAATAATAATTAATAATAAAAATATTTATTTTCTCGTCACAAAGGTACAGTTTACTTATTTAACATAGGATAATAAAAGCACGTGAACAATAAATCTTTAGAGTTCTTATATTGATCAAGTCTCTCATAGACGTATTTGTGTATACGGAGACTGAGCCGGGGTAAATCCGAGTTTGGTAAACACGAAATAAAGGGCTATTTAGTGGGCCGATTAGTTGTACCCGGCGCGTCTTGTAACGCGGAGGAAGCCGAAGTAAAAGTAGCATGATGTCGTTGAGGTATATAAATACATCTAATATGTAATAATAATACAAATGTTGATAGATTAAAAACTAATCAGCCGATTTCGTTAATTCAAGAACCCTTCAAGATTAGATAGCACCCACGCTCTTGTCTGAGGTAAAGAAGACTGATGCCAAGATTAATAGATGTCTAGGTGACCGGATTTAGAATTAAATCATGTAATTATGTTTGGAAAAGGATGAAGTTTGGACAGTTTCAGTAGCAAGTTTGAGACGTCTATCGTCACATTTCTGGAGGTACTTATCAAATCTCGATAAAATTACAATGGGACCACCTTGGAAATGTACAGTACTGATTAGAAAAAATATTATTCGGATCGGATCACAATTGACGGGGTAATCGCGTAACATACAGACAAATAAACTGGCCAAGTGCAAGTCGGACTCGCACTAGTAGGGTTCCGTACCACAATACAGTATTTTATAAGATCGAGCAAAAAATACCACTATCATTTTTCGCCAGCAAAAAATAATAATGAATAAACATTTTATTTCTTATAACGCCATCTAACGTCTAACAAAGGAGTTAGGGATCGACATTTCAATATAACGCCATCTATGGGACGTTTATCTAACTAAGCGCTCATAGATGGCGTGAAATGCCGAAAAAACACGTTTCTTGTATGGGGACCCTCTATTATTTTTAACTTTATTCTGTTTTTAGTATTTGTTGTTGTAGCGGCAACAGAAATACATCATCTGTGAAAATTTCAACTGTCTTACTATCACGGTTCATGAGATACAGCCTGGTGACAAACGGACAGATAGACAGACATGCAGACAGACAGACAGACAGACGGACAGCGGAGTCTTAGTAATAGGGTCCCGTTTTACCCTTTGTGTACGGAACCCTAAAAATTACCTACACTCGAATTGAGAACCTCGTCATTTTCAGAAGTCAGTTGAAAACACAATTTGGTCAAACATTCATACGAAGAAAGATTTAGATTGATGTTGAGTGTAGATATGTAGTTGTAAAATTTACCTTTGGCCAAAGCAATCTAATTGGCGTATGCGCTATTTGTACTTTTAGCAGTGGCGTCAATTCCATTCTAGCTATTTTCTGATATTAGGTAGGTACGAGTATGTATAAATTTCACGATATTGCGACCACATACGAGTATAAATACTGCATCCATTTATTTAATAATATGCCTATGACAATATACACAATAAAGTCAAGTCAAAGTCAAAGCATTTATTCAGTATATGGGCAAATTAAAAATTTGCACTTACACACGTCAAATAACATTAAACAGATCATATTCAATAAAACATATTATAGATATAACAGAAACATAACTTATTGCTTTGAATTTACAAAAAAAAAACAAAGGTATTGAGCCATTCAGCTTTCATCTTGTTACAAAATTACATTCATTATAACCTATTTGTTACCTATTATTATTATTCCTATATTTAAATACTTATTTATCTACTAGTGTTTTGGCGACTGGCAATACAATCGTTCTCTTCCAGTCTGTCAACTGTCAAACGTATTGTATTGTCAGCCGCTAGAGATACGTCACTTCCGAATGGACGTGGGAAGCAAGCAAGGTGCCTTCGTTATGGAATAGCCAAGACGACTCGCCATTCGATTGTCGGCGGTCGTCCTAAGCGGTAGCTAAGCTAAGAGAAGTTATTGTGATTCTTTTTAAATAAAGCCCTTGTGAACCTTGTGAATTTAAAGTAATAAACTCAGTGACTGAAAGTGACGCAGTTTTTCTTGTACCCGTCACATCTCAGAAGCGGGATAAAACGATAGCAAGGTACGTAAAGTGTGACTTTTTGTTTTCTTTACTTTAATTGAAAAATAAATTGTTTTTCTATTGACAATCCCTTGTTATCTCCCATGTGCCCACGTGTTTAAACGTTAGCTTGCTAAAGACTCGGTCAGGGCACTCCCTGATAGTATTTAGTGAAGTTGATATTGTGAACGATTTAAAACCGGCGGCATTCGGCCAGAGCAACCCTCTGGTAGTGTCGCGGGATTAAATTGAGCACAGTTATTTTGTGGGTAGGTTATTATAAAATATTATTCAGGCAAGCTACGAGAATTGTTAATTTTTAACCAGGGCACTCACTGGTAGTGATGTTACGTAATTAGTTTGTTCAAACTTATCATCATAGAATTAATTTGTGCGCTGCTATTTTGAGGGTAGGTTAGATAGTATGAAATATTTATGAAATACCTGTTGTTAACATTTGACCGGGGCACTCCCTGGTAGTGTTTGCAAAAGGCTTATGGTATGATCTATGATCGCATCAACATTTGGCCAGGGTACCCCCTGGTAGTGATGATACGTGATTAGGTTGTTATAGGGAGAATGACTGTGCTTTTTTTTTGGTTAGCATGTTTGAATATAGTACCCAGTATATTTTCAATGATGTTAATACTAGGCCAGGATACCCCCTGCTAAGTTAACTAACTTGAAAATATTGGACTATTGAAAATTATAGTGATCCTTGGAACAGTGATGCTTGTTAAAATTCTTCTTTACAGCATTGATGGAGAGTGATCGAACACCTTCACGTGGTCCTAATGGCAGCCAGGATATTGATCACAGGAGCCGTAGCAGGCTCCGCAAGAAACGATCGACACGGCTTCGCCAGCGAAGTCATAGTGATCTCGATGACCGAAAGCAACGGGCAGACTGCAGTCCCGATGAGCGCCGCAGTAGGCGCAGTACAGAGCGATGCAGTGAACGATCAGGTAGACCGCGTGTCCGGAGTACCCGGAGTCCACCACGAAACAGTCGTAATAGCAGAATTGACAGTGAGAGCCGAGACGTCAACCGACGTCGAAAGCGAGGCAGAGCTAGGCGTGACTCTGCAAGTGATAGTGAGGGTCGCGAATCGAAGCGTAGTGGGTATTCGCAGATTAGTAGTAGTGACTTAATGCATTCGTTTTTAGATGTTTTGAATTCTGTTAAATCTGGTTCAAACGAGAAGTTTTCATCATTGCACAATGTTATACCTGATTTTGATCCAATGGTCAAGGAACAAACCGTTAATGCATGGCTCACAAAAGTAGAGGAATGTAGGCAAATTTATAATTGGTCAGAGAAGCAAGTTATACATTACGCCTTACCTAAGCTTGTGGGCGTCGCGAAAACGTGGTACCAAAGTTTACCAACACTAATGTACTCGTGGAGTGAGTGGAAAGCTAAGATTTTGGAATCATTTCCATCTAGCCAAAATTATGGTGAACTACTCACAGAAATGTTAAACAAAAAACTACGTTTTGGCGAATCCCCCGAGCTGTACTATTACGAAAAGATAAACCTTCTTAACCGCTGCAAAATTTATGGTACAAGTGCCGTTGATTGTCTGGTCTTTGGGGTAGAAGATAGAAGTATGAGATTAGGAGCTCAGGCAGCTCAATTTTCTGAGCCGGAACAGTTATTAAAATTCTTTAAAACTATCAAACCCGGGATTTTGAGGGATGCTGATAGGTCAGGGAGAGATAAAGAAAAGCGTATAACAAACAATGAGATAAAAATAGTTAGTAAAAACAGTAAACCGGAATCTAATAGCATAGTTTGCTTTAACTGTAACCAAACAGGTCATCCAAGTTACAAATGTAATAAGCCTCTATTGAATTGCACTCGATGCAATTTATTAGGTCATCTAGCCAATGCGTGTCCTAAAGCTGAGGGATTACAAAAATCCGATAAGGATATGTAATTTATGTTCAATAAATTGTACTTTCTAAGTTTTAAGATTTCTGGAGACAGGTTCAAGCCATGATCTAAAAAAAAACACTCAGTTTTTCGTTTCGCTACTCCATCAAACCAGCATAATGTTTAGAGATTTATAGGGTTAACTAGTTTTGTTTTTAAAGTAGTAGTAAAGACCTTGCCATGCTAGTCGGGTCCTAACAGCGCTGTTAAGAAGGCCCATTTTGGCATTATATATAATATAATAAATAATTTTAAAGTTGTAGATTTTCATAAAAAGGTATAGTACATATTTCACTATGAGCCTCAATCGTAGTAACTATTATATAATCTGTGTCCAAACTAGGCTAAGCAGGCTAGGCCAGTATCTTGGGAACCTAGAACGCTATTAAGAGTACTACAAATAGGTATTCTGTACGTGAACCTTCAGATATACATAGATTGAAATATATAACATTAATACTGTTACAAATTTACGATTATAAAAAATAAGGATAAAGGATGAAGATTATTTATTTTATTGGAACCACTTATTATTTTTGCACATCTCTCGTTATATTGAATTTGTATCGATTCGATCAATGTTAGAACTAAAGTTATCCTATTGATAAGTTTCGATCATAAATTCAATTATTTCCTTTTAGTGTATCTGCTTAGTGATCATTGGTATTTTAAATCTGATTAATAGTTTTAAATTGATTAAACATTATCACACAGTTTATGGTATTCCCTGCCAGATTATTACAATATAAGTTAGCGTTATTTATGAGTTACTATGACATTTAGGCTGTAGACATTTATTCATGTGAGAGCGCAGCGCCTCGAATATCCTTTATAATAATATATGCTCCTTGTTTTCCGTGTCTGTGTTTAAAAAGTGTGTATGTGAGTGGGTGTCGTGTGTATTATTAGAGTGTGAGTGATATGCCATAACATTAGAAACTCAGTAATGTACAGCTGCATCCCTGGTTGACATTTGGATCCATCTCTGATAGCGATCATAGCTCGGGTAAGGATATTCAACATGATCCCATTAATAATGATAACGAGCAATCAGGTGAAAACTTCTCAGGCTATACTAATTCAGTATTACCTAAATTTGTTGGGTTAGCATTTAGGTAGGAGTGAGTTGTGATAATGATCAAATTATTTGTATATTTATGTATAAAGTGAGTTGCAGATAGTTTATTATTGGCATGCCGGGCACTATGATTGTGTCGCCTAAAGAAAAATAATAAACTTTCTGGGATAATTGAATTATCTGGGCATGCCGGGTACAATGATGTATCGCCCAAGGAAAAGCAATAATCAGTCTGTTACAATATGATAGTGATAAGACTGATTACTGTGGGCATGCCGGGTACTATGATGTATCGCCTAAGGAAAAGCAGTAATCTGTTACAATATGGTAGTGAGTGATATGACTGATTATTGTGGGCATGCCGGGTACAATGATGTATCGCCCAAGGAAAAGCAATAATCAGTCTGTTACAATATGATAGTGATAAGACTGATTACTGTGGGCATGCCGGGTACTATGATGTATCGCCTAAGGAAAAGCAGTAATCAATCTGTTACAATATGGAAGTGAGAATACTGATTATTGTGGGCATGCCGGGTACTATGATGTATCGCCTAAGGAAAAGCAATAATCAATCTGTAAATGTATACATCCTCGAAATTAATTTTATTTGTTCTTTGAAATTATATGCAGTCTAGCTTCTTTTAAATATGATTGTTATCAAGTTTTCTTTAATAAAAGTTCCAAATTTAATATTAGTAGTACCAAATTTAACAAACGTAGTTATATCGGTGTTGTAGTTAACTCTAAATCATGTAAACTAACAACGAAGGCACTCGTTGACAGTCGGATGGCCGTGCTGTTACAAAATTACATTCATTATAACCTATTTGTTACCTATTATTATTATTCCTATATTTAAATACTTATTTATCTACTAGTGTTTTGGCGACTGGCAATACAATCGTTCTCTTCCAGTCTGTCAACTGTCAAACGTATTGTATTGTCAGCCGCTAGAGATACGTCACTTCCGAATGGACGTGGGAAGCAAGCAAGGTGCCTTCGTTATGGAATAGCCAAGACGACTCGCCATTCGATTGTCGGCGGTCGTCCTAAGCGGTAGCTAAGCTAAGAGAAGTTATTGTGATTCTTTTTAAATAAAGCCCTTGTGAACCTTGTGAATTTAAAGTAATAAACTCAGTGACTGAAAGTGACGCAGTTTTTCTTGTACCCGTCACAATCTAGACGTCGAACGTCACACTTAAAACACATGTTTAATTCCCCTGATTAATGTAGGGTTGCCAACCGTACTATTACGTGCACCCGCAACCCAGTGCATGTTTCAGTACTTCAGACAATTTTTATCCAAAAAATTGTTCAAAAAATTGTGAAATAATGAAATATAACAAATAAAACTATTTAAACAATATTCCCGCCAAATATTCTTTCTTGCTATTGGTTTATTGTACATGTTTGACGGCGAACTTTATTAAATTGGGATGACGTACAAGGCCGCGTTTTCCATCGAACCATTTAACAAAACCGACAGCAGTGACGTCATCGAAGCTCACCCGTTTTCTCGCCGACTGCTTTAACCTTTATAACCGACTTCACGAAAAAGGAGACGTTTCTTAATTCATCTGTTTTTTTCTTTATGTTTGTTACCTCAGAACTCCGTCAATTTGGATTGGACCGATTGGAATAAATATCTTTTTGTTTGAGATAGTATGCTTCCCGTTTCGTCCCATTGTAATTTTATCGAGATCTGATAAGTATCTCTCTAGAGATATGGAGATAAATACCTCCATCTTAGTACTGAAAATGACTAGCGCGGCGGTACGTGAAGTCAGTTTTTTTTCGTTTTTTAACGAGATTAAATAACTTACTTATAAACAGCATTTTTTCCGATTACATAATTACACCAATAATATAATATATATTATTACATTCTAAAATCCAACGAACGTTTCTATTGAAAAAACTTGTGAAAGGCATTAAGGCACAACTAATAAATATATCTTCTTGCCGTTTTCGGCTATAACGACCGTTATATTCCGACCGTTATATAAGTCACAAGGTTTTGATCATGTACCTTTATATGGCTGATGTATCTACCCTATTTTTGCCTTGAAAATGCGTAGGCATATATTACAAGTTCTTCTGAGAGCCAGTTCCTATTCTAGGCCTAGCGTGCTTACCATCTTCGACCGCATCATCACTTACCATCAGGTGAGACAGTTGTCAAATGCTAGCCTATAAGACATAAAAAAGGTGAGGGTACCATAAACTAATAAATTATATAATTAAGATAGTGAAAAAGCTAAAACAACCGACTTCCTTGCCGCGCGAGTCAGTTTCAGTAGAAAGTTTGAGATATTTATCGTCATATCTCTGAAGATACTTATCAAATCTCAATAAAATTCAAATGGGATCACGTTGAATATGAATCCTATCAGTAACAAAAAGAATAATTGAAATCGGTTCTCAATTGACGGAACAATCAAGTAACATATATACAAAAAAAAACTTATACACGAATTGAGAACCTCCTCCTTTTTTGGAAGTCGGTTGAAAATGGTAGGTATTGTATAAAAATCCGAGTATGTAAGAACTTAAAATGATCTTAATAATAATTAATAATAAAAATATTTATTTTCTCGTCACAAAGGTTTACTTATTTAACATAGGATAATAAAAGTACGTGAACAATAAATCTTTAAAGAGTTCTTATATTGATCAAGTCTCTCATAGACGTATGTGTGTATACGGAGACTGAGCCGGGGTAAATCCGAGTTTGGTAAACACGAAATAAAGGGCTATTTAGTGGGCCGATTAGTTGTACCCGGCGCGTCTTGTAACGCGGACGAAGCCGAAGTAAAGAATTTTGGGCTAACGAAATTCATACGAATTATTAAAATAGTGAGAATAGTATAATTTACAGATTTTTTTCAATTTTGGCAGTGCATGTGAAATTTTGTTAAACGTAGTGTAAGTGCTGTGGGTGTGTGAATTTAAGATAAGAATACGGGGTGCTGTAGGCTGTAAGCGGTAAGAACTACAATTATATATATTTTTTACTAATTGTAATAAAAATAGTTGGTCATGTTTTTTTTTAAATTATTTATATAACCTTACCTTATGGTAACATGCTACCTTATGGTAACATGTTGATTTGGTTCGAACGAGTGCAATTGTTTTTCATCTCTTTATTTTCTACATGTTTTGTTAGTAGGCAATATAACACAATTTAAGATTTAATTTAAAGTCACTACTACGTATAAAAGGCACTTATTAATTTAAATATATAATAACTAGATTACTCTAGCTAAGTACTGGTTTTTAATGTGTCTTTATATTGTATATAAAAACAATGAATGAGAACTGAATAGAACTTTAACATCGCAATGCACAAATAACATTCGAAGCAAAATCGTTTTCTTATTTGTGCAAATCTAATAAATATGAAAAAACCTTCTGTGTTCAACATTTTCGAACAAATAAACCATAACAATCAACAAAGAGCAATTTTTCTCTAAAAATTGGAAAATTCTCTTGAGACGTTAAGCCAGCCGCACGAACATAATATGACGGTTGCCACGATTATTACACAGGATCACTTAAAATGAACATTGAAACTGGTAGAAAATGAACGGTACGTTACCAGTGTTGCTACCAGTCTCACTACCAGATTTTTTGCCGGTGTTACTGTTGTTCTAGTAGTTGATTAAGTAGTTACACGGGACAATATTTTTCCCATATTATTATTGGCTAATATAATTTTGTTTAAACTGTTGCTGTATATTGCATTTAAAAGACACATAAAAGTCATAGATATAGCATTATATCTATTTATTTAATATCCACTTATTTCTCTCACAAAAATGACAAATTACAAAATAAAAACAAATAGGTAGGACTTAAGTTAATAGAACAAAATTAAACAAATAAAGGCAATTATACATTGTGAGAGACTGGTGCCTGCTGTAGGTTTTGTAAAAACCTGTATTGCAGGTCACCAGGACCCTTCCGCGGAACATTACATGCATATTCATATTGTTTGTATTTATATGGCCCCCAAAGACAAGGTTAGGTTATGTTAGAACAGTGACCACACATAGCGCGAGCCGTGCGAGCGAAGCGAGCGTTCCGCGGTATCAGCCGGCGAAGCGCCAGAAAGTAAATTGTTTGTAGTGTGATGTAATTAATACATACATACATACAATCACGCCTTTTTCCCGTTGGGGTAGGCAGGGACTACTTCTTTACACATGCTACGATCCACATACCTCCTTCGCTTCTTCCACTTTCATGAGCGCCTTCATACATGCTCGCCGGTTATAGGTACTTTTGACTTGGGCTTTTTTTAAAACGTCTCCTAGGTTCGCCTAGGTCGACCTCTACTAACTGGCCCATTCACACTCGTCTCATAAATCTGTTTCGTCAATCTTTCTTCATCCATCCTTTCTAGATGTCCAAACCATCTAAGCATCCCTTTCTCTATCTTTGTCACTACATCTTCTACCACACCACAACATTCCCTTATCACGCAATGTTATTAATAGAGTTAAAAAAAGCCATAGCTATTAGGGTAGTGTCAAATAAATACGAACTTCTGTCTAAAATGATTTTGGTAAAAGCAAGTAATTTAAATAAACTGGCCAAGTGCAAGTCGGACTCGCACTCGTAGGGTTCCGTAACACAGTAGAGTATTTTATAACTAATCATATCATTATAACTTTTCGGCAGCAAAAAAATAACATAGTATTTGTACGAAAAACAAAGTAATTTTTGCGGTTTTAAAAATATGCTATATCTCAAAAACTGCTGACTATATCTCGTTCTAAAACAATTTTCCTTGAAAGTGTTTATTGAGATCTTCAGCATATATTTTTTTTAGATTTTTTACTTCCTTATTCTTAAACTTGGGGGGAGGAGGGGGGGCAAACACACATTTTACCTCTCTAGAAGGTTCGATGTTATTTTTAGGGTTCCGTGCCCAAAGGGTAAAACGGGACCCTATTACTAAGACTCCGCTGTCCGTCTGTCCGTCTGTCTGTCTGTCCGTCTGTCACCAGGCTGTATCTCATGAACCGTGATAGTTAGACAGTTGAAATTTTCACAGATGATGTATTTTTGTTGCCGCTATAACAACAAATACTAAAAATAGAATAAAGTTAAGAATAATAGAGGGTCCCCGTACAAGAAACGTGTTTTTTTCGGCATTTCACACTTTAACGCTTAGTTAGGTAAACGTCCCATAGATGGCGTTATATTGAAATGTCGATCCCTAACACCGTTGTTAGACGTTAGATGGCGTTATAAGAAATAAAATGTTTATTAATTATTATTTTTTGCTGGTGAAAAATTATAGTGGTATTTTTTGCTCGATCTTATAAAATACTGTAGCGTGGTACGGAACCCAACGAGTGCGAGTCCCGACTTGCACTTGGCCAGTTTATTTTTGTTTTATATCCATGTATGGGGAGCCCCCCTTTAATCTTATATTGTTTTATTTTTGTATAAAAATCGTAAAGCGGTTGACAGTAACGGAACAGACAGACAGACATGACGAATTTATAAGGGTTCCGTTTTTTGCCATTCGGCTTAACCCTAAAAATAATATTGGCCAGTTGTAATATAGGAAATAAAAAGTGTCCGGTGTTACTTATAGAGCAGCTAGTAACACAGGCAAAATAAAAACGTGTTACTACTGGAAGTATGACACTGCTAACAAATCAAATGAACATTAAACGGCAATATTGGTCTATAGCCGTCCATAATATCATTTGAATAAAATTTTAAAAACACGTTTTGTGTTACTTTATCGTTTATCGTTAAGGAACCCCCAACCACCGCATAGTGGTAGAACATCTAGTGTCCGCCTGTCCAGCTACCACCCTTATATAATCTGTTTTCATCCATCTTCTCCAGATGTCCAAACCATCTAAGCATCCATTTCTCTACTGGGGCCTTATTCAGTATGACCATTGAGATAACGCGTTCATTAACGCGCCACGTTACGTTATTGAAAAATTGTATTCTGTATGCCACACGATAGGTAAATTATACAAAACGCGCGAGTTACACGTCCTCATATGTCACGATATTTTGACAGCTCAAAACGCGCTCATAACCTTACCCTACCGCGATTTAATTAGCATAGAGAATACCATAACACGGAGATAACGTAACACGGCACGGTAAGACTTTAAAATGGTCATACTAAATAAGGCCCCAGTTATGCCTCTCTAGTATAATATGTAAATAAATAAATAATTTTATCATACCATTATCGACCAATACTTATAACAGTAAGTTTGTCACTATTTTTATTTAACCAACTTCAAAAAAGGAGGAGATGTTCGACTATATGCATTTTTTTTATCCATGATCACCGATTACTCGATGACGCCTGAACCAATTTGGAAACATATTTTTTTATTTAAAAGGGTATACTTTAGAGGTGGTCCCATTTAAATTTCATCGAGATATGTTTAGTATCTCCAGAGATATGAAGAACACACACACCTCAAATATAGTACTGATAATGACTAGCGCGGCGTTTGAAGCGGGTTCTTTTAGTTTTTTAATGTGTTTTCATTATTCACTTTATTTGATTCTATGTAGAAATAAACTGTGTACACCGAGCATAGTATATAAATCACAAGTTATTTTGTACCTACAAGTTCAAATATTTAACTCGTCTTTATAGGTACAAAAGAATAGACCGAATGTTTTCATTAAATAAAAGCTAGAGGCAATGATCATCTAGCTTTTTTGATAAATTTAATTTAATGAATTTTATAACAAATATTTGATCATAGGAATGGAATTCCTTGACGGTGGTACTCGTATCTGTGTTTTCCTAAAAGTAGGTGCATTTAGGGGATCTTGAAATAGCGAGTAAACAATAAGGTATATGCTATAAAATTCAAGCTACCTACAAAGAAGATCGTTCCGACACATAACACTGTTTATAATTACATAAATAAACTTCATATATACCAAATTTAAGCTTAATCGGTTGAGTGGTTTTAATGTAAAGAAGTATCAGACATACACACAAACTTTCACCTGCTTAATATTTGTGGATAAAAATATATCACAGTTATCACAAGCCATTGGAATACAGCATTTCCACTACATCAAATATTATTATTTCTATTTATTCACTCCATTCCAATGAACCGAGCGACCGAGAATGAATGAGATAAACACGACATCTCTGCTGTAAGTTGGTGAGGAGTTGAGCATTCTGCAGATTCCAGGAGATGTCCCAGTATCAGGTCAATGCTACCATATTCTTACAATATCGTTGAAGTAAAAGGATACCAAATTTCGAAATGTTCACACCTTTGAAAGTTGATTTCCTAGTATCATCAACTTGTAAAAAACCCATAGTTTTAAATCCACTTAACGGTATTTCATTAATCAAAGCTAAGAACGCTCACAATTAAATCACCTATCACACAAATTATCTAAATTGGTTCACCGTTTGGGCGTTACGATGCCACAGACAGAAACACACATACACAGATACACACGTCAAACTTATAACACCCCTTCTTTTTGCATTGGGGGTTAATGACAGATATCGATATGAATAATTACTTTTTACCCACGACGGAACGGAGACTGTATAAGCGTTTGGGGTGAGAGGATGTTTGTTTGTTTGTGTGTGTAAATCCATGTTGCCATTTTTCTCCAAAACTACTTGTCCGATTTTGATGCAGTTTTTAGTTATGGGTTCGGGTGTAATTGGTGCATGTTTTTAGATAGGTGTTACGGTGACGACTAACCAGGGGGCGCTGCAGTAATAATTTGTTGGTGCAAAAAGATGTTGCCATTTTTCTTTAAAACGACTAGTCCGATTTTAATGCAGTTTTCAGTTATAGGTTCGTGTTTGATTGGTGCATGTTCTTAAGTATGTGTTACGGTGTCAACTCACCAGGGGGCGCTGCAGTAAACATTTGTTTGTGCAAATCCATGTTGCAATTTTTCTCCAAAACTAGTTCGATTTTGTCTTTAAACTGTTCGTCATTAATCAGTGGTGGTTCTTAGATAGATGTTATGACGTTACTTTTCTTAAAAACATTGTCGTGGGTGTTTATTCAACATTTTAATTTTGTTACTTGTTCATAACACACGTATAAAGTATTACTTAACTTAAAATAGATCAAGGTACCAGGCAATAAGCATCGGTAAGAGACTACAGTAAACTTCACCGTACCACTTGTACTATTCATTATTCTGTGACCGTACTTACTTATAACTTTTGTTCACTCATCAGTCATCACATTTTATCACACCTGGCCACTGTTTGTACTATTATTCATTTTATGCCACTGTTAGGACCTCACACGGAACTCGAACGTAATTCGAAACTAGCCGAGTCCTATCATTGCCGCTATAGCAAAACAACAGTTTAGCAGTTTATTGTTGGTTTTGATTAGAATGCAGTTACAGTATTTGTATAAGTTAATTCTGTATAGTTTCATATAATTGTATTGAATACCTTAATTTCATTCATTTTTATCGCATTTTTTTTCTTCACAGGTATAATATATGCTTATTTTGCTTAGTTGGAGAAGTTAACAAGCCTACTAGTAATGTGCAACCGACATTGCTAATAAGCTTTTAAATAAAAAAAGCATGCGGTGCAGTCTTTGGGAACTGCCGATAGAAGTGAAAACTAAGTAACTTGTGAAGTGTATCGTTGAGATCAGTATACATTTAGCTCATGGAGAGCGTTCGGTGACAATGACGCAAATTTCACGCTTTTTGTTCACCCAAAAAGTACACATATATTCACAATATACGTATGGCCCATGGAAAGCGTTCGGTGACGATGACGCGAGTTCCATGATTTTTGTTCACCCAAAAAGTGCTCAACGCGCCTAAAGTAGTTTTCACATCAAAAATATCTACTTACCTCCTTCAACGATTACTTCATCTTTGAAGTTTTCTTGCATGAATCTGGCGACGATATTGTGGTAGAAGGTATGTGCCTTCGCACGGATCTCGGGCGTGATCTCCATCTTGGAGACAGCTTGAATCAGCACTGAGAGGTTCTGCTTCGATGTGCTTATCAACTTGTCAACTGTGGATACGAAAATTACGATTAATAGGTATATATTAGCAGGGCCTCGTGGTTTCACCCGCGTATATCCCGTTTTCGAAGGGTTAAAGGGATATCAAATTAATCAATAAATCAATCATTAGAGGGATAATATAATTAAGATAGTTTAAAAACTAAAACAACCGACTTCAATGCCCCGCGAATCCCGCGAGTCAATTTCAGTAGTAAGTTTGCGACGTTTATCGTCATATCTCTTGAGATACTTATCAGGTGTCAATGAAATTACAATGGGACTACCTCGAAAACGTACCCTACCCATAACAAAAATAATCATTCGAATCGTTCAGAATTCACAGAGTAATCGCGTAACATACACACAAAAAAAAATTAAAAAAACACAGACGAATTGAGAACCTCCTTTGTTTTTCGAAGTCGGTTGCTAAAATATAACTTAATTTAGTCGCTGATAATTTAGCTGTCCATTAGAGAAAGATTTTTTGAAATCGGTTCTGTAGTTTTTGAAATAAATCGTAGCAAACAAAAAAAATGGGATCTTTCCTCTTCATTATATTAGTTTAGAGTAGCGGATAGAAACAAAATAATGTGACCACAATGAATTGTTTTAGTAGTCAAAAACCATCTTCGAATTTATTGCCCTTCTGATGCAACTGGTCTAAGGCACATCGGTTATTGGTTTCAAAGTCGTCAGTCAATAACGGATCCAGGTAGAATCGTTTTTTTTGTTTTAATTGCCATTTTTCGGGTTCTGTACCTCAAAAGGAAAAAAAGAAGCCTTATAAGATCACTTTGTTGTCCGTCTGTTTGTCTGTCTGTCTATCAAGACCATTTACTCAGGCACACGTAGTAGCATCAAGTTGTTTGTATCAAATACAATTGTTTGTATCAGTGGTACAATGCAAGCCTATGACTAAGGGAAAAAAATAAGTCCCACTCACATTTTGTTGGTTTTATTTATTTGTTTCTTCAATTCAATAGGATTTCGACACATATACTAAATACTATTAAGTTAAAAAAATATCTCTGAACTATCTCCACGGACCCATTTTGATGGATCTCGTAGTATACCTTTTTTTAAAAAGATTGCGTTGTGTATCTGTATATGTGTGTAGCGCTCAAACGAATAAACCGATTTTGATTTAGTTTTTTTTTTTTTGTTTGATAGGTGTCTTCATCGAGAGTGTTATTTGCTTTGTTTCATGAAAATATATTCAGCCGTTTAAATATCACCAGCTCCTTTTTGGTTGATGAGACTACGATAGCAACTTTCGTAGCTCTATGACCACGCACGTCAAAAAATCAAAATGGCGGTTCTGCGCATTACTTAGCCATCACTCTGCTGTCGTCTGTTTAGCCTAGTTTACATTGGTTAAATCAAATTTATTTATTTGAAATTCAGTATCCTGTTACTTCAATGATATTGCAAGAATATGGTAAACTTGACCTAATGCTGAGATATTTCCTTGAATCTGCAGAATACTCTCAACTTCTCATGTTTAGGCTCATCAGAATAGTATCAATAAATATGTATGCATAAACAAATAAGTCGGAGGTTGTTTTAAATTTTTAATGATAGTATTATATAATGCATATAATAATTAATACAATTTAATATTGTAATTGGTAAAGCACCGGAACATGTTATTCCGGAGGTTGCGGGTTCAAGTCCCGTCGTTACGATGAAAAAAAAATTTTGGATTGTGTTTAACAATTTACAATTTAATATTGTTGTACATAATACAAAATCTAAACATTTCGACACAAATGCTCACACACATAGTCCGGTTAACGAGGATATTTGATTTATGGAGACTTCCGAAAAATTTTCCCGCCAATGAAAGAGAGTAAGAAAAAGTAAGATATAATAATTGGCAGAGCAATTTTTCAGTAGAAGTTATACAAATATATATATATATATATATATATATATATATATATATATATATAAGCGCAAAATGTTAAAAATTAAATTTTGGGTACTCTGAAATCGAAAAAATGTTGGATTTCTTTACATACATATTCTAACTAGTACATACAAACGTATACAGAAAGTATTTCAGTCTGAGGAAATATTCACAGAGAGTTATAAGCGATTTTCATGTTTAGGTAAATACCTAACTTCTTGAAAAAAAAATTTGGATTATTGATTATTGTACATCTGTAGTCTGTATAACCTAATTTAATAGCATGCCAACTTTCATTGACGGGAGAATTTTTCGGGTTACAGAAGCCTCGTTAGCTGGACTATAGATTGATTAGATATTTTATGTGCAAGCGTAGAGCACATATAATATTCCTCGTCATTTCAAGATTATGCCTATCTTTATTTTATATTATGACATTTCGAAATTGCCTTTTACAACAAAAAGGAAATCTTATGCTAATCTTCTGAGCGTTTTCGGTACTTTCTGTTCATACGTACTCTGTTGAATTGAATGACTCTATTACGAATGTAAGCCTCCTACATAATGCTTGTATAGCACAATACTATATTTGTTCAAATTTTTCATTATTTTATCAAACCGTAAGAATTGTGAAATTTAAACCAAAAACCCATTAAAATAGGTATTAATAATTTCAATAATACAGGTAATACAACCAAAGGTGTAAACCCAACAATTCGCTAAAAGGTTTCAAAGTGCACCTGAGTGACTTCACTTTGAGTAAGTTCGAGAGCTCTCAGCTATAGTTTTACAAAGCGCTCTATCAGATATGATCTAGTTTACAGTATTGGAATTCAGATTCCAAGTTGAGCCGTACTACCTGCAAAGATTGAATTCTATTCGAGCTTTACTACGTAAAACCAGAGAACAAATAGGTACAGAAGTAAAGCTTGCACGCACACATAGATAACGCTCACGGAAACAAAACCTCGGAACATGTCGAATCAATGCGTTAGTGCCCCCCTCGGGTCCCTCGAACTTTATTCGTGTAGAATTAGATAACGAAAAATAGTTATGTAACTGTTCTGTTACTGGTTGTTTAAAATAAGACGATAAATAGTGGATCATCGTTATTTATTTACCAGTTTGTATAAAGTAGGTACGTATGTGGGTGAGTATTTATCACCTATTTAGCTTTTCCGTGGGTTTAATAATGTCATAATAAACTTGCAAAAGAAACCTACGCTTATAATAAAATAAACCGGCCAGCTTCCTGATTCTCAATAATTCGAAAAAATAATCGGAATCCTATTCCGATTATTTTTTCGATGCGTGAGCTGTTTTGTCGCAGAAACCTTTCCAATTAGAATCACAGATTTTTAAAATTGAAATTTCAAAACATCTATAACTATATATATATATATATATATATATATAACTGATCAGGGCATTGTGAATTGCAAAGATTCAATTCGAAGTTTGTTAGTTTTCAAATCCGATTTAGCTTTCGAATGATTGAGGGTAGAGATCGCATAACTCTTTAGCCAAGCAACTGCAGTAAGAATGCGCGTAAGTCGCTCAAGCAAGATGCATAATTAGTGATATTATTTTATACATACATACATACATACATACAATCACGCTTTTTTCCCGTTGGGGTAGGCAGATACTACTTCTTTCGACATGCTACGATCCTGACATACCTCTTTCGCGTCTTCCACTTTCATGAGCGCCTTCATACATGCTCGCCGGTTATAAGTAGTTTTTACATTTTTAATTTTATAGTTCTTTTAAAATAATATATTTTAGGGATTGTATACAATATAATGTTTCGATTTGCGCTTGGCACCCGGTCCGCCGAGTGTAACTGACTGACGACAGCCCTACCGCAATCGCCAAGCGTAGGTATAAAGATAAAATCTCGTGCATACATCAGTTTTACTTCTGTACTCCCTATTTTTCTATGCCTCAAGCGCCAGTGAAGCATACAACTGGGGGATACCACAAGAACGAAAACAGCCTTAGCTATTTTTCTAAAGTAATAATGTACAGGTAAAGTTTGAAAGTTTTCAAATTTTGATGTAAGAGGTATTATTCTAAATAATCCATCTCATTTTAGAAATTATTTCACCAACATTTAGTATTAAGTAGGTACTCTTGAGGGTAGACATAGGCTGTACAGCGTTTATTAATCATATATTATATTTATAAATGAGCTTTTGCTGGAGTCGTGTTTTGCATCGAAAGTCGACCATAAAACGATCGAACAAGAATACGAGTTATATACATTTCAGGCGTGAAAAATGACAAAATTTTTTGCCGTGCGAAACCGAGGCAATTGCTTTAACACAGCAACTTTGTGTATATGTCGAGGATCATTGATACGCTGTCTTACAGGTAATCTTAGTGGGTATTTCACCTAAACACTACTTACTGTAATTGTTTTAATTTGCATTGTTTTAGTTTGCAGAATACAGAGTCGATTTGTCGTTTCTGTGTTCTCGTTTTTGTTTACTTTTTCTTGCTTTTATTTTCCAAGTACGTGTATGTTTGTGGTATCGATGAGCTGATGTATGTATATGCTATGTGTGCACAGGGTGATTAACGAGTATTTATCTGTAAGGTAATTTTTACTCTTACTTTTAAGTTAATACGGGGCCTGTCATACCTGTATTTGGCCAAAAGTCCCTAAATAAAAGTTGATATTTAAAAAAAAATATTAAAGGGAATTCACAAATGGTTACAATATATTATATAATAGTATTTATACATACAAGAAACGTGTTCTTATTTATTATTGCAAGCCATATACAAGTGTCCTTATTTCTAAGTATACCATATACATGGACCCTGCTACTATAGTAGGGACAACTTAATAGATCACATTTGACTTCTGTCAGTCTTAGCTTCATAGTAAGGTGACTTGCTTAAAAACATCGATTCAATTGATGAATCGATACGCATCAACACAAACAAGAATGATGTTAGTTTGATGTTATTAGAAATAACCAATTTTCCGGCAGCTCTAAATGAGAAATACAATTATATTATATTATTATACAATTATATTATATTATATTATATTAATAATTATAGTATTGACATTATTCAGTGTTATTTACTTGTTTGTTTTGCGTTAATATGAAATTGATAAGACACGTTAATACAAATTATACAAATCGGAAATTGTACATATTTAAACGATTTTATATGTATTTATGGATTAGAATGTAGCTCCATAGAAAATGGCCCAATAAAATAAAAAACATAAGTACTCAAATGTACCTATGGATCTAACGTTTAGTAGTTTATCGTTAGTTTTTTAACCCAAATTATTATTTATTTTAGTTCCTATTCAAATATTTTTGTAATTTTTAGTCAAAGAACAATATAATGTGTTAATTACAATCACAGTGTGGTTATTTTTATCGTTAAACATGCTTCACAAGTAATCATTGCATTCGATTCAACCTATCGACTGATCAATCTTTTGATTTTTTGGGTAGCATCCCTAGTGTTTATAAAGAAAAAGTGTTCACTGACGTAACCTTGTACTGACGTTTAGTTTTTTAGAACAAACATTGTTAAGTATGTTTAAAATGAATTATTAGTCAAAGTAAATCGTAAAAACGCTTTCTGTTGTAATTATTGGAATAAATATGTATTTGTAACTGAAAAATGTTAAGTAATTATGCATTTCTGACTTCAAAATAATTAATAATTTTATGTGACCTTCATTACAAGGTTACGTTGTTGAATTTTGATGAAGTGTCAAATGTGATCTATTAAATTGACTCTACTATAGGATATGGAATTGAAATAGGTAATCATTGACATGACAGGTATATCTATCTGAGAATCTCCTCCTTTTTGGAAGTCTGTTGAGATTAGCCCGAAAGTACAAAATGAGCGTTCTTGCACTAAAATTATAGTAAAACACAGTTAAATTAAAGGTAGATTTAGCATTTCGCAGTTGCTGTTGATATAACACTCAATATAGTAGATCTATAAACGGAAACGTCGACAACAAGACGTCTCGTATAAGGATCCTCTTTATTCAGTGCTAAGAGCTCGCAGAAGAGATGTAGGTATCTTTATATTCATATATTATTATTACATTACTTATTCTATGTACAGTCTACACGTATGAGTAGTTTATGAAACTGTTTCAAATTACAACCCTCCCAAGACACCCGGGTGGGAGTGTGTCTTTGTCTAACAACCTGCTAGTCCTATATGTATGTATATGTTCTATACTAAATGAATAGAATATATATAAGTTGTCCATACAAAAGAATGCAACAAACTCCGTTCAAGATCGGTCTCATTTGGGCCGGTGTACGTAGTCGAGTTTAATATTAAGTAGCAGATCTTTGAAACAAACACAACAATGGCTCCGTAACTATAGTAACGTGGATTACGTATATCGTTACTATGGTTACGAAGTAAACATTGGTCAACCGCGCATGCACCCTAATGCATCATGATAATGCAATGCATGATCGTTTAAAAAACTAAAAGAACCGACTTCAAACGTCGCGCTAGTCAAAGTAGCCAGCAGTAAGTAGCATGTCATTGAGGTATATAAATGCATCTATTACAAATGTTGATAAACTGATTTGGTCAAAATTTAAACGGGACCACCTGGAAAGTTCTTATATGTATTATATAAATAAGAATTTTCCAAATCGGTTAGTTAAGGCATCTTCGAGTAATCGGTGAACATACATAAAAAATAATAAGAAAAGATTCCGACAAATTGAGAACCTCCTCCTTTTTTGTGAAGTCGGTTAGATATCAAACTGCATATTTATTTATATATATATATATATATATATATATATATATATATATATATATATATATATATATATATATATATATATATATATTTGACATATACTCATTTATTGGTATGTATTTATTTTCTGACTATATTGTATTTGTATCGTAAGTGCTCGGTTTACACTCGCAAACGCTTACTAGAAAGTTAATAAGGATTAACTAAAGGTGCGTACAGACTATGTAACATGTAATATAACTTGTGTTTTATAAAAAACGTCCACCAAAATGTAATCTTGTTATTCAACGTTAAACAATACTGTATACATTATAATAACAATGTTATATAACCATTCTTCAGAGCTAGTGAGTATACGCGGCTAATATAACATTGTTGTACATTTTAATAACATGTGATTATAACATGTTTTTTTTTCCGTGTCCACATTATCTGAGCATATTATATAACAATGTTGTATAACATGTTATATTACATAATCTGTACGCACATTAAGGGTATATCTACATGCTACAGATGGTCTGATCTGCATTTGTCAAACTTCGATTTTGCAATCGGTGTGCTGTACACCGATTGCAAAATCGAAGTTTGAGTACAATTATTGTTCAGTTAAAACACTGCATCATAACATCATTGTCATCTAACTGTGCTGCACGATTGTAATGCAGTTAAAATTCAGTATGACGCAGAGATTGCGGACTTCATTGCAACTGCAGTAGTGCTGCACGCTTTATTTGAAATCATAAATGTAATATGGTAAGATGTAAATTGTGGTTCCATTTAAATTAAATTTCACGAAATCGGTTAAGCGGTTTTTAATATACTTATCAACATTCGTATTACGATGCATTTAATTACCTTGACAACATGATACCTAGCTACTGGCTACATTGACTAGCGCGACGTTTGAAGTCGGTTCTTTTAGTTTTTTAAACGATTCTAATAATTGTCAAAAGTATAAAAATTCTTTATTCAGCAGGAAAGATTATATAGCCTTTTAAAATAAACGTTGATTTTTTTTGTGAGTTTATTTTATTTTATATATATTATTTTTTTTATAATATATATAATAGAAAATATAATGTTTATTATATATATATATATTATATTTATATTTGTTTTAAGTGTTTTTTGTAAATTCAAAGCAATATGTTATGTTTCTGTTAATCTATTATAATTATTATTGAATATGATCTATTTAATGTTATTTGACCCGTGTAAATGCACATTTTTTAATTTGCCTACATAATGAATAATTGCTTTGACTTTTAAATTTTAAAAGAGTTTACAGCCATTTTATTTGGACCAGTACTATGAATTTTAAGTTTAGAACTTGGGTAAACTAAATCATGTTTATTATATCAGGTAGCGTGTCTAGGACTGTCTATCTTCTTGTTTAAGAATTAGGGGTATTTGACCAATATATTAATACTAGCTGATACCCGCGCGTTATGATATCCTGAGTTTGTTCTGATTCTGACAAGTTTGTACGGAAGCCTCGGTGCGCGAGTCACTCGAACTTCATCGGTTTTTAGGGTTCCGAAGCCAAAGGGTACCAACGGAACCAATACTAAGAATAGAACAAAGTTAAAAATTAAAGGGGGTAATACAAAAAAGTGTTTTTACTATATCGCGATCTATGAACGATTGTAATTAATAATATTAACCTTATTAATTACTAACTTTGTATTAACGTTCACTTAGTTGGTGTTAGAAGTTCGTAAGATATTCGTTGGATGGCGTTCGGGACCCTCCGCGTGCGGGACAAAAGTCTGACTCGCACTGGGCCAGTTTTATTTATGATTTATGAGTTTCCAATGTTTCGGTCCTGTTGCAAGCGCCATGTCCGTTCATCTAATTCAGTGACTATTAAAACCTAAAATCTTATACAGCATTCATAGCTCAAAAGAATTGTGTACGAGCTGTGTAGAGTATGCACTCATGTCGAGAACTATTTCCTAAGAGCTTGTCCAGAAGCGGTGAATTCGCCAGGTTTGTTTCGTGCGTAACAAGTGCTACCATTGCGTCAAGAAGAAGCATAGCGACGCGCGAGTATTTCACAATAGTTATGTATCAACATTTTGGCGCACTCGTTTTAAAGTTCGCGCGCTTGATGCACTGGATGCAACAATGCATCTCTCTAGTATTTCGACTTGCGCTTGATACGCGCGTATTGCGCACCATCTGGTCAAGGACTAAATTTGGCTTACTCACATTACCTAGTATGTACGTGTTTGAGTTTATTTATTTACATCTCTCATATTCGGTAAGTAGGTCCTTATTACCCCCAAATAGGGCTTGTAGGTAACCAATTAGCGCTCTAGGGTAATAATGTAGCTAGAAAAGCCCTAGGGCGGTAAGTAATTAAAAAAAAAAACTCTTCACTCTTTCAAAAAGTTCGCGTACATCTAACCATCATACTGGCAATAGACATCATGCATTCAGCCCAATGACAAAAGAGGTCGCTTCGCTATTCAGCCTTGTCTTTGTATGAGTATAATAGTCATCAACTTTAAATATCGAACGGCGAAGATCAATTTCGTTCTTGAAAAAATAAATAAAAAAAGATGAAAAAAGGCGGGAATAGAAAACTTTTACTTTAAATATTGTTTGTTTTTGGGATTTTTTTATAATTACGTGCTAATTAGGAAAAAAAAACATGAGTTCTGCAAGTGATGAAGAAATAAGCTGCACTCCCGATTCAATGAAAATGGAAGCTGAAGCAGCAAGTAACAATCATTTCACTATAAATTTTAACTAATAAAATGTTTTATTCTTGTAATGCCGGTTTTTTTCTACTTACCTCACAATCGAGATGTAAAGCAGAGTAGTTAGCTCGGGTGTAAGCATCAATTGCACCCTCGAACTATAGTATATATATAAATATCTCGGGCTGCAATTGATGCCTTACAGCCCTTGGCTACTGATCTACTATTATTTATGGTTCATTAACAGCTATGACATTGTTGCATGCTTATAAAAGTATAAATTATCTTAAAAACAGATCGTCTTAAATGCATACCCACTTATAAATGAACACCGCTTGCAATGATATTACGGACATTAATGCTTGAGTTGAGCGTCTTTGTCAAAAAGCAATAAGTTAAAGTATTTTTGAAAAAACTTTAGTAGGTCATAATTTTGGAGAGTCGCTGTCCTGATAAACTTGTTTATCCAAAAGTAAGAAAGCACTCGACATCCATAAGCTCTTATAATAAGTCCGTTAAAGTATATAATAAACTACTAGCTATATTTAAAACTTTACCTTTAATATTATCTATTGAAAAGAAAATTGTTTGAGTGGTTACTAACAAAAGCTTTTTACGCAATTATTGATTATTTGAATTTAAACAACAAGTGGTATCAAATATAAATAAGTTTAAAACTAAAATCCGACAAATAAAAAGTCACGCTCTAAAAATGTTTTAAATTATTTACATTAACAAGCACCATTGCAAGCAGTTTTTAGTTCATGACTTTAAAAATAAACCTTAAGGTCCTACCAATACTATTTAAATGCGAAAGTATATATGTGTGTGACTCTCATATGTTATCCACTTGCTAGTTGCTACACATCAATTTCCACGCGGGCGAAGCAGCAGGGCTCAGCTAGTAAATTTAAAAAGTTATTTTTAACCGACTTCAAAAATAGGGAGGAGGTTTCTCAATTCGACCGTATATATATATATATATATATATATATTTATGTGTGTGGATAACTTCGTCGTTTATGAATCGATTTTGATGATTATTTTTTTGTTGGAAAGGAGATATCCCAAGGCAAATACCATTTTAATTTTATCGAGACTTGATAATTATCTTTAGAAGTGTATCGATAAACGTCTCAAACTTAACAACTGAAACTTGAGCTGACTCGTGTTTAATACTCAGTTGTTTTAATTTTTGAACTAGCTTAACTCACTACAAACTTTTGACTTTGCAAAGATTTCATTTAAAATGGATAATATCGTTTAAAAACTAAAAAACAACCGACTTCAATGCCGCGCTATTCATTTTCAGTACCAATTTTGAGATGTTTATCTCAATATCTCTGGAGATACTTATCATACCTCGATAAAATTACCATGGTACCACACTTGGGATATTTCCTTTCGAACAAAAAAAGAATAATCGAAATCGGTTCATAAACGACGAAGTTATCAGCGAACAAACATAAAAAAAAAAAATATATATACGGTCGAATTGAGAAACCTCCTCCTTTTTTTGAAGTCGGTTAATAAGGTCGTTCCTTTCGATTCTCATTTTTAGGGTTCCGTACCTCAAAAGGTAAAAAAGAAACCCTTATAAGATCACTTTCTTGTCCGTCTGTCTGTCTGTCCGTCTGTCTGTCTGTCTGTCTGTCTGTCCGTGTGTTACAACTGATTTTCTCAGGAACGGGTGGACATATAAAAACCAAGGTCCTGAATCATCACAATAAAAAGATATGGGCAAATTTAGATTTTCGCAAATACTTGTAAGTACTAAAATTTACCTTAATTTTCAACATTTTTTATTTTTTGGAATTTTTCTTTTACTTGTGCTGTTAGACCTTACTTTTGTTGAAAATTCAAGGGCGTCCCCATATATACATAGTAGAGCAAATTAAGATTGGCCTCTGAGTTATATGAACGCTGATACAATTTAGAGGTCTAGCTTAATTGGTACTAACCAACGTTGGCACGGAAGCCTCGGTGGGCGAGTCCGACTCGACTTGGCCGGTTTTTTTTATTTTTTTGTAAATAACTTCAAATATAGCTCTGATAGATACAAACATTCCAACTCCAACACGTTAAAGTAGATTTTAAATAGGTCCAAATTGCACTCTGCCATTATTGTTAGTAATTGCACGTAGCAACAATAGCTGGGGTGCTTTTAGGCCCTACTTAGGTCTTCGGGTCTTCTACAGCAGCTATCTTCATATGGCAGTAGACTTATATACTAGATCTATTCAAATATAACTATATTCATAGTAGGTAAAAAATTGGTACATTTTTTCTGTTTTCATAGGACTTGTACACAAAACTTGTTCTCGCAGCAATTCGCGTCGCAGCTTACTGCGTTACGAATTCGCAACGCGCGCAGAAAAATGCGACGCGAATTGCTGCGAGCGATGCGATTACGTGCGGCAAGTAGTCTCTCTTTCAAGTTCGGGTGACCATTTCTTACACGAATTTATTTTGTGGACCGTAAATATAGTTGCGCATTACTGTTGGTAAAAATATAGGAAAAAAAAAACAAAATGGATTCTGTTTAGTAGAAGATCGTAGATTTTTACGGTTCTACGTCGCATCGAAGCTTTGTATACAAGCCCATAGCCTAATTTATAAAACGTACTGTTAACTTATACTTATATACTTATACTGGTACTGCTTAATTTATAAAACGTAATGTCAAATATAAAATGCGGTCGTGCGATACAATAAATAATCGGTGTGGTAAGCCGCGATCTTTCCATCTAGCTATAAAATGGAGTCTTTTAAAAAGGGTATCCACAAGCTCCTCAAAGGTCGGCAACACATCAACAGCACTCATAGTGTTGCAGTTGTCCATAGGCGACGGTAACCGCTTACGATCAGGCGGGCTGTCTGCTTGTTTGCCAACCATAGCATAAAAAAAAGACGGAAGTTGTATGTGAGTTACCGATCAGATAATCTTCACGACAGTGATAGTCAATATCAGCATCATCATAATCAGCCTGTGTCAGTCCACTGCTGGACGTAGGCCTCTCCCAAGATACGCCACTGAGCGAGATCTTCGGCTCATTAGCATAGAGCATACTATGCCTGCATTTTTGCATCAGTTTGTTGCGTCGAGTATGAATCCATGTCTTCAAGAATCATAGCCATATTTAAACCAATTTACACAAAACCTTAACGAATTATATATATGGTATTGATGGTGACTTGATAAGCTACATTTTGGTAATAGCAAGTCAGGCGGCACCTCGGTTAATGCCAACTGTGATACTAATATGACTTTGTTATGTATATGTTGTTGCTCAGTTTTTCATGTAGTATTAGATAGATGATGAATCATGACAACATCTGTATGTTGTTATATCCCAGTCTTATCTATGACACTGATGGTCAGTTTCTGAGGTACATTTATTGAGAGTTTATCTATTCAATTTTACCTTTACTGGATAGATAAACTATTAATAAATGTACTCAGAAACCGGCCATGAGTGACATAAAAATAACAAACTTATCTCAATCAAGAATCAAAGAATCAAAGCATTTATTCAGTATGTAGGCAGTATAAATATACGCACATATACACGTCAAAATCATAAATCATAAAATAAATCATAACCAATTATCAAGTAAACATAGCAAAAGCAGAATTTAACGCTTTGAATTAGAAAAAAAAAGTAATGAACCATTCAGCTGTCATCCAATCGTTTACGTCAGAATATTAAAAAAAAATTAAAGTAGGTTAAAACCAACCATACATGTAAGTGTGTGTTTCAGTACTTCAGACAATTTTTATATAAAAAAAATAAAAAAGTGAAATAGTGAAACACAATCTTCTAAGCAATATTCTATGTTGGAGATTCCATGTAGAAGGAATTTAATCTTTCGCTTAGGGTCGGATATCGTTCGCCATCTATAGTAATTATATAGAATAGAATAGAAAAGAATAACTCTTTATTGAACACCATTCAGAAAACATTAAAAAACTTGCACTACATTAAAAAACCTGCACTACTTGCACACAAAGGTATAATAGGTACATACATTTCTACAATACATTCATATCACTACATAACAAGACACAATACAACACACACAAGTACTCATAAGCTTGTCTGTTCGTTAGCAATACATACCGCATCATCACTTACCAACAGGTGCGATAGTGCTCATCATCACTTACCAACAGGTGCGATAGTGGTCATCATCACTTACCAACAGGTGCGATAGTGGTCATCATCATTTACCAACAGGTGCGACAGTGGTCAAACGCTAGATTGGAAGATATAAAAAAACATTATAAGCTGTACCCGTATATTGTGCCTACCACATATACACAGTACCTTCTTTACGGTAAAAATAATGCATTTCGAGCTAATGAAGACTTTCTTCAAGCCAAATTATCGAGACAACTACAATTAATTAATATAATTATGAGAATAATTAATTATAATATATGTAGAATTAATTACGACTGTAGATATATCAAAAGTCAAAAGTCACTTACACACGTCAAATTACATTAAATAGATCATATTCAATAAAAAAATATTATAGATATAACAGAAACATAACTTATTGCTTTGAATTTACAAAAAAAAAAACAAAGGTATTGAGCCATTCAGCTTTCATCTAGACGTCGAACGTCACACTTAAAACACATGTTTAATTCCCCTGATTAATGTAGGGTTGCCAAACGTACTATTACGTGCACCCGCAACCCAGTGCATGTTTCAGTACTTCAGACAATTTTTATCCAAAAAATTGTGATTGTGATATCTTACATAATTATCTTAGGAGGTTCGTTAGGACCTGTACTAGGATACCCAATGTTGCAGCTTCTACGATTCATCTCCCTTGTATTAGTTGTAATGGGTAAGTAAGTAAAAAAAAATCCATTACATTTTACAAATAACAAAAACAATCAGCTCAAAGAGTTGTCTCACTAATTTACCGCCGAATATTTACATAGACTGTAGGTTTTTTTTATGGTAAAAGGTAAACAGGACAAGCACGACGCTCGCCTGATGGTAAGCGATGACGTCTACCTATAACCGATACAGCGGCATGAAAAATTCTGACCTGCCAGAATTTTTCATGTCACTGCACTGCGCCTGTTACCTTGAGACATAAAGATGTTGAGTCTCACATGCTCTGTAATTTCACTGGACACCTTGCTATTTCGACCGAAAAACATTCCTATTTCACGGCTGAAAATTAATTGGCAAAGTGGTGGTACCGCCCCAGGCGGACTAGCAGAAGTCCTACCACTACAAGGTAGGTGTAGGTAGTATAAAATAGTAGACAAAGTACTCACAGTCATCTTCTACCACCGGCACAGGCTGAATAGTGTCTTCCACCACGTATTGTATAGCAGGAGGAACCTTGTCCATCGGTCTGGTCGCATTTGGTGCACCTAAAAATATACAAGCACAGTTTACTGTAAAACTGTGATACAAGTGTGAGTCGTCAAGGCGTAGAAACTGAGTGACCGCTGTTGACGAATTGCACTCCATCGGGGCTTTCGTTCGCGATTTTGTTACGATTGCGCTTAATGGATAATTGAGTTATGGTTGACAAGTATGGCTGGAGGGATTGGGATGTTATTAAAGACATTTTGTAGGAGATTTTGATTAAAATCTTCCTACGGCAATTCAATCCAAGTAAACTGACTGGTTGCTGCTCATCATCACGGCAACATTTTTGATTAGAACCACAGTTTTTTTTTTCAAATTTAAATATCAAGTTTCGGAGAATCGTGAATTGCAAAGAGGCCGAATCCAAATTTGTTTTTAGAATAGATATGCAGGACTTTATTTATCGCTGTGTTGCTTTATTAGGTTTCATTTTTAGGGTTTAGTACCCCAAAAGGTGAAAAAGAAACCCTTATAAGATCACTTTCTTCTGCGTCTGTCCGTTTGTCTGTCTGTCCGTTTGTCTGTCTGTCTGTCTGTCTGTGTGTGTGTCCGTGTGTCACCACTGATTTTCTCAGGAACGGGTGGACCTAGCAAAATGAAATTTATACCACATACTTAGGTCTATAGTTCCTATTAGGTATATAAAAACCAAGGTCCTGAGTTAACACGCTAAAAAGATATGGGCAAATTTTGATTTGCGTGAAAACTTGTAAGTACCAAAATTTACCTTAATTTTCAACTTTTTTAATTTTTCGGAATATTTCCTTTATTTGTGCTTGCTTTTGACCAAAATTGACAATTCTAGGTCAACCGGAAGTATATACCTGTAGATTTTGGGTAAAAAACCTATAGGGTACTTCCCGTTGACCTAAAATCATGAAATTTGGCAAGAATCATGGTCTTACAGCTCAGATAAAGGAAACATTTCAGGAAATTAAAAGATGTCCCCATACTTACATAGTGGACGCCAATTAAGATAGGCCTCTGAGTTATATGAACGCTCATACAATTTAGAGATCTAGCTTAATCGATACTAACCAACGTTGGTATGGAAGCCTCGGTGGGCGAGTCCAACTCGACTTGGGCGTTCTTACTATGAATATAGATAATCGCCTCATACGATGTATTGTTAAATTACAAACCGTTTGACATAATATTCAGGTATGCGACAGCCCTAACACAGCGCGTTTCCGGCTACGACGAGCGCACAAAAATACAAGTCAATTTGAATTAATGTTATATTGGTTTTGGAGCATCCACTTCACCTTCACACGCTTTAACTTTGTATCCATCCAAGTTGCTTTGCTAGTTATTTGCCTACAAGTAGGTACCTACAGTTTTCTAAACCTACGCCCATGAGGCGACATATTCATAAGACGCATAATATAATAAACAACACAAAGCATACTAATATTAAGCATATTATATATAGGATAAAATAAAACTAAGCATAGTTTAATAATATAAATTACATTAATTCGACAACTTAAAAATAATTACCTAATTACAATATCAAGATTATATAAACTGCAATAATAATATCTATACTATAAATAAAAGACAGAACCTAGGTCGCTACCTGCCGGTAATGTTCCCAAAAAGCTAGCGACGTTACCTCGTTGTATAGCTAGGCTAATACGTTGGCCGAGGTAAGCGCCAGCTCTTTGGTCACGGGTGATGTCAATTAGGCGTCTGGACAACTCCTTAACAAAACCTCGGGCATCTCGACCCCATGGGCCCATTGTTTCGACCGCAAACGGAAGAAATATGTATCCATCACCAATGGTAGCATATTTCCTCCGTTTGAGGTTTTCTTAATTAATAGGTTAATTCGACATTACCTAATTTTTTAACCGAGTTCATAAAATAGGAGGAGGTTCTCAATTCATCGGAATCTTTTTTTTAATGTATGTTCACCGATTACTCAAAAATGCCTGAACCGACATGAAAAATTCTTTTTTTGTATCAAAGGGTACCCTTTCCAGGTCTCGATGAAACATTTAAATTTTAACGCTATCGGCGGAGCCGTTTTTAATATACTCGTATCAACATTTGTATTACGACGCATTTACTTATCTCGACGACTTACTACTTGGCTGGCACTTTACTTACTGGCACAGATTATGTAATAGTTACTACGTCTACTGGCTACTTTGACTAGCGCGATGTTTGAAGTCGGTTCTTTTAGTTTTTTAAACGATCTTAAATTATTTAATAATTATTTTGATTTTAATGACATTGCTATTGAATTAAATGTAAACAATAAAATAATAAATTAGTTTAATATATATTTTTAATGTAAGTTATTAAAATAATAGAATCAATGTAACATATGATCGTGTAGTTGAAGGCTTTTTTACTTTTACTATTCAACCAACTTCCAAAAAGAAGGAGGTTCTCAATTTGTCTGTATGTTTTTTTTGTATGTATGTTACGCGATTAGTATGTTAATTGTGAACTGATTTGAATAATTATTTTTTAATCGGTAGGGTCGGTTTCAGAGGTCGACCCATTGTAATTTAATCGAGATCTGATGTGACGATAGACGTCTCAAACTTGCTACTGAAATTGACTCTCGGGGCATTGAAGTCGGTTGTTTTAGTTTTTAAACTAGTTGTATTTACCCACAGAAATAGGACTTATTATTCCTATTTCTGTGTATTTACCTATTGTTTTAATGGCCGGGCGTTTGGAGAATTTTAGGTATTGATCTGTTCTGTGGTATTAACGCTAGAGGCATAGATCAGATAATAAAGGTATCATATTATAAGATGGTAAAATGCCGCCGTGCACATTTCACAGTGACTCTCCGGTGATAAAAAACCTCATAAGGAAACCCTGGGATTAGTAAGTTGGCGTGCTATCATCCTCCATCCATATAGTTTTTAAGCGATTTCACAAAAAAGCAGGAGGTTCTCAATTCGTCGGAATCTTTTTAGGGTTCCGTACCCAAAGGGTAAAACGGGACCCTATTACTAAGACTCCGCTGTCCGTCTGTATGTCTGTCTGTCTGTCCGTCTGTCACCAGGCTGTATCTCATGAACCGTGATAGTTAGACAGTTGAAATTTTCACAGATGATGTATTTCTATTGCCGCTATAACAACAAATACTAAAAACAGAATAAAGTTAAAAATAATACAGGGTCCCCATACAAAAGACGTGTTTTTTTCGGCATTTCACACCATCTAGAACGCTTAGTTAGGTAAACGTCCCATAGATGGCGTTATATTGAAATGTCGATCCCTAACACCTTTGCCAGACGTTAGATGGCGTTATAAGAAATAAAATGTTTATTAAGTATTATTTTTTGCTGGCGAAAAATTATAGTAGTATTTTTTGCTCGATCTTATAAAATACTGTAGTGTGGTACGGAACCCTACTAGTGTGAGTCTGACTTACACTTGGCCTCATTCAAATCATTTTTATATATGTTCAACGATTACTCGTAGATGCCTGAACCGTTCTGGAAAATCATTATTTGGTTTCAAAGGGTACCCTTCCCAGGTGGTCCCACTTAAATTTTAACGAAATGGGTCGAGCCGTTTTTAATATATCAACATTTGTATTACGGTGCATTTATATATCTCGACGACATGCTACTAACTACAGGCTACTTTGACTAGCGCGACGTTTGAAGTCGGTTTTTTTAGTTTTTTTAAGGATCTGATATAATATGCATGGCAGTTATTTTTAAATATTTGAACATATTATTCGTAACGTCACATTTTTGAGAGTGTGCTATGGAACTGCATAATTTGATTCCACCTTCCCCATTTTATTATCGGACATCCAGAGACACTAAAAGGCGCCACCGATTTATGGTGGATATACCATCTACCAGAACGAAGCGATTTGCTTCTTCGTTCATCATGCGAACCGCCAGGGAATGGAATGCTCTGCCTGAGTCTGTGTTTCCGGCTAAATACAATATGGGGGTCTTCAAATCGCGAGTGAAGGTATCTTTTGGGTAAGCGCGCTCCATCATCGACCGCATCATCACTTAACATCAGGTGAGATAGTGGTCAAGTGTTGCCCAGTTCTATATTTAAAAAAAAGGTATTTTATCAATTTGTGCACTGGCGCTTAAACTAGCCGTGACTGTGCGATAAGCGCAAGTAACGATTCGTGGTTGGTCATAACATAGCATAATGTTCATAGTTAGTTGGACCTTGCACCGTCACTTAGCAACAGGTGAGATAGTAGTCAAACGCTAGCCTATCCTACTAGTATTTATATTATAAATGTAAAACTTTTCTATATATATATGTACGAGCATGTATGAAGGCGCTCATGAGAGTGGAAGCAGCGAAGGAGGTATGTCAGGATCGTAGCATGTGGAAAGAAGTAGTCTCTGCCTACCTCAACGGGAAAAAGGCGTGATTGTATGTATGTATGTTTCTATATAGAGTTTGAAGTTTAAGTTAAGTAATGACAAAGCACGTGTATCAAGTACACATTTCAATCCAGTTTTGAAGGAACATAATATTAAATCTACGGTTGCATGAATTCAGTACATTCACTTCTTGTAAAGTCAATAACTAGGAAACATTTCAAAATGTATACAACTGTAAAATTTTGCAAATATTTGCGCATAAACTTAACATATACATAACGTGTATAGACATGTATACATGAACGCAAACATGCTCGCGGCAAACATAACTCTCCTTCATGCACAGTCGGGTAAAAAAAATGGGCGGCTATAGTCCATTGGACATAATGTACATTTTCTTTAACTCATAGCTTTTCATTTCAGTTAATTGAACCCGATTGATAGCAATACATCTAACTTTAGTACTTATTTATAATTTTTATTTTAATAATCTTGCTTTTTTCACTATGTATAGCATAGATTAATTTATAGTGTAGCGTAATTCAATGTCTGATTTATAGGCAAGTGCTGATGCAATCAAATACTAAAGCAAAATTTTACCATTCAATCCATGGCCGAAATAGCTCAGTAGGGAGAGCGTTAGACTGAAGATCTAAAGGTCCCTGGTTCGATCCCTGGTTTCGGCAATTATTTTTGTTTCTTTGCGGTTTTAATATTTAATTTATTTATTTTAAATTTAAAAAATAATTATGTAGAAAAATCACATATAATTTAAACAAATAGTACCTTCCTTATATATTTTCACATTTCACATTTTCACATTTCTTTCGCGCGTCTCAGTAATAAGTCTCAGTATTTGGATTAAATTAAGAATACCTACTCTGACTCTCAAAGGCTAAGTGCTACCATGAACACCATACGGTTATGGCAGCAGATTGTCGCCTTGATGGTGGTAATCTACTTTTTGGTAGCAAGTCAGGCGGAACATCGATATAATACGCTCCTATCAGCTGTGGACGAATACCCGGGCTGGGATATGAAACGGTGTCCTCTCACTTAGAATTCAAGTCATCTATCCATTAAACTCACGGGACTTTCATTTCTTAAGGCCACTACCACAGACCAGAGTTAACACATATTTTTAAAATCCAGGGTAAAGCAATACACATGAATGACATTATGAACGTAAGAAATGAATACAAAAGAGATATTAAGTTTATTAATGTATTATGGCAATCCAGATATAGAATAAAAATCGGTAAAAATGGTTTTAAGAAATATAAACTTTTTTAAGTTGCTTGTAAGCATACATTTCTGAACGCACGCATATTTGACGATCAATAAATATGTCAAACAATTATCATTACTGACAATTTTTGACATTTTAAAATCTACATGACTTGAATTCACAAAAACTTGATGAATTTTTACTTGACTTACTACATGACACAGGCTAAATACACTAATCGTGTGGAGCCATAATTATACCAAAAAAAATAACGCGATAATCCGAATATTGTAATGCTATCTACACATTGGAAGAATTTTTATACTTGACACTGGCTAAATACACTAATCGTGTGGAGCTATAATTATACAAAAAAAATATATACGGCGGGATAAACAATTGAACATCAAATAATCGGCAGTTTTTAAACCCAGGAACATTTTGGCAAAATATTTAATCTTATATAATTTTTTTAGGTCAATTATTCATTGTTTGTAATACTTATTATATTATTCCTGACAAAGACAATTCCAAAAATACAAAAAACATAAAAATCGGTCCAGCCGTTCTTGAGTTATAAGTGTAGTAACTAACACGACTTTCTTTTATATATAGACTAGAAGTCCCCCGCGGCTACGCCCGCGTTAAAAACTCCTTTTATTTACTTAAAACTTTTCTTTTGTAAAAACGATTCTATCATTAAAGACATCAAATAAAAATTAGCCAAATTGGTTCACCTGTTTTCATGTTATCGCGTGACTAAGACAAATCAGGATTCATATTTTTAAAACCCGAAAACCCAATAAAGCGCAATCCGAAACTATATTGATTTTCAGACTTTTTTACCCCAGTTCACTCTTTAGGGTGGCATTTTGAAAAAGTCTGAAACTCGTATTTACTTATTTATTTACAGAAGTACTTGTGTGAAATGTCGAATAAAATGACTATCCAAAATTTGAGCCCCCGCTTCATCCCTTGAAGAGTGAATTTTGAAAAATCCTTTCTCAGCGGATACCTACGTCAAAATTTCTATCTGGATGCAAAATATCAGCGCAATCCGAAACAATATTGATTTCAGACATTGTTACTCCACTTAACTCTTTTAGGAATAGAATTTCAAAAAGCCTGAAACACGTATTTACTCATTTATTTACTAAACTACTTGTGTGAAGTTTCGAATATAAGAGACAATCAATTCTTGTTTCTCCATACAAACTTTGAACCCTCGCTTCATCCTCTTCAGGGATGAATTTTGGAAAACCTTTCTCAGAGGGAACTAACGTCGTAATTAATAACTATCTGCATGCCAAATTTCAGCGCAATCCGAAACAATATTGATTTTTACACTTTATTACCCCATTTCACCCTCTGAGGGGTGGAATTTCAAAAAAACCTGAAACACATGTTCCCTTATTTTTTTACTGAAGCACTTGTGTGAAGTTTCGGATAGAAAAGACTATCTAATCTTGTTTCTCCATACAAACTTTCAACCTCCGTTTTATCCCCTTCGAGGGTTGATTTTGGGAAATCCTTTCAAAGAGGGATCTAACGTCGTAATAACTATCTGCATGCCAAATTTCAGCGCAATCTGAAACAATATTGATTTTACACTTTATTACCCCATTTCACCCTCTTAGGGGTGGAATTACAAAAAAACCTGAAACACGTGTTTACTTATTTTTTTACTGAAGCACTTGTGTGAAGTTTCGGATAGAAAAGCCTATCTAATCTTGTTTCTCCATATAAACTTTGAACCCCCGTTTCATCCCCTTAGAGGGTTAATTTTGGAAAATCCTTTCTTAGAGGGAATTAACGTCGTAATAACTATCTGCATGCCAAACTTCAGCGTAATCCGAAACAATATTGATTTTACACTTTATTACCCCATTTCACCCTCTTAAGGGTGAAATTTCAAAAAAACCTGATACACGTGTTTACTTATTTTTTTACTGAAGCACGAAGCACTTGTGTGGAGTTTCGGATAGAAAAGCCTATCTAATCTTGTTTCTCCATATAAACTTTGAACCCCCGTTTCATCCCCTTAGAGGGTTAATTTTGGAAAATCCTTTCTTAGAGGGAATTAACGTCGTAATAACTATCTGCATGCCAAATTTCAGCGTAATCCGAAACAATATTGATTTTACACTTTATTACCCCATTTCACCCTCTTAAGGGTGAAATTTCAAAAAAACCTGATACACGTGTTTACTTATTTTTTTACTGAAGCACGAAGCACTTGTGTGGAGTTTCGGGTAGAAAAGACTATCTAATCTTGTTTCTCCATACAAACTTTGAACCCCCGTTTCATCCCCTTCGAGGGTCAATTTTGGAAAATCCTTTCTCAGAGGGAACTAACGTCGTAATAATATCTGCATGCCGAATTTCAGCGCAATCCGAAACAATATTGATTTTCACACTTTATTACCCAATTTCACCCTCTTAGGGGTGGAATTAAAAAAAACCTGAAACACGTGTTTACTTATTTTTTTACTGAAGCACTTGTGTGGAGTTTCAGATAGAAAAGACTATCTAATCTTGTTTCTCCATACAAACTTTGAACCCCCGTTTCATCCCCTTCGAGGGTTAATTTTGGAAAATCCTTTCTCAGTGGGAACTAACGTCGTAATAACTATCTGCATGCCAAATTTCAGCGCAATCCGAAACAATATTGATTTTCACACTTTATTACCCAATTTCACCCTCTTAGGGGTGGAATTAAAAAAAACCTGAAACACGTGTTTAATTATTTTTTTACTGAAGCACTTGTGTGGAGTTTCAGATAGAAAAGACTATCTAATCTTGTTTCTCCATACAAACTTTGAACCCCCGTTTCATCCCCTTCGAGGGTTAATTTTGGAAAATCCTTTCTCAGTGGGAACTAACGTCGTAATAACTATTTGCATGCCAAATTTCAGCGCAATCCGAAACAATATTGATTTTACACTTTATTACCCCATTTCACCCTCTGAGGGGTGGAATTTCAAAAAAACCTGAAACACATGTTCCCTTATTTTTTTACTGAAGCACTTGTGTGAAGTTTCGGATAGAAAAGACTATCTAATCTTGTTTCTCCATACAAACTTTGAACCCCCATTTCATCCCCTTAAGGGGTGAATTTTGGAAAATCCTTTCTTAGTACACCCTTACGTACTAAGACAAATATACCCTCCAAATTTCAAGTCTCTACGACCAGCGGTTTAGGCTGTGCGTTGTCTGTCAGTGAGTCAGTGAGTCAGTGAGTCAGTCAGTATGTCAGGACAAAGATTCTTATAGTATTAGATTAAGATAGTTTAAAAACTAAAACTACCGACTTCAATACCCCGCGAGTCAACTTCAGTAGCAAGTTTGAGACGTTTATCGTCATATCTATGGAGATACTGATCAGATCTCGATGAAATTACAATGGGATTACCTCGGAAACGTATCCTACCGATTACAAAAAGAATCATACGAATCGGTTCACAATTGACGGAATAATCGCGTAACATACACACACACAAAAAAAACATACAGACTAATTGAGAACCTCTTTCTTTTTGGAAGTCGGTTGAAGAGTATTGGCTCACCTAAAATATTGTGCCAGTGTGTCAAAAAGTCCCGGGAAAAATAGAAAAAAAAAAACCTTATATGTTGGTCAAATTTTAATACGCTCGAATTGAGTAACGTTCTTTTTTGGAAGTCTGTTAAAAATGTGTGTTAACTCTGGCTTGTGCAAGTGGGCCTTGGAGAAAGCGATTCTATAAGTGCTATTTTCCATAATATGCATGACTAAGCCACCTATGTAAATACATAATTGGACGCAGAATATAATGTGAAACTGTTAGTCTGCGTGACTAAACACGATTTCTGATATAAATTAACGCTTGTCTTATCTTATGAACGCCAAACAAACAAGTAAATAACACTGAATAATGCAGTGAGTTGAAATTAATAGAGTAGCTAGTTAAAACCGATCAATGCTGCTTCGAAAACTGACTGGAATTATCCCTTAGGCTGGTTTTAGTATCACGCGGACCGTCAGTACGGATCTCTCCGCGCATACCGATCCGCACTGATGGTCCGCGTTATGTTGTTTTAGTGTCGCCCTGACCACCGTGGTGTATACCGTCAATATTCGCCATGACTGATGTCGATTGTACTGCGCTGACGCGTGCGCTCCGCACGATACTAAAACGATCACTGCAGGTAGAGGCGCGCGAGCAGCCGTCCGCGCGGATGGCTCCGCGGCACGGACGGCGGCGGAGCTGTCCGCGGACGGGTCCGTACGGACAACCGTCCGCATTACTCTAAAACGCTCCCTTAGCTTAATACAGATCGGTGTGTGCGGAGAGATCCGTACTGACGGTCCGCTTGACACTAAAACCAGCCTTACACATGCTTTTACACGTGTTTACCTATATGCAATATGTGAAGAAAAGACAAGAATATGAAAGACTAATACGCCATATCTGTTGTTAGAAAGCACGGACGTACCACCCAGTGGACTCCGCATGAGAAAAACTATTTTGCGGGGGGGTTATAGGTAATACAGCACTGTGATTGGACGACTTCAATTTGACTCATAGCAATAAATCATTCTTAGTGCTGGGACAACGTGACACTACCTCGTCATTATCGATAAACTCATCAGTCATATGAAATATAGCGTGTGTGAGAAGTGTGTAGAAGTGTAAAGGTATAATGATAGAGACGGACAGACGGAAGGACAGATAGACAGACAGACGGACAACAAAGTGATCTTATAAGGGTTACTTTTTTCCTTTTGAGGTACGGAATTCCAAAAATGTTCGTTTGCTTGCTTACACACTAAATTCTAACTTGTTTCTTACCACTAAATTGGTTATTCACACGCATCAGTATCACGTATCAAGTAACTTAAAATGTATTTATCTACTTGACCTTTATTTATTTAATTATCTGGCGTGATTGAATAGCAAAACAAACAAACATTCCACCTTACGCGTTTATTAAGTACATCAGTAGGATAATTTGGAATAACAGCATATACATACATATAACATAGTTGAATTGAGCATTTTCAATATCTATCAGTAATCATTGTTGATAACTTTCCCAAAATAACAGAAAAACATCACTAAAAGTGCACAAGTACCGCTGCGTACAAGGGCGGAGCGAGTACGAAAGATATAAAGAGGCCGTTGTAGGAATGGGATAGACTGATACACAGGGCATCTGTGACCAGTATATGTTGAACTATGAATTTTATTTACAAGTTGTTAAAAATGAATTGAGTTTAACTTATCGGTGAAAAGAAACGTTGTCCTTTGTAAAATTTAATGATTTACTTTCCTACACCACTTTATAGCGCAATTCGGCATATTTAACGGCTTTTTCGTTTTTTTGAACAATTAAAATAGTGCGTGTGTACGGGTCTGGTATTTGGTCCGAAGTGAAGTAGCCGCTCAAGGATGATATTATAAATACCCCATTGCGCTTATGTGTTTCGCGCGGGGGTGATACAACAATAGGTGTCCACTGGTACACTGGGGTGGTACGTCCGTGTTAAAAAAAGACAAATATCTAATTTCTTTTACGGCGTAATTAGCTACCACCATTGCGCTGTGATTTCTTTTACTCTATCACACAAGACGATCTGTCCATCTCGTTCATCCACTTAAATAGTGACAACCATCGATGTATATGTACTACGTACCAGATGACGCGTCACGAACTAGCTCTACGTTCAAATAAAAAGCAGTGCTGAATCTACATCTCGCTTAGTTTAGCCTAAGTACTCCTCACGCCCGATCGCGCGCCGCTCGGCACGTAAGTCAGTTTATGATGGGCGCCTCTGGTTTACATGTATCTCGATGGTGACAACAGTGGTTTAAGATAAAAAGTACTGTTATTCAACCAACTTCCAAAAAGAAGGAGGTTCTCAACGCGTCTGTACGTTTTTATTTCTTTTTTTTTGTGTGTATGTTACGCGTTTACTCCGTCAATTCTGAACTAATTCTTATGATTCTTTTTGTAATCGGTAGGGTACGTTTCCGAGGTGGTCCCATTGTAATTCATCGAGATCTGATAAGTATCTCTAGAGATATGAAGATAAACGTCTCAAACTTGCTACTGAAATTGACTCGCATCTGCACTGGGGCATTGGAGTCGTTTGTTTTAGTTTTTAAACTATATATATTTCTTTAAAAATATTCCTAACGCGTGAAATAAAACATTTTTAGTGTCAGTTACAGTATCTACCTGTGTTGTTTGTGTAGTGTCTAAATACACAATGGTAGTTTAGAAACTGTTGCATAATGACTGGTATTAAAAAACGAGTAAACTTTTAATAACCGACAAATAGCGCGATCCCACAAATCATGATAAAAATCGAACTGATATCTTCTTAGTTTTATGGGTTTCGTACCCAAAGGGTATCAAATGGTCCCTATTACTGAGATTTCATTCATTTCTGTCCGTCTGTCCGTCCACATTTTTAAAGGGCTGTACCGCCTTAAGCGTAATATGTAGATCACAGATATATATCATCTATATATACAATAGATAACGCAAATGCGTGTACTTCCCGTGTCCATAGTTCACTGCAATAATAGACCAAACATTTCGAGCCCCCAAAGGCAACGACATATTTCCTATAACTTTTTCCGTCACTACATTTCGGCTGTGCCGTCACAGAATATATTGAAAAGTTGACACGCTTAGTTTCAATACAAATCGTGATACTTGCGTGATCTATTGTACAATACAATACAATACAATAACTCTTTATTTGCACACCAAGAAAATATAACAGACTAGCTGTTACCCGCGGCTTCGCCCGCGTTATTTGTGTCTTTATGACCATTGAGGTCTAGATCGATGATCTCTTAGGCCAAGTCACCATAGATGACCCTCAAAGTCGAACTCAATATCCTCTATTGTTAAAGTCATTAATCATTTTGGTTAGGTATACGAAGTTGTGCTGTTTAAATGTTTGACTCAACACAACAGTTCCTGAAACATTTTTTACAAAGAAAATAAGGTGAATAGCTGCGCGAGCGCAGCGAGCGCTATTATTGGGCGAGTAAAAGTTTTTTATGACTTTTTATAACCCTGGCAGTTTAATGACCTAATAATCAAGTCAATATAGATGACTCTTAGGACGAACTCGATATCGTCTATTGTTAAAATCATTACTTGGTTCTTGGTAAACCTAACCAAGGTTTACCAAGTTTTGCTGTTTAAGTATTTGAGTCAGTCTAATGTATGAGGCTGTTAAAACACGCTATTATACGCTATGTAGCGTTATTAAGGCGCGAGCGAAGCGAGCGCGAAAAAATTTTACGTCTTTTTATGACCCTGTCAGTTTTTATGACCTACTAAGTCAAGAACGATGACTCTTAAGGTTAAGGACAGCAACACCGACAACCCTATGATTAAACTTGATATCTACTTATGTCATGGTTAATAGTCATTTTTTACGTTATTTTTTACGTCATTTTATGACCCTGACAGTTTTTATGACCTACCTAAGTCAAGACCGATGACCCTTAGGTTAAACTTGATATCCACTTATTTTAAGGTAAAAATTCATTATGATTATTGAAGGTTGTACTGTTTCAATTTATAAACTTGTTTTGATGCATGTGGCTATTAAAATACAAAAAATGCTGAAATATTACCTACAAAGTAGATAAAACAAAGTTTTGCGCGAGCGCAACCAGCGCGATAATGTATACGTCATTTTATGACCCTGACAGTTTTTATGACCTCCTAATTCAACACTGATGACACAGAGGTTAAACTTCATATCCATTTATTTTAAGGTTAATAATCATTATGATTATTGGAGGTTGTACTGTTTCCATTTCTGGCTTCGTTTTGATGCATGTGGCTATTTAAATACAAAAATGCTAATATATTTCCTGCAAAGTAGGTAAAACAAAAGACTGCGCAAGCGCAGCGAGCGCGAAAAATTTTTACGTCTTTTTATGACCCTGACAGTTTTTATGACCTACTAAGTCAAGACCGATGACCCTAAGGTTAAACTTGATATCCACTTATTTTAAGGTAAAAATCATTTTGATTATTGAAGGTTGTACTGTTCCAATGTATGACATATTTTGATGAATGTGGCTATAAAAAAACAAAAAATGCTAAAATGTTTCCTACAAAGTAGGTATAACAAATGCTTGCACTACCGGAGCGAGCGCGAAAAATTTTTACGTCTTATTATGACCCTGACAGTTTTTATGACCTACTAAGTCAAGACCGATGACCCTAAGGTTAAACTTGATATCCACTTATTTTAAGGTTAATAATCATTATGATTATTGGAGGTTGTACTGTTTTCATTTCTGGCTTCGTTTTGATGCATGTGGCTATTTAAATACAAAAAATGCTAAAATATTTCCTGCAAAGTAGGTAAAACAAAAGACTGCGCAAGTACAGCGAGCGCGAAATTTTTTTGCGACTTTTTATGACCCTGATAGTTTTTATGACCTCCTAAGTCAACACCAATAACACAAAAGTTAAACTTGATATCCACTTATTTTAAGGTTAATAATCATTATGATTATTGAAGATTGTTCTGTTTTTATATACAAAAGTGACTAAAATATTACCAACAAAGAAGATAAAACAAATGCTTGCGCGAGCGTAGCGAGCGCTATTATTGCGCGAGCGAAGCGAGCGCGAAAATTTTTAACGACCTTTTATGACCCTGACAGCTTTTATGACCTACTAAGTCAACACCGACAACCCTATGATTAAACTTGATATCTACTTATGTCATGGTTAATAGTCTTTATGATTATTGAAGGTTGTACTGTTTCAATCTATGACTTGTTTTGATGCATGTGGCTATTAAAATACGAAAGTTGCTGAAATGTTTTCTACAAAGTAGATATAACAAATGCTTGCAAAAGCACAGTGAGCGCGAAAAATTTTTACGGCTTTTTATGACCCTGACAGTTTTTATGACCTACTAAATCAACACCTATGACCCTAAGGTGTATAATCTGATGTGGCTGTTAACACGAATGTTTCTGAAATACTTCCCGCAAAGCAAATAAAACACGTTGGGCAAGCAAAGCTATCACGTTAATTTTTAAGGACTTTTAATGACCCTGACAGTTTTATGGCCTAATTAGGACACATATTAAGTTTAGTCATTATAGATGAACCTAAGGTCAAACTTTTATTATTATGCAAACTCTATGTAAAGTTAACAAAAAATAAAGTCACCCACACTTAACTGCCGAAAAAAAGTATTCCTTGCCCTTTTATGCCCTATTTAATTTCTTTGTACAAAATTTCAGGCCACACATTTACAAAATTCCATAATAAAAATCTAGACACCCGAAATTGCCAGCAAAACAAAGTATTCGTTGTCCTTCTATGTCTTATTGACTGTCTGTGTACAAAATTTCAGCTAAAATGGTTAACCCGTTTGACCGACAGTAGGCCACACATTTGCAAAACTGGACACCTGGACTCCACAGCCGGAAAAAAGTATCCGATATCCTATTCTATCCTATGAACTGTCTTTTTACAACATTTCAGGCAAATCGGTCAAGCCGTTTATTCGATAAGAGGTCTTATATTTACAAATTTCAATTCAAAATATCTGGACACCCTGACTCGACAGCTAGAAAAAAAGTATCCTATATCCTATTCTGTCCTATGACATGTATTCACACAAAATTTCAGGCAAATCGGTCGAGCCATTTAATCGAGAAGAAGTCCCATATTTACAAAATTCAATTTAAAATATCTGGACCCCCTGACTCGACAGCCAGAAAAAAAATATCCTATATCTTATTCTGCCCTAAGACATGTATTCATACAAAAGTTTAAGCAAATCGGTTAAGCCGTTTATTTGAGAAGAAGTCTTATATTTATAAAATTCAATTAAAAATATTTGGACCCCCTGACTTGACACCCAGAAAAAAAGTATCCCATATCCTATTCTACCCTATGAACTGTCTTTTTACAACATTTTAGGCAAATCGGTCAAGCCGTTTATTCGAGAAGAAGTTTTATATTTACAAAATTTAATTAAAAATATTTAGACCCCCTGACTCGACAGCCAGAAAAAAAGTGTCCTATATCTTATTCTACCCTATGAACTGTCTATATACAATATTTCAGGCAAATCGGTCAAGCCGTTTATTCGAGAAGAGGTTTTATATGTACAAAATTCAATTTAAAATATCTAGACCCCTGACTCGACGGCCAGAAAAAAGTATCCTATGTCCTATTCTGCCCTATGACATGAATTCCTTTAAAAATTTCAGGCAAATCAGTCAAGCCATTTAATCGAAAAGAAGTCTCATATTTACAAAATTCAATTTAAAATATCTGGATCCCCTGACTCAACAGCCAGAAAAAAAGTATCCTATATCTTATTCTGCCCTAAGACATGTATTCATACAAAATTTTAAGCAAATCGGTTAAGCCGTTTATTTGAGAAGAAGTCTTGTATTTACAAAATTCAATTAAAAATATTTGGACCCCCTGACTCGACAGCCAGAAAAAAAGTATGCCATATCCTATTCTACCCTATGAACTGTCTTTATACAACATTTTAGGCAAATCGGTCAAGCCGTTTATTCGAGAAGAGGTTTTATATTTACAAAATTCAATTAAAAATATCTGGACCCCCTAACTCGATAGCCAAAAACAAAGTATCCTATATCCTATTCTGCCCTATGTACTATCTTTGTACAAAATTTAAGCCAAATCCGTCAAGCCGTTTGACCGTGAAGAAGTCCCAAACAAACAAACAAATAAACAAACTGACTTTCGCATTTATAATATTGGTGTTGATTATAATATTGGTGTTGATAGAAACAGACACAAATTATAAGAATGAGTACAAATGGCGGTCTTATCGCTAAAAGCGATTTCTTCCAGACAACCGGGTATGGAGAGGAATAGACAATAGATTTTCATAGGTAGGTGGTGTTGCAAAAATTTGAAATTTAAAATATAATTAGAAAAAAAGAAAACAAAAAATAGTTTGAAAATAAAACAAAATATTAAGCTATTATATAAGTTATACATATACATACACATATCATATACGTATATACTCACATACATTGTACATAAGAGGTATATCTGTAAGGTAGATACTTGAAATTTTCCCGACGTATGTATTACTATGGGGGATTTAACAACAAACACTATAAGAAACGGGGTTTTTTGAAGATTTTCGCTTGAAGTTAGGAACCATAATAGACTAGCTTCTGCCCGCGGCTTCGCTCGCGTGGCCTACAGGAAACAAATTACACATTTTTCTTTAGAAGAAAATATTCCATGCACTGTTACTCCCTCTCAATTGAATATACAAACTGACAATATCCCATACAAATGCTGCTCCGTGTGCTTACTTTGGAGTAGACCACCAATAACCGACTGTGTAAAAAAGCAGTCCTCCCTAAGTCTAAGCCTGTTATATTATGAATTTGGCCTTGAGATTTATTTATGATCATGGAAAAGCAGACCTTAAAGGACAATTGCAAACATGTCAACTCGAAGAGGTTGTTCGATAAAGTCGGGGCAGTCAAAGAATAAAATTGTTTTTACATTTATTTCATACAGAAACAAATGTGTCGGGTATCATTTAGAAAAAGATTTGATACTCGTATCGCTCAATAAGTAGTTGAAGTTATCTTTTTGTTGCTTGAAGCTATTGCTAATCGACCAAGAGAGAAAATTCAACCTACCGGATACCTGCACTTCACAAAGAACACACCTTTCACGTATCATGTCTCTAAGACCAGCGGTTTAGACAGTAAGTAGATATTATATTGGTCAGAAGTTAGCGTGGGGGAAGATTTCGGAAAAACCTGTAAATGATAATTTTAATTAAAGATTATGTGTACCAATTTACAAGACAATCGACTCAGAGCATAAAAAGTTCTACTGAAAATTTAACCTTCCATTACACTCCCATAGGGGTGCGATTTCTAAAAACTCTTTCTTAGTGGATAGTTGCACTTCACAAAGAACAAACATTCTAAATAATATCATGTCTCTAAGACCAGTGGTTTAGGTAGTGCGTTGATATATCAGACAATCATTCAGTAAGTCAGGCTAACGCGTGTGGGATGATTTTGGAAAAACTGTCATACAAGTAACTCATTATTTTAATTAAAGAGTATTTGTACAAATATTCGAGTCAATCAACCCAGTGAATAAAAAGTTTCATAGAAAGTTCAACCCTCCATTTCACCCTCTTAAGGGTAGAATTTCGAAAAACCTTTTGTTAGTGGATGCCTACACTTTACAAAGCACACACCTTCCAAATTGAATGTGTTTAGGACCTGCGGTTTGGGCTGTGCATTGATATTTCAGTCAGTCAGTCAGAACTTTCGGTTTTATGTATATAAATAAAAAGAGACTAATATACATTGAAATCTTCCTATAGTATACCAACAACAAATACTAAAAACAGAATAAAGTTAAAAATTAAAATTAAAAATTATTACAAAACTTATTTTTCCGGCAAATTTTGTTCAATCGGAACTCTACCACTTGTACTATTATTTATTCTGTGACTCTGCGTGGTGTGGGAGCCCAACTCGCACTTGGCCAGTTTATTTATTGTAGTGTACCTAGGTATGTTTTAGAATTATTACTTTTCTTTTTGTGTAGGTTAGTTATAGAGTACTGATAATAGAATATGAACCATTAAGCGTACACGAAAATGCTTTGAGCAGACAGTTTATAAACACCTGTACAAATAAAACTGTTTTCAGATTACTCGTACAGAATGTACTAATAAAATGACACACGATTTAGTCGAGCCATTTGAGCTTTGACAACGGGCGGACTGTTTTGAAAGAACTAACAACACACGAGTAATACCGTTTTTACTTTTTGGCTTTTATGTATCAAAGGCTTTAACAGTTATAGCGAAATCCGGCTTTGTAACAATTGAACATCTCTCCGGAATTAATAGCCAAATACAGTGTTCATGTTTGATTTTTTTTTTCAAGCTTTTATTTAGTTTCACCTGTCCCGATGTTTGTCATCAAATCTGGCAAATTAAATTTGATCCACTTCCCGGTTACTGACTGAGCTGAAATTTTGTATACATGTGTAAATTGCGTGACAATGCAATAATATGATGACGTGGTGCTGATCTGATCATGGAGCTGGAAGCTGTCCCGATGTTTGTCATCAAATCTTACAAATTTAAATTGATCCACTTCCCGGTTACTGATTGAGCTGAAATCTTGCATTACATGTGTAAATGGTGTGACAATGCAATAATATGATGACATGGTGCTGATCTGATGATGGAACTGGAAGGTGGCCAAAGGAACTTCGCAATGAAACGACACAACCTTATCGAGTTTAAAAAAAGAGAGAGAAAAGTCATGGTTGGTTCCTCGATAAGTGCGAACAAAGTTGGTCTTTCCCGCCGTAGGGCGGGAATATGATTTTATAATTTTTGGCTTATGAATTTCTTTTATAGTACCCTGTCTAAGGAGGTTCTATGAAATTCCTTGACATTTCATAACATTACATGACATTTCGTGACATTTCATGAGATTTCGTGACATATCATGACATTTTGTTACATTTCGTGGCATTTCATGACATTTTGTGATATTTCATGAGATAAAATAATATTTTATGAAATTTCGTGACATTTAATAACATTTAGTTATTTTTCATGACATTTCGTGACATTTTGTGACACATCACGACATTTTATTGACGTTTCGTGACATTTCATGACTTTTATGACATTTCATGACATATACGGCATATCATGAAATTAAATGACATTTTGTGACATCTCATGATCATGATCGACATACATCGTTGTCAACAATGATGAAGCTTGAAAAATAAAAAAGAAGGTCATGTTAACTTGAAGGAGGATTTTATTACGATAAAGATTTTTCTTGTTTCTTTTTTGTACCAACCCTACATGAATAGGTGAACATTTTGTTCGTTCCTTACAAGATTTGTCTCTGTTCCTTTTCTTTACTCATGTGGCTGGAATAAGACATAGGCAAATCTTATTTTTGAAAAAAAGAATATTTAAAATCGGTTCATAAACGACGAAGTTATCCGCTAACAAACATAAAAAAATTATATATATAATATATATATATATATATAAATACGGTAGAATTGAGAAACATCCTCCTTTTTTTGAAGTCGGTTAAAAAAAACACGATCCTCGAGCACGAAACATAATGCGTATTGTATTACGAGACAGAACAAATTAATTCATAAACAGTTTAATTCAGCTTAGTTTAATTGCACTGTGATATCCAATATGATGGATTAGGTATTATACAATTAGTCAACACCTTTTAATAACTGTAAAATTTTTTTTTTATATAAATTATAGGCTAGCATTTGACCACTTTCTCACCTGTTGGTAAGTGATGATGCGGTCAAAGATGGTAAGCACGCTAGGCCTAGAATGGGAACTGGCTCTCAAGGATAGCTGCCGGAACACATTAGATGTTTTGGCGACAGATTTTCTAACTTAAGGGTGGTAGCAGGCCAGGCGGACACTATATAGTGTCCTACCATCATGCGGGGGTTGTTGGTTTCTTAACGATGTTTTTCCATCACCGGAGGGCCACTGTGAAAAGCGCACATACATTTTTCGATAGAAAAATCCATTGGTGCACGGCGGTTTGAACTCGGTACCTTGGCATCAAAGCCAACCGTTCTCCGGATTACGCCACCGGGCACTTACATTTTTTTTTAATATCTTATTAGCTAGCGTTTAACCACTATATCGCTTGGTGGTAAACGGTGGTTGAAGATGATGAATACGCTAGGCCTAGAATACTGACTCTCAAGGGCTGTGTGTTGCCAGAATACCATTAGGGTCAGCTTAGACCGCGACGAGACGTGGCACGCATTTTTTAAAAGGTTGATACAAAAATGAACTTTATGTACTGAAATTTGTGTATACAAGATCGTTTAAAAAACTAAAAAGAACCGACTTCAATGCCGCGCTATTAATTTTCAGTACCAATTTTGAGGTGTTTATCTCCATATCTCTGGAGATACTTATCAGACCTTGATAAAATTGCCATGGTACCACACTTGGAATATCTCCTTTCCAACAAAAAAAAAACAAAATTGGTTCATAAACGACTACGTTATCCGCGAACAAACATAAAATAAAAAAATATATATACGGTCAAATTGAGAAAACTCCACCTTTTTTTTTGAAGTCGGTTAAAAAAGATACAAATTTCATTGAGTTAATTCGGCGACTTCAGGGTCTGCCGCACGGCGTCGCGCTGCACCGCGCGGCGCAGCGAGAAGCCAAGTGTAACATATATAATAGAACTTTATTTACTACACAAACGATACATGTTTAATTGAGATAATTCGGCTGAGCCGCGCATCTCGCTGTTTTGTCACGTCGCGTCGCGGTGTGACCCTTAGTTGGCAATCATAAAAACAATCCAAATCAAGTAGAAAATCTGTACTTTCTTCTTTCTTTATCATGACTAGCAAACATTGGGATCAATTTATCTCAAATGTTGCTCAGTATAAACAACACTGTACATTTAAGACGAGCCAATCCGTTCGAAACTAGTATGACATAGGTACATTGAGCTTCTATGAAAGCTTGTACCTATGAGTAGATTATTTATCAGTTTTAGTACATGAAAAAACATATCAAAGCGAGTGTCACATTTCGCAAAGTTTTAGTATAAGTCATCATAGTCTTTACATTCGTACGGGTAGGTCGTGTTTTCAGTGAGATAGAATCTAAGCTATCGATGTCATTTATGTGTATCATTTAAGTTTGAGCTAAACTAGTTAAGTACTTGGAGCGGATCAACAATAGTTGGAGTTACTTTGGTGAGCGTATATTTTCTATTCTATTTAACTATTTTGTTGTTTTAAATAAAAGGTGTTTACACCTACGATATACCTACTCCAGTAGCTGCAAAACAATAGGCAGTGGTATTCGATACTTGTACGTGTAATTCATATAAATGGTCATAATTGCAAAAAATCGTCTTACATCTACAGTTTGGTTGGTACGTATCTTATTTCTTCGAATATACTTGTAATAAATTACCTTTTTAGTGACAATGTCTTTATCACACGAAGTCGAGTGGGATGAGTTTATATGGGAGCAAACAAAACAGGATCGCATGGAATGGGATGACACGCAATGGAATCACGTAAACCAGGGTGGAATAAAATGGTATACCATTAAATACGAGCGTATTCTTTGCGACAGAATGGAAACGAACAGAATAAATGAACCCCAAAATATGTGTGATCGAATAGTATGGGATCGAATGTACTGTTTCAGAATAGAAATAAACCTAATAGTACTGTATGGTATGGTTTGGTTGAGGGTGGAATGGGTTCGCCTTATGGCGGATGAAATTGAATGTAATAAAGTAGAATGGAATCAAAGGACATACAATAGATGGGACTGGAACGAAGTCCAATACGATGTAGTAATGTGTGATAACATTGGATGGATAACTGCTGCACTTGAGTTGCTATAAGTATTTATGAAACTTAAATGTAGCTCGCGACTTTGCCCGCGGGACCATATTGGTTAGGTGTTATCAAAGACATTTCATATAATAACGGTGCACTACTGGCCCGAAAGAGATCGACGTTGAACAAAGATTCTCCCTTTCATATCTCTTATATATAAAAAACAATTTCTGTTCGTTAGTCTCGCTAAAACTCGAGAACGGCTGGGTCGATTTAGCTGTATTTGGTTTTGAAACGTTTGTCGTAGTCCAGGGAAGGTTTAAACGGTGAGAAAATTTGGAATTTTGAAAATTCGCTATTTGTGTATAAAAACCTTTCTTGACTTGAAATTTACTCAAGGTGTGTTAATACACCTCTTTGTCATCTTATAGCAGCCATTGTAATCAATGGCTGCTATAAGATCAAATAATAAAAGCTAAATTAAATTAAAAATTACATTGACATATTTTGATGGTTGCCATTATGGCACTTCCATACATGGGTATTCGCTATTTGTGTATAAAAACCGATAAAAACACAATAAATATAAAGGGGGCCCATACAAGAAACGTATTTTTCAGGCAAATTTTGTTCAATCGGAACCCTGCGTCTGCGGGTACTTGGATAGTTTATTTATATTCGCGGTACGAAGTTCCCCGGGTCAGCTAGTAAATATTATATATACTACATACGTACTACATAATATGTAAATATATTATTTATATGTGAACTATAGTACTATAGACAGTTTGTTAGACAAGGACACACTCCCATATAGGTTCCTTTCGTTGTTTTGATTTACATAACAATTACAACCTTATGTTTATAGCATACGGATTAAATTGAATTTGTAAAACATCTGCTGTGCACGATCCTTATATTGTAAATCCACGGGTATTACTGAGAAAAATAGCAGTTAAAGCAACGACACCGTGTAACCGTGAAAAGATAACCGGCAGGTAGCATTATTTTCGTCTTTCTAATACTTCTAGTTGCACCACGCCTTTTCAAATGATTGTCTTGTGCTTGTAATGTACCTTTCCGCTAATATAACAAGCGGTGATAGCTTAATGGCTATGGCGTCGGCCTGGTGATCGAGAGGTCATGGGTTCGATCCCCACCCATTGCACTATTGATATGAACCCACTCCAGACACAAGAATATTAATTTAGATTAGTTGCGAGGGGTTAAAAAGACTACTAGTAATTTACGACCCATATTGCTAGTAAGCTTTAAAAATAAACTGGCCAAGTGCAAGTCGGACTCGCACTAGTAGGGTTCCGTACCATACCATACCATACTACAGTATTTTATAAGATCGAGCAAAAAATACCACTATAATTTTTCGCCAGCAAAAAATAATATATAATGAACATTTTATTTCTGATAACGCCATCTAACGTCTAACAAAGGTATTAGGGATCGACATTTCAATATAACGCCATCTATGGGACGTTTACCTAACTAAGCGTTCATAGATGGCGTGAAATGCCGAAAAAAACACGTTTCTTGTATTATTTTTAACTTTATTCTGTTTTTAGTATTTGTTGTTATAGCGGCAACAGAAATACATCATCTGTGAAAATTTCAACTGTCTAACTACCACGGTTCATGAGATACAGCCTGGTGACAGACGGACAGACAGACAGACAGACAGACAGACAGACAGACAGACAGACAGACAGACAGACAGACAGACAGACAGACAGACGGACAGCGGAGTCTTAGTAATAGGGTCCCGTTTTACCCTTTGGGTACGGAACCTAAAAACCATCCACTTTGACGGCACGCGACCGACTTCAGGTTGGGTGAATCGGCAGGACATCTGGCTTTCAATCTTAATGACAATTTATAATCGCATCATCACTTACCAACAGATGATAATATAGTGGTCAAACGCTATACTATAATAATATGATATAAAAAATAAAAACAACGGGTTGCACTCCGGGAGTGCCGGCAGAAGTGAAAACTTGAACACGTCATTATTGAATAATTTGGAATGACATCTCGCACAAGCGCCCTGCGCTCCGTTGGAATGACATCTCGCACACGTGTGAACGAATTTTCGTGTTACGATAAGGACACGTGACCCTGACGCGAGTTTAAAATGTGTTACCCATCCCAAGAAAAATGTCTACTCCCTCCCTCCGTCTTAAAAATTATCGATCAGGTATGCAGAGGTCGTGACGTGAGGTCCTGACGCGAGTTTAACATTTTTTACCCATCTCAATAAGTTCACAACGCCGTTAAGAAGTTTTCCCATCAAAAATTAAAAATAATAATAAATAAGACGCTGCAATTTTTCAATAGGTAGGGTTTTAGTGTCGTTGTCAGAAGGGCTTTAACTGTTTTAAGTACACGAAAACTTTCATACATGACTTAACTCTTTGGCGCATTTAGACTTCATCATCATCATTATCAGCCAATTTCCTTCTACTGCTGGACATAGGCCTCTCCTACGGCACTATCCGTTTGGACTTGGACCAATTGAATATAAACATTACAGCGAACAAGATAACTAATTATCGACATGTACATGAAGTAGTTAGTGGGTTTTTATAACCCCCGACGAAAAAAGCAACGGTGTTATAAATTTGACGTGTGTCTGTGTATCTGTGTATGTGTGTGTGTCTGTAACATCGTAGCACCCAAACGGCTGAACGGCCGATTTTGATTTAGTTTTTTTTTGTTTGATAGGTGTATAAATCGAGAGTATCTCTAGTTTTGATTCGTGAAAATCCGTTCAGGTGTTTTAAGACTATAAGCTTTTTCTAAACAATGACAATAAGAGAATTACTTTTATAGGTCTGATCATATTGAAATTTGGGATCCTCTTACTTAAATGATATTGTAAGAACATGGTAGCATTGACTTGATGCTAGCACATCTCCTAGAATCTGCAGAATACTCTACTCCTCACCAACTTGCAACCGAGATGTTGTGTTTAGGCTCATTAGAATGTCTTCATGAACAGATTATAAATATATCAGTTGGGGGTGGTTTTTAACCGATTTCACAAAAAGGATGAGGTTCTCAATTCACAGGATTTTTTTTTCTCCTTTTTTTAATGTATGTTCACCGATTACGCGAAGATGCCTGAACCGATTTGGAAAATTCTTTTTTTGTTTAATGGGTTCCCTTCCCAAGTGATCCCATTTAAATTTTAACGATATCGGCTGAGCCGTTTCTAATATATCAACATTTGTATTACGATGCATTTATATCATATACCTTGACGACATGCTACTAACTACTGGCAAAGATTACATAATAGTTACTACGTCTACTGGCTACTTTGAGTAACGCGACGTATGAATCGGGTTCTTTTAGTTTTTTAAACGATCTTAAATTATTCATTTTGAATTTAAGTATTATTAAGACAACTAAGAAGTCAGACTAGGGATATCCGTGTATCGCGGGGCACTTTTACAAACACACGCAACGGAACAATTACAACCAGACTCGGAACTATTTCGACTCAGAACTCGGAAAAAAAATCAGGGGATCACACAAATAATTATCCCGTGTGGAAATCACACTCTCGTGGATAATAATATTGGGCAATTTGCACCGAACATGTTTGCAAATTATAATGTTTACAGCTGCAGTTACATCCCGTCTCTCTAGAACCCTGTATATCGTAGTTTTGACTAAGTGCACTATCAGTATGCAATATGAATTAGCGGGGTCACGCATGACCCTGGGGCTACACTGGTAGCCCCTTTGCCATAAGCTTTGATGTCCGAGCGCGAGTTCTGACACCAATATCGCTGGACACGGCATTTCACTCCGGTATCAGCACTCACTCAAATAATTAGATTTTCTTTTCATATGACGGCTTTAGCGTAAGCTGACTATTACTAATTCACTGCGGAGCGATAGATTTTGATGTTTACCTAAGTATGTAACCTAAGGTTTAGATATCACATTGAACACAAGCTAATTTAGAACTAATAATCGGGCAAAGTGCAAGTCGAACTCGCACTTGTAGGGTTCCTTAAAACACTACAATGCTTTATAAGATCGAACAAAAAATACCAGTATCATATCTCGCCAGCAAAAAAATTACCTTATTTTTTTTAGTGTTTATCTATCATATATATGCGTTTATGTATATACTCCCTTATTTTAGAAGTTTAAAGGGGGGGACACTATTCACCACATTAGAAGTTTCTATTTTTCAAACGATTGACTTTGAGAAAAAATCGTTCTAGGAACTTCAAGGTAATTTGTAAATACATATCTATACCCCACGTATAGGTTTGATGAAATATTTTTTTTAGTTTCAGTTCCATGTATGGAGAGAACACCCCCCTTAAATCTTTTTTAGGGTTCCGTAGTCCTGACAAGGAACCCTTATAGTTTCGCCATGTCCGTCTGTCTGTCTGTCTGTCCGTCCGTCTGTCCGTGTGTCACCACCGATTTTCTCAAAAACGGGTGGACCTAGCAAGTTGAAATTTATACTTGATACAGAAGCCTATAGTCCCTATTAGGTGTATAAAAATCAAGGTCCTGAGTCAACACACTAAAAATATATGGGCAAATTTAGATTTTCGCGAAAACTAAGTACCAAAATTTACCTTAATTTTCAACTTTTTTTTCTTTTTCGGAATTTTTCCTTTATTTGTGCTTGCTTTTGACCAAAATTGACAATTCTAGGTCAACCGGAAGTACCCTATCAGTTTTGGGTCGAAAACCTATAAGTAAAAAATATATAACTTCCCGTTGATATTTAATCATGAAATTTGGCAAGAAGCAAGGTCTTATAGCACAAATAAAGGGAAAATTCCAAAAAATAAAAAAAGTTGAAAATTAAAGGGTATACCCATCCATACATAGTAAACGCCAATTAAGGTAGGCCTCTGAGTTATATGGGCGCTCATAAAATTTAGAAGTCTAGCCTAATTGGTACCAACCAACGTTGGTACGGAAGCCTCGGTGGGCGAGTCCAACTCGACTTTGCCGGTTTTTATATTTTAAATGTAACGTTACAGGACTAGCACGACGCTCCCCTGATGGTAAGCGATCACGTCTACCATTTACAGATACAGCGGCATGCAAATTCTGGATGGCCATAACTTACATGTACTGCGCCTATTACCTTAAGTCATAAAGATGATAAGTCTCACATGCCCTGTAATATCACTGAAAACTTTGCCATTCAGACCGAAAAAAATCCTATTTCACGGCTGAATGATTTGACAAAGTGGTGATACCGCCCCAAGCGGACTAGTAGAAGTCCTACCACTACAACTTGCAGAAGTCCCACCACTACAACTTGCAGAAGTCCTATCACTACAACTAGCAGAAGTCCTGTGTTGTGGTTATAGTGTAGACGCTTAGATGGGATCAATGTAAGCGATATAAACAAGCTGCAATAAGATGATGATAATAGGAGTACATTACTTACCAACACATGAGAGTAGATGGTTTATCTGCTGCAGTGAAGTGAGCATCTCGATGATGAGTTTTCCTTTCTCATCTAGGGATATTGTGAGATTCTTCTCCTCCCTGATTTCTGCCTCTAGCTCAGCACTCAGGTGTCTTTTGTTGCGCACATACCTTAAATAAGTATAATAAGATAGTTTAAAAACTAAAACAACCGACTTCAATGCCCCGCGAGTCAATATCAGTAGCAAGTTTGAGACGCTTATCGTCATATCTCTGGAGATACTTATCAGATCTCGATGAAATTACAATGGGACCATTTCGAAAACGTACCCTACCGATTACAAAAATAATCATTCGAATCGGTTCCGAATTGACGGAGTAATCGCGTTACATAAACCCAAAAAAAAAACTTACAGACGAATAGGGAACCTCCTCCTTTTTTGTGAAATCGGTTAAAAACTAAAACAACCGACTTCAATGCCGCGCGAGTCAGTTTCAGTTGCAAGTTTGAGACGTTTATCAACATATAATCATATCAATCAACATAAATCAACGTTTATTAACATATCTCTAGAGATGTATACTTTTTCCTAATCTAGGACTACGACTAGAGTAAGTCAAGACAAAACTGAACCCCGACCCGACGGGTTTATTATGTGCAGTTTAAGCGTTTCTAAGGCCACCTTCTGGCTCTATTATCAAACGAGCTCAATGGTACCCATAATGTTGCATTGCCAACCTATTTACATATGTAAGCAAAATTTCTGCTCGATCAAACATTGGGTCTGATATGGCTTACAAGATTTAATTACAGACCCCGGGACAGGTGAAACTGAATAAAAGCTTGTAATAAAATAATTAAGATAGTTTTAAAACTAAAACAACCGACTTCAATGCCCCGCGAGTCAATATCAGTAGCAAGTTTGAGATGTTTATCGTCATATCTCTGGAGATACTTATACTTACAGATCTCAATGAAATTACAATGTGACCACTTCGAAAACGTACCCTAACGATTACAAAAAGAATCAAATCGGTTCACAATTGACGTAGTTATCGCGTAACATACACACAAAAAAAAACATACAGACGAACTGAGAACCTCCTTTTTTTCGGAAGTCGGTTGACAAGTTTAAGCTTTGACTGTCGAACAGTTACCAAAATCAGCCTTGCAGTTTGCCAATATATCTTTCTATTATTATTATTCTATTATTATATTTAACGATACCTTATGCCTTATATATACCTTATATTTTATAACTTTGAATATGTCTGATCTTACAAGTGTCACCCAATGATTATGAAATGAATATTGTCATGTTTTTCAGTCATTATCTTTAAAGATCATTACATTGCATCCTGATAAAATGTATACAAAACCACCTAGCAATCCTACTATCCTACTTCCTGTTCATATAAAGGCCCCTGTAGACATTGAGCCAACTCATTGAGACAACGCGTTTGCTATGTGTTCACACATTTGCTCGTGTGAGCGCTGTTTGCGGAGCGCGCCAAGATCCTTTGATGTGTGCACAAAATACCGACACAATGTGGTTTGCCGGCCAACGCTCGCGCCAACTGTGATTTGCTACAGGGGCCTTAAAGGCTAAAGTTTGTGAGTATGTTTGCAACTTCTTCACAATAAAACCTAAATGAGCTGATATTTGGTATGTAGATACACTAGAGTCTAGACCCTAAGCTCTAGAATAAGATGTTGATTATCTTAGTTTTGAAATCATTCCCTAAAAGGGTTAAATTGGGTGATGAAGTTTCTATGGAAAATTTTATTCTTCGTCAAATTATGTACAAATAAACCCTAAAACAAATAATGATACATGTATTTTTTTTAATCTACCTCTAGAGGGGATATGTAAAATGATTGTTTGTAAAAATCATAGAAAATTCAGTCTTGTTTATTTCCACGTATTTCTTGGTCCGATTACCTAAAAACTCGGTACAAATAAACCTTAAAACAAAAATGAGACACGATTTTTTTTTTCAAGTGTATGTGGGGTGTGGGGTGTGTAAAATTAATTTTGTTTGTAAAATCATAAAACAATCAGTCATTTGTTTTTACGTATCTTCATAACTACTTAACCGATTATAATGACATTTGAAACGTAGATAGTGAGTGTAGTAGTAGCTTTAATATACGATATACTTATTTAAACTTATTTTTTTAAATCAGCCCTTAGAGTGCTTAATTGGGTGATAAAATGTCTATGAAAAATGTAATTCCTAGGTCCAATTCACTCAAAACTTAGTACAAATAAAACACATAATGAAGCAAGATTTTTTTTTTTTTAAATATGGGTAGTGAAAAATGAATTTTATTCGGAGAAATCATAGAAACTTCACTAATGTTTATTTCCACGTATCTCTATAACCACTTAAACGATTTTAATGATATTGGAAATGTAGATCATGCAGGTTCTGAATTAACACATACGCAAATTTGATTTTCAAACATCATCCCCTTATAAGGTTAATAATAAACAGAATGATAAAGTTTCTATGGAAAAATTTTATACATGGTTCGATTCTTTCAAAACTCGGTACAAATAACTCGCCTAAGTAAGTGTATGTGAATCTGATATTATTATCCACTTGCCACGCATCTATTTCCAAGCGGGCGACGCCGCGGGTCTCAGCTAGTTATACATACATTCAGAATTAAAAAGAACCCCTACCTAATCTATGTATATCTATCTATATAATATAGGTATTCATTGACTTATTATATTATTATTATATTATTTGACATTAGACTATTCCAATGAGTCCAAACACGACATCTTGGCTGTGCCGTAAAATTAAGAAAGATTATTGTATAGCCTTAATATATACATAGTTACATAAATTTAGCATATAAGGGTGACATGCTCTGATAAAACCCTGTATAAAATAAATAAAGAATAAAAAAGAAATGGGAAGCTTGAGTTTTCTGTGAAACTTTTTATTGTCTGGATCGATTAACTCGAACATTAGTACACATAATTATATCTTTGATTAAATCTATAAGATATTATTTATCACAGCTCTTATCCCCACGCGTTTGTCTGATATTTTATCAACGCACAACATAAACCGCTGGTCCTAGACATGACATATTCAGAGTGTGTTCTTTGTGAAATGTAGGCATCGACTAAGAAGCAGTTTTTGAAATTATCAAATAACTAGCCTGTATGCATTTTTATTTTTTTTCTATGGATAAAACATATTTTAATCCTGCAGGGCTAGCATGGCCTTATCCCCGGGGGAAAGACAAAATTATTTCCCTGTTTTTCGCCACTGACAGGAGATCGACACAACAATATAAACGCTTGGTGAAATTTAACCTAGAGTTCTGATTTTGTTTCGCATGAAAAACTTAAAAAAAGAATTTATTAAAAGTCAGCGGGCGTTTATAAATGTCGAAAAATGCCATGCCTGCTGCAGGGCTAGCATGGCATGGGGACTATTTTGTCTTTCCACCTATCCGTGTTTTGTTTGGTGGAGAAGGCAAATTATAAGTAAAGTTTTTCGACAATTATAAACGCCCGCTGACTTTTAAACAATTCTTTTTTTAAACTCTTTAATACGAAACAAAATCAAAACTCGGGGTTAAACTTCACCAAGCGTTGAAATTGTTGCGTTAATCTCCTGTCAGTGGCGAAAAACAGGGAAATAATTTTGTCTTTCCCCCGGGGATAAGGCCATGTTAACCCTGCTGGACTAAACCTGTGACAACATCCAAATGACTTTATTTTATACATCAATATTTAAACCCCTTTATTTCACTCATTCAGTAATTTTATTCACGCTTTTATGTACGCTTTTCGATGTCATCACTAACATATTTCCTTATAATTTTACGCTTATACGGTCCTTCACTATTATATTTTTTTGAAAGTTACAATGGAGGCATAGGTATCCATATACATTTAATAAATATCTCTTATATACAAATGAATGTTTGTCTGTATGTCCCTTATACCGGGTGGGGCAAATGTAATCAAATACCTATTGGAAAACGCTATAACTTTTGCAAATGGCGCCGAATGTCAATTCGGTTTTGACATGTATAAAGTAAACAAACACAGAATACAAATCGAAAAACCATGAATCAGTTTACTCCGCAAGAAAGCGGAATAATTGTTTCTATATTTTTGCGCAATAATTCGTCGGTTGTGTTGGCGCAGCGTGAATTTCGTCGCAGATTTCCTGGCCGTCCGACACCAACAAGACAGACACTGCAGCGTTTGGCCACTCGCCTTGAAGAGACTGGGACAACACGAGATATTCTCAAGGCTGGCCGGCCCTGGAGCAGCCGTTCTGCTAAAAATATCGCTGGCGTTGTCCAATATACTTTAAAGTTATAGACCGAAACACTACAAAGAGCATTGACGTTTAAGTCTTTTTAGTTTTTAAGTATTATTTTTAAAAAACAAAGTGTTTCATGTGTTGTTAATAAATACCCGTTGTTGTTAAATATACATTTTTATTACATTAAAGTGTATAAAAGGAGGAGGTTCTCAATTCGTACGAATCTTTTTTTATTTATATTCACCGATTACTCGAAGAACCGATGAACCGATTAGTACAATTGTTTTTTTGTTTCAAATGGTATCCTTATTTTTTTTTTCCACTGATTCCACAAATGGTATCCCTTCCCAGGTGGTTCCATTTTAACGAAATCGGCTTAGCGCTTTTAATATATCAACATTTGTATTACGATGCATTTATATACTTCGAGGACATTCTAGTTACTGCTGGCTACTTTGACAAGCGCGACGTTTGAAGTCGGTTCTTTTGAGTTTTTTATACGATCTTAAATTATTATACTATACAATATCCATGGAGTCTCATTAGCCAACTTAAAAAAAAGAGGAGGTTCTATGTTTAACTGCATGTATATGTGTTTTTTTTATGTATGTTCACCGATTATTCGAAGACGCCTGAACCAATTTGGAAAATTTACAGGTCATTCATTCATTCACATATGTAATTCGTTCACGTTCATTCTTCACATGTGGTCCCGTTTAAATTTCATCGAGATATGTTCAGTATCTCCAGATATATAAATATTGATTTCGTCGGTCAAAAGTATGATAGGTATTCAACCAGTGAATCTACTTGTGATTTTATTTAGGAATAATTAGTAGTAGTTATTATTAATTAATGTAATATTATGTGATGAAAAGTGTGTGTGTGTGTGTGTGTGTGTGTGTGTGTGTGTGTGTGTGTGTGTGTGTGAGTGTGTGTGTGTGTGTGTGTGTGTGTGTGTGAGTGTGTGTGTGTGTGTGTGTGTGTGTGTCTGAGTGTGTGTTTGAGTGTGTGTGTGTGATAGCGTGTCATAGATAATAAAGCTTTTTCAATCATGAGCAAGCAAGCTTTTACGGTGCCTTCCTACACCTGTCTAACACCATGTTCGCACCAGACTGCATGTAAATCATAAGTCAGGAACTCTAATTCAGAACAAATCCCACACAAAAAGTGGCCCTCCTTTAAACCAAAACGACGTAGATTCAAAATAAGAATCACTTTCGAAGTAACAAATGATAAATATAGTTATAAATATTAAAATACGGGACTTATCGCGCCTTAAACATAAATCTTATTTACTCGACGTTTCGACCAAGTTGCATTGATCGTGGTCACGAGACGACGATCAATGCAACTTGGTCAAAACGTCGAGTAAATAAGATTTATGTTTTAGGCGCGATAAGTCCCGTATTTTAATATTTACTATGTGTTCAAATCGCGAAAGTTTAAAGATGATTTACAAATGATAAAGCCGGCTTTTCACTATGGGCCGATTTTTCATTCCTCAGTTACACGATCAGATAGGGTTTATACCAATGATAGCATATTTTCGCATTTTTCAATAGACAGATAGAGGTAATCCAGGGAATAAATTCCTTACCAGAGGAGTTAATTTAAGTTTTGACGTCAAGTCTTGTCGTTATGTCATTATGTTTTTTAAATTTCATTATGGCTACACTCAATTGGCCAGAAACTGGCTAAATACACTAATTGTGCGAAGCCATAAAAAACAAAAAAAATATTAAAAAATTCGTGCTTGGCAGAATTAAAAATCAAATTTAGAATCTCCTTGAGTCAAAATTTCAAATGGTTGTAAATCTTCGCTCTCGCTCTATCATCTATAGCACTGCGTAAGATTATCTCTTTCCCACACTATTGGCGTGAAGATAGTTACAAAAAGACTACAGATACTCGTATCTAACTGACTGATAAAAGCACATTGACAAATCGAAAGTGTTATACGGTAGTTTATATGGGCAGATAAATATATTGCATTGGTAACTATCTGGCTGTTCTTCTAAGAATTGAAAAATCTGCCCTATGGGATATAATATAATTTATATTACATCTTAAGATTTAAAATGTTAGCGCTCGTCATACATATTAGACCGTTTACACTATGCTATAATATATATTACATCCCAAGCTATAAATATTTTTTCGACCGACTGACCGATAGTTGAAGGTTTATATTTTACCTCACGTCCCCGGACACCGCGCCTCCCCCTGCCTCGCCCTCAGTTTTTTGTTGTTTCTTTATTTTTATTTTGGCTTCACACAATGAGTGTATGTAGCCCAGTGTTTTAATGAAACCATAGACAACCAAAAGTGAACTATATATCTTACAGTGTGAACAGCAATCGCGGGATAATATATATAGCACAAAATTTAATATACATTATATCCCATAGTGAAAAGCCGGCTTAAAGCCGGCTTTAGCTTTGGATTGGATTTTAGTTTATTGTCCCAGATAAAAGCTTGTTTTCAATTATTTTTTTTACTTTTTAGTAGGTAGTAGATAGAGTAACTACATAAGTATTTAGAGTAGGCGAGATGTTAAAAAATAATCTACGGATATAATTTTGTGATTATGGGCAAAGTGCTCTTCAAGGCAAATTAATCGAGCCCAAACTCGATGGGGTTATGTTGTTTTATCACAGAAATGCCATGGTCACCTTCCAGCTTCATCATCAGACCCTGGACATCATCAAGGTGAAAAGTGCTCCTGAAGACGAATCGATCGAGCCCATATTCGCTGGGGTAACGTTATTTCATTACAGAGATGCCGTGACCACCTTCCAGCTTCATCATCGGACCCTAAATATCATCTAGGTGTCAAGTACTCTTCAAGACGAATCAATCGAGCCCAAATTCGGTGGGGTTATGTTGTTTTATCACAGAGATGCCGTGGCCACCTACCGTCTCCATCATCAGACCAGCTTCATGGCAACATACTATTGTATTGTCACCGAAGATACATAAGTTCACTAAATTTGAGTCAAATCGGACATCGTGAAGTGGGTCTAATTTACCTTCCAAGATTCCACCCGAACATACATACTTTGCAAGTGAAATAAAAGCTTGTAAGAATCACCTAGTTTAAACATGGTATAACAGAACCAGTAACCGACTGGTACGCCTGGCGTAGTACTATTATTTATTCTGTAGCCTTGAAAGCAACCAGAACATTCATGACCACAGTCACTTACCATCAGGTGAGAGTGGTGGAGCGCTGGCCTATTTATAAGAATAACCGGCCACGTGGGTATTGGACTCGCGCACTGAGGGTTCCGTACAAATTGTCAATCTAGGTTAAAGGACAAACTTAACTTCGCAGTTGCGTACACTGCTTTGCAGTTGGTCGGAATTCGCTGAAATTTTGCACAGGGATAGCTAGTACGATGAATTAGGCTATAAGACACTTTCTAACGCGGGCGAAGCCACGAGGCACAGCTATTACATAATAAATATAAATGTCTTAATGTGTCTCAATAATGGGCGTTTTTACGTTGGACGATTACTGTAACTACACGATAACTGCACGATATCGTCGGACTGCTAGTTTTATACAATCACTACTAAATGCTATCGTCCTGTGTCGTCGAAAGATGAAAACGCCCATCGTCCCTACGTATGTGTATGAATCCTTTCAATAGAGGGTGTTACTTACTTGTCAACCACCTTTTGTTTATAAGGTCCTTCACTGGGACATTTAGATCTGATTCGAGCATTACCTACGAGTACGTTACAATACTGCCACACTGAATGACAAGCATTCGCCTGTAATGTCTATCCAAGCTATCCATGGTTCTATTTTGATCATAAAGGCGTAGGCCTCTGACGTAGTGTTATACACATTCAAGAGACTATTGGTCCGGTTTTCTCCGCTCTCTAATAAAGCACCTCTTTCTTAAAAGCTTTTGTTTGACTTCACTTGTATGACCTGGAATTTTGCAATTAATATTTCACCCACTTTCACAGAAGCTCTCTTTTGATGTTTTAATTTTTGTTTTTTATTTAATTTTAACGAGAGACTAACGAGTTCTGTTAAATGTAAAGGAAATATACAAAGAGTGAGGTACGATATTATTATGGTCGAGGTATTATATGCTCAAAATAAATCTCTGTCAAATTGCAAGGATACACTGCTTGGTGAAAATTTGATATAAATTAAGGAGATGTGTAACATTTTATGTGTGCTGATTTTCTTGAGTTTGCTTACCTTTTTCAACATTTGGTGTGCAAGAGCCGGTTGGGCTATTTCACACTTTCTACTTATTTTTATTAACACTTTCTTTTTGATAGAGGGATGTTTAAACTCTGTAAAAGTTTTGATGAAAATTATCACCGGGTTGTTAATACATAATTCATACGTTGGTTTTGATATTGAACAATACTTTGAACATTTTCTTGTTCGAGCTTCATAGTCTTTGCATAATTTATAAAAGAAAATATAAGTATATATAATAACAAATATATAATATATAAAGCTTTGGGATACATACTGTGTATAGTGTAATTATTGACGGTTTTGTATATGTTTTTTTTACTCTAGAGCTGTGTACGTACACTTCAGTAATAATAGTTGACAATTTACTGAATTGTATTTTCCAACACAATTCAAAAGTAACACCGTTTTCAAGAACTACCAAGGTTGCAATATTTTTAACAATTTTAATTTTCTAATTCTAACTTCATTACAACTTCGTGATGTTCCTACATTTTCTTTAGATATGTTTTTTTTTTAAATCACACAAATTCTTGCCTTTAAATCGTTGCCTTAAACTTTTTTGTTTGTGGTTGTAATACGACAAATAAACTTGTGCTGTATTCTACAATGTCCGTATTCTAAATACAACATTACTTAACACATTTCCCTTAAAAAAACTGTTCTGAGCTTTCAAAGTCGTTATATCTGTTTGACTAATTTAAAAAGAGATAACTTCTTGACTTTGGGTGATTTTGAGTGATTTAAAAATCAAACAAAAAAAAATATCAAAAACACCGTGACACCAGACGAAAGGTAGTGCACTATTTAGCGGTTCGTCTCGAGCCCCCACTCCTAACTTTGACGCTCCTTATATTTGCAATTTCTATTGATTAGTAAAATAAAAAATACGTGTCCAATATACAGATCAGAAATTTTTTTGCGGTTTGTGACGTCACGCGGAATTTCAAAGCTCTATATCTTTATAATTTTATTTGTTTAATTCACAGATCTAGGAAATCACTTCATTTAACGTAGTAAAATTCTAGATCTGTGGTTTAATTGACAAAATAAACATCATTATCCAATATTTTTTAACAAAGTTAATGATCGACAAAAAAAATTTTTTTAGTAATCTAGCCTATTTGCCTATTGATCACACAAAGAACTGTCCCATGTTGAGAATCAAGCCCACGAGCTTCGAACTGGTGGCCACTGTCACTCACCACATGAACAACTGGTCAGTTAGATCAACTGGTACTTGACTCCAACTTGGACGTGACTTTGACTTGACTTTGCTAAAACATTACTACATGACTTCACAAGGTAATCTATATATATATAAAATCCAAAGTCCTGACTGACTGACTGGCTGACTGAGATATCAACGCACAACCCAAACCGCTTATCCTAGACTCTTGGAATTTGGGTGTGTTCTTTGTAAAGTGTAGGCATCCACTAAGAAAGGCTTTTTCAAAATTCCACCCCTAAGTGGGTGAAATGAAGGGTTGAACTTTCTATGAAACTTTTTATTCTCGGGGTCAATTATCTCGAAAATTGGTACACATACTCTTTAATAAAAATAATGAGTTACGGATGTCACAGTTTTTTCAAAATCATCCCCCACGCGTTTTTTTGACTGACTGAACGATTGCCTGATATACCAAACCACTGGTCCTAGAGACGTGATATTTGGAGGGTGTGTTCTATGTGAAGTGTAAATACCCGCTAAGAAATATTTTTCAAAATTTCACACCTAAGTGGGTGAAATGGAGGGTTGAATTTTCTATCAAACTTTTTATTCTCCGGGTCAATTGTTTTGAAAATTGGTACACATACTCTTTAATTAAAATGGTTAGTTAGTAGTATCACAGTTTTTCAAAAATCATCCCCACGCGTTTTTCTGACTGCCTGATATATTAACGCACTGCCTAAGCCACTGGTCTTAGAGACATGATATTTGGAAAGTGTATTCATTGTGAAGTGCAAGTATCCACCAATAAATAGGGGGAGGGGGGATTAGCGCGGCGTGGTACGCATATATAGGTGGGATACGCATGTGTCTTATTTGTAAAATAGTTAGCCTAAATAATTAAAAATACTACCCAAAGACACTATTCTACGCGGACGAAGTCGCGGGCACAGCTAGTCTTAAATATTGCACATAGTTCATTACAATATGTTGACCGGTCTAAAGGCAGCTGTTGTTTTTATTTTGTTTGGAAAGAGTTTATTTAACAATATGTATGTTTAATGTAATTAAAGCCATGCCATGAAGCAATGCCAAAGAGGAAAGCTATGTCTCTAGATTTTGAGCAGTGAACTGATAACTAATACTATCATTCTGCTTTTGTCCTTTCTCATATATAACTTCCACATATAAACCAAGGAATTTAAATATATAAAACTTGATATTTGTATCCAATTTTGTCTAATATTATTGTTCAATAATATTATAGGCAAATTATAATAGAAAGATATTAAGAGCGAAAGCGGGGTGCCCTTTTCTATACAAATGTATTCCCCCGTTTCCTCCCTGGAAAATGCTTCTAAAGCAAAATTTGTTTCTACAAAAAAACAAGGTCTACTGTATGTCCCCATCATTTGCTTTATTTAACCAACCAATTGTAAATAGAAATACGAGCCTACAAAAATCTTAAAGAAACGATTAAAATGCTTATATTTCTTTTTGCAATTGGTTGGTCAAAAAAAGCAAATGATAGGGGCGAAGCTACAGCATAGAAGCATTTTCCATGGAGGAAACGGAGGAATACATTTGTATGGAAAAGTGCACCCCGCGTTCGCTGTTAACTGTGCGTCTAAAGCTGATTACAAGTTTAGCGGAAATCTGTCTACGGGATTTTACTTGCGATTTTTTATTTACTTATATAGATTCGCATGTAAGTGTTACATCCGCTGCGCGTTTCTTGAACTCGCAGATTTAAGCTAAGTTTGCTATCACCCTAAAGAGGGCGCGAGCTACGTATATTAAGGCCGTAGCATGTTTTATACCTCCTTTTTGGCTTTTTTAGCGAGTTATTTGAAGCCAAATTTCACAACTTCCTGACAAAGTTTCAGATCAGATCTGACACGTAACGCCTCATAAAAGATATCATAAATGACAAAAAGTAAATAGTAAAAAAATAATGTTATAAAATTATACCTTATCAGGTACTTGTGAAACTGGCGCTTTGTGTTAATATTGAACGTTATGTAATTTGTCAAAATTTAGTTTAAGAATTATGTAAAGTTGATTTTAGACCGTTAAAACAAAGCCATCATCATCGTCAGCCTATCTCTATCCACTGCTGGACATTGGCCTCAACTATTAATATTAAGCGAAGGTATTAATATTAAATGCATGTCTATGATATAGAAGTATATTATGCTGAGCTTAGTGATAAACAGACGGTATACGCTATATAATTCACGGCTGTATCGTTTTAAAGGAGCAAACTCGACCATTTCAACGCTTACTACAAGGCGAAATAGTGGCCAAACGCTAGCCTATTAGATATTTAATGATAAAGTTGTCAAAAACGCTTGCAAACCATATTACATTTTCCACTAATAATACTTAACTTTGATACGCCCCTTACTGATTTACTAATCCTTTTTTCTCTGATATTTGATTGGCGAATTTTGACACTTTATATAAGCGTGGTTGACAACTTTGTGTACGGTCCTTAAAGAACGATAGCCTATCATAAATAGTCAATGTTAATATCAGCTTATACCGTCGGTCAATACCTAGAATATTCATGTGAACTAAAAAGCGAATGTATCCCAATCAACTAATCAGCTAAGCATCTCCTGGATATACCTTTGTTTAGAAGACATTGCTCAGAAACAATCCGATGGCACAGAACACTTCAGTACCGAAGTTCAAGCACGGTAGAATGACAAGCATAACAAGTCTCCCATATCATCAGCTGTATTTACTCTATCAAACCTTATCAAAGAAAACCATCGCTCCAGTCTGCAAAAGTCACTCCTCAAGCCGAAGACACAGAAGGAAATGTAATGTTGCTCTTTGACTTTGCAACAGCAAACAAATGAAATCTATGGCCGAAAATTCCGTATTCACTCTCATCTTTCGAGACACGTCTACTCACTGCACGCACTGCTTTACTGCCGACAACTTTTATTAGAACAAGATGCCAGCTCCAGTTTCCATAGAAAGGACCCATTGTCACGTACCAATCGACATGTTTAACCCAAATCACTATCCAGGAATCAAGAGTCATACTTACTTACTGCACTAGCACGCTGATACCAAAGTAGGTCATGGCCTCCGACAATAAGAGACGCCATTGCTCCCTGGATTGCGCAACTTGATGCCAATTGGACTTATGACCACAACAGCGTTCTAATCCAAGCTTCTCATGAAAAAAGAAGTTACAGTCGTGGTGGCCAATCGGTTCGCTGGACCTTCCTTAAGGGATTGATTGCCCCGGCTTAAACGTGACATCCAGATGATAAAAATGCATACACACTGCATAGCCAGTAAATTAGGAACAAGAAGACCAGTACGCGGTATATAGAAAATGTAATGCGCTTATTCACATCATCTTCACAATATTTAAGCATAGTGACGCATTTCTACATAATTACGCAACTCATCTCACTCAATCATGACTTTCACAGCAAGATGGACAAATCGAAAAGAAAAGATTGAGACTAGCAACTTTGGCTAACGACAGCACTGTTGCAACACGGCACATATTTGGATAACAACATTTATTTCATTTGCTTCGGTCGAGTTAAATTGGACGTGATTACTGAGCTACTGCCAGGAGAAGAGTAATTGCTGGTACGAATTATTTTGAGGACGGCAAAGCGTCATAACATAACCGAGCACCAAAAATATCATCAATATTTTTTTCAATTAAAGAAGAATAAGAATGGAATAGAAGACTGCTAATCAAAAAGAGTGAAAACAAGCTAAATCTCTGATAATTTCTCTCAGATGCAGAAGTGGCAAGAGGGGCAGAAAAACTTGAGCGTCAATGTTGATAGGTCTTTAAGTTAAGTATCTCAGTATCTGCATGGTGGTAGGACACTATCTATTGTCCGTATGGCCAGCTACCACCCTCAAGCTAGAAAATCTGTCGCCAAACGTCTAATATATTCCGGCAGCTATCCTTGAGAGCCAGTTACCATTCTAGGCCTAGCATGCTTACCATTTTCGACTGCATCATCACTTACCAACAGGTGAGATAGTGCTCAAACGCTAGACTATAAAATATTTTTTTCAAATGTTAAATTAACCTCGCAGTCTTATGTAAATCAGGCCTTACATTTTCGAAGAGGTCAATATCATAGGTATAGGATTCTTGATATATTTACTGGCAAACAGAAAAGCACGTATCCCGATTTAATATAATGAGGATATTGTTTATGTGATCTCTATTGACATCTATCGATATACTTTATCCTACAAGCTCAGTATATATAACATACGGAATAAATACCTATGGACGATGCAAACATTTTAGTGGCGTGCTAACGTGCGCCATTGCTCTTTAAGTGTTTAGCTGGATAAATAGTTAAGATCGTAGAACTTATATTTATTGTCAGTAAAATTAGTAATACTTAGCTACACCACTTACTTAACTCGTTTCTTGTTAAAATATTGTTTCTTTGCCCAAAGCGAGTTTCTCAGAAGTCACTTGTTTCTGTTGAATATAATTAAGTCTTTTGAACTACCTTAATAAATTAATAGGTATCCACTTAAATTGTGATCTTGTTTCGATCATTGTGAGAAATTAAATCATTGTGTATTCTTAAAACATTCAATTGCGCTTGGAAAAATAGAGTACATAATTTAGAAACTAATTCTTGCATTAAAATGCATTATTTGAAAATAAAATATTATGTAACGGTCATTTTGTGGAATATGAATAAGAATATCTAGAAATAAAATGTACAATTGTAACTTTTTGTTTTTTTTTTGTACTCTTCTAGTTAAAACCCTAATTGACACATTATAGGATATAATAAAAGGCAAACCCACACCCGCCCCGCTCTCCGCTGCACACCCTCGCGCTCCCAGAGCGTGCTTGTGGGAGTGATACCTCTGTTCATGATTATGCTTGTAGAAGAGCACCATTACCACAGATTATATAAAAGATACCCATTACGTTAAGTTAGTTAAGAGTTATTTTAGAGACGGATGCTTACTCTTAAACGACAGCTCGCTACGATTGCCTCGCTCGTATGCTCACGTAGCGGCCTACGGCTACGAAACCGCGTAGCTTTACCTTGTCAGGTCTGCTGTATAACATTGATAGCGATATGTACGCTCTCTTTGTATAGAACGAGATGCCATTATATGGTTACCTAGGTACATCTCTCTCTCTCTTTCTCTCTCTATTAGACTCTGTTATAGGAGAAATCGTGAGTAAATATGAAAAGACTACCTTCACGTGAAGTGTTTCCTGTTAGGTACAATCCGGTGGTCTTCAAATGGGGTGTGAACAGGTATTTTCTAGGCAAACATGCTACTTCGTCAATCACATCTTCACTTAGTATCAGTTGAGATATTAGTCAAACACTTGCTTATCCTAACTAATATTATAAATGCGAAAGTAACTCTGTCTGTCTGTCTATGTCACTTTCACGCCAAAACCACTGAACCGATTTAAATGAAATTTGGTACACAGATAGTCTAGAGCCTGAGAAAGGTCCTAGGGTACTTTTTAATGCGAAAATAGGGTTGTAAGGGGTTGAAAGGGGGGATGAAAAGTTATATGGAAGTATGGTCATTTTTAGAGCTAGAAGCTTGAAACGTATTTCTTAGGCTGTTGATTTGATATAAATAAATATGACATTCAAAGTTTGTAAAAGTTTTACCCTCAAGAGTGTAAAATAACAATAGGATGGAATTGGATGGGGATGAAAGTTTATATGGAAATATGTAAGGTTTATGTGAATGTTCTTCTGAACGGATTTAAATGAAATTTGGTACACAGATAATCTAGAGCCTGACAAAGGACACAGAATACTTTTTAATGGGAAAAAAGGGTTGTAAAGGGTTGAAAGGGGGGATGAAAAGTTGTATGGAAGTATCGTCATTATAAAATCTAGAAGCTTGAAACGTATTGTTTAGGCTGTTGATTAGATTTAAATAAATATGACATTCAAAGTTTGGGGAAAGTGAGGGGAAAGAGGGAGGGGGAAGGGGAAGGGGAGGGGAAGTGGGGGGAATGGGGAGGGGAGAAGGAAGTGATGGGAAGGGGGAGGGGAGGGGAGTGAGGGGAAAGGGGAGGAGAAGAGGAAAGTGAGGGGAAGAGAAGGGGGAGGGAGCGGGGGAAGAAAGAGGGGAAGGGGAGCGGGAAGTGGGGGTTAAATGAAGGGGGAGAGGGAAAGGAGGGAAATAGGGGGAGGGGAGTGAGGGAAAGAGAGAGGGGGAGGGGAGGGGAGGGGTAAGGGGTAGGGAGAGGGGGAGGAGGGATTACCGTGGCGTGGTACGGTGCGGTGTAGGTGGGATACGCATGTGTCTTATTTGTAAAATAATTACCCTAAATAATTAAAAATGCTATCCAAAGACACTTTTCCATGCGGACGAAGTCGCGGGTACAGCTAGTCTACTATAAAAAAACATCATCATTATCAGCCGGTATCAGTCCTCTCCCTCTATATAGGCCCCCGGATACAGGCCTCTCCCAAGATACGCCACTAAGCCCGATCTTCGGCTCTTTGTTTCCAGTCACTGCCCACCGCTTTGTGAATTTCGTCGCTCCATCTGGTCACAGGACATCCTACGCTACGTTTGCCGATTCGCGGTCTCCACTCAAGAACCAGTCTTCAAGCGTTATCGGTCCTACGGAAGATGACCAGCATACTGCCACTTTAGTTTGCTAATCCGCTGAGCTATGTTGATTACTTTAGTTCTCTGGTGAATTACTTCGTCCCGGATTCGATTCCACAGAGAAACACTAAGCACAGCTCTTTCCATACCATTTCATAAAACATGTACAAAGTCATTAAAAAAAAAATACTTAGAACAACTGAAACAATTAATCAAATATCATTAAAATTCCAAAAAATATAAGGAAATTATAATCTTTTAAGGACGTCAGTCAGAACAACTTACCGGGCTGCCTCACACATGAAATGTAACATCAAACAGCAAAAATATATTAGTATTACCCTAGATCCAAAGAGGACACGCATTAATACCGTTTTTGAGGCAGTCCGTGCTCGACTGTGTGAAAAATAATCTTGTAAATAATTAATGCCACAATCTGAAATTATTACGGTGTCGATATGGGTTTCTTTTTGCTAATTTAAAAAAAAATCCTTACTCCTGCCTCTTCTTTGGATGACTTAACAAAGGATAAGGTAACTTAATGCGTATTAAGAGGGAACGCTGGGTGCAATTTTCCATACAAATGTATTCCCCCGTTTCCTCCCTGGAAAATGCTTCTAAAGCAAAATTTGTTTCTACAAAAAATCAAAGTGTGCTGTAGCTACGCCCCTATCAATTGCATTTTTTGACCAACCAATTGCAAAAGTATCCGTATATACATTTATTTTATATTTTGTTTCAAGGATAAATTTCACTTAACCAATAAAATATTGTACTAATACTGAGACCGGGTAATAATTATGATGAGCACACTTTAGTCCTAGTAAATGACATTATTAGAAGACATACTTAGCACAGTAGCTTATATTAAGCTTATTATTTCCAATATTATGTTTCTTTGAAGTGTCTCACACTTTATATTTTTGTAAATTGTTAAACACAATCCAAAATTTCATCGTACCGACGGGACTCGAACCCGCACCCCCCGGATTACACGTCCAGGTGCTCTGCCAATTAAGCCACGGTTCGATACATCGATACGACGAAATTAGTGGATTGCATTTGTTAAACCAATTATGCATTGGTGGCGCCATCTATGACTACTTATTACGTAAGTTAATCATTCGGAAGAAATCATTACAGTTTTCAAATCCGACGAGAGATGTTGCACTGCGTAAATCAAATATTATGTTTCTTTGAAGTGTCTCACACTTTATATTAACTTTGGCTTAATTGGCAGAGCACCTGGACGTGTAATCCGGGGGGTGCGGGTTCGAGTCCCGTCGGTACGATGAAATTTTGGATTGTGTTTAACAATTTATTATTTCCAATGTCCAAATCAATTACGTAATAAATGTATGTCAAATTATCTAATAATAGTAGATTAATATAATAATAGTAGATAGCCAAGGGCTGTAAGGCATCAATTGCAGCCCGAGATATTTAGGCGCACGAGCGCAGCGAGGGCGCCTATAGTTCGAGGGTGCAATTGATGCTTACACCCGAGCTAACTACTCTGCTTTACATCTCGATTGTGAGGTAAGTAGAAAAAAACCGGCATTACAAGAATAAAACATTTTATTAGTTAAAATTTATAGTGAAATGAGAACAATTTTCAAATTTTAGGGACAGATGTTTTTTGGGTATGTTAATAGTTTGAGATTGTGATATTTGTTGGTCATGGACAAAATCTGACGGAATGAAGCTTTCTTCAGCAGAAGTTGATGGTTGCGGATCATCTCTTGAGAAAGATGTTTCATATTTTGAAAGCTGAATAGTTTCCGGCTTCGCCGTTCGATATTTAAAATTGATGATTACTATACTCATACGAAGACAAGGCTGAATAGCGAAGCGACCTCTTTGTCATTGGGCTGAATGCATGATGTCTATTGCCAGTATGATGGTTAGATATACGCAACTTTTTGAAAGAGTAAAGAGTTGTTTTTTTAATTACTTACCGCCCTAGGGCTTTTCTAGCTACATTATTACCCTAGAGCGCTAATTGGTTACCTACAAGCCCCATTTGGGGGTAATAAGTACCTACTTACCGAATATGAGAGATGTAAATAATATTTATTTCAAAAATATTAGATTTTTCGCTAAAATTAAATCACCAAGTAATATCAAAAAGCTAAACTATTTTTTGTATACTTTTTTTTTTAATGTTATTAGCAATGTGGGTTGTACATTACTTGTTAACTTGTAGTCTTGTCAAGGGGAAACGTCTGGGGTCACTAGCCAAGTCAGTGCTAACAGATGGCGCTGATTTCGAAAAAGTTAGGTATTTAGTTTGTACAGTTGAGGTTGAGAATTAAGTTATTTACGTCTACTACGTCTACGGTTTGGCGAAATACTTTTTGGTTACATACGAGTATAAAAAAACAGGATTTTCTATCTGGTACCCACGTATAGCAAAAACATTATGAACAAAAATAAAAGTCGTAAATAAAGTTCAAAGGTGTTTTAATGATTGTATAAAAAATTATGTGTGGGTGATATATAAACATACAATACACTCATAATTATATTGTTATACGGGACTTATCGCGCTAAAACATAATTTTATTTACCTCGACGTTTCGATCAAGTTGCATTGACCGTGGTCACGAGAAGACTGCAAAAAAAAAAAAAAATACAATACACTATCTAGTGTCCGCCTGGCCAGCTACCACCCTAAAAGTTAGAAAATCTGTCGCTAAACATCTATTGTTTTCCGGTAGCTGTCCTTGAGAGCCAGTTCCCATTCTAGGCCTAGCGTGCTACCATCCTCGACCGCATCATCACTTACCAACAGGTGAGATAGTGGTCAAACGCTAGCCTATATGATATAAAAAAATACAAGCTTGATTATAAATCCAAACATTAGGCATTATATTTACAAGCTCTTATTTAACTTGCAATGTATGTATGTATGTCTGTATGTTCAGGTGGAATCTTGGAAGCTAAATTAGACCCACTTCTCGATATCCGATTGGACTAAAATTTTGTGAACTTATGTATCTTTGGTGACAATACAATAATATGGTAACATTATCTTAAACCATAAAAAAATGGACCTGGTCTGATGATGGAGACGGAAGGTGGCCACGGCATCTTTGTGATAAAACAACATAACCCCACAGAATTTGGGCTCGGTTGATTCGTCTTGAAGAGGATTTTACACTTAGATGATATCCAGGGTCTGATGATGAAGCTGGAAGGTAACCGTTCCACCTTCGACATCTTTTTTTTAAATACCTTATAGGGTAGCGTTTGAGCACTATCTCACCTGTTGGTAAGTGATGTTGCGGTCAAATATGGTATGCACGCTAGGCCTAGAATGGGGACTGCCTCTCAAGGATAGCTGCCGAAACACATTAGATGTTTGGCGAAAGATTTTCTCAAAAGGTGGTAGCTGGCCAGGCGGACACTAGATAGCGTCCTACCACCATGTGGGGGTTGTTGGTTTCTTAACGATGTTTTTCCTTCACCGGAGGGCCACTGTGAAAAGCGCACATAAATTTTGCGATAGAAAAATCCATTGGCGGGGTTTGAACTCGGTACCTCTGGCATCAATCAAAGCCGACCGTTCTTCCGATTACGCCACCGGGCCCTCAAAATCTCTGTCTCTGTGATAAAACAACACAACCCCACCGAGTTTGGGCTCGGTTGATTTGTCTTGAAGAGTACTTTACACCTAGATGATATCCAGGGTCCGATGATGAAGCTGGAAGGTGGCCATGGCATCTCTGGGATAAAACAACATAACTCCACCGAGTTAGGGCTCGGTTGATTCGTCTTGAAGAGAACTTTACACCTAGATGATATCCAGGGTCTTGTGATGAAGCTGGAAGGTGGCCATGGCATTTTTGGGATAAAACAACATAACTCCACCGAGTTTGGGCTCGACTGATTCCTCTTGAGGATGACTTTACACCTAGATGATATTCAGGGTCTGATGAAGCTGGATGATGGCCACGGCATTTCTGTCATAAATTAACGTAACTGCACCGAATTTAGGCTCCATAGGCAAGTTTACTAAAATTTTTTTTTTACTCCGTCTTTAATATTATCAAAAAATATTGGTCACGTTTTTTTATTTTTTCAATGAAAAAAAAAATGACGGAGATATAGAGCGTTGCAATTCCGCGTGACGTCACAAACCGCTCATAAGTGTACTACTTTCTAGCGGTTAGTGACGTCACGAGCCCCCACTCCCGAACTTTGACGCTCTTTATCTTTGTCAATATCTATTGATTTGTAAAATAAAAAAATACGTGTCCAATATTTTATGATTATCTAACTGACGGACTAATTGAACTTACTATTTTTCGACCCAGGCAACATCCCTATTGATTCGTCTTGAGGAGCACTTTACACTTGAACTATATCCGGGATCTGATGATGAAGCTGGAAGGTGGCCATGGCATTTCTGTGATAAAACAATATAACCCCACCGAGTTTGGGCTCGATTGATTTGCCTTGAAGAGCACTTTACCCATAATCACATCATAATATCCATAGAATATTTTAAAACATCACGCCTACTCTAAAATACTCAGGTATATTATTACTACCTATAGATACCTACCAAAAAGTTAAAAATAAATTAAAAAAAAAATATATTTTTTAAAACAAGCTTTTATCTGGTACAAGGAGTAACATTTTAGTTCCTTGTCCCAGATAAAAGCTTGTTTTCAAAAATATTTTTTACTTCTAATTTATTTTCAACTTTTTAGTAGGTAGGTCTAGGTAACTACCTAAGTATTTTATAGTAGACGTGATGTTTTAAAATATTCTACGGATATTATGATGTCATTATGGGTAAAGTGCTCTTCAAAACAAATCGGTGGGGTTACGTTAATTTATCACAGTGATGCATTGGCCACCTTTCAGCTTCATCATCAGACCCTTACTATCATCTAGGTGTAAAGTTCTCGTCAAGACGAATCAGTCGAGCCTAAACTTGGTAAGGTTATGTTGATTTATCACAGAGATGCCATGGCCACCTTCCAGCTTCATCATCAGACCCTGGATATCATCTAGGTGTAAAGTTCTCGTCAAGACGAATCAGTCAAGCCTAAACTTAGTAGAGTTATGTTGTTTTATCACAGAGATGCCGTGGCCACCTTACAGCTTCATAATCTAACCCTAGATATTATCTAAGCGTAAAGTGCTCCTCAATTCGAATCAGTCGAGCACAAACTCGATGGGTTTATCTTGTTTAGTTCAGAAGTTCCTATAGCCATCTTCCGTCTCCATCCATCATCAGAGCAGCTCCATGGTACCATATTATTGTGTTGTCACCGAAGATTTATAACCTCCAAAGATACATTTGGTACTTACTAAACGAAACGAAATCGTTTGTTTTGTTTATACGCGAATGAATAGCGTAAACTCAAACTGACTGGGAAAAGTTGTGAAAATGCTACATGAAAATGTGAATCGGTGTGGCAACGTCGCGCCTTCAGGTCGCACCGGTCGCGCCCGCGAGCGGCGTGAGCTGGCAACGTCGCAATGTCATTTCAAACGCACACATCTAGCATCATCCAGGTTTCACTCACATTATGAATGCCTTTTACTTAGACACTATCACCACTACAATCGTAAAATTTGGCGAAATATTAGGCCAGAAATAAGATATTTCCTAGTTATTAAAATATTAAATTATTATTATCATATTTGCGACAGTAAAAAGCGTAATTAAAGCTATGTTAATTGATGTCCAGTCCAAAGTATGAGTAGAAGGCTCAGGAAACTTGAGACAGTTTTGTATGAGAAACGGATCACCTTAACTCATAAAAATTAAATGAAATAACCTTAATAATTAAGAATTATACTTTGATATAATATCACTTATCATATATTTTATTGTGTTGGGTTTCGAAATAATTGGATTGTCACCAAAATTGGATCACTAAAAATGTATTTATATGGCCCGATAGACTTATATACCTTACCATCAGTTAGCCAATAAATACACCCATATTTATCGCTGCTTGCAGAGATACCATAGGTTCGTAGTCCCTCTACTCCCGGTCACCAACAAGCGTCGCAACCAGTTTTCAACCCCAGTGACTAAAAGTACTTTCGCTCGACGTCATATAAACTTTATTGCTCCAACTCTCAACGCAAACATTGACAAGCAGTTTAAAACTATAAATGAATAATTATTTGTTTAAGAAAATAATATTTAATTTGTTAGTAGGTTTAAACTATTTAGAAACGGAAGATCTGCTTATTATTCCATCTTGACATAAAAAGTACTTATATTATTCACAAAATAAAATTTGCATTAGAATGTATAATCAATATTTAATGAATTCTACTGGATTTTTTTATTTTGAAAGCAGTGCTTAATTCACCCAGGTGCACCAAGTTTACCGTTCGCTAGCCATTAAAGAGATGAAAATATGAAAATGTATGAATACCGATGCTATATAAAAATTAACAACTTAATAGCAAGTGTATGATATTATGAATAATTTTAAAGGCCATGTGTGTGTGTGTGTGTGTGTCTGTCTGTCTGTGGCATCGAAGCGCCCAAACGGATGAACAGATTTTGATTTAGTTTTTATGTTTGATAGGTTTTTTTTTATATCTTATAGGCTAGCGTTTGACCACCATCTCACCTGTTGGTAAGTGATGAGGCGGTCGAAGATGGTAAGCACGCTAGGCCTAGAATGGGAACTGGCTTCCAAGGATAGCTGCCGGAACACATTAGATGTTTGGTGACAGATTTTCTAACTTTAGGGTGGTAGCTGGCCAGCTGGTAGGTGGACACTAGATGTGTCCTACCACCATGCGGGGGTTGTTGGTTTCTTAACGATGTTTTCCTTCACCGGAGGGCCACTGTGAGAAGCGCACATACATTTTTTGATAGAAAAATCCATTGGTGCACGGCGGGGTTTGAATTCGGTGCCATGGCATCAAAGCCGATCGTTCCCCCGATTACGCCACCGGGCCCTCAAAGGTGTCTTCATCGAGAGTGTTCTTAGCTTTGTTTCATGGATATCTGTTCAGCCGTTTAAATATCATCAGCTCTATTTTGGTTAAAAAGACTACCATAATAACATTCGTAAACTCGTAGTCTTTTGACCGCGAACGTCAAAAAAATCTAAATGACGCTTCTGCGCACTCCTTACCGGTCACACTGCTGCCGTCTGTTAAGCGTAGTTCACATTAGTCAAATCATATGTATTCATTTGGAAATTCAGTATCCTGCTACTTCAATGATATTGCAAAAATATGGTAAACTTGACCTAATGCTGAGACATCTTCGTAAATCAGCAGAATACTCTCAACTTGTCATCTGAGATGTCGTGTTTAGGCTCATTAGGATGGTCTCAATGAACAAAATTATACATAAAAGTACAAATCAGTCGGTAAAGTACAAAAATAGCATACTTAAATTAAAAATTTAAAACCACCCGTTTTAAATTTTTAATTTAAGTATGCTATTTTTGTAGATATATTGCTATAGAATCTGCTATCTCTTTATATGTTACTCTTATTCTCTTTTCTCATAGAGAAGGGATAAACAGTAGAGTATCACTCGGTTACATTAATATGATTCGTCCTGGATATCTTTCGAATGTAAAAATATACAATTAAGTTCGTAAAAAAATGGAAACGTTTCGTAGTATCGAAGGAAATTTCGTGAGATAGAGAGATTGTGCCAATTATACTCTAAATTGTAAACATCATTTAAATGTTTCCGGTTTTTTTTCCAAATGCAGGTCGATGTATTTTTATATACGGTTAAATATCATTGGGTTTTTTTTACAATAGCATGATTAATGTATATATTTTATGGCATGTGTCGTAATCGAGAGTGTTCATACCTTTGATTCATCAAAATTCGTTCAGCCGTTTTGAGACAATGGGCTTTTACTTTTAGCTAGTTGATGATGCTATGAAATCAACTTTTATAGGTCTAATCAATTGTAAATTCGGTATCCTTTTACTTCAATGATGTTGTAAGAACACAGTAGCATTGACTTGATGCTGGGACAGTTACTGGAATCTGCAGAATACCCAACTTACAGCAGAGATGTTGTCGTGTTTAGGGTTATTAAAATGGTCTCAATGAACAGATATATAAGAGATACGAAAACGATTATACATAGATCAGTCTAGGGTGGGTTTAAATTTTAAATTTAAGTATTTTATGTTATAGCCACTGTAGGCTTATCTTTTTTGCCAAGTTCTTTTTGTCTGACTTGTCTGTAGTTGACTAACTATAAGGAAACATTTTTATTAATGCGAAAATGTGAAGCGCTTGACCACTATCGCCTGGCATTAAGTGATGATGCGGTTGATTATGCAGCGCGCTTTCCCAAAAAATACCTATTAACTCGCGACTTGAAGACCCCTTACTTGTATCTAATCGGAAACACACATGAGTGTGTGTTGCAGGAAATTCCGTTCCTTGGCAATACGCATGATGAAAGAAGAAGCAAATCGCTTTATACGCGTAAATGGTATATCTACTACATAGTACTACTTTGTATCCCTGGTTGTTCGATTATAGACTGTAGTGTATAGTGGTCGTATAGTACATAAGTATATAGTTTTCGTGAGTTCCACTCATTCGAATCTATACGCACCTTCAAGCATCCAGCGATATCCTGCGGTCTGTACGCGCCTACCAGCTACTCCAACGATGTCACTGTCAGATATCCGGAGTTAACTGTCATCTGTCAAGTCAGCCGTCATATTCACTCCTGTATAATATCTATCTACATAGTACCCCGAGGCGCGGTCTCTCCCTCTTTTGTTCTTTAACCGCGGTGGCGACGATTCGAAGCCCCCAACGACCTTAGCCATACCCATGTCAAACAAATACAGCAAGATACCAGAGAAAAGCCTGTTTTCTTCCTCCAAAAACCTCCTTCCTTCAACATATAGTATGTATTAAAGTTACTCACTCCGCAGTACTCTCCTGACCGACGTTCTTGAGGCTGTCCAGCATCATGATCGCATGCTTCCTGTCATCCAGTAAGGCGTCCCTCTTAACGCTGTTCAGGGTAAGCTGCATCATCAGCCGCTCCGTCTGGTACCGCTGTTCCTGGAGCCTGGAACCAGTTAGTAATCATTAACATGAATTCTTTGTCACCAATGTAATGTGTACTATAAACCGGTCAAGTGCGAGACTTCCGTACGAACTTGTCAAACTATGTAATAGATAAAATCATATGTATTGTATTTGGTGCAAAATCTTGTAACTTCTGTGGTGTAATATATCTGCCATCACCATGCATATGGTGCCAATAGAAACGTTGCGTGATGAATTTTAGCAGAACATTTACCTAGAATTTATGAGAACAGCTAAGTGTACAGAGTTGCAACTTGTTGAAAGCCTCAAGTAGGTTGTACCTCTGATATATTTACTTTTATTTCTGATTCCAATGGGACTTGAATATCGATTCACTAATATACAATACTCTGCATTGTTTTGTCTGCATCTCACCTGTTAGTAAGTGATGATGCGGTCGAAGATGGTAAACATGCTAGGCCTAGAATAGGACCTGGGTCTCGAGGATAGCTGCCAGAACACATTAGATGTTTGGCGACAGATTTTCTAACTTGAAGATGGTAGCTGGCCAGGCGGACACTAAATAGGGTCCTACCACCATGTGGGGGTTGTTGGTTTCTTAACGATGTTTTTCCTTCACCGGAGGGCTACAGTAAAAAGCGTACTTAATTTTTTCGATAGAAAAATCCATTGGTGCAAGCCGGGGTTTGAACTTGGTACCTCTGGTATCCAAGCCGACCGTTCTTCCGATTACGCCACCGGGCCCTCAAAATTGAATCTAAGTATTTATCAATGTGCGGTCTTATAGTTATTGCTCCAATGGGGCTTCAACAGCAGTACAATACAATACAACAATCCAAACCTCGATGGATACCCACATAAATCTTATAAAATTTGCGTAGGTTTGCCATCAGCTCATCATTAAAATATAAACTTAACTTTGCAGTTCGATGCCTAGACACGGTTAATGCACGTTAATGACTTAAACGGTCATATATTTTGATTGCGTTGACTTACATGTTTCATTTTTTCACAGCTAAAAGATATCATACTCAATAATCTATCTAATACTATAAGAATCTTTGTCCTGACATACTGACTGACTGACTGACTGACTCACTGACAGACAACGCACAGCCTAAACCGCTGGTCGTAGAGACTTGAAATTTGGAGGGTATATTTGTCTTAGTACGTAGGGGTGTACTAAGAAAGGATTTTCCAAAATTCACCCCTTAAGGGGATGAAATGGGGGTTTAAAGTTTGTATGGAGAAACAAGATTACATAGTCTTTTCTATCCAAAACTTCACACAAGTGTTTCAGTAAAAAAATAAGTAAATACGTGTTTCTGTTTTTTTTGAAATTCTACCCCTAAGAGGGTGCAATGGGGTAACAAAGTGTGAAAATCAATATTGTTTCGGATTGCGCTGAAATTTGGCATGGAGATAGTTATTACGACGTTAGTTCCCTCTGAGATAGGATTTTCCAAAATTCACCCCTGAAGGGGATGAAACAGGGGTTCAAATGTTGTATGGAAAAAACAATATTAGATAGTCTTTTATATTCGAAATTAAACACAATTACATAAGTAAGTAAATACATGTTTCAGGCTTTTTCGAAATTTTACCCCTAAAAGGGTAAAATGGGGTAACAAAGTCTGAAATCAATATTGTTTCGGATTGCGCTGAAATTTGGCATGCAGATAGTTATTTCGACGTTTATTACCTCTGAGACAGGATTTTCCAAAATTCATCCCTAAAAGGGATGAAACGGGGGTTCAAAGTTTGTATGGAAAAACAAAATTAGATTGTCTTTTCTATCCGAAACTTTACATAAGTGCTTCAGTAAAAAAATAAGTAAATACGTGTTTCAGGTTTTTTTGAAATTCTACCCCTAAGAGGGTGGTGCAATGGGGTAACAAAGTGTGAAAATTAATATTGTTTCGGATTGCACTGAAATTTAGCATACAGATAGTTATTGCGACGTTAGTTCCCTCTGAGAAAGGATTTCCCAAAATTCAGCCCTAAAAGGGATGAAACGGGGGTTCAAAGTTTGTATGGAAAAACAAGATTAGATAGTCTTTTCTATCCAAAACTTCACATAAGTGCTTCAATAAAAAATAAGTAAATACGTGTTTCAGGTTTTTTGAAATTCCCCCTAAGAGGTGCAATGGGGTAACAAAGTATGAAAATCAATATTGTTTCGGATTGCGCTGAAATTTGGCATGCAGATAGTTATTACGACGTTAGTTCTGTCTGAGAAAGGATTACCCAAAATTCACCCCTGAAGGGGATGAAACGGGGGCTCAAAGGTTGTATCGAAAAACAATATTAGATAGTCTTTTATATTCGAAATTTAACACAAGTACTTAAGTAAGTAAATACGTGTTTCAGGCTTTTTAGAAATTCAACCCCTAAAAAGGTGAAGTGGAGTAACAAAGTCTGAAATCAATATTGTTTCGGATTGCGCTGAAATTTGGCATGCAGATAGTTATTTTGAGTTAGGTATCCGCTAAGAAAGAATTTTTCAAAATACACTCTTTAAGGGGATGAAGCGGGGGTTCAAAGATTGGATAGTCGTTTTATTCGACATTTCACACAAGTACTTCTGTAAATAAATAAGTAAATACGAGTTTCAAACTTTTTCAAAATGCCACCCTAAGAGGATAAACTGGGGTAACAAAGTCAAAAAATCAATATTGTTTCGGATTGCGCTGAAATTCAGAATGCAGATAGTGATTATGGCGTAGGTTCGGCTCAGAAATGATTTTCTGAAAATTCCTCCCGGATACGGAACGGGGATTCAAAGTTTGTATGGCGAAACAAGATGGGATAAAGTACGTGTTGTAGGATTTTTCGAAATGGGGTGGGTAACAAAGTCTGTAAATTTAGGTTTTTAGGGTTTTCGGAACCGATTTGGCTAATTTATATTTGATGTTTTGTTTAATGATAGAATCGTTTTTACATAAGAAAAGTTTTAAGTAAATAAAAGAAGGTTTTAACGCGGGTGAAGCCGCGGGACACTTCTAGTTTGATATAAGTTTCAACTTGATACCTTCACGCGTTCCTAAGAACAGAATGAAAGATAGATGGACAGACAGACAGACGGATAACTAAGTAATCCTATAAGGGTTTTTTTTCCTTTTGAGGTACGGAACCTTAAAAATGGGTTTTGAATGAACCCGCCGTCGGTAGCTGATCTAAAATTCTTCCAAACCGGAGCAGCACTTTTCATTTAGAAACATGTCATCTGTCGACGTAAACATGAGTATGCTTTAATTTATGCTTAAATTTTAAAACCACCCCCCGACCGATTAATGCGTGATCTGTTTATTGAGACCATTCCAATGAGTCCAAACACGACATCTCTGTTGTAAGTTGGTGAGGAGTTGAGATTTCTGCAGATTCCAGGCACTGGCCCAGCATTAAGTCTAAGATACCATGTTCTTATAATATCGTTGAAGTTAGAGGGTATCGAATTTCGAATTGATCAGACCTATGAAAGTTGGTTTCATAGCGTCATCAACTAGAAAAAAGCTTATAGATTTAAAACGGCTAAACGGATTTTCATAAATCAAAGTCGATGAAGAAACCTATCAAAGAAAAAAAAAATAATCAAAATTAGTTCATCCGTTTGAGCGCTTTGATGCCACAGACAGACACACACATATTCAGATGCACACGCAAAACATAACACCCTTTTTTTGTCTTTAAAAATTGTACACATGACACATGAGATATTTTAACGCGTGCGAAGTCTCGCGGCTCATCTAGTGATAGTCAATAATACGCTAGACCCTCCAAACGATATCGCTTTTTGTTTTCATTCATATTGACATTCTCCTTCCTAGAGGACAGTAACTAGGAAACAAGCAATAAAAGTAGTACCTCGTTAAAATCAGGTCGAAGGAAGAGACGAGAGTAGACCGCTGCAATCTCTTGCAGATGCTCATGACTTCCTCCAACTCCCAGTGAACCGAGTGCTGGCTGCCAACATCATCGTCCTCGTACAAATCATCCAGGTTTGTGGCTTCCTGGCCAACAGAATTTACAGTATTGTTTACTCTACCATAGCAGCACTAAAGGTAAAAGCAACGTTTAAAGTTTTTAGCAGCCAGTGAGGTACGCACGTGTAAACGGCACCGGTATAAGCGTCTGATCTTTAGAGCGGTTTCAGACTAGCGTATATTTCTGCGCGTAGACGGTCGTTTCGGTATAGGTGATTACACGCGCGCTACATTTTCCGCTTCAAGGAACTGGACTAATACCGGGCTTATACCGGCGTGTTCGCTCGAACCGGTAGTGGTGAGTCAGTATAATGGATTCTGAAGAAACTCGCGCTTATACAAGCTTATAAGCAAGCGCGTCTACGCTCGTACGAGTTAGGTGTCTGGCAAAAGGGGCGCCTATATGCGCCTACAGGCGGTTCCGAAACGAGTTTACACGCGCGTATAAAAGGCTGGTTTAAAACCGCTCTTAGATGCCTAGAAATTGAGGTTTGTTTGGCGGTACACGAGTCGAGAAGAGTGTGGGCGCCAGCAGATGGCTGTGATTGGCCAGTCAGTGTGAGAGTGCTTCCGGCGCTATCATCACGTGACTGAACTAATCATCACCATCATCATTTTAACACATTTTATTACAACGCCTCAACTTTCATCATCATCATTTTAACACATTTTATTACAACGCCTCAACTTTTTACGTCCATCTATCGCAAAAGTGCGGAAGTCATAATGATAGCTATGCCTGGAAAACCGCCTCATGAAGCTCCTTCTTACAGACCCATTTCATTACTTCCAATAATGGCGAAGTTATTTGAGAAATTGCTCTTGAGACGATTAAAGCCTATAATAGAAGAACGTAGCCTAATTCCAGACTATCAGTTTGGATTGAGAGAAAAACACTCTACTATAGATCAAGTGCATAAAATCACAAATGTCATAGAGAGTGCGTCTTCCTTGATGTAGCGCAAGCATTTGACAAAGTTTGGCATGAAGGCCTCGTATACAAGCTTAGAAAAATGCTGCCTAAACAGTTTGCTGATATTTTGGAGTCCTACTTATCAGACAGAACGTTTAGAGTAAGACAAGAAGATGTTTACTCGCAGTTAAAGCAAATTAAAGCTGTGGTACCACAAGGAAGTGTTTTAGGTCCGGTCCTGTACTTATTATATACTTGTGATATCCCAATATTAGAGAACAATACCATCGCAACATTCGCTGATGATACAGCTATCATGGCCACAGGAGTCAATCAAAAAACAACAGTCAAACATGTACAAACGGCTGTCAACACTATCTTTGAATGGACAAAAATATGGAGGATGTAACTGAATGAAACGAAATCTATCCACATAGAATTCACTAACAAAAGACAGCACTACCACCCGGTGTTTATAAATGGCCAAGCAATAGGTACCATACGAAAATACAGCCAAGTACTTAGGCATGACCTTAGACGCAAAGCTTCGCTGGAAGGCACTCGTCAAAAAAAAACGCGATGAGTTAGAGCTTCGCTACAAAAAGAAAGCAGGGCTGTTAGGAAGATACTCCACGCTGTCTGTGCAAAACAAATTACTTCTATACAAACAAGTCCTAGTGCCTGTATAGAATTCAGCTATGGGCTGTACCAGTCAAAATACCATCCAGATCATCCAGCAATTCCAAAATAAAGTACAAAGGAGCATTGTAAATGCACCATGGTACATAAGAAACGACGACCTCCATCGGGACCTTAAAGTGGATGACGTTAATAGTGTTATTACAAAATATGCCGAAGCTCACGACCATAGACTTCATCACCATGTGAACGTCGAAGCTATCCAGCTCCTCGACAACACGGACATAGTGAGAAGACTAAAAAGGATAAAACCTTTTGAATTAGTTTTTGTGAAGTGACAATAAAATAGTGAACAGTGCTTACAAAGAACACAATAAAATAGTATCTTCGCCTTAATAGAGACTATTGTCTCTATTAAGGCGAAGACACTATTTTATTGTGTTCTTGCCAGAAGAAAAGTGCCATTGGACACATTCTTAGTTTAACAATACTTATCAGTTTAGGTCAAATTTAAATTTTTTATTAGTCTTAAGACTAGATTGTAATTTTAATGATATGCCATAATATAGGAATATCATTAGTGAAAAAAAAAGAAAAAAAAATCTATCGTAAGTCGCCGACATGCATGTCGCCAGTGCTGATTGGTGGATATGATTTCAGCCGGTGCTCATTGGTGGATATGATGATGACATTTAGGTCTAGCTGTGATTAGCGGACGCTTCCGCAGCCATATTTTTATACATGCTAATGTGTCATGTTGACTGCTGTCATAGTAGTGTGACAGTTATTTATAACGACCATAACTATGCTTAAACAAAAATTTCACTTGCATCTTGGTATAAAAAAAAACCATACAAGCACGACGCTCGCCTGATGGTAAGCGATGACGTCTACCTATTACAGATACAGCGGTATGCAAAATTCTGGACTGCCAGAATTTTACATGTCATTGCGTCTGTTAACTTGAGACATAAAGATATTGAGTCTCACATGCCCTGTAATTCCACTGGGCACCTTGCCATTTCAACCGAAAAACATTATGTTTATACATCTTTATTCTCATTAAGACAAAGTCACTTACATGAGAACACAATTATAACTTAGATCACCGTAGGCTAAACAAACAAATTACAGTTAGTTTTCTAAAACAATAAGTTTTGTACAATAATGGTGCTAACTCCAATGTACGATAACTAACCGATAGCGTTAAGATTTTTGTCGTTCCGTTTTAACTTTAACGAAGAGAAAGAGGCCGCGTTATTTTATAAGCCGTGAAATATCAGTTTAGAAGCCCATCAGAATCGGCACCACTATCTGAGCTACTACTCACTTAACGTATTCTGTATTTAAAATGTTCTTTTAATATATTTAGCTAGCTATTATGTTTCATTGAAGTGTTTCACACTTTATTTTTACATTTAATTTAGCTAGCTGTAGTTTGAATAAGTTAAGTGAGTTTAATTTTTTTATGTGTGAGGGTATTTTTTTATATAGTTGAGATCCTTTAGATGTTATCATTTTTTTACCATAGTAAGTTCTGGTTTTAGGTAATACTAATAGAAATAAATACTAAAACATTCCTATAATCGGTAATACTAAAACATTCCTATTACACGATTGAAAATTAATTGGCAAAGTGGTGGTACCGCCCCAGGCAGACTAGCAGAAGTCGTACGACTTCAAGACCAAACTTTTTTTATAATAAAGGTATCAAACGAGCCACCTGATGGGAGGCGGTCACTAGAGGTGTCACTCATGCGTTGCCGACCTGTCAAGATTCTTTTAACGTTTGTGTACGGTCTACCGTAACGTCTAAACTACTCAGCTGATTTTGATGAATCAGTACAATCGATTCGCTATTATGGACCATGTGGTATACCGGCTATATTCTAGAAATTACAATTTTTCCTGTGGTCTAGTTTTAGATGCATGGTGGTAGGACACTATGTAGTGTCCGCCTGGCCAGCTACCCTCAAGTTAGAAAATCTGTCGCCAAACATCTAATGTTTTCCGGCAGCTATCCTTGAGAGCCAGTTCCCATTCTAGGCCTAGCATGCTACCATTTTCGACGGCATCATCAATTACCAACAAGTGAGAAGTGGTCAAACGTTAGCCTATATGATAAAAAGGTACATACAGAAAATCACGCCATTTTATCGTTGGGTTAGGCAGACTACTTCGTTCCACAGTCTAGTTTTAGTTACTACTACTTATATGTAAAATTAGTACTATTTGTAAATTGGTAGGTATCTTGGTTTAATTACGTGCAGTAGAAAATAAAAGCAGTCCTGTCATAATATCGTGAAATTTGTGTTGTAAAAGGGGACAGATTGAAATTTTCTTCCTGTATATTACTCAAAGTCCCTCTATGGCCTGCTCACTGAGAAAATGAAATTAAAAAAAAAAGATTATTAAAAAAAAACAATTCCCTTTGAAAGGGGAAATGAATACCATAATATTATCCCGACGACAAGTCAGACGGAGACCGTCCAACGTATTTTGATTAGTTTTTCAACACGATGCAGATCAGTAATCAAAAGCTCTGATGTCCCTTTTTACTTTACCCATACAGTCGTTTTCATTACATTTTCATTATCAATAAAGTCGCCGAGCATACGAGATACACACAACCGACTGGAACTCACTGCGTTTCAAGACTGTTTTCAATTACAAGCATATGAAAAGGTTTTGAATTTACAGTACCAAGCCATGGTTATGTTTTTTATAATTACCGCGACCAGCTTCCTGATTCACAATCATTCGGAAGCTCGGATTTCGGTATCAAAAATTGTCTCTCCTTCGATTCAGATCTTTACAATTCATAACGCTCTTATCCATCACTTGATATTCGAATTCGAAAACATCGCTGATTATAGTCGGAAAGGTTAACGCGACCAAATAGTTTACGGAATAATATATATTTGAAATTCAAAATTACGCTTTCAAACCCGAATACCCGGTGTTCGAATGATTGAAAATCAGAACCCTTGACATTATGACATAATAAACTTAAGCTAGCTTTAAAGCTATTGCCAATTACTGGCGTCTTCAAATTTGTAGAGCGCCATTTTTGCCACACGAAAATCTTTGACATGACCAAGCCGATTAAAGGCCAATAATTTAGTGAACATTTAAAAGTCTATTATTTAATGTTATACAGTAAATTTACTGATCGATCCTTCCCTTACTTTTATTAATATTTTTATGGTCATGGATGTCTATGGCTAAATGTCACACAGCAGCCTTTTCAGTTTATGTTGATAATGTTAATGGGGGCGATCTCTTCAGGTGTCTACACACCAAAGCCGCCGGCCCTCCTGCACGAACCCGGCGGGCTTGTTTTACTAGGAGATTATCACAAAACAAATCCGGCGGCCTAGCTCGTCAGATGCCGGCGGGTTTGGTGTGTATACCACCTTTGTAATTGATAAATCAGTTTTAGAAATCAATCGAGTTCCGTTTTAGTGATTTCCGCAAGCTCGCATTGACATACCACAATTGCAGTTGTAGCAGTTTCTGCAAAATAATTCAGCCAACACTAATCAAAGACTTGAAAAAAAAAACAGAAAAAATTACAGAAAATTGCAACATACGTCAAACTTTTCTATTATCTATTCACTTACACCTCCATTTAACACTCTCACTCTAGTCTCTCAGCTAGTGCAATGCACTAGGCTGTGACTGGAGCTTTGTAGTATTTGCAGATAAGATTTTATCCATTTCCATAGGAAAAAGTTTAGAACTGAGCGCAATGTCAAAGGGTAAACTTAATAGTTATAAAGGAATTGAACTTTTGCCTTTGGCTGTTGAACAAATTGGAAAAGCTCGAAATCCGTTTCAGGCTTCCAAAGACTGAAACTTTTATGAAGCGTTTGTGAAGGTGCACTTGACAGAATCACATACATTGGTTCCTCGATATATTGGCAGAAGACTCGCACGCAGCGTATTGCAAATTTCAAAACGGCTGCCCGAGCGCGTGATTAAAATCGCGTCAAAGGCTCTGACCCTAGGTACTTATCAACACTATTGATCAAAGTGACACTTTTTACCAGGGATCCAGGTACAGGATATTGCAATATGTTTCAAATGGAATGGGCAGATTCATGCCTCACTGGATATTCAATCTAAGTTAGGGCTTGCTTCCTATTTACTGCTGGCAAATGAATGCTCTTTCGTTGTTTCCCAATTTATGCTGCGTTTGCAATTAGTCTTTTTTATTAACGTGTCTGTCGAATCATTGTTTTCGCCAATACTTTGGCATGCTTTCATTTTTTTTTATTTGTAAGGCTAGCGTTTTGTCATTATCTCGCCTGGTGGTAAGCGGTGATGAATGGTCCCAAGGGCTGTGCTGCTGGAACATAATAAAGTTCCAGTTTTACCAGCCTATCTTAGTCGTGGTTCGTGAAAGTATTTTGAAGGGTGGTAGATTAATCGGCTTAATTTTTTTTGAAGTTATACTTCTTTTGGCGCGATAGAGAAAAATGATGAGAGTGAATTTTTTCGATGCGCGCGCACACCGACACCTAAATTTAACACCGTGAAGTTAGTTCTAGGTGGTACGATGCGCGCGCACACCGACACCTAAATTCTACATCGTGAAGTTAGTTCTAGGTGGCATGACTATGTTCAAGTTGTATATGTCATATTTAACGTCATATTTTTACATTAATAAAACCTTTTTTATCTAAATAAAATCTTTTTGATTAATTTTAATATTTATCGTTAATCACTACTGCATTTTAGTAATATTTTTTCCATACGCCACAGAAGTATAACTTCTAACGCGTGTACATAAGTACACACACTCTTTTTTTTTTCTTTTGATCATAATGTAGTACAACAGTGCATCATCATATTTTATTATGTCTTTTTCAGTAATATGGTAAACGATGCTGCTGTTGAAATGTTTCGCTCTAATACCGAACAATAATATTATTATATAATATAATAAAAGTTTATTTTCTCTCACAATATTAGGTTCATACATAGTGTTACAGAATAAAAATTAAAAATATTTCAGGGCCCGGCGTAATCGGGAGAACGGTTGGCTTTGATGCCAGTGGTACCGAGTTCAAACTGTGCTGTGAACTAATGGATTTTTCTATCGAAAAATGTATGTGCGCTTTTCACAGTGGCCCTCCGGTGAAGGAAAAGCGTCGTTAAAAAACCAACAACCACCGCATGGTGATAGAACACTATCTAGTTAAGTGTCCGCCTGGCCAGCTACCACCCTCAAGTTGGAAAATCTGTCGCCAAACATGTAATATGTTCCGGCAGCTATCCTTGAGAGCCAGTACCCATTCTAGGCCTAGCGTACTTACTATCTTCGACCGCATCATTACTTACCAACAGGTGAGATATTGGTCAAACGCTAGCCTGTAAGATATTTAAAAAAAAAACTTTTGAATATGTCACCTATCTTTGTGAGAGAATGGTGCCAGAAAAAGCTGAAATATTGAAGACTAGTTGTGCCCCACAGCTTTACTCGGGTTAAAAAGTGTCAACATCATCATCATTAACAGCCAGTATTCGTCAACTGTTGGACATAGGCCTCTCCATTTAAAAAGTATACTAATCTAATCCAGGTGGGGCAAATTTCACCCACATCCGTTCAGCCGTTATTACCTGAAGGAGTAACAAACAACCATCTCTACAGATTTATGGATAGATGTTTGTATGAATGGGTCGAAAGATCCATTCATACAAACTCACAAACTTTCGTATGTATTTGTAAACTTTAAACTTTCGCGATTTGAACACATAGTTATAAATAAAATATCTAACTGAAATATTTAACTGTAATATTTAACCGAAACATTCAACTGAAATGTTTCGGTTAAATATTACAGTTAAATATTTCAGTTAGATATTTTATTTATAACTATTTCGTATGTATAATATAAGGTAATAATGTATGACTATGAAGGCGCTCATTTAAATGGAAGAACGAAAAAAGTATGTCAGGATCGTAGCATGTGGAAATATGTAGTAGATATAGTATCTGTCAAAAACCGTGTCAAAAACTTCTATCTGTCCCAGTGCTAATAGTGATAATTTTATTGACGCTGTCGTGTTCTATCTCTACCGTTTAGCTATTATACGATTACTGTAGGTATATATATTTATACATATATATTTATATTTTATATATTTATATTCGTGTGTAATTATCTTCGATCAAGAATGTAATCATGTACCTATATATTTGTGTATTTGTATGTATATATATATATATATATATATATATATATGTGTGTACATATATCCTATATATTATGTAAGGTTTAAGTAGGTATATCATTAGAGGTATTTACACATATATATTTTTCTGTATTTTATGGTTTTTGTCATAATTAGTTCAGTAAACTACGTTTGCACTCCTACCACTCATAATGAGTATCTATTGTGTCTCTTATCAACCCACGGTTGCCTGGAAGAGATCGCTGCTTAGTGATAAGGCCGCCGATTGTACCCTAGTTAAGTGTTCTTTTTATCATTAATTACTTTATTTAATAAGTGCAATAAAGCGTATTCTATTCTATTTTATTCTATCTGCCTACCCCAACGGGGAAAAGGCGTGATTTTATGTATATTATGTAAGTATAACTAGATTGGTTAAACAATGGATGGTCTTACCATTCTAACAGACAAATTTTTGTTCGACAGGAGCTAGTTGTAAAAATGCGGTTGGTAGCAAATTATACTATTAAGAAATCAATGGTGACGATTTCAATGGGAGTTATCCAATATTATCGTTCCACTTTTTTAAGGTTCCGTACCTCAAAAGGTGAAAAATAGAACCCTTATAAGATCCCTTTCTTGTCCATCTGTCTGTCTGTCCGTGTGTCACCACCGATTTTCTCAGGAACAAGTAAACCTAGCAAATTTTAATTTATACCAGATACTGAAATCTATTATCCCTATTAGGTGTATAAAAATCAAGGTCCTGGGTCAACACGATAAAAAGATATGGGCAAATTTTGATTTAACTTATTTTTATACACTTATACATTATTTAACTTATGTTCAACTTTTTTTTATTTTTTGGAATTCTTCCTTTACTTATGCTGTAAGGGTCCTGGGTCAACACGATAAAAAGATATGGGCAAATTTTGATTTAACTTATTTTTACACACTTATACATTATTTAACTTATTTTCAACTTTTTTTTATTTTTGGAATTCTTCCTTTACTTATGATGTAAGCTTGCTTTGTCCAAAATTGACAATTCTAGGTCAACCGGAAGTACCCTATAGGTTTTGGGTCGAAAACTTATAGGGCCCTTCCCGTTGACCTAGAATCATGAAATTTGGCAAGAAGCAAAGTCTTACAGCACAAATAAAGAAACATTCCAAGAGTAAAAAAAGTTGAAAATTAAAGGGTGTCCCCATACACACATAGTTTACGCCAAATAAGATAGACCTCTGAGATGTATTAGCGCTCATACAATTTAGAGATCTAGCTTAATTGGTAACTACCAACGTTGGTACGGAAGCCTCGGTGGGCGAGTCCAACTCGACTTGGTCGGTTTTTATTTTTTGCACTTAGGCAAGCTCATGGCCACGAGTACTTTTTCACGGACAGACAAGTACTTGAAATAGTGTGCCAAAGGTGACGCCTATGTCCAGCAGTGGACAGAGATAGGCTGATGATGATGTTGATATAGCACTTGACTACCAGATTTCAGCTTGATCTCACCTGATGATATGTTGCTTATCTGGAATAGAAAACTAATACTCACTCACTCAATCTCAGATTAAGTGGAGCGATATTTTTTTTATATCTTATAGGCTAGCGCTTGACCACTATAGTGTTGGTAAGTGATGATGCGGTCGAAGATGGTAAACACGCTAGGCCTAGAATGGGAACTGGCTCTCAAGGATAGCTACCGGAACACATTGGATGTTTGGCGATGGATTTTCTAAGATGAGGGTGTTAGCTGGCCAGGCGGACACTAGATAGTGTCCTACCACCATGCGGGGGTTGTTGGTTTCTTAACGATGTTTTCCTTCACCGGGGAGCCACTGTAAGAAGCGCACATACATTTTTCGATAGAAAAATGCATTGGTGCACGGCGGGGTTTGAACTCGGTCCACGGCACAAAGCCGACCGTTCTCCCAATTACGCCACCGGGCCCTCGATGATGATCGCAAGGTAGCTGGCAAGAGCTAGATGAGTTTAGCCGAAGATTGACAATGTAATCTCAGATGATAGCGAGTTTGCCTAAGAGACAAAGAACCTCACTCGCGTTTTCAAACCAGGAATAACCAATAGCAGGAATAATTAATATAGTTTAATAAACAGGCCAAGTGCAAGTCGGACTCGCACTAGTAGGGTTCGGTACCACACTATAGTATTTTATAAGATCGAGCAAAAAATACCACTCATTGTTCGCTAGCAAAAAATAATAATTAATAAACTTTTTATTTCTTATAACGCCATCTAACGTCTAACAAAGGAGATAGGGATCGACATTTCAATATAACGTCATCTATGGGACGTTTACCTAACTAAGCGTTCATAGATGGCGTGAAATGCCGAAAAAAAACACGTTTCTTGTATGGGGACCCTCTATTATTTTTAATTTTAATTCTGTTTTTAGTATTTGTTGTTATAGCGGCAACAGAAATACATCATCTGTGAAAATTTCAACTGTCTAACTATCACGGTTCATGAGATGCAGCCTGGTGACAGACGGACAGACAGACAGACAGACAGACAGACGGACAGTGGAGTCTTAGTAATAGGGTCCCGTTTTACCCTTTGGCTACGGAACCCTAAAAACTAAACAATTAAAGATAGTTTAATAACTTAAAATACCGACTTCATAAGACGCGCGAGATTTCAGTAGCACGTTTGAGACGTTTATCGTCAAATCTTTGGGACCACCATGGAGAAGTACCTCCAAGATGTCCCATTAAACAATTCACCCTACACATAACAAAATAACCATTGAAATCGTTTCACAATTGGAGTCATTGCGAACAAACATACAAACAAAAAAAAAGAAGTATTGATAAACTCATCTCTTTGGAATTCGATTGGACTCCCGTAACGCTTCATACGATAAGAAGATTACATCATAGAGTCTGTACTAAAAGAGAACCGTCGTAGAAATTGAGGTCGCGTCGGTCGTCAGTGGTTTTAATTTACTGATTTTATTGCATTGACAACGCTGCTGTCATTACTAGTACGAATAAAAATGTTTGAAACTTAGTAGGTACCTACTCTTATCACTATCGTGTGCTACTAGGTAGGTATGTACCTTCCTTCCTTATCTTTGAATATTAGCTCATCGGAACGCTACGACAGTTCTCTTTTTGCACAGACTCTTATACTCGTAGATGTCAGAAGTGCACTAATTAAACTTAATCCTTTTTAAGTATGCAGTGTATTAATTTATTAACGTACAAAACGAAAAAAACGTCTTCACATGCCGCGATAGTCAAAGTACCTCCTTTTTTAACCGACTTCTCAAAAAAGGAGAAGGTTCTCAATTCGACTGTATTTATTTAATGACTGCGTCAAAATCTTATCCGAATAGATTTTTTTTTTGTTTGAGAGATTATGCTTCCCGTTTGGACCCATTCAAATGTTATCGAGCTATGACAATTATCTCTGGAGATATGGAGATAAACAATATGAGCAAATTTATGTACTTGATGACATGATTATAGCATAGCCAGTACTTAGACTATCGCGGCATGTGAAGTCGGCTTTTTCGTTTTGTACGATCATAAATTATTGTGAAGTCGGTTAAAGAGCAAACAGCGTAGAATTATTGATAAAAGCTTAGCTAAAGAGGTTAATAGTTTTTACTCCTCATTACTAATTAATTCCCTACCAGCGAACTCTAGAAAGCTGTTCTGAAGACGTTTCTAATTAATCATGTCTTGAACTAAGTACACTCGTTACTTAAATATAATTGTTTTCGGGAATATGATTTTCACAAGAATACTGTTTTGAATGTAATACTATTCGCGCTAATTAGCTTTTTAAGCTTATGGTAACTATGGCGTACTGGGCTTAACAACGTCCACCCTCGCATGCGTCCGCTCCGATAACAGATTACATTACTTTCGCAGTGTTCGCTACAGTATTTGTTGCGATACCCTAACAGGGTGAAAACCTTGTAGGTACTTACATATTATTGCAGTACAATATTGAGTATTTCAACTCTTGTCAAACTGAACCATCAAACTAGGCGGTTCTTTCGAGATTGGTTGCGCGTGTTGAAGCCATTGGTCATTGTCAGCCGTGGGTCATCGTTACCTACTTGCGACCGAAGGCTAAAGGTCAATTCATACCGAGACGCGACGCGCCGATGATTGTGGTTTTTGAAGTGAAAACTTCTTTAGCGGCGTAGTGAACTTTTTGGGATGGGAAAAAAAAGGTTAAATCCGCGTCAGGACTTTTGGACAGGAAAATTCGTAATACGGAGGGAGAATAGACCAAATGCATAACGTGAATGTTTAAGTTTTTACTTCTGCTGGCACTCCCGGAGTGCAACCCGTTTTTTTAAGCTTCTCGCTGCGCGGCGCCGCCGAAATATTTCAATGAAGTGTGAATCATTTTGTGTAGTAAATTAAGTTCTATTATATACGCGGTATCTCGAAGTTTTCGCTTACAACTACGACAACATTGACAACCAACCTCTTTGCGTATCAAATCCGGGAAGGAATCTGTCAAGAAGGCCACCTCTCTTCTGGCTAGTTTGAGGGTCCTCTGCCTCTCCTTCATATTAGCCTTGACTTCTTTCTCCAGCTTGCTGAATTCAAACTTCCTATCGTCGAGGTACTCCATGGCCAGCTGACCCATTTCAGTGGCACCCATGAGACACTTGCCCTGGGCACGGCAATCCAACTTCAGGGCTTCTAGCACAACAGTGAAGTAGGAAGAATCCTGAAAATTTGTACATTTTTAACTCCCCGGCGCAAAAAGAAGAGGTGTTAGACGTTTGACGTGTGTATTTGTGTATGAGTGTGTCTGTCTGAGGCATGAAAGAGTCTAAACGGATGAACCGATTATGATTTAGTGAGCTGTATTCCGCCTTCATACGTTTAAGGAGATTTAAAAGAATAAAGAAGAGTTAGATAGGATGATGTCAGGCGAAGAAATGTTTTTCCTTCGCCTGACAACATCCTAACTCTTCTTGGAAGAATTATTGTAAAGTTAATTTGAGTCAGATAAAAACGGAATTACAAACATTTATTATGGTTGTTTTATATTTCACGTACATACATACAATCATGCCTTTTTTCCCGTTGGGCTAGGCAGAAACTACTTCTTTCCACATGCTACGATCATGACATACCTTCTTCGCTTCTTCCACTTTCAAGAGCGCCTTCATACATGCTCGCCGGTTATAGGTACTTTTGACTTGGCCTTTCTTTAAAACGTCTCCGATCTGGTCGTGATACGTTCGCCTAGGTCGGCCTCTACCGACTGGTCCATTCACACTCGTCTCAATAATCTGAGTATTTTTTTTTCGTTTTTTTTAAAATACTTTATAGGCTAGCGTTTGACCACTATCTCACCTGTTGGTAAGTGATGATGCGGTCGAAGATGGTAAGCACGCTAGACCTAGAATGGGAACTGGCTCTCAAGGATAGCTGCCGGAACACATTAAATGTTTGGTGACAGATTTTTCTAACTTGAGGGTGGTAGCTGGCCAGGCGGACACAAGATAGTGTCCTACCACCATGCGGGGGTTGTTGGTTTCTTAACGATGTTTTCCTTCACCGGAGGGCCACTGTGAGAAGCGCACATAAATTTTCTACCACACCACAAAATTCCCTTATCACGCTGTTCTCCAACTTATCCATCAGAGTCACTCCAATCATACTTCTCAAACTTCTCATTTCTACAGCATTAATTTTACTTTCATGCTTCTTCTGCCATAGCCAGCATTCACTGCTATACATGAGTGTGGGAACCAACACACCCCTATGTACAACCAGTCTTGCTTTTTTAGACACGTTCTGACTTCGCATAAAGTTATGTAGTGCCCCACTCACTTAGTTTTCAGCCTAATATCTTCGCTCAATATCACTTTCATACTTACCATCTCTCATAAACTTAGAACCCAGGTACACAAACTCTTTTACTTGTTCCACTCTTTCTCCTTCAATCGTCACATAACAATCTGTCATTCTTTCATCTCTTTCAAAAACCATTACTTTGGTCTTGCTTACATTCACTTTCATCCATTACATTTCACCACCCAAATATAATTCGCCATAAGTCTTATCAATTCAAAATTCAGTATCCTCTTACTTCAACGATATTGTAAGAACATGGTAGTATTGACCTGATACTGGGACATCTCCTGGAATCTGCAGAATACTCAACTCCTCACCAACTAAAGCATAGATGTCGAATTTGTGCTAATTGGAATGGTCTTACAGATTAAACATAGATCAGCCGGGGGTAGTTTTAAATTTTATATTTGAGTATTATTATTAAAGAAAAGCATTGTTTTTAATGCTTAGAATAAAAAAAAATAAGTAATAAGCTCTTAGCCAATCGTCGATGTCAGATCACACAAATGTTGATTGACAGAGCTTTACAGGGATAAAATTCTTCATCATAGTCAGCCGGTATCAGCCGGTATCAGCTGGACGTAGGCCTCCCCCAAGACACGCCACTGAGCCCGGTCTTCGGCTCATTGTTTCCAGTCACTGCCCACCGCTTTGCGAATGTCGTCGCTTCACCTAGTCACAGGGCGTCCTACTCTACGTTTGCCGATTCGCGGTCTCCACTCTAGAACCAGTCTGCCCCAACGGTTATCGGTCCTACGGCAGATATGACCAGCCCACTGCCACTTCAGTTTGCTAATCCGCTGAGCTATGTCGATCACTTTAGTTCTCTGGCGAATTACTTCGTTCCGGATTCGATCCCGCAGAGAAACACCGAGCATAGCTCTCTCCATAGGTCGCTGAGCGACTTTAAACTGGTGGACTAGTCGAACCGTGAGTGTCCACGTCTCGGCTCCGTATGTCATCACAGGTAGGACGCACTGATTAAAGACTTTTGTCTTTAGGCACTGTGGTATAGGCAACGAGAAGACTTGACGGAGTTTCCCAAATGCTGACCAGCCCAGCTGAATTCTTCTCTGGATTTCCTTCTCGAAGTTGTGTTTGCCTAGTTGGAGCGTTTGCCCTAGGTAAACATACTGCGTGACAACTTCGAGTGGGATTCCATCTACGGCAATCGGTTCCGGAACAACGTGCTCGTTGTACATGACTTTGGTTTTATCCAAATTCATCCGGAGACCGATGCGACGAGAAGAATCAGCTAGGTCATTCAACATCCTTTGTAGGTCCTGCAGCGTCTCTGCCATAATGATGATGTCATCTGCGAATCGTAAGTGAGAGATGTACTTGCCGTTAATGTTGATGCCACAATCTTTCCAGTCCAGCGTCTTAAACATATCCTCTAAGGCATTAGTGAACAGTTTCGGGCATATGACGTCCCCCTGTCTCACTCCTCGACGCAGGTGAATATGTTTAGTACGCTGGTTCTGTACTTGTACTAACATCGTTGCGGCATTATATAGACATTTCATCACTTCGATATATCGCCAGTCGACTTGGCAACGCTGCAGGGACTCAAGAACCGACCAGGTTTTGATTGAGTCGAAGGCCTTCTCATAGTCCACAAATGCTAAGCACAGGGGCCGATTGTACTCTTCGGTCTTCTGTACAATCTGCCGCACCGTGTGGATGTGGTCTATGGTGCCGTAACCGCTTCGAAACCCGGCCTGTTCCGGAGGTTGAAACTCGTCGAGTCTTCGCGCAAGACGGTTCGTGATGACCCTTGAAAACAGCTTGTAGACATGGCTCAGAAGTGAAATCGGGCGGTAGTTTTCCAATAAGGTTTTATCTCCTTTTTTGAAAAACAAAACCACCATGCTTCTGTTCCATGCCTGTGGAGTTCTACCAGTGAAGAGAACAGAATTGAAGTGCTGTTGCAGCTGGCTTACAGCTGGAGCTCCTCCAGCTTTTAGAAGCTCCGTTGTGATTCCGTCCTCACCTGGGGCTTTTCCATTTTTGAGCTGTCTAAGGGCCATCACAATCTCATTTCGGCTGACTTCGGGCAGGTCTTCTGTGAAGTGGCGGGTTAAGGTGGCTCTGCAATCCTCAGTATCGGGTTCGGGCCTTGAAGCATGCGATGCGTAGAGCTTGCTATAGAAGTCTTCAACTTCCGACAGAATCTCCGGCTTGGATGCGACGACGTTCCCCGTTGTTTATGTATGTTGTGTGTGTCCCCATTCTGTAATCAAGAGCGTGTTAGAGGGTCGGAGGTCGCGTTGTACCAGCTTCTTAATAGTTTTGTTGCGCACCTCGTTAATTGACTAAGCTGACAATGGGTCTGTTCGTCTCTCTTCCATTAGTTGAAGTGTTTCTGCCGAAAGCTTGGACTTTTTGCCCGTACGCTTGCTCTCGCAAAACTTCGTCCCTTCTTCCCTGAGGATTTCCACGTCTTCTTCAAGTTTCTGGTCTACGTCATCTGTGGTTTCCAAGGCAGCGAATCGATTTTCCAATTTTGATTGGAATGTTTCAGACCCAACAACGGTTTGGAGTAGGTTTGGTCGGAGCGTGGACTTCATCAATCGGAATCTCTCGGCTTTGAAGTCGATATCCAGAGAGCCTCGCACAAGTCGGTGATCACTTCCAGTATTGAACCTAGTGATCACAGAGACGTCTCTGAATATGCGCCGTTAGTCCGTAATGATGAAGTCGATCTCGTTTTTAGTCACAGTGTCGGGGCTTTGCCACGTCCACTTCCTTTGGGGCTTTTTCTTGAAGAACGAGTTCATCAAGAAAAGCCCCCTCTTTCTCGAGGAAATTGACGAGCATTTGCCCCCTGTGATTTCTACTCCCAAATCCGTGTGGTCCTAGAGTCGATTCACTGCAGGTCTGTACTCCCACTTTGGCGTTAAAGTCTCCCATGACAACGTTGTAGTGAGCCTTAGCGGTGGTATGTAAGGCTCTGGAGATGTCTTCGTACAATCTTTCCACCTCTTCATCCAAGTGTGCCGAGGTGGGTGCGTAGACCTGGATAACCTTGAGGCTGTACCTCTTGGTTAACCTTATTATAAGGTCGACACACTGGAGATTTCTACAACGTTGTCACTGAGAGCCTTGTTGACCAGAAACCCGACGCCGCCTTGGGATGGCTGGCCACCTTCTCTGTAATACATAAGATGGCCTGATTCTAGAGTTATGGTGTCCTCTCCCTGTCTTTGGACTTCACATAACCCCAGAATGTGCCATCTTATGTGTCCCAGCTCCTCCTCCAGCTGCGTCAGATGCTCATCCAGCCGAATCGTGCGTCCATTAAACGTAGCGAGGGTCAGTTTCTTTTGGCGGCCTACCGTAACCCGGGGATTCTTAGCACCCCCTGCCCTGCCGTTACCATGACCGCCGCCGTGGTCAGGAATAGTAGGGCGGCCGGGAACTGGGGGCCGCGGCTTATTGTGACTTTCCATGATATGGATGCCCTAATCGCCACGCTGGGCAGGCGTGTTGGCGATCGCAGGACGTAGCTTCTCGCACCGGTGACGCTGCTGCCCGTCACCGGCCTGTAGTATTTAGCTACGCCATAATTTTGAAATGGTTATACCGCCATTTGTCGGTCGCCAGAGCCTCGTTGGCTTGTCAGCAGGATGCACCACGGGCAGGTGAGGTTGGCTGGGAGCACTGAGATGGTATTTGTTCTCCCTTACACCCCTAATATAATATAAAATTCTTAGTGTACGTGAACGAAGTCTCTGTTCTCAGGTAGTTTATTTATTAAGTATCTTTACTTAATAAATAAACTAGCTGAGACCAGCAACTATTTCAAAATACCTTTTTTAAGATATCCAAAATTTTCTTGTACATGACTTTAATAGCTAAGGCAGCGTTTTTCTTGATATTAGCTCTTTGTACATAGTTCGCTACGGCTTGTTCCTTCTTTTCAGCTGGCAGTTTACCACCCAGTTCGAATATCATTCGATCCCGCAGCTCTGCTGACACAAGCTGCAAATATATACAATTAAATTTATACACTATAATATCTATACTATTACTATATAATATGTACTATAACTTTAAAGTATGACTGGCAACCCTACTTCAATATTTTTTTAAAAGCCTGACGTTGACTATTTAGGGACAGCTGAATGGACCATTAGGTACTTTTTTTTTATTCAAAGCGTTAAATTATGCTTTTGATATGTTTATTTGATCATTGATTATAGATTATATTACATGATTTTGACGTGTATATGTGCGTATATCAATACTGCATACATACTACATACTGAATAAATGCTTCGAACTTTTAACTCGATTATTCTTAGTAGGTAGGCATGCAAGTTTGCAAAATGTTCAGTCCATCCCAGCGATATTAACAACCTCAATACTCGTAATAAATACAGGTTTACACTAAATTGCATAGTGATGCATAATTATGCTTTTTTTAATTATGTAAATATCTACAATTATATCGTAAAGTTATCATTATGAATAAAAAAAATAGTAGCATAATGATAGATTTTATACATGTACAACTGAAATAAAATGAAAAGGTTTTATGGTGATACAGATTGCTTTACAAATTAATGCTATAAGGAATACTTCAAAATTGTTTTACCAATATATATATACTATTATACAGGGTGATTCAGTACCGATGGATCAAACGAAGCAGGGTGGTAGAGAACCTAACTGCGCATCTATTGAACCCCCATGTATGTCCTACCATTTTGGATAGTTTATGAGATATGACATTTTTTTTAATGTTTTTGCCTTTTGCTTTTTCTATTATTATGAAAGTATTTACTTTTCGGGTAAAATAATAATATTACCATTTGCTAGGTCTCTATTATTTACCTACGATAAAAAAAAAATTATTGCCGTAGCGTAAAAGATTGAGCAGAAAAAAAAATGTTTTGTGAGCCAAAACGGCGAAAGGCAAAAACATTAAATCTCATAAACTATCCAAAATGGTAGAACATACATGGGGGTTCAATAGATGCGCAGTGAGGTCTTCTACCACCCTGCTTCGTTTGATCCATCGGTACTGAATCACCTTGTATATATATTATTGTTGATTGAATTGTTTAATTTTAATGTATTAATTAAATTGAAAATGTAATAATTTAATTGTTAATTTTTGATAATTTTTAAATGAATTTATAAGCCTGTAATATTATTATTATTTTTTATATGTTTATAAATTTCCAATGCAATTGATGTTATGTTTCTTTGAAGTGTCTCACACTTTATATTTTTGTAAATTATTAAACACAATCCAAAATTGCATCGTACCGACGGAACTCGAACCCGCACCCCCCAGATTACACGTCCAGGTACTCTGCCAATTAAGCCATGGGGGGTGCGGGTTCGAGTCCCGTCGGTACGATGAAATTTTGGATTGTGTTTAATAATTTGCAATTGATGTTGTTCTTGGAATAAATAAATATGAATCCGAAATATAAAATACCTTTTTTTTTATTATAGTACACTTTAGATTGATAAGGAGTTATTAGTTTGATTTTCATTGTTTATGGGGAGCGCGCTATACACGGATATTGGATAGGCTTAATGCGCGGTTGGCCGATGGTAACGGAGCCATTGATGTGTTTGTGTAACTAACTTTTTGCTAACTTTGGTTTTTTATTTGAATATTAACCACTTTATTACTTGAGAACAGAGATACGAGTAGAGTAGTGTATGAAACTGCACATTAACACTCGAGTTACTATTCAAAACCGAGTCGTGACACTCGTGTTTTAATTCTTATAATATTTAATACTAAGAAATTATATTGCTAATAATAATATACGATTAGCACCCGGCTTGGCTTGACTCCAGACAACGGTAGGAATCGCAAGAGCTAAGACCTAAGCTCCAGGGTGGAAGTGTTAAAGGCATAAAGCCGCTAGTAGCGTTTAGTGAAAATGCAGCACACCTCTCAACACCCTAAGCTACCCGCGCCAATGTTGCTACGTGGCTCCTTGGTATATTTTGTAATGAGGCATAATTGGTGGGAGCCGTAACCTCATCCCATAGACCAGCAATCCGACATTAATCCGCTCACTCAATAGTCTCATTAATATATATGTACCATCTTTTTAGGGTTCCGTACCCAAAGGGTAAAACGGGACCCTATTAATAAGACTCCGGTGTGCGTCTGTCTGTCTGTCTGTCTGTCCGTCTGTCACCAGGCTATAGCTCATTAACCGTGAAAGTTAGACAGTTGAAATTTTCATAGATGGTGTATTTCTGTTGCCGCTAGAACAACAAATACTAAAAACAAAATAAAGTTAAAAACTAGAGGGGGTCCTCATACAAAAAAACGTGTTTTTAAGCGCCATCTATCTAATTAATCTAATTAGTTTCGGCAAAATGACATAGATGGCGCTAGTAAACGAGCCCCGTCTTTCTAGATCGCGACCAAACCAAATATTCTTGGTAATATCAATTAATCAAATATATGAGGTTGAAACTCTATGTTTCGTATTGTACGGAACCCTCCCTAAGTGTGCGATAAGAGACGCGATGCTGACTCGCACTTGGCCAATTTTATTATAATATAGTATCCCATATCCATCCATCCAGTTAATAGTAAAAAGTGAACATTGTAAAGGGCCTCTTATTGTTGGCTTCAGCTCCATCAATGCCCTCCAAAAGACCGGGCGTGTACGACCCGAGAAATGTGCGTAATATATAATAATATATAGTTATATAATTCTACTGGTTCATTACCTGCTACTAAGTTACTTAATGTAAACAATATAATATATTAAAAAAATAACTTAAAACCAATGTTATTATTATAAATGTCGTATGAAATATTGTGATAGTGCGAAATACTGCATCAGCTCATCAAGCTCGAAGCTTAACAATTTAATTCTTTACTGACATTATTTGTGAACGACTGCGAAATAAGATAAAATGAAATTTAACGATGTGAAATAAAATTAAGAGCTTCCTGTAAATTAATTTGTCAGGCGCAAACGGATAAACCAATTTTGATTCGTTTATTATTTGCGAAGCTGATGCTCGTCATCGGCCAGTAGTATTTAGCTACGCCATAATTTGGAATGGTTATACCGCCATTTGTCGGTCGCCTGAGCCTCGTTTGTTGGTTAGCAGGATGCACCACGGGCAGGTGAGGTTGGCTGGGAGCACTGAGGTGGTATTTGTGCTCCCTTACATCCGTAATCATACAATGCTTAGCTACATATCTATTATTTAAAAAAAAACTACCTTTAACAGGTTTTGATTGAAAACCCTAATCTCAACGCGAGAAAAAGTCACGGACGCAAATATCGCTAAATACCTGCTGCTGCCTGAACATTTCCATCTTCTTCTTTTTTGTGTAGCGACTTCGGTCAAGCTGCTTCCGCTTATTAAAGTTCTCTTGGTGAATGCTTTCAAGAACTTTCTGCAAATAATAATACATTACGATATAAGTGATAATGTTCTTTAAATAATGGAATTGCAAAAATGCCGGAATAATTAGATATCTGTACTAATATTATGAAGAGGAGACATTTGATTTTTTGTTTGTTTGTTTGTTTGTTACGTTTTATACACAAATTGTACAACCCCTGATAGCTACAACCCGGGCGTCTTCAAATCGCGAGTGAACAGGTATCTACTTACTAGGTAAGCGTGCTACATCGTCGACCACATCATCACTTAACTTCAGATGAGATAGTGGTCAAACGCTTGCCTATCTATCCTATCATTTTAAAAAATTAATGAACCGAATCCAAAATAATTTACCAATGGAAAGCTACATTATCAGCGAGTAACATATTAAGAAATATTTTATCCCATTATTCTTACGGGAACGGGAACAACGTGGGTGAAACCGCAAGGCACTGCTAATCTATACCAATATTATAAAGAGAGAACATTTGTATTTTTGTATGTTTGTAATGATTTGGCTCAAAAACTACTGTGGACCGATTTAAAAAATTCTTTCACTAATATATAGAATGGACTTTCGGAATGAAATTAGGCTATATATTATCGAGTTTAAATCAAAGGTACATTCGTGGAGACCTAATTTGCAACCTAAGTCGACTAAAAAACGGTCGTAAAAACACGTTTCTTACGAACGCTGCTCAATTGAAAATAGATGGAAGAATATTTTCTGTAGAAGAGTTGTACAACTTAATAAGACCTACAAAAAAGTCCGCGACAGCATATGTCTATCTCTTAAGGTTGACTCACAGTAACCATTTTAATCTTTAATTTTTTGTTAAAAAATATTGCATAACTTCCAAGTCTATTTTCAAGTATATAGTATTAATCCTTATCCAAACAATTACGTTAATTAGCTTGGCCACATATTATAGATTAAAATTGTCCTTTACAGTATATAATTCAAATAAAAACTCTAGAAGATATCACGGATTTCACATACACGCATCGCAAAATTAATAAAATATCTGCAGTGAAACCACAGATTAGGTCATAGTTACTAAGAAAATATTATTATAAGCCTAGCGATGCTGTAGATCTCCACCGATCACAATCAATTTGAAGTCAATCTAATACTATAAGAATCTTTGTCTTGACATACTGACTGACTGACTGACTCACTGACAGACAACGCACAGCCTAAACCGCTGGTCGTAGAGACTTTAAATTTGGAGGGTATATTTGTCTTAGTACGTAGGGGTGTACTAAGAAAGGATTTTTCAAAATTCATCCCTTAAGGGGATGAAATGGGGGTTCAAAGTTTGTGTGGAGAAACAAGATTAGATTTTTCTATCCGAAACTTCACACAAGTGCTTCAGTACATAAATAAGTAAACACGTGTATTAGGTTTTTTCGAAATTCCACCCCTAAGAGGGTGAAATGGGGGTAAAAAAGTGTGAAAATCAATATTTTTTCGGATTGTGCTAAAACTTCGCATGCAGATAATTATTACAACGTTAGTTACCTTTGAAAAAGGATTTTCCAAATTTCACCCCTGAAGGGGATGAAACGGGGGTTCAAAGTTTCTATGGAGAAACATTATTAGATAGTCTTTTCAATTCAGAACTTCACACAAGTGCTTCAGGACATAAATAAGTAAACACGTGTATTAGGTTTTTTCGAAATTTAAAAGTTTAAAAATAAAAATTAAAAACGGCTCCGGAGTTAAAAAACTTCTGTTATTAACTTAAAATGATTTTTTATAATTAAAAATTATAATTATATGAACAATTTCTATCAAAATAGAATTAGCCAACTTGGTGCACCCGTTTTGAATATATAAAACCCAAAAAAACATATTAATTTTGAGACTTTGTAACCCCATTTCACCCTCTTATGTGTGGGATTTCTAACAAGCCTGAAAAACGTTTATTTATTTATTTATTTGCAGCGGTATTTAAGTGAATATTCGAATAAAAAAGACTATATATCCCTTTATGGGATGAATATTAATTTTTTTTTGTTAACGGATATATAATGATAATGATAATGTTTATTCACCAAAAAATAAATAACATAATCTAGGTTACATTGAGTAATAAATACGTGATATGAACCAGCAGTATAATTATATATACTGAAGGTGTGTATACATTTTTTGATAAACATAACTAACTATAAATAACTTTAGACATTACATATTTAAAATTTCATAGTTAATCAAAAATTTGATTTAATTAAAAATAAATAGAAATGATGCCATTAGCCACAGTAAGTACAGTGAAGTTAGTCAAAGTTTGGTTGGCTTTTAGTTTAAGAAATACTATATATGATTCACAAGTCCTCATACTAGGATTCCCTGTGTCATGAGTACTAGTTTCTCCCATGATTCTGTAGAATTGGTTTGAACAGCATATTTGTGTAATAACAATTTATCAATACCTTACTTATCTTGTGATTTTTGGTTAATTATTATAATTTTAATTATTTATTTAACAAAAATTGCTCCATTGAACATAAATATTGTTTTCGATAATATTACTAGATGTAGATTGTGAAGCAAAGCGACCATGTGTGTGCCTGTATGTGAGTGTGTGTGTGTGTGTGTGTGTGTGTGTGTGTGTGTGGTGTGTGTGGTGTGGTGTGTGTGTGTATGTGTGTGGAGTTGTATTTTATTAGCATTGATGTAAGAGTGGGGGGAAAAGAGTACGTCTTAGTGTGTAGAACATATTATAGGTATGTCTGTTTCATATGATCTATTGTAAATGTATTAAAAATAATAATATTAATGTTAAACATTGAAAAAAAGACAAAAATATAAAATTAATTAATTATTTAACAATCCGTAGAAAATCCTCAGTCTGTGTATAGTCTAATGTTAGTAGCCAGGTGGTGATTTTCTTTTTACTAATATATCTAGTGCACCTAAAACTGTCTAGAATTTTGTTCATTTTAGCATATGTGTAGGGGGCTATAAATGATTGTAATCTCTGAGCAAAACTCGTACGGAATGATGGAATGGAATGAATAAGATGGCGTTGTGTCCTGACAGCCTTTGTTACTTCTTTAGGCGCTTGCTTATGGAATCTTAAGCCAGTTGCTAGTATGAAAAGTTGTCTAACTGATAGAAATTTATATTCCTGGTACAATTTGCTGGTAAGGTACCTGAACGGTTTATTAAACGCAACTTTTAGTAAAGCTCTTTGTGTTCTTTCTGCTCTTATAAGATGAGTAGTGCATGCTGACCCCCAGACAGTGACACAGTAGTTGATAACAGACTGGCATAACGATGTATATACTAATTTTATGATATCTTGGTCTGCAGATTGTCGAAGTCTTAGGAAAACATATTTTAGTTTCCTTACACGTGAGCAGATGAGGTCAATGTGTTCCTGCCACTTCAACCTATCGTCAATAAGAACACCCAAGTACTTGATGCAACTTACTTTCTCTATTTCGGTGCACTTGCAGCTTGTGTTAGTAACGTTGTCGCACTTATGAACTTTGAGCTGCCGAGTGTGTTGCTTAGGTACACCTCTAATGGAGATTTTAAATTCTAGAAGTTTCGTTTTGGAAGTGTCCAAGGTCAGCAAGTTCTTGTTCAGCCATTCATTCACACGCTGGAGCCCCTTTTGTGTATATTCGTATACCTCGTTCCAAGAACTACCATGGAAAAATTATCGCGGTGTCGTCAGCAAAGGTGAAAATACTAGCTTTTTGTATGGACAAGGACAGAGATCGTTGATATGCAACAAAAACAAGGAGGGACCCAGCACGCTTCCCTGCGGCACACCAAATGAAACATCAGAGAGCTCACTGCAGTGTCTGTCTATTTTAATCTGTTCTTTCCTGTTTGAAAGATACGACTTAAACCATTCAAGCGCTATGCCTCGAATACCAGATTGTTCGAGCTTGGCTAAGAGTATTTGGCGAGACACAGTGCCAAAAGCTTTCGCTAAATCGAGGAAGGCGCCGATGCATTTCTGGCCAGTATCAAGTGTATTAATAACTTGCGTGACCAGAGATGCAACTGCATCCTCCGTGGATCGATTTGAGTGAAAACCATATTGGTTATCTGCCAAAAGTCCCTTTCCTACGAGATAGCTTAACAGTCTCTGATTTACTATTTTCTCTAGTATTTTTGACAGAGCACTTAAAAGAGATATGGGCCTGTAATTGGAAACTATCTTAGGATCTCCTGCTTTAAAAATAGGACACACATTTGCAACTTTGAAACTATCCGGCACAATACCTGAACAAATGCTGAGGTTACATATGTATGTGATCAGTGATCAGTATCTCATATTCGTCAGTGGGTTTTAAGAAAAAAGAATCGGGCTTGGATTGGTTGTTTATATTGACAGACTCGGCTAAATAGGATTCTGATACTTTTAGTTTGTTAAGTATATCCCTGGCCAGATGCTCTCCAACATTAGCTAGGTATCTATTAGCCTGATTAAGTGAAACATTAGGGTGATCATCATCATCATTATCAGCCAATTTCCGTCCACTGCTGGACATAGGCCTCTCCCATGGCATGCCACTGAGCTCGATCTTCAGCTATTCGTTTCCAACCGCTGCCAGCCAGCTTGCGTATATCATCGCTCCATCTAGTTGGAGGGCGTCCCACACTACGTTTGCCGAGCCGTGGTCTCCACTCTAGAACTCGTTTACCCCAACGGTTATCGGTTCTGCGACAGATGTGACCGGCCCACTGCCATTTCAGCTTGCTAATCCTCTGAGCTATATCGATTACTTTGGTTCTCTGACGGATGACTTCGTTTCGAATTCGATCCTTCAGAGAAACTCCGAGCATAGCCCTCTCCATAGCTCGCTGAGCGACTTTGAATTGGTGAACTAGTCGCACTGTCAGTGTCCACGTCTCGGCTCCGTAGGTAATAACAGGAAGGACGCACTCGTTAAAGACTTTCGTCTTCAGGCTTTGTGGTATGGGCGATGTAAAGACTCGACGAAGTTTTCCGAATGCTGCCCATCCAAGCTGTATCCTTCTGCGAGCTTCCTTCTCGAAATTGTTTCTGCCCAATTGCAAGATTTGCCCAAGGTAGACATATTCGTCAACAACTTCGAGAGGGACTCCATTTAAGGCAATCGGTTCCGGAATAACATGTTCGTTGAACATGATCTTGGTCTTATCCAAGTTCATCCGGAGACCGATGCGCGCAGAAGAATCAGCGAGGGTGGTCAGCATGTATTGCAGGTCCTGCACGGTTTCAGCCATGATGACGATGTCGTCCGCAAATCTCAAGTGTGAGAGGTAATTGCCATTGACATTTATGCCCCGTCCTTTCCAGTTCAGCGTTTTGAACATATCCTCTAGAGCGTTTTGTTAGGGTGATCGGTAATCATCAATAAGTCAGTATTTTTAGATTTAGTAGATTTCAATTCTGTTACAGTTTTAATAGCATCCCACATTTTTTTACTGTTGCCTCTTCCATCTTGAATAAGTTTAGTGTCGTGCTCCCTTTTTAAATTTTGTAGGATGTTGTTGCAATAGTTTCTATACATTTTGTACTGGTTATTTAATTTTTTGTCGCCCGGATGTAGTTTGGAATCTAAATGTAGTTGATCTCTTTTTCTAATACATTTTATTAAACTAGGTGTTATCCATTTTTTGCGTATAAATTTTGAATTGCGTATTGTTATTTGCTTTTGGTTTGATATAATTGTTTTATTTAGAGTTTCTACAAAGTAATTCAAGGCAACATCAATATCAGTTTCTGCATAAAGAATAGACCAGTCAATTCGTTTGAGTTCTTGTACAATTTCTGCATAGTTAGTTTTTGTTACTGTATTTGAAGGCTGATCTCTTTGTTTAATTCTGCCTTCTATACTTGTAATCAAAGCGTTGTGATCCGTTACATCAGACATGCATACTGCTACTCGAGCTTTATGTCTGGACTTTACAAGCACATGGTCAAGGCAGTTGGGACCACGTGTAGGTAGATTATGTCCAGTAATAAGCCCATGGTGCTCAATCATATCTAAATTGTAAACTTTAGTCTTAACTTAACTTCAGTCGTCTCGTGACCACGATCAATGCAACTTGGTCGAAACGTCGAGTAGATAAGATTTATGTTTTAGGCGCAATAAGTCCCGTATTTAAATATTTATAACTGGATATTTCGGTTTAATATTTCGGTTAAATATTCAGTTGGATATTCAGTTAAAACATTTCAGCTAAACATTTCGGTTAAACATTTCGGTTAAATTTTCGGTTAAAGTATTTTAGTTAAATATTTCAGTTAAATATTTCGGTTAAATATTTCGGTTAAATATTTTGGTGAAAAATTTCAGTTAAATATTTCAGTTAAATCAAACTATTTCATGTTTCAGGTGGCTGGGAGTGGAGCTCGTGGTGCGTACAGGTGCAGTGGGTGGCAGAGCATCGCAGGTCGTTGTCCCTGGTGCACGCGCCGACTTGCTGCGTCGCTGCCTTCACTCGACGACGCTGCGACTGCTGACTCCGTCGCTCCCAACTCGTTTCACTTTAATATTTTAGTTAGATATTTATGTTGAGTGTTTTGGTTGAATATTTCGGTTGAGTGTTTCGGTTGAATATTACAGTTAAATATTTCAGTTAGATATTTTATTTATAACCATATCTAAATACTTATCAGCTTTTTTGGCATCCGTGCAGTAAGGTTTTATGTCAATGTTCATGTCACCCGTTATAATAAGACTTTCACATTTGTTTTGTTTAATAATAGATTCCATAGAGTCAAGAAAATTGTCAATGTTACTAAAAGATGGAGATCTATATACCGCTATGACTGATAGTGTGTTATCTAAGCTTACTATTAGACAATTTCCATCACTGAATTTAGGTTCTTGAATTTTGATATTTAAATTGGCTTTTGTAAGAATAATTAATCCATCGTTTTGGTTGAGAAAAGTTTTGGAACTATGGCAAGTATAACCGTCTAGACTGACATATGTGAAATTGGAATCTAACCAACACTCGGTAAGAACTGTTATATCAGGCAAAAAGTTTAGTCTTGTTAAAAATAATGAAAAATTGTCGAAGTTTTTTCTCACACTTCTGATATTTTGCGTAACGATGGAAAAGTTTTCAGTGACGTTGCCAAGAAAGTCCTTGCTTAGTTCAGGCATTGCCATATGCGCGTTGTTAATTATTTTAGTCTCATCTATATCATTTGTCATGTCTAATTCCATGTTGTGCTAAAGTCTGGTAACCACATTTGTCCAATTATTTACTCTTGTAGTATATTCCCATAATGTACTGTGAAAACTATGAGTGTATGATTATTGTAGCCAGCAGTGTAGATGTGTATACTAAGTGTAGATGAAATGTGTAAATATTTTTGTCTGTTAGTGGTATTGTGTATGCGTGTGTGTCAGTTTCTAGGTTATAATAATCATTATATTTTGTGAGTACAATATGTGTGACTAATGATAAACATACAGTAGGTTTAATGACGTCAAGAAACAAGGTACTCAATTGTGAGTTGTGAGAGTCACTATCAGCTGTTGTTAAACTATTGGTGCACCGTGAAGACAATTTAGCTAAGGTACACTGCAAATTTAGATACGTGTGGGAAATAATTCCAAAAACACTAATTAGTCACTTATTAGTAGACAGGTCCCTGAGTACTTCTTTGTTCTTCACTAATATATGCGGGGCTCCTTCCTTTGGACGTAAGTAAACTCTACCATTGGCGACCCAGCAGAACGTGTAGCCTTCGTTTTTTGCGAAGTCTTTCGCCAGAAAGTGGAGCTGCTTGTCTTTCGCAGTCATGTGTTCAGATAGGAAGAGTCTGGACTCTTCTCCAGATATTTTTAGGTGATGTGAGGTGAGCTTGTACCCTTTGTTAAATTTTCTATAGGCCTCGATGGTTTTTGTCTTGGTGAGGGTGTTGTTGAACTCAACAACGAGGGTTGATCGTAAGGTATCTCTCTTGACTGGAAGGCGGATATACGTCATAAAAACTATCTGTATGTCAAATTTTAGTGCAATCCGTTAAGTGGTTTCAGCTGTGTGTTGATAGATCAGTCAGTCAGTCAATACCGTTTGACTTTTTATATACATATTATAGTATATTATTATTAGTTAATAGAGAGATATAAATATAAGTAAATGGATACAATCATCAAAAATCTAAGTTCATCTCAAATTTTAGTCGAATTTTCTCGACCTCGGTTTCGAGCAAGTCCGTCACTCTTCTTTGGAAGTAATGTGACGGATTGAAATCGAGACGATCGGCTACAAACGACGGCAGCTCGCCGCTGCAGTTTGTAGCTGATGAATAACATCAATAATATTACAAATGTGCGGTAGTATTAAAACAAAAATAAACTAACATCAGCCTGACTGTTCATGTACGTCAGCTGCAATCTCCGGTGTTCCTGGAAGGCATTGCGGAGGAACTGCTTATCTCCATACACTGCCACTCCTAGCTCCAGTCGCTTGGTTGTGATATCTTTCCGTAACTGCCTGATGTCACGGGAATATAGCCTCTTCTGCTTCGCCAAGTCCCCTTCATGGATCTTGCGATCTCGCTCTACATATGTCAAACACACAGTTTTAGATCTCTTGTTTTATGTGATGGTGGGAAAATAAGCAGACAACCCGCCTGATGGAAAGCGGTTACCGTCGCCTATGGACAACTGCAACACCATGAGTGCTGTTGATGATAAAATAATGGTGATGGTAGAATCAGGTTAAAAAGCTCTTTAGCGCACGGTAGTACATCAGGCCAAATTCCAGCCTAAAGTGTGTAATATTATATTTAAACAGTTTATATTTCCACCCAATCATTACTTCTTTACTAGTTATGCTTCACTTTTGTTTATTATCGTTAGTCCTTAATAACCGACTTCCAAAAAGGAGGACAGTATCAATCTGTCTGCAGTTTTTTTTTGTATACATGTTCTAGAGAATTTTTCCGACAATTGTGAACCGAACGCAACGTTTTTTTTTTTCATGAGTAGGTACTATATATTTAGTAGTATATATTTCTACGCGGTTGATCGCATTATATGTTTGATCCGTATCTTCAGATGTAGTAAAATACCTCAAACATGTAAACAGAGAAGACCGCAACTTTTTATTAAAAATTACTTGCACGGCATTTGAATCCGGTTTTAAGTTTTTACACGATCTTAGAAGATAGTTAAAGCTGAAGATCGGGCTCAGTGGGCTGCCATACGGGGGGCCTATGTCCAGCAGTGGACGGAAATTGGCTGGCGTGGACGGAAACTATCTTAATTATTAACTACACCGGCTATCCTTGTTTAATATTTCAGCAATATAGAAATTCCTTAAGAGGTCATAATAATAAACTGAATATTGCATTTAATTTAATAGATCTTTCTTGTCATAAGTATACTATAAACAAAACATGCGGGGCAGTTTTTTGGGACTGCCGATAGAAGTGAAAACTAAGTAACTTGTGAATTATATCGTCGAGATACACAGACATATTACATATAGCTCAAGTAAAGCGTGCGGTGACGATGACGCGAGTTCCATGATTTTTGTTCACCCAACAAAAAGTGTTAAAAAGTCAGCGCGCTTAAAGAAGTTTTCACTTCAAAAAACCTTTATTAGATTACACCATCACATTTTAATACTGTTCGTGAGATATTAAATTAATAAAATAGGGAAGTAAATGAGAACGATAACTAAAACGATAAAAAAGAACTTCAAAACCTCTAAGTAAACTTTACTGTACTTAGCAGTTATTCTTTCATTCCGAGGAGATATAATAAGCACGTGATAACTATTTCAGCTTAAGATAGGTAACAACGGACGGACGGAACGGAGTCTTATAAGTAATCGCAGTAACAAGCAACTGCAAAACGACTATAAGACGAGGCGCTGGACCAATTAAATCCAATATACAAAGCGCAACAATCCCAACCCGATTAACTGATGGCTCGATTCGAACGATATAACTCGAGTTATTTCTTATATAATATGGGCTAGCGTTTGATCTCTATCTCACCTATTAGTAAAGTGATGATGCGGTCGATGAATGGTAGCACGTAAAGCATATAATGGAAACGGGATAAAGAGATACTTGCCATAAAGTTTAATCAAGCCCCTATATTGGTTTATTTTATCTTTTATCACCCAATTATCATCTTGCATTCCATGGATGCGGACCTTAGCAGCCGACAACATGGTGAATAAGATATTTTAATAGATTTAGAAAATAATAGTAAATGTTGACTCCAAGTTAATTGACATTTAAATTGTTGTGACCAAAGAGAATATAAATACTGGTTGTGACATGTTAGCGATTTCGTTAGCGATAGAATTTTGACGGTTAGTGTCAAGTGTAAAGAGCGTCAAAGTGTTTTTTTTCGGTTCAGAGTATGTAAACTTTTTTATTTATCTCAGGATCTTTATGAATATCAAAATCAAGGAGATTGCACTAAAAATAATTGTTCAAATTCTTTGGTTGGAGCAAGGAGATTGCATGCCCTATAATGTAACACTATAACTTATACCGACCTTGCTTAAAACGCATCTTCTCAGATAAATAAGCCAACCTCTTGGCTGTATACTCAAAGCGCATCTCCCTTTCTCCATCCCAAGGTTGACTGGAAGAGATCGCTTTTAGCGAAAATTCCACTCATTGTACCGTTGTTTTAAGTGTTTACTGTTTATTAAGTTAATTAGTATAGTATTGTACTGCTTGTCAAAAAGACAAGGCGTACCCCTCTGCTGGCCATATAGCCATTTTTGGCCATATAAGCGTGCGTAACTACGCTGTATTTTTAATACTGTGTGCGTGTTTCAAGCTAGTGTGCCGGATCGTTAATGTGAGTGATTTGTGTGTGTGCAATGCGTGTTTACCTCGTCCCCCGTAAGTATCGGCAGAAAATAATGTTTGCGGATTACAACGCTGACATCTCCATTCGTAAATGCTCGAAGGCAGGCAGTGGTTAGGCACTACGAGGTGGCATCAAGAAGTCCATGCCTTTTTGATAGACCAAAGTTGATTCCGAACTTAGACTAAAGATCTCTCCACATAATATATTGAATGAATCCATATTTATGACGTTCCATATCGTCCCATTCCGTAATAAGGGATGCCGCATAGTTGTGATATGCGATTAATGCAGCGCTTATTTGGTGACTGTTCTATTCTTTTTTTTTTGTTCAACAACGCATTCTTCCACTAAAATCCGTTAATAGATCTTTTTGCACATTAATGCCCACTTTGCAAGCTGGCTGGCAGCAGTTGGAAACGAATAGCTGAAGATCGAGCTTAGTGGCGTGCCATGGGAGAGGCCTATGTCCAGCAGTGGACGACAATTGGCTGATGTCCACTTCAATCCACCATCCATGAATTTTTTGGAAAGGGGGCTCAAGTTTGTGATACACCTCATGCACAAGGGATTTCCAGTGTAGGGGTCAGCTCAGACCGCGATACGACGCGGCGCGCACTTATTAAGAGAGTGATACAAAAAAGAACTTTATTTACTACACAAAAAGGTTAGTTCAGCGGCATCAGGCTGCGCCGCGCGGCATCTCGCCGCGGAAGCGGGATCAGCAGCAGATCAGGGATCAGCGGGAAGCCGCGTGATTAACTTGAATAACTACACAATAAGATACACATTGCATTGAGATTATTTGGGGGTGTAAGCTGGAGACGCTGAGAGCTATTGAGAGGAGATACTCATACAGATAACCTGCTTGTGATCAAGAGGCTCTGAAGTCTTGAACATCGCCGATCTGTCGTTTTTAGGGTTCCGTAGCCTAAGGGCAAAAAACGGAACCCTTATAGATTCGTCATGTTTTACTGTCTGTCCGTCTGTCAAGACCCTTTATCTCAGTAACGCGTAGAGGCATCAAATTGAAACTTATATTAAATACTTGGGTCTACAGTATCTTTAGGCTGTAAAAAAACCAAACCTATAAGTTAACGCGATCAAAAGATATGACCGTTGATGTCGCATATTTTCGCATATTTTGCGATTTCACAAGGGAATCAAAACCTATAGGGTACTTTCCGTTGACCTAGAATCATTAAATTTGGCAAGAAGCAAGGTCTTGAACCACTTATATAGGAATAAATCTAAAAAAACCGTAAATATGTAGTGCAATAACTAATAAAAGGTAATTACTATTACAAAATAATTGTTTGTAGTTGGTGCAATACATTTTCTATGGATCGCACTACAAAGTTAAGTTTGTCCCTTAATCTAGTTTGAGAAGTTGGTACGGAAGCCTCGGTTGGCGAGTCCAACTCGACTTGGCCGGTTTTTATTTTTATCAAATACATTTCAGTTCGTTACCGTTCGTTCGTTTTAGGAATACGAAAAGATATCACTATTTTACGGTAGATCTTTTACCCTCCAGAAGCTATTCACTCCTTACTTTATCATACGTACCGCCAAGGAATGGAATGCCCTACCTGAGTCAGTGTTTCCATTTGAGCATAATAGGGAATATGCATGTTTTTTTAAATATTTTATTTCACTCATTACATCCATATAACATAATAAAAAAATAAAATACTGCTGGATTTAGTCTAATCATTTTTTAAATAAATATTTTAATATACAAATAAATTTGAGCAAATATTATGTTTTCTTTGAAGTGTTACACACTTAATATTTTTGTAAATTGTTAAACACAATCCAAAATTTCATCGTACCAACGGGACTTGAACCCGCAACCTCCGGAATAACATGTTCCGGTGCTTTGCCAATTAAGCCATGGTGCGAAGTAACGTTACGACGTAATTAGTGGATTGCATTTGTTAACCCAATTTTGCATTGGTGGCGCCATCTATGACTACTTATTACGTAAGTTAATCATTCGGAAGAAATCATTACAGTTTTCAAATCCGACGAGAGATGTTGCACTGCGTAAATCAAATATTATGTTTTCTTTGAAGTGTTACACACTTAATATTTTTGTAAATTGTTAAACACAATCCAAAATTTCATCGTACCAACGGGACTTGAACCCGCTTGAAAAAAATTTTGGATTGTGTTTAACAATTTAAATTTGAGCAGTTTAAACGCCATCATTTCCCGGGCTCTTTGGTAGTTAATTGTGACGCACTTACGTCAGACACACGCCGCTTGTAGCTACGCTTATAGCAAACTAGCTTTATTTTTCCTAATATGCGCTTCTCTCTTTATGACTTTCTTTCTCCTGAAATCTCTCGTCCAGTCTCTTTTAAACATCTTCTTTCTCTCATTTTCACCCGCTTTACTGGTTCTTTATGTAAATACTAGGATGATGGATTACAATCCATCATCCTAGTGTAAATATATTGAAATTAATAAAATTAAGTTGTAAATATTATGTAACCTACCTACTCATTTCCATGTTTTATTATAATTTTCTTGTAAATATTCAAAACGAGTTATTTTTGTCTATTTTTTTTTAATTTTCATCCATGCTGTAACTAGTTTTGTAGAGTTGATTCCGCAGAAAGTGGGTTTAAATTTTTATTTGGTATCTGTGTTTATAATGTATAAAAAGCGTCCTAAGGTCCACTCGACTAAACCAAACTAAACTTGACATTGGCGCAATTGTGGTGGTATTATCGCAAAAGCCAAAAACAAAGAAAATAATAATAATAGCTTTATTTTCTTTAACTAAGACTCCGCGCGATTATTGTATTTAGCCAATGGAATGTTTTTATTAAATTTTGCAGTTTTTCTAATCTCGTACTCATTTTTACCTATATTAAATGGTTAGTAATATACATTTTTGCACAATAATACGCGGCAAACACGATATATGGGAATAAATACAATAAGACCACACCATACATTCATTTTGACGTTCCTGCGCTCAATGTTTCTATCACGTGGAGTAGTGAATTATGACGTCAACTTTCGATTCGACCAATAGTGATCTGTTTTACTAACTTAAATTTCCCTCGCTTATATTGCATTTTTCATTTATTATTTTCAGCAAATAAAATGAAATGGAATTAAATTATAATATTATTATTAAGAGCGGTTGTACACTCACGGGTTTTTTTATCGGAATTGCTCCGACCAGTTTCGGACACGTTTGGTGTCCTTCTTCTGGGAGCCACGTCTACCGCAAGCTCCTCGCGCAACGAGCTTCGGCACGTCACTGCCTTGCTGATCGTGGGGCAGGCGCGGAAACGGCGGCCGGCGGTGTTGGCGATGTTTGTCTCCTCTCGGACAAAAGCGGAAGCTCAACGTCGACATCCGATAAGTGGTCACTATCACTATTGTCTGTTTGGTTGGTCAGACACACTGCACTTGTAGTGTCAGTTTTACAAGTCCACAACAAGGTATTTTTATTATTATAAGTGTTGTCAGTTAAAGCCGGCTTCCAAGACGGCGATACCTCGGAACAATGACTAGCATTGTTCCGAGGGCGATACAGTCCATCCTCCATCCCGATTAAAATTCGGATATCGACTAATCTCTATGGCATCACGTACCTTATGAGGAACATAGAACTTCTCCCGTGAAAGCACGGAGGTCTTATCAAACCGAAGATAGTGTTGGGAATCCGGAGTATGGGCATGTTCGGCGACCGCCGACCGGGCAGTGTCTACGTCTTTTACGCTCCTGATATGTTCATGTACCCGCGTCGATAAATTAAATTTAGGAATTAAATTAATAAATAAACTGGCCAAGTGCAAGTCAGACTCGCACTCGTAGGGTTCCGTAACACAGTAGAGTATTCTATAACTATGATTTTCGCCACTACAAAAATAACTTTGTTTTTCATAGTGATTGTATGAAAAACAAAGTTATACTTGCGGTCGCTATATCTCAACAACTGCTGACTGTATCTCGTTCAAACCAATTTTCGTTGAAAGTTTTTATTGAGATCTATAGACTATATTTTTTCTAGATTTTTCACTCCCTTACTTTAGAAGTTAGAGGGGGGGAACACACATTTTACCACTTTGAACGCGCCTATCTTTTAAATGATTGACTTTGAGAAATAATGATTTTAGGAACCTCAATGTCATTTTTAAAGACCTATCCATAGACACACCCACACCTATATGTTTGAAGAAAAAAATTTTTTTTTGTTCAAGTTCCATGTATGGGATGAAACCCTTAAACTTTTATATTTTTTATTTTTGTATAAAAATTGGAAAGCGGTTTACAGAATACATCTACCTACCAAGTTTCAATTCTGTATTCCTAATAGTTTCGGAATAAAATGGCTGTGACATACGGACGGACAGACAGACAGACAGACAGACAGACAGACAGACAGACAGACAGACAGACAGACAGACAGACAGACAGACAGACAGACAGACAGACAGACAGACAGACAGACAGACAGACAGACAGACAGACAGACAGACAGACAGACAGATAGACAGACAGACAGACAGACACACATGGCAAATCTATAAGGGTTCCGTTTTTTGCCATTCGGCTACGGAACCCTAAAAAGGTTTTACATATAACTCCAGGACAACAAAGTTTCGAAAAAAAAATATTTCCAATAAATCTGAGCTACATGCATATTCCCTATTTAGGGAACTTCTAGTCGCGAATGTTTCCAGAGAAACATTCCTGGAAAACAAAGAGCCGAAGATCGGGCTCAGTGGCATGACTTCGGAGAGGCCTGTGTCCAGCAGTGGACTGATACCGGCTGATTATGATGATGATGATGAAGTCTCGAATGAATAGGTAGACATCTTCTAGGTAAGCGCGCTACAAAAACAAGCTGTAGGTTACCTAACTTTCCGAGGCAATCTAAAGCATAAAGAAGAAAAAAAATGCTTTACATTACATAAGTTATATTTATTAGCAAATTATCTACAAATCAAGTACTATTACTAATAAAAAATATTATCATTTAAAATTTGTTGAAGTGGATGAAGCGAAAGAGACATGTCAGAATCGTAGCACGTGGAAAGACATATTATAGTATCTACATACCCCAACGAGAAAAAGGCGTGATTTTATGTATGTAGGTATGTATCATTTAAAATGTAATCACTAGAAAAAATATATTTTTACGGTTTAATATCAGGGTCGCCATGAACCGCGCACAAAGCGCGATGAGCACTGTCCCCACACTTGGTCCCTTGAGGACAATTACTACAACTCTCCCCCGCTTCATAAATAGGGAATCCCTCGATGTTCCCCGCAGGCCCATAGTTACAAAACGTAAACGTTACAATGGTAGGCTCACGCTTCTTCATGTTTTTTCTTTCATCCGTCCCCCGGTGAAGCGGGGACTCATTCGTACTGAAGTTCTTGTTCACAGTAAAATCTTCAATCCTGGTCGACTGCTCAGTTGTCATGTATTTTGTCCTCCGGAGCAGATTGACGGTAGTAGACCTTGTGACGTTCTCTGTGACTTCCGAGTCAGATACATTTTGCGATTTTAACTGTCGTCTTTGTCGAAATAGAAAGCACGAGCGTCTCTTAGCGGTGCATAGAGCTTGAGAACAGCCAATACGCCAGGTTGAAGCCCAAGCCGCAGCTGAGTACCAGTGAGAATTGCATCCTCCTGGAGCGCTGCAATTCGCTCGTCGAAAAGACCATACGTGTTCGACGGGGAGCGCTCTGGAACCTGAAAACCAAGCCCCGACGGCGTCTGCTAGGAGTTGAGCCTCTGTTACTTTGGGCATGGCAGGACGTACGTCCATGTTCTGAAGGACGTTAAAGCGGACTGTATTCCTGCATTCGTCGTGTCGTTTCTGACACTGTCGCGCCCACACCTCTGCCATCTGTTCCAGTTCATAGTCCCAGTACATTTTGCGCATGTTGGTAGCCGGTGGCTGGCCTGGCTCCATTCCCATGGCAATGTTATCTCTGTGCCTGTTGTGAAGAAGCAGGATCGCATACCGCATCCAGGTGGTCATTCCTGAAGCGTACAGCCTGGGACTTTGCTTGGAGGATGCCACACACATTGTGTGCTGGTTCTGCAAGGAGCAATCAGGGTGTGTGCAATAATCATACTTTGCGGGGTCAGAATATTTGTGGTTGCTGGACGCAACTGCTAATAATAAACTCAAAATAAAGATGTAAAGCATTTTTGTATACTTTGTTTTTAAAAATAGATACTGATTGACAGAAACTGGTTTTCAATCTAGTTGTCAATACTTACCCCATTTTGATAGACTTCTGTCAGTCTGATCTGAAACCGAACTCAAAACGTCAAAAGAGTAATATATTAGGATTCCGTATCTCAAAAGGTAAAAAGGGAAGCCTTATAAGATCACTATCTTGTCCGTCTGTCCGTCTGTCTGTCTGTCTGTCCGTGTGTCACAACCGATTTTCTCAGAAACGGGCGGATCCGGATCTAGCAAGTTGAAATTTTTACCAGATATTGAGGTCTATAGTCCCTATTAGGTGTATAAAAATCAAGGACCTGAGTCAACATGGTAAAAAGATATGGGCAAATATAGATTTTCGCGAAAACTTATAAGTACCGAAATATACCCTGTTTTCAACATTTTTTATTTTTCGGAATTTTTCCTTTACTTGTGCTGTAACACCTTGCTTTTAACCAAAATTGACAATTCTAGGTCAACCGAAAGTACCCTATAGGTTTCAGATCGAAAACCTAAAGGATACTTCCCGTTAACCTAGAATCATGAAATTTGGCAAGAAGCAAGCACTTACAGCACAAATAAATTGAAATTCCATAAAATAAAAAAAGTTGAAAATTAAAGGGTGTCCCCATACATACATAGTACCGCCAATTAAGATCGGCCTCTGAGTTATATGAGCGCTCATACAATTCCGAGATCTAACTTAATTGTTACCATTCAGTGTTGGTACGGAAGCCTCAGAAGCGAGTCCAACTCGATGTGGGCGGTTTTTTTTCTTTCACAGAATTAAATTAGTTTGCTACTTGCTATATAATATACTCGATCTGTGATGAATTTGTGAGGTACATAGCACAGAGTACAGAATACGTTACAGAATCACTCTTGACTAATAGTCTGCAAACCACTGCAAACTTTCGATGAAGGGTAGTATTTATATTCTCTTTGGAAGAAGGGATACACTGTCAAGGCAATTGAATACACCTAAATATTTGATATAGTACTATATTAAGTATATTTTCTAAGCAAACCAAATCGTAGTGAATCCTGCGAACCACGAGATTTGGAACTATACGACGAAGTAAAAGTCTATACTGAAACTACGTCCAAATAAGTACCTTTTATAATGTTCATGGTCTTGAGATGTTTAATGCGAGGAGCTGCGATGCTTCTAATGATGATAGCACTCTCAATAAATTGGGAAAGCCCGGATATCAACAGCACAAAAGAATACATCATGTCTGGCATATATGGATCCTATACCCTGATCACATTCGGACTGCTTCTTGAAACGGGGTTCGCATGCAAGTCAGATTTTAACGTCGAAACGGCTTTTCTCTCTCTAGCTATAGTTGCCAATATCACCTGCGCTGTTTTATCATTCACCCATATACGCGAAGAAGGAGAAAAAATTAATGATTTTAACAATGAAATTAATAAAGGTTTTGTGTCCATTTTCAGTGCTGTGATATACATGGTTGATTTAGGTTTTGTTTGCTCAAGTAAGTATGGCCCGAATTAAAATGAAATGAAAGAAAGAGGTGGTATTCAGGCCCCCTATACACAATCCAATTTCATGTGAATGGAGAAAACATTTATTTTTACGCAACAAAGTTGTAATTCCCATACATCTTGAAGTTGCGTTGGCGTGAATAAAAACAGAAATTGTATTTTGTTTAGAGGGGCAGTTTGGGTGAAGGTGTTTTTTTATGAATTGTGCCTCTAGAACTCTAGGATCCGTTGAGGGATTGTGAAGATTATTTTTTGGAAGTATTTATAGATGCAAGTTTATGTAGAAGTTGATCCCATATTGATTAAGATTGCTTGGTTGTCTCCAGTAGGGTTATTCTCAATCATTCGAAAACAAATTCGGATTCAGAAACTGCTTTCCTTCGACTCGAATTCTGAAATTCTTCGATTTCCGAAGGGATGATGACTGGGTATACAAAAATCTAATTAGCCCATAAGTTGCATTATCGTAAAATATTGGACACTTTTTTTTTACCGACGAAAAACAAACTAAGGAGTTTCTCAAGTCTACGCGTTTTTTTTTATGTGTGACCACGCATAAATTTTCACCGAGTAGTCTGATCTTGATAATTCTTTTATTATTTGGAAAAGGTATACCCCCAAGGTTCTATTTAAATTTTAACGGAATCGTTCGAGCGGTATTTAATAAATCAGCAAAAATTATCGATAAATGTGTCATTACATTGACTATTTTATCATATCGTCAATGTATAAAAACGAAAAAACCGACTTCACATGCCGCTATAGTCAAAGTACTGACTAATTATAATCATGTCATCTTAATATACAAATATGCTTATATTTTTTATCTCCATATCTACGGAGATGAATGTTAGATCTCGATAAAACAAACTTACTGGAAAAAACAAAAAGAGCCGAAAATCGGGCTCAGTTGCGTGTCTTGCGTGCCTACGGATAGCTGTGGATTGATACCGGCTGATTATGATAATGATATTATTTCACAGGTGGTAGGTACCATTTAAATTTCATCGAGATATGTTTGGTATATCCAGAGATATGAAGATAACCACCACTTGCACCGATTGCTAATCCGTTGAGCTATATCGATAACTTTAGTTCTCTGGCGAATTACTTCGTTCCGGATTCGATCCCGCAGAGAAATACCGAGCATAGCTCTCTCCATAGCACGCTGAGTGACTTTAAATTGGTGGACCAGTCGAACTATGAGTGTCCACGTCTCGGCTCCGTGTGTCATTACAGGGAGGACGCACTGGTTAAAGACTTTTGTCTTTAGACACTCAGGTATAGGTGACGATAAGACTTGACGGAGTTTTCCGAATGCTGCCCAGCCCAGCTGAATTCTTCTCTGGATTTCCTTCTCGAAGTTGTGTTTGCCTAGTTGGAGCGTCTGCCCTAGGTAAACATACTTAGTGACAACTTTGAGTGGGATTCCATCTACGGCAATCGGTTCCGGAACAACGTGCTCTTTGTATATGACTTTGGTTTTATCCAAATTCATCCGGAGACCGATGCGACAAGAAGAATCAGCTAGGCCATTCAACATCCTTTGTAGGTCCTGCAGCGTTTCAGCCATAATGACCATGTCATCTGCGAATCGTAAGTGAGAGATGTTCTTGTCGTTGATGTTAATGCCACAATCTTTCCAGTCCACCGTTTTAAAAATATCCTCCTTGAGTTGTGTAAGGGACATCACGATTTCGTCTCGGCTAATTTCGGGCAGATCTTCTGTGAAGTGGCGGGTTAAGGTGGCTAGATCAGGTCCTTACTATCGATCCTCAGTATCGGGTTCAGGCCTTGAAGCATGCGATGCGTAGGCTTGCCGTAGTAGTTTTCCCCGTTCCCCGTTGACGTTGTCAGCTTTGTGAGGCGGCTTCTACCCAGAAGTTGGATGAACACTTTCGACCCCCGATTCTGCTCAATTGATTCTTTAATCAAGAGCGTGTTAGAGGATCAGAGGTCACGTCGTACCAGCTTCTTAATGATTTTGTTGCGCACCTGGTTAATTGACAAAGCTGACAATGGGTCTGTTCGTCTCTCTTCCATTAGTCGAAGTGTTTCTGCCGAAAGTTTGGGCTTTTTGCCCGTACTCTTGCTCTCGCAAAACTTCTTCCCTTCATCCCTTAGGATTTCCACCACTTCTTCAAGTTTCCGGTCTACGTCATCTGTGGTTACCAAGGCAAAAAATCGATTTTCCAATTTTAATTGGAATGTTTCAGACCCAACAACTGCTTGAAGTAGGTTCGGTCGGAGCGTGGACGTAATAAATCGGAATCTCTCGGCTTTGAAGTCAATATCCAGAGAGCCTAGTACAAGTCGGTGATCACTTCCAGTATTAAACCTAGTGATCACTGAGACGTATCTGAATATGCGCCGTTTGTCCGTAATGATGAAGTCTATCTTGTTTTTAGTCACAGTATCGGGGCTTTGCCACGTCCACTTCCTTTAGGGCGGTTTCTCGAAGAAGGGGTTCATCAAAAAAAGCCCCTCTTTCTCGAGGAAATTAACTAGCATTTGCCCATTCCTACTTCCAAATCCGTGTGGTACGATTCGCCGCAAGTTTGTACTCCCATTTTGGCGTTAAAGTCTCCCATGACAACGTTGTAGTGAGCTTTAGCGGTGGTATGAAAGGCTCTGGAGATGTCTTCGTACATACTTTCTACTTCTTCATCCAAGTGTGCCGAGGGCGGTGCGTAGACCTGGATAACCTTGAGGCTGTACCTCTTGGTTAACCTTATTATAAGGTACGCAACCCTGGTCGACACACTGGAGATTTCTACAACGTTGTCACTGAGAGCCTTGTTGACCAGAAACCCGACGCCGCCTTGGGATGGCTGATCTCCTTCTCTGTAGTACATAAGATGGCCCGATTCTAAGATTATGGTGTCCTCCCCCTGTCTTCGGACTTCACATAACCCCAGTATGTGCAATCTTATGTCTCAGCTCCTCCTCCAGCTGCGCCAGATGATCGTCCAGCCGAATCGTGCGTCCATTGTAGGTTGCGAGGGTCAGTTTGTTTTGGCGGCCTACCGCAGCCCAGGAATTCTTAGCACCCCCTGCCCTGCCGTTACCGTGACTACCGCCGTGGTCAGGAATAGCAGGGCGGCCGGGAACTGGGGGCCTTGGCTTTTGGTTACCTTCCATATAGAAACGCATCCCTTGAGAGGGATATGCCCTAATCGCCACGCTGGGCAGGCGGGTTGGCGATCGCAGAGCGTAGCTTCTCGCACCGGTGACGCTGTTGCCCATCACCGGCCTGTAGAATTTACTACGCCATAGGTATGAAATGGTTATACCGCCATTTTGTCGGTCGTCAGAACCCCGTCTGTTGGTCAGCAGGATGCACCACGGGCAGGTGAGGTTGGCTAGGAGCACCGAGGACGTATTTGTGCTCCCTTACATCCCCTTCTAGTTATTTAAGTGATCTTAAATTATTTGTATTATTATTATGGAGCATACATTTTCTATAAAATGTTTGTCTAGGCCAGGGGTAAGCAATGACGCCTGCTTATAACATAAACTGTGGCACAGAAAACTTGCTGCTAAGTGAAGATGTGATCGACGATGTAGTACGCTTGCTGTAGGTATTAAAAATCACGTAATTCAAAAAGGACCATAATATATTTCTATTTTCGTAATAAAAAATTAAGAATGTAGTAATTAGTAGATTATGGCCACAAAAAAATATAAAATAAAACTTTTTAACAAAAAAATTAAACCGCCGAAACAATTGAAAAGCAAAAAATAAACAAAACTTTTTTATTTCACTTAAATAACGAAGTTCTTAAACTACTGTTAGTATACCTAAGTAGCTTATCATTTTCTCGGCGGTTTAATTTATGCATACTTTACTTTACTTTACTATCTCCAGAGATATGGCGATAAATACCTCAAACATAGGATAATGTACTGGTTTTGAAGAAGAGTCCCAAGAAGATTATACACAATGGAGGTTGCTATTGCATATACTTTTGAAGACTAAAAAATATGACCTTGAATAATGTGTTTACATCTTTCTTGACGTTGATTTTGGTTTTTAACAGATATTCTTACGGTACGTAACTGTGAGCGAGATAGAAACAAAGGTGGGGAGAATTAATTTGTCTTCACGTGAATGTTCTACCGGGCAAAGTCTTTTAGGGTGCAACGTTTTTTGATGTGAACATTTTTTGACATTACATTACGTTTGGCGAAGATGGCGGCCATATGGCGGCGATTAATGTTAATAATCGCAAATAATACTGTTTAATATTCATTTTGGACAATTCAACTAGTTCGTGTTATAAAAGTATTTGGAATTATTGTAATAAATTTAATAGACAATTAATCATCGTGTGTGCCAGATGCTTTTATCGCACAGGGCCATTTTGGACACAGTCCTTTGATACCTTGATGACATCATTATGACTAGTGGATATTTTCACTAGCGCGGCATTTGAAGTCAATTTTTTTTAGGTTCCGAACCCAAAGGGTACCAAATGAACACTTTCTGAGACTGCTGTCCGTTCGTCCGTCCGTCCGTCCGTCCGTCCGTCCGTGTGTCCATATGTGCGCACTTTACAGATCTGTATATTCGTAATAGGTACATACTTGAAATTTTCACAATGAATACATCCGTCAGTGTATAACGGCCCAGACATAAGAAGAACAACACAGAAATTTTATAGAGGCATGTAATTTAATTAAAACGTGTTTTGCACTGAAAAGGGTAAACTAAACTATTAAAAAAAACCGACTTCATAACCGCAAACAGGCACTCAAAAGCGAAAAATAAATTACTAAATATAATTATTATAAGCGCTACCCACTTTTCTATTTGAAGTCAGTGCCAGCCAAGTCTAATAGTTAGTAGATAGATACTACCTACATGTATCTACCTACTTACTACTACTACATACATAGTATCTATCTACTATCTAATAGACTTGGCTGGCACCGACTTCAAATAGATAAGTGGGTAGCGCTTATAATAATTATATTAAGTAATTTATTTTTCGCGTTTGAGTGCCTGTTTGTGCTCATGAAGTCAGCTTTATTTTTTTTTTAAATAGTTTAATTTATTTCACAAATCAATAGAAGTTTGAGGTGTTTATCTCCGTATCTCTGGAAATACCTATCAGACCTCTATAATATTACCATGGCACTACACTTGGGATATCTCCTTTCCAACAAAAAAGAACAAACAAAATCGGTTTATAAACGACGAAGTTATCCGCGAACAAACATAAAAATATATATATATATATACGGTCGAATTGAGAAACCTCCTCCTTTTTTTAGGTTGGTAAAATTACTTATATATATTATACATATAATATATATTAGGCATCTAGCCTATTCATAATGCTCCGATCGGTTATAATTTTAAGTTACCGCGACAAAATAGCTCACGGATTTATCAAAATTTTAAATGAAGCTTCCAAAGCTGCTGCTACAGTTGATATTAGACTCCATATAAAGCATTGCCAGTTTCACATTTATGCTAATGATACTCAGCTGTATATATCATGCAAACCCGGTGATATTGATAGCACAATATCTAAACTTAATGAAGATCTAGCTAGCATATAGCATATAGGTTTAATTCTCAACCCGGCAAAAACCAAGTATATAATTTTTGGTAATCAAAACCAAGTTAGTAAATTACATCCTACTGTTAGTGTTATACTCATGAACAAGCCCATTGAGCGTGTATACGAGGCTCGCAACCTATGTCTGATTATGGACTCTAATTTGAGATACGAAAAACATATTACTAAATGTGTACAAAACTGTTTCTACAAATTAAAGATCCTTTACCGCATGAGACCTTATCTCAAGGAAGAAATGCGTATAGAGCTTGTTGAATCATTGGTATTATCTAAATTAAACTACATGTACGTCGTTTTTGGCCCTCGACTTTTAAACGCGAACTCAAAGACTCATACAAAGAGTCCAGAACGCATGTGCGCGCTTTTGCTTTCATATTCCGTTCAGAGCCCATGTGACACCATTTTTAAACAAACATTCAATATTAAAAATGAAGCATAGAAGAAAGTTACATTTAGCTTGTCTTCTATTTGGTATACTTAAATACGAGGAGCCTTCGTATCTCTTCCAGAAACTTTCATGGTACTCTAGTCGCCGATCAGTCGATGCCCGTCAGTGCGTACCACGGCTCTCAACTCAAGCTCACATGACGACTACGTTACGTGGCAGTTTCAGGTATCAGGCTACAAAATGCTGGAACAACATTCCGCCACCTATTAGAGACCTGCCAAATGCTCACGGTTTTAAATTCAAACTTAAAAACATTTTGTATGCGCACCAAATTGGAGAAGAAATTCACCTGCACGATACCAGTGCTTTTTAAGACCACATCTATGACTCGCTTAGCCTCATTATGGTATTTTATGTTTACTCTTCATTGCAATAAATCTATATATTATACTTAAGTCATGTCATGTCATATCATATGTTCGTCATGTTTATAACTAATTTTGCCTCCGGTTCTATTGCTATGTTTATGTTTGTAATTTTCAGTATTTAATATAATTGATTAGCATGGTGTTAGCCGTAAATTGACGTCACCGACCGGCCCCACCGGAAGACCAGCGTTAGTTCTGATACTAACATTATGCTGAGTTGGGGCCGATTGGTGACGTAGGTTACTAATAAACATTTTTCATTTCATTTTATTTCATTTCATTTCATTTCAAAGCCGAATGGGTTTTCGAATGATTGAGAATCAGGGGGCATATATGGAGAGCGACACCTTAAACTTGCAACTAAAAATCATAATATCAATGTGCTTCTACGAATAAAAAAAAACATCATCTTTTGATGGATGGATAGATAGATAATTAAAAAAAACATGTTTATATTTATTTGTAAATGTGCTTACCATGTGAAGTTAATCTGTGTAAAGGTTTTATTATGATATAATATTATTTATAGTGAGGAATGTTATAGACATAAGTAGGTATGTAACTTTGGTTTTATTCTATTAGAATATTACTTGATTCGAATTTATAAAAATAAAAATATTATATCATACATAGTAGAGATCATTGTGTAGTTAGTATTCGAGAAAGAGGCCTCTAGAAGAATACAGCTAGGCTGGACAGCATTCCGGGCAGAATTCAAAGGTGGCCCTAGGGCTACCCGTAAGCTGCGAACATGTTTGTATTAGTTACTGTTTCTATATTTATATTGTTATGTATGTACTACTTTATGTTTACGACCATATTTTTTCATAGCATACTATATTTTCATAAAGAATCAAAGAATCAAAACATTTATTCAGTATGTAGGCAGTATTAATATACGCACATATACACGTCAAAATCATAAATCATAAAATAAATCATAACCAATTATCAAGTAAACATAGCAAAAGCAGAATTTAACGCTTTGAATTAGAAAAAAAAAGTAATGAACCATTCAACTGTCATCCAATCGTTTACGTCAGAATATTTAAAAAAAATGGTTGGTAGGTTAAAACCAACCGTACATGTAACTGTGTGTTTCAGTACTTCAGACAATTTTTATGTAAAAAAATAAAAAAGTGAAATAGTGAAACACAACTTAGAGAAACGCATACCGATCACAGTACATATCATGATCCGAATGGAACTGATAGTCCGTCTGTCAGCTGCATAATACGCGTGTAAGCCTTAGGTGGCGGCTTTTTTGGTTAAGTATCAGTTACTGGTCTCCGTAGGGCCGAGAATAGAACTTAAACTAAAAGTTTATATACTATCTATCACTTAGGGTCAGTTCACAATGCAACGCGACGCGACGCGACGATGCTTTTGGTTTCGCGCGGCGCAACGCAGCGCAGCGAGCAAACCGGGGCACCTTTCCTGAGTGGCAGTTTCAGGGGGCGGCCAAAATCATAACATAATATAGATAAAAAAAGTTGTTTCACAAAGCACTTCTGCTTTGTGAAACAACTTTTTTTATGCTTTCATTATGCTAAGTTTTGGAAGCCCATGGTTGGCTTACCGTCGACTTGTAAGAAATAGTCGCCACACGGGCCCACATTCAATGGATTTTAGTGAACATCGCCATTCAAAGCAACAATTATTCCTTTCGCTACGTACGCTCCGATTTCGACCCAACGGACGCGTTTAATTACAATGCGTATTTTGTACGTACCTATTTTACGCATTGTCAGCTTACCATTTAGTATAGTATAAAATTCTAAGTTACACTATTAAATTAACTTCATATTATATATTTTCCTACGTTGCCTGAACTTAGTTGCCTAACCTAAAATGCCTAGTTGCCTAGCTTGCTAATCTGACCTATGTATTTCATACAATACAAAATTATACTGAATTTCTGCATTATCGTTACATAGTACTTATAAAAAAAAGTCACTCCCGCTGTCTGTACGCTTAGATCTTTTAAACTACTACTTTTTACAATTTTAATGCAGTTTCCAGCAATAGATAGTATTCGAGAGGATGGTTTTATAACCAGTATTAAACGCGGGCAAAGCCACGGTGCGCAGCTAGTATACTATACCTAAAAAAAAAAACATTTTCACAGAAACCAGATTTTAATGATATTTTCTACGACATTGACATAGTATAGCTGGTGTGACGCTAAATAGTCTATTACTCCTGTCTTTTGCGAACACCGGCCGGCCGATGGGGCGCATTATACCTTGACGCAAACAAGGCATCCATAACGTCACCAGTATACCGAACAGAAGTACGCCGTACACCATTTTAGTCCATCCTGTAATGTTATACCTCTGAGTTATGATCAAGGCCATCTATTTGGCTCATTATTAGTATTTTTTATTATTAGTAAATGAACTTTACAATGATAGCATTATACCGCAAACTTTTTTTTTATAGTATATAAACAAGCGTTTGACCACTATCTCACCTGATGTTAAGTGAAGATGTGATCGACGATGTAGCACGCTTGTCTAGAAGATACCTTTTCACTCGCGATTTAAAGACCCTGGATTGTACTTAACAGGAAGCACAGACTCTGGCAGGGAATTCTATTCCTTTGCTGTACGTAAGATAAATGTTGATGCAAAGCCCAAACTGGTACTTATGTACACTAAGGGCCAATTTCACAGGTGCTTGACAAAGTTTCAGATAGTTATCTGACAGATGATGCCACATAAAAGTTCTCAGATTAGATCGGATAAGTTCCTGAACGGTGTAACTGGCCTTTAAAGACGAAAAGTTCCTGGTAGATTCCCTGAAAATCTAACGTATCATCTGCTCGATAAGCTACAAATTTTAAATCGGTTTTACTTAACTATCTATCAGACAACTACCGTAAACTTTAGCAAGAATCGGGCCTTATCGTATAGGCTAGCGTTTGACCACTATCTCACCCGTTCGTGAGTGATCGATGTTTTACTTCACCAGAGGGCCACTGCAAAAGTGCGGCAAACTACGCCACTGAGCTGTCTACGCTGGAGTAGACGTGTTCTAAACTGGAGACCATGGCTCAGTAAACGTAGTGTAGGACACCCTCCAGCTAGATGGAGCGATGATAAATACGCAAGCTGGCTGGCAACGGTTGGAAACAAATAGCTAAAGATTGAGCTGAGTGGTATGGCGTGCCATAGGGAGGCCTATGTCTAGCAGGTTACGCAAATTGGATGATGATGATGATGATGTGGTGGTTAGTGAGGTGGCTGGATATACATAGCTGTAGCTGTAAGAATCATGTAAATTGTGCCGCGAATGCAAGGCAACTTTTTTGCACTCTTGACTTTTGCATCACAATTATTCAAGTTACATACATACGTAAAAACGCGCCTTTTTTCCCGTTGGGGTAGACAGAGACTACTTCTTTCCACATGCTAAGATCCTGACATACCTATTTCGCTTTTTTCACTTTCATGAGTGCCTTCATTCAAGTAACTTATATAGTATATCTATAATACAATAAACATTGCCTTCAAAATCCAAGTTACTCCAGTTCTCAATAAATATCTTTCTACAAATTTGGATTGTTATAGCAATTTAATTAATGATCTGCTTTTCATCAAATATTTACGTGAGCAGGTTAACTATGGGACCACGGCAATTTTATTATTACACGTTGCTCTCGGTTATTGACTTGATTTTCTCTGGTGTAAAGAAAACATATCACAGAACAAAGAGTAACATAATATATGTCACAGAATACATCTGAAGCCTGAATCAAAGAGAATATAAATACTACGTAAAATGTCTAGGATGATGGATTATAATGGATGGCGTCAAAACTTTGGCAGCATGTCCATTTTCTGTTTGTGTTAGTGTCTAGAACTGCTAGAGTGTGCGTGAGTAGGCAAGTGATCACTAGTGTAGAACATATCGATAAAAAGGTGAAAAATGTAGAAAACTAAAACTTATGTAAAAAGAAAACAATTTATGTGATAAAATACGTAGTTACTTTACTGAACTTATGGAAATTAGTTTTTGTTAAAAAATGCTACTGTACTTAACTGTAATTAGACAACCTTAAATCTGGCGGTATAGATTTCTTAGCTTTTCTATAACACAAATCTTAAATGTTTTTGCGTTTTCAATACGTCAATTAAATATTACAATTTTGAGCTACAAACCATCTATACTTCTATACTAATATTATAAAGAGATAACATGTATGTTTGTATTGAGTTAGGACAAAAAAACTAAATCTACAGGACGATTATTTTTTTCTCTCATATATAAATTTATTAATGGTCTTTTAGAATGAACATAGGCTATATATTATCCTGTTTAAAAGATAGGTATATTCGTGAAGACCTATTTTGCAACTTAAGTCGCCAATAAAACGGTCGAGAAAACACGTTTTTTACGAAAGATGATTAATCTGAAATAGATGTAAGAAAGTATGTATCAATCAAAATATTGTAAAAGGTAACAGGACAAGCACGACTCTCACTTGATGGTAAGCGATGACGTCTACCTATTACAGATACAGCGATACAGGAAAATTCTGGCAGTCCAGAATTTTGCATGGCAATCCACTGCGCCTGTTACCTTGAGACATAAAGATGTTAAGTTTCACATGCCCCGTAATTTCACTGGACATCTTGCCATTTCAACCGAAAAACATTCCTATGAAAATTAATTGGCTAAGTGGTCGGCCCAGGCGGACTAGCAGAAGTCCTACCACAACAGAAAAAAATATTTTTTTGTAAATGCTAACGATATAAAGTAATTTGATGTCAATATAGTATGATCTATTGTATCATCATCATCATCAGCCAGTGTCAGTCCACTGCTGGACTGTAGGCCTCTCCCAAGATGCGCCACTGAGCCCGATTTTCAGATCTTTTTTTCCAATCACTGCCCACCGCATTGCGTATGCCGTCGCTCTCCACTCTCCAAAACTCAAAATTTGAAATCACCCCGACTGATCTATGTATAATCTATAATGAAAATAAAAATATTCCAATGAGTCTGAACACTACATCTCACCTGTAAGTTGGCGAGGAGTTGAGTATTCAGCAGATTCCAGAAGATGTCCCAGCATCATGTCAATGCTTCAGTGTCCTTTGTCGTTGAAGAAAAGGATACCGAATTTCGAATTAATCACTATGAAAGTTGATTTCATAGCGCCATCGACTAGAAAAATGCTCATAGTTTTACAACGGCTAAACAGATTTTCATGAATCAGAGCTAATAACACTTTCGATTAAAACACTTTCAAAACCGTTTCATCATCCTTCATTGCTCGCAGAGGAAGATTATAGGAAGATTTACAGGAAGATTTTCTATCTCAAGATAGAAAATCTTCCTGTAAGTCTTCCTATATCCTTTATATATAACACTTCCTATATAGTTATAGTGGAGCTATAGGTATAGCTATATAGGTATAGTGGAGTTGACTCCACTAGCTTCTATTCTTATTGTTATATACCGGCTGTAATTCACGTACCATTAATCGAATTTTCTCGACCTGGGTTTCGAGCGAGTCAGTCGCTCTTCCTCGGCAGTGAGGTCACGCGGTGAGATCGCGATGTTCACCAGTAAATTCGACTAAAGGTACGTGAATTACAGCCGGTATATAACAATAATAATGTTACAAATTCACGATAATTTTAAAATCAAAATAGCTTCTATTCTTTTCCGTTTCCTCGGTGTCAGTTCCAGCTTGATTGATAATCTAGTAGGTACAAAATTGATTTATCAAAATGTTTAGAACAAAGTCTGAAGTGTTTCGTTGGATCCTAATTTTCACGCCTTCCTGCCTTTATCCACTTGATTGCATTTTCGGACATTTTGGAAACCTACAACAAAATGATATAATATATTAATGTGGTAAACTGTCACACATTCTTCATAAAAATATATATAATAGCATTATCATAAGTAATAATAGATTGAATACGAGTAAGTATAAGTGCTGATAATATAATTAGGTACCTATTATAGTTACTACTAATTTTGCGCGACATTACTTTGATCACTTTTTATAATATTTTAAGATCGTTCACAAAACGATGAAACCAACTTCAAATGCCACGCTATCCATTTTCAGTATAAAGTTAAAGTTGGAGGTGTTTATGTCCATATCTCTGGAGATACTTATCAGATTTCAAAAAATGTACAATGGGACCAAACGGGCAGAATAAACTCTCGAAAATAAATTTCCAATCCGGTTAAGAACTTACGGAGTTCTGAGATAACAAACATAAAAAAGGCGAACTGAGAACCTCATCTTTTTATTGTGAAGTCGGTTAAAAATATTCAATATTCGTTCTAAGCAAGGCCATAAGCTAACCGTTCCATCCTTTAAAAAAATCTTCATATTATAAATCAACTAGCTGGGTCCCGCGGCTTTGTCCGCGTTTAATGACAGCGGCAACATGCGCGTGGGCTGTGCGCGGTAGAAAACACTGCTTAATTTGCACATTAACCTTCCCTATTTGTATCAGGTATTGTTCCCTATTTCATTAGCTTCAATTTTGATTTCGCGGAACTTTATTTTATTCTATAATAAAAGTAGCCAAGTTACTTGGTAGTTAATATTTTAACATCAGCATTCTGCTAGTGAAAGTCCCGTTAAATTGGTCCAGTCATTTCAGAGATCTCCACGACGTAGACAGAGAAAATAATGCCTCTACGAGTTCCGCAGAAAGAGAAATGAATAGACCGCGGGCGTAGAGGTACTCCTACTACTATACTCCTGTCTACGGACCGCAGGTAGCTCCCTCTCCTTCCCACATGAAAAGGGATATAGTATCGAGTTATTCCATGTAACGGAAAAGGACAAAGCTATACAATTTCCGTCTCTCAGTGCGTGCCGATTTTTTCAGGGTCAGCAACGTTGTTAGCCGTTGTGAACTAAACAAACTTTGACTTTAATGGCGTATTGTGAAATTGTGAAGTTTATTTTGGCACTTTCTCATCATTTCATAACATATTATTATATACTTACTGGTTTTTATTTTTTATCAGTGGGTTATGTTTACGTAGGTTACGTACGTTACGTATATGGTTATGTTTATAATCTTCTATCTCATGTGGCCACGCTACCCAAAGCTCTTTAGATTTATTCTTCTACGACGAGTTCCGTGATCCAGTTTATACGTATAAGGAGTTTATATACATCGAGTATACTCGATGTATATAAGAGATTAATAATAGAGTTTTATCCTCCGTGACATCGAGCTAGAAAAGTCAATGAGTTTATACCACAGACCTGCTACATATTAATCTTGATCGCATACACCGGCCCCCATGAGGCCGACCTTGAACGGAGTTCGTCTCTTTCTTTTGTATGGACAACTTATATACAGGTGTCGGGTTTCATATGGTCCAAACGAAAACCATCGATGGAAGACTCTAAGGGCTACCCAGAGTACCCGCCGAGTATGTATGTTCCGCGAAAATCTATAGTTTTCGAGAAAATTGCGTTTTACTTGTTTTCGAGTTAGTCCCCGAAATGTTGCAATTTATTTAAATTTTCTCCCAAGTTATAAATGTTAGAGCCCTCATTTTTTGTGGGACTATGAACAATGAATAGGTATTTCAGGGTAAACTATTTTTTTTTATTTAGGCTTATTATTTTTTGAGAAAAAAAATTAAACATCACATTTATTTAGACGATATTCGAACTTTTACTTGGGGCTGGCTTTTCTCCATAAAAACACAGAATAAAAAAAGTTACAACCGATGTTAAAAACGTGTCTGTTTTATAGACCTGCTGCTTGCCAAATTTCATATGGCTACGACAAGAGGTTCAGGTCTAAAAACATAATTAAAGAAATAGAAAAGATTTCAATTTTCAAATAATTTCTTCTGAAATACACTCTGGTACTCTATTTTATACAGAATTAACTCAAATGAAGGAAATAATTTGTAATAAAAGCCCAAAATCTTTTAATTAAATGGTTTTATGTTATCATCGAAATATCGACAATTTTACAGCTGTGCACATGATATCGCTTAATAAAGTTTCTTTTTAGATGATAAAAGGAGTGATCCATTTTAGGTTTCTTCTTCGATGATTATTTTAGTTTGGAGTTTAATTTACGCAATAGGCAAGCGTTTGACCACTATCTCACTTGATGATAAGTGATGATGTGGTGATCAACCATGATGCTCGCTTTCTTAGACAATACTTTTACACTCGCGAGCTTGGATCGTTCTCCCTTTATGGAAAATCAAATAATTTGAGGTCAGGCATCTTGATGGCCAGATACATTTCCATCGCGCCGGATACATCAACTTGTGTAAGTGTTACCTTAAAGATTTCACTTCTCCAGCGAAATAAGAATGTTAGGTTAGGTTAGGACGAATAAGAATAAATATCAACTTTAAATAAGAGATGCATACAAAAAGAGAAGTGAAGAGAATGACTTCTTTCTGATGAAAGAAGAATAAGAATAGAAGAAAATTAATAAAGCGTTATCGTATGTGCAATAATGTGCATTGCTGTAAAGGGTCACTTTGCTTGCATTGCTGTAAAGGGACACTTTGAACTTTTATTACAATATTGACAAGAAAATTAAGAAAATTGTCGATACTTTTCAAAATAAAACCTTTTAATTCAAAGATATTAATATTATAGATAAGATATTATATAACAGAGGAAGGCATTGTTGCTAATTATTTAAATGGATCTGCGATAATTGCACATGTAATTCTGTACGTGCTACACAAACGCCAGTTCGTTTGTGACTAAGGAGAAATTAGGTTCGCGAACGTAATTCATACGGTCCACATTGAGGAGCGGGGTACCATATCTCCCTTGTTATATCGATGACTGCACGTTTCCGTGTTTGCAATGCCTTGTCTTGCTTTATATTCATTCAAATACATTAAGTTTTTTTTTTTCATTTGCTGTGACATCACTGCTAGCTTCGGAGAACTACTGAAGATTCAGTATATATTCAGTATAGAATCATACAGGTTATCCTAGTTTCAGATTCTGGGTCCCATATATTGACACATTGTAACAGCCTATTTAATCAAACTGAATAAACAAAAGATCCCGCAGTATGTAACTAAAATAAGTATAGAACATATATAGGACTAGCAGGTTGTTAGACAAGGACACACTCCCACCCAGGTGTCTCTCAATTGGGCCGTATTGTTCTACAAGCAATTACAACCTTATAGTTAAATCATACGGATAAATTGAATTTGTCAAAACATCTGCAGTGCACACATCCTTTTATATTACGTCTATGGTTTATACACTTTGACACTGACACTAAAGACACTAGGTAATCCTACCACAGAACTAGGATGAAGTAATTCTATGGGCGCCGAGATACAATTGCCTGTATGGAACTGCCATGGAGGGAGTTTTGGCGGGAACGTGGAAAAGTGTGTGTGATCAAATTTTATTTTTTCCTAAAACTTGTGTTCTTCCGCGAGTTAATGTGTGCGAGTGTCGGTGAATGTGAATGTGCGAGTGTAGGGGAACAGCACAATGTTGACAAACATGCTATTGCGTTCTCACCAAAATTCCACTGAAAATCTTCAGTAAACACCACATCTTTACTGAAGGTATGACTTAGACTAGACTTTTACTTGAAAACTGTCCTGAAATGTGACTGTTGATCTCTACGACTAAAATTCATAAAAACTTGAAGAATTTCAATACTTGACACTGGCTAAATACACTAATAGTGTGGAGCCATAATAAAACTTAAAAAAAAAACTACCATGGAGACACTCTAGTCTCCATGAGAAATACCATGGTAATACCTACAAAAATTAGTGCATACCTAAACCACAGACATATCCTATAACTCATAATGTCACATAAAATGGCTGACATTACTAGGGTTGTATCAAGGGTTACTGCCGAAAGTATGTAGTTAAATTGCAAAAAAAAAGTTAATTTACTACTACAAACTTATAATTTGCGGTTGGTGTATTAACCGTTTTTAGGGTTCCGTACCCAAAGGGTAAAACGGGACCCTATTACTAAGACTCCGCTGTCCGTCTGTCTGTCTGTCTGTCTGTCTGTCTGTCTGTCTGTCTGTCTGTCTGTCCGTCTGTCCGGCTGTATCTCATGAACCGTGATAGTTAGACAGTTGAAATTTTCACAAATTATGTATTTCTGTTGCCGCTATAACAACAAATACTAAAAACAGAATAAAGTTAAAAATAATAGAACCCTCTATTATTTTTAACTTTATTCTGTTTCTAGTATGGGGACCCCCCCATACTAGAAACGTGTGTTCTTCGGCATTTCACGTCATCTATGAACGCTTAGTTAGGTAAACGTCCCATAAATGGCGTTATATTGAAATGTCGATCCCTAACTCCTTTGTTAGACGGTAGATGGCGTTATAAGAAATAAAATGTTTATTAATTTTTATTTTTTGCTGGCGAAAAATGATAGCGTTATTTTTTGCTCGGTCTTATAAAATACTGTGGTGTGGTACGGAACCCTACTAGTGCGAGTCCGACTTGCACTTGGCCAGTTTATTATATCATCATCTTATCGGCATCTCCTAAAAAGGATGAGGTTATCAAATAATCTGTATATGTTTTTGTATGTTTGTTACGAGATTACATAGTTATAAATAAAATATCTAACTGAAATATTTAACTGTAATATTTAACCGAAACACTCAACTGAAATATTCAACTAAAACATTCAACATAAATATCTAACTGAAATATTAAACTGAAACGAGTTGGGAGCGACGGAGTCGGCAGTCGCAGCGTCGTCGAGTGAAGGCAGCGACGCAGCAAGTCGGCGCGTGCACCAGGGACAATGACCTGCGATGCTCTGCCACCCACTGCACCCGCACGCACCACGAGCTCCACTCCCAGCCACCTGAAACATGAAATAGTTGGTAGTCCGCTATGGATGTTTTGTTGAGTTGGGAGCGACGGAGCCGGCAGTCGCAGCGTCGTCGAGCGAAGGCAGCGACGCAGCAAGTCGGCGCGTGCACCAGGGACAACGACCTGCGATGCTCTGCCACCCACTGCACCCGCACGCACCACGAGCTCCACTCCCAGCCACCTGAAACACTTAACCGAACATTTAACCGATATGTTTAACTGAAATGTTCAACTGAAATTTTTAACTAAAACTTTCAACTGTTTTTTTTTTTGTTACGAGATTACTCCGCGAATTGTGAACCGTTGGATGAATGGGACCGGGATGTAAGGGAGCACAAATACCACCTCAGTGCTCCCAGCCAACATCACCTGCCCGTGGTGCATCCTGCTCACCAACCTACGAGGCTCTGGCGACCGACAAATGGCGGTAGGTATAACCATTTCAAAATTATGGCGTAGCTAAATACTTACAGGCAGCAGCGTCATCGGTGCGAGGAGCTACGTCCTGCGATCGCCAACCCGCTTGCCCAGCGTGGTGATTAGGGCATAATAACAAAAAATATTAAAGTAGGGTTGCAAACTATACCTGTGTGTTTCAGTACTTCAGACAATTTTTATATTAAAAAGAAAAGCGAAATAATGAAATACAACATAAAGAAACGCATACCGATCACAGTACTTATCATGATCCGAATGGAACCGATTGTCTATCTTAAATTTTATCAAGATCTAATTAGTATCTCCAGAGATATGGTAATAAAGATCTCAACCTTCGCAGGGCATGTAAAATGGTTTTATTTTAATATTTAAAATATCTAGAGTCAAGTCATGACTCTTGACATCGATCACTTTTCGAAAGATCGAAAGTCACATTTTTCACACGCGGTTTCACCCGAGTAGTTCCCGTCAAAGAGTAACATAATATATACTGTTCCCGTTCTCGTAAGAATACAGGGATACAATATCAGCAAGTACCACAAGCATTTAAACTTGTAGTACTTGCAGATAATGTAGCTTTCCATTTAAAAAAAACTATCCAGTTATTAGTTTTTGAGTTAAATTGTAACAAAGAAACAAAAAATCAAACCTTTCTCCTTTATAATATTAGTTCTCATTAAATCTCGAAAGAAAACAAGGCTTAGGAAAAATAAAAAAGAGAAAAAATCTGTAAAATAAACCTTTTCACGTTTTCGTAAAAAAAAACTATTGTTTTGTTGGTCTTTAAGTATGAGTTATTTTGTTTTTACAATTTCTGTAGCAATTAAGTAATTAGTAGGTACTTTTTGTCTGTTTATTCAAACAATTTGATTTATTAACGATGTTTATTTTATTCTAAGATGTTATAGCTAATTTATTCTAAAATGTTTTTGTCTCTAAATCTGAAGAATAAAAGTACCATTACGCATTTTTGAAATTCCTTTAGCCCTAGTTGATGGGACTTTTCGTCATATTAATCACCAATGTGTCCAGTGACATTACAGGGCATCCGAGACTTAACATCTTCATGTCTCGAAGTAACAGGCACAGTGCAATGACAAGCAAAATTCTGAATAGCCATGCGTATGCCGTAGTGTATGGCACCCTCCAGCTAGATGGAGCGATGATATACGCAAGCTGGTTGGCAGCGGCTGAAAACAAAGAGCTGAAGATCGAACTCAGTGGGGTGCCATAGGTGAGGCCTACGTCCAGCAGTGGACAGAGATAGACTGACTATTATGATGATGATGCATATCCCGCTGTAGGTAGACGTCATCGCTTACCATCAGGCCAGCGTCGTGTTTGTCCTAATACCTTTTAAACCGACTTAAAAAAGGAAGAGGTTTTTAATTCAGCAGAATCTTTTAGAGTTCCATACCTCAAGAGGTAATAAAGGAACCCTTATAAGCTTGTCCGTCTGTCCATCTGTCCGTCTGTTTGTCTGTCTGTCTGTCCGTCTCTATGTCGGTCCGTTTGTCACCACCAATTTTCTCAAGAACGGGTGGACCTAGCAAGTTAAAATTTGTACCAGATACGGAAGTAGGAAGTATGATAGTCCAAGTTATACTATTTAAATTTTACCTTAAAATTTTAATATCAAACTTGGTACTGAAAATGATTTATTATATCATTCATATATGGGTTATTCCTAGTGAACATTGTCAGCTAAATCGGTCAACAATTATGTTTCTATAAGTGTTACACACTTAGTTAGTCCATCCATACTATCTATACTAATCTATACTTCTATATCTATACTAATATTATAAAGAGAGAACATTTGTATTTTTGTATTTTTGTATGTTTGTAATGAGTAAGCTCAAAAACTACTGAACCGATTTAAAAAATTCTTTCATTAATACATAGAATGGACTGTCGGAATGAAAATAGGCTATATATTATCCCGTTTAAATCAAAGGTACATTCGTGGAGACCTAATTGGCAACCTAAGTCGGCAAATAAACGGTCGAAAAAACACGTTTCTGACGAACGCTGCTTAATTGAAAATAGATAGAAGAATATTTTCTATGCAAGAATTGTACAACTTAATAAGACCTACAAAAAAGTCCGCGACAGCATATGTCTATCTCTTAAGGTTGACTCACAGTAACCATTTTAATCTTAAAATTTTTGTTAAAAAATATTACATAACTTCCAAGGCTATTTTCAAGTATATAGTATTAATCCTTATCCAAATAATTACGTTAACTAGCCTGGCCACATATTATAGATTAAAATTGTCCTTTACAGTATATAATTCAAATGAAAACTCTAGAAGATATCACGAATTTCACAAACACGCATCGCAAAATTAATAAAATATTTGCAGTGAAACCACAGATTAGGTCATAGTTACTACGAAAATATTATTATAAGCTTAGCTATGCTGTAGATCCCCACCGATCACAATCAATTTGAAGTCAATATGGAATAATAATATGATCTATTGTATAAAATAATATTCATTTATATATATAATAATATAATATAATATTTTATTTTCGGGTCAGAATCAGGGTAACTATCCCTTACGCCAAAGGGCCGTCCAATATCAATACGTAAGTATTATAAAACAAAGTTCATCACTGCGTCTGTCTGTCTGTTCGCAACAATCTCAATAGCTACTGAACGGATTATCATGCGGTTTTCACCAATAGCCAGAGTGTTTATGAGGAAGGTTTAGGTGCATAATTCGTTAAGGTTTTATGTAAATTGGATGAAATATGACGATGGTTGTTAAATATGTTCATATTTTATATTCCATGCAACAAACTGATGCAAATTTTGTAGGCATATATGTTCTACCCGTGCGAAGCCGGGGCGGGCTGCTAGTATATTATAATATAGAGGAAAGATTTGATTGATTTTTGTTTGTTTGTACCGAGTAGGCTCTGAAACTACAGGACCGAATTGAAAAATTATTTCACCGTTGGGAAGCTACACTATCTCCGGGTGACATAGGTTATATTATATTTTCAAAAAAATTAGGGATCCTTACTAAAACTCCAATAATGTAACCCAAGGTGTAAAAAAATGACAAAAAAATTCTTACATCGCGTGCGCTGCGAATACTATTGATGATAGAACAAAATAATGTACTACGACTTCGCAGAATATGTCTCTTCTATATAATATCATCTATAGAGTCATTATCTATATAATATATCATTATCTTATAGTTAATTGTTAAACACAATCCAAAATTTCATCGTACCGACGGGACTCGAACCCGCACCCCCCGGATTACACGTCCAGGTGCTCTGCCAATTAAGCCACGGTTCGATACATCGATACGACGAAATTAGTGGATTGCATTTGTTAACCCAATTATGCATTGGTGGCGCCATCTATGACTACTTATTACGTAAGTTAATCATTCGGAAGAAATCATTACACTTTTCAAATCCGACGAGAGATGTTGCACTGCGTAAATCAAATATTACGTCACTTATTCGAAAAATTTCAATAAATATAAATTAATAATAGTGTGAATAAAAAAAAATATTAAAAAAAAAGCGTGAGGTGCATGGTGTCAATAGGTAGTTATAAATATTTTATTGACAGATATGAGTAGAATGATTATGATTTTGATAATATCTTAAAAGCGCCCCACGCTTTTTTTGATTTTTTTTTATATACACTATTATTAATTTATATTTATTGAAATTTTTAACACTATTCTTAATTTAAATGTATTAAAATTTATTTTCTATTTTTTAGTTCGGTTTTCTATAAAAAGCGTGTTTTTTAGTTTTTTTAAACTATTATTTATTTTCTACTTTTTAGTTGAAAAATGGATTTTTTTATCAAATTAGTGTATTGTCATCGGTCCTCGATAAATCTACAAAGTTTGAACGAAATCTGGCCGTTTAAAGTGGGTCAAAACCGCGCCCAAAGAAGTCGGTTACAAACATACAAACATACAGGTGAAGCTAATAAAAAGCTAATAACAAGGAGGCGCCGCGATACATTTGCCTGTATGGAAATAACTTCAAAAAAAGTTGCATACCTAAACGTCATAATGGAACTTAAAATAACTGCTATTGATTGTCCATTGGTCCATTGATGACCTTGATTGACTGAACCCGAGCAACGGAAGCCATTTTAAGTTTCATTATGACGTTTAATTATCCACCTTTTTTGTAGGTATTTCGTGTCCTTTTATATAACTACCTACGTCAATGGTGATACATCATCCTAGGATATTAGTCTAGATACTCGTATTCACGTCTAGATATTCATTACATAGTCACGGATAAAGACAAGAGTAGAGTCTATTCTCCGTGATATTAAGACACGTAGTATTTATATTCTCTTTGATGAAGACTATACTAGTCTTTAGCTTGTCTGTTTATTATTGTTTTGATCTGTGTGTACTTCTTCGACAATCTTTATCTAATTTTAATTGTTTTACTTTATATATTTTTATATTTTTTTTTGATTCCTTTTATGCTAACATGACTTCACGGGTAGTACTGATGGTGATACGAGGTATCGCCGTTCTTCTAATGATGATGGGTCTATTTTACAACTGGTTCTGTGAAGATCTCTCCACAACCAGACACTATATTTTATCAGGTGTTTATGGATCTTGTATTATGGTGACTTTTGGTCTCATGGTAGAAGCAAGCTTAAATTTACCCACTGACTTCTTTGTAGAAGCGTCTTTCCTGCTTGCCGCAATTATTCTTAATTTCATATGCTGTGTCCTATCGTTCACAGATTTTAATCCAGGTATAAAAAACCAACAACAATCAAGTTATAACGTCGCGACTAAAGGTTTCGTGTCTCTACTGGGCACCTTCCTATACATTAGTGACTTGATATTTTCGTGGTGTTTTTTTGGTGGTTTTAGGACGGAAATAAGTGTGTGAATACCTATTGTTATATGTATGCACGCAGAGCATAGAGTATAATACTAAACTATGTCTGACCCAGAGGGAAGAAGATGCCGCTAGAAGGCCCCCTCTGTGTTTTCTTATGCCTTCTGTAAAACCGTCTAACTTCGCCTTCTTATCGAGGTATTTTTATTTCAATTTGCAATAAAGATAATTTAAAGCATTTTTAAGTGATTTAATTCATAGTGGGATTCCTCGAACATCACTTTATTATATTCAAAAGAAATACTGAAACTGACCTCGCACAAAGCATTTTAATAATAAAACTCCATCCAGAGATCATTTGTGAGGTAGATAAAGTTCTAAGACTACGGACGCAAGAAGGCAACAATAACTTTCAATAGCCGGATCCACACCGGACGATCCAAAATGGATCGGCGATCCCGCGATCCGCGATCCACGATCGTGATGTGTGGAGCGTAGATCGTTCTAGGACGATCCCACAGCACCCACCCACATCTTTTGCGATCCTGACTGGCTGCTCCAACGTGCTCCTCCCTATCCATACTGAATCAGTTGATTTTTTTTCTTTAGTGCTGTTGTTGGAATACTGTTCGTTTATTATTTATTTTTTATTTTATTAATATGCATTTGCCGACTCATTTTCCGCCAGGCATCTTCTACACCTCTATTTGTGTAATTGGTATCATTAGGATCCCATAAACATTTATTCTCCCTATATAGGGAAATTAAACGGATACATTGCGAATTATCCATAACGGCGGATCACGCGATTCAAAATCATAACCGTCCAGACCGCGCGCGCCATGCGACTGAGGCCCCTTTGTGCGTGACCAAAAAACCGATAGCAAATGTATCGCACGCGGCGAGGAGCGCGCGCTCTACGCCGCGCACATGGACGCTGCTTAAACGGAAATATATGTAAGAAAAGTGTCGATGGAAAAGTTATAGGACTTACTAAGACCTATCCTAAGTCCGCGATAGTATAGTCTTTAGTATATCTCAAAGAGTAACATAATATATACTGAGACTCTATCTATAATAATATATACATACAATATCGTTGAAGAAGAGGATACCGAATTTCGAATTGATCAGACCTATGAAAGTTGATTTTATAGCGCCATTAACTAGAAAAAAGCTCATAGTTTTAAAACGGCTGAACGGATTTTCATAAATTAAAGCTAAGAAAAGACTGACTGAGAAAGAAACTGTTGATGAAGACATCAAACAAAAAAAAACTATCAATAAAAAATCTAAATCGGTTAATTCGTTTGGGCGCTACGATGCCACAGACAGACACACATAATGATACACACGTTAAACTTATAACACTCCTTCAATTTGCGTCGGGAGTTAAAATAATGATGTGGTCGAGGATGGTGAACACGCTAGACCTAGATGGTCCAACTCTCGAGCTGTACTGCCGAAACACCGTAAGGTTATGGCGGCTGATTTTTTTCTTGGTGGTCAGCTACTTTTTGGAATGAAACGGAATTCCGTATGTATGTGGCGGGCCTAACTCGAGGCACAAAGCCGGCCACAGACATACCGGATTCCGTTATGGAATTCCGTTTCGAAATTTCAAACGCAGTAGAAAATCCAGCCAAATCTATGAACCTATCACACACGTACAGTAGATTTGCGTTCGAATTCTTCGAAACGGAATTCCGAATGAATATAGCCGGTAACGGAATCCCAATTCGATATTTCGGTTCGGAATTCTGAAACAGAATTCCGTATGCATGTGGTGGATTTAACTTTATTCTGTTGCCTAACTCGACTTCGCATCCTCTGCCGCAAGCGGTGCTCGTGAGGTCCCACATATGTGGGACGCCGCTAACGTGTCAGCACACGTCGCGTCCCACACCAACGGTCTCCCTCGGCACCACGTAACCAACGTCATACCGTCGGGCCTCTTGCCATCGTCACGTGATATACCGTTCGGCTCTAATATAGCCGGCACGTTCACGGTGGCAAGGGCCCGACGAATGACGTCATTCAAGGCGGCGTGACGTCAGAGACGCCCTGCACTGCGGCGGTATGACAGGCCATGGTGGCCTAATCTGTCTACTTCACTGCCGCAGTGACAATAATGAGGTACCTAACTACTAAAAACATACACGAAGCGTATTACTTGACATTGGCTAAATGAGCTACATTGTGTGATGCCTTAAGAAAAAAACTATGATTTTTATAATGGCTCAACACGAATTTAGCCAGTGTCAAGTAAAAAAAATTATAAATTTCGAAAATTCAAGTCACAAAGTTGAGTCAAAGTCATATTTCAGGTCAAGTTGAAGTCGTTGTTTAAACTGTTTAATCCAAGTGATATCCTCAGTAAAGATGTGGACTTTACTGAAGGTTTTCAGTGGAATGTTGGTGTGAACGGCATGTTTTTCAACATTGTGCAGCTTTCCTAAACTTACACACGTTCACCGGCACTTAATGGTTAATAATCCAGATTTATTACACGTTACGTAACTTGCGGAAGAACAAATTTATGAAAAAATACAATAAGAGCATATACACTTCTTCACGTTCCCGCCAAAACTAACAAAACTAAAAAAAAACTTTATAATGGATAACGGTTGTCAACATTGTCAAATCTGACAGATAACAAAGCAACGTCCAACGTCAACGTCCATGTCCAAAGAGGCAAAGAGGTGCCAGACTCTGACACATATAGTGATCTATGGTGTCAGAGACTGAACTCTGAGTTGAGCTGAGACACAATTTAATTAAACCAAAATAAAACAAAGTGATTACCTACCTTAAATTTTATACGAACATTCTCGAAAATGAGCCTACACAAAGCAAGGTAAGATAACCGTTGGAATTTTTGGTAACCATACCCTCTATTTGGAATATATCATGAATAGAGACTTTTATTGCTTTCTATTTTGTAGTAGACATACATGATAACGAAAGTTTGAAACTTGATATTATACTTATTTCTAATATTTTAAACCAGTGACTAATCTGTAGAGCTAACATTATAGCAATGAATTTAATAATTAAGTTGTATCGTTACCTAAATAAAAAAGTGAAAAAGCTATGCAGAGAATTCAATAAAAAGTTTAACAGGTAAGTGCAAAACCGTAGTATTTCAATCAACACTATTCTAGTCTTTTGTAAGATACAATTTCTAGGCACATACATACAATCACCTCTTATCGTTGGGGTAAAATTTTCCTAGTAATGGTACCTCTTCAAATGGACTATCTCTGGACCTAATCTATTTGAAAGATTCCTTGTTCCAAATCTATATCTTTCATCACTTTCATATCCAATTAAGATTCCCTTTTGAGTCTTCTTTTGCAGCTTCTTGCGGTTAGCTTTAGGAACATGGGCATAGCACATTGATTTACAAAGTGCGGGGCGCGCCCCACTAGGCAGGCGCGAAGACATCTACAGGGGGGCGTGGGTACATTCTTGACAAAAAATATAACATGGTTTAAAATTCTGTAACAGATTCTCAACAAACTACTTTCAGGTTTTGCATCAAGTAGAAATAACCTTGTGTATTATAACTACCCTTATTTTATTTTTGCTGCTGCATTTGCTTGGCGAGCCCACTTGCTGCTTGCTGGGCCGAGGGGAGGCGTGGGCATATTCATTTTAAGCTGTAGGGAGGCGTGATAGAATAGAATAACTCTTTATTGAACACCATTCAGAAAACATTAAAAAACTTAAGTAAACATTCACAAATAAGTGTTACAAAAGGCGGTCTTATCGCTGAGAGCGATCTCTTCCAGACAACCTTTGGGTAATGAGGATTTGTTTAATGAACATGGCTTGATACTTATAAGTTTGGGAACCCCTGGCATAGCATGTACAACCTAAAATCCTGAGATGCTTAATCGCTGGCTTCTTTCTATACCACAGCTCATGAGGAGACTTGCATGGGATGCTATATGGCCCTGTGTGATTCAGCACATATACCATTGCATTTACTATTTCTGCCCATAAGCCATTAGGATTTTTTTCATGGGCATGCATGACAGCATGTTCGGCTTCTACCACTGTCCTATTTTCTCGCTCTACACAACCTGTTTGCTCTGGTGTGTAAGGCATTTGTTTAATGTCATTTTCAGTTAAGATATTCTTAAATTCCTCACATACGAATTCTCCACCATTGTCACTCAAGATTCCATTGATGACGTGTCCTGCAGCTTGAGCTTCTTTCAAGAATATTTTGAGCTATGCAGCTTCTAAAGAATATTTGACGAAATAAATTGTCAATTAGATTCAAATCTGCCCGAAATATTATTGATTTGCAAGATACTGGGCACATTATCACAAAATTATTTTGCTTTTAAGTCAAGTTGGCCCCTAATAACAAATTAAAGATATAAGCTTTCTTATGTCATTTCTAGATACTTCTTATAATCAAATAAATTTAGACATAGATCATAGCTTTTGTCTTCTCTACTTCCACTGTACATCCCATACCTCCTTAGCACTTTTGTAACGCATGACTTGATCGAGTATCTCATCCGTCGCGTGTCATCATCAAGGTTAATACTATATGCAAAGTTGCAAATCCTGTTCGTATTTTGCTTTACAAGCAGCATCTTTAATTTCTGCATTTTCATCGGGCTTACGAAGCTTCCCTTCTAATATGTCATCAGCACCGGGAATTGCCGTGCACACTGTCTCAATCCGATACTTCCAATGCTTGTCATCATCATCATCATCATCATCAACCTTCTGCATGGTGATGTCAGACCAAGTACCAAATTTTCACTAGAACTTTTCGATTCTTTCCCAGAAGAAAAATCTCTCGTAGCATCCGCTTCGTAACTTTATTTATAACTCTGCTACCATATTAAAGTAAGGGCGATGCGGCTGAAGTTTTTAAAGATGAAATTATGTAACATTATAATTTATATCTGTTTGATATATACTAGACAAATTACTTAACTTTATACCAAAGAGTGTCTACTCTAACAGGCTGAGACTAGGTACTTCTTACCTCAAGATATGATCCTGACCATCGATATAAAAAGGGAGATGCGGTAGTCACTATGTCGAACTTGATGTGCATGAAGAACAGAGGAAGGCATTGTTGCTAATTATTTAATTGGATCTGCAATCATTGCACATGTAATTATGTACGTGCTACACTAATGCCAGTTCGATTGTGACTAAGGTGAAATTAGGTTTGCAAACCTAATTCATCTAAATTGAGGAGCGGAGTCCCTTATCTCTCCCTTTTTTATATATATAGATGGATAGTGTCAGTATTGGTTGATTTCATAGTTTATGTATTATTAAAAATTCTGTAGGGTATTTTTCTTCTTTGTATTAATATAATGTTGTTTAATGTGGGTAATAGAATGATTTATATGACATCTTCACTTCTATTTAATAACTAAATAAAACTAAACAACTAAATATACTGTAAATTGTGATTAGAGCTAGATAGCTCTAATCACAATTTACAGTATATTTATGTTTTTATACGGTTCAACATTTTAATATGTCAAGACTAAAAGTTACTTAAAAAATCAAATTTGTAACGTTGACCACTGTGGAAAAGTGGTCCACCCAAACCTATAAGCCGCAATAGCCCAATGAATAAGGTGTTAGACGGGCAATCGAGAGGTTGTTAGTTCGATCCCCCATCTATTGATGTGAACCCACTCCAGACACAAGCATATTTAGCTTAGTTGGGGAAGTTAACAAACATACTAGTAATGTACTACCCACATTGCTAGTAAGCTTTAAAAAAAAACATCTCAGTTCTTTAAAGTGGAGTATGGCTTTGGCTTGCTGTTCCAGGTTGTAATTAATGTAATTATTATTGACATTCTAAAGTGTGTGTACTTGTACAAAATAAGACTAAAGAATAGGGATGTTGCCTGGGTCGAAAAATAGTAATTCTAATTAGTCCATCAGTTAGATTATCATAATATATTGGACACATATTTTTTTATTTTACAAATCAATAGAAATTGACAAAGATAAAGAGCATCAAAGTTCGGGAGTGGGGGCTCGTGACGTCACTAACTGCTAGAATGTAGTACACTTTTTAGCGGTTTGTGACGTCACGTGGAATTTCAACGCTCTATATCTTCGTCATATTTTGTTTAATTGAAAAAATAAAAAATACTTATATAATATTTTTTTTATGTACCTAACTCTAAAACTAAAAATTTTTTTTAGTAAACTACCTTATTCTTACTAAACAAAAATGATGATTACATAAGAAGTAGGTCTTCAAGTAGGTAGGAATGTTTGCAAATGGCACCAAAATATCCAAAAAATTCTGCCCCACCGTGATCTGAATAAATATATGATGAAATATTTGAAATGATAGAAAGATGACTACAATTATTTACAGTATCTAGGTGACTAAAGATAAAAATCCTCAAGTCGACACATATTTTATGTTTGACCATGCATTACTTTTTACTAGTCTGTCAAAAGGAGGGTAACGAGTTTCGCACGTATCTGTTTATATTTTTATTTGTTGCCACCTAGGCCAAACGGCTGGACTGATTTCAATCACTTGAGGACTTACATGAAAGGTACATTGATCTTCCAGAGTGTTCCAGAGCGTTCCAAAGTATAGGCTATATAAATGTAATGGAAAAACAAAATGGTGGCTATTTTCACATTTTTATTACTTAAATCATACCGTGTTTGGCATCAAAGTAAAGAGCTTAAAATGCCCATTCCGAATATTGTATTGTATATATACGTATTTATCCTATGTATATATCCTATATAGTTGAATGTTATTATTAATAACTTTAGGATATTTTTAAGTTTTCAGCTTACTATTTTCTGAAATAAATAAATAAATATCACTTATGGTATAAAATATCCTAGTGCTCTGGAATTCTGATTTTAAACTATTTCCCGCAGTTTCGTTTTTGTTCTTTTCAATAATTCACTTGTTACAAATTTATCTGACATTTGATGAGTTTTTAACCGATTTCACAAAAAAGAAGAGGTACTTAATTTGCCTGTATTTATTTTTTTATGTTTATAACCTCATAACTCTGTCATTTTTTAACCGATTTAGATTTTTTTTTGTTTAAACTAAATCGGTTTGGTCCCATTGTAATTGTATCGAGATCTGATAAGTATCTCAAGAGAGAGAATGGAGATAAACACCTCAAATTTAGTACTGAAAATACCAGTGCGGCATTTGAAGTCTATTTTTAGGGTTCCGTACTTGAAGGGTACCAAAAGAACCCTATTACTGAGACTTCGCTGTCCGTCCGTCCTTCCATTCCTGTTATTTCATTGAGCTGTATCTCCTTAACGGTTGTAGTTAGATATTTGAAATGTTCACGAAGTATTTATTACCATTTATATAAATACTAAAAACGAAATAAAATGTAATGTTAAAGAGCCTATACAAGAAACGTGTTATTTCGGCGTTTTTTGCTTCAACTTATGAACCATATTAACAAGAGACTTGTAAATTTCACAAAGTATGAATAACAATGGCCGCCATAGCAACAAATACTCGATCGGAACCCTACGTGTGCGGATCCGACTCGCATTTGGCCAGTTTAAACAATCTTAAACGGCGGCAGGGTAGCTCCATCTAAATTCTATCAACATACTCTGACAATGTTTGATTAATTTGAATTAACAATCTCCAGAGTTAAGCAGCTATACTTGTCATCCTCTGAACACTAACTGAGCATATCTTTTGTGTGATATATTATTAATAATGCAGTCTATTTTTAAGTTATTCAAACACCATCTTATTTATTCTCTTTTTGTAGTCAGTCTTAACTTGTTGCTTGTATTGTATGTACCTAGTTGCCTGTCAACCTGACAGGTTTTGTTACTGACAGGAGAAACATAGTAACAGTTGTGGTATTGTTATATTTCAGGATCAAAGCATTTGAAGAAGTGTTGTCGCAAGATGTTGTCCATTTGGGCGAGCTTCAACTTCTAGCCTACAATGGTAAGTTTTTTTTTTCATGTAAATTATATAGTGTAAAGGGCACTGATAACTAATATAAATTCATTGAATAAGCATTAATACTGTAATGGAGAAAAAAGCTCTGCAAATTAGAGATTATTTATTTTAGACATATGCATGTCATAATGAATTTTTTCTAGGTCTTATAATGTTCTAAGGCTGAGTTGCATCATCTTATTTTCACCGTAACTATAACCGGTGTTTTTCTATGGAGTTTGACAGATTTTTGACGTTTGTTATAGTTAAAGTAAGATGGTGCAACTCAGCCTAAAACTTTTTTATAGACATTTTTCATTTACCTTTAACCGTAATAGCTGCGTTCGTAAAAAAGTTCGTGTTTTCACGATTGTTTTACAGTCGACTTTGTTTGCAAAACTATAAATAAACAGTATTCAAATAATATAGCCTGTTTTCATTCCAAAAATCCATTCTTAATATTAGTGAAAGATGTTTTTAGGAGATCTATTCGTTACATTTTTTTCTCTATATAATCCTACTACTTAATAGTAATTCTGTGAGAACATTAAGGTAGTCACCCACAAACATGACTCCGCTCCCACCCGGCAAAAAATTTTCATTGATATGTAAGCCTTATGACGTTTACTGTAGACAGACTTTAACATTGACAACACAAAGAGCAGACAACGCTGTCTGGGTGTTCTCAATGCGAGGTCTACAGGTCACATTTCCCTAGCTAAGCAAAGCCATTTCAGAGTTTGGTCTTTCAAAATAGGGATGTAAGTTTTAGCCATTACTCGCGTTCCCTTGGTTGCAACATATTGTTTAGAATGAAGTCCTTAGTGTAATAGTTTGTGCCTATCCAATTTAAATAATCCGTTGATATGATAAATAAGTAACGCTACAACAAACTCCTCCCATTTACCTACCCCTACCCCTTATTTTTCCCTCAACCAACAAATGCGATCGACAAATATTCGTGAATATGAAACTGAGACGCTTCGCTCGTTCGGTCTGCGTAATTATAAATGCGAAAGTGAGTTTGTGTGTGTATCTGATATTGTTCGAACGAGCGAAGCCGCGGGGCTCGGCTAGTATTAAAATATACCAGTTAAAGCCGGAGTAGAAACGAGGTTGGCCATCTAGCAGAAATAGGTACAGTATGTAAATACAGTCTTAGATAAAATTCGCATAAATTAGATTTCAGATAACTTTATTGGTTTGCCATTTTATTTGGAGTGGTGATAATATTTTATAACTGCTTACCTACACTAAACTAGCTTTAACACGCGAGTTAATTTATATTTTTTATATCTATAGCGTTTGAGTGAGATAGTGATCTCACCTATTGGTAAGTGATGATGCGGTCGAGGATAGTAGCGCGCTTTTGAGTTATTTAACGCTTGTATTTCACACCTCATAATATTTCCATTGCATAATGGGAGGGGAGGGTTTATATGAAAATAGATTCCGGGGTAAACTCCAAAAATTAGACTTCCAAAATGGGGGGGGGGGGGGGGGGGGTATCAATATTAACTCATAGTGCAGCGAAGTTTCCCTGACTGCACATTTTGAAAGGTCGCCGATGATCGTCCTCGCTGAAGAAATATCATAATGAAATGGTCTATGATATTTCAGGTATCCCGGATGAGAGAGGACTCCGGTCTCTAGTGTGGAAGATTTTGCTCCACTACATGCCGGTGGAGAGGGCAGAGCAGGAAGGAACATTGATCAAAAAGAGACAGCTGTACAAACAACTAATCGGTAAGTCTTGTAATTTTCCACAGGTTGTAGAAGAATATTGTTACGTGTAGGGTGGTATAAAAATGCCAATCTGATGAGATATACGATTATTTCCACAAACTCTAGGGTTAGCACACAGTTCCAAATAGTCGTCCAAATCGTCTTACACAATTTTCAAATATCCGTTAACACACACTGTGGTTGTTGATAATAATAGCCATAGATACGTCAAAAGGTAAAAAAGGAACCCTTATAAGATCACTTTCTTGTCTTGTTTATTTTTCTCTTCTTTTTTTTTCTTTATTTTTCTCTTGTTTATCTCTCTTTATTTTTAACTTTTATTATTTTTCGGAACTTTTCCTTTACTTGTGCTGTAAGACCTTGCTTTTAACCAAAATTGGCAATTCAAGGTCAACCGGAAGTATACTATTGACTATAGGTCTTGGGTCGAAAACCTATAGGGTACTTCCCGTTAACCTAGAATCATGAAATTTTAAGTAAATTTTAAGTTAATCCAATTAAGATAGTTAATCCAATTATAGTATACGCCAATTAAGATAGGGCTCTGAGTTATATGAGCGCTCATACAATTTAGAGGTCAAGCTTAATTAGTACCAACCAACGTTGCTACGGAAGCCTCGGTGGGCGAGTCCAACTCGACTTGGCCGGTTTTTTATATCGGTCAGAAGCTAGTATTTTAAATTATCTTTAATAGGATGATAGGAACACCGTTGTAGTAACGTAATTACCGTCTACACTGACGACATTCTTCCTGGAAATCCAGTCTTAATATTATTATCTAAATACCAATTCGAATGTCAAGGATCATATAAATTTTCTCTATCAGAAATGCAGTAAAATTCGGATAAAACTAAAAACGTTGACATTTACTTTAAATAGAAATCAACATAAAATATCAATAAAGTTGTTTCTTTCACGGATACAATCGCTTAATAGATAAAACCGAGTAAAATAATAATTTGACAAGATTATAGTTTTGTTAAGTGTTTAATATTTTGACTGAGAGGTCTTGGTCTATCTATTTAAAGGCTAAACTGATATTATTAAGAGGAAAGGTTTGATTTTTTTGCTTGTGTGTTTATTACAATTTAACTCAAAAACTAATAGACCGATTTCAAAAATTATTTCATTAATAGCAAGTTACAATGTCAACGAGTAACATAATCTATGTATTATTTATTCCCATACTCTCACGGGAACGGGAACTACGCGAGAGAAAACGCGAGGCGTAGCTAGTATATTTATATATTTAGCTCTAATTATTTCACGGATCCACAACGGCGGCAATAACCCAATGGATAGGGTGTCGGACTGGCGATCGAGAGGTCGTGAGTTCGATCCCCACCACACCCATTGCACTATTGACGTGAACCCACTCCAGACACAAGCATATTTAGCTTATTTGGAGGGGTTAACAATAATACTAGTAATGTGCAACCCACATTGCGAGTAATCTTTATTCTTTTTTTTATTTTTTCTTAAAAAAAAATGTAAAAAAAATAAATAAAAAAAAAATGTTCGTCGCTCCACCGAGTCCTACGCTACGTTTGGGCTCAGTGGCGTGTCTTGGGGGATGCCTACGTCCAGCTGTGGACTGATACCGGCTGATAATGATGATGATGATTATATAAGTTTTTTTTATTAATTTAAAAGCCTTCAGATTGCTATCGCTATTACCAATTAAAACAAATAAGCCCGAGCAGAGCCCTAGCTTTAGCAGAAAATATAGTAAAGAGAACGAAGCGAGCGCGATGTGTGTACTCTTTTTATTCGACTTCAACAAAAGAAGGTTCTCAATTTGTTGGAATTCTTAATTTTTTTTAGGTCCCCCGATTACTCAAAGACGCCGATTGCCCGCGTTTAATCCTGTAATAAACCTCTTCTCGAATCACTCAACGTATTGCTGAAAACTGCATTAAAATCTGTTGCGTAGTTAAAAACATCTAAGCGTACAGACGCGAGTTACAGTTTTATACTATGTAAAGATTTTGTCATTTCTTCTTCTTTGAGCTGGACTTTACCAAAGCTGAGCTGAGGAAAGGTGTATGGTCCACCAGATGGAGCGATTATATACGCAATACAGTGAATACTAGACAAACGTGCTAATGCGGAGTCCGTCCGCGTCCGTGCCTTTCACAGAGCTAGTAGCTCTTGAACTGATTACGGTTACCTATTAAGGTGTACTAAGTACTTGAAAATGTTCACAAAAAAACTTTATATTATGAGCTATAACAAAAAAAAAAAATGTAATATTAAAATGGGTCCCCATACAAGAGACGTGTTTTAAGGCGTATTTTGCTTGTTCTTTTAAACCGTAATAGACATTTATATGAAAGTCTTACAGTTTGTTATTATGACCGCGGTAACAACAAATACTAAAAACAGACTAAATATTTAAAATAATAAATAAAACTGGCTAAGTGCGAGTCAGAGTCGCGTCTTGCATCGCACACTTAGGGAGGGTTCCGTACTACAGTACAATACGAAACATAAGATATAGATTAGATAAGACAGAGAGTCTCAACCTCATATTTGAATAATTAATATTACCAAGAACATTTTGTTTGGTATAAGAGTTCACGGAGAATCTCGACAGTGCGATCTAGAAAGACTGGGCTCGTTCACTACCGTCATCTATGTCATTTTGCCGAAACGAATTTGAAAGGTTGTTAGCTTAACAAACATAGATGGTGTTATACTAAAAAACACGTTTTTTGTATATACTTTATTTTGTTTTTAGTATTTGTTATTCTAGCGGCAACAGAAATACATCATCTGTGAAAATTTCAATAGTCTATCACGGTTAATGAGATGCAGCCTGGAGACAGACGGACAGACAAACAGACAGACGGACAGCGGAGTCTTAGTAATAGGGTCCCGTTTTACCCTTTGGGTACGGAACCCTAAAAAAGGATTCCCATACAGAAACGTATTTGTTCATCAAATTTTGTTCATTATTATTAACATTTATTATTGTACTGTGGTACGGAACCCTACGTGCGCGAATCTGACTCTCACTTGGCCAGTATATTTCTATACCATTCAAGTATTTTTTTTACATTTGAAGGATACAGGATTAAAATATAATACTTAGTAAACTCTTCTCGATCTACTTTACTTTAAATGTATAATTATACAATTGACATTTAAATACTATTCTGTTCATGACATTTAATGAAATGATTTTACATACACACACCATTATTTGTTGGTATTATTCAAGAAATATTTTTTAACCACCGACGCAAAAAAGGCTATTATAATTTTGAAGTGTGTGTTTGTTGTGTATATGTGTGTGCAAGTCTGCGACATCGTAACGAATGAACTTATGATAAAAAGTGGAATTCTTAGCGTCAACCTACATTGTCAAATCAATTAAGGGATCCAGGGGAGGAGAGGCAATGGGGGTCCATTACCTCTCCTCTCCTGGATTCCTCCTCACCTGGATCTCTCCTGCCCTGGATCCATCCTATCCTGGATCCCTCCTCCCCTGGATCCATCCTATCCGGGATCCTTCCTCCCCTTGATCCATCTTACCCTGGAACCCTCCTCCCTTAGATCCCTCCTCCCCTGGATCCCTCCTCTCTAGATCCCTCCTCCCCTAGATCCCTCCTCCCCTGGATCTATACTCCCCTGGATCCCTCCTTCCCTGGATCCCTCCTCCCCTGGATCTCTCCTTCCCTGGATCCATCCTGGGTCCCTCCTCCCCTGGATCTCTCCTCCCCTGGATCCCTTCTCCCCTGAATCTCTCCTCCCCTGGATCCATCCTATCCTGGATCCCTCCTCCCATGGATCCCCCCTGGAGGGTTAAAAAAAAGGAATGGGACTTACTGCGCCGGTCTTTTGTGTCGTTTCCCTCCAGCGATCGTATGGAATCCTTGATGAAGAAGAACACGGAGGACGGGAGGCGGCCCGTCCGACAGCGCTGTCGATCGCGTCTCCTCAGCGAGGGAGAAGATTAGAGCGTGCGGCGACGGCTGTGCTCTGCGCGGTGGTTTTGAGACGAGTGTGTGCTGCGTGCGAGCGCGAAGGGAAGAGTAGAGGGAGCGGATTGTCTATGTGTGAGAGTGCGTATGTGTGCGTGTGTAAGAGTTTTGGGTGCGTTCATAAAAATATAAAGTTGAGTGTGAGTTTTGAATTATTGGCGCAGACAACTCCGCCGGCCTAGAGGTTTCCTCTAAATAGAATGAAGTAAATAATAAAATAGCGTAAATAGTAACAAATTCATTAAGTTAGATTGATAAATTGAATAAATTCATTGCGAAATTGAGTAACAAATAATTAAATACTAAACTATTGGCTAGGTAGCGGAGCTAGCCGAATAACTGGTCTAACGTAACTTCCGGATGCCGTGCGAACCTTGCAAGTTCGAATGATCGAATCCTTGCCAGGGTATACGTCTTCCACTATCCCAAGAGGCCAGGAAAGCGGGTGAGCATTTTGATCTTTGATCACGACTACGGAGCCCAACTTAATCGGCTTAGTAGGAGTATTCCATTTCTCACGCTGTTGAAGAGAAGAAAGATATTCTTGACTCCAACGGCGCCAAAAAATATGCGTTAATTTGCTTACAATCTGGAAGCGCGATAATCGATTGTCTGGTAATTCAGTTAGGTCCTCAGCAGGTAAAAATTTAAGTGGAGTTACATTTAAGAAATGATTTGGAGTGAGCGCGGCAATCTCTGAAGTATCAGAAGTCGACGGGCGAGTGCAAAGAGGACGACTGTTCAATAGTCCTTCAATTTGCGTAAGGACCGTAGAAAATTCCTCATACGTCAAAACACGGGTTCCTATGGCCTTTGCTAAATGCGTTTTGACACAGCGAATATTTATTTCACATAGGCCATTGAAATGTGGACCGTATGGAGGACTACGTTTGAATTGTATGCGATGATTCAATAACTCTTTATTCAAATAATTATTGTAAGAAGTGGACTGTATAAATTGATAAATTTCATTTAATTGCGTGCGTGCGCCGGAGAAACACGTCGCACCGTCAGAATAAAGAAGCGTGACGGGGCCTCTGCGACTTATAAAGCGTTTGAATGCAGCTAAAAATAGTTCAGCGCTCAAATCTGATACTAGTTCTAGGTGCAACGCCTTTGTAGTGAGGCAGACGAACAGACATATATAAGCTTTGTGGCTTTTTACACCTCTATGCCTTATGTGCGTAACATAATAAGGCCCTCCGTAGTCTACCGAAGTTTTTACGAACGGCTTCGCCTCCGAGACCCGGAACGCGGGCAGATCTCCCATTTGCGGAGCAGAGTACTTTGGGTTCAGCCGAAAACAGACGTTACAGGCATGAACTCGCTGACGGACCAAATTGCGAGCCGAAAGAATCCAATACCTTTGACGAAGTAGTGGGAGCAGTAACGCGGGTCCAGTGTGAAGATTGGTAACGTGAAAATGATCGACAATGAGCTGAGTGATGCGTTCTTTAGCAGGAAGTAGTATTGGATGCTTCTGTCCGAAACTTAAGTCTGAGTGTTTGAGCCTACCACCGGCTCTCAAAATCTGATCGTTTTCGTCAATAAAGGGACTGAGTTTAATGATGCGTTTACTACATAATTTATTACCTTTTATAGCGACAATATCTGCGGCAAAATGCTTCTTTTGAACATAGCGTAAAATATAGTTTTCCGCGAATTCTAAATCAATGACAGTAATAACGTCATTCTTTGGAAGTAGTTTCATAAATCGAAGGACAAAGACAACAACACGTAGCATTTTTGTCCAACTCGAAACGCGTTCTGAAATGCCCTGCACTATGTCCGTTTCGTTTAGAGGCGAGTCCGATGCATTTGAGACTAGAGCGACCGGTTTCGATTCTAGTAATTCGTTTACGTTAGAATTAATTTGAAACGGTTTAACAGGCCATTCTGCGACAGGGTCACGGAGCCAACAAGGACCGTGGAACCACATATCACAGTCTAAGAGTGCGCTAGGAGTGACTGGCCTAGAAATGATGTCAGCCGCGTTATCATGAGTTCTGACATGATACCAGTGAATAGCAGGTAGTTTTGAGTTTATTTCCGTGATGCGATTCGCAACAAACGTGTGAAATTTGTACGACGGCGAATGAATCCACGTGAGTGTGACAGTTGAGTCACAAAAAGCGTAAATGTCATCTATATGACAGCGTTGGTTTAACGTTTCACGTACAACGCTGATGAGATTTGCTAGCAGCAGGGCGGCACATAGCTCTAAACGCGCGAGTGTCATTTTTTGAAGAGAGGCTACCTTAGATTTTGCGGTTAATAAATTGACTGAACCAGCCGTGTTCCGGTCAGAGCTAACACGGACGTACACATTAGCTCCATAACATAATTCACTTGCGTCCGAGAAACCGATTATAGTTATGTGCGAGTTTAAGTAAATACCTATATGCCTAGGTATTTTTATCATTTCTAATGAGGGTAGTTCATCACGAAACTTTATCCATTTGTTGTGGACTGAAATGGGTGCGGGATCGTCCCAACCGAGATCACATTTCCAACAATCTTGAACGAGAAGCTTCATGAAAGCGGTGACAGGACAGAGCAAACCTAGCGGGTCGAACAAGCGTGCGGTAACTGAGAGAATTGTGCGTTTCGAACACTCGGGAACGTCAGAGTTGATTTTAAACTGAAAATAATCATCTACGGGTTGCCACTGCATACCGACTATTTTCGTGTTCGCGGCAGAAGGATTGTCTGAATCAAAATCAATTATTTGCGGGTTTTTCTGAGATGACGGTATTTTGTTCAAAAGATCAAGGTCATTGGAAATCCACTTTGTGAGGTTGAAACCGCCGGCCTTGAACATCTCCACCATTTCGTCGTAGATTTGTTCTGCCTTTTCATGTCCGTCTACGGAGTTAAAATAGTCGTCCATATAAAAATGGTTATTTGTTTCGTACGCAGCGAGAGGAAAGCTTGTACTACTGTCGGTAGCAAGCTGGCGTACCGACCGCATCGCTAAGTATGGCGAGCTGGTAACTCCGAAAGAAACCCTATTGAATTGAAAAATACGTATTTTAGAATCGGGGCGAAACCTATAGAGAATGCGTTGTAAAGAGTGATGTTCCGGTTTTAATAAAATTTGAAAATACATTTTTTCAATGTCAGCGGTGAGAGCGGTTGAAAACATACGTAAATTAATTAAAAGTTCAAAAATATTATTTTGTAGATTCGGGCCTTTATAGAGTAAATCATTCAACGACTTTCCACTTGTCGTCGGACAACTAGCGTCCACAATTATCCGTGTTTTCGAGCTAGATTTTTCAGGACGATAAACTGCTCTATGCGGCATGTAGTAACATTCATGACTTTGTTTAAAATCATCGACTTCAGTTAAATAACCTTTTTCAATATAGTCCCGAATCGTATCATTATAATTCACGCGCAAATCCGGGCAAGCGTCGAGTTTCTTTTCTAAAGTGAGTAATCGGCGTTTGGCAATCGAGTACGAATCACCTAACTCGGAAGGTTCATTTTTAAATGGCAATTCTACAATGAACCTACCGGTAGAATCGCGTGAGTAGGTATTCGTAAAACATCGTTCACAGGCTTCATCATCCGCACTCATGTGAACTTTATTAGGAACACTTTCCAGTTCCCAAAACCGTTCCGTAAGACGCGAGAGCGATGGCGAGTCATCAACCGAACAGAAGAAGTTCTTATCAGTGTCCGACTCGCACGAGTTATCCTGCAAAGAACTGTCCGCGGACTTACAAGCCGCCCGACCCTTTACGATGTAACCTAAAGTAGTTTTAATCGCGACAATAGGCGAGAGGGGCGATGAAACCTTGTCACCACAAAATATTTCAGGTAGTAATTCACTGCCGAGTAAACAGTCAATTTCACCGGGAACATCGTAACAGTCATCGGCTAACGGTAAATCGTCAAAGTATTTGAGTTGCGCCGCGTCGATATATGCGTTTGGTAATTTGTCCGTAATTGTATTAATTACTCGCGCGGTAATATTATAGCTAATATTATTATCGAAACGTGAGTGAATTTTAAACGAGGCAAAACCTAGCGAGGCGCTCTCGGTTTGTCCTATGCCTAGTATCGGCGAGATATTAGGTTTAATTGCGAGTTGTAGTCGATCACAACATTCCTTAGTTATGAAATGACTCATCGAACCGGTGTCGATCAAAGCTCGAAGATTCGAGCGCGTATTATTTTTACCGATTACTTGTACCAAAGCGGTAGGTAAAAGCACGGAAGAGGATTGCGTATTTTGCGTATTAGCGTGCAGAACTAACCCGCTCGAATGCGACCGAACCGCTGCTGCCGAGCTAGCTGGCTGAGCGGGCGGTGCGCGCGCGGCGGAGGCCGGTCGTGATTCACGGCCAGACGGATGCGCGGTATTTTTTAAAGCATCTATGTGAAGTAAACTGTGGTGTTTTTGTTGACAAACAAAGCATCTATTTTTAGACTTACATTCGTTAATATCGTGAAAACCTAGACAATTTTTACAATAGCGATTCCTACTTACAACATCATTCCTTCGAGGCACATTTAACTGTATAAAAACAGAGCATTTAAATAGCGGGTGGACAGGATTGTTACAAAGAACACACAAAGTCTTTGGTTGGTTATTACCCTCATCATTTTCACTATTAATGACAAATGCACGGGTTGACCGTGACCTAATTTCCTTATCTTTAAAGGCGTTATTAGTCGGTCGCGGAGCCGAACGTAGCATATGTATCTTGCTTTGTTCGGAAAGAAATTGCGATACATGTTTAAATGTAGGTATTTCTAAGTGCCGATGCGTTTGTTCGAATAAGTCGACCAATTGTTTATCGAGCTTAGATAAAGCGATGTGAGTAATAATATAATCTGAGAGATCATCAATTTTTAATTGTTTTAGGGCACTTTCAGACGTACAGAAATGTTCAATAAATGTGTCGATATTTTGATTGGATTTAAAATTTAACATTTTATCCAAATAAAGCGAAGCTTGAACTCGAGTATCTTGGTATTTAGAGATAAGCGCTTGCCAAATGATTTCATAATTAGCAGAAATAGGGGGTATACCAGAGCAAACGGTTAACGCCCTTCCACTGAGTTGACCGATTAAATATTGCACCTTTTCAGTGTTAGATAATTGTAAGTTATCGTGAATAATGCTTTTAAAATTTTCATAAAAGATAGGCCATTTACAGGGAGTCCCATCAAATGAAACTAAAGCGAGTGCGGGGAGTTTAGGTTTATGTAAAGCAGAGTTATTTTTGTTTTCACTTATAATAGCGTTTTCTGTACTTTTAATATAACAGTACAGTTCATCGAAAGCGGTCAGACAACCGTAATTAGGTTTCACAGTAGGGTCGTCTTGTAGATAAGCGAGCATTAAGTTATCTACTATCTCAATGAAATCTGTACGTGTTCGTTCTAATAATTGAACTCGAGCCACAAATTGAGATTTATAAACAGGTTGCGAAATCTTTAAGCTTAGATTATACAAATCTTGCGTGGTTTCAAATAACCGTTCCTTTTTCGCTTCCATTAATTTAACCTTGATGTTAATAGGATTATCATCGACTACAGGTTTTTGCTTAGACATGTTGCAATAATTAAATGAAACGAGTAATTACCACAAAATATAATAAATTAACGGAAGGAAGAATTAACTTCTATGAGGAACGATCTAGACGCGGTGAGAGGTGGGTATGCCAATGTGAAAAATATGAAAATATATATAAATACTATATTTATTTAAAAGTTAATATACAATATGCGTAGAATATATAATATATATTAAAAGGAGTGTATTTGCGTTGAAAAATATACAGAGATTAATGAGATATTAGCGTTTTAATGCGTGTACGTAGGGTAGATGAATAAAGATAGCGTAAGTTGTGAGATAATAAATTTAAATAAATATGAGTTTAAATGCGTATATTATTGTTGAGTACTGAGTAATGCGAAGCGTGCGAAGGATATCCGGGATCGTAAGGACCAGGACTTGGAGGGTTAAAAAAAAAGGAATGGGACTTACTGCGCCGGTCTTTTGTGTCGTTTCCCTCCAGCGATCGTATGGAATCCTTGATGAAGAAGAACACGGAGGACGGGAGGCGGCCCGTCCGACAGCGCTGTCGATCGCGTCTCCTCAGCGAGGGAGAAGATTAGAGCGTGCGGCGACGGCTGTGCTCTGCGCGGTGGTTTTGAGACGAGTGTGTGCTGCGTGCGAGCGCGAAGGGAAGAGTAGAGGGAGCGGATTGTCTATGTGTGAGAGTGCGTATGTGTGCGTGTGTAAGAGTTTTGGGTGCGTTCATAAAAATATAAAGTTGAGTGTGAGTTTTGAATTATTGGCGCAGACACCCCCTCTTCTGAATCCATCCTATCCTAGAACCTTGACCTGTCAGGGTAATTTATTTAGATTTTAATTTAGGTGTTCTTTAAAGACTTAATATAATGACAGTGCACTGCCGGCCCGAAAGAGACCGTCCTTAAACGGAGTTTGTCCCTTTTATGGACCACACCTTTATATACTGTACACATAATATAGTACATATATAGTTTTTAGACAAGGACACACGCTCATCTAGGTTCCTTTCGTTGGGTCCGTTTTGATGTACATAGCAATTAGAACCTTATCTTTAGAGCATACTGATTGAATTGAATTTGTAAAAATATCAGCTATGCATGAGCCATGGTGTTCTTACTATCAAATACCACCTACATAATGTAAACCTACTTACATTCTGGCAAAAACAAAATATATTTTGATTCTTATAGTACGTAGCTTAATACACTTTTCCATTCGCTCAAACCAGTTATTATAACATTTATTCCACTCTAAAGTGGGCGTGTTCAAAATGGCTGTCTTGAAAGCGTCGACTGCTTCTTCACCGGACTGGAACGTTTGACCACGAAGACTTTTCTTAATTTTAGGAAATGTAAAAAAATCGTTAGGGCTTAGGCAGGCCTGTCGCACTCCGCGCTGTAGCTATGAAACTACAAGTACCTCCGCGCACCCGCTAGGGTCCAAGTTCAGTCAGTTAAGTGTCACGCGCGCTCTCGATCGGCCGCGCGCCTTACTTGTACCTACCTCAATATTATATTCCTTGCTTCATATAGTAACTGTAAAGAATAACTATGTAAAAAGCAAAGAATGTCACACATAAAATGGTAGGTAGGTATAAATCAGCTGAGTCTCATGTTACAAGGGAATTCACGTAATGATCTTTAGGGAATTTCTATCGACATTACATCTTGCTTTATTTAGTTAGTTCTAAGATAAATAAATAGGGTAGGTACCTACTAACGTTTACTTCAATTTTCCTTTTATTCTTTCTTAATGATTTTGTCGTGTCATACGATAGTCAGATTTTTATAATCGGAGAGTTAATGTAACTAAAGTACTTATAGATCTCAGATCACTGAGATTCACTGAGATCTGATAAGTATCTCCAGAGATATGACGATAAACGTCTCAAACTTGCTACTGAAATTGACTCGCGGGGCATGGAAGTCGGTGTTTTAGTTTATAATCTACTTCACAAAAACGGAGGAGGTTCTCAATTCGACGGTTTTTAGGGTTCCGTAACCATAGGGTATCAACGGAACCCTATTACTGAGACTCCGCTGTCCGTCTGTCTGTCTGTCTGTCTGTCTGTCTGTCTGTCTGTCTGTCTGTCTGTCTGTCTGTCTATCTGTCTGTCTGTCTGTCCGTCTGTCACCAAGCTGTATCTCATGAACCGTGATAGTTAGATAGTTGAAATTTTCACAGATGATGTATTTCTATTGCCGCTATAACAACAAATACTAAAAACAGAATAAAGTTAAGGATAATAGAGGGTCCCCATACAAGAAACGTGTTTTTTTCGGCATTTCACGCCATCTATGAACGCTAAGTTAGGTAAACGTCCCATAGATGGCGTTATATTGAAATGTTGATCCCTAACACCTTTGTTAGACGTTAGAAGGCGTTATAAGAAACGAAATGTTTATTAATTATTATTTTTTGCTGGCGAATAATGATAGTGGTATTTTTTGCTCGATCTTATAAAAATACTGTAGTGTGGTACGGAACCCTACTAGTGCGAGTCCGACTTGCACTTGGCCAGTTTATTTAAATGTTTGTGACCTCAACACTCTGTCAGATCTTAACCGATTTGGAATTGAAAATTCTTTTTTAGGGTTCCGTAGTCCTGATAAGGAACCCTTATATTTTCGTCATGTCCGTCTGTCTGTCTGTCCAAGGTTTTGCTAGGAGACCGTTAGTACTAGAAAGCTGAAATTGTGTAGGTATGTGTGTATACCAATAACGCCGACAAAATGGTGAAATAAAATATTGGTTTTTTTTTTAAATATATTTTTTTTATTTTGATATTCAACTATTACAAAATAAAGTTTTCCTAGAATGAATAAAATACATAATTATTTTTGGTCGAAAAAGTGAGTCTGCTCCTACACTATTATAATGTTACAAGTCAAACAACCTACGATTCTAGGCAAGTGATACTATTGTCGCGTTATTTAACTTACGCAATCTAAAACTTTACTCAATTTTAATTGAACGTCACGTATTTTAGTTTAACTGTAGTACTTTTATTCTACCTCGACATTAAGAGCCCGCTTGAGATTTTTTTTCCCACGCTTGCTCCGCCTACACACGCCGCGGCACCCCCGGTAACGATACAGGCGCGGGGGAACGCGCTGTAATTTCGCGCATGCGCGCTCCACACTCGACTTGCGACCTCGTTTGCTAGCGGACACGCCGAGCCGAGCGGGACGGTAATGACCGCGTGGCCCGTGGCGCGGCAGCCGAAGTTACTTACTACCTACAGAGCTATACTATACATAAATACGTACATTTAAGGTTTAAAATTACGTATTACGGCTTAAAAAGGATTTTCCAAATCGAACATACATAGAAAAGATATATATATATATATATATATATATATATATTTATATTCTGACTAATTGAGAACCTCCTCCATTTTTGTGAATTCGGTTAAAAATAGTATAGTCTTATTTTTCGTACAACACTCCTTGCGTTGTTTTTGTAAACTTGTATTTATTTGAGAACCCAACTTCACAAAAAAGAAGGTTCTCAATTCGTCGGATTTTTTGTTTGTTTTATGTATGTTGACCGATTACTCGAAGACGCTTGAACCGATTTGGAAAATCGTTTTTTTAATTGAATGAGTATAACAGATGATCCCATTTAAATTTCATCGAGATATGTTTAGTTCTGCAGAGATATGAAGATAAACACCATAAACTTAGTACTGAAAATGACCAGCGCGGCATTTGAAGTCTGTATTATTCCTTTTGTGAACGAATTTATTTGCAACCGACTTCCAAAAAAAGGAGGTTCTCAAATCGTCTTTTTTAGGGTTCCGTAGCCGAATGGCAAAAGACGGAACCCTTATAGATTCGCCATGTCTGTCTGTCTGTCCGTCCGTATGTCACAGCCATTTTATTCCGAAACTATTACGACTACAGACTTGAAACTTGGTAGGTAAATGTATTCTTGAACCGCTTTCCGATTTTTATACAATAATAAAAAATATAAAAGTTTAAAGGGGTATCCGATACATGAAACAGGAACAAAAAAAAATTTTTCTTAAAACCTATACGTGTGGTGTCTATGGATAGGTCTTTAAAAATGACATTGAGGTTCCAAAAATCATTTTTAGGGTTCCGTAGCCAAATAGCAAAAAACGGAACCCTTATAGATTCGCCATGTCTGTCTGTCCGTCCGTATGTCACAGCCATTTTATTCCGAAACTATTAGGACTACAGAATTGAAACTTGGTAGGTAGATGTATAAGCCGCTTTCCGATTTTTGTACAAAAATAAAAAATATAAAAGCTTAAGGGGGGCAGACAGACAGACATGGTGAATCTATAATGGTTCCGTTTTATGCCATTTGGCTACGGAACCCTAACAAAGTTATTTTTGTAGTTGCGAAAAATAAAAGTTATAGAATACTCTACTGTGTTACGGAACCCTACGAGTGCGAGTCCGACTTGCACTTGGCCAGTTTATCTCAAAGTAAATCATTTAAAAAATAGGCGCGTCTAAAGTGGTAAAATGTGTCCCCCCCCCCCCCCTAACTTCTAAAGTAAGGGAGTGAAAAATCTAGAAAAAATATATTATATATATCTGTAGATCTCAACAAAAACTTTCTACGAAAATTGGTTTGAACCAGATACAGTCAGTAGTTGTTGAGATATAGCGACCGCAAGTATAACTTTGTTTTTCATACAAACACTATGAAAAACAAACTTATTTTTGTAGTTGCAAAAAATCATAGTTATAGAATACTCTACTGTGTTACGGAACCCTACGAGTGCTAGTCCGACTTGCACTTGGCCAGTTTTTTTTTGTGTGTATCACATTCCATCCCATTTCACCCTCTTAGGGGTAGAATTTCAAAAAAACCTAAAACACGTATTTACTTATTTTTTTACTGAAGCACTTGTGTGAAGTTTCGGATAGAAAAGACGATCTAATCTTGTTTCCCCATACAAACTTTGAGCTCCGTTTCATCCCCTCCGAGGGTTAATTTTGGAAAATCCTTTCTCAGAGGGAACTAACGTCGTAATAACTACTTGCATGCCAAATTTCAGCGCGATCCGAAACAATATTGATTTTCACACTTTATTACCCCATTTCACCCTCTTAGGGGTGAAATTTCAAAAAAACCTGAAACACGTATTTACTTATTTGTTTACTAAAACACTTGTGTGAAGTTTCGGATAGAAAAGACTATCTAATCTTGTTTCTCCATCCAAACTTTGAACCCCCGTTTCATCCCCTTCGAGGGTTAATTTTGGAAAATCCTTTCTCAGAGGGAACTAACGTCGTAATAACTATCTGCATGCCAAATTTCAGCGCGATCCGAAACAATATTGATTTTCACACTTTATTACCCCATTTCACCCTCTTAGGGGTGAAATTTCAAAAAAACCTGAAACACGTATGTACTTATTTTTTTACTGAAACACTTGTGTGAAGTTTCGGATAGAAAAGACTATCTAATCTTGTTTCTCAATACAAACTTTGAACCCCCGTTTCATCCCCTTTGAGGGTTAATTTTGGAAAATCCTTTCTCAGAGGGAACTAACGTCGTAATAACTATCGCATGCCAAATTTCAGCGCGATCCGAAACAATATTGATTTTCACACTTTATTACCCCATTTCACCCTCTTAGGGGTGGAATTTCAAAAAAACCTGTAACACGTATTTACTTATTTTTTTACTGAACCACTTGTGTGAAGTTTCGGATTGAAAATACTATCAATCTTGTTTCTCCATACAATTTTTGAACCCCCATTTCATCCCCTTATGGGGTGAATTTTTGAAAATCCTTTCTTAGTACAAACTTACATACTAAGACAAATATACTCTCCAAATTTCAAGTCTCTACGACCAGTGGTTTAGGCTGTGCGTTGTCTGTCAGTGAGTCAGTCACTCAGTATGTCAGGACAAAGATTCTTATAGTATTAGATAGATAGGCCAAGTGCAAGTCGGACTCACACTCGTAGGGTTCCCTAACAGTAGAATATTTTATAACACTAATTTTTCGCCACCAAAAAATTTACTTTGTTTCTTATAGCGTTTGTATGAAAAACAAAGTTATCTTTGCGGTCGCTATATCTCAAAACTGCTCACTGTATCTTGTTCAAACCAATTTTCGTTGAAAGTTTTAGAAGTTTTTATTAAGATCTACAGAATATATTTTTTCTAGATCCTATCTTTTAAATGATTGACTTTGAGAAAAAATTTTGGTTGTTAGTTTTTATTGAGATCTACAGCATATGTATTTTTTAGATTTTTCACTCCCATACTTTAAAAGTAAGAGGAGGGGAGGGGGGGGAGGGGTTGGACATTCATTTTACCATTTTAGACGTGCCTATCTTTCAAATGATTGACTTTGAGAAAAAATGGTTTTCGAAACCTTCATGTTATTTTTAAAGATGAAAAAAGTGACATACGGACAGACAGACATGACCAATCTATAAGAGTTCCGTTTCTTGCCATTCGGCTACGGAACCATAAAAACGAGGAGGAAAAAAATGGAGGAGGTTCTCAAATCGCCGGTACATCACATACGACACAGTAATGGTTCCGTAACACAGTAATGTATTCTATAACCATGATTTTTCGAAACTAAATAAACTGACGAAGTGCAAGTCGGACTCGTACTCGTAGGGTTCCGTAACACAGTAGTTCTATAGATTTTTGAACTTTCTTCTTCTCAACTTCAACTTCTATAGAACTATGAACTTTCGCAACTACAAAAATAACTTTGTTTTTCATAGTGTTTGTATGAAAAACAAAGTTATACTTGCGGTCGCTATATCTCAACAACTGCTGACTGTATCTCGTTCAAACCAATTTTCGTTGAAAGTTTTAGAAGTTTTTATTAAGATCTACAGAATATATTTTTTCTAGATCCTATCTTTTAAATGATTGACTTTGAGAAAAAATGATTTTAGGAACCTCAATGTCATTTTTAAAGACTTATCCACACGTATAGGTTTGAAGAAAAAAAATTTTTTTGTTCCATTTCCAGGTATGGGATGCCCCCCCTTAAACTTTTATATTTTTTATTTTTGTACAATATTCGGAAAGCGGTTTATAGAATACATCTACCTAGCAAGTTTCAATTCTGTAGTCTTAATAGTTTTGGAATAAAATGGCTGTGACATACGGAAGGACAGACAGACAGACATGGCGAATTTATAAGGGTTCCGTTTTTTGCCATTTGGCTACGGAACCCTAAAAATAAACTTTGTTTTTCATAGTATTTGTATGAAAAACAAAGTTATCTTTGCGGTCGCCATATCCCAAAACCTGCTGATTGTAGGTATCTCGTTCAAACTAATTTTCGTTGTTAGTTTTTATCTTACTTATGATAATACTACAATAACGAAATACTAATAAAATTAAAAACGTCTAAATACCTATAGTGTTTGTGTGAGAACAATTATAATCCAGTTGTAATTATAAAACAATCTTTATGTTGTATTAAATTCAAATAAGAAACTGCCTTACGGTTTCGCATTATATGTATTATATTATATTTCTCAGGATAAAACTCAGTAGTTCAATACCTCATTCATTGAAATCGGTCCAGCCGTTTGTTTCCTACAACCAAAACAATACCCACATATAATCGCGCGAAACATCAACACGATCGGTCATGTAATTATGTCCTAATCTGTGACCTCAGAGGTCGATGCCTTGCTTACTTCATAGTTACTATGGGTAAACATATTTAGGTAAATGACAGGTGCTTGTTTGGCTCCAAAAAAAATTAGTAGGTACATTTTCGAATCTTGAAGATCTGTCTTGAATCTTATCCTTGTAAGGCCTTATTTACTATTATTAAAAAATCTCGAAAGATCGCAGATACACGCGAAGTCGGCGCGCGCGTCCTCACCTCGGAGAGGCTCGCGGCCGACTGCAAAGAGAATATAACCACTACGTTAAGAAGAGTCGGGACTCCCATAGAGCAAACTGACCAAATAGCGAAATGTCAAAACACAGGGCTTTTATAGTAGCCAAAATACCAGCGAAATAATCTTCTGCTAATTGACCAACATAACAAAAAAACCTAGTGATGTACCGTGTCGTCAAAAACATCGATAACGATCGAACTACCGTTGCTTGGTCAATACTTTAGAAGGTTATATATTGTACTTAACTAATTTTGTTTTAGTGGTTAGATTGTGAAAGTTATATTTTTCCTATTTTGGTTTAACAACTCCATCACTAAGACAAAACCAGTTTGAGAAAATGATAGGCAGTAAAACAAAATATTAAATTTTATCAAGCTTTTTATTTTTGGAGTATGATGCTCTGTAGGGTTCGCTCATTCGGCATCGGCATCAGCAGCTTAAGATAACGATATACCTGTAATGTAATATTGACTTATTAGTTTATCGCTTAACACTAATTTCTGGGGCATGCTACAGGGCCTAATGTTTCCTTTATTTTGTGCTATAAGACCTTGCTTCTTGCCAAAATTTGTGATTCTAGGTCAACGGGAAGTACCCTTATAGGTTTTCGACCCAATACCTATAGGGTATTTCCAGTTAACCTAGAATTGTATATATAGTTAAAAGGAAGGTCTTACAGCACAAGTAAAGGAAAATTTCAGAAGATAAAAAGAAGTTGAAAATTCAGGTTAATTTTGGTATTTACAAGTTATGCGAAAATCTAAATTTGCCCATATCTTTTTATAGTGTTGCCTCAGGATCTTGATTTGTATACACTTAATAGGGACTATAGACCTCAATATCTTCAGTTTCTTCTTCATCTTCAGTATCTCAGTATCATCACACGGGCAGACAGACAGACACACGGACAGACGGACAAAAATTGATCTTATAAGGGTTCCTTTTTTAACCTTTTGAGGTACCAAACCCTAAGAAGCTCGGAAGGTTTAATTCCTTAACGCTAAAATTTCACTTCAGATAATTCTTATTCCCGATTATATTTATATTATTTTTGGTTATAAATAAAGGAATCTACTACTAATTGGTTTCACAATAAATTATTTACTGGAAAACTCAACTGAAAAACTATCTTCATTTTATTATGAAAATAATTTGGGGCCAGGAAGCATCCGCTCCTATGTTGCCCCAAGGCCTCCAGACCTCTAAATCCAGCACTGGCTGTAAATTATACAAGGTGTAACAAAAGGGTGTAGTAATACTTAAACTGTGCATGCCATACCTAGCCTGATGTATAATCTACCAGCAAAGTCTTCCTTTCCTCAGTATCTAACTGGGATCGCGAGTTATCATATTATCACATGTTAAACTTTTACGTAAACTTAGCCAGATTCAACCAGTTATTCAGCCTCATTGACCTAATGAAAACAGAATAATAAGTGTTGTCTGTGCAGAAGCAAAATTGTTATGAGTGGACGCCTGAAAGGGTCTAGATATAGTGCCAATTGCGGTAGCTTGAAGTTTGTCTTGATGTATTCATCACCAGAAGGATGAAATCATTGCCCGATGATGAGGATGAGCTTGCGGACATTGTTGGTTAAAATTACTCATAATCACTTTGATGGTTTATCCCTATCAAAATATCGTCATGACATCTCGCGAAATTACACTTCTATTCCGATCACTGATCATATCATATCTATATAATAATATACACTATCGATATCGACAAGCACCGCAATGCGCCCCGCACTATTTTTCACAAAGAGTTTATAAAGATTGTTAATTGATGAAATATTGAGATATTTGGCCTAAAGAAGCAGTAAACGGCTATTATTTTAAGATATTCTACTTACTGTGCTTCATAAAGTGGAAATCTTGCCATAAAATAACGTTTAGTAGAGTAAGTGTGCAGTCCCGCATATTTCACTATTTATGTTTCATTATCACTTCAGTTCCTTGTAGGAAGGTGTTAATAACCACACACCTTAAATTCATGCTAAATGCATGCTTTCTAACATCCACACTAGGTTATTTATTGTAAAACACAAAATAAAACAATAAAATAATTATTTTGAAAAAGCCGATTAACACGCTACCACAGGCTAAGTAGAAATACATGCTAGCCACAGACTAAGTAGAGATGAAACTTCTTTTTCTTCACATCATGCTACTTGATGGCATTTATTATGACAACCAAACGAAAGAGATAGTAAGAAATAGTGAGTGAGACGAATATAGACTTCCATCGGACGCGCCCCCCTTTTCATTAGTTTTCATAGATCATTTTTTTTGTACTGCAGCTTCGGTAGACTGGCCGACTGGCTCTAGATTCAATATGTTTCGAGTGCTGCTCACTTGCAAGTATATTTTTATACGTAACGCGCTGGGAATATGGTACAATATCGCAATCAACCTATTGACCGTATTCTTGCACAGAAGTAAAGGACGTAAGTCGCAAAACTAATTTAATTAATTATGAGAATATGAATTGGTTTTGAAGAAAATATTTCTGGGAGATTCTTATAAACCATGTTTTACATTTGATAGTATTTATTTTGTATATGTAACTAAATCTGTTTGAGAGACAAACAAGAAAAATGAAAAAAAAGGCATAACTTTCAAAAAAATAAACTATCGACCAAATTATTTTCAATTATGTTTCTGTTCTGTGAAAAGAAAGAAAAAACATTGAAAAATCTAATATTTAAGTTTGACTTCATTAATATTATTGGTTGATTTACTGTCATTAGGCAAAGTATAGCATTCTGCAGGGAGCGTCCTCTTAAACATTAATGTAGTACTTATTATCAGTAATGTACTCATTACATTGTTCTACGAGTATTCTTCTACAAATTAAAAGCTTACAAGTTTTCTCATAACATTCAACCCTATAGTAAAGGCCGCGAGTTGACCGAGTTATTCAGACTCTCGCTGTGCGGACTTACGGTGCATTTTACTGTGCGCAACACGCGGTTCATAGTTACTATTAGTTGATACTGTGGCGCAAATTCAAGGTCGCACCCGAGGCGTGAAGCGCATTTTGAACGTTACTAGCGTTGTAATTAGGTTTAATCTCGCATTTTTGCTCTCAGGGAGTGCAATTTCTGTACTTGTACTATTCATTATTCTGTGGCTTAGGTCAGGACTGTATGGAGGATGGTCAAGAATTTCTACTTTTTCCTGCTTACGCTGTGACGAGCGCTGTGTGAGCTTGCGTTGTCGTGGTGCAGGATGATGCATCGCTTTGAGTTAGATTTTCGAAGTTCGGCGATGACTTGTGGTAAACAAACTGTGGTATACCACTCTGCCTTAACCGTTCTACGATCTTCAAGTGCAATAGTCGCAACATGACCGGTTTTTCCAACGAACGTGGCCACCATCTTCTTTGAAGTGCTTCGAGAACGAACAACTTTAGTCGGCTTTGGTTCGTCTTGAAAGACCTAGATTGTAGATTGTTGTTTGGAATCAGGATCGTAGGCATAGATCCAAGATTCGTCACCACTGATGATGTCGTAGACGTGATTTGACTCTCCTCGGTTGAACTTTTGCAGAGTTTTCTTACACCGTCTGACGCGGTCCGCCTTGTGATCGTCGGAAAGCAGATGCGGTATCCAACGGCAAAATAGCTTTCTCACACCAAGCGCTTCATGCAAGATTTTCTGAATAGTTGTCCCTGTGATGCCTAATAGAGCCTCTATCTCTCGATACGTCACATGACGATCTTCGAGAATTAGTTGTCCCACAGCAATGATATTATCTTCAGTGAAGGCGGATTTGGGGCGTCCTTCGCGAAATTTGTCACTAACACTAGTATGTCCACGCCGGAATTCTAAATACCAGCGTTCGACAGTCCGCAGACATGGGGCTTGATCACTGAACACAGATGTTAGCTCTTCAAAACACTGAAGCTGTGTCAGGCCTCTTCTAAAGTTGTAGAAAATTATTGCACGCACATTTTCCTTAGAAAGATTCATTTTAGTACGTGACCTGACAGATTCTAATTGACGCTGTGACTAAACAATAGTTAATCTTAATACTTTCAACTGTTTTGAGATTCGAAATTTAAACATTTTCGAATATAGAACAGTTCCAAATTCAAAATTGCCGGGAAATATGGAAACGACAGAACTTAAAAGGCATGCCTCGTATTGTGTAACGTGTTGGGGAGGATCTGCCAAAACTCACCTGATTATTATAGAGAGGGCACAGCGAGCCATCTTGAAGGTTGGCGCAGGCCTTCCTTTTCGGTTTTCTACAACGGATCTTTACAGGAAATGGGATGTGCTTACAGTCAGACAAACCTTTATACTACGTACGGTGCTAAAGCAGCATTCTCTATTTAAATATGATCCAGAGCTAGATATAGATAAACGCTGAAAGGCTACCTGTCCTACCAAATTATTTCTCACCAGTCTAGCTCGCAACTTTTACAAAAATCTTTACAACAAGCTAAACAAAAAACTATCCTTTTACTCGCTTCACAAATACCTCTGCAAAAAAACGGTATCCAATTATTTAAAAACATTACATTACAGCGAATCTGAAAATATTCTGACTAATTTAAGTTAACGTCTTTTAGTCCGCCCTATTACCACATGAGTAAAGAAGGAACAGAGACAAACCTTCTTAGGAATTAAAAAAATGTTTACCTATTCTTGTAGGGTTGGTACAAAAAAAAAACAAGAAAAATCTTCATCGTAATAAAATCCTCCTTCAAGTAAACATGACCTGCTTTTTAATTTTCAAGCTTCATCATTGTCGACAACGATGTATGTCGATCATGATCATGAGATGTCACGAAATGTCATTTAATGTCATGATGTGCCATATGTCCATCAAATGTCACGAAATGTCATTCAATGTCATGACATGTCATAAAATGTTACGAAATGTCACGAAATATAATGAAATATTATACAATGTCATGAAATGTTATAAATGTCATAAAATGACACTGAATGTCATGAAATGTCATTTTATGTCATGAAATGTTACAAAATGTCACGAAATGTGATGTAAAGTAACTAAATGTCATGAAATGTCGGGAATTTCACTGAGCCTCCTTGGACCAGGCACTATAGAAGAACATTCATAAGCCAAAAATTAAAAAAAAAACTTTCCCGGCCTAAGGCAGAAATGACCTACTTTGCGCGCACTTATCGAAAAATAACGAAAATTATTACTATTACTGCACTAAATTGTATACATAAATAAACAATGTCATAGCCATTTTCTTTTATAAAATAAACCGTTGCTTAATTCTATACTATCCATTGTTGACAATTATTTTTATGTTCATACAACTTGGACAATTTTAGTTTTATATATATATTTTCTTACCACTCGAAAGTATTCATACATCACTACGCCTAGTTACCTCATGATACGCTCTCATTTACAGAACCGCAACACAATCACTCACACCACGCCACAAGTTTAGTACCACTACTATCATACTTTACACACATTGTTAAATCTTTGTGCTTGTAATCACGGTTGCCAACTTAGGGGTTTTGCCCCCAAATTTAGGGGCTAGGAGTGTTAAAAGGGAAATTGTAGGGGCTGGAAATTTTTGGTGGCTTTTTAGGGCATTTAAACAAAACTAGCAATAAAATCGAAAATAATGCGTATGTTTTCAGTTTTGTGCGTAGAATGGAACGCAAGATATGAAGCGAGTGAATGCGCGGTGTGCAGTTTACTGGTCAATCAATGTTCTTTCAACCAAGCAAACAACCAACCAATCTTCATTTTAAAATTATCGTGAATTTGTAACATTATTATTGTTATATACCGGCTGTAATTCACGTACCTTTAGTTGAATTTTCTCGACCTAGGTTTCGAGCGAGTCCGTCGCTCTTCCTCGGGAGTGAGGTCACGCGGTGAGATCGAGAATTATAGCCGGTATATAACAATAATAACCAACCAATCAACCAACTTGATATGTAACGTTTTATTTTATGAGCTACAAAACAATTAAGGCACGAAATAAGTAGGTCCATATAAAATTCTATATTTAGCGGTTTTTAGGAGTATTCAGAAAAAACTTAGAGCAAAATTTTGGTAAGGGTTGGTAACACTGCTTGTAATACAATGCAGCACTACATTAACAACAAATATCTGCACTCACTTTACAGTTTACACGCACATACGCACTGCACTCACACAAAAAATCTCATAAACACTGTTCCGTGTAAATAAAAATTAATAGAGGGTACCTAAATATTTTTTGCTCCGACAATTCGTATCATTAATAGAATGTTGTACCTACCTACCTAGTTTGTATTCATTTTAGCTCGACTGTAATACATCGAATATAAATTTGTAATGGTTTTAGTATGAAAACGAGAACTTAAAGTGACTGTTTTATTTTATTTACTTTATTGTTTGCATTACTGATTTAAGTGAGATACGTGTTAGGTTAAGTTGATTGTGAATCTCTTTTTAATGCTTGTTTTAAACCATGGATGTGTAATCTATATCAGTAATTTTTTTTTTTCCTTTTTTCAACTGAATTGTTGGTCCCGTGGAGTGAGGGCCTGGTGACTTGTAATACAGGTTTTAAATAACCTACATCAGGCACCGATTCTTCACAAAATTGGTTGCATCCAATTCTTGCCACTAATTATTAGACTACTTTTATGATACTTAACCTATGTGAAAAGAAATAAACGGATATACTAACGGATGTATTATCTAATATATAAAATTCTCGTATTATATAAAATTCTCGTGTCACAGTTTTCGTTGCCATACTCCTCCGAAACGGCTTGACCGATTTTGATGAAATTTTTTGTGCTTATTCGGTATCTATGAGAATCGGCCAACATCTATTTTTCATCCCCCTAAATGTTAGGGGTAGTCCACCCCTAAATTTATTTTTTTATTTTTTAGACAAAATGTTTAATTTCTATTTTTTTATGATACAACATACAAAAATACATACAATTCTCAATTTTCACCCTTCTACGATCAACCCTTATTTTTTAATAGCCATTTTAGTAATTTAATCATTTTTCCTCCATACATACTTACAATAAGTAAGCTATTTTTTGTCTACACTAGAAATTACTACGAAATTATTTATATGGCAAAACAACGTTTGCCGGGTCAGCTAGTATTATATATTAGATTAAAATAAAAAGCGACGATAGCCCACTAGCGATCGAAAGATAGTGAGTTCGATGGGTCGGCACCATTGCACTATTGACGTGAACCCACTCCAGGCTCCAGCATACTTAGCTTAGTTGGGAGGGGTTAACAAGAGTAGTCTTCTTAACCCCTCCCAACTAAGCTATTACTAAGCAATTTGAATTGCACATTACTAGTAGTAGTAATGCGCAATTCAAATTGCTAGTAATCCTAAAAAAATTGTTTGTTTAGGCTCCGACGCACGACTGGAGTTTACCCCTTAAGAAATATTATTATTGTGGGCAAGGTCAAGGGGGCTAAATATTAAAATTGTTTCTTAAGGAGTAAACTCCAGTATACTTCGTATATACACACATACATAATCTCGAAGTGATAGGTACTCAAAGGAACCTTACGCCTCCCTTTTAAGTTAACGATCGATTTTAATCCGTGTAAAATTTGTATACCGCGGACGAATAAATAATCAGTCAGGAAGACTAATTCACAACAAATTACACAAAAAGATATGGGCAAAACGTCCTTCAAACCAAAACGACGTAGATTCAAAATAAGAATCACTTTTGGTTTAAATTCGGAACGAAAGCAGGGATTGGTTCGCGTATCTGCTGCAATGTCTGCTATGACAGCTGAGTCAAACAAGACAAACGTTCGACTAATGACGCGCTGGGCACGATTTTTAACACCGCCTACATGGACACGACGTTTGTTAGGTCATTTTTTTAACGCAGTTAAATTTCCTGTCTTATTATTTATTCGTAGCCGCGGACTACGTATGAAAATCGTTTCTTAAGACGAAGTATACTCCAAAAAGTTGTTTTTGTATTTGTTGCAGATGAGATAATAGTAACCCCCGGTGATGCGAGCGATCACCCTCTGAACAGCAACCCCGAAAGTTCCTGGTGTAACTACTTCAAAGACAACGAGGTACTTCTCCAGATAGACAAGGATGCGCGCCGTCTGTGTCCAGAGATATCCTTCTTCCAATCCGCTACTGAGTTTCCTTGCCCGGAGGTAAGAATTACTAAGTAAATCAAAGTTTTACCTGTAAATATTTATAAATGTCAGAGAAGATTCTCTTTAGATTTGTATTGCAACGCTATGTGGCCGTGTAGAGTTGATAATGGTTTATGGTGCGAGTTGGTGTCGGCAGTCAAGGGCAATGTCACCTGCTCATTGTCAGTAATGGGAGAGAATACCGAAGGTGTTGGAGACATGGAAGGCTTTCCTCGGTATGATCAACCTTTCCGCCTTGGTGCGGATTGACCAAAAGGGCGAATAGAGGGCAATGCCCTTGACAAACGGCAAGACCACTCATATCTCTCAGACAAACAGACAAACTACTCGTGATGTAATGTATTATCGTACAAAACGAAAACTACCGACTTTACATGCCGCTATAGTCAAAATAACTACTAGCCATAATCAAGTCATTAAGGTTTTGTACACACATTTGTTAATATTGTTTATCTCCATATCTCCGGAGATGATTATCAGATCTCGATAAAATTTGAATGGGATCAAACGGGAGGAATAATCTCTCTAACCAAGATTAATGATTTTATCTCTAGCTGTAAACTTATACATATTATTAATTGTAATAGATTTAGACTCGTTTATACAAAGTGTGGTAATAATTGTTTAATTTTAGGATTCTATCTTACTATTAACATCATAAGTGTTTTAACCTATTATTGGATGTTTGAAATGAACTAACTGTTGATGCATTTTTTCTATTTCTATTCATCGCGTTAAAAAGGTAATTATATTTACCTCGACGTTTCGATCAAGTTGACTGACAGAACCGTAGACAGAGAAAAGAATAGACTGTGGAGCTCTGTCTCTTTCCCACATGAAATAGGATATACTTTGGAGTTATTTCATGTAACGGAAAAGGACAGCTATAATATTTCACTCTCTCAGTGCGTGCCGATTTTTACAGGGTCAGTAACGTACGTAGTTAGCCGTTTTTAGCTTAACGAACTTTGACCTTTATTGCTATGTGTCACTGGGTTCTAAATACATATATGGTTATGTCACAGATTATATAATAGGTGCTACGTGTTATGTTACAATCTTCTATCTCATGTGGCCACGCTACCCAAATCTCTATAATTCCTTACTTTATGGACAGAACATATAGAATATATACATACATAAAATCACGCATTTTCCCGTTGGGGTAGGCAGACTACTTCTTTCCACATGCTACGATCCTGTCATACCTCTTTCGCTTCTGCCACTTTCTTAAGTGCTTTCATACATGCCATCGCCGGAGAGCGCCAGTTCCCATTCTAGGCCTAGCGTGCTTCAAGTACCGGCAACTAACTTGAGCAAAAATGGCGTAAGCATTAGTCGATTTTAGAATCGTGCGGCGGGCGCGCGGTGACTACCGGTCACGTGATTGGTTGATCATTCGTTGTTCTCTCTCTAATCTTAGTACATTCGATACATGCGTCCCGTTCCGTTGCGTGCATATTATTGGTGCACGTAAGTGCACTGCGCAAACGGTCCCCTCTACGTCAGTTTTTCCTAAGTTAGCTGCCGGTATCTGAAACATCCTCGACCGCATCCATAGTGGTCAAGCGTTAGCCTTGAAGCTATTATAATTATGATAGTTTAAAAACAAAAACTACCGACTTCCATGCCGCGCGATTCAGTTTCAGTGGCAAGTTTGATGAGACGTTTATCGACATATCTCTGGAGATACTTATCAGATCTCGATGAAATTACAATAGGGACTTTGGGATATCTCCTTTCCAACAAAAAAATAATCATCAAAATCGCTTTATAAATGAGGAAGTCCGCGAACACTCTTCGAGCATTTACCAATGGAGATGTTAACGCAAGGCGTACCCCTCTGCTGGCCATATAGCCATTATTGGCCATATGAGCGTGCGTAACTACGCTGTATTTTTAATACTGTGTGCGGTTTTCAAGCTAATGTGCGGGATCGTTAAAGTGAGTGATTTGTGGGTGTGTGCAATGCGTGTTTACCTCGTCCCCCGTAAGTATCGGCAGAAAAAAATGTTTGCGGATTACAACGTTAACATCTCCTTTGGTAAATGCTCGAAGCAAACACACATAAAAAATCCTACTAATATTATACACGCGAAAGTTTGTAAGAGTGTATGGATGTGTGGATGTGTGGATGTATGGATATATATTTGTTACTCTTTCACGCAAAAACTACTGAAACGATTGAGCTGAAATTTGGTATGTAGATAGCCTAGACCCTGGAATAACATATAGGGTATTTTTTATCCCGATATTCCCACGGGAACGATGTCTACGCGGGTAAAACCGCGGGGCACAGCTAGTATATATATATACACTAGCGACCCGCCCCGGCTTCGCACGGGTGCAATGCTGATACTAAATTAAATACACTACAGAAAAACTATGAACGTTGTATATAAAAACATAGCGGCCCGCTCCGACTTTGCACGGGCATAAAATATATATGCCTATGTCACTCAATGAAAACATGATTAAAATCGATCCAGTATTTTTGATTCATTCATTACTGCCCTTGGCCTGCACGCATTAAATTTGGAGTAAAACAATTCCTCTTTCCCTATACTTACTATGAAGATTTCCTGCTATCTTTGGAATATCTAAATTCATACAATCTTTATTACATTACACATATTTACTTATTTACTTTTTACATTTTTACCTAGGTATTTATTTTATTTCTACAACAATTAATATATTACAGGATGTCTTTATACACAACGTTCACAGCTTTCTTGTCATAAGACAATACAAACATGTTTTCTATATATATATAATTTGATCTAACTCGTAGGGTTTAGGCAGCGTTTTTGCTAAATTGCTAAATAAGCCCAAAAAAATAGGTTAATTTACGACATCACGTTAGAAACCTCTAAAATTAGCAATGTAAACTAAGGCATTAGTATATGATGCATGTATTATACATATAAACCTTCCTCTTGAATCACTCTATCTATTGGAAAAAACCGCATCAAAATCCATTGCGTAGTTTTAAAGATTTAAGCGCACATAGGGATATAGGGACAGAAAAGGCGACTTTGTTTTATACTATGTAGTGATGATATATATACCGAATTAAGTAACATCCTGTTTTTAAGTCGTTTAAAAATTAGTTTATAAGTTTTTTTTTTTACATTTCAGATAGTAAACAGCAACGGAGTAAAGCGTTTACACAAAAGGGTAGAGCAGTGCGCATTGAAGTATTCTACATTAGAACGCAGAGGTCTTGGAGTAGTAGCGGTAAGATTTTCAACTGACCAAATACAGAGGGTGCTTAGAAAGCTACGCGTTAGAAGTAAAACTTCCAAGTTTGTTATATTTATTTCTCAACATCACAAATTATTTATGTGTACAACTCCCATCTATTGAACTTTAGCGAATACGTATTCGTAGTTACGCCGTTCTACAATAGAGGGCGTTTATAAATATAAGATATAACATGACGCTTACGTCACATCCGCTGCATTCGGACCTACCCTGGGACTACCTCTGACCCTACTAGGAGCTTCTCTTGAAAACAAGATGGCTAAGGCGTCGGCCTGGCGATCGAGAGGTCGTGAGCTCGATCACCATTTTGCAGTATTGATGTGAACCCACTCCAGACATAAGCATATTTAGCACTACCTACCTATATATATACCTAGCACGGCTGCCAATGATCAACTTGTACCTACCTAGCTGAACGTTGTACATTTTATTTAATCTTATTTCTGTTAGCTATAAGGTGCTGTATTTTTGATATTGTGATTTTTGATGGAATAAATAAATAAAAAATAAAAAATAAATATTTATTTTAGTTTGAGGGGTGAACAAGACAAAAGTAAATTGGAACCCACTTTGCTAATACAATAAAAAAACAACGGTTTGCACTCCGGGAGTGCAGCAGAAGTGAAAACTTGAACATTAACGTTGTGCATCTCTCCCTCCGTCTTACGAATTTTCGATCACGTGTCCTGACGCGAGTTTAACATTTTTACCCATCCCAAAAACTTCACAAAGTCGCTAAAGAAGTTTTTATTTCAAAAATTTGGTAAATGACCGTTTTTAATTCTAGCTAAGCAACGAGATCCGTCGTTCAGAAAGCGTCTCAACGGGAGACTATATAGCTTTGAACGAGGGAAGTGAGGCACATTGGGAGGTGGTAGAAAGAATGCTCTTTGTCTATGCCAAGCTTAACCCTGGACAAGGCTACGTGCAAGGCATGAATGAAATCATCGGCCCCATTTACCACACTTTTGCTACGGACTCAAATAAGGATTTCAGACGTAAGTAAGCCTTTTTGTTTTTCCAGCCGACTTTTTAATCGTCGATCGCATCATCACTCAACATCAGGTGAGATAATGGTCAAACGCTTGCCTGTCAGGAGTTAAAAAAATAGAGGGTCCGTAGAAAACTATGCGTTAGAATTGATACTTCCAAGTTCATTAAATGTATTTCTCAACATCCCTATTTGTTTTTTGTAACTCCATCTGTTGAACTTTACTGAATAGGTCTCCGTAGTTACGCCGTTTTACAATAGATGGCGTTTATAAATATAAAATATAACATGACGCTTACGTCACTTCCGCTGCCTTCGGACCGTGACGCTACGCCACCTCCGACTTATTTTACCCCAGTGCGCCTGAAGATTCTTTTTTATGTTTGCTACCTCTCAAACGTTGCATCATAACTAGACTTTGCACGGTAGAACATTGCTGTGGAGAAAAAATAATTTGACCCGCCTTTGTTGCTAAGTTGCTATCTCGCTCTTACCGCGAGAACATCAGATCTGTCAAACACTAAAATCAACGTGAAGAAAAAAGTAAAACCATGATTTAGAGTCTTATGTTTAGTCTTCAAAAGTGAATTCTACTTGCAACCCCCATTGTTTTTAATCTTCTAGGTTACCTCAGAACTCCGTAATTTATTAAATGATTTAGAAAAAGCTTTTTTTATAGTTTACTTCCCGTTTGATCTAATTGTAATTTCATCGAGATCTGATAAGTTAACTCCGGATGTATGGAGATAAACCTTATATAACTAATGTTTTTCTTTTTCAACCGACTTCCAAAATGGAGGAGGTTCTCAATTCGCCTGATTTTATAAAATTATTTTTCTTCTGTATTTATGTTACGCGATTATTCCGTCAGTTAAGAATTGATTCAAATGATTATTTTTAGGGTTCCGTACCCAAAGGGTAAAACGGGACCCTATTACTAAAACTCCGCTGTCCGTCTGTCTGTCTGTGTGTCTGTCTGTCTGTCTGTCTGTCCGTCTGTCACCAGGCTGTATATCATGAACCGTGATAGTTAGACAGTTGAAATTTTCACAGATGATGTATTTCTATTGCCGCTATAACAACAAATACTAAAAACAGAATAAAGTTAAAAATAATAGAGGGTCCCCATACAAGAAACGTGTTTTTTCGGTATTTCACGCCATCTATGAACACTTAGTTAGGTAAAAGTCCCATAGATGGCGTTATATTGAAATGTCGATCCCTAACACCTTTGTTAAACGTTAGATGGCGTTATAAGAAATAAAATGTTTATTAATTATTATTTTTTGCTGGCGAAAAATGATAGTGGTAGTTTTTGCTCGATCTTATAAAATACTGTAGTGTGGTACGGAACCCTACGAGTGCGAGTCCGACTTGCACTTGGCCAGTTTATTTTAATTAGTAGGGTACATTTTTGAGGTGGTCATGTTGTAATTTCATCGAGATCTGATAAGTATCTCCAAAGATAAACACCTCAAACTTAGCGCTGAAAAATTGACTAGCGCGTCCTTTGAAGGCTTTTTATTCGTTTTGTAAATTATCTTGTTTCTTTTGCAGAGCACGCCGAAGCGGATTGTTTCTTCTGCTTCACGAACCTAATGGCCGAGATCCGAGACTGTTTTATCCGGGCCCTTGACGAGACGGACAGCGGCATAAACTATATGATGGGCAAGCTCGGTCTGTTAGTACGACGACACGACATGGAAGTGTGGAGTCTTTTGGAGAAACAGGAATTGCGTCCACAGTATTACAGCTTTAGGTGAGAATAATAAAACTGGCCAAGTGCGAGTCAGTCTTTTGTCCCGCACACTGCCCGAACGCCATCTAACGAATATCCAACGAACTTCTAACACCAACTAAGTGAACGGTAACACATAGGTGTTCATAGATGGCGCTATAGTAAAAAAACACGTTTTTTGTATGGGGACCCCCTTTAATTTTTAACTTTGTTCTGTTCTTAGTATTTGTTGTATATATATATATATAAGCGGCAACAGAAATACATCATCTGTAAAAATTTTAACCGTCTAACTATCACGGTTCATGAGATACAGCCTGGCGACAGACGGACATACAGACAGACAGACAGACAGACGGACAGCGGAGTCTCAGTAATAGGGTTCCGTTGGTACACTTTGGATTCGGCACCCTAAATATGAACAGATTTCACCACACGAGCATGGTGGTAGGACACTATCAAGTGTCCGCCTGGCTAGCTAATAATAAAAAAAAAAAACAATTTTAAGATATTTTAAAATACATATATCATAAAAGCAGCGCCTCGCGGTTTCCCCGGCGTAGTTCCCGTTCACGTGAGAATATGGGGATAAAATGTATGGCAGGCCTATGTTATTCGCTGATAATGTAGCTTTCCACTAGTGAAAGAAGTTTTGAAATCGGTCCAGTAGATTTTGAGTTAAATCGTAACAAACAAAAAAAGAGGGTGCCTAAAAAGCTACGTGTTAGAAGTAAAACTTCGAATTTCATTCAATTTATTTCTCAACATCACTATTTTTTTTTGTACAACTCCATCTGTCGAACTTGAGCGAGTACGTGTTCGTAGTTACGCCGTTCTACAATAGAGGGCGTTTATGAATATAAAATATAACATGACGCTTACGTTACTTCCGTTGATTCGGACCGTGACGCTACGTCACTACCGTTAAATTTTTCCACAGTGCTCCAAAATTCATTTCACTTCAAAAAATCAAATATTTCCTCTTTATAATATTAGTTTAGATCATGGATTAAATGTTAAGCGGATGTGGCATTTAAATAATATTAATAATAAGAGAAGGATAAAACTATACAATCACTAGTATGAGAGAGCGAGATGAACAACATTTTTTTATCCTTTATCTGCGTATGCGATTAAACTGTATCCAGCAATATTTGGATACAAGTTCTAGTGCACCCATTGGCTCTCACCCGCTGTCATGTATAACCCGACCAAATTACGTTGTTCATATTATCTTATAGCTGCCATATGTATCACGTGTTCATCGTTTTAGTCGGGTTATATCTCTATAGCTATTTCATTCGCATATGTTAATGTTTTCTCTACATATTATATACTTTCTCTATGGTTTAGATGAATGTTTGTATGTACATTGTTTGGTTAACAGATGGTTGACCCTGCTTCTGTCACAAGAGTTTTCTCTGCCGGACGTTGAACGCATTTGGGACAGTCTATTCGCCGCTCCTGACCGCTTCGACGCGTTAATTTACATTTGCTGTGCTATGATATTGTAAGTTATTATTTACATCTACTATATAAAATACTTTAAGACCAGTTTCAACGGATTCTGATAGCCTATTGGAAACTTATGTGCTAGATAAAGTACAAAATAGCCCAATGGCTATGGCGTCGGCCTGGCGATCGGTAGGGTTTATTTTCATGGTGGTTTCATTGTAATTTCATCGAGATCTGTTAGGTATCTCCAGATATATGAAGATAAACACCTCAAACATAGTACTGAAAATGACTAGCGAGGCATTGGAAGTCGGTTTTTTTTTTAAATTTTTTTATACTTTACATACTATATTTATATACTATAACTTTTCCATAGACACTTTTCTTACATCTATTTCCGTTTAAGCATCGTTCGTAAAAACTGTGTTTTCTCGACCGTTTTATTGTCGACTTAGGTTGTAAAATAGGTTTCCAAGATTGTACCCATGATTTAAGCCGTATAATATATAGCCTATTTTCATTCTAAATGTCCATTCTATATATTAGTGAAAGAATTTTTAAAATCGGTCCAGTAGTTTTTAATACAGAGATACAGAAATACAAATGTTCTCTCGTTAAAATAAAAGTTAAAGTTAAAGTAAATAAATGTTCAGATATATTGATGTATATATTTCAGATTGGTGAGAGAAACCCTTCTGAGCAGCGATTTCGCGTCCAACGTGAAACTTTTGCAAAACTACCCTCCGATGGATATTTCACGGATACTCAACAAAGCCGCAGAATTATCTAGAAATACTATCAAATAATATTAGGTTAACATGTATTGCCAGGTAATTTTAAGTTTGTTTGTCTTTAATTTTAAGTAAGTATTTTGTTATAAATTATTTAGGACTGTCAGTTCAATAGCCGTTTAAACCGGACTACATGCTAAGGGGAGAGTGGGGCAGGTTGTTCAAGGCCGTATTTTAGTATGACGCTCAAGCGTAAATCCGTGCCTAGTATAGAATGAGGCTATTTGATTGGTTAAATCGCGTCAATCAAATTCTGGTTCACTTCTGCATCAAGATCGGATTAGCACGGCGCTTGAGTATTTTCAGCATCATCGAGCCAATTTTTTTTCTATATCCACATTATAGAGCTGTCTTTAATTTTTGAATAACAGCAATTTTATACGTTTTTATATAACTCGACTTGTTCGTTTGGGTCAAATTTATTCATTGAAATTTAACCCCCTTCTTGTTTTTGTATATGGATATAGCGTAAGGTAAGTCACCTTTTTAATGAAATTGTGATTATAATTTTTGTGCAATTGTATTTTTTCATTAAATTATTTCTTATAGATGCGAGACTTTAGGTGCAATAAAAAATACTAATATACTTTACAAAATAAACAGTATTTCTTACAGATAATATGTGATGCAAATACGTCTCCATTTGTTTGTTATGAAAATGAAATTTTATAATATTTTAGCAAACGCATAGCACAGTATTCAGCAAAATGATGTTGAATATCATAAATATAACATATCTTTTCATACATCTAATCCTACCAACCCTACGCTCCCCTAACTCTCATATTAGTAGTTTTCAACGCGTGACATATCTTTCACTTTAAACTTTGTGCCCGTTTGCACTAAACATAAAATATCGTGTTTATAATCATCTACTAATTTAAAAAAAAAAACGCCATTAGAAATAAAAAAATCAAAATATATTACGCATATAAGGAGTCTTTTTCTATCCATATGAAAAGATTTTGCTACTCGAAATAGGGAATATGCGTCTGAATGAAATATAGCCATTTTCTAGGTTATTGTTTCGGAATAATTTGCATTTCAATATTTTTTTAATATTAGTTCTATTTAGATAAGAAAATAATTATTAAAAAGTACCACTAATTTGCAGGCAATTCAGGGTACATAGTTGACGCATGGTCAGATCCAGAAAAGTGACGTCAGTCTTCTATGAGAGTTTTGAAGTGTAGCGAAAAGTCCTTCATGGTTATTTATTTTCTTATATATATATATTCTTATATATTCTTTCACAATCCACACACCCTCTTACACTCACACACTCAGTTTCACATTTAATACACCTGGAGGACTCACCTTCACTCTACATGTCAGTCATGTTTAATTTTAGTTTTGTTTATACGTTTACATATCTTAGTATGAGATGCGTAATTGATTGAGATATTGATTACATGTTTTGTAAGGACGGCTAACTGATAACCTTAATATGAACATAATCAAGAATGAACATGATCATAATAGCCTCACAACTTCTAGTATAGTTTTGTTACAATTTTTCGAAATAAACTATTTATTTATTTATTATAATCATAGACGCACTTCACGCCAAGCGCGTCAACATGTAGGCAATAAGAGTGCCCGTACCTGTTTGTAATTTTTAATTAAAAAAGTATACCTACCTAGTTTGCTTTTTTTAGCGCTGTGTATAAAAATACTCAATAAAGATGACAAATCTAATCATATAACAATATAATCTATCTTATAAAAATGTTTAAAAAATACATGCATATACCCTATTGTTTATTTAGACAATCTATTGCAATTTTTAAGTTTAGTGCAAACGGGCATTATCCTAACATCACCAGCTGCTTTTCGCCAAAGCAAAGATTTAAAAAACGATTTTAAATATATTTAAGAATATATATTTTTAGTTAGTTTATTTTCATTTGTTTTTCTCTCTATCTTTCCTTCTTTACCTCTTTAAATTGATCGCTCCATATATTTTGGTTGAACAGTTACAACGTAGCTTTAAACAGTTTTCTGTTTTGTTCCTTTTTTATAGACCTGGTTGAAAGAAGAATTTTAATACGTAACTAAGCCTGCAGGTCGGGTCGCCGTTATTCTAATAGGGGTTTTACACCACACTGAATGAGGGTCCCTTATTAGGAGTGGCGTGGCTAATTAGGTACCCTAAGTGCCATTACACTGCACATATAAGCGGACCGGATCCTCTTTTGCTTCCTAATTAGGCGCCTAAAATGCTTTACTCTTATTGCACCTCCTTGATTAAAGAGTTAGGGACCCAGATACATTGTACCCTAGTGTAATTAATACCCCTTTAATTTTATTTTTTTTTACATACTCTACATAATTTTAAATTGTTTTATGTCCCTGAATATTTGGCCTGAAATGCAGCTATGTACGTCTTTATGACAATATTATATACCTATATTACGTATTTAGCATAATGCTAAAGTCCCGCATTTTCTAGCGTTTCTGTTAATTTCTTAATTTTTTGACTTAGCTTTATTAATAACTATGAATAGATCTTCTATTGTATCTTAACATCACGCAGACTACTTTCCATTACAAAACTGTTTAGTAAAATTTTATATTCCACCATTTTGTATGTAATATATTTTTGGAAAATATACTCGTTAATCAAAACAAATAAAATAAATAGGCCGCGTAAAGGCTAGCTTAATTTTTTTAAATTACATTTTTTCGCAACAATAGGCTCGTTTGTTTATCTAGCGCACAAATAATAAGGCTAAAAAATACAATAAATTCCTGTAACACTTAATTTTAAACTAATCTATTGCTTAAAAAATCATTGCACTTGTCACAATAATTTTTTTTTTTCGAATTTATGCATTTAATTGTTGTTAAACTTAAGCATCATTGTAATTGTAAAAAAACACACATTATTGGAATCTGTTACATTCAAATCTAGCCTGTAAATTTGTATTAAAAAAAATCCCAATATTTCCTGACCCCATAATTTGTTATCATATTTTTTTAATCTTAGAAAAATTTTGAAGACTTGTTGACGTAGTATTTAAATCCCAAGTTTTTATACCCTTTTGATATTAATATATAATATAATGATAATTATAATGACAATATATGATACATATTTGTAAATTACTTTCCGTCTTTAATATATAATTGACTAAATTTAAATTAAAGATCAATTCTCTGTGTAACGACTGTGACCCATTCTCACTTTTATTTTCCAATCTATATTTTAAAACTCATGCGTAAATAACACACTATTGCAATTCCAGGCATTGGAGTGTTGTTATATTTACAAAAACAATGTGTGTAAACTTCTTATTTGCGCCAATACTTTGTTGAAAAATGTGTAACTGGACAATATAATCCATTAAAAATACAACGATAACTATTGTCATTTGGAATACGGTACATCGAACATTAAACTTAATAGAGAGTAGTGACATTTAATTTGTTCGAAAAAATTGCCGCCAATATTTGTCTATACGTATCGAGCTCTGATTGGCTAGCCGCCGAGAGAGCGTACAGAAAACATAATCTGATTGGCTGGCGGTGGTATTTATTAGTGCGAAATCACTCACTAGTTTCCGAATCGGACGCACGACCAACACAACTCTTATAAGGTTTTTATTCGATTATGCAGATTAATAAAGATGGATTATATTTGACTTAATAACAATTTACGCAGAAATATATTGAAGAAACAAAGGAAAAGTACCAAGACAAATTTCTGTAAGGCTTTCTCAAACAGAAAGCAGTAAGTACCCAAAGAAATAAAATCCCATCATGCCGTCAGTGCGTCAGTCTAATTAAATTCGCTGACGCGGCGTTATATTACTCTAGAAAAATCTACCGAACGCCCTGACGCTCAACGTTTTCTGTTTGGCAAAGACTTCACAAAAATTATCATAACGAAATCGTGTAAAGAGAATAGTTGCTATAGAATACTAAGAATTGTCTCTTCATAGCTTTCCATAGTTTATACAGTGAGATTAAAATATACCTAAGTTAAGGTTTGCCATGAACATCATAGATTTAATTTTGTATTTACACGTAAGACTTTATTCATAAACGTGTAATAACGAAATATCAAAACAAATTCAATTATAACATAAAGAGATAGATGATAATTTTAAATGTCCGCAAACGAACGGTTATAATTAAGGCCTAGTGTATTTAAATTAGAAATTGTTAACGTAATTTTTACTTAAAAACTGATCCAATGTAAAATTTAAGAGTATTGTAGCTTTGATACTTAATAAATTCACAGTAGCTTAAAGGGTGTGCCGCGATACTATTAACTATTTCTATTATTATTTCGTGTAAAATGCCGGATTACTTATACAAATGTTATGTAACACTGCTACATACCGTTTTTCTTTTCCTTCGTGTTTATCTATTTAGTGAGAAGTTCAGTCATATATAACGTAAGTAAACCTTTTTTTCGTTTCCGTACCTGTGAGAATATGAGAATAAATATAGCCTATGTTACTCGGTAATAATGTAGCTTTCCACTAGTGAAATAATTTTTGAAATTAGTCCAGTAGTGTTTGAGTAATCGTAAATCGAATCAAACAAAGGAATAAAAAATGAAATATTTCCTCTTTATAACAGTAAAAATTAATTAAAAACTATATATTATATACCTATATTACGTATTTAGCATAATGCTAAAGTCCCGCATTTTCTAGCGTTTCTGTTAATTTCTTAATTTTTTGACTTAGCTTTATTAATAACTATGAATAGATCTTCTATTGTATCTTAACATCACGCAGACTACTTTCCATTACAAAACTGTTTAGTAAAATTTTATATTCCACCATTTTGTATGTAAAAATATATTTTTGGAAAATATACTCGTAAAGGCTAGCCTAATTTTTTTAAATTACATTTTTTCGCAACAATAGGCTCGTTTGTTTATCTAGCGCACAAATAATAAAGCTAAAAAATACAATAAATTCCTGTAACACTTAATTTTAAACTAATCTATTGCTTAAAAAATCATTGCACTTGTCACAATAAAAACTTTTTTTAGAATTTATGCATTTAATTATTGTTAAACTTAAGCATCATTGTAAAAAAAACTATATATGGGTAAGGCCACGAAGAAATGTTCATTCAAAAATGTAAACGTCAAGGCATAAAAGTCTAAATACTAAAAATATCAAAACACTACGACAATGAAGTAAAAAAAACTGATAGTGTTCTGGGGTGGAAGTCTCTACATTGATAGCGATGCGTCTTGTCATCGCAAACCTCTGCTAGAATGAGATGCAGCTAGACAGTTGTTATCTGCATCTCTTTTCGTATCGACGATTATCGCTCGAAATTCATTGCTATGCGTGTAGAGACTACCGGCCCTGGTCAGATATTACCAAAGAGGTACATGAAAATATTTTATAGGTTTCGTCCAGGACTTAACGGAAACCAGTGCAGAAATAAATTACAAAATAAGTAACAATGTAAGCCACGACCAGCGCATACGTTTGATTATGACATTTGTCATATTCAAACGTACGCGCTGGTCGTGGCCACTTGCTGCATAGTTTCTCACGAGGAGCATAGATAAAAGTTGAAGTACTAAATTAATAGTGTGATATATGTATATACGATTACGAAGTACAATGGATAAAGAAAACTCGAGCAGACGCTACAACTCAAACACCTCCGCCAATATTTATTTTACCATCACTGCCATTAAAGACTAAAAAAACCAAAAGTGTAACACCGCCCTTGAAAACTATATTAGAGAACTCAAACAAATATCAGAGCAAGTTGCTCAAAAAGAAGTGAAGATTAAGATGAAGAGAAACAAAACAAAAAAATCAAACACGCAAAAAGTCGAAACCCACAGAAAGTCATACTCTCAAAAAGTCAAAGACGCAAAATGTCAAAAGTCAAACACGTAAAATGTCAAACTCGCACAAAAAGTCAAACACGCAAATTGTCAAACTTATATCAAATATTCGGGTTCGTGGTATCTAAAAGTCAAACAAAAACTAAGTTTTGTCTACCTTAGACTAGTGAACAAGGGACCGATTTGGTTCTGGCACTCGCCGGCCGCTGCCGTGGCACGCTCGCTTCGCTCGCTCGGCTCGTGCGTTGTGGTCACAAGAAACCTAACCGACCTACATGCCTCTGCCCTAGAATTGATGTTTTTTTTAAGAAACACGCGTTTTTTTATTTATTTTAATAATTAATGTTATTATATTACACATCAAATTCTAGGGCAGAGGCATGTTGAGGCATTATTGACTTTTTGCGAATTTGACATTATGCGTGTTTGACATTTTGCGTCTTTGACTTTATGTGGATTTTGACCTTTTGCGCTTATGACATTTTGCGAAAATTTACATCTTCTTGTCATTTTGCGTATTTGACGTTTCGTGTATGAGCCGTGGCCGCTTGCTGCATAGTTTCTCACGAGGGGCATAGATAAAAGTTGAAGTACTCATTTAATAGTGTGATTATGTATATACGATAATGAATGGATAAAGAAAACTCTCGAGCAGACGCTACAACTCAAACACCTCCGCCAATATTTATTTTACCATCAGTGCCCTTAACGACTAAAAAAACCAAAAGTGTAATACCGCCCTTGAAAACTATATTAGAGAACTCAAACATAAATATCAGAGCAAGTTGCTCAAAAAGAAGTGAAGATTAAGATGAAGAGAAACAAAACAAAAAAGTCATACGCATAGATACTAAAAATATCACACTACGGAACACATATAATGAATTTAATACATGTGTATATGAAGATTTATTAGATGACGAACCAGTTGAAAAGGACGCGATCGAAGATGTAGCACGCTTACCTAGAAGATACCTGTTCACTCGCGAGATGTTATTATTTTTTATTCTAATTGAATCATTTTGCAGCCTAGCTGATCTCATATGATTCTTACATCTTTATAAAAATAAACATCAATTAAAACTGATTTGATTAAGAATGTGTACTTTATATTAAATATTGTAATAGTATAGGTATATTGTTACTCCTTAAATTCCTAAACGCGCCACTTTAAATGCCTGACATTTTAATAAACTCTTTCGTACACTGTAAATAGATTATTAATGTTACCAAAAAATGTCGTCCCTATATTTAGAGTTTGTTACCGGTGAGAATACTCAAATGAATCTCATATTGTTACAACTATTAAGATTTTTTAAAGATTTTTAATACTTATTTATTTGTGTTATTTTAGTATGATAATTATATGCAAAATATAATTATCATACTAAAATGCAGGCAAAACTGCGAAAAAAATTAGTTTTATTATTTGATCAATTATGTGTACTAGGCTTTACTATTTTCCTTTGTGTTATATTATTTTAAGTGTGTTATTGTGTGTAACGTTTCAATTGTGTGATTAAACAATTTTTCGAGGCCTTACCCATATACAATATTAACTGCTCCTTAAACTAAAATACAGCCTATTTAAAATCTACAAATAAAAAACTGAATTAGGTCGCTGTCCGCTGGTAGGGTGCCCAAAAAGCTGGCGACATTACCTCTTTGAATAGCAAGACTAATTCGTTGTTTTTCTTTATAATATTTTTTTTCTTCGTGCAGAATTTTTTGTATATTTTTTTTTCTAATTGCATTTTACAAAAACAAGTACATTGAAAAAATTAAAACGAGACTACACATACAAAGCAAATCATATTCCTTTTTAACAAATCCATTAAAAAAAAAAACTTTTTTTATTTTAAATTTAACTTTATGATATTAGCTTAGATATAAGCTTTTTCAAAGAGGTATTCAAATTTTATTTATATATAATAGAATATATAACTGCACTTCTCACTAATAGATTCTTTTCTGATGTATCCGTGTGTTTCTAGTGTTAAGTACAGTTGGGTGTGTTATATAACCGATGTATATGAAGTCTGAACTCTGTAGCGAATATTCTCTGTAACTATGTTTGGCAATAACAGATATCATATCTCATTATCTTTTAATTAACATTGTATTACTAAGAGCTTTAATGTTATCTACGTATTGATTTTAAAATATAAGGTGTTAATACACCGCGTACCGCCGCGAAATCGCTTTACAATACACCCTTTTATGCACAGTCTACACTTTTTTTTGTAAAGGGCTTTTTTAATTTAATATTCATATCATTTTGGTTTCAATTGGGTTAATTATATTATTTCTTATTTTTCTTTTTAAAAATCTTTATAATAAATTGGACATACGAAACAATTCTATCAAACGCCATAGAAGATTACAGCTAACATCTCATTTGTTTGTTGTTCGATACAGTACTTCTTGATGTAGATGAATGCATTAAATGTACACACTTGTATTTATTTATTCTTTATGCGGTTTTATTCAGAACAGTAATAATTTGAACAGGTGAAATTATTGGTCAAACGCTAGGCCTGTATGATATTTAAAAAAATCGCATGTCATAATGAAAGCGGTTTCGCTGCGCCAGTGTGTTAAACGCCTTAATACGTAACACTTTTGCATCTCTAGGAAAAATTGGACTGATGTTCATATCACTTTTATTAAGTTTTATGCTCAAGTATACATGTTTTTAAATCTAAACGTGAATGTACTGAAAATATAAAAAAATCGTTCATTTACACGAAAAATAATTAAGGATCCTTAGCTTTTTGTGTAGGTGTGAAATTATCTTTAAATGTTTGATTATATTGAATTCCTCTTTTTATAGATATGTAGTTAGGTACTTTAATTGAAAATTTACTATTACTATGTACACGATTTTTTTTAAATCTTATGTTGCATGATATATTTTTCCATGATATTAAGACTTGTTTAAATTAAGTAATGTTTATAAATGTTTTGCGTAGTGTTTAAAGTTTTACTTTTAATTACTCTTACGATGTACAATTAATAAGTTTTTGCTAAGAAAAGGGATAATAAATAATATATTATGTGAAGTCTAAATGGTTTTATTTCTTACCTTGTTGTAACTAGTTGACTTTGTACCAAGACAGTTAATAAATAATTAAGATAGTTTAAATAACTTCCATTCCCCGCGAGTCAGTTTCAGTAGCAAGTTTGAGTCGTTTATCGTCATATCTCTGGAGATACTTATCAGATCTTGATGAAACTGCAATGGTAACACCTTGGAGATGTGTACTACCAATCAAAAAAAGAATCATTCGAATCGGTTCACAATTTACAATGTTTACTGAATTTATGTTGCCATTTTGAGAATAAGGCATTTTTATAATTTGCCATTATGAGTTTGGTATTTGTAGAATTAGTTCTTTTACGACTCATATGCCTTTTGAGAATGGCCATTCTGCGCCAAGAAACTTTAATTTATAGCACAGTTACCTAAACTCGCACTTTACGCACGCTTTTCCGTGACTTAAATAGTCTATTATTGCACGCCGTTCAATAATGTTTTATTTGACGGAAAAGTGTAGCAAGCGTAAAGTGCTGGTTTATGTCACACTGACAGCTATAAAATAATATACGATACTCGTGACTTAAGTTGTCTATTGGTGCTAACATCACGCCATGCACTACTGCCGCACGTATCGTAATATACTATTTGTGCTCGGCCACAAGCTGCGACTACCGAGCACTAAACTTGTCCCAGATGTCAGTAGTAGTGACAACTAAAATGATGAGACTGAAGGTGGATAGCATCTGCTGGATAAGATTAGCCGAATGGGGCCGTACAGTTGGAGAGGCCTATGTCCAGCAGTGGACTAATAATATACAAACCTGTATTTGCATCTGTAAGTCGTTACACTTTCAGTTTGTAGTTGCAGTCGGCAGCATAGTTTAATGCTACGAAGCCCCCTAGACAAAATCCAATTTCTGTTTGCATTTACGCTAACGCAATTTCAAAATGTATGGGAATGATATCTTTGTTATATAAATGTCATTCCATACATTTTGAACTTGCGTTAGCGTGAAGGCAATCAGGAAATTGGATTTTGTCTAGGGGCCAAGCTCTGGCTAACAAAAGTAGAGAATGAAAAAGCGCGGCAAATAAAAAAAAATATCTGTTTGGCAACCCCAACTGCGAATGAAACTTCGCACTGGCGGATTATCCCTAAGGCAAACTAGGCACATGCCTCTAGGGGCGCGAAGTTACAAAAGAGCGCGCGCGCGTGGAAATTTTTAAATGCAGTAAACATAATACCTAAAGTCCTAAGTGGATGTGTCCTTAGTAAAAATCGTTAATTAAATAAACAAATAGAGCTAGCTACGTCCATACAAATTCCTTCATAATCCGGTTTTAGCATGAAAGAGAAAGAAGAGATGCATGTCTGTTTCACTTCCTCCCATTTTTTTTGGAAGTTGGCTGTTAGAATGGGGCTGATGAGGTGCTACCCTAGGGCGCTGTGGACATTTAATCCGCCTCTGATACTTCGACTGACTCACTAGCAGGGTCCGAGCTTCGAGCATTTACCAATGGAGATGTTAACGCAAGGCTGCTGGCCATATGAGCGTGCGTAACTAAGCTGTATTTTTAATACTGTGTGCGCGTTTCAAGCTAGTGTGCGGGATCGTTAAAGTAAGTGATTTGTTTGTGTGCAATGCGTGTTTACCTCGTCCCCCGTAAGTATCGGCAGAAAAAAATGTTTGCGGATTACAACGTTAATAACTCCATTGGTAAATGCTCGAAGGGTCCGAGAGATAATTGCACAAAATAAAAGTATCAAAGTATTTGCAGCATACTGTTGCCATTTAAAAATGCGAATAAATGTTGTTAGCCAGACTTTTCACTTACGACTATAGAAAATAGAAGCGAATAAATGAAGAATAAAAACAACACCATCGATTTGTACATATTTATTGATTGACAATTATATAATAGAAAGTAAACTTTTATACAAATGTCATTTAAATTTTTCATTACACATAATAGCTAGGTAGGTAATAACATTGTAAAATATATTGGAAATAAGAATATTGTATTTTTTCACATTAAAATTTAGACTCGATATATGCGTTAAATATAAGATAAGTAGGTATATAGAAGAATTTTCCTTTTTTTCACCTCCGAAGCTGTTCGAACACTACGAATTGATAATGGGACCTTAATTTAAGTATTTTACATAGAAATAAAAGACTTAATAAGGAACATACATTTCGCTTACGATTTACAGTTGAAGAAAAAATATTTTTATTTGATATAACAGGGTGACAAAATATGTTTTTCTAGTGAGATTTTAGAGTTAAGAGAGATACTACGATACTAATAAACGACACAGAAATACTCGACATCGATCGATTGGTTTTTAAACAATAACTAGTTTTTTATAATTTCCGTTCGTCTTGTTCATAGCACCAAACATACCATTGCACAAAGCAACATCAGCAGCAAGCACTGTATCTCTCCATAAAAAAACGAACTTAATTTTGTGCCCAAACAAACACACTTATAAGAAAATAACAAGATATTAATATGCTATAGTAAGTGAACTAGAGTAATCATAAATAAGGAGTGTTCAATACTGTTTACATTGAATCTTAGGGTCAATTCATACTAGGGCAGAGTCGAAGCGAAACTTAACACAGCACAATCACCCTAATATCCACAAAAATAAACATATTTCTTAAAAAAAAATGACGCGAATTCGCGCGCAACCGATAGAATTCGCGCGTCACAGCGCAACGAACGCTGATTGGTGCTTCGCTTTTTTTGTGAAGAATTTGAGATGCGCTTTGACTCTGCGCTCGTATCAATTGACACTTACCTTCCTTTCTGCCGTTACTGGCAACTTTTACGTTGAATAAACACAATTACAATAACCATCACTAACGATACGTAGGTGCTAATAGTGAAAATAGTGAATCTATCTTGCTATGGTTCTGTAATCTAAATAACACATTTAACATTGAGAACAACATTATTTAAACTATGCCAGGGCTGTCCAGACAAAGGTCCGCGGCTTGTTTTCTTGCGGCCCGCCACGCATGTTTTAATCAGAAAATAGTTTAGTACATAAATAGTTTGGTTCATAGAATTCTTTGTTAAAAACATATAATCATATTTGGTATAATTTATTTATCTTTATTCTTGTAACATTCCAATCGCATGACATCATTTAAAAGTGAAACTTATCTTTGGAGGAATTCCCGGGAAGTATTTTTTATTTGAAAACTGAAAATATTTTTTTCTGCGGCCTGCTAGCTGTTGTAGTAAATAGTGTATTTAATTAGCCCGCGAAGGTATGTAGTTTGGACAGCCCTGAACTATGCCAAGCGGTACCAGGGTTCTAAAAGTGAGCCATTCACGCCAGCCGCGCCGCACGCAACGTCTTACATTTCATGAATTAACATTTAATTAATCTACAAATGGAAATCGTTACGGCGATGCGGAAATCCAGAAAAAGACAACCTAAATTAAATCATACACGTAGGTCTTAAACCATGGCAAATAAACAATAGAGAATATTATCAAAATACTGCCCATTGTTAAAGTAGCAAGATAAAACGTGATTGTAAGGTTTTATATTTGCTACGTTCTCTACAACATAAAACGTGATAATTTTTAACGTTTGAAAATGCTTACCTACCGAACTTCGGCTATTTTTACTGTTCAGGGATCCGATCGACCCGCGACGCAAGCGTCCTACAAATACAAAAACTAAACGCAAAAATAATTTATATGTAACAAAGTAACGCATGTCCTAACTATTAACCTCACTAATTACACCTAGCTACCTTATCAATGCTATAAACCTTATTCTCTCTAAGGTAAAGGTCAATTTAAAGTAGACGGATATATGGAGAACTGACGTTTTGTTACCGCGCTTAAATCGGTCTCATATCGGCGGTAATATCAACCACATACTAAAAGGTTTAAAGTAATATATCTTTTCAATACAAATATTTTGTCAATTAGATTACTTTATCAGAGATAAATTTTGGAAAAAGATTTTGGAATTGAAGAGATATTTCAGACATTAATAAAGATTTAATTGTAGAATAAAGATAGAATTTAGATTGCTAGTTTATCAAATATATCAGCATAATTCGAATTCAAGAAGCAAATATTACGTTGTCCAACAGGCAATAGAGTTAGTAAAAATAGTTCAAAATAAATACAATTTAAGAGAAAGCAAGAACAACTTAATCCTTGGGTACGACTTGCAACCCTACTCCAAATAGTGGTAACTTGTAATTAAACGTTAGAAAAATATATCTTCTTTGAATTGACCATTCCCAATCGACTATACACAATATCCTCTCCTAATCGGTAACATCTTTCCATCGGGGAGGCAAATAGCTGGTATATTTTTACAAGAATATTACATCCAGCTCAAGTTACTTATCACTGTGTTATAAGCATGTATTATTTTATTACGTTGGGTAGATTGCCTAATCGAAGCACCCAGCAAAGGAAACAGTCTTATAGAAGTAAATAATATTACATTGAATAGGATTAAGACACAAGGAAAAGCGGACTTTGGAATCAATCGCCTCGAAGAGTAAGTCGGAAAATTAAAAATATTAGTTTAAAAAATATAGAATATTATGTCAAAATTTTAAAATTACTTTAACATTTTCCGCTTTCCATGTCGTCATCTATTGGGAATTTATTCGTGTGTCGTTTTCTACCGGACGCAAGCGAGACTGTAGGAAGCTACGTACATAACACTAACAAATTACATTCAAACTACGTTTTATATGTATTTTCTATTATATGTCTATAATTAGAAGCTGTTGGACTGTTTTGTGTTAGGCGGGAATCAATTTCTAAAGGTTTTAATCGCAACAATATAATATTAACCAAGAGTCATGTAGTATTTCTAATACACTAAGTTATATTATGCAATATCGAATATTAATATACAAATTCTAATAATTTTAATACAATTTTAGATTATCTATATAGTATAATGAATAACATGTTTGAGATACTGAGAAAAGTCAATTGTACAAGTAGTAAAGAATGTAGCTATCGTTATTATTTTACCCTTGTGTCCTTAATTATATGGGACTAGGGAAACATGAATTTAAGGATAGCTAATTCCATAAAGAATTTAAAGCTCTAATGCTGGGGCCTCACTAACAGAAAAACGCCGTTAATTATCACGATGATGGATTAGTGTAGCTACGACTTATTGCGGTAATTCTACAACGGCAATCACATTACGTTTTAATTTTCATTGACTTTCCATTTAACGCGTTAGCAATTAACGCTATATTTAGCGTGATGATGGGCATTGACGTTTCTCGTTAGTATAGCCTTGGCATATGAAAATAAAAGCAGCATTTCATATGATTTAGATATTGTTCTGATGTTAACAATCCAACAGCTTATATAATAGTCACAAAATACACAAATCATTCATTTATTTCAACCATTGATATCATGTGAAACTACTGTAGACTCATCAGTTGAATAATACTTTGTTGTTTATAATAAAGATACAAAAATATAGATTTAAATTTAATATTGTACAACACAGATTTCAACTATAAAATTAAGTTTTAAATCAAATCTCGATTATACGGAAAATTATTTGAAGCCGAGCCGCTGTTTTAGTCATATTGTTTACATTTTAAAAGTTATATATATATAGCGAGCTCGCAAATGTTTGAGATTCTTAGATAATGCAGTCGAATCAATGATATCAAAACACACTATCAAACATTCACAATAATTTCGTACCGGACTAGCTAAACAAAAATAAATACTTTCACATTTTGTACCTTAAAATATGAATAATAAAACTTAGCACATAAAATTATCAAAAAACATTGTTAAAGTTTAAAATGTAACATATATAAAATGCCGTGCTATAGGCGTAATACAAGTTCACGGAAAATATAAACTTGATGCACGGATAATATTAAATAGACAGTTAATTATACATAGAAATTACCATGGTTTATTCAATTAAGGTATTACCTTTATAAATTATTAGTTTAATTAATTGTATATTATATTTATGTATACTAATGCTGCGTTAGATTTCGTAGCTTCAAAAGTAGCAAAGAATGTGTCACCAAAAAAAATTTGTTGGCCATATGCGAACCAATAGTTTATAAGAATTTTGAATACTAAAAAAGGCTCGTTGTTTTTATTCGTGAAAAGGGAAACATATATTGTAGTTCGATTTCGACTATTATTTGACTGGTTATTTAGTCCAAAAATTATACGCTTCCCTGGCACAACTTTCCCAGAAAAATGGAACGTTTAGTAATTTAACTTTAAACATATAAGACCTTATTTAAATAAACCACGTTTGATTGTTGGAGATAAAGATAAATTAGCACCGAGTAAACTCCGTGTCAAGCTGTAATTAACGACTGTGAATACGCAATACAAACATCTGTTGTCAGTAGAAATATTCAGTTAAATTAAACTTTTATTTGAATGTGACAAGCTAACAATACACTATGAATATCGATTTATCGATCCAAGGAAACAAAGTATTGGGTACACTTAATTTAGAATCAAAAATCAGTTTTAATCATGCTATATGTACGATATATAGTTTCAACATAAATTAACGTTTGCTGTCATCGCAAGTTAAAAATAGAGAGAGATGAAGTTATATAGTACCTCTCCTTTTATGCAATGCTTCCGATGCTAGGAAAAGTTAGCACGTGTCATAATCAAGGCTTGGAAACCGAGTTAAAAATTCAAACCGGTTTGGGCGTAAGTACATATGAACTTTTTATTTAGGTTGTCGTTCGTTCTATAAACCGATATTGAACGATATTGTGCAAAGAACTTTGATAAAGGTTTCTTTTAATAAACCGGTTTAGAACGGTTTTAGCTATGGTCAGTGACCACTTTTCCATTTACAGCTGTGTGTGCACTGGCAGCAAGCAAACAACGATTTAGTCATTGTAAATCACATATTGAAAACAGCGGTCGGTCATAAAAATTATATATATATGGCAAGCAAACTTCGAAAAGTGCGAGAGCATGTTTTTTTTTATCGCCCGTGCAAATTCAAGTAAGAACGCGTGAGCCTCTCGAGGAATAAACCGGTTTATAGAGGTTTTTGAACGAAATAATTAAAAAACCGGTTTATGCCGTATTTAAACCGGTTAATCATAAACCGGTTTCTAGCCCTGCTTCGAGCGAAATAATTGGTTAAAACCGGTGTAAACCTTTAAGAAATGGTTAAGCATAAACCGGTTTCAAGCCTTGGTCATAATAATAAAAAAATTGCAGAATCATAATCAATACACATTTCTAATTAGTCTGAGACTACGCTCAGTTTTAAGCATGCAAATCACGTGAAAAATAATTTATCTGTAGTGAAACCCTAGTCAAGTATCAAGTACAATTTCTCAATAATGCTTATAATAAAAAAAAACATGTTTACGGCCAGTTTCACCAATGCCTGATAAGTTTTAGATGGAAATTCGTCAAGGAATTGAATACCCTGCCTGTGTTTCCGGTAAATTACAATATGGGGGTCTTCAAATCGCGAGTGAATAGGTATCTTCTGGGTAAGCACGCTCCATCATCGACCGCATCATCACTTAACATTAGTTGAGATAGTGGTCAAGTGCTACCCAGTTCCGTGTAGAAAAAAAACTTATCTGACAGATTTTCGACAACTTTTGTACGGCATCGTCTGTCATAATAACTGTCTAAAACGTTATTAGGAAGCGATGAAACTGGCCCTCAGACTTGAAGTTTTATCAGCTAGCAGACTCTAGATTTAACGGGTGTACCAGACCAGACCAGAGAAGATGTCTTGTAATTTTGACAAATGGTTTAACCTGTCGACAGAATCGGAGATAAGAAGTGTTCTGATTTGTACCGTGAAGGTTACTACAATTTGGCAAAATTTCAAAATCGTATTTTTCCAATAGATTACAGGTAAAAAGAGGCCTCGAATAGATAGATCGTTATCGTTTTGTGATAGACAATAGAATAGACGTACAATACAAATGTTTAGTAACGTTTAATAGACGTCACTCATGACCAAAGAGCTGGCGCTTACCTTGGCCAACGGATTAGCCTAGCAATTCAACGAGGTAACGTCGCCAGCTTTTTGGGAACGTTACCGGCAGACAGCTGCGACCTAGGTTCTGTTTTTTATTTATAACTAGTTTAATTTTTATTTATAACATTTCAAATAGATTTATTTATTTTTAAGTTGTATATTTGCTGTAAATATTTGATGTAATCAAATAGGTACTTATTATCTAAATTCCTGAATATTTGTAGCACTATAAAAGTTTTATTTCAATGTTTAGTATCGATATAATTGTGTATAATGCTGAATACTAGTATTGTACTTTTATTTTGATTTAAATGAGACTCAAATAAAACGGAACGTTTTTTTCTAGGCTTTTGTCTACTATCTGTAATTGTACAGTCATTTAATATGTTGTATTTAATGGAGAAAACTTCAAAAGTATGTTTTTAAAAGAAAAATAAATCAAGGAGAGATCGAATATTGATAAAGATACAGAACATAGCCTAGACTTTCACTGATATGTAATGTAACTCAACAATGTATTGTAACTTATGTATGCGATAATTTTTGACTAACCACGGGAAATGATGAAGCGCATGTATTTGAAAATTAATTGTCGATACCAAATTTTATTTTTCAAAATCACTAGAATCGTTTCAAAGGATCCAGAAGCTTTGATTTTATAGAAAGTTCCAGAAACTCAAACTTCATAATAGCAAAAAGTGTATGGAAAAAACGTTTGAACACATTTATAGAACTTCAGGTATATGTTCGTTGTTATTAACTCCACTAGATAAACAGGAGTCATTGATGTTATTAACAAATAAACTAAACCAATTGTTGTTAATAAAAACTGATATTTTTCATATAGTAAGAATCAAATTTTTGTCATTACAAAGTCTGAGTATGTGCTATTTAATTCCGTGGACGCGATTATTTGTATTAGCGTATTCACAGTTTCAGAACCTGGGGTTTACTGGACGACGCAGCATTTGCACTTGGGTTTCTTCTTGATGGTGACGTGTTCTGGTTGTTGGGGCTCCAGGGTTGGACTGCGGTGAACCTCCACTTGGCCGCGGCGGTCTACTGACCCATTCTCTGTGCCGTTCTTTGGTAATGGAGTGTTGTTAGTGTGCAGAGACCCGGCTTTACTCACTGGCGACGTTTTGGGTGAGGCAGTGACCGCCTGGAAAATAATATGATTATATTGTTATTTATGTGAGCTTCTTTCAGTGGCTCTCCGGTCAAGGTAAGACATCGTCAAGAAACTCCCAACCCCACATGGTGGTAGGACACTGTCTAGTGTTAGACTGGCTAGCTACCATCCTCATGTTAGAAAAATCTGTCCGGCAGCTATCCTTGAGTGTCAGATTCTTAGCGAGCCACCATCATTGACTGCATCATTACTTACCAACAAGTGAGATAGTGGTCAAACGCTAGGCCCTTATGGTATATAAAAAAAAAATTAAAATCTTTCTCGACATAATAAGACAGACTGGGACAATAACGTTAGAATAGGAATTTAGGTCTTATTGAAAGAAATCAGGTACATTTAAATTCCGAAGGAACCATTGAGAAAGTGTTGCGAACCACTGTATCAGTTACAAAGGTGGCCGTACGACTTACCATCAGGAAAACGTCATGCTTATTATGTTACCCACCATCGCAAATAAAACGCCCAAGTAGCTGTCGAGAAATGACTTGAATCGTGTAAATAAACTTAGATTTCTAGTCATAGGTCAATGACCTTAATCACATGATAAAATGACCTTAATCATGAAATGAAATGAATTATCTTACTTAGCCACAAATGTTAATTTCCTCTTTATTAAATAAGCCTACGTTCCTCCCCGCCCTCAAAATGACCTTAGGTTAAAACACACATTGTGATTGTTCACAAGTATTCGCTTCCATCTCTATCTTATGCTCAACTGTGGGTGTGGTATCAACTTTCTGGTGTTTAAATGACCTTCATTACTTAATGAAATGACCTTAGGTATACACTTACCATGAAATTACCTTAATCATGTAATTAAATGACCTCACTATTAAAAGACCTCAGATTTCTACTCACCGCACCGTTTAATTACTTTAGGTTTCATCTCACTGTGAAATGACCTTATGTGTCAACACACCGTGAAATAACCTTAGGTGTAAACTCACTATGAAATGACTTTAGGTGTTAACTCACTGTGAAATGACCTTAGGATTCAACTCAAAGTGGAGTGACCTTAATCGCGTAATGTCATGTAATGTAATGACTTTAGGCTTTAGACTTTCACACTTACCGTGTGATTGTTCACAAGAGCCTTCTCTTCTACCTCTATCTGTGGCTCCGCTTGGGCTGTGGGTGTCGGAGTGATCGGCTTACCGCCCTTGATCAGCGACACTATTTCATCCGCCTCGCGGCTCAGGTCGCCGTCCGGCCGGAACGGATTGTCCCAGCCACTTTCGGTACTGTCAACAAAGAAATTACATTTATTAGTCACTAAGAATACACTATATATTGTTATATTCGGGGACATTTTAATAGCTGAAACTGTGCTGTGTAACTCTCTCTCTCTATCTATTATTTTATCAGGACGATAAAACATTTTCCTGGTATATTTCATGTGTAATAATGCTAGGTGAGGCTTACGTTCAGAAGTGGACAGAGATAGGCCGATGATGATGAACGCTACGTTAAGAAATTGTACTATACGCTTTGACGCCGCTTTTACAATGCCTTTAGATGGACATAACTTAGCGAAAAGTCATGGCGTACCATAAAATTTCCTGGCGCGGCGTTATTTAGCGTCAAGCAAATGTACTAGCGGCATGATGTCGTGTTGAGAACGCTTCCAATTAGCCAAAGCCTTAAGCTACAAAACAAAGAAAAATCTTTAGCAAAAATGAAAAGGCATAAAAAACGAGTAGGTATTAGAGCAGAAAATACACATCCAGAATATATAACAGTACTAAATAGAGTTGAGTAAAGGAAATGAAAAACAGAACGTAGATTAGGAATAAGGTTTATTTAAACTAGTTTAAAGCGGACTTCCTAAGCTACAGCGGTGGAGTATTGATCTAACTATCACGCGATACAATCGTAGATAGAACACGCTCACTCCACCTAGCTATACAATAATATGCATCAGTAGAACTCCATTATATAAAGTTAAGGTGAGTGGCTCTTTGGATAATGTCTGGACTTCTTATCAGGAAGTCGAGGGTTCAACACCAAAGGTTTTTCTGACGAAAAGCAACGATTCTTGTAATTATTACTAGAAAACGGGTTGGGATAATTGCGCTATGTGGATTAGATAAATCAAAATAGAAAAAAAAAATCTTATTGAATCCGTTTCCAGCCAAACAAAAACTCTCTCTCAATAACTACCAACTAACCACAGGTAAGACACCATGATTAATAATAAAATGTATAATTTTTTTTATTTCGCCGTGTCTTTCCTTTGTGTTAGTCAGTTATACAGAAGGATCAAAAAACAACGTGAAGGGCACTTCCGCGTGTCCGTCTGATATTTAGGAGAGAGCACAGTGTGATAGGACACGGAGGTCTTGGTGGTAGGAGCCGCCAGGTGGAAGGACCGAGCATAATATGATAGGACTAAGAGTAGGACGGCGACGAAGGGTGGTGTCTCGCAGGCCATCGGCGTACGAGTCGGGTGGTGTGCTAGCAGTGGGAGCATCTGCCTTTCGCACACCTGTCATTACAAAAGGTGTGACGCTTTGGAGGAACCGGCGTACCAGTACCACACTTATCTGTTATAGGGTTGTAACAGTTGGGGAGCCGCGGGACTTTCCAACGATTTGCACGACCCATGACGGCTGAGGGGGTGACCTTGATGAGCAGGGTCATCCTTCCGCAGCGGCAGTGGCCCTACTTGGTCTGCCAACGGGGCAAGATGGTTGAATGCTATCTCGACCCAATCTTGCCCCACTACGGTGGAGGACTGGGTGGCCTTGAGGCTGTTAGCCCCGCAGAACCATCTCACTCCCCGGTGTGGAGTGGTATCCATAAAGGATTAGCCTGGGTTAAAAAAATAGGTGTAGTTATACAGCCTGTACCTACAACATTATCATTAAGTTAGCAATTAAATGAACGAAATGACAGAGGTGAAGCTATATATAGCCTGTACAGATGCACCCGTCATTTAGTTCATCTTGGTCATTCAATTATATTTTTTTAACTTCTTGTTACATAACATAGTTCGTGATAAGAAGCCTGTACCTGCATCTCTCTCTTATTCTATTCATTCGTTCGTTCTAATTACCTTAATTGTGAGTTTGCTGTACGGCCAAAGCAGTACGAATCTTTTTACTGCTTTTCTCTACTCACCTCACCTCTTTTTGGGTGGCCTAGTCCCAAGATGTCCGCAATCGATAGGTAAAATGAAGAAAACTCAACGCAACTAAGAGAGTACAAGCAACTGGAACAGACCGACCGAACAATAATTGATAATACGCACGATTACGCATGACCAATGAGCGACACTTATTATCGATGGGTTTATAATTGATTTTGTTCGTTGAAGCGTAGGCGAATGACTTCTGTTCACATTGTTACCTATCTACAGGATGATCTATTTGTTATTATTTTCAACCGACTTCTTAAAAGAAGGATTTTCTCAAATCGTCTGTATGTTGTTTTTTAACCGACTTCAAAAAAAGGAGGAGGTTTCTCAATTCGACCGTATATATATATTTTTTTTTTTTTAATGTTTGTTCGCGGATAACTTCGTCGTTTATGAACCGATTTTGATTATTATTTTTTTGTTCGAAAGGAGAGATCCCAAGTGTGGCACCATGGTAATTTTATCGAGGTATGATAAGTATCTCCAGAGATATTGAGATAAACATCTCATAATTGGTACTGAAAATGAATAGCGCGGCATTGAAGTCGGTTATTTTTTAGTTTTTAAACGATATTATTTTTAATATATGTTACGCGAATACTCAGTCAATTGGGAACCGATTCCAATGATTATTTTTTTAATCAGTAGGGTATATTTCCGAGGTAGTCCCATTATAATTTCATCGAAATCTGATAAGTATCTCCATAGATATAACGATAAACGTTCAAACTTGCTACTGAAATTTGGAGTATGAATGGAGTTTGTACAAGACATTGACTCGCGGGGCATGGAAGTCATCCGACTGCCCCGCGAGTCAATGTCTTGTCAACTAAAGCTTCCGTTTTAGTTTTCTTTTTCCTATGTGAATTAATAGTTATTGACAATCCAGCGTTTGACCACTTGACACCTGATGTTAAGTGACGTTGCGTTCCAAGATGTAGCATACTTGTCTAGAAGGTGCCTTATCACTCGTGCTTTGAAGACCCATAGATGGTAACCATCGGGGAACATAGACGCGGACAATAACTTCCATTCCTTGGCGGATCGCATTATGAAAGTTGTAGCAATTCGCTTTGCGCAACCAGATCGAATGTCCACTATGTAGCAGTGGTGCATATAGTACGCCCGGTAGTCCGGTCCGAAGAAAGGGGATGGCGGAATTAAATCATGCAATTGGTTAGCACTCTCTCCGAAATGTATCCGATAAATAACCGATAAGACTTTCCGAGGATGCTTAAGGCTGAAGCATCTCATTTACAAGTTCATCGTCACCGATGAGTTTCTTGGCTCTTTTCTCAATTGCCTCCAACGTGTCCAGCTGGTATTTTGCAGATCCATCCCAAAGGTACTCAACATACTCTGATTGAAGCATCACTATATAAGGTAGTTTAAAAAACTAAAAAGAACCGACTTCAATGCCACGCTATTAATTTTCAGTACCAATTTTGAGGTGTTTATCTCCATATCTCCGGAGATACTTATCTGACCTCGATAAAATTACTATGGTATCACACTTGGAATATATCTTTTTTAACAAAAAAATAATAATCAAAATTGGTTCATAAACGACGAAGTTATCCGCGAACAAACATAAAAAAATATAAAATAACATATATACGGTCGAATTGAGAAACCTCCTTTTTTTGAAGTCGGTTAAAAAGGGATTGAAGTGAAACTTCGATAGGCGCTCACGTAGTATTTACATTATCTTTGGTTAGGCGCACTGGCGTAAAATAAGTCGGATGTGACGCAGCGTCACGCTCCGAATGCAGCGGTAGTGACGTAAGCGTCACGTTATATCTTATATTTATAAACGCCCTCTATTGTAGAACGGCGTAACTACGAATACGTATTCGCTTAAGTTCAACAGATGAGTTAAAATAATTAGTGATGTTGAGATATAAATTGAATAAACTTGGCAGCTCAGACTCATAAAAAAGGCAGACGGAGCCGTGCCTAACACCCGTGTGAACGCAAGTTCAGTAATACTAAATGCTTGAGTAATAAGTTTCCGCGCTCAGTCCGGCATAGTCAATACGGCATGATTACTACGTAAGCAACGCTGCGAAGTAATTCTGCGCGGAAGCGTCCGACCCTGCTGCCGCTTGGCAGCATACTGAACGCGGAAGCGTATTACTCAAGCATTTAGTATTACTGAACTTGCGTTCACACGGGTGTTAGGCACGGCTCCGTCTGCCTTTTTTATGGTAGTTTGAGCTTGGCAGTTTCACTTCTAAAGTTCTAAGGCATAGCTTTTTACGCACGCTCTTTTTTATTATCTCATTATACCTTCTACTAGAAGTGTCCCGCGGCTTCGCCCGCGTTAAAACCTTATTTTATTTACTTAAAACTTTTCTTTTGTAAAAACGATTCTATCATTAAACACATCAAATAAGAATTAGCCAAATCGATTCACCCGTTTTCATGTTATCGCGTGACTAAGGCAATTCGGGATTCATATTTATAAAACCCTAAATTTACTGACTTTGTTACCTACCCCATTTCGAAAAATCCTACCATACGTACTTTATCCCATCTTGTTTCGCCATACAAACTTTGAATCCCCGTTCCGTATCCGGGAGGAATTTTCAGAAAATCCTTTCTGAGCGGATACCTACGTCATAATAACTATCTGCATTCTGAATTTCAGCGCAATCCGAAACAATATTGATTTTTAGACTTTGTTACCCCAGTTTATCCTCTTAGGGTGGCATTTTGAAAAAGTCTGAAACTCGTATATACTTATTTATTTACAGAAGTACTTGTGTGAAATGTCGAATAAAACGACTATCCAAACTTTGAGCCCCCGCTTCATCCCCTTAAAGAGAGTATTATGAAAAATTCTTTCTTAGCGGATACCTAAGTCAAAATAACTATCTGCATGCCAAATTTCACCGCAATCTGAAACAATATTGATTTCAGACTTTTTTACCCCACTTCATCCTTTTAGGGGTGGAATTTCGAAAAAGCCTGAAACACGTATTTACTTACTTAAGTACTTGTGTTAAATTTCGAATATAAAAGACTGTATAATATTGTTTTTCCATACAAACTTTGAGCCCCCGTTTCAACCCCTGAAGGGGTTGTAACGGGGTGAATTTTGGAAAATCCTTTCTCAGAGGGAACTAACGTCGTAATAACTATCTGCATACCAAATTTCAGCGCAATCCGAAACAATATTGATTTTCACACTTTGTTACCCACTCCATTGCACCCTCTTAGGGGTGGAATTTCAAAAAAACCTGATACACGTATTTACTTATTTTTTTACTGAAGCACTTATGTGAAGTTTTGGATAGAAAAGACTATTTAATCTTGTTTTTCCATACAAACTTTGAACCCCCGTTTCATCCGCTTCAGGGGTGAATTTTTAAAAATCCTTTCCTGAGAAAGGATTTTTAACGACGTTAGTTACCTCTGAACGTAACTAACGTCGTAATAACTATCTGCATGCCAAATTTCAGCGCAATCCGAAACAATATTGATTTTCACACTTTGTTATCCCATTGCACCCTCTTAGGGGTGGAATTTCAAAAAAACCTGAAACACGTATTTACTTATTTTTTTACTGAAGCATTTATGTGAAGTTTCGGATAGAAAAGACTATCTAATCTTGTTTCTCCATACAAACATTGAACCCCCATTTCATCCCCTTAAGGGGTGAATTTTGGAAAATCCTTTCTTAGTACACCCCTACGTACTAAGACAAATATACCCTCCAAATTTCAAGTCTCTACAACCAGCGGTTTAGGCTGTGCGTTGTCTGTCAGTGAGTCAGTCAGTATGTCAGGACAAAGATTCTTATAGTATTAGATATGTATTTAGCTCTTTCTATAGCACGCAGAGCGACCTTAAATTTGTGGAACAGCCCGACCGTGAGTGGCCACGTTACTTGTATACATATTACAAAATGCCATAAACGCCCAGTGCCAGCCTCGTCTTCATTTGCATCTACCACAGAATAAATAACAGTACAAGCATCTACGCAGTTCAATCCTTACTACTCATATTATACACGCGAAAGTTTGTAACTATGGATTAATGTTTGTTACTTTTTAATATAAAAATTGTCTGAAGTGGGTACTGAAACACAGAGGTACGTGTATGGTTGGCAACCATACTTTAATATTTTTTGAATTGTCTGACGTCAACGATTGGATGACAGCTGAATGGTTCATTACTTGTGTTTTTTTTAGGGTTCCGTGCCTCAACAGGTAAAAAGGAACCCTTATAATTTTATATAAGGCGTTAAATTGAGAATACAAAGCAAATGCTTACTTGATAATTGATTATGATTTATTTAATGATTTTGTGATAAAACGGGAACAAATACGCGGGTAAAACCGCGGGGCACGGCTAGTAGTACATATAATAAGCCTGTAGGTATACATATGAGTATTGTTATTCGAGCTGCCTTGCTGGTTTACTCGAAAACCTTTTACCACTATAAACACTTCAAAGACATTTCACGAAGTGGTTCGTCGAGTTTCGGCGTTAATGTCGGTATCAGAGAACAAGGGCTATCACGTATAAAGGCTGTTATTATATTAGTATATTACGATACGTGTGACATAAGTAGTCTATTATTGCACGGCGTGAAGTTAGCACCCGAGCGCAGCAAGGGTGCTACGCCGTGCAATAATAAACAATATAAGTCACGAGTATCGTATATTATTTTATAGCTGTCAGTGTAATATAAACCCGCCCTTTACGCTTGCTACGCTTTTCCGTCAAATAGAAGATTATTGCACGGCGTGAAGTTGGCACCCGAGCGCAGCGAGTGTGCTAAACGTCGTGCAATAATCGACTATTGAAGTCACGGGAAAGCGTGCGTAAAGTGCTGGTTTAAGTCACACTGTGCTATAAATTAATTTTTATTATACATGCGAAATGTTGTGTAGATACAGACACACCGCAGCGTCCTGCGTGCGCGATTTAGGCGGCGATCAGATAGCGCAGTAGTATATAGTAGTTTGGTATGCACCTGTAGGTACAAACCTACAGGTGCATACCAAACGCGATTAGAAAACAATTGAAAAGTACTGTAATCGCAGGACGCCGCGGTATGGCCGTACTTTTAAGAGTTCACATTTTAAGATATTTGATTTAATGGATAAATAATTGATTGTCACATTTAGAGTGTCACACAAACATCTAATGTGTTCCGGCAGCTATCTTTGAGTTCCAGTTCCCATTCTAGGCCTAGCGTGCTTACTATCTTCGACCGCATCATCACTTACCTACAGGTAAGATAGTGGAAAAACGCTATCCTATATGATATTAAAAAAGTTCCTACATAAATATTTATATTTTGCAAATATATATAAGCAAAGGCTTAAAATAAATATGAACAACAAAAGGATCAATATCAGATTATTACGACGAAGCCAGTGCATCTGGTTTTAACATCGCGGAAAATATCGTTTGCGCGATGCAGGATCTCATACATTTAGGCATGGCAATGCAAGAACAACTTGCGCAACTTACTACAGCGCCATCTAGATGCTTTTTAACCGACTTCAAAAAAGGAGGAGGTTTCTCAATTCGACCTTATATATAATTTTTTTTAAATGTTTGTTCGCGGATAACTTCGTCGTTTATGAACCGATTTCGATTATTATTTTTTTGTTGGAAAGGATATGTCCCAAATGTGGTACCATGGTAATTTTATCGAGGTCTGATAAGTATCTCTAGAGATATGTAGATAAACACCTCAAAATTGATACTGAAAATTAATCGCGCGGCATTGAAGTCGATTTCTTTTTAGTTGTTTAAACGATCTTATAGATTAAATTAATATAGTAAGTATGGATGCTTGTTAATCATTCACGCAAAACTGAACTGAAGGCTGAACCCATTTGGATGAAATTTGACATACCTACAGACTTTTTAACCTGGATTATGCCATAGGAAACTTAAACGGCGGCAACGCCGCGGTATGTACTCGTATCTAGTTGCAAATATATTGAGTTCCTTCCATGCATGTCTACGAGTCTCCTTGTATTTTATATTTATGTATACATCACGTATATGTACATATACGGCATACGTTAATGACTGACTGACTGACTGACTGATCTATAATAACACACAGGTCAACTAAACGTGTTGCGCTAAAATTTGGCTTGCAGATAGTTATTATGACGTTTCAAATGATATGAAAATTCACCCCTTATGGATGAAAAGGGGGTTCAAAGTTTGTATGGAGAAACAAGATTAGATAGTCTTTTTATTCAAAACTTCACACAAGTACTGTAAATAAATAGGTAAATGTTTTTCAAAATTCCAACCCTAAATGGGTGAAATGGGGTAACAAAGTCTGAAATTCATTATTAGGGTTTTTGGGTTTTATTAAAATGAACGCCTATTTCCTTTGGTCACGCCATATCTTGAAAAAGGGTGGACCCATTTGGCTAATAATTTTTTTGGTGCGATTTATGAAGATAAGGCTTATACGAAAGAAAAGTTTTAAATAAATAAAAAGGAAGTTTTTAAGGCGGGCGGGGTCACTTCTAGAACTAAATATTAAAGTCCGGTGCATCTAAACGGTGTAAAACATGTGTCACATGACATCATTGTTCGCAGATGATTTCAAAAGATATAATATAATGTGCTCGTATAATAAACATATACGACATGTATGTACTATGTGTTTATTGTATTGTATCGATGTAGTAACAATTTACAAAAATATAAAGTGTGTAACACTTCAAAGAAACATTCGCCTTGTATTGAGTTTTTAAGGTTCTGTAGCCGAATGGCAAAAAACGGAGCCCTTATAGATTCGTCATCTCTGTCTGTACGTATGTCACAGCCACTTTATTCCGAAACTATTAAGACTACACAGTTGTAACTTGTAAACCGCTTTACGACTTTTTTTCTTTTGCACAGACTATTTTTTCAGACCTTGCTTTTTGTAAATTTTTTTGAATCTAGGTCGACGGGTAGTATCTTATAGATAGGTTTTGATTCCCTTGTGAAATCGCAAAATATGCGAAGATATGCTACATAAACGATCATATCTTTTGATCGCTTTAAATTACAAGTTTCACTTTTTCACAGCTGAAAGATATACACCCGAGTATTTGATATAAGTTTCAACTTGATATGTCAACGCGTTCCTGAGAAAAATGGTCATGTCAGACGGACAGGCAGACAAACAGAAAAACGGACAGCAAAGTGATCCTATAAGGATTCCTTTTTCCATTTTAAGTACGGGACCCCAAAAACGGGGCTCAGTAGCACGCATTGGCTGAGATGTCTACTAAATCAGTCAGTGGATGATCAATGCTTTCAAGTTGTATGTTGTTGTATGTTCGAAATGAACAAACTATTGATACCTAAATATGTTTATAGCACAGTGTGACCTAAACCCGCTCTTTACGCACGCTTTTCCGTGACTTAAATAGTCGATTATTGCACGGCATGAAGTTAACACCTAAGAAGTAAGTAAACACCTAAATCGATAATTTGACGGAAAAGCGTAGCGTTCATAAAGTGCGGGTTTATGTCACACTGCTATCTGTAAAATAATATACGATACTCGTGCGTGACTTAAGTTGTCTATCACACGGCTAAATTTACGTCGTGCAACAATCGACTATCGAGTCACACGTATCGTAATATACTAATATTTGTACACATTTTTTGCAGTAAATGTATTATATTCTATTCTAGAAGGAATCTCACCTGATCTGTCGGTTATACATAGCGTGGTCGGCCATGTCTTGTGCAGCGCTGGACAGCAGCGTCGCGTAGTAGACGTGGGACTCTTGCTGAGGTGGCGGCGACAGGCACTGGGGTCTAGCGCCTTGGTAAAACGACACCCGTACTTTCGAACGCTCTGAACTGAAATGCAATATGGAACCAGTTTAAAATTTGTCACATTTGTATTGTATCTGTATTCGTGAAGATTTTGACGAACGCATAGCGGCGGATTTGACACATCATGATGTCAATATGAAATGAAATAATTAAGATAGTTTAAAAACTAACACAACCGACTTCAATGCCCCGCGAGTCGATTTCAGTAGCAAGTTTGAGACGTTCATAGTCATATCTCTGGAGATACTTATCAGATCTCGATGAAATTAGAATGGGATCATCTCGGAAACGTACCCTAACGATTAAAAAAAGAATCATTCGAATCGGTTCAGAATTGACAGAGTAACCGCGTAACATACATACAAATAAAAATAAACATACAGACGAATTGAAAACCTCCTTTTTTCGGAAGTCGGTTCATGAAATGAAATGAGATGAATTTATTTTGATTAACCATATTTGTGTACAAACATTATTTTTTAAATATAATACACTAGCTGCGCCCCGCGGCTTTGCCCGCGTCGAGTCCTCGTGAAATGTGATAAATGAAGAACTGGTCGACCGATTTTGTGCGAGAAAAATTAAGTACATAGTTTTAACATCGATATATATAAATACCGTGTCAATATTAAACATGCTTATTTACTACAACGCCATCTAACGAATATATAACGAACTTCTAACACCAACTAAGTGAACGTTAACACAAAGGTATTATTATGGTAGGTAATAATAAGGTAAACCAGTGTTTTTCAACGTGTGGGTCGCGACCCCCTACGGGGTCGCGAAGCCTCAGTAAAAGAAAAAAACAAAGTTTGAAATATACTTTTAAAGAAAATATTAACTAAAGAGCATTTGTAGGTGTTGTGATTGAAAGTGCTTATAATATTTGTTTCAAAAGATAAATATGTAATTTGTTTCCTGTAGGCTACACAAACAAATCCACGGGCAGAAGCTAACAATATAAGTAACAAAATACAGATTATAAACAGTGCAAGTAAGGGGTCGAGATTTTTTTTTTCATACTTAGGGGTCGCGTCATGAAATAGATTGAAAAACACTGAGGTAAACAATCGTTCATAGATGGCACTATAGTAAAAAACACGTGTTTTGTATGGGGATCCGCTTTAATTTTAAACTTTGTTCTGTTCTTAGTAATTGTTGTTCTAGCGGCAACAGAAATACATCATCTGTGAAATTCAACCGTCTAACTATCATGGTTCATGAGATACTGCCTGGCGACAGACGGACAGACAGACAGACAGACAGACGGACGGACAGGGGAGTCTCAGTAATAGGGTTCCGTTGGTTCCCTTTGGGTTCGGAACCCTAAACATGTATTCGCAACGTTTCATTCAGCATTTGGCGCCAGCTGTGTTGTATTTGACACGTAGAATCAATATACTTATAATAAAAATGCGAAAATCAGTACATATTTTGTTTGTTTGTGACCTCTTCACGGTGAATCGGCTCGACCGATATAGGATACTTTTGACCCGGGCGAAGCCGCGAGACGCAGCTAGTGAATCATAACCGTTGTCCGTTTATAAAAATGTTATAAATAGTAACATTTTGTTCTTGTGGTCATTGTAGTATGCAGATTTCATTTTGAACATATTTTAAATTTTCAAGCGCTTAAAAATTGATATAACCTCTTTGTGTGTAAAATTCAGGCTTTGAGTTTTTACCTACAAAGAAATTACAGAGGGGTCGAAAGTGCCCTGAAGGCTGAATGGCTTCGAGATAACAATGGATCGAACTGAGCTTTTGTTTATTTACTTGAGCTCACTTGGCGGAGCAGTCTTATCCCACATTATGTTTCGGTGAACAGATGAAAAGCAAAGCGAGATATAAAACCTGAGTCGCATCAGAAAGACGCGTTTCTCAAACAAAACAGTCGAGATAAAAAATAAGACAGCACTCCGTGAGATTGTCGCAGTCGATATAAAAATCGCATCATACAAGCGATAGAACAATATTATCTCTCTATAAAAACCCATTACGTTTGAATAGACAAGAATATTTCTTAATATTCTCGGCTGCATTTGTTTGAGAAAGTCTTATTGTGTACATGAGGCGCAATTACGCGACAATAACGACCGAGACATTGCATAAAAATAAAATTGAATGCATTTTTGGCGCAGGTAGATAATGCTGCGTCACGCCAAAATATTTTTTAGGGTTCCGTACCCAAAGGGTAAAACGGGACCCTATTACTAAGACTCCGCTGTCTGTCTGTCTGTCCGTCTGTCACCAAGCTGTATCTCATGAACTGTGATAGTTAGACAGTTGAAATTTTCACAGATGATGTATTTCTGTTGCCGCTATAATAACAAATACTAAAAACAGAATAAAAATAAAAATAATAGAGGGTATAAATATACAAGAAACTTGTTTTTTCGGCATTTCACGCCATCTATGAACGCTTAGTTAGGTAAACGTCCCATAGATGGCGTTATATTGAAATGTCGATCCCTAACTCCTTTGTTAGACGTTAGATGGCGTTATAAGAAATAAAATGTTTATTAATTATTGTTTTTGCTGGCGAAAAATGATAGTGGTTTTTTTTGCTCGATCTTATAAAATACTGTAGTGTGGTACGGAACCCTACGAGTGCGAGTCCGACTTGCACTTGGCCAGTTTTATTTAGTGCTTACACACTTATTTTTGTTTATATCAGATAATAACAAGACAAGAAATTAGCTCTTCTGATGTTCTGCGATGACTTCTACCTATAAAAGGAACGTGTAATGTAAAACGCCGTTTTTGATGTGTGTAGAGTGCGTAAGCAGGTGCCTAAGCGATTTCTTCAATTGACATATATAAGGTCATAACTTTTGATAACGTTGATTTAAAAGTTTAATATTTTCACAGCTGAAAGATCCTGTGGACTCGAGTATTTGATGAAAGTTTCAACGTGATACCTCTACGCGTTCCAGAGAAAAGGGTCTTGACATACGGTCATACGGACAAACAGACAGACAGACAGACAACAAAGTGATCCTAATAGGGTTCCTTTTTTCTTTTAGGGTACGGAACCCTAACAATAAGTATAGGTAAGCACTAAGAAATAATTTTATTACTTGCTTACGAACTCTACGCCTGGCCATTATTTGACCGCCTAACAATCTATAACCACAGATAATATCGTTTAAAAACTAAAAAAGAACCGACTTCAATGCCGCGCTATTCATTTTCAGTACCAATTTTGAAATGTTTATCTCAATATCTCTGGAGATACTTATCAGACCTCGATAAAATTACCATGGTACCACACTTGGGATATCTCCTTTCGAACAAAAAAAGAATAATCAAAATCGGTTCATAAACGACGAAGTTATCCGCGAACAAACATAAAAAAAAAATAAAATAAAAAAATTTAAAAAAACGTTCGAGTTGAGAAACCTCCTCCTTTTTTTGAAGTCGGTTAAAAAGATAATAGTCCTACGCTGTAACCCTAAAGTTGTATAATCGAGAGCTAGTTTTCAATCTAAGCTTAACGTGCTACTCTCAACCAAATCGTCACTTACCAACAGGTGAGCGGCCAAATGCTAACCCACATAATATAGGCCATAAGAAAAGTCTAGGCAGTTAAGAGCGAACGCTGGGTGCACTTTTCCATACAAATATATTCCCCCCGTTTCCTCTCTGGAAAATGTTTCAAGAGCAAAATTTGTTTCCACCAAAAATCAAGGTCTGCTGTAGCTATCATTTGCTTTTTTTGACCAACCAATTGTAAATAGAAATTATGACCATTCAAGAATCTCAAAGAGTCGATCAAAATGTTTATATACTTTTTTGCAATTAATTGGTCAAAAAAGCAAATGATAGGGGCAAATGATAGCTACAGCAGACCTTGATTTTTTGTGGAAACAAATTTTGCTTTAGAAACATTTTCCAGGGAGGAAACGGGGGAATATATTTGTATGGAAAAGTGCCGGCGTTCGCTCTTAAAGACTGTTTTAATAGGATGATAAAATTAATAAAAAATCGCAAAAGCACAACACAAGCTCGCCCAGCAACGTTTTGCAGTATTCACGTCGCAAAATCGTAACCATCGCCAAGGCAATTTCAAATTTTACAACTAAGTACAGTATTATTTATATACGTGACTAATGTGTACACAGTGACTTATCGTCGCCAATATTATAAATGCGACGGTCGATTCGTTTGTTAGTAAACGTTTCCTCGGTCGTAATGCTTCGTTAAAAAACTGGCCTAGTGCAAGTCGGACTCGCACTCGTAAAGTTCCGTAACACAGTAGAGTATTCTATAACGATGATTTTTCGCAACTACAAAAATAACTTTGTTTTTCATAGTGTTTGTATGAAAAACAAAGTTATACTTGCGGTCGCTATATCTCAACAACTGCTGACTGTATCTCGTTCAAACCAATTTTCGTTGAAAGTTTTTATTGAGATCTACAGAATATATTTTTTCTAGATTTGTCACTCCCTTACTTTAGAAGTTAGAGGGGGGGAGGGGGGAGCACACATTTTACCACTTTTAAATGATTGACTAACTTTGAGAAAAAATGATTGTAGGAACCGCAATGACATTTTTAAAGACCTATCCATAAACACACCACACGTATAGGTTTGAAGAAAAAAAAATTTTTTAGTTCCATTTCCACGTATGGGATGTAAATAAAAAATACAAAAGTTTAAGGGTTAAGCTTTTGTATTTTTTATTTTTGTATTAAAATTAGAAAGCGGTTTACATAATACATCTACCTACCAAGTTTTAATTCTGTAGTCCTAATAGTTTCGGAATAAAATGGCTGTGACATACGGACGGACAGACGGACAAACAGACAGACATGGCGAATCTATAAGGATTCAGTTTTTTGCCGTTCGGCTACGGAAACCTAAAAAGGTGTACAACACGAAATCAGGTACAAATTCCTGCCGCAGCTTTATTTTTAACGTCAATAAAAGGTAACTTAACACTTTGACGTCGCGTTACTTAAACGGTCTGTTTTGCAAGGTCTTTACTATTCATTAGCCACAAGCCATAATATTTTAGCAAAGTTTGCATATGTGATATTAATTAAGAATTTAAAGCAATATTTAATACTGGCCAATCGTATAAGTAATATTAATAATTTGTAATTCAATAACACAAAACATAACAGGTAAGAAATGATATGGTTGGTCGGAACTCGGTATCAATATATCAATAGTATAGGCAGTTTTTATGGCGAAGTTATACATATTTTTATGTTTAATTATGTTTGAAAACGCGTCTCCTCATTCAATCTCTCCTCTATGATATACCTATGGTGCTTAGACGTGGTGCTCGCTCAAGAGGATCCACGGAAAGAGTTGAAAAGTGAGCAATGGAGCTAACCATGCTCTGCAACAGCCTTCAAGACCGAATCCACAATATCGAATATCTATAAAGACGTTGGACAGGGTAATGGAACTCTAATAGAGCAGGAGGTCAACTCCGAAATGACACTTCAGAAAGTTCGGGCTCTGCCGAAATAAGACCGAATTTGCCAATGACCTCCTACGAAATAAGTTCGGCTATTTTTGACATAATATGACGATAAAACTCTTGTCATATTATCGGTCGGGATTTTTCATTTAGTAGGGTATTACGATACAACAAAATTTCAAATAAATTTCGGTCGCACTCAATGATAAGTTGAACCAACCGACCGAACCGAATGTGAAGGAAACGCCCGATAATTTCGGCCGATACTTCGGAGTAGGCCTCCTGGGCAAGACACATGACTAAAAGTCACGAAACAGGTGGTGTAAACTGTGTAAAGCACTAACTGAATGTTGGCAGATAATGGAAAGAGATGGTAAGATGATAAGAGGTGAGATGGGTAAATTAGATCAGAAAAACAGCAGCAGTACCCACATGAAACCGAAGAAAATGACAGATTCAAAGACAGGCATATGCTCAGCTGTGTGACAATAATGGGTTGAAAATATTATATCACGAAATTGACACTCCTGCGTGACAGCCAATGTTAGCCTAATACCTTATCAGAAACGCATACTAAGTAAAAAGATGGTCATTAGCCAGACAGCAGCTGCAGTTAAAGCTTTTCTTATTTTGTATAGACAAAAAACATTGGTCGCAGTGTTTAGTATAGTGTAGAGACTTAATAGACTTATTTAAAGACTAGCGCAACCCGCACAACTTCGCCCGAGTCTCCTTCCTAAAACATAGAAGAGTATACAGTCTATACAAATCTACCAAGTGTGTCTATTCCTGCACGCCAACTTGAATAAATTCCCATGTCTTGGTGCATGTCATAAGTACCAGACACGAAACAAATACAAGTCGAAGACGCCAGCACATAGCTTGACCAAATCAAGCAAGTCTGTTTTCATAAAAGGAGCATGGATCTACAATAATCTGACGAAAACAATGAAAGACGCAGTTTCCGACAACGTATTTATATTGAAAAGTAAATTCAAACGGTTGCTAGTACAAAAAGCGTACTGCTCGGTAAGCGAATACCTAGAGGACAAAATTGAAAACTGCTAAATTCCATTAGTAAATTATTAATAATTATTAGATGATTTATTATTACAAAATGTTAATATTATTTTACCATTGTTGACCTGTGAAACACAATTTTTACCAATAAATTATGAATTATGAATTGTGAGTATCCATTATAATCAATTAATTTCTCATAGTTCGGTAGGGAATGGTAGCGCCTATGAACATTTGCAACCAATAGACGACGATATCTTCTAACCGGCCGACTCCTTGATTGCCCATTATTAAATGAAAGTAATTTTTAGTTTCTTATTTCTTTACACGAATATTGTATTTGGCCATTGTTTTCAGTCTTTGTCTTTGCCCTTGTCACGAGCCATACGTTTACTTAACATTATAGCATTGACTATAGACATATACTTTTGCAGCCTGCCGAAATTTAAAGAAGCGGCGCACAAATGTGTAGAAAATCTATTATTGTTTGTGATCATTGTTGTTATTTAATTATGTTTTATTGTTTTTATGTAGTATTATTATATTTTTTGTTTTCTCTGTAGCATCGACTTGGCTCTGTACTGTTATGTTGTTATATTTGATGTATAAATAAATAAATAAATAAAAAAACAAACAACACGCAAAGTTAAGTGAAATCATAATAAACGTATCATAAATCAACCACCTCCATTTTCACCATTATTGCTGGTTAATGAAATGTTTACGTGATTCTAATATGCTCTTTGATGTATAGGAAATTTAAACTTTTAGGAAATTATATTCTTTGTATGTATAAAATGACACAAGGACACTATACGTTCGACGTCTAGATGAAAGCTGAATGGCTCAATACCTTTGTTTCTTTTTTTGTAAATTCAAAGCGTTATGTTTCTGTTATATCTATATTTTTTGTTGAATATGATCTATTTAATGTTATTTGACGTGTGTAAGTGCTAATTTTTAATTTGCCCATATACTGAATAAATGCTTTGACTTTGACTTGACTTTATAATTGCATAACATTTTTGCATGCACTGAACTGTCACAACACTCACAACTGACCTAGTTCTTGCCATCATTATACGGTCCCCCATCCGCGACACATCACAACATAAGTTCACTGTATAATCACTGTAATGCATATCATGTAACATGTAGGGTGAAAGAATGGGTGAAAGATAGGAACAAACAGTACAAGACTAAATTGCATTAAATGCAATCCGTGAAAAATAAATTTAATTTTAAAAATTAAATACGTAATATAAGTAGCACTTAGTTTGTCCAAGCAAAGTTTTTCACCACTTTACATAACCGTTTTAAATTAATATTACACTATCATTTAAGTGGAATTTACTATCTGTATCATTATTTTCTTTATTGTTATAATGTATAAAATTTTGTAAGTGTAAGTAATATGTAATATGGATACTGGTATATATGTATGTATATATGTATTTGTGTAGATATATATGTTTATGTAATGTATATGTATATTTGCATGTATGATTGTGTATACACGAGTATTTATGTATATCTATAACTATATAAATAAATAACGATTAAAATAGATACACCACCGTCCGTCACAGTCTCGCAATATTACTCTCAGCTCGGTTGTCTGGAAGAAATCGCTTTAAGCGATAAGACCGCCCTTTGCATTACTTAGAATAAGTATTTTCCTCTGTTATTTTTCTGTAATTATTGGTGTGCAAATAAAGTGTTTATCTATCTATCTATCATTTAATTATGTTTTGTGTCACTAACTTATGTGTCATCGATAGGTAGTATCTGCGCCTACAAATATATATTGATAAATTATTTAATATGCTGATAAAACATGAACAGTAGCGGCGCGTGTGTGTGTTTAAAAAACTGGCAAACTGCGAGTCAGAATTTTTTCTCGCCACGGAGGGTCCTGAACAACAGTCAATTATTTTCTTTTCTATGCCGCAGTATAATACCACGGTTATATTACCATGTCAATACTAAACATGCTTATTAACTACAACGCCATCTAACGAACTTCTAAGTTAACGTTAACACAAAGGTGTTAGGGTAGGTAATTCATACCATAATAAGGTAAACAATCGTTCATAGATGGCGCTATAGTAAAAAACACGTTTTTTGTATGGGGACCCATTTAATTTTTTACTTGTTCTGTTTTTAGTATTCGTTGTAATAGCGGCAACAGTAATACATCGTCTGTGAAAATTTCAACGGTCTGTCACGGTTCATGAGATACAGCCTGGAGAAAGACGGACGGACAAACAGACAGACAGCGGAGTCTCAGTAATAGGGTTCCGTTGGTACCCTTTGGGTTCGGAACCCTAAAAATGTATGTACCATTATTTAAAATACAGGCAAATGCAGAGTAGGACGCCCTCCAACTAGGTTGAGTGACGATATTCGCAGTGGCTGGTAGCGGTTAGAAAATAACAAACTATTATATAATCTGTGGCTGAAGATCGAGCTCAGTGGCGGGCTATAAGAGAGGCCTATGTCCAACAGTGGACTAATACTGGCTGATAAGGTTGATGATGATGATTTAAAGTATCAGTCAGCCGTCAGAATCAGCTTCATCCACGCTCTAGATTTGCCCGCGAGTTAGCGTATATAATATATAATATCAACACCGATATCATATATGCGAAAGCCAGTTGAGTGTGTGAATTTGTATTTTTGTTTGGTACTTCTTCACGGTCAAAAGGCCGAACCGATTTAGCTGAGACTTTGCCATTGTATAGCCAGAGTTGTGGATTAGGCTATAGGATAATTTTTAACGCGGGTGAAGTCGCGGGGCAAATCTAGTAAAATAATAAAAACAAAAAAAAAACAGTTTTGTTTTAAAGAGGCAATGATGGGTAAGAAAGAGCAAGATAACCGGGAAGAACTGTAAATAACCGGGTATTATAGACTAGTCGTAGTACTTAACAAAAGACAATCAAGCCGTACTTTCAACCATTTTGCTACCACACTGGCTACCACACTTTCACATTTTGACCAATACGAGAATTATAAATCCGAAAGTAAATTTGTTGCTTTGTCCTCGTGGGTGAACGGTGAATGTTGTTTTGATTTAATTTTGCACACGTACGTAGCCCACAGTATGAAAATCATTATCATCAGCTAATAAAAGTGACCTATTCCGGTTGTGTCCACATAGGCCTCTACAATTGAACTCCTCTGAACACGATCCTCGGCTACTCTCATCCAGCTCTTACCAGCCACTTTGAGATTATAAAATAGAGGTTATAAAACGAAATAAATAGCTAAATTATATATAATGTCGGTGTAATAATCTTACCTTTCTAAACAACATACATAAAATTAAACTCTCACAAAAAAGAACCGCTAGAAAAAATAAATTCTCTAATCACGTTAGAGGACAGATCGAACAATATTTAAAAAAAGCCACTTTGAGAAGATCATCGCATCACTAAGTCTAGGCCTGGGGGCGTCCTGTGTCCTATACCTATCGAGTCTCTAATCTATACTCAAGATATCGTCTATCATATCGGTTATCTTCATCTTATAAGGCCGGCCCATTTCCATTTCAGTATGCTAATCAGGTGAACTATATCAATGACTTTGGTTCTTTATCGGATCACTTCGTTACAGATTCCATCCTTCAGAGACACACTGAGCATAGATAGCTCTTTCCATAATTCGACGAACTTGAATTTATGGACCAGCCCAACGATGACCGTCTCCAGTCCACCTTCGAGTTGTTTAAAACTTCAAATAGTCAAAGGCGTTCACGTATTAGATAACAGTAGAATAACATCGTAATATTGTGGTAACTAATGCTAATTTGTATGTCCATAACGAAAACAATGCTACGGACCGCAACTAGTTCTATATTATGGTAACGGATATCAATTTGATTGGTCCCAAACCCTACTCAGTAAATGTCAAGAACATTATGTCGATAGCTATATATGTTTGTATGCTTATGTAACTGATATCGTTGCATCTTATCAGTGAATGTAACAGGTAGCAAGAGCTGTAAGATAATTATGAAAGAAAATTCAGCGTTTTGTGTTTGTTTTTGGCTTATAGAGAATTGTAAATCAATCCGAGGTTGTAAAGTTAGATTTAATCAACCGAATTCTTCATCAAATACAAATACAAATCTTTATTGACATAATTTATGGTAAGTACAAGTTTATCGTTGAATCCATAGACTCCCGAACTAGTAACAGTGTTTCAGGAGCCAATGGCTTCTCCCATAGTTTAATATTCTAGTTAAATTATGTTCTTTTAGATATTTACTAAACAGATATTATAAAAATTCAAATAAAAAAGGTATCTTTCATTAGTTGATTACTGTGTTTCTGTGTATATGTATATGGTTGAGTGCAGGGAGTGTTAGAATGAGTGTAATGGTGTGTAGCTGTGTGTGTTTTATGTGTGAATGTTGTTGAGTAGATTTGTTAAGTGTTAGGGTATGTATTATAATAGATAAAATTTAATTAATAGATTAAATTTAAAAATAAAAACTTGTTAGAAGTGTTTCAATTAGTACTGTATACATCGTAGACAGAACAGACAGAACAGAGTGGTCATGATCGTCTTTTCAGGAATTTGGCATGCTTTACCACTCAGACTGATATTTATTGATGACAGGACAAAATAAAAGCGACAAGTGAAGTAAAACATGAAACCCCCAACTCCCCGCATGGTGGTAGGACACTATCTAGTGTCCACCTGGCCAGCTAATATCTGTCGCCAAATTATCTAATATGTTGTGGCGGCTGTTCTTGAGAACCAGTTTCCATTCTAAGCATCGTGTGCTACCTTGCCATCCTCAACCGCATCATCACTTACCAACAGGTGAGATTGTGATCAAACGCTAGCCTATACATACGATATTAAAAAACATTTAAGATTTCATCCATGTGTACACAAAAGGCAGCAGCATGAGGAGGAATGGCAAAGAGTGGCTGAATAAGATACTACTCAGTATTCAGAAAGGTTATACCAGAAATGTTGTGATGTTGAAAGCCAGCTTGTGCAGCAGTGCTGTGGGGTTCATAAGTGAAACAAGTTACTAGACCCTCGACGTTCTGTGCCAAAAGTAGTTGCTCCAGCGGCTTCTTCTATTAAAATTAAACCACTTATCGTTCTAGTGCTCCTCTCATTACAGCCTTCGACACCCAGATATCATCTTCCCTTATCCTACTTAAGTGGGGTCGGTGCAACATGTCATTCTCTTCCATTTGAGTCTATCCGCAGTCATTTCCGCATCCACTCCTATTACATCCATATCTTCCATCACACAGTCCATCTACACTTTCTTCGTCTTCCTCATCCTCTATAGTCGTCCACTTTCATGTCCATTGCCTTTCTAGTCACGTGGACATCTAGTCTTCGACATCCAGACATGATTCCATGTTTATACCACTGTTACTAGACATGGCTCGAGTTATTGGTCAAGTGAGGTAGGTACGTCTAACCCCAAAAAATCAAATCAAGCAGGAGTACTGGGACGGAGGTACATTATATCTAGAATAATCTGCCGCAGAAACTGTCTTTGACAGGAAAATTGTTCGAATAATTTCCAAGAACACAATGAGAAAATGACTCAGTATACATTCCCTGCGTATCAAGGCTGGGCTTGAAGTTGGAACCCACCAAGTTGAAGCCAAGGCCCTGAATAGATACTAGTTACAACGTAAAGATAACGCAAGCTGACTGGCAGCGGCTGGAAAAAAACACCCGAAGATCGCGATCAGTGGCATGTCATAGATTAGGCCTATGTCCAGCAGTGGCCAGAAGCACGCGAATGATGCGTAAAGCAACGTGGTCAAGGTCCGCGGAGCTCCTAAAAATATCGATGCATAATCTCCTTCGCATTATAAGACTTATATGTTTTGTTTAGATATATATATATAAACAACATGGGAGTGATGATCTCATTCATTGTGTATGCTTCTGTATTTTACTACGTGCGCTGCCACAGAATAGGTAAGAACACCAATTGTTTACTTTATAATTAGACAATATTGACACATGCGTTTGTCCGGTACTTATTACGACAGTGGCTATTAATATTAGGTTTAATTACTTACTTTAGAATGAGTAGTATACTTAGTACATATTTAAGTTATATATATCAAATTATTTCAATATGCAACTAAAAACAAATAAAATCGTTTAAAAAACTAAAATAACCGACTTCAAATGCAGCGCTATTAATTTTCCGTACGGAGTTTGATGTGTTTATCTCCATATCTCTGGAGATACCAATCAGATTTCGATGAAATTACTATAGTACCACAGTGGTGATATCTTCTTTCCAACAAAAAAATATCATTAAAATCCGTTTATAAACGAACAAACAAAAAATATATGTATACGTTCGAATTGAATAACCTCCTTTTTTGGAAGTCTGTTAAAAATAAACGTAAATATGATTAATGTATTGTCCTGCTACTATAAATATGACTGTAGAAAGTTTTGAAAGGTGATTGTTACTCAATCACACCAAAACGACTGTGCAACTTATGATTACATTTTGTAAGCAGCTAACTTCTAACCTGGGCGTGGTAACTATTATATAATCTGTGCCCTGGGGACATGACGTCTTCAATGCAAATAATAAAACCACGCAGAATATTGCAATTAAACTAATAAATAAATAAATGTAATATCGTTCACAAAACGAAAAATACAGACGAATTGAGAACCTCCTACATTTTGGATGTCGGTTGAAAAAGAACCAAATGCGCAAAGGCTTGCTTAGCTATATATACATATATATATAGAATATTAAATGTTGTAATAAATTAGCTAAACGAGGCATTCTCGGCATGACAATAAAATTACAGTTGCTTTTACTGGTAGCAACCCTAATCTGTGGTGGTACAGATTATGTAACATAGCCTTCTCATAAGACTTGGAATAATAAAACTATTTACAAAGCGAGCAATTTTCATCGATGCGTCATTTTAATATTGGCATAAAACAGGGGCATTTCATAACGAAACTTGTTCGGAATTACGCAACGATTTAAGCCATTTCGTCATTAAAACCAAAGATGATTCAGTGGAGATCTTGCTTTATTAGTTGATGACTATATATGACTCCTACGCCCTATTAACCCGGCGTCTTGTTGACATTTTAAGACGGTAAAGGAATATCTGCATAGTGAATTAGGGATAAGTTAGGTAGGTATTTGGAGGGTTTGGAATGGTTTTTGTATTTTCAACGGACTTCCCAAAAAAAGGAGGTTCTCAATTCGTCTGTATTATTTTTAGGGTTCCGTACCCAAAGGGTGAAACGGGACCCTATTACTAATACTCCGCTGTCCGTCTGTCTGTCTGTCTGTCTGTCCGTCTGTCACTAGGCTATAGCTCATTAACCGTGATAGTTAGTTGAAATTTTCACAGATGGTGTATTTCTGTTGCCGCTAGAACAACAAATACTAAAAACAAAATAAATTTAAAAATTAAAGGGGGTCCCCATACAAAAAACGTGTTTTTAAACGCAGTCTATCTAATTAGTTTCGGCAAAATGACATAGATGGCGCTAGTAAACGAGCCCCGTCTTTCTAGATCGCGACCAAACCAAATATTCTTGATAATATCAATTAATCAAATATATGAGGTTGAAACTCTGTTATGTTTCGTATTGTACGGAACCCTCCCTAAGTGTGCGGTAAGAGACGCGATATGCTGACTCGCAATTGGCCAGTTTTATTTTTTGTATGTATGTTACGCGATTACTCCGTCAATGGTGAACCGATTTTAATTATTCTTTTAATCTAAATAATTTATTTAATTATTTTAAAATAATTTTTGTTCGTTTCCGAGGTGGTCCCTATGTAATTTCATCGAGATCTGATTAGTATCTTCAGAGATATGACGATAAACGTCTCAAACTTGCTACTGAAATTAACTCGCGGGGCATGGAAGTCGGTTGTTTTAGTTTTTAAACTATCTTAATTATAGCAAGGTTTGTTTAAGTTTCTTTCAAAAGGGTAGGTAGGCATATTCTTACGTGTAAGATGCGTAAACAAAAAAGACACGAATTTATCATATAGGCTAGCGTTTGATATATTATCTATACCTATATCTCACCTGTAGGTAAGTGATGATGCGGTCGAGGATGGTAGCACGCTAGGTCTAGGATGGGAACTGGCTCTCAACAATTGATACTGTACTCGTCCCAAATATAAAGCGCTTCACACACGGCAGCTATAATGTACCTATATTAAATGTACATTACAACTAGGTATATATTGCTTAACATTATCTTAAGTTTTAAGGCATCACACACATAGTAGGTAATGTGATGTATTTTTCTCTTCATCTTATTGGTGTGCGTGTCTCGATTGACGATATATTTTCGATTTTTGAAATGCATATTTTCGTGGAACTCTGATTATAAGATACGAAGATGTAAAAATATACATTATAGTTCAAGTGTATGACCACGATTTCTATCGAAATGTGTATTGAGATATATTGAAATAACTATACCGTGCTATAATATACATCTTTACATTATAGCTGCCGTGTGTTAAGGCCTTAATTTGATGATGAGATTTGATTGCATTTGAAAGCGAAGCTTTTGACATGAATGGAGTGCTGGATAAATCGAAATGATTTTAATTGCGACTAAATAAGATTTGTACAAATTCTACTCATGCTTTGTTTACCATAAATTACCGCACACGCAGATAATAGAAACGAAATATTTACAATTCAAGTAATTTTCCTACATTTTCCTAGTCCACACCTTTACACGAGGTAAACATTGTTTCATCTTACATTGTAGATTACTCCCACATCTTGTTACGTACAATTCATACTCGTCTGGTTGGAATAAAAATCTGACATCACTTGGGCATCACACATTCCTAAAGCGTAATGAATCAACAGCAAAAATAGAGAGATCTGCTCAACTAATTGTCATGGTTTCTCAAGGTCGGACAATGTCGACGAGGTCATACTGAAATGCATTGGATAACCAATGACACTGCTCTCAGACTCCATAGAACTAACTTGTTTACTTTGTCATTATGTATATGTTTGTATATTGGTGTATGTGATGGCACAACAAAGGGATAGTCTTTTAAAGGCACGCGAGTTATTTTCCCTTGCCTCGGAGTTGAGTACCTACTTACCTATATTATTTTCTGTAGATTTCCTGTTATGATAATATAAGTGACTGTGTTAAACACCACCTATAGTACCACTGGACACGTTGCCCTTTAAAACGAAAAAATATACTTTCGCGGTTGGATAACTGACAAAACGTTACCGATCCATGCGGACAAGATGAAGTTTCATTGGTTTCCATAACTTTTTATGAAACCACCTCAGTGATTTACACTTACATAAGAAAGTATTTCGGCGGAAAGATGGCGAAGAAATCGGGTTAAAAACATTTTTTTTAAACCTAGCTTTTAAGTAGAGTTTCGATTAGGGGGCGATAAGCAAACCCAAAGTAACCGATTAGTGTTTAAATTGTTGATTACATGCATAGAATTTCCGATTTGAATAGGAAGGTATGGTTGGATGACTCTCCATGCAATTTGCGGCAAACAATATCATGCAACAGTGACTGTTATGATTCGTTCGGAATGCTTTGAGTCTAGTTCCCATGAATAGATTTGTGTGGTTAAAATATCCGTACAGTTAGTTGCAGTGCGCTGTTCCTTCAGCATTATTAAATTTGGAAGTGCCTTGCTATTTCTATATCAGCTAGCAGCAACGATCTCAATATTTCTATTCATATTAGAGCATATTTTCTCTGTCGTTCCTTCAACCTTTCGTTTCCACGAAGTGGCGCCAGGCACAATTTGCATTCGTTACATTACATTACGCTCCACCTAGCTAGAAGGGATCGTGTTTTCATAGCCGTGGTTTCCACACCCATCTAGAAAACTTCTGTCTCAACCCAATGGTTATAGGTTTTGCGACAGCCGACAATCCAACTGCCACTTTAGCTAGAAAATATCGTGGGGTGTCCGGTGTCAATCACGTGTCCTTCGTATGTCGTTATTTAGATGCCGATCCTTCAGGGTTTCTAAATATAGCCTTTTTCCATAAGCTCGCTTAGTTACTATATTGAACTAGTACAGTTTTGTACAATTAATTAATCTGTGGTACAGCCAATTCCATACCACAGCATACTGTCAGGTAGAAGTTATTCTTTGCCTTTTGTCTTAGTGTCGGTATCCAAAATACTCCACGATTTTTTCTCAAAGCTACACAGTACAAGAGCAAAATTCTTTCACTAGCTCGAGTTTGAGATACCGAAAAAGATCGATAGCGAATAATTTCTAGTTTCATCATTTCATTCTAGGTCCATCACCATTCACTAAAATTAACGTTAGAATATTGATTTTTGAGTCAATTGTGAAAAAAAAAAACAAGTTTTATTTAAAGCTTCAAAACCAAACAGGCACAACCTATGCTAAAAGTTAAATTCCAGTTGAGCTAGAAGTCCAGGCGAAAAAATCGCAATGCGCGCGCGGTCATTATCTATTTAACGCGACCTCCAGAATGTCGGTCCTACATACATTTTACAGTGTATGATATTAACAGAGTGCGTCCCGTGACTTTGCTTGCGTTTCCTGATTAAAGTCTGCATATCGTGTGTAATTTATTAAGGAAGTTTTCATTTGTCAAGTTATTGTGAAATCAGTAATCACCACAGTGCAGATAATCACTGATGACATAGGTCAGTGAAGGATACAACCTTGGATTGTAGGCAACGTGGAGGAAGATTTCATGGCGGTAAATCTTAAAAAGTATCTTTGTAAAAGCAATGCTTTCAGTATCTGTATTAAGCAACAGCATAGATGGTCAATAAATATAATTTTTAAGGAATCAAGAACAGACCATAATATTTTTCAGAAGACAACATATCCCTTGAACTTCTATTTTTGTTTCACTTTACTAAATCTTATCTGATCAATTCCGAAGCCCATACGATATTGCGAAAGGTTGGGGCGTGCCTGTTTTGCTCTCTGGCGGGTGGGTATCCGCAGGTCTTCTCACTGATGTTTCGGTGTTATTTTGCATCCGTGCGCCAGGCCTGTCGCACTCCGCGCGGTAGCTATGAAAGTGCTAGTACCTCCGCGGCAGCCAGCGGGCTACATGTTCAGTCAGTTCAGTAGTGTCACGCGCGCTGTCGATCAGACGCGCGCCCTTACTTTTTACTATTCAATCTGTTTTCTCAGAACAGACAGCTGACAGCCCGCGAGCTGACCGAGAGATACAGACTCTCGCAGCGCGGACTTAAGGTGCATTTTACGGTGCGCAATGCGCGGTTCCCAGGTACTATAAGTTTATTATGTGACGCAAATTCAAGGTCGCATCTGACGCTTGTAGCGTATGTTGAACTATACCGACGTAACTATATATAACGTAACGGTATAATCTAGCATTTTTACTCGCAGGGAGTGCATTTTCAGTACTTGTACTATTAATTATTCTGTTTCCGTGCGATGTGCAGTCGCTCATTCAGTACGGCATCGAGCTGGGGATGCACCGCCGACTAGGAGCATGTCTTCAGGATGCACATAAGAGCTGTACGAGCAATTCTGCGATTACCACAAGATACCCGAAAAAACCGATGTTACAGTCATGGAATATTCTCACCGTCCCTCCGTATGGTGGTGCTCCAAGCTGCTCTCTACGTCATGGAACACCTGGCGTAATATCCTCGGTTTGATGAGGACCACGACCATAGTATAGGGACCTACGGTACCCGAACCGTCTATGCGCAGTTTTACGTCGGCTAGCATAGATGTCGAAGCCAGTGCATGTGATGGTGCCCAATGCATGTCACGGCGCCTACGGTGTAGTACTTTTAATTATTCTGTGCTACGGTGTGCAACCGACTGTCGGACGATATTGGATCAATACACTCCTTCAAATATACATTTACCTATTTAATTGCTTATTAACGAGGTCACGTCGCTAGCTTTTGGGAATATAACCGGCAGGTTGTGACCTAGATAATGTGTATGAATAAAAGAACTGAGAGATAACAAGTGAATTATTGAAAAGTACAAAAAACCCGACTACATGAAAAAAATATATATTATCATTTTCTATTTCAAACTCCAATAAAACAGGTATATAAGTTATATATTCGTAATCACCGTTTAAAATTCTTTAGTTTGATACCACACTCGATTATATGAACACATTTTTTTAGATTACTTTACGGCGCCAAAAATCCTTAATTTTGTTTTTTCTAATTCTGATTCATTCTCACGACTTTATTGACACCACTCACATGAAAATACGTTTTGGCTCTGGGGCGTGCCAAAGAAATATACATACATATTTCATACATACATACACTCTAAAAACATAATCCTCCTTGTTTCGCAGTCGGGTAAAAACAAAAGAATCTCAAAGCATTTTCCCTGTTTCAACTTCCAGTAGTTTGATATGATTATAATATAAAACAAAATTAGCAAATTGTCCTATTTAATTTAAGTAAAATAAAATACTTAATGCAAGTATTTATAGAAAAAATAAGGCAGTGAATGCTTTAATAAATTTAATTGAGGGCAAACTGCAGTGGAACTTAATTGATTGAGAATGCATTAGCTATAACAACTGTACAATCGAGGTCAGTTAAAGCAGTAATGCAGATATTGATTATCTATATATAGGTTTGACATAAAACCAGGGTTCGAAAATATTCGATATTTATTATATATCAAAATATCGGATATTTAAATCAGACAATTTAAACCAAAACATAAAATCTTCTTTTAGATAAAGCAAAATCAACTTAGAAACATAAATATTACTAAATAATATTAATTTTTTTAACCATTTTTGTATTGCAATATATTATTAAAAAAAAACATTTGATAATAATCGTAGAACCCAGTTTGATTTGATATATATTGAATATATATCGGATATATATCTTGGTAATATCCTCAAACCCTGCATAAAACTATACTTAAAATATCCTATGTATATTATGTAACTATGAAAAAACGTTTATTTTCACATATTATGGTTTCTGCAGAAAATTCTTATGAGTGGATGAAAAGAGACCACATGCAGCAGAGATGCAAATTTTTAGGTAGTACGATTTCCATACAGAAGTATAATGCACAAATATGAGTAAATGGTGCAAGAAATTGCACATAAATCACATCTACTGGTCTTATAGAGGGCACACTGTCCACGGAGGCGTAGCTTCATAGACGCGTATTCGTCATTATACGCTTGGTGTACGCTTGCTTGCAGCTTACATACAAAACGCCATGTACGCCCCGGCGTATGACAGCAAGTACGGCAGGCGTCACGAAGCTTGCGTGCAGCGACGCGAGCGCGACGTTGCCGCTCCGTCGACAGAGTTACATTGTTTTGTATGTAAGCTGCAAGCAAGCGTACACCAAGCGTATAATGACGAATACGCGTCTATGAAGCTACGCCTCCGTGGACAGTGTGCCTAAGTCTTTACATATTGGTACCTATTTAAATTTACATACATAATTTGATTGAATGTTCTAATTCTATGTTCTATTGAAAATAATTCCATTTCCGATGTGTAAAGATTCATTTAAGACCAGGCCTGTACCTTCCAAAAGTGGAAGTCTTTACATTTATAGCGATGCATCCTGTCATTGTATACATATAGTAGAAGGAGACAGTTGTTATCTACATCTCTTTTCTTATTAACGATGATCGGTCAAAAATATATATGCCATATATATATGCTATATGCAATATATATGCTATGCAAGTAGAGACTACCAGCCCAGGTACAGAATAATTTAAGATTGTTTAAAAAACTAAAAGAACTGACTTCAGACGTCACACTAGTCATTTTCAGTACCAAATATGAGGTGTTTACCTCCATATCTCTGGAGATAACTAACTAAACAAATCTCGATGATATTTAAATGGGACCACTGTGTATTGGAAATTATACCTACTGTGTAATGGGAAGTATAGCCTTTCAAACAAAAAAAGAATTCCAAATCGTTTCAGGCGTCTTCGAGTAATCACATGAACATATGTATATAAAAAAAATATTTAAAAGTATATGTATTCAAACAAATTGAGAACCTGCTATTTTTTGTGTAGTCAGTTAAAAATAAAGATGCATTTATAAGGCATAGAAGTCGGCATACTACTGACATCATTTTAAATCTAATGGGAATGGGGGCAGCAAGATCTGCACTGAAGTTCTCCGCCTAGGGTATACTGAGTATATCCTCTTATCAACAATTACCAAATCCATCCCAGCACCATAACAAAGTAAATTCTAATACATAGTAGCTAGCCAATCACTTTAAGTGGATTTTTTTAATATCTTATAGGCTAGCGTTTGCCCACTATCTCACCTGTTGGTAAGTGTCTTCACTTACCAACAGGTGAGATAGTGGGCATGCAGTCGAAGATGGTAAGCACGTTAGGCCTAGAATGAGAACTGGCTCTCAAGGATAGCTGCCGGATCACATTAGATTTTTGGCGACAGATTTTCTAACTAGAGGGTGGTCGCTGGCCAGGCGGACACTTGATAGTGTCCTACCACTGTGCAATTTATGGTAAAGGCAGAGATTTTAATGTTGAAGATTATCATGCTGATTCTGACTATATTTCTATTTGTGAACTTTGTGGTGATGACTAATGGTAGTTCTGCAGTAGTTTGTGATAAAGACATTTGATATGTTGAGAAAAGGAGTGTAGATATAAAATGAACCTAAGGAAAGACCCATGTCTAGAAAGTCAATGAGCATGGAAGTAAATTGCCTAAAGAGGGCAAAAATACCTGAAGGAGTGGTTGAATTGAGTGGCTTTAGATATGATGAAAAATTTCGTAATAGGACTCAAATAGAGATGATCAGGATATTTATGGCCTGACAGAGTGGCAATTAGCACTTTCAAAGATTTTTTACATCTGCTAGGCTACTTTTGACCACTATCTCGCTTGGTGGTTCGCAATGATGTGATACAACAATTATTTCACAATTTTTTATACAAACATTGTCAGCTGTACTCAAACATGCACTGCGGGTAATAGTACGGTTGGACGCTCTACTTTAATCAGGGGAATTAATTTCTTTTTAAGTCTGATGCTCATCGATTGTATAAAAGCTGAATGGCTCTTTACTCTTGTTTTTTTTTAAGCAAGTTTGAGGTGTTTATCTCCATATCTCATATAGATGAATGTTTAATGGGACCACCTCAGGAATAAGTATACTCTTTTGAATAAAAATAATTGGCCTAAAATTGGTCCGCAATTGACAAAGCAATCAGTAAACATACATAAAAAAACACATACAGACAAACTGACAACTCCAAGTTGGTAAAAATGACAGTCTTAGAAATTATTGATGATGACAGCCTATAATGACTGATTAGTCTTAGCCAGTTCAGTTTTGAGTTTTGTATACCATCATTTAGTTCAGGGCTTTGCGACGCATGTTTTAATCAGAAAATAGTTTTGGATATAAATAGTTTGGATAATAGAATTCTTTGTCAAAACATAAAATCAATATTTGATATAATTTATTTATCTTTATTCTTGTAACATTCCATTTTATCATTTAAAAGTGAACCTATCTTTTACTATCATTGGGGGGAATTCGCAGTAAGTATTTTTTTACTTGAAACTGAAAGTATTTTTTTCAGCGGCCCTCCAGTTTTTGTAGTAAATTTAATAAGCCTGCGAAGGTATGTAGTTTGTACAGCCCTGATTTAGTTAGTCATAATTGCAGATGCTAAAGATAGCAAAGTTATTTGAGTATTATAAAATCACAACAAGCTTGTTAAGTAAACATAATTGCCTACATCAGTCCACGGCTGGACAGTATTATTATTATTCTCTTTATTGAATTTAACATCACGGGTCATATACGCCTGGTCCTTTGGAGGCCATTGATGGAGCCAAAGCCAACATCAAGAGGCCCTTTACAATTTTAACTTAGGTATTATCTATGGATAAGGAGGAGATATGGGAAACTATATTATAAAAAGATGGTACATTATATTATGAGACTATTAGGTGAGCTGATTAATGTCGGATTGCTGGTCTATGGGATGAGGTATGGCACCTGCCAATTATGTCTCATTACAAAATATTTAGGCGGGTAGTGACTTTTATTATTATTAAGCTTGTGTCTCCCAAGCAAAATTGAATAAAATTTTTGGTTTTGATAAGTTGGTTGTTTTTAATTTTTGCATAATCCCTTTCAGGTAAAAGCCTCTGCTGCTGTACATAGAATCCTTCAAATATGCGCCACTGAGTGTTCTTTGACTCTATCCTGTTACTGCCAAACTAACAGTTTGCGAAAGTTGTCTCTATATAGTCCTAGTAAGGTTTGAGGGCCCGGTGGCGTAATCGGGGGGACGGTCGGCTTTGATGCCGGGGTACCGAGTTCAAACCCCGCCGTGCACCAATGGATTTTCTTTCGAAAAATTTATGTGCGCTTCTCACAGTGGCTCTCCGGAGAATGAAAACATCGTTAAGAAACCAACAACCCCCGCATGGTGGTAGGACACTATCTAGTGTCCGCCTGGCCAGCTACCACCCTCATGTTAGAAAATCTGTCACCAAACATCTAATGTGTTCCGGCAGCTATCCTTTAGAGCCAGTTCCCATTCTAGGTCTAGCGTGCTTACCATCTTCGACCGCATCATCACTTACCAAAAGGTGAGAGAGAGGTTAAACGCTAGCCTATAAAATATTTTAAAAAAAATACTTAACTAAACACACAAGAAAGAGCTATTGGCTCAATCCAAACAAATTTCAATGTAGGCATCAGTCATCAATTGGGCATTCATTCATTTAAACACGATCAATTGGGATAGGAATGCTGTGTTCACAAAGTTCATGAAGATTTAGATTGTAGGTACAAATGCTGTTTCCGTGACATTGAAATAAAATCAGAATTTGGCAAGATAAATGTGATGATTCTGTATATTTTGAGTACCGTCCCTTCCCGAAACGCGTGGGCTGGCCTAATGCCTCAATATACCTAACTTAATTAGAGTTGTTAGGGTGGGCCATAGAGTAGAATAGTACCTACTTATCAACTCCCGGCCCGCCGACCCAGATCTAACAAGGTGTCGGAAATTAATGAGTTGCATTAGAATGTGAAGTGGCGTCCGCGTCGCTAGGGCGGAACCTACGGAAATCGACGGTACATACTTACTACATTATAAATAGAGCTTTCAAAACCATTGCCAATGCATGTTTACTACTCGCATGAGCCGAAATGACCTTGCTCTCCGATGCTGGATGGAACCGAAAGTCGTTTTATGTTTATAAATCAGATCTGGTGACGTCATTGCGACCAATATAAACCACGCAAATATGAAAGGACTACCCGACACCGGTGCAAAACTCGCACGATCGCAAACAAAATATCTCTTACTTCTCCCGTGAGAACCGGACACGTTAACCGCAACGAAATCTGGAAAAGGAACTCCCTTTCCGAAGCACAACAAGTATGACGTGATTGTAAATACTAAATACTCTACCTTTTCCGCGTTCACTCGGTTCAGATTCAACTATTCACTACACGAAAGTAGTCACTTTTACAGTTAATTTATTAGAATTTAACAAAAGAATAAAAACAGTGTAGTTAGCGGTATAGGGTTCGGTCCGATTGACGCTGACTGAACTCAACAACAGTTTGCTGTTTGCTTCACTACTACATCGATTCGATCTCGGAAGTCGCGCGCGGCAGCCCCGTGGCGAATGGAATGGAACGACGCGAACGAACGAAACGAAACCGCTGCGCTGCGATCCGAGTGGTGGCTGGTGGCCTGGCGCACGGCGCACGCATGCCGCGCAGTGCTGCCATTACGCGACTAAACGCACTAGATTTGGTGCTTTTTTACTTGCTCGATGCTGAAATAGAAAATTCTGTACCTAGTAGAGTAATTGAGTGTTCTTTAAGAATCTAATGAATAATGTATGATAACCATATTATACCTTAAAATCATAATTTTACAATCTCACAAATATATGCCTTAATTAACACTCAGAAAACATAAAAAATTACATTTTATTCTTGTAAGTTTTAGCAAACAATATATAAATTGCGAATTACTAATGTTTTGACAGAATAGGTTAAATTATTTGAACAGCCGTCATGAACATATATTAAGACCCTTAAAGTGTGGTAATAATTGTTTAGTTTTAGGATTCTGTCTTACTATTAACATAATTTTAAGATTTTTTTTACCTATTATTGTGTGTTCGAAATGAACAAACAGTTGAGACATATTATGTATTTTAACACCAATTGTACAAAGTTTTCACGGTAAATATAATTATTCTATTCTATTCAAAAATATGTTATGTATAAATATGTTGTTATTTTGTAATAACGTTTAATTTTATCTTCATTATTTCAGATTTAAACATCATTTTTTATCTGTCCTAGTGACCTACCTTCATAAAAATAGTTTTTTCGTACTATTATGTGTGTCCTCATAAAAGTACGAAAAAACGATTTTTATCCATTACCCTTATGAAGCGATTCCATGATTTCATATTAGGTTTATCACAGTTTCAAGGTGGTCTCAAACGTACGCACGATATTGTAAAAAAAAATTAAATAAAAAAAATCAAAAAACCCGACTGCGCAAAAAGTGAAGTGTTAAAAAACGAACTGAAAAGAAAAAAACAAATAAGTCTAGTAGTTTAGACTTCTGTTTAGGGATATCAAAAAACTATACCATGTAAATTCTTTCTCGGTCGATACACTCATAAAATAAATTATACATTGTTATATGGAATGTAGAGACTTTAACAGTCGGGACACATTAATAGCTTAACGAATGGGGATTATTTAATGTTTTTTTTTACACTTTTTAGTTAAGTAAAGGACGGCAAATTCCGTAATCTGAACAAAAAACCGAAATGCGTGAAATAGATAGGGTATTGCTTTTTAAGCTTACTTACTTTACAGTTGTACTATTAAACGACTATACCAAAAGGAAGAGGTTGTTTGTTACCTCAGAACTCCATCAATTCTTAACCGATTTGGAAAATTCTTTTATTGTAAATTGTTAAACACAATCCAAAATTTCATCGTACCGACGGGACTCGAACCCGCACCCCCCGGATTACACGTCCAGGTGCTCTGCCAATTAAGCCACGGTTCGATACATCGATACGACGAAACTAGTGGATTGCATTTGTTAACCCAATTATGCATTGGTGACAATTCTTTTATTGTTTGAGTTAATATGATTTTCGTTTGGTCTCATTGTAATTTTATTGAGATCTGATAAGTAACTTCAGAGATAAGCACCGCAAACATGTTACTGAAAGTGACTAACGTGGCATGTAAAATCGTTTTTTTTTTAGATTTGTACGATCATAAATTATTTGTTATAAATATATTTTGAATATCCATTTTAAGACCTTTAATTTGATACCCCACAAGATTATTAGTCATAATTAAAATATTAGTTTAATTAGATTAAACATCAACCTTAATCTTCATTTAAGTGGAAGTGGCAAGTTATCGAACAAAATTATTCTTAACAAATTTATTTTTCAAACAAATGTACTTTATTAGGTATAACTTATCGAACTCCTCCAACAAACGAGCATGTAGAATATAATATAATTATACAACTAGACTGTTATAGATATTTAACAACTTAAATTAACAAGTCTATTATTTGTATTACTATTAAATACGAAAGCACTTTTTTAAAGGCAATGTTTTACTGATGAATATTTAGAAAAACTAGTGCTTTTCCTTAGTTTAGTGCTTAATTCACACTTCAGTCTGGCATCACTAAAAGTCGTGAGCCGTCGTCACCCGCGCCGTGTTTCTGTTTCGGACTCGCCCAATGAGTGACGTAATTTAATGACGGGCTTTGCCATAAGCGGTAGCGGAATAACGCGACGCGCTACTTTTAAATTACAAGACCCATTAATGTTGATAAATTCTTGCAACGTGATTTAAAGGTATGAATGGTTTTGAACGAATTTTTAAAAATGGGATACGGACTTATACACAGTCATGACGAAATTCGATAGGTAGGTGCTTAGTGCCAATACAGTTTTACAATATTACGTTAGTATTACGTTGTAACTATTATATAATCTGTGGTAATACCATTATAAATAATATAAAGGCAGGCTGACCACTAAAGTGCCCATTGTTATTACATATAGGTATTGATAAAGTAGGTACCACAGAACATAGATATAATCATCGTATTATTACCTATTCTGTTCTGTGGTAGGTACAAAACCTACCTACCATGGTATAGGTATTTTACGAAAACCCATCTCTCTTGACTCTACTGTAGTCTGTAGCACGACTGGGACGACTGTAGCAGCACAGTTTTACAATTATAAAACTGTGGTAGCTACCATTTAGTTATTGTAAAACTGTGATTTAAGGCGGGTCCAGACATGTATAATTTGCCCGATCCGATCACCGTATCCGTATCGTCGACGCGTATCATGATCGCATATGTGGACGGGTAATGATATACGTATCATGATACGGGATCTCGATACGCCATTATGATACGGCCCGTCCCATTCGTGTTGGTTTTTGTCCGATCATCAAATACGCGATCATGACTATTGTGAAGATACGGATACGGAGCAAATCGGAGGCGAAAACTTGATACGGGGCTTGATACAATACGCAGATACGCATACGGTGATTGGCTACGGTGATAGGATCGGTCAAATGATCATGTCTGGACCCGGCTTTAGAGGACGCACTGTAGATGAGTTGGTCCTTAGGTAATCTGTCCCGGTGTCGCCAAGAAAATCTCTGGGACGCATAAATGTCCCGTTTTTCGAAACCTTGCGAAAATTAAAGATATAGAAATAAGACCGCGCGCTTTCGGTACCTTACCTAGCGTCACGGCGATGCAGAGAGGTACGCAGACAGGCAGTATGATTGGATTATTTGATACTCATTTGTTGGTATAGCCACGCGAATTTCTCACTATTACTTTTTTGCTAGAGGCAGATAGGCGACATGATTGGCTTATTTGTAATTAATTTGTTCTTTATCCAATATCCACGCAAATTTCTCGGTAGTTTTTTTTACGTATATAAAGTAATGTCCCATTTTGAGTGATAAAATAAATGGTCACGTTAAGTATAACTAGCATGTAAGGTTGTATTATATTATTATCTTTTCTATGATATAAGTCTATGTTCGTAGAAGAAGTTTACTTTATATATAGTAGGTGCCTATCTCCTTAGTAGTCTGTGTTTACTTTGAACGAGAGGATGGAAATAGATAGATACAGTCCGGCAAGTATAACTAAGCGTGCCTGTGCGCCACTGTGCTTTTACTTTGTACTTTTATAACAGTTTCTCTTAAACCACTTTTAATTACTTTTGGCATTATTGAACTATTTTAATGTAGCAGATTTATCAACAATAATGTCGCGGTAATCTCTCAAACGTCAAACTCACAGTTTCGAGAGCGGAATTAGTTCCAAAAACCACCACCGCCAAGTTATACTTGTAGCACTGTACCTATTTAGTGTGGCCACAGAATAAATATTATTATTTGTTTACTATTTACTACTTTTATATATTATTCTGTAGCTAGTTTAGAGAATTAATTATTATCAGATAGTTTTTACACAGCACTTAATTTGCACTATTATTTATTTTGATTCTGACGTACGTGTACTAGTAACCTACCGTAAGAGAACCTACCCTACCAGAAACTTAACAACACAAATAAGGTCGTTTAAAAAACTAAAAGAACCGACTTCAAATGCCGCGCTATTAATTTTCAGTACCAAGTATGAGGTGTGTATCTCCATATATCTGGAGATACTTATCAGACCTCGATGAAATTACCATGGTACGACACTTGGAATATCTCCTTTCTAACAAAAAAATAATAATAAAAAAAACGGTTCATACACGAAGAAGTTATCCGCGAACAAACATAAAATAATAAATATATACGGTCGAATTGAGAAATCTTCTCCTTTTATGAAGTCGGTTAAAAAGTTTCAAGTTCAAGGTAATTACGTAAGTGTAAAGAGTCTATAAACATTAATTTTACTGTATTGTTTCCGTTTCCGGTGCTAAAATTACTACATTTATAATTGTAATGTATAATATATTACTGCATCTTATAATTGTAATGTATAATGATTGATCGATGATCCGGTCCCGTTTATGGGCAATATAAGGCGCCTACTCCAAGGACTAATCTAAAACATTGTTTCAGTCTAAAATTTTTAATACTACGTCAGGCAGTTTTAAAGCCGTGCGTGGTGTGCATCTAAAATATATTTTTGAAGAAGTGGCTGCTGTGCCACGGTTTTTGCAGTCTTAATATTTTTTTAACCGACTTCACATAAAAGATGAGGTTCTCAATTCGACTGTATTTTTTTTACTTTTTATTTTCTTTATTTTTATGTTCGTTTAGACCTCAGAACCTCAGACCTCTGATGTAAGGGGGCACAAATACGACCTCGGTGCTCCCAGCCAACCTCACCTGCCCGTGGTGTATTCTGCTGACCAACAGACGAGGCTCTGGCGACCGACAAATGGCGGTATAACCATTACATATCTATGGCGTAGCTAAATTCTACAGGCCGGTGACGGGCAGCAGCGTCACCGGTGCGAGAAGCTACGTCCTGCGATCGCCAACACGCCTGCCCAGCGTGGCGATTAGGGCATATCCCTCCCAAGGGATGCAAAGCAGTATGGAAGGAAGGCCTACGTCCAGCAGTGGATTGACACGGGCTGATGATATTGACCTCAGAACTCTGTCAAATTTAAACCGATTTGAAAAAATATTTTTTTGTTTGAGAGATTATGCCTCCAGTTTAGTCCCATTCACATTTTATCGAGCTATGACAATTATCTCCGAAGATATGGAGATAAATAATATAAGCAAATTTGTATACTTGATGACATGATTATAACTAGCCAGTACTTTGACTATCGCGGCATGTGAAGTCGGTTTTTAGAGTTCCGTACCCAAAGGGTAAAACGGGACCCTATAACTAAGACTCCGCTGTCCGTCTGTCTGTCTGTCTGTCTGTCTGTCTGTCCGTCTGTCACCAAGCTGTATCTCATGAACCGTGATAGTTAGACAGTTTAGAAATTTTCATAGATGATGTATTTCTGTTGCCGCTATAACAACAAATACTAAAAACAGAATAAAGTTAAAAATAATAGAGGGTCCCCATACAAGAAACGTGTTTTTTTCGGCATTTCACGCCATCTATGAACGCTGTTAAAGTTAGGTAAACGTCCCATAGATGGCGTTATATTGAAATTTCGATCCCTAACACCTTTGTTAAACGTTAGATGGCGTTATAAGAAATTAAATGTTTATTAAATTATTATTTTTTGCTAGCGAAAAATGATAGTGGTATTTTTTGCTCGATCTTATAAAATACTGTAGTGTGGTACAGAACCCCACGAGTGCGAGACCGACTTGCACTTGGCCAGTTAGTTTCGTTTTGTACGATCATAAATTATTTTACATATTAACTAAACTTGTAGTGTTTTTTCTATCGATTAGGTACTTATTTTTTGCTCGATTTGTAATGATACTACTGCGGGCCTAAAAAGGCCACATAAGCTGAATCATCACTAGCACTGTCTACAAAATAAAAATTACTCTCTCCATAGACAAGTAGCAAAAGCTGATATAGGAATGTTTAAAAGCTCGTGGTTGTCCCCTAACAGGGTTATTAACTTTATTTTATATCTTGTAGACTAGCATTTGACCACTATCACCTGGTGGTAAGCGATGCTGTGGTCGCTGATGGTGAACATGCTAGGCCTAGAATACTCTGATTCTCACGGGCTGTGTGCTGCCGGAACACCGTTAGGTTATGGCGGCAACTTTCTCATTAATACTGGTAAGCTACTTTTTGGTAACTAGTCAGTTGGAACATCGATATAGACCTGCACTAGGATTTGAACCAGCCACCTGTAGCTTAGAAAACAAGGCTATCCTTTTCGCCATCAGGACGCTTAAATTATTATTCGAAAACAAATTCGGTCTCGAGAAGCATTTACTTCGACTCTGATTTTTGCAACTCGCATTGGTCCATCGGAAACTTGACATTTACTTTATTATATAAATTAAAATGTCAAATTTCCATTAATTTAATTAAAAATAAAATGGCCAAGTGCAAGTCTGACTCGCACTCGTAGGGTTCCGTAACAGTCGTAACACAGTAGAGTATTTTATAACTATAACTTTCCGGCATCAAAATAATATCGTTTAAAAACTAAAAAACAACCGACTTCAATGCCGCGCTATTCATTTTCAGTACCAATTTTGAGATGTTTATCTCAATATCTCTGGAGATACTTATCATACCTCGATAAAATTACCATGGTACCACACTTGGGATATCTCCTTTCGAACAAAAAAAGAATAATCGAAATCGGTTCATAAACGACGAAGTTATCCGCGAACAAACATAAAAAAAAAAAAAAAAAAAAAAAAAAAAACAAAAAAAAAAATATATACGGTCGAATTGAGAAACCTCCTCCTTTTTTTGAAGTCGGTTAAAAAATACTTTGTGTTTCATAGTGTTGTATGAAACAGTAAGTATTTGCGGTTGCTATATCTCAAAAACAGCTGAATAAATTTTGTTCAAACCAATTTTCGTTGTAAGTGTTTATTGATATACAGCATATATTTTTTTAGATTTTTCACTCCCTTGCTACATGAGTTACTTGAAAAGTTAGAGAGAGGGGAGGACACACTTTTTACCACTTTAGAAGTGTCTACTTATCTTTCAAACGACTCTGAGAACGGCTCTGAGAAAAAATGGTTTTAAGAACCTCAATTTCATCTATAAAGACTTATATCTATAGACACCCTACGTATAATTTTGAATTTAATTTGATTTGTATAGGTTTGATCGAAAACATTTTTTTAGTTTCAGTTCCATGTATGAGGCTGCCCCCCCCCCTTAATCTTTTATTTTTTAAAGAAATCATAAAGCGGTACACAAAATACACCTACCAAGTTTTAACCGTATAATAGTCTTAATAGTTTCGGAATAAAGTGGCTGTGACATACGGACAGATGAACATGACGAATCTTTAAGGGTTCCGTTTTTGCCATTCGGCTACGGAACCCTAAAAATCATACATTAAATCGCAAAGGTTGCTACGCTGCGACCACGCAGCTCACGATTCATCTATAATAAAAAATCAAAATGACGCTTTTGTATTTGTACGTATTAGATTGAAATGAGAATATTTAGCGCTCTATTTGCAGGTCAGCAAAAGTTCGGTGTGCCCCGGTATTATATAATATATATATATATATATATATGCCTGGGGCCACGGTAATATCAAGTATTATGATCTAATATATATATATATATATATATATATATTAGATAATAATACTTGATATTACCGTGGCCCCAGGCGTTGAAATCACAATTTTTAGAAAACTACGTGGATGCACGTAGTTTTCTAAAAAACGCTGTCTGCAATAGTCATAACATGACCTTTTTAACCCCCGACGCAAAAAGAAGGGGTGTTATTAGTGTGTATATCTGTATCTGTGTGTCTGTGTATCTGTGTATCTGTCTGTAGCATCGTAGCGCCCAAACGGATGAACAGTTATTGAATTCGTTTTATTTTTGTTTGACAGGTGTCTTAATCGAGAAATTAGCTTCGATTCATGAAAATCCGTTCAGCTGTTTTAAGACTATGGGACTTTATTACGCTATGAAATCAACTTTAAATTCAACCTCAACTTTAAGGTCTAATCAATTAAAAATTCAGTATCCTCTTATTTCAACGATTATTTTAAGAATATGGTAGCATTGACCTGACGCTGGGACATCTCCTGGAATCTGCTGAATACTCCACTCAGAGCAGAGATGCCGAGTTTGGACTCATTGGAAGCCTAGGGTCTCAATGAATTGAAAGATTATATACACAGATCTGTCGGTGGTGTTTTTAAAATTTTAATTTAAGTATTATTTATTTAGGGTTGATTTGTGTTCTTTCATCATCATCATTATCATCATCATAATAATCAGTCGGTATCAGTCCACTGCTGGAATAGGCCTCTCCCAAGTCATGCCACTGAGCCCGATCTTCGGCTCTTTGTTTCTAGTCACTGCCCACCGCTTTGCGAATGTCGTAGCTTCACTTTAGTTCTTTGGCGAATCCTATTACTTTTATCTTTTGTGTAAGTACTTTTTGTGTATATTACATATTTGACCCCCCCCCCCAAGGCACCGTTAAACGAAAAATATAAATTTTACTGATCAGCTCTCCGTCCAGAACAATATTTTTTGTCGTATCTAAGTTTGAAAAACTACGTAGCCACCTAATGTCCCACCGTATACTAGCTTTTCCTTCTCTCCACCCACCGAAATTGTCTCCATCGTAGCAAGACTGAAATAGGAACGTTTTTGAACTCATGGTAGCCCCCTCAGGTCAAACAATTCGGCGTGCCCCGGGCGCTGATTACACAATTGACTGGAGCACTGCGCAGCTAGCGCGGTCTTCAATGACCTAAGTTCTGACCCTATTAGGTTCAATTCTATATGTATATTCTAACGACATAACATTGAATTACCGTCTATCGGTCCAAAACTCGAACGGAATTCTAGCTTTAGACCATTGGTGAGGTACAGAATCTAAACTATCTAATACTATAAGAATCTTTGTCCAGGCATACAGACTAACTGACTGACTGACTGATAGACAACGCACAGCCTAAACCGCTGGTTGTAGAGAATTGAAATTTGGAGGGTATATTTGTCTTAGTACGTATAGGTGTACTAAGAAAGGATTTTCCAAAATTCACCCATTTAATAATGAAATGGGGGTTCAAGTTTGTATGGAGAACCAAGATTAAATAGTTTTTTCTATTCGAAACTTCATACAAGTGCTTCAATGAATAAATAAGTAAATAAGTTTTTCAGGCTTTTTCGAAATTCCTCCCCTGAGAGGGTGAAATGGGGTAACAAAGTCTGAAAACCAATATCGTTTCGGGTTGCGATGAAATTTGGCATGCAGATAGTTACTACGACGTTAGTTAAGGGGATGAAACGGGGATACAAAGTTTGTATGGAGAAACAAGATTTGATAGTTTTTTCTATTCGAATCTTCACACAAATGCTTCAGTTAATAAATAAGTAATAACGTGTTTCAAGCTTTTTCGAAATTTAACCCCTAAAAGGGGTGACGTGGGGTAACAAAGTCTGAAATTTGTCATTATTTTGACGTAGGTATCCGCTAAGAAAGGATTTTTAAAAATTCACTCTTTAAGGGGATGAAGCGGGGGTTTAAAGTTTGGATAGTCATTTTATTCGACATTTCACACAAGTACTTCTGTAAATAAATATGTATATACGAGTTTCAGTCTTTTTCAAAATGCCACCCTAAGAGGGTGAACTGCGGTGACAAAGTCTGAAAATCAATATTATTTAGGATTGCGCTGAAATTTAGAATGCAGATAGTTGTTATGACGTAGGTATCCACTTAGAGAGAATTTTCTAAAAATTCACCCGGATATTGCTTATTATTTTTAATTATATCTATAACTCATAGATATACTAGATATACTCATAGATTTACTTAAGTATTTCTGTAAATAAATAAGTAAATAAGTGTTGCGGAATTTTTGCAAGTGGTTGGTCAAAAAGTCTGAAAATCAATATAATTTTTCGGGTTTTATAAATATGAATCCCTATTTCCCTTAGTCACGCGATAACTTGGAAACGGTTGACCCGATTTATCTTTTACTTCTTTGATGTCTTTTATGATACGATTAAGGTTTTAACAAAATAAAAGTTTTAAGTAAATAAAAGAAGTCGAAGATTTAATTGTTTGTTTGTTACTATTTAACTCAAAAACTACTAAACTGATTCCAAAAAATGTTTCACTAATAGAAAGCTAAATTATCAGCGAGTAACATAGGCTATTATATTTTATCTCCGTATTCTCACGGGAACGGGAACCACGCGGGTGAAACCGCGAGGAGCTTCTAGTATCTAATTAACAGTACTTACTACGTAGTTGAGGACCCTTTGGCCTATATGGTTATTAATACTTTTTATCAGCTGTGCTCTTGTTATTTTTACCCAACTACAAGAGGGTTATAACTTTTATTCCTTGATTAAGTTAAGTAAGTTATTTATTGGTAAACATTATCGATGAATAAATTATTAATTATTATTATTATTAAATTATTATAATTCACATATTTAAGCTTAAGTTTTTTACAATATAATATTCATAAAAAATAAACAAACTTACTATAAAACATAAAATATTACAAAAAACCTAAACCTAGCGTACCGCCGGCAGCGGGACAGGGCCCAAGCTACCGGTGGTTAGGGCTGCAGACAGAGGAACCTCCTGACGATGCGTGCCGTGTCAAGAAGTACCGCCTTCTGTATCTGGCCCTTGATCCAGCCATTTAGCGAGAGTTTCTTGAGATGTTGGTCGAGACTCTTCGCTATTAGGCCGTTGGCAGAGACGACTATCGGAACAATGGTTGTCGAGTCAACATCCCACATGGCGGTAACCTCGAAAGACAAGTCAAGGTATTTGCTAAGCTTGTCCTTCTCAGCCTTCACGAGGTTCTCGTTATGCGGGATAGTGATGTCGACCAACACTGCCAAATATTATAATAATCATTACTATTACTATTGGTAGCAAATCAGGCGGTAATCGATATCACATGCTCCTACCACCTGTACAAAAACACCCTTACTAGGATTGGAACCGGCGACATCTCTTTTTAGAAGTCATCCACGCCAACACCCACGTCTTTGGACTAATTGGCTATACCTAGGCACTTATTACCATGGTACCTATTACCTAATAAAGTTTATTTAAATTAATTTCATTATATATATATATATATATTTGTTATATGACATGTAATTTTTAATGGGACATAAAATTACTTTAGGCTTTGAAAATCAAACTGCAGAAGTAGACCGCAGAATCGCACAAGCCTGGGACGCATTTGGAGCCAACAAGGAAATACTACGTGGCAAGCTACCGATACATCTAAAAGCTAAAGTCTTCGAGCAGTGTGTCATGCCGGTGCTTACCTACGGCACAGAAACCATGACCCTTACCAAAAAGTCTGCTGAAAAATTTAGAGTTGCCCAGAGAGGAATGGAGAGAGCTATGCTCGGAATTACTCTGCGTGACCGCAAGCGCAACGAATGGATTCGGAGCAAGACAAAAGTTAAGGATGTCATGGCAACAATAGCGAAGAAGAAGTGGACATGGGCAGGACACATTGCCAGAATGGATGCGAGTCGTTGGGCAAAACGTGTCCTTGAGTGGAAACCCAGGGCCGACACGAGAGGTCGAGGAAGTCCACCACAGCGTTGGGTGGACGATATAAGAAGACACGCAGGACGAGACTGGATCAGTCGGGCTCAAGACCGTCTGACATGGAGAAGAAGAGAAGAGGCCTACATCCAAGAATGGATCACCCACAGGCCGCCATGATGATGATGATATGACATGAGTCATGACATACTTACATTTGACCTATCTCATTTGATGATAACTTCAGTCAAAGATAGTTGGTTGGAAATGGAAGACAACAGTGAGATGTGGCAACCAATCCACATTGCACAACTATCCCATCCCATCTTCCAAACTGCCATAATCATCATCATCATCACCCTACCTAAATATATAAAATTACGCCTTTTTCCCGTTGAGGTAGGCAGAGGCTACTTCTTTGAATTAATGAATGAATTTATTCAGCTTGTGTCCCTAGGTAACAGAGTTGTTAGTCTTAAAATTACAATTTTAGTGTCACTATAGGTCCTACTTCATCAGTATACCAGCATTAAAGTGTTAAGTACTATAATAATATAAGGCTGCGTCCCCAGTAGGCAAACTGTTAGCCGCCGACTGAGTTAGCGGCGTATCGGTTTAGTACACCCTTCCATATATTTCAAATGGAGTGTTCTCAGTTTGCTAGTTTTGCGCTCACGGTACGCAGTAACGCCTTTAAAAAAACTTTGCGGCTCACTCAGTCAGCCGCTAACTGTTTGCCTACTGGGGACGCAGCCCGAAATCATAAATATTCATATCATCAATATGACAAAAATTAAAAATTTAGAATAACATTGTTGTCTTTAAAAAAGTCGTCAACAGAATAGTACGCCATAATGATGAGAAATTAATTTAGCTTTATTTTAAACACATGAACATTAACGATGTCTCGAAATTGAGTCAGGAGTAGCGTTATAGATCAATGGTGCCATACAGAATACACTTTTTTACCCACGACGAAACGGAGACTATATATGCGTTTGGAGTGAGAGGATGTTTGTTTGTTTGTTTATGTCTGCAAATCCATGTTGCCATTTTTCTCCAAAACTACTAGTCTGATTTTGATGCAGTTTTCAGTTATGGGTTTGGGTGTAATTGGTGCATGTTTTTAGATAGGTGTTACGGTGACCACTCACCAGGGGGCGCTGCAGTAATCATTTGTTCGTGCAAATCGATGTTGCCATTTTTCTGCAAAACGGCTAGTCCGATTTTGATGCAGTTTTCAGTTATGGGTTTATGTTTGATTGGTGCATCTTCTTAAATATGTGTTACGGTGTCAACTCACCAGGGGCCGCTGCAGTAAACGTTTGTATGTGCAAATTTATGTTGCCATTTTTCTCCAAAACTAGTTCGATTTTGTATTTAAACGGTTCGTAATTAATCAGTGGTGGTCCTTAGATAGATAGTATGACGTTATTTTTCTAAAGGACATTGTCGTGAGTGTTTATTCAAAATTTTAATTTTGTTACTTGTATTTGTTTCAATAGTTGGGTTTTATAGGCATGATCTCTTTCTGATCTCTTTATTTCCACGTGCTACGATCCTGATATACCTCTTTGCACAGAACACACTGTACCTCTTTCGCTTCTTCCACTTTCATAAGCACCTTCATACATGCTCGCCGGTTACTTTTGACCTGGCCTTTCTTTAAAACGTCTCCGATCTTGGTCGGCCTCTACTGGCTGGCTCATTCACACACCAGGTCTTATAAATCTACTTCGTTAATCTTCCTTCATTCATCCTCTCTAGATATCCAAATCATCCAAGCATCTCTTTCTCTATCTTTGTCAGTGTCACTATATATCTTCTTTCACACCACAACATCACCCTATAAAATAGAATTAATATAGCACCAATCGGGGCAGTCTGGATAATTAAAAAACTAGATCCCCTATACCATCCCCTATATCGATACTGTGTGAGATCGTTTACAATGACAATGGAAACGTACTCAGGCCATATTCATAGGGGCAATCGTGGGGGCAATTGATAAGGGCCGATATTTACCAAAGCTGAGCTGAGCGGAAATGTGTGTCAATAACCAGTAGAATATCGGCCTTAAACAATAAATGCCTGCTGCAAAATGTTGATTACCTGCCTACAAATTTTAATGTATCTATATTACATTACAAATAGTACAAAACAATATCAAAGAACAGATAATAATACTACGCAACAAAGTCGCTCCCGCTGCAGCGCTGTCTACGCTTAGAGTGCAACTGATTTTAATGCAGTTTTCAGCAATAGATAGAGTGATTCAAGAGGAGGGTTTATATGTATGATAGAGCACTGTACCAAGCTGGGGCGGGTCGCTAGTATAATATATATTATGAAGTAGTAACTGATTCATATTTTATTAACATTATACAATGTTAATAATTTATGCCGAATAAAAGTTTATATATGTACCTATATTTTTTTTTGTGACACCGTTTGATTGCCTAATATATTTATGGGCCTCCCCTCTGAAATGATAACATTCGTCTTGATCTTCTTGTCTAAAGTTGATCTGCGATCTTGACAATAATTATCATCGCCGTACCTCGGATTCACAACGTTAACGTAGTCTGTGATATCAACCTACCTAGCTTTGGGAGACCAAAGTGAAGCTACGTTTTATCAGCTCCCCCCTCCCACTCCCGCTTCCAATAACAATATATTATACAAAGTGTGATGGTATGTATTTAATATTATTTTATACCCGGTGCGTTTGACCGCAAAGCGTTTTGTTGTATTCATCGACAATGTATCACACTTGCCAAGAAGATACCTACCGATATATTTATTCTTCTACACTTCCAATCCATCTGCTAAATATGAAACGATGACTAGTGAAATTGCAACAAACCAATTTTATAACGTTTGATGTATAAACGAATCTAAAAAATGCCCCCATGTTGCCTTAGTTCGTCCACAAGCCTAGTTACGCAAAGAAAATACATAGGGGAGACCTGTAACGGTGTTCGAGGTTAGTTAAAGTTATTTATTGATTGCGGAAGGCTGGGGTCTCATCTCTATGCGATTTTGTCCATGCAACTGCTTTACTTTTGTCATAGATGCCAAGTTTATAACTTCGCGTATTGTTAAATCAGTCTATTACACCACAGAAATATTAATAACTTATTGTGATTGTATATACCTAGTAATTTAGTAATGATTTTAATTTTAATATATCTGACATGTATGATTATTATTGAACTTCTTAAATATTGTGTTGTGGATTTTAAAATTGTATATGAGTCAAAGGTACTTGAAATAAACGTATTTTATTTATTTATTATTATTAATATTTCTGTGCATTAAACGAAGCGGCTTGATCGACGTAGCTACCTAATCCATTATGGTGGTTAGACAATGACGCCAAAGTTGCTGTAGGTAATTATTTATTGTTAGTGAAATAAAAAAATAATAAAAAAAAACCTTAACTGTTAAGGGTCAGTTCACAACGTAACGCGACGCGACGAGACAATGCTTTTTTCGCGCGGCGCAGCCCGACGCCACGCAGCGCAGGAAAACACGCGTCACCACCAAATTATCTCAATGCAATGTGTATTTTATTGAGTAGTTAAGAAAGTTCAATTGTTTATCACGCGGCTTCTCGCTGCGCTGAGCGGCGCCGCGCGGCGCATCCTGAAGCCGCCGAACTAACTCAATGAAATGTGTATCTTTTTGTGCAGTACCTAAATAAAGTTCTTTTTAGGGTTCCGAACCCAAAGGGTACCAACGGAACCCTATTACTGAGACTCCGCTATCCGTCTGTCTGTCTGTCTGTCTGTCTGTCTGTCTGTCTGTTTGTCTGTCCGTCTGGCACCAGGCTGTATCTCATGAACCGTGATAGTTAGACGGTTGAAATTTTCACAGATGATGTATTTCTGTTACCGCTATAACAACAAATACTAAAAACAGAACAAAGTTAAAAATTAAAGAAAAGTTTAAAAAAGTTTTTTACGATAGCGCAGCGCCACCTATGTAGTTGCTAAGATGGCGCTATCGTCTTTACCTTAATCTGAATCTCGGAAGCGGCTCCAACGATTAAATAAAATGTATTATACCTACAAGGGATTTCGGGGGCGACAAATCGATCTAGCTAGGAGTCATTTTCAGAAAATGTTGTTTTATTCGTGTTTTCAATAATCAACTTTATTGATAATTAATTTAAAATATGACTCTTCCCGACATCTATTGACGAGTATCAGTAAAGCAGTTAGTTGCTCTCAATTAAAAAAAATTGTATTATTATTCATCAATAGATGTCGGGAAGAGTCATATTTGTCTGTTTAAGTGGCAAAAAATACCGAGCAAAGCTCGGTCAACCAGATATTTAATAATATTAATTACTACAATTACTATTACCACTATTACTATTACTACTATATATTACTATTCTACCTTTGTGTTAACGTTTACTTAGTTGGTGTTAGAAGTTCGTTAGAAATTCGATAGATGGCGTTCGGAACCCTCCGTGTGCGGGACAAAGTCTGACTCGCACTTGGCCAGTTTTATTTGTATCACTTTCTTAATAAGTGCGCGCCGCGTCGCGTAGCACCGCGTCGCGGTCTGAGCTGACCCTTACAGGACTATTTTACTTACCTGGTAAAAAAAAACGCTAGTCCTATTGTGCATAAGTTATGAATAGAATTCATATTCGTATGTAATTTAGTTGACTCATGCATATACATCAAATGATTTTGTGTGAAATCAATTTTATAAAAAAAACATATAGGTATATTTATATCTTATAGGCTAGCGTTAGACCACTATCATATTATCTTTTCTATGCCACTATCTCGACTGGTGGTAAGCTATGATGAAGGGGTTGAAGATTGTGAACACGTTAGCCCTAGAATACTCTGACTCTCAAGGGCAGTGTGCTGCCGGATCACCGTAAGGCCGTTATGGCGGCAGATTTTCTAATTGATGATGGTAAGCTACTTTTTGGTTGCAAGTCAGGGGGTACATCGATATAACATGCTCTTGCTAGTAAAATCACAATAGACCTTTGCCTTAGGGAAGGTTTTCCTAAATTCTCTTTACTTTCGCAAATCTCGGTTTAATAAGGAAAATAAAATCAAACAATAGGTACTTAATCAGCTTATCTAGTAAAATCTGTTGATTCGTGTTAATCCAGCGAATTTTAAGTAACGATAGTGAATCGAGGTTTATAGGACCTACTACAAGCACAGATTATATAATAGTTACTACGTAACTGCAAGTAACAAAATTAAAATTTTGAATAAACACCCACGACAATGTACTTTAGAAAATTAACGTCATAACATCTATTTAAGAACCACCGCTGATTAATAACGAACCGTTTAAAGACAAAATCGAACTAGTGCACAAACAATTAATGTTTACTGCAGCGCCCCCTGGTGAGTTAACACCTATTTAAGAACATGCACCAATCAAACACGAACCCATAACTGAAAACTGCATCAAAATTGAACTAGTCGTTTTGAAGAAAAATTGCAACATCGACTTGCACCAACAAATGATTACAGCAGCGCCTTCTAGTGAGTTGTCACCGTAACACCTATCTAAAAACATGCACCAATTACACCCGAGCCCATAACTGAAAACTGCATCAAAATCGGACTAGTAGTTTTGGAGCAAAATGGCAACATGGATTTGCACACACAAACAAACAAACAAACATCCTCTCACCCCAAACGCATATACAGTCTCCGTTCCGTCTTGGGTAAATAAATAAGTAAAGGTCTTCAAGGTGTATCAAATGAAATTTAAATAATAAACGTAGATGTAGTGCAACATTTTTTAGAGTTCCGTACATCAAAAGGTTAAAAAAAGGAACTCTTATAAGATCACTTTCTTGTCTTGCCGTCTGTCCGTCTATCTTTACGTGTGTCACAACCGATTTTCAGGAACGGTTGGACCTAGCAAGTTAAAATGTACCATTATACCAGATTAGTATACCAGATACCGAAGTCTATAGTCCCTATTAGGTGTATAAAAATCAAGGTCCTGAGTCAATACGATAAAAAAATATTGGCAAATTTAGGTTTTTGCGAAAAATTGTAAGTACCAAAATTTACCTTAATTTTAACCCCTTTTATTTTTCGGAATTTTTCCTTTACTTGTGCTGTAAGATCTTGCTTTTAACCAAAATTGACAATTCTAGGTCAACCGGAAGTCTATAGGTTTTGGGTCGAAAACCTATAGGGTACTTCCCGCTGACCTAGAATCGTGAAATTTGGCATGGAGCAAGGTCTTGAAGCACTTATAAAGGAATAAATCTGAAAACCCTAAATATGTAGTTTAATAACAAATAAGGTAAATTTGCTGTTACAAACTTATTATTTGTAGTTGGTGCCATACATTTTCTATGGATCGAACTACAAAGTTAAGTTTGTCCTTTAACCTAGTCTGAGAAGTTGGTACCGAAGCCTCGATGGGCGAGTCCAAATCGACTTAGCCAGTTTGTTTTAAAATGAAAATTATACGCCTGGCTACACGATTGGCTGCGGCTACAGCTCATTGTTTGTTGATTTGATGTCATACAATAATATAATATACATGGTGAAATAATTTATGGGACGCAGAGGAAAAAAATATCGAATTGTACTCAAAGGAAACATACTGTTATTTTTGAAAATAGGATCAACTGCTTTTTAAAGAAAGTATCTTATGTGTGACTCCATTGAAAGATTTTTCAAAGAATTCCTCTAGTAGGTTCGAGGTTCCTTGAGTCTCGGACATTTTTCTAAAACCATCATCATCATAATCAGCCGGTATCTGTCCTGTCCACTGCTGGACATAGACTTCTCCGAAGACACACCACTGAGCTCGATCATCACCTCATCTTTTCCAATCACTGCCTAAAATCGTGTCCCATATTTTTTTCCTTCCTGCATCTATGCTGAAGTATTCCTGAGGGCAAACTATATATAAGGAGTAAATTATTCATACTTTAGCCATACTACTTTGGTAGGGTTCATCTCCAAGGTGGTCCCATTTAAATTTTATCGAGATCTGATAAGTATCTTGAGAGATATGACGATAAATGTCACAAACTTGCTGCTGAAACTGACTCGCGCGGAATGCAAGTCGGTTGCTTTAGTTTTTAAACTATCTAGCTTTAATTTTAATCATCTACACTCATTATTGTAAAGTTTTTATTATAAATAAAAAATCGGAGCATAATGACAGACTCTATGTATTATTATTGTTATATACCGGCTGTAATTCACGTACCTTTAGTCGAATTTTCTCGACCTAGGTTTCGAGCGAGTCAGTCGCTCTTCCTCGGGAGTGAGGTCACGCCATGACAGACTCTATGTATGTACAAATTGTTACTTATTTTTAACTGACGCTAATAGAAGGGTGTTGAATCTATGAAGATAGTATAAAAACTAAAACAACCGACTTCCATGCCAGCATGTTTCAGTAGCAAGTTTGCGTTTATCGTCATATCTCTGGAGATACTTATCAGATCTCGATAAAAATATAATGGGAACCAACCTCGGGAGTTATACCCCTTCGAACTCAATAGAAATATTTTTTTGAATCAGTTTACGATTTGTCGAAATATCGATGAATAAAAAAATACATACAGAAGAACACAGGACCTCCTCCAATTTGAAAGTCGGTTAATTTCTTTAACTCATCTTAGCTACAACTCACTAATTTTAGACCTAGTAGAATTTATAATTCCCTATCAAATATTTGCTGTTGTCAAAAATAATGGCAACCTTATTTTTAATACCTTAAAACCAATAATACCTTCAAAAAGTGTCAAGAAAAAACAAGCGGGAAAATTAATTCGCACAAAAATGGCCAAATGAAAATTGAAATGACATACTCATGAATAGAATAAAACGTACTCGTCTTCAACAGGCGTGTAGGGGAAGTTTGTCTCATGTGGCTTCGGCGGGGGGCTGCTTTCTGGCTCCTCTTGAAGAGGACTCTCGTAGATCAGCGTCTCCACCATGGATCCCTTGGAACTGCCAAAAGACACCCTGAAAAAAAAACATTTAGGTTTTTAAAATTGTTAACAAAGTTTTTCCACAATTTTCAGACATCCCGAGACCACGATCAATACAAATTGATCGAAACGTCCAGGTAATTGAAATGTATGTTGTAAACTAGTTGCAGAATGGTCTGTCTTTATCAATCGATGAAGTTCTGGCCTATATACTGATTTTAAGCTTACCACCAGGCGAGATGGTTGTCAAACACTATACAATAACGTAATAACATCACATATAAGATCGTTTAAAAAACTAATAGAACCGACTTCAAAGGCCGCGCTATTTATTTTCAGTTCCAAGTTTGAGGTGTTTATCTCCATATTTCTGGAGATATTTATCAGATCTCGATGAAATTACTATGGTACCACCTTATCTCCTTTTCAACAAAAAAATAATCATCAAAATCGGTTCACAAACGACGAAATTATCCGCGAACACCAATAAAAATATAGTAATAATAAATATACTAAGTACGAAATTTATTGTACTACGCATAAATTGAAACGATATACATTTTATTTTTTTGGTTTCTCGACTAATTGAAAACTTCCACCTTTTGAAGTCGGTTAAAAACATAAAAAAATAAAATGTATATCGTTTCAATTTATGCGTAGTAAACGCGTAGGTATATATTTCGTACTACTGCATGGGCATGGCATGCAGACATTTTCTAGTATATTTGTTGTTCAGTATACAGTGTGGAAATTAAACTCAGGCCCTGGAGGGAAACTACTTTAAATCCTTAAGCTAGCTCATTTTACTTAAAGGAGACATTCCTTTATTTTTGAAAAGAAACAAATCTGCATTAAAAGATTTTTTAAAACTCGCTTGCTTCGCCCGGGACTCGAACCAACTTAAATTAAAAAAAAATAAACACTCTTTATTTTAATATACTAATCGGTAGTATTAATATTCAGGATAAAGTTTCTCTAACAAACATTAGGTCTTAAAAATAAAAATAATCGTTAAATCTAACATCAACTTTATTTTACTATCAATTTTGTAACACTTAAAATTATTGTCCCGCATTGCAAACAAAGTCAAACGTTCCATTTTTAAACTTCTCCACTGAACGCCTCGGATCATGTAAGAAGGAAATGTGCATAGAGGTATTACCACCATTGAACAATTTTCTTATCGAAGATTTCAACAAGGTACTTAACGATAAATTAGCAAGCGTGTACTTCATACGAAGTCTTTAAGTGTTGGAGAGATAACAGAACTGTTACGTGTCTTTTACTTGTTAAAAGTGAACAGTAACCAAACATTTTTTAGAGAAACTTTATCCTGAATATTTTAATACTACCGATTAGTATAATAAAATAAAGAGTGTTTATTTTTTTTAATTTTAGTTGGTTCGAGTCCCGGGCGAAGCAAGCGAGTTTTAAAAAATCTTTTAATGCAGATTTGTTTCTTTTCAAATATAAAGGAATGTCTCCTTTAAGTAAAATGAGCTAGCTTAAGAATTTAAAGTAGTTTCCCTCCAGGGCCTGAGTTTAATTTCCACACTGTATATACTTAATCTAATACTATATGAATCTTTGTCCTGACATACTGACTCACTGACAGACAACGCACAGCCTAAACCGCTAGTCGTAGAGACTTGAAATTTCGAGTGTATATTTGTCTTAGTACGTAAAGGTGTACTAAGAAAGGATTTTCCAAAATTCACCCCTTAAGGGGATAAAATGGGGGTTCAAAGTTTGTATGTAGAAACAAGATTAGATAGTTTTTTCTATCCAAAACTTCACACAAGTGCTTCAGTAACAAAATAAGTAAATACGTGTTTCTGGTTTTTTTGAAAATTCACCCCTAAGAGGGTGAAATGGGCGTAACAAAGTGTGAAAATCAATATTGTTTCGGATTGCGCTGAAATTTGGCATGCAGATAGTTATTACGACGTTAGTTACCTCTGAAAAAGGATTTTTCAAAATTCACCCCTGAAGGGGATGAAACGGGGGTTCAAAGTTTGTATGGAGAGACAAGATTAGATAGTATTTTCTATTCGAAACTTCATACAAGTGCTCGAGTAAAAAAATAAGTAAATACGAGTTTCAGGTTTTTTTTAATTACACCCTAAGATGGTGAAATGGGGTAACTAAAGTGTGAAAATCAATATTGTTTCGGATTGCGCTGAAATTTGGCATGCAGATAGTTATAAGAACGTTAGTTCCCTCTGAGAAAGGATTTTCCAAAATTTACCCCTGAAGGGAATGAAACGGGGGTTCAAAGTTTGTATGGAGAAACAAGATTAGATAGTCTTTTATATTTGAATTTTAACACAAGTACTTAAGTTAGTCAGTAAATACGTGTTTCAGGCTCTTTCGAAATTGCACCCCTAAAAGGGTGAAGTGGGGTAACAAAGTCTGAAATCAATATTGTTTCTGATTGCGCTGAAATTTGGCATGCAGATAGTTATTATGACTTAGGTATCCGCTAAGAAAGAATTTTACAAAATTCACTCTTCAAGGGGATGAAGCGGGGGTTCAAAGTTTGGATAGTCATTTTATTCGACATTTCACACAAGTACATACGAGTAAGTAAGTACGTAGTAAGTAGTAAATAAATAAGTAAATACGAGTTTCAGACTTTTTCAAAATGCTACCCTAAGAGGATACATTGGGGTAACAAAGTCTAAAAATCAATAGTGTTTCGGATTGCGCTGAAATTTAGAATGCAGATAGTTATTATGTCGTAGGTATCCGCTCAGAAAGGATTTTCTAAAAATTCCTCCCGGATTCGGAACGGAGATTCATAGTTTGAATGGCGAAATAAGATGAAATAAAGTACGTGTTTTAGGATTTTTTGAAATGGGGTAGGTAACAAAGTTTGAAAATTATGTATGATAACATAAAAACGGGTGAAATATTATGTTTCTTTGAAGTGTCTCACACTTTATAATTTTTTAAATTGTTAAACACAATCCAAAATTTCATCGTACCGACGGGACTCGAACCCGCACACCCCGGATTACACGTCCAGGTGCTCTGCCAATTAAGCCACGGTTCGATACATCGATACGACGAAATTAGTGGATTGCATTTTGTTAACCCAATTATGCATTGGTGGCGCCATCTATGACTACTTATTACGTAAGTTAATCTTTCGGAAGAAATCATTACAGTTTTCAAATCCGGCGAGAGATGTTGCACTGCGTAAATCAAATATAATGTTTCTTTGAAGTGTCTCACACTATATATTTTTGTAAATTGTTAACCACAATCCAAAAGTTCTTAATTTCTTAAATTTTGGATTGTGTTTAATAATTTATAAAAACGGGTGAACCGATTTGTCTAATTCTTAAATTAAAATGTATTTAATGATAGAATCCTTTATACAAAAGAAAAGTTTTAATTAAACAAAATAAGTTTTGAACACGGGCGAAGCCGCGGGGCAATTCTAGTTATTATATATTTTTATTCGTTTGAAATTTGGTATTTTTGTGAAATATTGCACCGAAACTCGGCTTGATTACGATATTTTCACGGAAAATATTTTTTATGTTAAATAATCTTTTTTTCCCCCCATGAATTTGATTGCAAAGGACCTATCTATTGATAGATAATAATAAAAATTCACTGAGTTTCGCGGATTAGTCGCAAATCGTACCAACAGTCCGCTTCTTAAATACATTTACAGAAATGCGTCCTTAACAAGGATAACATTATTGTTTATATACAGAAAATCATAGATTCAGAGCGTAAGGCAAACCAAATTCATATGCAAAAATTAATAACAAGAACATAAGATTTATTATCACTTAAACATAAATTTATTCTATGTCCACAGCTGGACATAAGTCTATGGACACACCACTGAGATCGATTTTCAGTTCCTTTTTCCAACTAATGCCGATATTTATACAGCATCAATATTTTGAATTACTTAAGTCGGACTGCTGTTATTACTGCCAGAGCATGAATAAACGGAGGCTCGTCCAGGACCTATAGGTACCTACAGGCCTATACCTACAGGACCTATACCTACAGGACCTATACTTACAGGACCTATACCTACTATCTAAATAAGTCCTTATTCCGTAGTTGGATACGGTTAGGTGTGTTGCAGATTTAGCTACGGTTTTTCCGAAAGTAAAGTTTTAAATAAATGAAAGTATAGGGAACATACATGTAGTATACATTTACTTGAAATCATTTATTTTCCAATAATTATTGTTCTGGTGTTGTATTCTAAACATTTTTTTATAAATAAAATACTCTTAAATGTGTTAAAATATTGTATGAAAATGCAAAAAAGCGTGGCAAATTTTAATTTGCAAAACACATCACCACTAGTCAATTAGAAAGTGACGTCACAGCGCATCACAAGGTCTCCACAGATTAAATCTTTTTAATAGAAATAGTATTCGTACAACAGTGCATACTATTTCTATGAAAAAGATTTAATCTGTGGAGACCGTGAGGTGCGCTGTGACGTCACAAAGGCGCGCGAAAATTTGGTGGCGTTTTAGATACCTCATATTTTTTTCAATGCTAAAACTATTTTTTGTAGCTGAATTTGAACACTTTCAGTATAATTTCATTTTTTACTGTGTTAAATGGATGTAATCAGTGAAATAATAATTAAGATAGTTTTAAAACTAAAACAACCGACTTCAATGCACCTCGAGTCAATTTCAGTAGCATGTTTGAGACGTTTATCGTGATATCTCTAGAGATATTTATCAGATATCGATAAAATTACAATGAGACTACCTCGGAAACGTACCCTACCGATTACAAAAAGAATCATTCGAATCGGTTCAGAATTGACGGAGTAATCGCGTAACATACACACAAAAAAAAACATAAAGACGAATTGAGAACCTTATCCTTTTTTGTGAAGTCGGTTAAAAATATTTAAAAAATCATGCATATTCCTTATTAACATAAACACAAAAAAGCAAAAAAAAAAACAAATAAACCTACATCTTTAAATTAGGAAAAGGATTTGCTTTAAACAAAATTGCGTCAACAGTCACTTTTTACTTTGTCAATGTCAAGTCGTGGCATCTAACATCCTTGTTATAATTTGTTTACAAAACTGCTGCTTTCGAGGAACTTATTTCCAATATATACTAATACCGCATAATTGATTTGATATTTACAATTTTACCCCGTTCTACCCTGAAAAACAAGTAAGTTACGTAGTATTTCAAAATATTTTTGTTGAGTAGGTAAGTTAGGTAACTAAATTACAAATATATTTGTGGCTTTTGTTACAGTACTTACCTTTGTTAAAGGTTCCAAAAATAATTTGACATTATCCGAGTAAACAATAAAAGTGCAAATCAAAGGTAAATTAATTATAGCGCTGCGAAATTTATTGCGTAACGAGATTCTCCCCCACGACTTGACTTGCGTAGGTAATTTTGGAGTAAAATGAATGATTTCTTTGAAAGAATACTTTCAGATATTTTAACAAAACTGCTGCTTTCGAGGAATTTATTTCGAATATACTAGGTACCGCAAAATTAATTTGATATAAACAATTTTACCCTCCTCTATGAAAAACGAGTAAGTTACGTAGCATTTCGAAGTATTTTTTTATTGAATAAGTTAGGTAACTAAATTACAAGTAAGTAAGTATATACAATGGCTTCCAGTTTTGTTTTAGTACCTTTGTTACGGTTAATTAAAATGTTCCAAAAATATTATTTTGTTGAGTAAGTTAGGTAATTAAATTACAAGTAAGAATGTTTGTGGCTTCCAGTTTTCTTTCAGTACCTTTGTCACGGTTAATTAAAATGTTCCAAAAATCATTTGACATTATCCGAGTAAACAATAAAAGTATAAATCAAAGGAAAATAATTGTAGCGCTGCGAAATACACATTTCGTAACGAGATTACGTGTTTCTCCCCACAACTTAACTTGCGTAGGTAATTTTGGAGTAAAATAAATGATTTCTTTGAAAGAATTCTTACAGATATTATTATTAGCACGACTGTTCCCGACTTATGTAATCAATTGGGTGATTTGTACTTATGAGTACAGTAGGCTGTTGGTATCTGCGTTTGTTATACGTCACTTAATAAGTGTAATAGTACTTACAAGTATTGACGTAGATGGGGTGGAAGTCTCTACATTGATATCGATGCGTTCTGTCATCGCAAACGTCTAGTAGAGGGAGATGCAGCTAGACAGTTTTATACTTGCATCTCTGTTCATAACGACAATCATCGGTCGAAATTCATCGCTATTCATGTAGAGACTACCGGACCTCAGACGTATACTTAGACGTTTTGTAATAGCAAACGTTCATATTGCCGAAGAACAGATTGCAGAAGAAGATGCAGCTTGATAGCTGTACTGCTGTAACTCTTTCTGTACAACGAACATGTTTGCAAAGCCTTCTCTAACAATGTAGCAAACAGTCTCTTTGTACGAGTAAATACTTACGTTTGCTATTATTACAAAGTCGCTACTATTAGAACCTAGCCGTCTAATGTTGAGAATGCTAGCGCAGTCTGCTAAAAATTATGTTTGGAAGATCGTAACGTGATAGTGACGCGTACCCTTCAATCATGTTTAAGTTAAGACCCAGAAATTCAAAATATTATGAACTTTAACAATATGGCAAGTGCCAATATTTTAAATCAGGGCTGCCACACTACACATAATCCAATTCACTCTAAACGAAACCTCAAAATGATATGGGAACGGCATTTCTGTTTCCACAACAAATGTCATATTTAATCAGTTGAAATCAATGTTAACATTGATTACCTGCTGTACTATCTATTATTTACCGGACAGCCTGTATATGTAGCGTTATAGTCACTAGATACAGAAACTACTTAGTATTCGTGATGCGACCGCCCTACTTGCCATTTCTAGCACTAGTTCAAGTCTAAATAGGCTATCTTATGCCATTCCTTGGAGCCACCGTTATGTCACGAGTTAATAACTTAAGTTATAATTTTTAGGGTTCCGTTAAAAAAGAACCCTTACAGGATCACTTTGTTGTACGTCTGTCTGTTTGTCTGTCTGTCTGTCTGTCTGTCCGTCTGTCTGTCTATCTGTCTGTCTGACCGTCTGTCAATACCCTTTATCTCCGGAATGGTTTCAAGTTGAAACTTATACGGTACGGTACTTAACTTATATAAATACTTGGATCTACGGTATCTTTCGGCTGTGGAAAAACCAAGCCTGTAAGTCAACGCGATCAAAAGATATGACCGTTTATGTCACAATTTTCGCATATTTTGCGATTTCACATGGGATTCAAAACCTACAGGGTACTACTTTCCGTTGACTTATGAGTATGTTGAATCATGAAATTTGGAAAGAAGCAAGGTCTTGAACCATTTATATAGGTATAAATCTGAAAACCGTAAACTAACGTTACTATAATATATAATTATTTATATATTACTAGCTGTGCTTCGTCCGCGTGGAATAGTGTCTTTAGGTAGCATTTTTAAATATTTAGGCTAATTATTTTACAAATAAGACACATGCGTATCACACCTACACCGCACCGTACCACGCCGCGACAATCCCCCTCCTCTCTCCCTCCCCCTCGCCCTTCCCCTACCCTCTCCCTCTCTCTTCCCTCCACCTCCTTTCTCCTCATTCCCTCTCCCCCTCCCCTTTCCCTCCTCTTCCCCTCCCCTCTCTCTTCCCCCACTTCCCCCTCCCCCTCCCACTCCCCCCCACTCCCTATCCCTCTCTTCCTTCTCCCCTCCCCTTTCCGCCCTCCCCCTCCCATCACTCCACCGGGAGGTGAGGGTAGGGATCCCCTTTCCCTCACCTCCCATCCCTCTCCCCATTCCCCTTCCCCTCACTTCTACCCTCCCTCCCCTCCCCTCATTCCTCCTTCCCCTTTTCCCTCCCCCTTCCCCCTCACAAACTTTGAATGACATATTAATTTATATCGAATCAACAGCCTAAACAATAAGTTTCAAGCTTCTAGCTTTGACGATACTTCCATACAACTTTTCATCCCCCCTTTTAACCCCTTACAACCCTCTTTTCGCATTAAAAAGTAGCCTATGTCCTTTCTCAGGCTCTAGACTATCACTTTATAAACTTTATTCATTCATAATATTATATAGTTAGGATATATTAATAATATATATAATTTACAAATTTATTATTTGTGATTGGTGCATTCCATTTTCTATGGATCGAACTACAAAGATAAGTTTGTCCTTTAACCTAGTTTGACAAATTTGTACGGAAGCCTCGGTGAGCGAGTCCAACTCACATTTGGCCGATTTTATTTAATATCAAGCAGAATAGAAATGAATCATGGAGACAAAGCATTTTCCTTAGAAACAATTATCTTAGCTTTGACGTTTACTAAAACACATATTATATTTCTCGTTGTTCGCAAAAATAACACATACTAATTGACAATGTGTTATTATGTTATTTATATGTATTGTATTTTACAAATACATACAATATTGTACTTTGTTATTTGTCTTTCTGAATAAATATCCAATTTTCAAATATTATTTAGGGGAAAGACTCGTAAATAAAAATAAGGGAGGCTCTATTAATGTGTTTTCTTAGTTGTATTATCGTTATTTATCATTAGGAGATAATAGCTTTGTTAGTGTTTTCAGATAGTTTTTGTTATTTTTAACCCCCCATGCAAAAACAAGGTTGTAAGTTTGACGTGTGCAGTTGTGTAGGTATGTGTGTGTGTGTGTGTCTGTCTGTGGAAAATTGTAACGCCCAAGCGAATGAATCGATTTTATTTTTAACCGACTTCAAAAAAAGGAGGAGGTTTCTCAATTCGACCGTATTTTTTTTTTTTTTATGTTTGTTCGGGGATAACTTCGTCATTTATGCACCGATTTTTATTATTCTTTTTTTGTTCGAAAGGAGATATCCCAAGTGTGGTACCATGGTAATTTTATCGAGGTCTGATAAGTATCTCCAGAGATATTGAGATAAAAATCTCAAAATTGGTACTGAAAATGGAACATTGAAGTCGGTTCTTTTTTAGTTTTTAAACGATATTATAGTTTGTTTTTGTTTGAATACAAGTGAACAAGTGACACCTAGTCGTTCACTTTTATTCATGAAAAATCAGCTGTTTTAAGAATGAGCTTTTTAGGGTTCCGTAGCCGATGGAAAAAAACGGAACCCTTATAGATTCGTCATGTCTGTCCGTCTGTCCGTAAGTCACAGTCACTTTATTCCAAAACTATTAAGACCACACAGTTGATACTTGGTATGTCGAATAATTATAACTAAAGTATTCTGTGAAAATATATACTGTAGATAAAAAGTAAAGATCAATGAATACTTTCAACGAAAATTGGTTTGAACGAGAAATAGTCAGCAGCGTTTGAGATATAGCAACCGCAAATACAACTTTGTTTTTTATACAAACACTATGAAAAACAAAGTAATTTTTTTGCTGGCCCAAAATTGTAGTTATAAATACTCTACTGTGTTACTGAACCCTACAAGTGTGAATCTGACTTGCACGTGGCCAGTTTATTTCTAGTTGATAACGGTATTAAATTAACTTCCCTATGTTTGATTAATTCGAAAATCGGTATCCTCTTAATTCGACGATAATTCTTCGGAGGCAGTTTCTAAATCCAGATTGGTTTACAAATATTTGTATTGTAGCTCTGCAGCAGGGTTATTATTAACCGACTTCACAAAAAAGGAGGAGGTTCTCAATTCGAGGTTTTATTTTTATGTTTGTTACCTCAAAACTCCGTCAAATCTTGACCGATTTCAAAAAATCATTTTCGTTTGAGAGATTATGTCTCCCGATTGATCCCATTCAAATTTTATCGAGGTATGACAATTATCTTCGGAGATAAACATCTCACACATTACATACCTTGACGACATTTGTAGTTGATAGTTGCACTATACAAAAAACATACCCTCTAAATATTATGTCTCTAAGGCCAGTGGGTCAGGCTCTACGTTGCTATATCAGACAATAATTCAGTAAGTCAGGCAAACGCGTGGGGGATGATTTTGGAAAAACTACACACGTGATACATTATTTTAGATTAATAAGTATGTGTACCAATTTTCGAGTCAATCGACTGAGAGAATGAAAAGTTTCATAGTAAGATTAACCCCCCACTTCACCCTCTTTGGGGCACAATATCAAACTACCCTTTCTTGGTGGATAACTTAAACTTTACAAAGAACACATCCTCCAAATTTAATGTGTCTAGGACCAGCGGTTTGGGCTGTGCGTCGATGTCTCTTTTTTGTCATGTCAATTTTATATATCGTAGAAGATAAAAGAAGAAGATGGATTATGATTATATAATAATAATAAATAGAAGTTAATGTTTCGCGATGACAATTAATTAAGCCCGAGGTCAGACGCTAACAGTTCTGGGCGATGATCTAAGTATTTAGATGTTTTTCGCACGGTCAGGTTTATGTGGCTCTGTCACGTGTTAGCAATCCTAGCAGCCGGCAGTATATGCTTTGATCCCCGATGGCTATAGTCCAATATCGTGTGTAGAAAAGCAGTACAATAAAGTAGATTTTTTAATACGTAAAGTTATTGTCCAAATTAAACCAAAAGATATATCTGAAAAGTCTCTATTCCACGCGGACGAAGTCGCGGGTACAGCTAGTATATATATATACATACATATACTTGCGGATCCAGCAGACGTTGTCCTGCCCGATCGCAGCGCCACCTATCGGGTCCAATTGTGAATCTAAACCATCTATGTACTAACTCACACATACACACCAAAATTCATCTAAATCGGTCCAGCCGTTTAGGAGGAGTTCAGTGACATACACATGTACAGTTATAGAATTATATATATAAAGATATATATATAAATATACGGTCGAATTGACAAAGTATAGTATTAAAAAAAACCTTTTTAACCGACTTCAAAAAAAGGAGGAGGTTTCTCAATTCGACCGTATATATATATATATATTTTTTATGTTTGTTCGCGGATAACTTCGTCGTTTATGAACCGATTTCGATTATTCTTTTTTTGTTCGAAAGGAGATATCCCAAGTGTGGTACCATGGTAATTTTATCGAGGTATGATAAGTATCTCCAGAGATATTGAGATAAACATCTCAAAATTGGTACTGAAAATGAATAGCGCGGAATTGAAGTCGGTTGTTTTTTAGTTTTTAAACGATATTATTAGTAGGTTAAAAACCTTTAAACTGTTTGTGTTATATAGGTAGTTGTTTTGTTTTCAGAAATGGCGACCAAAGCAGTTCTGAAGCAGGATCCCAACACGGAGGCGTTTCAAATGCGCGCTCAATGGAAGAAAACTGACAACTGTAGACTTTTGTGGAAGGAACGATGGGGTTGGCTCTTGGAAGAAAACAAGTGAGTCTACATATAATATTTTAACCCAACTACAAAAGGAAGGGTTATCGTTAATTTTTCTACGTTGATTGTAGCAGTTTATGTATGTATGTTTGATTGATGACTTCTTATGAAACAAAACACCTAAACTTGTAAATAAAATAGACTTTTTTAGGGTTCCGAACCCAAAGGGTACCAACGGAACCCTATTACTGAGACTCCGCTGTGCGTCTGTCTGTCTGTCTGTCTGTCTGTCTGTCTGTCTGTCTGTCTGTCTATCTGTCTGTCTGTCTGTCCGTCTGTCACCAGGCTGTATCTCATGAACCGTTATAGTTAGAAGGTTGAAATTTTCACAGATGATGTATTTCTGTTGCCGCTATAACAACAAATACTAAGAACAGAACAAAGTAAAATATTAAAGAAAAGTTTACAAAACGTTTTTTACGATAGCGCAGCGCCATCTACCTAACATCAAGGATGGCGCTATCGTCTTTACCTTAATCTGAATCTCGGAAGCGGCTCCAACGATTAAATAAAATTTAGTATACCTACAGGGGATTTCGGGGGCGATGAATCGATCTAGCTAGGAGTCATTTTCAGAAAATGTTGTTTTATTCGTGTATTCAATAATCAACTTTATTGATAATCAACTTAAAATATGACTCTTCCAGACATCTATTGGCGAGTAGAAGTACTGTGTCGGTAAAGCAATTAAGGCCCATTTAGACGGGGAGAGTTTCTCGTACGTTTCCTTACGAGAAACCATACGCTACTATCACAAGCAATAATCGCTATATCACAATCGTATCAAAATGTTTACATACAGGCAAGAACTAAAATCTCATCGACAAAATGACTTATCGCTAGGCGATAATTGCCTATGTTTGTTTACACAACAAAAGTATAGCAAGCAGATTCTTGCTTACGAGAGTCTCGACTTGTATAAACACGATCTCGTATGACATTTTTCAAGTTCATACGAGTATCGTACAAATCGGGTTGAATGGTTTTGAGTGCGAGAATCGAAATACGAGAAAATTCTGTTTAGACCGACACTATCAATATTCTATTGCGAGTCAATTGTCGCCAGAGTGGAAGAGCGAGAGGTGTGAATGTTTAGACATATAATCTTCTTTATATTCCTTCGAAAATCGTATCTTCGAGACGAGAAACTCTCCCCGTCTAAATGGGCCTTTAGTTGGTCTCAATAAAAAAATATAGTATTATTATTCGTCAATAGATGTCGGGAAGAGTCATATTTTTCTGTTCAAGTGGCAAAAAATACCGAGCAAAGCTCGGTCAACCAGATATTTATTGATATTAATTACTACAATTACTATTACTACTATATAATAATATTCTACCTTTGTGTTAACGTTTACTTAGTTGGTGTTAGAAGTTCGTTAGAAATTCGATAGATGGCGTTCGGAACCCTCCGTGTGCGGGACAAAAGTCTGACTCGCACTTGGCCAGTTTTTTATATATCGTATAGGCTAGGGTTTGATGATGCTATTATAGTCGTGCGACATGTGAAGTCTGGCTTGTTCATCTTCGACTACGATCATCGCTTACCACCAGGCGGGATAGTGGTCAATCGATTGCCTATCAGATATAACAAATAGAAATAATTTAAGATCGTTTAAAAAACTAAAAGAACCGACTTCAAACGTCGCGCTGGTAATTTTCAGTACCAAGTTTTAGGTGTTTACCTCCATATCTCTGAAGCTACTGAACATATCTCGATGAAACCTTAATGGGACCATCTGGAAAGCATACCCTTTTAAACAAAAAAATAATTTTCCAAATCTGTTCAGTCGTCGAATAATCGGTGAACCTACATAAAAAAAACCGACGAATTGAGAACTTCCTCCTTTTTTGTAAAGTCTGTAAAAAATCGTAATATGAAAAGTTTACTTTGAATCATCATTATCATCATCATCATCATCATCAGCTGTTATCAGTCCACTGCTGGACGTAGGCCTCTCCCAAGATGCGCCACTGAGCCCGATGTTCGGCTCTTCTTTTCCAGTTTTTTCCAGTTTACTTTGAATACGAGTATCATTGTGGAATTCATAAATGACTTCTGCATAGCAAATCATTTGAATAAGATGGCGAAGCCTCTATGTTAAGCATGATCGGTACATTCAGTCCAACTCACGATCATATCGGACCGGTCCAAGCTGTGTCTAATTATCAAAAACGTTTTAGTGGTTTACTTCATGGGAATGCCGATTTTAAAGCATTTTCAACGCTCCAGCGATTTTCTGGAGTAATAAAAAATCATTACAACGCAAGATAGTTAAATAATATAAACAGACTGTGAAGTCATTAGCTTAGGATATTTGGCCGTTGATTGTATTTGGTTCATATTTTAAGGCTCCCATTGAATACAAAATAAAATGAAATGGTATGAAATGAGGCAAAGGGTATTATTGCACCCATTTTTGAAAAGGTCTCAATTAGATTCTATAGTGCTAATGAACCACTAAAACATTCACAACATTTTTATGCCATTAAATGCATTTAAATTGTGCATTTTCAAATTTCGCGCGTAACTTGTCATGGTGTTATAGATATGATTATTTTTTTAATCACCAAAATTAAGAAGTTGTCTCTTTTTAAAACAGTCACACAGATTAACGACTCTGAAAGCTCAGAACATTTTTTTTTAATATGTTAAGTAATGTTTTATTTAGAATACGGGCAAATTCCAGAATACAGACCAAGTTTATTCGTCGTATTACAACCATAAACAAAAAAGTTGCACGCATTAATGGCAACATTTTGAGTGATTAAAAAAAAACTAAAAATTATATCTAAAACACAGTGACACTTGGAGTTCGGGTCTACCATATGACTTATTATGGATTTAATTACTTTAATTTTGTTTTAACTATTTTTGTTTTTGGTTTTTATAATTTGAATTGTGATGTTTTTTTAGCCTTAAATGTATTTTTTATTAATTATATTAATTCACACACAATGTTAAAATGGTTTCTTGTAAATAAAAATATATAAATTGAATTGAATTACCGGGGAAAACTTGAGCATGACCCCCCCAACCACCAAAAAAGAAATTATCGGTCCATCCACTAAGCCCCCTGTATACGCAGGACATTGGACAGGCCTATGTCCAACAGTGGGCGAATACTGGTTGATAATGATGATTTATAGTTCATAATAGATAACTAATAACATGTCGTGGTGTGGTAGAAGATGTAATGACAAAGATAGAGAAAGCGATGCTTAGATGGTTTGGACATCTAGATAGGATTGAAGAAGAAAGATTGACAAAACTGATTTATGAGACGAGTGTGAATGGGCCAGCCGGTAGAGGCCAACCTAGGCGAACGTATCACTCAGAACTAGCGTGTACACCATCTTCGATCACATTATTCCTTACCACCAGGCGAGCTAGTGGGCAAACACTAACCCTCAAAAAATTGTTTTCGTTGGCTTGTTTTATCATATCATAACGAAAGCACGTTTCATTATATATTTTTAGAGCGTCTGAATGAAGAATTCTGATCCAAACTTGCAGTCTATAGATTTTCGAAATGTTTACAAATGTAGGTACATTACTGCTACATTTAGTGGGAACATTGGAAACAGCTTAGGCTGGGTATTCACTGTACGAACTATAAATGTACTAGAAATAGAAAATTGTGGCTGCACAATGTCCCACGAGCGAGCGATTAGTTTATTGTAGAACGGCGTAACGATTCGCTTTCGCTAGACGTATTCGCTAAAGTTTAACAGATGGGAGTTGTACTTTGAGTTGTACAAAAAAATAATATAGATGTTGAGAAATAAATTGAATGAACTTGGATATTTCACTTTCGACACACGCTCTTTTTTAAAATCTGATAGGTCAAAGCTTGACCAAGCTCTCGCCTGGTGGTAAGCAATGATGTGGTCGAAGATGCTAGGCCTAGAATAAAATCTACCATTCCGGCTATTCCTGTGCAAAATGTCTGCACTGTCGGTAGAGCCGTTAAGCTGCAAAAATATATAAATAAGACAGAGCTGCTCCTTCATTATACTATTACAAAGTTCAAAGTCATTGTAAGCCTAAACAGAGAATAAATAATAGTTATATGTAGGTAAGTATGGATTGTATGGATAAACAAAATAATAAATCAAGCGGTGTTATCAACACGTAAACTAAATAAGTCTGGCAAAGACGCAATGTCTTGCACAGCGACAAATCTGCCATATCTCGACTCCCTCCCACATATTATCTTAAGACGTGTCTAGGGAAATTCATTCAGTGAACACGCTGCTTTATTTCTTGCGGTGAGCAATACAATGTCTTATTGTGCGGAATTTATAAATACTAATGAGTACAAAGAATCTTCTAGATTAATAGAATTGCGGTTTATTACTTTATTTGCGCCTTTTGTTTTTGTCGAGGTTTTCCCATTCGCTAATTATTTTTAATTTGCATAATAGACTTTGAAAGTCGATATTTTAGAGTAGTTCTGCCATTATTGCATTCCATGAGTGTTGTCATTATTTAATAGATACGTATTATATTTAAATAAAACATTAAAATGGCATCCTCACCCTCTATGTGCCGTTGGCAAGGTTTTAGAGGCTTCCTATTTAGGGTTCCGTACCCAAAGGGTAAAACGGGACCCTATTACTAAGACTCAGCTGTCCTGTCTGTCTGTCTGTCTGTCCGTCTGTCACCAGGCTGTATCTCATGAACCGTGATAGTTAGACAGTTGAAATTTTCACAGATGATGTATTTCTGTTGCCGCTATAACAACAAATACTAAAAACAGAATAAAAATAAAAAGGGTAAAAAAAGGTAAAAAAATACAATAAACGTGTTTTTTTCGGCATTTCACGCCATCTTTGAACGCTTAGTTAGGTAAACGTCCCATAGATGGCGTTATATTGAAATGTCGATCCCTAATACCTTTGTCAGACGTTAGATGGCGTTATAAGAAATAAAATGTTTAATAATTATTATATTTTGGTGGCGAAAAATGATAGTGGTATTTTTTGCTACATCTTATAAAATACTGTAGTGTGGTACGGAACCCTACGAGTGCGAGTCCGACTTGAACTTGGCCAGTTTATTGTATCTGTTTATGCATACTTTATTGTTTTATATTAATACTAGCTGACCCGGCGAACTTCGTACCGCGAATATAAATAAACTGTACAAGTGCGAGTCAGACCCGCACACGCAGGGTTCCGATTGAACAATATTTGCCGGATAAACGTTTCTTGTAATGGGAATTTATTTTAAAAATTTTATTCCGTTTTTATTATCTGATCTTGCAGCCATCGCAATACACACCATGATTAAATTTCAAGTCTATCTATTAAGGTTTGTAAGATCCAGCATAAAAAAGCCTCAAAAACATGTTTCTAGTAAGGGGAACCCCTTTATTATTTAATTTGATGTTGTTTTTATCGGTATTTATACACAAATAGCGAATACCCATGAATGGATAATATTAATTTGTTAATGTAAGTTTTGCCAAATTAACGTTTTTTTTCTCTGTTTCCTTGGCGAGCTTGTTGTTATGAGGAAAAAGCCAAAATTGATGGTTTTCTGATTATTTTTTTTTACCAATCTGCGGCTCTTATAATCTTTGTCCTCGCCTGGATACTCCTGTTTTTCTACGGTTTTCTTAATACTAGATGGTATTAAGAAAATCTACCCTCTCGATCTACCCGTCTTGTAATTCGCCGTCTTCGAGACTTGTCGGTATAAGTGTTTTGGTTAAGTACAATCCGGGGGTCTACAACTCGCAGTCTTGCAAAAACGAGATTCTCAATTTGTCAGCTTTTTTGTATGTTTGTTCGCCGATTTCTCCGCCAATTGTATACCGATTTGAATGATTATTTTTTTCATAGGTAGGGTTCATCTCTAAGGTAGTTTAGATTTTACTAAGATCTGATAAGTATCTCCAGAGATATGACGATAAACTTCTCAAACTTGCTACTGAATCTGACTCGCGCAGCATGGAAGTCCGTTGTTTTTAGTTTCTAAATCTTTTTTATATTGTAGCTTTTAGGCTGCGTTTAGGTTAGGATTGGATTAAATATTTTCTATTTATTTATTCGATACCTACTATAATTTGTTTTGTAGACTACTTCTCAAAGAAAACCAAGCTCTTCGACGTGAAGCAGCAGCGATTCTGCCGCTAGCTGTTGCCAGGGTCGAATCTGATAAGTCTCTGAAGCCTATCCCGTGTACTTCCACCGGCTTTATCGGATGGATATCTTCTAGGTAAGTTTTTTTTATGCAAAAATTGGTAGGGCTTGACCACATATCTCAGCTGATGTTAAGTGATGATGCGGTTGATGATGTAGCGCGATTGCCTAAAAGATACGTATTCAATTCACTCGTAGTCTGAGGAACCCTAAATTGAATCTAATCAGAAACACAGACTCCGGCAGGAATTCTAGTTTTATTTATCATTTTTGCGTCGCGTTTGCGTTTTAAAAATCCAATATTTAAGTTTGACTTCATTAAGATTATTGGTTGATTTACTATGGTAAAGCAAAATCTAGCATTCTGCATGGAGATTCATCTAATTATATATAATATCATCATATAAATCATTCGCCGTTTTGATACCACATACCGATGTAGTCTCGAACCCAGTCCTATTCTAATTTAAGAAACATTTGAAATACCGATACGAAAAACGTTCTAACTTCTAACACAAACGTCGTTCAAAACCTCGACCTTAACCTTTCTCTAGAAAGTTCACGAATAAAATCGAAAACAGTAACAACTGACCCTAACCTATTATTAGCATCATTTATTTCCGGCTTCACCATCGAGGTACATGTAAACCAGAGGCGCCCATCATAAACTGACTTACGTGCCGAGCGGCGCGCGATCGGGCGTAAGGAGTACTTACGCTAAACTAAACGAGATGTAGATTCAGCACTGCTTTTTATTTAAACGTAGAGCTAGTTCGCACCGCGTCATCTGGTACGTAGTACATATACATCGATGGGCTTCACACTCAACTCGCGGAAGAAGCCGTAGGTTTGACTAGGGTTACCACGATATCTAAGACATTCCTATTTCGGTAAGAGTGAAATGATATTTTTTTACTGAGTTATTATCATCTTTTGGTGGTTCATTTTAAGGCTCCGTTGCTGAATGGCAAAAAATGGAACCTTATTAGATTCGTCATTTCTGTCTGTCTATTCGTTTGTATGTCACAGCCACTTTATTCCGATTATTTTTGTCTATCCGTTCGTATGTATGTCACAGCCACTTTATTCCGAAACTATTAGAACTATACGACTATTCAGTTTAAACAAGACTAGGTAGGCAGATGTATTCTGTGAACCACTTTACGATTTTTATACAAAAAAAAAACATGGATTAAGATCTCCTTTTACTCTTTTATCCCCACACATGGAAATTTAACTATGAACTTACTTATGGATTTTTTTTTATAAAAGAAAGGTTTTTACGCAAGAAAAGTTTTACATAAATGAAAGAAATTTTAACGCGGGCGAAGCCGCGGGGCATTTCAAGTATAAAATAACAGGACTGCAAGCACAACACTCGCCTGATGGTAAGCGATGTCGTTTACCTATAACAGATACAGAGGCATTCAAAATGGGTTCTGCATACCCAGAATTTTGTCAGTCACTTTCTCACCTACGGCTAAAACTGAGACCAAAACACAGCTCAACGTTCAGGGTATATTTTTAGCGATACACTGACCCTATTATATTCCTAAAGGGTCATTGTAAAATTCAACAACGACTGCCAGATGGGTCAATGACATTACGACACTACTGAATTCTCTGAAGTGAAAAAACTATTTTTGGGCTAAAATGTATTTTCAGATTTCAAGATGAAGAAGGTTCTCAATTCGTCTCTATGTTTTTTTATTTGTTTTTTTTTGTACGTATGTTACGCGATTACTTCGTCAACTGTGAACCGATTCGAATGATTCTTTTTTAATCGGTAGGGTACATTTCCGAAATGGTCCCATTGTAATTTCATCGAGATCTGATAAGTATATCCAGAGATATGACGATAAACGTCTCAAACTTGCTACTGAAATTGACGCGCGGGGCATGGAAGTCGGTTGTTTTAGTTTTTAAACTATCTTTATTATGGTGTATTTAGACGACAGTATGTACCTCCCCGTATGTTGTTTCGTATGTTAGTTACGCGATTGTGAACCGATTCAAATTATTATTTATTTGGTTGATAGGGTACATTTTCACGGTGGTCCGGTTTAAATTAATATATCGATGGCTTCATAACAAATGGGCGTACAAGCAAAAATGGCGTTTTAAATTTTCAAATGCTATAGATAGTACAAAACACGCTCTTGCTTGTACGCCCATTTGTTATGAAGAGTCCTCTTCGAGGGCTTCATAACAAATGCTCGTACATACTAGCGCGGCATTTGAAGTCGTTTTTTTCGTTAATTAGACGATCTTACATTATAGAATTTATGACAGCTCAAAACTCACGACTTAACTTTGTACTATACATACATACATACATAAAATCACGCCTTTTTCCCGTTGGGGTAGGCAGATACTACTTCTTTCCACATGTTACGATCCTGACACACGTCTTTCGCTTGTACTATCGTTCAGAAAATTTAATTCCATACACATAATATCTATTATTTATCTTTTACTCTCTATTTCTCGAGATATTAATCAGATCTCAATAAAATTACAACGGAACCACCTCCCCCTGCCTGCCTGAAAAACCCTGCAACACGTACTTACTTATTTATTAACAGAGGTAGGTAAGCCTATGTAAAGTTTCGCATATAGCAGACTATATATATCATCTTGTTTCGCCATACAAACTTTGAATCCCCGTTCCGTATCTAGGGGAAATTTAAATAAATAAAACTGGCCAAGTGCGAGTCAGCATCGCGTCTCTTATCGCACACTTAGGGAGGGTTCCGTACAATACGAAACATAACAGAGTTTCAACCTCATATATTTGATTAATTGATATTACCGAGAATGTTTGGCTTGGTCACGATCTAGAAAGAAGGGGCTCGTTTATCCATCCATTTAGGCCATCTATGTCATTTTGCCGAAACTAATAAGATAGATGGCGTTTAAAAACACGTTTTTTGTATGGGGACCCCCTTTAATTTTTAACTTTATTTTGTTTTTAGTATTTGTTGTTCTAGCGGCAACAGAAATACACCATCTGTGAAAATTTAAACTGTCTAACTATCACGGTTAATGATTTATAGCCTGGTGACAGACGGACAGACAGACAGACAGACAGACAGATAGACAGACAGACAGACAGACAGACAGACAGACAGACAGACAGACAGACGGACAGCGGAGTCTTAGTAATAGGGTCCCGTTTTACCCTTTGGGTACGGAACCCTAAAAAAGGTTTTAGTTTTTGAACTTATTTTTTATTTCAAGCATTTTGGGGTTTTTGGACAGATGTATACATGTATACATGTCAACATACTTACTGCATTCACAGTGATCAACAAACACATAACCCTTCCAACTGCTTCTTTGCGACGCCATGGGGTAAAAATTAGTTTTCTTGACTTCGGCGGGATGTATCTCGCCAACGCTACGCCCTACAAAAATATAATGTAATAAACCGTAAAATCCCTATTCAACGATACCACACACGATGGAGAGGGGTGAGATTTTTTTTTAAGTTCTGGACTTCGTCCCCTCTAGAGGGCGCCACATTCAATTTGTTGTGACGTCACATAGCTTATAACCAGCAGACAAATAAGATGCGTCCAACGACACCTCATTTGTTAAATTATGATAAGTAGTTTAGAAGTTATGAGGGAACAGATGAACATACATACAAACATACATACATACTTACATACATACATACATACCCAAACATAACCCTCCTTTTTGCTTCGCCGTAGTCGGGTAATTATGTGTAAAATTAATATTTTATTTTCACAAAAAGTAGCCTATGTTCATATTCATGCTATAATTATATATATTTAATTTCAGTAAGATCGGATCGTCCGTTTAGGCGTGATTAGGTAACAAACTGACAGAGTGACAGAGTTATAAACGTTTTTAAAATATTAGTCTGGTAGTCTGGATATAGAGCAGAGTATAATCCACGTAGTCGTAGTTAACTGAGTTAATTAGAGCGGGCTGCAATAATGTGCTACTTCGTCCCTGGCCCTGCATTGATGCATGTGCGAAGGTTAATACGAGGTTGAACTCGTATCATCTACATTATAGAATATAACTATGCATCACTGGCCTAACTTATTTATCTTTACTTAGTATATAATACTCAAATTTAAAATTTAAAACCACCCCCGACTGATTTGTACAATATGTATAATTTGTTCATTTATTCAATGAGCCTAAACACGAAATCTCAGACGAGGAGTTGAAAGTATTCTGCTGATTCAAGGAGATGTCTCAGCATTAGATCAAGTTTACCACATTCTTGCGATATCATTGAAGTAACAGGATAATGAATTTTTAACCGACTTCACAAAAAAGGAGGAGGTTCTCAATTCGTCTGTATGTTTTTTTTTTTTTTTGTGTGTATGTTACACGATTTCTCCGTCAATAGTGAACGGATCCCAATGATTCTTTTTTTAATAGGTAGGATACGTTTCCGAGGTGGTCCCATTTTAATTTTATCGAGATCTGATAAGTATCTCCAGAGATATGGAGATAAATACTTTAAACATAGGAGAATGTACTGGTTTTAGTAGAAGAGTCCCAAGAAGATTATACACAATGGAGGTTGCTATTGGATATACTTTTGAAGACTAAAAAATATGACCTTGAATAATGTTTTTACATCTCTCTTCTCGTTGATTTTGGTTTTTGACAGATATTCTTACGGTAACTGTGAGCGAGATAGAAATAAAGGTGGGGATAATAATATATTTTTTTTTAATATCTTATAGGCTAGCGTTTGACCACTATCTCACCTGTTGCTAAGTGATGATGCGGTCGAAGACAGAGAAGTGGACTAGAATGGGAACTGGCTCTCAAGGATAGCTGCCTGAACACATAAGATGTTTGGCGACAGATTTTCTAACTTGAGGGTGGTAGCTGGCCAGGCGGACACTAGATATGTCCTACCACCATGCGGGGCTTGTTGGTTTCTTAACGATGTTTTCCTTTACCGGAGTGCAACTGTGAGAAGCGCACATATATTTTTCGATCGAAAAATTCATTGGTGCACGGCGGTTTGAACTCGGTACCACGGCATCAAAGCCGACTGTTCTCCCAATTACGCCACCGGGCCCTCAATAAATAATTATATATTAATAATTATAATAAATAATTATATATAAATATAAATAATTTGTCTTCACAGGAATGTTCTACCGGGCAAAGTCTTGTTAGGGTGCAAACTTTTTTAAACATACTAAAGAATTTTTGACATGACATGACGTTTGGCGAAGATGGCGGCCATTTCAGTCCCGCGACACTGCATACATTATTAAATAACTCAGAATTATGAACGTACTTTGTACCAATCAACACTGCAAAAAAAAATTTATAAGTATAATACCACAGATTATATAATAGTTACTACGTAAATCATACTTTCCGTTGTTAGGTTGGCTACACAGTGCTTTCATAATTCGGGTATCCACAATATAGGGAAGTGCCTCTTATAACGTAGTAGAGTGATTCAGTACTCTGTTGGCCATATGGCGGCAATTAATGTTAATAATCGCAAATAATACTTTTTAATATTCATTTTGGAATACAACTAGTCCGTGTTATAAAAGTATTTGGAATTATTGTAATAAAATAGACAATTAATTATCGTGTGTGTCAGATGCTGGACATTGTCCTTTGATACCTTGATGACATAATTATTACTTGTGAATATTATCACTTTAGCAAGGCATCTAAAGTCAATTTTTTTAGGGTTCCGAACCCAAAGGGTACCAAATGAATACTTTCTGAGACTTTGTTGTCCATTCGTCCGTCCGTCCGTCCGTCCGTGTGTCTATACATATGTGCGCACTTTACAGATCTGTATCTTCTTAACCGTTATAGGTACATACTTGAAATTTTCAAAAAGTATATATCCGTCAGTGTATAACGGCCCAGACACCAAATGTAATAGATGCATGTAATTTAATTAAAACTTGTTATGCACTAAAAAGGGTAAAATAAGTTATTTTTCAAAAAAAATAAAACCGACTTCATAATCACAAACAGGCACTCAAAAGCGAAAAATAAATTACTTAAAATTATTATAAGCGCTACCCACTTATCTATTTGAAGTCGGTGCCAGCCAAGTCTATTGGATAGTAGATAGATACTATGTATGTAGTAGTAGTAAGTAGGTACATGTAGGTTAGTAAGTATGTAGGTACATGTAGGTATTATCTATCTACTACCTATTAGACTTGGCTGGCATCGACTTCAAATAGATAAGTGGGTAGCGCTTATAATAATTTTAAGTAATTTATTTTTCGCTTTTGAGTGCCTGTTTGTGATTATGAAGTCGGTTTTATTTTTTTTGAAAAATAACTTATAAATTAATACGCACGGAGGATAGATAGCTTTTTACAGAATACGTTTGATTTGACTAATGTTAACTACGCTAAACAGACGGCAGCAGAGTGGCACGTAAGTAGTGCGCAGAAGCGCCATTTTGTTTTTTAGGGTTCCGTACCCAAAGGGTAAAACGGGACCCTATTACTAAGACTCCGCTGTCCGTCTGTCTGTCTGTCTGTCTATCTGTCTGTCTGTCTGTCTGTCCGTGTGTCACCAGGCTGTATCTCATGAACCGTGATAGTTAGACAGTTGAAATTTTCACAGATGATGTATTTCTGTTGCCGCTTTAACAACAAATACTAAAAACAGAATAAAATTAAAAATAATAGAGGGTCCCCATACAAGAAACGTGTTTTTTTCAGCATTTCACGCCATCCATGAACGCTTAGTTAGGTAAACGTCCCATAGATGGCGTTATATTGAAATGTCGATCCCTAACTCCTTTGTTAGACGTTAGATGGCGATATAAGAAATAAAATGTATATTAATTATTATTTTTTGCTGGCGATAAATTATAGTGGTATTTTTTGCTCGATCTTATAAAATACTGTAGTGTGGTACGGAACCCTACTAGTGCGAGTCGGACTTGCACTTGGCCAGTTTATTTTTTTACGTTCGCGGCAAAGGGCTACGAAAGCTGCTATAGTATTATCTATCGTAGTCTCGTCATCTCATCAACCAAAAAATAGGCGGATAATATTTAAACGGGTGAACGGATTTTCATTAATCAAAAAGCTAAGAATACTCTCAAAGAAGACACCTATCAAATAATTAAAAAAAATATAAATAAAAATTTGACAGCCCGGTGGCGTAATCGGGAGAACGGTCGTCTTTGACGCCGTGGTACCGAGTTTAAACCGCCGTGCACCAATGGATTTTTCTATAGAAAACTTTATGTGCGCTTCTCACAGTGGCCCTCCGGTGAAGGAAAACATCGTTAAGGAAACAACAACCCCCGCATGGTAGGACACTATCTAGTGTCCGCCTAGCCAGCTACCACCCTCAAGTTAGAAAATCTGTCACCAAACATCTAATGTGTTCCGGCAGCTATCCTTGAGAGCCAGTTCCCATTCTAGGCCTAGCGTGCTTACCATCTTCGACCGCATCATCACTTACCAACAGGTGAGATAGTGGTCAAACGCTAGCCTATACGTATAAAAAAAATCGGTTTATTCGGTTAGGCGCTACGATGCTACAGAAAGACACACACATATACAGATACACACGTCAAACTTATAACACCCTTTCTTTTCGCGTCGGGGGTTAAAAACAAAGTTGCTCTCGCAGTCTGTACGCTTAGATCTTTTAAACTACGCTACGGATTTTAATGCGGTTTTCAGCAATATATAGAGTGATTCAAGAGAAAGGTTTATAACTAGGATTAAACGCGGGCAAAGCCATGGGGCGCAGCTAGTGATAGATAGATAGGTAAGTAAACTACATTGATCACCACACACATAATACTTAAATTAAAAATGTAAAACCACCCCCGACTGATCCATATATATATTTTTCATTAAGGCTATTTGCATTCCAATGAGCTTAAACTCGACATCTCTGCTGTACTTCGAGCATTTGGTAAATGCTCGAAGCTGCTGTAATTTGGTGAGGAGTTGAGTATTCTGCAGATTCCAGGAGATGTCTCAGTATCAAGTCAATACTATCATGTTCTTACAATATTATTAAAGTCAGAGGTACCAGATTTCAAATTGGTCAGACCACTTAAAATTACTCTCATAGCGTTATCATCTAGACAAAAGCTCATAGTCTTAAAACGGCTGAACGGAATTTGATGAATGACACTATTATTGGTCTTATTACTCGTAGCGATCTCCTCTAGACTATGTATAACTTAAAATTACATAATATAAAGTGCAGTAGTTTTCTGTGGTTAACGCCGATTTTGATGGTTATGCTATTATAAGTAGGTAGGTACTGTTTATTTTTTTAAATATTATACTAGCTGATCCGCGACTTCGTTCAGGTACGCCAAGAATTTAGTAGCCTACGTTCATCCTCATGATACAAAGTATCTCCTTGTTAAATTTCAGTAAGATCGGATCGTCCGTTTAGGCGTGATATATGCAGTGTGGAAATTAAACTCAGGCCCTGGAGGGAAACTACTTTAAATCCTTAAGCTAGCTCATTTTACTTAAAGGAGACATTCCTTTATTTTTAAAAAGAAACAAATCTGCATTAAAAGATTTTTTAAAACTCGCTTGCTTCGCCCGGGACTCGAACCAACTAAAATTAAAAAAATAAACACTCTTTATTTTAATATACTAATCGGTAGTATTAATATTCAGGATAAAGTTTCTCTAACAAACATTAGGTCTTAAAAATAAAAATAATCGTTAAATCTAACATCAACTTTATTTTACTATCAATTTTGTAACACTTAAATTATTTAACTGATAAATTGTTCGAAATGAGCCAAGGAAAGCAACACTACTTAAATAAAATCTGTTGATAAAAATCGTTCGAATTTTAAAATTATCCATTTTTAAACTTCTCCACTGAACGCCTCGGATCATGTAAGAAGGAAATGTGCATAGAGGTATTACCACCATTGAACAATTTTCTTATCGAAGATTTCAACAAGGTACTTAACGATAAATTAGCAAGCGTGTACTTCATACGAAGTCTTTGAGTGTTGGAGAGATAACAGAACTGTTACGTGTCTTTTACTTGTTAAAAGTGAACAGTAACCAAACATTTTTTAGAGAAACTTTATCCTGAATATTAATACTACCGATTAGTATAATAAAATAAAGAGTGTTTATTTTTTTTAATTTTAGTTGGTTCGAGTCCCGGGCGAAGCAAGCTAGTTTAAAAAAATCTTTTAATGCTTTGTTTCTTTTTAAATATAAAGGAATGTCTCCTTTAAGTAAAATGAGCTAGCTTAAGGATTTAAAGTAGTTTCCCTCCAGGGCCTAAGTTTAATATCCACACTGTATATATATATATATTTTTTATGTTATGGTTGGCAAACAAGCAGACAGCCCGCCTGATCGTAAGCGGTTACCGTCGCCTATGGACAACTGCAACACTATGAGTGCTGTTGATGCGTTGCCGACCTTTGAGGAGCTTGTTTGTGGATACCCTTTTTAAAAGATTCCATCCTATAGCTAGATGGATTAGGTAACAAACAGACAGAGTGACAGAGTTATAAACGTTTTTATTATAATAATAGTATGGATAGGCTAGCGTTTCACCACTATGTCACCTGTCGGTAAGTGATGATGCGATCTGGAATGGTAGTACGCTAGGCCTAAAGAAAAATGTACTTGGTTCAAAAGTGCATGCTGATGTATTTGTTTGTTTAAGTATCTGTAAATAATATCACTTTTTTTACATATAACTGGGTAGCACTTGACCACAATCTCACCTAATATTAAGTGATGATGCGGTCGATGATGGAGCGCGCTTACCCAAAAGATACCTATTCACTCGCGATTTGAAGACCCGATTTTGTATTTTGCTGGAAACACAGACTCAAGTAGGGCATTCCATTCCCTGGCGGTTCGCATGATACTCCCAGAGAGACGAGGCGCTGAACAAGCAACTTTAATCAAATCTTGTCGTATATAGCGAAATTATCCCAAGTTCCCGTCTACCGATACTCCCATCCTTTAAGGCTTGGTTCTATATCTATTACGTCTAGACTAGACCTTATAGGTAAACTACACTAAGCTGATATCCTACTAATATATTATATAAGCGAAAGTTTGTGTGTGTACGTTTGTTTGTTTGTTGTGTGTACCTCTTCACGGTAAAACTACTTAACCGATTGAGCTGATTGTTTCTATGAAGATAATCTAGAACCTAGAATAACACATAGCGTACTTTTTATCCCGATAATCACAAGGGAACGATGTCAACGGGAGTAACACTGTGGAGAAGGGCCCGGTGGCGTAATCGGGAGAACGGTCGGCTTTGAAGCCGTGGTACCGAGTTCAAACCGACGTGCACCAATGAAATATTTTTTTGAAAACTTTATGTGCGCTTCTCACAGTGGCTCTCCAGTGAAGGGAAACATCGTTAAGAAACCAACAACCCCCGCATGGTGGTAGGACACTATCTAGTGTCCGCCTGGCCAGCTACCACCCTCAAGTTAGAAAATATGTCACCAAAACATCTAATGTGTTCCGGCAGCTATCCTTGAGAGCCAGTTCCCACTCTAGGCCTAGCGTGCTTACCATCTTCGACCGCATCATCACTTACCAACAGGTGAGATAGTGGTCAAACGTTAGCCTATAAAGTATAAAAAAAAAAAAGAACAGCTAGCTTTATATATGTATGATTGGATTTTGTTCGAAAATCTAACATAGTTTAAGGCAGTTAACACAAATTCTATTATAGTCTGAACATACAATCATATACCTAATTAAGAAAGTTTAAAAACTAAAACAACCGACTTGCATGTCCCGCGAGTCAGTTTCAGTAGCAAGTTTGAGACGTTTATCGTCATATCTCTGGAGGTATTTATCAGATATCGATTAAATTACAATGGAATCACCTCGAAAATGTACCCTACTGATTAAAAAAAGAATAATTCTAATCGGTTCAAAATTGACGGAGTAATCATGTTACATACATACAATAAAAACAACATACAGACTAATTGAGAACTCCTTTGTGGCAGTCGGTTGAAAAAGGCTTTGATCGGACACACAATCCTTAGCGATTTTATTTCGCCGACTCAAAATTACTTAGGTATACATACTGATATTAGTTTAAGAACTTAGTTATTATGTTTAGTAAAAACTCAAAACAATTACAAAAATATATACTTAGGTATACTAACAGTAGTTTAAGAACTTCGTTATTAATGTTAAACAAAAAAGGTTTATTATTTTTTGCTTTTCAGTTTTTTCGGCGGTTTAATTTTGTTGTTAAGAAGTTTTATTGGAGGTCGGTTAAACATGGAAAGTCAGTGCATCCCGCAATTGTGTAACCGTTAGTGAGACCGTGGCCGTGAATTTGAGCGAAACAAACGTAGGGCGAGGTCTACGCAGTAATAACTACTATATTTATCTATGACAAGGCTACGATGCATATCCATCAGTGACGTCAGACATTAGTTTCTTTTGGAACGGGATGATGGATTTGTGAATATACCTTTATATTTCGTGCCAAGAGAAATTACTCAGCGTAATATTCTGAAGCATCATCGTGATGTGACGAGGGAATTTTTAGGGTTCCCTACCTTAAGGGTACCAAAGGAACCCTCGCTGTCGCTGTCCGTCCGTCTGTCTGTCTGTCTGTCTGTCTGTCTGTCCGCACTCGACAGGGCTGTATCTCCTTAACCGTAATAGGTACATACTTGACATTTTCACAAAGTATGTATTACTATGGGTGATTTAACATCAAATACTAAAAACGAAATAAAATATTAAAGGGGGTACCCCATACAAGAAGCGTATTTTTTCAGGCGTTTTATGCTTGATCTTACAAACCATAATTGATAGAGATTTAAAATGTGCTCAAAGTGTGTATTATAATAGTTACTATAACATAAAAATAAAAATAATAAAACTTAAAGGATGTCCCTATACAAAAATCTTCTGTGATAGACCCGACCGAACTTGTTGATGCTGCCAAATAACATTAACAACAAAAACAACAGAACGGGAACTGGCTCTCAAGGACAACTGTCGGAACACATTAGATGTTTGGCGACATATTTTCTAACTTGAGGGTGGTAGCTGGCCAGGCGGACACTGGATAGTGTCCTACCACCATTCGGGGGTTGGGGGTCTCTTAACGATGTTTTTCCTTCACCAGAGGGCCACTGTGAAAAGCGCACATAATTTTATCGATCGAAAAATCCATTAGTGCACGGCAAAGTAGAGTATCGGAACAATCTGAAGAAATTATACAACAAGCAACAAAGCACTTTCAGGGACACAACGTTTAGTAATGAAGATACCAAATAGAAAAAGAAGCGGTTGACGTATTTTTTTTTAAACCGACTTAGAAAAAAGAAGGTTCGCAGTTCGTCCAAATATTTTTTTTAATGTATTTAGGTACACCGATTTCTTTGTCAATTGTGGACCAATTTAAAAAATAAATTTAGAAAGAGTATTATACTCTTGAAGTGGTCCTGTTGTTAAATCGTCGAGATCTTATGAATATTTCAAGAGATATAAACATCTATCTTAAACTTGCTACTAAAAATTGCTAGCGCTGCATTTGAAGTCGGTATTAATTCCATTTTTAAATGATCCTAAATAATAATGAATTATTGCAAAGAAAACCAATTAAAATCAGTATCCGTACTCATACAAATACACTTGCGTAGCAATGAAAGCTACACATTTTGTTATACTGAGCTACGACCGCGTAGCTTCGTAGATACGCAAAAACATATGCGTAGCAATGAAAGCTACACGTCTATGTGACATAGAGCTTCGTAGCAATGCGTAACCTTCTTTACTCATGTGGCGTAACGGTATGTGAGGCTGTGAATAACCACATACCCTGTCAAATAGAGCAACTATTTAGACATTAACTCCAGCTTTTTAGAACGAAAGAGTCACAAACATATTAACTGATACATTCAAAATCTTTCACACATATAATACTAGCTGTGCCCCGTGGCTTCGCCCACTTTATATTCCATGTTAAATTCTACCATAAAGTGCAGTCTCAACTAAATCGGTTGAGTAATTTTACCATAGAAAGGGAACAAACAAAGATACAGACTAACTGACTTTCGCATTTTAACCGACTTCACAAAAAAGGAGTAAGTTCTTAATTCGACTATATATATAGATCTTACAGCACAAGTAAAGGAAACATTCCTAAAAATAAACGTTGAAAAGTTGAAAGTTAAGGTAAATTTCGGTACTTACAAGTTTTCGCTAAAATCTCAATTTGCACATATATTTTTATCGTGTTGACTCAGAACCTGGATTTTTATACACCTAATAGGGAATATAGACCTCAGTATCTGGTATAAATTTCAATTTGCTAGGTCCACCCGTTCCTGAGAAAATCGGTGGTGACACACGGGCAGACAGACAGACGACAGACAGACGGACAGACGGACAGATGGATAGACTGATAGACGGACAGACGGAGAAGAAAGTGATCTTATAAGGGTTCCTTTTTACCTTTTGAGGCACGGAACCCTAAAAAGCCCTGAATTGAGAACCACCTTTTTGTGAAGTTGGTTGAAAATGACTATCGCGGCAAGTGAAGTCGGTTTTTATAGATCGGTATTTTGTAAACGATCTTAAATTATTTATATTTGTATAGTTATGTAGATAGATAAACTCTTTATTCAACACCCCACAAAATGTAATTAAAGAATTAAAGGAAGAAAAAAAATCTTAAAGTGACCTCTTCCAGACAACCTGTTCAGGGGGCTGAAACTCGTCGAGTCTACGCGCAAGACGATTTGTGATGACTCTTGAAAACAGCTTATAGACGAGACTCAAGAGTGAAATGGTTCGATAGTTCTTTAAGTGGGTCTTGTCTCCTTTTTTAAAGAACATAACAACCACACTCTTGCTCCACGCCATTGGAATAGGAACAACTTGACATACATGATGGTATATTAGTAATATTGAGTAGTGTAATAACATAATTAAGATAGTATGAAAACTTAAACAACCTACTATAATGCCGTGCGAGTAAATTTCAGTAGCAAGTTGAGACGTTTATCATCATATCTCTGGAGATACTTATCAGATCTCGATGAAATTACATTGGGACTATCTCAGATATGTACCCTACCAATAACAAAAATAATAATAATTTGAATCAGTTCTCAATTGACGGAATAATCGCATAACATATATACAAAAGAAAAAATACAAACGAATAGAGAACCTTCTATTTTTATAAAGTCGGTTGAAAAATATTAAATCCTTCTAATACTATAAAGGTTTCGCATTTATAATATTAGAAGGATAGATAGATCAAACCTTATTGTTACACCACAAATAAAACTTAAATATTTTTACACAATAGCTTACATTATAGTGGTACAATGGGCGGTCTTATCGCTAATAGCGATCTCTCCCAGACAACCTTAGTATGGAAAGAATCTAAAAAACTGTCAACAAAAGGGTGCATTTAATTAAAGTAAAGAGAAAAAAAAATTAACTAAACAACAACACAAAGTTTACCTAATATAACATAACTATAAACTAACTTACTACCAATAAGCAATAATATATATATATATATATATATATATATATATATATATATATATATATATATATAATTACAAATAAAAATAAAAACAAAAAAATACTTACAATAAACAATAAGCAATAAAACAGCAGGACACAAATCATAATGAAAGATACAGTATCTTTAAGCGACATTGGACCATATTGAGAGTTTGTGAAGATTTAATAGAAAATATCGTTTAAAAACTAAAAAACAACCGACTTCAATGCCGCGCTATTCATTTTCAGTACCAATTTTGAGATGTTTATCTCAATATCTCTGGAGATACTTATCATACCTCGATAAAATTACCATGGTACCACACTTGGGATATCTCCTTTCGAACAAAAAAAGAATAATCGAAATCGGTTCATAAACGATGAAGTTGTCCGCGAACAAACATAAAAAAAAAAAAAAAAAAAAATATACGGTCGAATTGAGAAACCTCCTCCTTTTCTTGAAGTCGGTTAAAAATAAGGATTAAAATAGTTTATTTTGTGTATAATTTTTACTTCTTCACGCTAAAACTAGAGAACCGATGCATCTGAAATTTAGTAAGTAGATAGCCTAGTCCCTGGAACACATGGGATCTTTTATCCCGATATTCCCGCGGGAACGATGTCTATACGGGCAAAAACGCGGGGCACAGCCAGTTAACAAATTAGCGAATCATCAAAATCCTTGAATGAAATGAAATGAAATTATTTGCTTTATTTTTTAATTTTTTTAATTTTTTTTTATTTTTTTAATAAATTTATATAAAAAAAAATTATATAATAAATAAATTATTTTTTATTTGCTAGAAATATGGTAAAAACAGATGAAACTTAAATAACGTGCTGCATATTTCGTCAAAACACTGACATGCAAATATTTAGAGTGTTATCAATTAAAGTAATCTCAACATATTCAGAGATGATACAATTACTAAAATTACAAGTCAATGATTAAAAACTTCCGATAATACAATTAAAATTAAGTATGTCATTCATTGAATAAGAAATTATAATGTCATATAATTCTAATTAAAAAAGTGTATATTGATAAATAAAAAAGTCATAAATTTTCTCTAATTATAATTGATGAAATTATTCATCCTAAATTATTAATTGAAGAAAAGGCTATTAATTTTCGTAATGAAGTTTGATTTAATCCTCCAATAGCTCCAATAAAAATATTTAGTAAAATTCTAAAAATTAATAAATTTTTATTAAAATGATATGATAATAAAATTATAGGGGTAATTTTTTGTCATGTTATTAAAATAAAATAATTAAATCAAGATAATCCTTCTACAATATTTGGGAATCAATCTCATAATCAAAATACTACCTACAAATAATTATCAATTTTATATTATACAAATGTCTACAATATTTAGAAATATTCATTTAGATTATAGAACCAATTTTCAGTCAGCCATTTGTGCAGTTTTGTTTTAAATTGTTTGAATGGCAATTCTCTGATTGCCTGTGGTATATTGTTATATATCTGAATGGTCATAAGCTTGCAGTTCTTTTTTTGCAAGGCCGTATTGCTACTTATAATTTTTAATTGTTTCCTTGTCATTTAAATAAACTGTAAAAGTCGTATATTAATGAAGTTTAGGAATAAATCGTTGCATAATAATTTATGATCGCATAAAACGAAAAAACCGACTTCACATGCCGGGATAGTCAAAGTAGCCAGTAGCTATAAGCATGTCATCAAAGTATACAAATTTGCTTATATTGTTTATCTCCATATCTCCGGAGATAATTGTCAGATCTCGATAACAGTTGAATGGGACAGACAACAAACAAACAAAAAAATATTTTTTCAAATCGGTTAAGATTTGACGGGGTTCTGAGTTTCTGAGATAACAAATATAAAATATATATATATACAGTCGAATTGACAACCTCCTCCTTTATTGTCACGTCGGTTAAAAATCTAGCAACTGAGTCCTCAATCGAAAGTAAATGTCAATATCAAAGTTATTACCGCTTACATAAAGTGGTACAAATTTAATCTAACAGCGTAGCGCCACATTTGTAAACCAATCAACTGCATGCAACCACGTGCAGTAGTCACGTTTTATAGAGTTCACTCTGTTCTTTCATATAACATGTGCTATTTAACTGTGTATAAGTATAAAGTACTTGCTTTGTATGTTAACTGGTATTTTTTATTAGCGAAGTGAAGGTGAAGTTCACCGTTTCTGCATATTAAACCGTAACATAATTTGTAAAATTGATTGTAGTGGTAGGACTTCTGCTAGTCCGCCTGGGGCGGTACCACCACTTTGCCTATTAATTTTCTTGAAATTAGGAATGTTCTTCGGTTGAAATGGCAAGGTGTCCAGTGAAATTACAGGGCATGTGACCAGACATCCATGACAGTCAACATCCTTATGTCTCAAGGTAACAGGCGCAGTGCAGTGACATGCAAAATTCTGGACTTCCAAAATTTTGCATGCCGCTGTATATGTAATAGGTAGACGTTATCGCTTACCATCAGGCGAGCGTCGTGCTTGTCCTATTACCTTATATAATAAAAAATATAAAGGCGAATTTTCAACCTTCAGGCATACAGGAGACGTTCGAAGTACAAAATATAGCGTAGCAAAAAGATGAGTCTTCGGCCTGTCCTCTTACGCAAAAAGAAGGGGTGTTATAAGTTTGTCGCGTGTATGTGTGGTCTCTATCTGTGGCAATTGGCGTAGTGCCACGGTAGCACCTAAACGTATGAGCAGATTTTAATTTTCAAACGACATCTAAAAAGGTGGTGTTTCTCAATTCGTCTGTATGTTTTTTTTTGTACGCGATTACTCCGTCAATTGTAAACCGATTCGAATGATTCTTTTTTAATTTTTAGGGTACACTTTCTAGGTGGTACCATTGAAATTTTATCGAGATACAATAAATATCTCGAGAGATATGACGATAAACGTCTCAAACTTGCTACCGAAACTGACTCGCGGGGCATGGAAGTCGTTTGTTTTAGTTTTAAAACTATCTTAATTATGTTTGTTTTGTTTGATTCGATAGGTGTCTTAATCGAGAGTGTTCTTAGCTTTGATTCATGAAAGTCCGTTCGGCCGTTTTAAGACTAAAGTTTCATAGGTCTGGTCAATAAACAAATTTGGTATCCTCATAGTTCAATGGTATTGTAACAACATAGTAGCATTACCCTGATGCTGGGACATCTCTGGAATTTGCAGAATACTCAACTCCTCACCAACTCCAACTCCTCACAACAGCATATATGTAGTGTTTGGGCTCATTGGCACGGTCTCAATGAGTAGATTATTAATAGATCAGTCGGGGTGGTTTTAAATTTTGAATTTAAGTATTATTAAACATATTGTTTTGAACTTAGTCTATTCGCTTCTTCTTACTCTTAAAACTAAACAGTATCTTTAGCTTGCAGTACTGTGTACTGAGTAGTTAATATTATTTATAATTATGACAGACAGACAAGCCCTTTTTGTATATTATAGGCTAGTGTTTGACCACTATCTCACCTGGTGATAAGCGATGATGTGGTCGAAGATGGTGAACGCGCTAGGCCTAGAATGCTCAGACTCTCCGGGGCTGTGTGCTACCGGAACACAGTAAGCTTATAGCGGCAGATTTTGTCCTTGATGGTGGTAGTAAGTTATTTAATGATAAGTCAAGGTGAGATAAGTAGCAAGTGAAGCGGAACATCGATATAATATGCTCTACCACCTAGGCACCTCCTCTGGAACTGTGAACTTAACCAATATCTATAACTTAACGCAAACTGAAATGTATTGTTTGCTCAAAGCTGGGTGCAATAACCTAACTGGAGGCTGTCTAATTTTGCATAAATCTCGAAGCAAACATATTTCTCGAAAGCGTACCGTGTAGGCAAAACGTGCGCGGACCTCAAATGAAACTGTGAAATTAAATCCGGGTTTTAAACATTCTGTGCACGACTGCAAGTGGCCGAGACAGTTTACCTGGTTAATGCAACTGGCATGTTCAAGACATTCGCGAAATCCTCTCTCAAATGAAATTTGAGGTGAATATCAATTAATATTAATTGTATACAATTATTTTATGATATAACATTATTGCAATCATAGCATGTACAATTAAAAATAATTCAAAACTATTTATACAATATAAACTAATCCTTAAACTATAATACAGACAATATATATAGGCATTCGATACTGTCTCTGTCCCTATCCTATTGAAAAAAATGGAAGGAATAGGTATAAGAGGAACGGCGCTGGAATTATTTAAAAACTACCTTTCCAATAGAAAACAATTAGTAAAAGTTAGTGGATTCATAAGTGACGAGCTTCCGATTAATTATGGAGTTCCCCAAGGAAGTATATTAGGACCTAGCTTATTTTTAGTGTATGTTAACGACCTATGTAATCTCAAACTCAAAGAAGGCACAACTGTGTCATTCGCAGACGACACAGCACTACTCTTTACTGCTAAGACATGGAACGAGGTGTTCAACCTTGCAGAAATTGGGCTAAAAGAAGTTATGTCTTGGCTAAGAGAAAATCTACTCACACTAAATGTCAGTAAAACCAAATTTATTACCTTTTCAAAGACTGCTGCAGATAAATCGAACATAACTGGTTTCAATCAAATAAAAGCTCATATATGTTCTGACTACAATTATTGTGCGTGTCCATTACTACAACAAGTAAAGTTTATTAAATATCTCGGGGTTATTGTGGATCAGCAACTGACTTGGCTGGAACATATCAAAGTCCTAACTGGCAGGGTACGCAAATTAATTGTCATTTTCAAGCGTATAAGACATTTAAAAGACAAAAAAGTGTTAATGATGATATATTTTGCTCTCTGTCACTCTCTGATATCATATTGTATCCTAGTCTGGGGTGGTACATACAAAACCTTTATGCTACGGGTAGAGAGATCTCAACGTGCAATACTGAAGGTGATGTTATCCAAACCCTTTAGATTTTCTACCAGGCAACTATACTGTGAAACAAACCTACTCACAGTCAGGCAGATTTACATCCTGAAGGCTATTCTAAAGACTCATACTATTACTCCATGTGACTTAGTAAGCTATAACAATAAACGAAGGAAAGATTCATTAGTGAAACTCTCTAAATTCTCGTCGGCTTATGCCCATAGACACTTATGTTTTTTGGGTCCATTCCTGTATAAAAGCTTAAATAAAATTGTTAACATCCATCCCCTGGCTTTTTATAGGTGTAAAGCAAATGCCACGAAATATTTGCTAACTCTTAATTATAATGATACTGAAAAATTGATGATATATAAAATGTGACACAACTCAAAACACACACACACACACACACACACACACACACACGCACACACATACCATAAAACACACACTCACACAACTTCCATGCATAATATATTATCAGCCAACATCGAGAGTGATATAATTATCTATATCTATATCTTTTATACTTTTTCTACTTACCTACCAAAACCTATTTGCCTTTAATATTGCATTCTCGATATTTATATTAAAAAGGTAAAAAAAATAAATAATAATATTAACTAAATTATTTATATACGAAACTACTCCACACTTGTTTGTGTCCCATTCTAAGCGTTTACCTGCGAAATACAATGGCTTATCGCACCTACATTGTCGTCTAACCACTAATGCGAGGACTGCAGCCCCGACGGCTTGCGAGTAATATCTAGTTTTGACACTGGCCAATATGGGAGACACTTATCTAGTTATATTTTATTAATAATTTACCTATTTTTTATTTTCAAATCTAACAGTTAAATGTAGATTTACTTAAATTATAATTATATATTGGTGTGAGCGCACTGTTGGAAGTGATTGTCAGCTGTACCACAGGTACGACCTAGCACGGCTGACAATGGCAAGATGTACCCTCATTATTTGTTTACATTAATATAAAACTAGTTTAAAATTGTAAAGGTAGGTACATATGAAGTTGTAATAAGTTAAATTGATGAATAAATTATGATTATGATTATGATGATTATGAATATAAAATCTACAAATAAAAAACTGAATTAAGGTCGCTGTCCTCTGGTAGGGTACCCAAAAAGCTGGCGACATTACCTCTTTGAATGGCAAGACTAATTCGTTGCCCGAGGTATGCGCCAGCCATTTGGTCATGGGAGACATCTATCAGACGTCTGGACAACTCCTTTACAAAACCGCGTGCTTGTTGACCCCACGAGCCCATGGTCTCGACCCCAACGGAAGAAACGCGTGATTGTCTCCAATGTCTGCATATTTCCTCCGTTTGAGGGCCTCTGCCGCGTCTGCGGCTGCTCCTGCAGCCCGTGAGGTACTGTTAAGGTGGGATGCTGTTAACGTATCGGCGCACGTTGCATCGGTTTATGATATATAGCTATAGGTGCCATAGATGAGGCCTATGTCCAGCAGTGGACAGAGATAGACCGATAGTAATGATATAGTTTAATGATATACGGCATAAGTAATATTATCAACAGGGATTCTCGTTTAGTGAAAGGATTCTAAGGCAAGCCTCTAGTTACTAAGCGATGACTCAAAGTACGTCTCATATCTTTAAAAAGATATCTGGAGCAAGCACGAGCTTGGTAATAGCTTGCTTCTCAAAACCACGACGTGAGATTCTACGCCACGTGACGGTAGTTAAGGCTAATGCATCACGAACCGGATGGATGTCGCACGACTTTTTGAATTAAGATGCCTACAGGTTTCTGTTCGGTTTGACGATCGTGATTGATGCTTCATATTGACACATGAGTACCTTTTCTTTAGTCGTGTGGTATTGAGTCTTTTTTATCTGAATGTTGCCTATTTTTAACCGACTTAAAAAAATAGTTTTCGTAATTTGACCGTATATATATATATTTATGTGGATTCGCGGAAAACTTCGTCGTTTATGAACCGATTTTGATGATTCTTTTTTATCGGAAATATCCCAAGGGTGGTATCATTGTAATTTAATCGAAATCTAATAAGTATCTCCAGAGACATGGATCTCCATATAATATCAATATATATCTCCGTATAAGTATCTACTTATTAGATCTCAACACCCCAAACTTGGTACTGGAAATTAATAGCGCGGCATTTGAAGTCGGTTCTTTAAGTTTTTTAAACGATCTTATTGCGTATTATTTGTTGTTATAGTGGCCATATTTATATATATTCTGTCTAAATTTCAAGGTTCTACCTATTATGTTTGAGGAGATACAGGCCTTTGACAGACAGACGGACGGACAGACGGACAGACGAATGGACGGAAGGGCGGACGGACAGCGAAGTCTCAGTAACAAGGTTACGTTCTGTTGGTACCCTTTTTAGGGTTCCGTAGCCGAATGGAAAGAAACGGAACCCTTATAGATTCGCCATGTCTGTCTGTCTGTCTGTACGTCCGTATGTCACAGCCATTTTATTCCGAAACTGTTAAGACTACAGAATTGAAACTTAGTACGTAGATGTATTCTGTAAACCGCTTTCAAATTTTTATACAAAAATAAAAAATATAAAAGTTTAAGGGGGGGCATCCCATACATGGAACTGAAACAAAAAATATTTTTTTTCTTCAAACCTACCCGTGTGGGGTATCTATGGATAGGTCTTTAAAAATGACATTGAGGTTTTTAAAATCATTTTTTCTCCAAGTCAATCATTCAAAGGTAGGCGCGTCTAAAGTGGTAAAATGTGTGTGTCCCCCCACCCCCTCTAACTTCAAAAGTAAGGGAGTGAAAAATCTAGAAAAAATATATTCTGTAGATCTCAATAAAAACTTTCAACGAAAATTAGTTTGAACGAGATGCAGTGAGCAGTTGTTGAGATATAGCGACCGCAAGTATAACTTTGTTTTTCATACAAACACTATGAAAAACAAAGTTATTTTTGTAGTTGTGAAAAATCATAGTTATAGAATACTCTACTGTGTTACGGAACCCTACGAGTGCGAGTCCGACTTGCACTTTGCCAGTTTATTTTTTGGCTGGTATCCTTTGGGTACGGAACCTTAAGAGAAAGTTATACTTAAGGAACAGTTTAAGAAACATAATATTAATAGAAGATCTCCTACTCTTAGGCAAGCCTGCTACATTTTAGACTACATCGTCACATAACTTCAGGTAAGATATTGGTGAATCACTTGCCTTTTCAGCAAACAATAATTAAGATAGTTTAAAAACTAAAACAACAGACTTCCATGCCCAGCAAGTCAATTTCAGTAGCAAGTTTGAGACGTTTATCGTCATATCTCTGGAGATACTTATCAGTATGGGAACACCTCGAAAACGTACCCTACCGATTAAAAAAAGAATCATGCGAATCGGTTTACAATTTACGGAATAATCGCGTAACATACATAAAAAAAGAAAAAAAAAACATATACCTGGACGAATTGAGAACCTCCTTCTTATTGGAAATCGGTTGAAAAAGAATCGACTTCAAACAGGAAACTAAAAGTAAAAAACTAATGACAGTCACAACCCATATAGGTGTTAAGTTCTCATCAATACAAATTAATCAAGCCCAAACACCAGGTACTTGTTGTAAATCGTTGAGGAGTTCTCTCGACGGTCTTTCGGCTCCATCATCAGATCGACTCCAGAACTTCATCAAATAGTAGTGATTAAGGTTCCTCTCGAATTCTCTGGGATGCTTCATATATTCATCCTGGTTTCCTTATGATGGTAGCACCCTTGGGATATCTCCTTTCGAACAAAATAAGAATCATCAAAATTGCTTCTTAAACGACTAAGTAATCCGCGAACACACTTTATCTTTTGGATTGATTTCTACCTGCCAGTAGCCACTTTTCAAGTCAACCATATAAAAAAATATATTCCGTCGAATTGAGAAACCTCCTCCTTTTTGAAGTTAGTTTAAAAAGCTTCACAAGTTGATAATTGTGATTATATAGAGCAGTGGTTCCCAATTAGTTTTGCTTGCGCACCCCTTAAAAAACGACTTCATCTCACGTACCCCTCAAACTGCAAAATGTACGGCAGCGTTCTGCAGGCCAGCACACAAGTCTCGTCTAGAGATTACCGCACGTACCCCTTCATGTTACTTTACGTACCCCTAGGAGTACGCGTACCACTAATTGGGAAACACTGGTATAGAGCATAGATAGAGCATTCCAGCCGCGTTCGACGATGAGGCAGATAGAATGCTCTGTAATATGTCCTCAACAAGGTGGTTGATTTCATACTTCTCGAAAATAACGTTAATATAATTGTTCTTTTGTCCACAGACCTGACTGTCAGTTAGAGATATACACTTCGTGGCTAAACAAGCCGCCTGTCCGAGCGCCTGATGTCTGGGATAACAAAGATTACGTTGGCAGCTCTACTACGACTACTACCCATTAAGAAGGCTTTAGAGTTTTATTAGAGATATTATACTATTGAGTTAATTTGTCAATGAAAATTATCGTGAGAATAACACATATTAATAATTAGAATAACAATTATTTAAACGGCTTTACACTCACGGGTTAAGATCAAAATTACTCAAAATTACGGGATCAAAATTACTCCGACGTCTCCGACACGTTTCGGACATTTTTGATGTCCGTTCTCACAGGATCAGGTTCAGGCCTACCGCGCGTCTTTCGCGCAACGGGATTCGGCACGCGCCGAAATATGTAAATAATTATATTGAGTTTATGTTACAATAAACAATTATACAAATACATATTAAATTAAAAGTTTTTTTGCTACCAAAACTTGCTACCAAGCCTTTGAGTCAGACCATTCTAAGCCTAGCGTGTTCACAATCTTCGACCAAATCATCGCTTGCCACCAAGCAAGATAGCGGTGTAACGCAAGCCTTTCAGATACAAAAAAAATGCATGATATATAAAAGTTTGTAAAATAACGTTTGTTCTTTTCTACGATTATTTCTCAAATGTCAAGAGGACATGAAACAATACAGTAATTAATTGTACAATGCATTAGTAATTATTTATCAGCTGCCAAAACATCTAAAGTTGATTTGGTTGCGATCCTTGCTTTCCATTCTAAGCTCAGAGAGCTTCCTATCCTCGATCGCATTCTTCACTTACTGATGACTGAGATGGTGGTAAAATGCTTTTATATAAACAACCTATAAAGTATTAAATTAATTCTTAAATTTAAAATTTAAAACCACCCCCGACTGATTTGTATGTGTATAGTTTAAACATTGAGACCACTCCAATGAGCCTAAACACGACATCTCAGAGTGGCGGGTAAGTAGTGCGCAGAAGCGACATTTAGATTTTTTTGACGTACATATATGGAAACCAGTCTGGGGTGGTTTTAAATTCTAAAGTATTATTGTTAATTTCTTGGATTTAGCTCTATAAGAATCAAGAATTCAAGCTTTTAAGAATATAGGTAAGTACCTACACGCCAAATACTTACTAGAATTTATTTTTAACATTTTAGTTCATTGTCCCAGATAAAAGCTTGTTTTAAAAAATATTTTTTACTTATAATTTATTTTAAACTTTTTAGTAGGTAGGTATAGATACCGACTACCTACCTACTACCTAAGTATTTAAGAGAAGGCATGATGTTTTAAAATATTCCACGGATATTTGATGTGATTATGGGTAAAGTGCTCTTCAAGGAAAATCAATCGACTCGGTGGGGCTATGTTGCTTTATAACAGAAATGCCATGGCCACCTTATAGCTTCATCATCAGATCCTGGCTATCATTAAAGTGTAAAGTGCTCCTCAAGACGAATCATTTGAGCCCAAACTCGGTATAGTTACGTTGATTTATCACAGAGATGTCGTGGCCACCTTCCAGCTGCATCATCAGACCCTGGATATTATCTAGGTGAAAACTTATCTTCAAGACGAATCAATCGAGCTCAAACTCGATAGAGTTACGTTGATTTATCACAGAGATGCCGTGGCCACCTTCCAGCTTCATCATCAGACCCTGGATATCATCTAGATGAAAAGTTCTCTTCAAGACGAATCAATCGAGCCCAAACTCGGTAGGGTTATGTTGATTTATGACAGAGATGCCGTGGCCACCTTCCAGCTTCATCATCAGACCCTGGATATCATCTAGGTGAAAAGTTCTCTTCAAAACAAATCAATCGAGCACAAACTCGGTGGGGTTATGTTGTTTTATCATAGAGATACCGTGGCCACCTTCCGTCTCCATCATCAGACCAGCTCCATGGTACCATATTATTGTATTGTCACTGAAGATACATAAGTACGCCAAATTTGAGTCGAATCGGACATCGGGAAGTGGGTCTAATTTAGCTTCCAAGATTCCACCCGAACAAACATAGTGACATACATGCATACATACATACATTGCAAGTTAAATAAAAGCTTGTAAAAAGAGGCGCTATGTAAAGGCCAAGTATCATTATAACCGGCAAGCATGTATGAAGGCGCTCATGAAAGTGGAAGAAGCGAAAGAGGTATGTCAGGATCGTAGCATGTGGAAAGAAGTAGTCTCTGCCAACCCCAACGGGAAAAAGGCGTGATTTTGTCTGTGTATGTATAAAGAGGTAACTGGCAACCCTATTTTCACGTCATTCTAGTGTTTACGTACATGGCGTGCGAATAAGTGCACAATTAGTGTAACAGCTCGACACCGAGGTAATTGATAAAGCAATTACAAAATCACAACTTTGATCGTCGCATTCCGATGGGACCTTTTTACATGTTATTTAGTTGGAATTAATTTATTTGAGGTATTTCAGTTATTTAGCAATGAAGAATCATCCGTCTGTGTAATAATTTTTTTATGTAGGTGGATCTATATAATCTATATAAGTAAGTAGTTACTCTTACAGCACTGTAATTAGCTTTAGTGGCAATTTCATCGAATACTCATTTTGAGGGCCCGGTGGCTTAGTCGGGAGAACGGTCGGCTTTGCTGCTAGAGGTACGGAGTTCAAGCCCCGTCGTGTACCAATTGATTTTTTGATCGAAAAATTTATGTGCGCTTTTCAGTGGCCCTCCGGTGGAAGAAACACATCGATAAGAAACCAACAACAAACAGCATGGTGGTAGGACACTATATAGTGTCCGCCTGGCCAGCTACCACCTTCAGGTTAGAAAATCTGTCGGCAAACATTTAATGTATTCCGGCAGCTATCCTTGAGAGCCAGTTCCCATTCTAGGCCTAGCGTGCTTACCATCTTCGGCTGCATCATCACTTATCAACAGGTGAGATAGTAGTCAAACGCTAGCCTATAAGATATATAAAAAAGACTAATAATTGTTCTACATTTTACCACCCACTGGGTGACACTAGGCGACTAGTGTAAGGTTTTGACCGTGGCCTGAACCTACAGGCTAAGAACGCTTCGCTACGATACATCCTAAATGTATGTTTGAACCACTCTACAAACAAACATATCCTTAGGCCTAGAAATCAGAATACCTACTCTGACACTCAAGCGCTGTGTGCTGCTGGAACACCATAAGGTTATGACGGCAAATGTTCTCCTTAACGGTGGTAAGCTACCTAAAGCCAGGCGGAACATCGATATCATTATGGTCCTACTATGATTGTAAAACTGTGGTCCTGCCATCTGACAAAAAAATTGCTCGATAGTTTTGCTCGAAGGCGAATAAAAGGCAACTTGTGGACCGCAATCACGAGTCTGCGCGTTATGAATTTTGCGGTCAACGGGTTGAGATCGTAATACTGTATGCGCCTACAGAGCATTAATACTCGTATATACAGCATCCCTTATCATAACAATTCAAACATTCAACAAAAAAACATACAGACGAATTGAGTACCTCCTACTTTTTTTTTAAGTCTGTTAAAAAAACTCTTTTGAATAGTTCACACATAACAGGACCTAAGTTGAGTCCTAGGCATGGATTTACACTATAGGGATCGCGCACAGCAGATGTTTTTAACTGACTTCCCAAAAAGAAGGAGGTTCTCAAATCGTGTATGTCTTTTTTCTTTTTTTTTTGTGTCGGTTACGCGATTACTCCGTCAATTGTGAACCGATTCGAATGGTTCTTTTTGTAATCGGTAGGGTACGTTTCTGAGGTGGTCCCATTGTAATTTCACCATGATCTGATAAGTATATCCAGAGATATGACGATAAACGACTCAAACTTGCTACTGAAATTGACGCGCGGGGCATGGAAGTCGGTTGTTTTAGTTTATAACTATCTTAATTCTTTCAAATTCAATTTAATCCGTACACTCTAAACTAAACATAAGGGTATTTATTGCGATTGGCTGTTTTGATGTACATCAAAATTGTACATTGTAATACGAAATGAACCTAGGTGGGAGTGTGTCCTTGTCTAACAACCTGCCAGTGCTATACATATATTTTCTATACTATATTTATAGTATATTTATATGTGGTCCATACAAAAGAAAGGGATAAACTCCGTTCAAGGTCGGTTCTCTTTCGGGCCGTTAGTGTACCGTCTATATTTAAAACGTCTTTGATCCTAGGTCTGTGGTTCACACAGACGCAATTCAGTTAATACGGTAGTTTGTTCAACAATAAAATAATAACGTCGATTTAATCGATTATGATTCGGTATCCGTATTTACTTCTGTTCCGAGAATAAATGCGTTTCGACGGTGCATTGAACCGTAATAATTGCACGGATTAGCCGGCTTATCTCCATTTAAATTGAATCTACTAAGATAGCAGGGTTATTCTCAATCATTTGAAAGCAGATTCGGATTCGGTAACTGCCTCACCTTTAACTTCGATCGTTACTATTTACAATGCTCCAATCGGTGTCTTTGGTATTTCAATTCAAAATAAACTGGCCAAGTGCAAGTCGGACTCGCACTAGTAGGGTTCCATACCACACTACAGTATTTTATAAGATCGAGCAAAAAATACCACTATCATTTTTCGCTGGCGAAAAATGATAGTTAATAAACATTTTATTTCTTATAACGCCATCTAACGTCTAACAAAGGAGTTAGTGATCGACATTAAAATATAACGCCATCTATGGGACTTTTACCTAACTAAGCGTTCATAGATGGCGTGAAATGCCGAAAAAAACACATTTCTTGTATGGGGACCCTCTATTATTTTTAACTTTATTCTATTTTTAGTATTTGTTGTTATAGCGGCAACAGAAATACATCATCTGTGAAAATTTCAACTGTCTAACTATCATGGTTCATGAGATACAGCCTAGTGACAGACGGACAGACAGACAGACAGACAGACGGACAGCGGAGTCTTATTAATAGGGTCCCGTTTTGCCCTTTGGGTACGAAACCCTAAAAATCTGTGATTCTAAGCGGAGAGGTTTCCATGATCAAACAGCTCACAAATAATAAATATTAGAAATTCAAAATTACGCTTCCGAATTCGAATGTATCCAATTGAAATGAGAATAACTATGCAGAACTTTAAATATAATATCTATCTATAAGTAAATAAGTACTAGACAAAAACACAGACCGCTACATCGAAGAAGATGGAAATATTTTTTATAAATTGTTAACCACAATCCAAAATTAAATTCAAGTCCCGTTGGTACAATGAAATTTTGGATTGTGTTTAACAATTTACAAAAATATAAAGTGTGAAACACTTCAAAGAAACATAATATTTTTTATGCCCGGTAGACCCGTATTTAACCATTTCACCTGATGTAAAAAGACCGTGCGGTCTAAGGCGAAATAGTATTTGTCTGAAAATAGAAAACAATTTTAGACCAGGCTATTGACAAGTGACTTTAGACCACATTGTGGTCAACTATCCCAGCCTGTCTTCTAAACTGGGTGGCACCAAACATCACGCCGGAACTCGGCTAACTATAGACCGGCAATCTCGTGCGCGACCGTCCCGCGGGGTGTCAGACGGCGGCGGGGACGAGGTACCCAAGATGTCAGCGGGTAGCGGGTGGTGTAGCGGGGAAGGGAAGCGTGTGCAGCCGTGTCACAGATTATAAAATAGTTACTACGTAGCCGTGTGCTAGAATGACCGCTACCTCGTCCCCGCCACCGTCTGTCACCCCGCGGGATGTTATTTCCGCGTACGTGCGAGATGTGGAACGTCCTTCCTCCCGATGTCTTCCCACAGAAGGTTGATCGGACTTGCTTCAAACGGAGAGTTACCAGATTCCTCTTTCAAAAGAGCTGGCAACGCACCAGTATTGCCATTCTATTGCAGGTGTTAATTTTCGGCGGTAACCACTTACCATCAGCACAGAATAATTAATAGTATACAAGTACCATCAGGTAGGCCGCATGCTTATATTTATAAAAAAAGCCGATCAAAGTAAATCGCTAATGTAAAATACACTCACCTCTTCAGTGTAGTATGTTTAGTTCCATTCCCAAGCAGCTTATGCTTCGGTTTGTCGAGAACACCCGTAGGCGTCGACGATGATACAGTTAGATCGCTCGCGAAGGAACTCGTTGATGATTCCTTCGAGATGTTCGTCCTAGCGCGACGCGCCGCTGATTCCGGGCTTCCTGGACTGGTAACCAGTTCCAGGGCCATCCGACCCTTGCCTGGCACCGGCGGAGGCTTCTCCTCGACCGGCACCATGTAGGACAGCATTGCTGTCTAAGTGCCCTGCACTGACATCAACTCAGTCTTTATCTCGGACAGTCCTTTCATATCACAAGCACCACGAGATCTGAAACAAAAACGGGTTCTATAAGATTGAGGGTAAAGAGCAACTTTATAACCAAATATTATCTGCTGTTCCTTTTGAAAGATAGGGGTGCGTGTATTATAAATAAAAGTATGGTTGGTAATCATAATCATAATCACCCGGCCATAGTGGGCATTCTTCTCTGAGAATCATATAAGCCTCATTTTAAAGATCTTGGTATTATGACCTTGACCAGCATGTACATTTTTTAAATAAGAGTGTTTGTAAAACAACATCGTGAATTGTTTACCAAAGCGAAAGACATTTACACGCGGAACACAAGACAAGGAGATAGACTCGTCCTGGATCTTGGGGCAAGAATTACTCTGATAATTAAAAATTGTTATTGTATGTATGTGTAAAATAAGATGCCATCTTCGGTCCGTGAATTACCTCTGTCTTTATTTAAAAGAAAGCATAAAATATTTATATTTGACAAAGCTCTTTTTAGGGTTCCGTAGTCCAAGTCCAGTGACAAGGAACCCTTATAGTTTCGTCATGTCCGTCTGTCTGTCTGTATGTCTGTCCGAGGTTTTGCTAAGATACCGTAAATACTAGAAAGCTGTAATTTTGTGGGGGTATAAAATTGTAAATTTTTTTTTTTTAGAGTAGCTCCCCTATATGAGATGTGGGGATGATTTTTTTTTCATCGTCTACCCCATCGTTTGTAGTATCGTTGAATGGGTCTTTTAAAATGACTTAAGGGTTGCTAACACCATTTTTCGATTGAATGCTCCATTTACGAAATATTAAACTTTAAAGTGCAAATTTTTGTTCTAGTATTCCAGGCGCCCCCCCCCCCCCCCACCTCTAAAAGCTAAACTGCTGGCTTGAAAAATCTGGAAATATTCGTGATAATAGCGCATTTCATGAACTTAAAAGGAAAATTATAGTGGTTAAGATAACTTTATTAGTTTAGCAGTAGTAGTTTAGTCGTTGAACTTGGGTGTTGGATAATTTTGTACCAAATACAAAATCCTTAGAATAAATCCTTTAAAGTGACAAAGACCTAGTTAGTACCTAGGAGTATCTAGTTGCTTGTGTATAACGGGTAAAGACTTGCATTGAATAACAAGCTACTACGGAACCCTACATTGCGCGTGGGCCGACACGCACTTGGCTGGTTATTTTTGTATAATAACTTCAAAATTTAAGCAACACATGTACAAGTATGTATGAATTACCCGATATTGAGACAGACTTATAAATTACATTTACAAAATATGCTGTCATAAGGTCCAGTTTCACCGGTTCATTATAAAGTGACTGATAGTTATCTGACAGATCTCACCATATAAAATGTGACAAAAATCTGTCAGACAAGTTTCATATAGCGCTATCAGGCACCGGTGAAACAAGCCCTAGATATCTCAAATTCTGTCATCTAATTATTCGTTTTTCATTATTGTCTCAATTATTGACATGTTAATTCGATGATTATTTATTTTGTAATTTTTTTTTTATTTTTTTAAGATAAATATAATATTTAATATTTATTTTGACTATAAGAAAATTCGTTGCTCTCTTTTAATAATTTATCTCAGTATTGTATGTTCTTTCTTATGCCATTACATGGCGAAATAAATGGTCTCATATAATTTTTCTAACAACTTTTGTACTTATACTCATATTGTGAAATAAACTAATTTCATTTAGGAATTACCTATATTCTGCGAGAATATATCTACTTACTGCTGCACTAATATGCGTGAGCCCTAGAACAACATTAGGTAGTTTTATTAGATCTAACTAATATATCAGTTATTATATTATCCGAGATCAGCGACGTAACAGCGACGTCAAATAAATAGGTATCATGTGGCTGTCCAAGATGCAATTTAATAAGTAAATACTTAAATCTTAAATACCGCTCCATCCATCCATCACGACATGAGTCATCGTAGAAGATGACCTTTCAACATTTCACGAGGATGGCGTAAAGTATTAATTTGGAGGATGACGCATCACCTCGTCTCACCTTTTATCAATCGGTAGCAATGGCGAACTTTACAGATAGAATCAACACGAAAAGCATACATGCGAAAGTCATTTGTTTGTTTGGGACTTGTTCAAGGTCAAACGGCTAGACCGATGTAGCTGAAATTTTGCACTAGCCAGTACTAAATAATGTATCATCGTACAAAACGAAAAAAAAACAACTTCACATGCCGCGATAGTCAAAGTACTGGCTAGTTATAATCATGTCATCAAAGTATATAATATCGTTTAAAAACTAAAAAAGAACCGACTTCAATGTTCATTTTCAGTACCAATTTTGAGATGTTTATCTCAATATCTCTGGAGATACTTATCAGACCTCGATAAAATTACCATGGTACCACACTAGGGATATCTCCTTTCGAACAAAAAAAGAATAATCAAAATCGGTGCATAAATGACGAAGTTATCCCCGAACAAACATAAAAAAAAAAAAAAAAAAAAAAATATATATATATACGGTCAAATTGAGAAACCTCCTCCTTTTTTTGAAGTCGGTTAACAAATTTGCTTATATTGTTTATCTCCATATCTCTGGAGACAATTTCATATCGATTATGATTTGACGGAGTTCTGAGGTAAAAAAAATACAGTTGAATTGAGAACCTCTTCCTTCTTTGTTAAATCGGTAAAAAAAACAGTTGAATTGAGAACCTCCTCATTTTTTGTGAAGTCGGTTAAAAATGGATGAGACTGTAAGATACTTATTAAAGCGGGCGAAGCCGCGGGGCACAGGAATATATTTATGATCACAAATATCTCATTTGTAAGGTACCTCTGGCCAGTTTCCATATTTTATCGATCCGGATTTTTTTTGCTATTCGAAACACGACATCTCTGCTGTAAGTTGGTGAGGAGCACCGTATTCAGCACATTCCAGGAGATGTACCAGCATCAGATCAATGCTACCATGTTCTTACATATTTTTTTTTAAATTACAGACATAATAAAGTGGACCGGACCTCATAGCGTCATCATCTACGGATTTTCAATCCCAATTAATCAAACAAAATCAAAATCGGTCCATCCGTTTAGGCGCTACGATACCACAGACAAACACTCAGATACACACGTTAATCTTATAACACCCCTTTTTTGCGTCGGTGGTTAAACAAAATTCAATGTCATGTCATGTGAAGTCCATAATGTACCTATAAACTTCAAAAACATTGCATGCAACGACTTCCACCTAACTAAACGTCACGATGAGGTCCATGCACTGGTCCGAGGTGTTCATTTATGTACTCGTATGTCGTAATTAAAAAATTAAAGAGTTGCACAACCGACCCACATAGCGCAATTAACCCAACACGTCTTCCACTGGCTGGAAAAATTAAAAAAGAAACATCTTTATTCCTTTCAATCATAATTTGAATGCAGGAAGGTAGGTAGGTAGGTACGAGTATGTGCTACCAAAGAGATTGTACTATAAACAAGACTAGCACAATAACCGGACTCAACGAGACCCGACACTTGCACAATGTTTGTCTCTTTCTTTTATGATGACCACAAAAGAAATAAATATATTAAATAATATGTAATAATAAAAAATAATACATATTTTGCACTGGCAGGTGGTTAAACAAGGACACACTCCGTTCTACGATCCTCTCGCTCGGCCCGTTTTGATGTATCACAGCAATTACAATTTTATGTTCAAATCATACGGATTAAAATAAAGTTAAAAATTAACTGTTAATTTTTTTATGACGTTTCACGTTTAGATGAAACCTGAATGGCTCATTACTATTGTGTTTTTTTAACCGACTTCAAAAAAAGGAGGAGGTTTCTCAATTCGCCCGTATATATATATATATATATATATATATATATATATATATATATATATATATTTTTTTATGTTTGTTCGCGGATAACTTCGTCGTTTATGAACCGATTTCGATTATTCTTTTTTTGTTCGAAAGGAGATATCCCAAGTGTAGTACCATGGTAATTTTATCGAGGTATGATAAGTATCTCCAGAGATATTGAGATAAACATCTCAAAATTGGTACTGAAAATGAATAGCGCGGCATTGAAGTCGGTTGTTTTTTAGTTTTTAAACGATATTATAATTCAATATTTAAAATAAATAGAATTAAAACTTTTTTATAAATAGAATTTAAATTATTTGTAAACTGTTAAACACAATCCAAAATTTCATTGTCCCGTCGGTATGTCCGTAAATTATAATATATATATATATATTTTTTTATGACATTACTATTTTCATGACATTGTATTGTATCTCTTTTAATTTCAATGTAATATACAAGAATGACCAGTGAATAGCTAATTATTAATTTTGAATGTATATATAGCTGAGTAAAGCAGCGCCATCTGCAAAGTTTGCACGCCCGTTAAGGCAAAACATGACGATCCATTTATTATATTTGTCACAACCTTTTGTAATACGCATGTTTTACGCAAATAAAATATCTTTATCTTAATTGACAAAAAACATAAGGTGTGTTTTAATTTTCTCATATGCTGATTAAATGCTTTGACTTTTGACTTTTGAAGATAAAGATAATTTTATTTGTTGTGCACAGTCTTGTTTATAGTAGAATGTCTTTGACGTGTGTAGTCTGCGGCATCGTCGATCTCGCGTTCCCGTTCTCCGTCGTAAAATTGTGCCTTGGCCTTGGATCGCCTTCACCTTATATTTATTTATGAATGCTTGCTGTTTACTACTTTTCAATACTATCGGTGTACCTACTTTTCAACCGACTTCCCAAAAAGAAGGAGGTTCTCAATTCGTCTGTATGTTTTTTTTTCGTATGTATGTTACGCGATTACTCCGTCAATTGTGAACCGAATTGAATGATTCTTTTTTTAATCGTAAGGGTACGTTTTCGAGGTAGTCTCATTGTAATCTCATCGAGATATGATAAGTATCTCCAGAGATATGACGATAAACGTCTTAAACTTGCTACTGAAATTGACTCGCGGGGCATGGAAGTCGGTTGACGAGGAAAGCTTCATACGATTATTGTATTTAGTCAAAAATTAAGATAGTTTACAAACAAAATAATTTAAAATCGTTTAAAAAACTAAATGACCGACTTCAAACGCCGTGCTAATGATTTTCAGTACAGTTCTAATCTCTATGTCTGGAGATACTTATCAGATCGCGATGAATAAATTCATCAGAACATCTTAGAAGATACCTCAGAAGTATATACTCTCTCCAATAAAAAACTACGTTGAAAACCGGTCCATAATTGACAGAGAAATCCGTGAACAGATATTAAAAAAAACATATACCGAGGAACTGAGATCCTCCTTTATTTATGAAGTCGGTTATAACTAGATTAATTTGTACTATATGGACGTGCCCAGGCCAACTATTATATAATCTGTGCCCAGGCGCTGTACTGTTACCAACTACATAGGATCGTAGTGGCTTAGTTGGTTACAGTGCCTGAGCATTGTTCGAGACGCGGGTTCAAATCCCGTCAGTACGATGAAATTTTGTTTTGTCAGTAACAATATATGAAAAGCTTTTTTCTGAAAGACAAGCACATGACCACTATCTCACCTGATGTTGCGTGCTGATACTTTTTTAAATTACTTAAAAAAACGAGGTTTTTCAATTCGATCGTGTATACTATATACATTTTTTTATGTTTCGCGGATAACTTCGTCGTTTATGAACCGATTTTGATGATTATTTTTGTCAGAAAGGAGATGTCCCAAGGGTGGTACGGTACTATGGTAATTTCATCGAGATCTGATAAGTATCTCCATAAATATGGAGATAGACACCTCAAACTTGGCACTGAAAATTAGTAGCGCGCCATTTCAAGTCGGTTCTTTTAGTTTTTACACTTCTTCTACGTATCTCATATCTTATATAGTACTGATACTTTTGGTTTATTTCTATTGACGTCTATCTAAGAACACTTAGGCTATGGAAACCAATTTAACAATATATCCTAGTTTAGGAAACTGTCCAGTATTTTGGACGTTATGTGTTCATAGAGAATATTAATTAATTTGAGGGTCCGGTGGCGTAATCAGGAGAACGGTCGCTTTGATGCCAGAGATACCGAGCTTAATCCCGTGCACCAAATGGATTTTTCTATCGAAAAATGTATGTGCGCTTTTTACAGTGGCCATCCGGTGAAGGAAAAAAATCGTTAAGAAACCAAAAATTCCACATGGTGGTAGGACACTATCTAGTGTCCGCCTGGCCAGCTACCACACTCAAGTTCGAAAATCTGTCACCAAACATCTAATGTGTTCCGGCAGCTATCCTTGAGAGCCAGTTCCCATTCTAGGCCTAGCGTGCTTACTTTCTTCGACCGCATCATCACTTACCAACAGGAGAGATAGTGGTCAAACGCTAGCCTATAAGATATTTTTTTTTAATGACAATCATACAAAGATAGTCGTAAAAACAAATACCATTACTTAGCAGTCGGGTAAATTAAAAAAATCTACAGCTGAATGAATTCATTCTATTCATTTACCAGCACTCTGAAGCCAAACATCACGCGTTTTAAGAATGAAGGCGGTCTGAATGAGATTCGCATGACGTAATCGCCTCCGCGTGTTTAAACTATTTATCTAGCTGTTGCTAGTTGCGACCCACGGATCTGCTCGCTTTTGATGTAAATGCAACTTGTTTTTAACAGAAGCTACAAATTTCGTTTTGAATGGTCTATAAATGATATGCGCCCCGCGTTTAATCCTAGTGATAAACCTTTCCAGGGCTGGCATGGCCTTATCCCCGGGGGAAAGACAAAATTATTTCCCTGTTTTACGCCACTGACACACAACACAACAATTTAAACGCTTGGTGAAGTTTAACCCGGTGTTTTTATTTTGTTTCGGATTAAAAAGTAAAAAAAAAAAAATTGATTAGAAGTCAGCGGGCGTTTATACTCGTAATTGCCGAAAAACTTTACTAATAATTTGCCTTCTCCACCAAACAAAAAACACGGATAGGTGGAAAGACCTTTGATAAAACGAATTTATAAGCAAAGGACTATTTTGTCTTTCAAAATAGTCCCCTTGCCATGCCCCTGCATCACTCTTTCTATTGATGGAACAGCATGAAATAAAATCCATAGCTTAATAGGAACAGACTGGAAACATGGAAGCGACTATATTTTATAATATGTTATTAAGTTAGATATAGATAATAATGTATGATACATGAAAAATCCAATAATAAGACAATGCAAAGAAAAATGGAGGTGGCCTTTACTCGATAGGGAGGTCGGTCGTTAATATGAAACGGAAAGAAAAGAAAAAAAAAATAATCAAAATAAAAGAGAAGAAGAAATACACTGCTAAATTATCCTATCAATTATATTCACATACATATATTTATCTTAAAATAAATAATTAATTAAATGATAATATGCATGATTTAAAATTAAAAAGTCAAATTTCTATCAATTTAATTCATATAAGTATTCTATGTTTATATAAAGTTTATTAAGGAATAAATAAGGCTATAGTAAATAAATAATAGATAATAAACTCGTCAGGACGCACGGGACTCCCCAAATAATACCTATCACATATCGCAGACAAGCACATGACCGATACCTCACCTGATGTAAAGTGAAGATGCGGTCTAAAATTTGATTTGATTGGACTGAGACAAGGCGCTGGACAACTAACTACCCGCACTCCATTCCACAAAGCGCAACTATCCCAAACTGTCTTCAATACTGGCAGGAACCGAACATTATCATGTAGGTAGTCAACGAACAGATGATTAGGGTTTTGGGAGTGGTTCGAGCTGCAGCAGAAGCCTACAAAGCCGCCAAGGAATGATGGAATATCCTGCCTGAGTCTGTGTTTCCGGTTAAGTACAATATGGGGGTCTTCAAATTGCAAATGAATAGGTATCTTCTGGGTAAGCACGCTCCACCATCGATCGCATCATCACTTAAAATCAGGTAAGATAGTGGTCAAGGGCTATCGAGTTCTGTGTAAAAAAACACCACCAGCGGTCGATCATAGTTAGTACTACCCGGGATCATGTGTAGGTTAGATTAAGGTCTAAGCCTATGGACGCATGAAGGCAACAATGACTTTGCCACGGGTGACAATGACTTCCTCTATGAACGCATGACGGCAACAATGACTTTGCCACGGGTGACAATGACTTCCTCTATGGACGCATGAAGGCAACAATGACTTTGCCACGGGTGACAATGACTCGCTACCTAAGGATATAATACCTAAATATATAGTATGGAACTACTTTTTCCCTTGAAGTCGCGAAACACTTTAAGTCGAGACTGTGCAATCGTATCTTTAAAACAACTCTGAAATATGTTTAATTACGCTTTGCCATCGAAATGCCTCAATATGCTCAGCTTTCTAAGTCACGCTGAGTATGCTTACCTTATTTGAATACCATGTAAATATGTACTTGAGACGCAATGTGTGTTATTTAAAATATATGTCCGTCTAACGTAGGGTACCTTTCATACCCAGGTTACACTTTGGAGTACGCTCGATGTGTGTACCTATACCTGCGCCCAGGGCGACATTTGCTGTCTTCGGAATCTCTAAGACTGTGTTTCCGTGTTATGGGTACAAGTAGACATAGTCTTAGAGAAAATTATCTATGCGTGTGCCTACCGGTCGCACAGTGGAGATCAGGAGACGACCGGGCTCACTGAATACCTGGGTGCGGCGGTAAATGCCTCTCAACAGAAATATCAGTCTGCCCAATTAGGATTTCTGAGGGATTTCTGCACCTATATGTTGCAACTATGTTGGGAGAGAGACGCAAAATTCTCACCCAACTGGTCTAGAGAGCAACACGGGTTCCAAAAGTTGACGGCTATACAGCCAACTGCTTGGACTTTCTGCTGACCACTGATCCAGACCACTACTCAGTGTTAGTATCATCACCGCTAGGTAGCTCCAGTCACTGTGTGGTGAAATCTATATTTGTCTTCTCCCCAGCCGATCTGAGCCTTAGAGGTACCCGGTGGGTGTGGCGATACAGTTTAGGATTAGTAAGCAGATTAGGATAAGATGCGACCATTTTTGCATCTTATCCTTGGCGGCGTGGATGCTTTTCTTCTGATGATCCTTTAGTCAGTTGCGTCAGGGGATAGAGAATTACATTCTATATTCCGACGTACCAATGTCAGATAAAGCTCAACCATGGTTTGGGGCCGACTGCCGAAGCTCTGAGGCGCTAAAGCAGGAAACATGCCTGAAATGGTCTAAAGCTCGAATCTGACCTAAACAAGAAGACGATAGCTTATATACAATAAAATTACTAAAATCATGTAAGAAGGCATTACGGATGGCTTATTTTGACCTCATTGGCCGAATTGGAAAGAAACTAGCTTCGTACCCAGAAGGTAGCAAAGCGTTTTGGTCTCTCGAATCGTGGTAACTCACGGTTGATCTGGTCCACAAATTTAAATTCGCTTAGGAAAAGGCTGTGCTTGAAGTTTCTCTAAAGGATCGAATCCGTAACGAGGTGGTCCGACAGTGAACCAAAGTTATTGACATAGACCATCGAATTAATTGCAATGCAATTGTTGCAGTGGCATGTGGCAATGACCACTTCAACTTCCTAATTCGATGCCAATCCATCTATACTTTGGGCTAACGAGCCGTCCAACACTAATTAGTTCGTTTTCAGTAAGTGTTCTAAATACGTATACATATAGATATCCCAAAAAAGAGGTCTATAAAAATAAAAATACAACGGGTTGCACTCCGGGAGTGCCGGCAGAAGTGAAAACTTGATCATTAATGTTGTGCATATGGTCTACTCTCCCTCCGTCTTACGAATTTTAGATCAGATCAGGCCACGTGTCCTGACGCGAGTTTAACATGTTTTACCCATTCCAAAAAAAGTTACTACTCTCCCTCCGTCTTACGAATTTTCGATCAGGTCACGTGTCCTGAGGCGATGTCCTGACGCGAGTTTAACATTTTTACGCATCCCAAAAAAGATCACAACGCCGCTAAAGAAGTTTCCAGTTCCATAATAGATTATTTCTTTATCTTATGTTTACTTACCAATTTGTTTATCTCTTCAAATTTTCATCATCACTTATCTAAATCGAGTCCAATCCAATCCACCAAAACTATTTTCACCACAAAATCTGCAACAAATAACAATTCAATTCAAATAAGATATTATTTAATTAATAATATCGTTTAAAAACTAAAAAAGAACCGACTTCCATGCCGCGCTATTCATTTTCAGTACCAATTTTGAGATGTTTATCTCAATATCTCTGGAAATACTTATCAGACCTCGATAAAATTACCATGGTACCACACTTGGGATATCTCCTTTCGAACAAAAAAATAATAATCAAAATCGGTTCATAAACGACGAAGTTATCCGCGAACAAACATAAAAAGAAAAAAAAAAAAACGGTCGAGTTGAGAAACCTCCTTTTTTTGAAGTCGGTTAAAAAGAGCACTCGGTTACAATATGATTCGATAATAATAGATCGTAATAAAATAGCTGACGTAAAATAAACCCCATAATTATTTGATATAAAGTATACTGCCAATAGCACTTAGATACTAAGAACAATACACACTAACGTTTTTTGCGAAACGAGTAAACTTGTTGCATAATCTTTAATCTAATCTATATTATTATTATATGATTCTAATGTTACTGATGATTTTGATAAGTCTGATGATTCTGGTAATTCTGATGATTCTTATGAGTCTGATGATTTTGATGATTCTTATGAGTCTGATGATTCTGATGAGTCTGATGATTCTTATGAGTCTGATGATTCTGATGAGTCTGATGATTCTAAAGATTCTTATGAGTCTGATAATTCTGATGATCATTATGAGTCTGATGATTCTAATGATACAGTTTACACGTGGCAAGATTGTAAATGAAACCTTTAAGATAAACAATTTAAAAACATTACGGATAAAAATGTGTATATGTTATGTATTATATATGTGTTATATAAATGTTCCAAAAAAGAGATGGTACTCAATTCATCTGTATTTATTTTGAAGTTAGAACTTATTTGGCGGCCTTGTGATCTTTTTCGGATGGGTAAAAAATGTTAAACTCGCGTCAGGACCTCGCATCAAAGACATGATCGAAAATTCGTAAGACGGAGGGAGAGTAAAAACTTTTTTTGGTATGAATAAAAAATGTTAAACTCGCGTCAGGACACGTGACCTGATCTAAAATTCGTAAGACGGAGGGAGAGTAGACTACATGCACAACGTTAATGTTCTAGTTTTCGCTTCTGCCGGCACTCCCGGAGAGCAACCCGTTGTTTTTTTTGTATGTTTGTTTTGCGTTTACCTTGCCTATCGTGAACAGATTTGAATGATTATTTTTCACATTGGTTAGGTTCAATTTCCACGTGATCCCATTGAGTATCTCCATAGATATGGTGATAATAGCGATATAATATAAAATATGTATATAATAGCGATCAAACTTACTACTGAATCTAAATCGGGCAGCATGAGAAGACGGTATTTTAGTTTTTACTAGAGTCCGTGCAAAAAGAGAACTGTTGTTGCTTTACGATGATCTAACATCTAACGGCAAGGAAGGAAGGTATAAGTAGGTTACCTAGTACCACCCGATAATGATAAGTACTTACCAAGGTATCAAACATTTTTAGTAGTATTGGCAATGACAGAGCAACGTTGTTAACGCAAAAAACAGTATATTAGAACTATCAACATAAGCGCAATTTTACGACGGTTCTCGTTTTGCACAGATTCTATCTTAATTTTTCTTTCACACAACAAGGACGCCACATGCTCAAGAAATCAAAACTCGAATGATTAACCGAAAATAACATTAGTGTGTACCGGCACTTAAATAATTACGACGTATCTTGTGAGTCACAGCGATTGGTGGTCTATTAAAATTCAATTTAGATGCTGAAATGGTTTCCATCCTTGATAATGGCCGTTATTTGTTCTTTATTATGGGCGCATGGCCGTTAATTAAAACACTTTCGTATTCGAAGGATTTCGAGAGGCTAAACGGGGTGTGTGACCAAAGCCATGTGGGGTAAAAGAAAGTGCTATGTAGTAATACCGAGTTCGGTATGCTCCGCTGCAAAAAGGAATAAACTGACCAAGTGCAAGTCGGACTCGCACTGATAGGGTTCCGTAACAATAGAGTATTTTATAACCTTAATTTTTCGCTACCAAAAAATTAACTATGTTTTTCATAAAATTTGTATGAAAAACAAAGTTATCTCTGCGGCCGCTATATCTCAAAAACTGCTGACTGTATCTCGTTCAAACCAATTTTCATTGTTAGTTTTTATTGAGATCTACAGCATATATTTTTTTTAGATTTTTCACTCCCATACTTTACAAGTTAGAGGGGGGGAGGGGGAGGGACACATTTAACCACTTTAGACGTGCCTATCTTTCAAATGATTGACTTTGAGAAAAAATGGCTTTAGGAACCTCAATGTCACTTTTAAAGACCTATCTATAAACACATAAACATAAACACATAAACATAAACACATATAGATTTGATGATTTTTTTTAGTTTAAGTTTCATGTATTGGGAGCCCCCCTTAATATTTTATTTTTGTATAAAAATCGTAAAGCGGGTCACAGAATACACCTAAGAAGTTTCAACTGTTTCGGAATAAAGTGGCTGTGACATACGGACTGACAGACAGACAGACATGACGAATCTATAAGGGTTCCGTTTTTTGCCATTCGGCTATGGAACCCTACAATGGAGCAAACAGGTAACAGTTTGGTACCCAAGGGATGGCACTAGGAGCCAAGGTCGCAAAGCAAGAATATGGGAAGACGAACTAGAAATTACTTTGGGACCCCTTTGGATAAGAGTGCCGGCAGACAGAAAGCAGTGGAAAGAGTTAGAGGCCTTTGCCGTAAGGCACACCGAAATAAGAGACATTTTGTAAAATTAGTAGAGATTACAAGTTTTATATTTTTTCTTTTTAATAATCAGTTTTTAACAAAAAAAAATAACAAATGTTTATTAGCGAAATGAAGGCTTTATTATAATTATTGTTATTGTAATACCGAGTTCACCACAGGCGGTTTTCAACCGACTTACAAAAAGAAGGAGGTTCGCGATTCTTATGTTTGTTTTTTTTTCTTTTTTTTTGTGTGTATGTTACGCGCTTACTCCGTCAATTGTGAACTGATTTGAATGATTTTTTTTTAATCGGTAGGGTTCTCTTCCGAGGTGGTAATTCCCATTGTAATTTCATCGAGATCTGATTAGTATCTCTAGAGATATGACGATAAATATCTCAAACTTGCTACTGAAATTGACTCGCGGGGCATGTCAGTTTCAGTAGCAAGTTTGTGAAGTTTATCGTCATATCTCTGGAGATACTTATCATATCTCGATGAAAGTACAATGGGACCACCTCGAAAACGAACCCTACCAATTAAAAAAATAATCATTCACAATTTGAAAGAGTAATCGTGTAACATACATACAAAAATAAAACCGGCTTTCGTCGAAAGTCGAGTTGTTCTCGCCCACCGAGGCTTCCGTACCTACCAACGTTGGTTGCTTCCAATTAAGCTAGACCTCTAAATCGTATGAGCGCTCATATAACTCAGAGGCCTATCTTAATTGGCAAAACTATGTATGTATCGGAACACCCTTTAATTTTTTAACTATTTTTATTTTTTTTCTATTTCAACGGGAAGTACCCTATAGGTTTTCGACCCAAAACCTATAGGGTACTTCCGTTTGACGTAGAATTGTCAATTTTTGTCAAAAGGAAGGTTCCGAAAAATAAAAAAAGTTGAAAATTAATATAAATTTTGGTACTTACAAGTTTTCGCGAAAATCTAAATTTGCCCATATCTTTTTATCGTGTTGACTCAGAACCTTGATTTTTATACACTTAATAGGGACTATAGACCTCAGTATTTGGTATAAAGTTCAACTTGCTAGATCCACCCGTTCCTGAGAAAATCGGTGGTGACACACGGACAGACAGACAGACAGACAGACAGACAGACAGACGGACATACCGACAAGATAGTGATCTTATAAGGGTTCCTTTTTTTACCTTTTGAGGTACGGAACCCTAAAAAACAGATGAATTGAGAATCTTCTTTTTTTGGGAAGTCGATTGAAAATCGCGTGGTCTGGTATAAACGTAAACCAAACTTTTGTATAGCCAATACTTGTAGCCTATAGAATCTCAAATTAAATAAAAATGTATTTGCAAAAAGAAAAATATTAATAATAAAAAAAATTTAAACGTATTAAAAAATCACCATCATCATCATCATCAGCCGGTATCAGTCCACAGCTGGACATAGGCCTCCCCCATGACACGCCACTGAGCCCGGTCTTCGGCTCTTTGTTTCCAGTCACTGCCCACCGCTTTACGAATGTCCTCGCTCCACCTTATCACAGGGCGTCATGCTCTACGTTTTAAATTAAAAAATAACAGAACTATAATCTTACTTCGTTAATCTATGAAATAATAAAAATTATCATTCAAAATGTTACTATGTATAAACCTACCATAAAACTTGTATTGGCGCCGCGACGTCATTTTGACCTTGACATTAGGTAGATACCGTTCGCAAGAAAAGCTAAATATATTATTGTTTTTAACGATGTAACCCAACTTCCACCAAAACATTGCGTGCTCCAGATGTTAAATAAATACAGCGTAATTTCTATTGATACTAAATTGATATAAAGTAAATTTCACCGGTGCCTGATAAAGTTCCAGATAGCTATCTGACATATGGCACCATATGAAAATCGTCTTAAATATGTCATATAAGTTCCCACTAAAGCTATCAGGAACCGTAGACTGAATGATTGAGAATAACCCTGCAGGCGTCTTTGAGTAACCGGGGAACATACATAATAATGTTTCCGACGAATTGGGAACCTCCTCCTTTTTTTTAAAGGTTAAAAGTTAAAAGGTCCGGTCCGGTTAAAAGGAGCAACATCATGATTGAATGTCATTCAAGGTCATACTTTTAGTTTTCACGAAGTTATTATTCTGATGGAGTAACATTTAACCTGATACGAATGCAGTACCAGTAACAAAATTAAAGTTTTGAATAAACATCCACGACAATGTCCTTTAGAAAATTAACGTCATAACATCTATTTAAGAACCACCACTGATTAATTACGACCCGTTTAAAGACAATATCGAACAAAACTAGTTCGAAAAGGCAACATGGATTTGCACAAACAAATGTTTACTGCAGCGCCCCATGGTGAGTTGACACCATAACTATAAGAACATGCATCAATCAAACACGAACCCATAACTGAAAACTGCATCAAAATTGGACTAGTCGTCTTGAAGAAAAATGGCAACATCGATTTGCACCAACAAATGATGACTGCAGCGCCCCCTGATGTCACTGTAACACCTATCTAAAAACATGCACCAATTATAGCTGAACCCATAACTGAAAACTGCATCAAAATCGGAAAAGTAGTTTTGGAGAAAAATGGCAACATAGATTTACACACACAAACAAATAAACATCCTCTCACCCCAAACGCATATACAGTCTCCGTTCCGTCGTGGGTAAAAAAGTGGGAGATGGACAAGGGCATATTATATTTTTAACCAACTTCACAAAAAAGGAGGAGGTTCTCATTCGACGTTATTTTTTTAAATGTTTGTTACCTCAGAACTCCGTCAAATCTTAACCAATTTCAAAAATTCCTTTTTTGTCCGAGACTAATAGATTATGCCTCCCGGTCGGTCCCATTCAAATTTTATCGAGATCTGATTGATAATCATCTCCCGAGATATGGAGATAAACAATATAAACAAATTTGTATACCTTGATGACATGATTATAGCTACTAGCTACTTAAACTATCGCGGCATGTGAAGTTGGTTTTTAGGGTTCCGTACCCAAAGGGTAAAACGGGACCCTATTACTAAGACTCTGCTGTCCGTCTGTCTGTCTGTCTGTCTGTCTGTCTGTCTGTCTGTCCGTCTGTCACCAGGCTGTATCTCATGAACCGTGATAGTTCGAGTCGTATAAGAGTCGTCAATTAAACATTAACATAATGCATAATGGATATGTAGTTACAGAGGTAAATACAACTAATTTTCTTGGCATAGCACTTGATTGTTATTTAAATTGGAAAGAGCACATTAGCAAAATAAACAGTAAAATAACAAAGTATTGCTACGTATTATCAGTGCTCAGTAATATATCGTCAAAAAAAGCAATTGGCAATAAATGCATACTATGGTTACGTCTACCCTCATTTAAGTTACGGTATCATTTTCTGGGGAAATTCAGTAGATGTCCAGACAACATTTATACTACAGAAAAGGTGCCTACGTAGTATATACAGAATGGAAGATACTGACTTCCTTCGTGAATTATTTGTCGATGAAGGTTTCCTTACGCTAACTTGTATATATATCCTAGAACTGTGTACATTTGTAAAAAATAATGAATCAGATTACTTCAGCGAACAATCCAGCAGAGCTAACAAACTTCGCAGTAAATATAGATTCAATATGTGTATTCCACAAGTAAATAACACTATGTATCACAAAAGTGCATTTATAACTGGCATCAAAGGTTTTAATAATTTGCCTATAGAAATAAAATCGTTAAACGGACACTTTTTTAGACAAAAGCTAAAACAATGGCTACTTAAAAAATCATATTACAGTCTTAAAGAATATTTTGATGAATGAAACTTACAAAATGTCCGGCTTTAACTCTGCCTGGTATCATTATAATATCGCAATTGAAGATTAAAATAATAAGTAACGATAATAAGATAATAATAATAATAAGATAGATTGTATAGATTTTAATTAGACGTTTAATATTATTGTATGTTCGTAAAGAACAATCTGTTGGTACTACATACCCAATATTAAGACCTTTGTAAACACAGTTATTGAACAATAACATTTATTCTATTCTATTCTATTCTATAGTTAGACAGTTGAAATTTTCATAGATGATGTATTTCTGTTGCCGCTATAACAACAAATACTAAAAACAGAATAAAGTTAAAAATAATAGAGAGATAGATCCCCATACAAGAAATATGTTTTTTTAGGCATTTCACGCCATCTACGAACGCTTAGTTAGGTAAACGTCCCATAGATGGCGTTATATTGAAATGTCGATCCCTAACATCTTTGGTAGACATTAGATGGCGTTATAAGAAATAAAATGTTTATTAATTATAATTTTTTGCTGGCGAAAAATGATAGTGGTATATTTTGCTCGATCTTATAAAATACTGTAGTGTGTTACGGAACCCTACGAGTGCGAGTCCGACTTGCACTTGGCCAGTTTTTTCGTTTTGTACGATCATAAATTATTATCAGTTGCGAAACCGCTACGATCTACTAAGCTAGAGGACATGTAATGTATTATTTTTTTACGAAAAAATCGTGTACCTAAAGGTTTCTGAGAGCGAAATAGACTTAAGAATTTCAATTACATACCAATTCGATTTAAAAATACATATTCTTGCCATTTTCACAGAATAATGAATAGTACAACCATGCACCAACAAAAGATGACTGCAGCGCCCCCTGATGTCACTGTAACACCTATCTAAAAACATGCACCAATTATAGCTGAACCCATAACTGAAAACTGCATCAAAATCGGAAAAGTAGTTTTGGAGAAAAATGGCAACATAGATTTACACACACAAACAAATAAACATCCTCTCACCCCAAACGCATATACAGTCTCCGTTCCGTCGTGGGTAAAAAAGTGGGAGATGGACAAGGGCATATTATATTTTTAACCAACTTCACAAAAAAGGAGGAGGTTCTCATTCGACGTTATTTTTTTAAATGTTTGTTACCTCAGAACTCCGTCAAATCTTAACCAATTTCAAAAATTCCTTTTTTGTTCGAGACTAATAGATTATGCCTCCCGGTCGGTCCCATTCAAATTTTATCGAGATCTGATTGATAATCATCTCCGGAGATATGGAGATAAACAATATAAACAAATTTGTATACCTTGATGACATGATTATAGCTACTAGCTACTTAAACTATCGCGGCATGTGAAGTCGGTTTTTAGGGTTTCGTACCCAAAGGGTAAAACGGGACCCTATTACTAAGACTCTGCTGTCCGTCTGTCTGTCTGTCTGTCTGTCTGTCTGTCTGTCCGTCTGTCACCAGGCTGTATCTCATGAACCGTGATAGTTAGAATGTTGAAATTTTCATAGATGATGTATTTCTGTTGCCGCTATAACAACAAATACTAAAAACAGAATAAAATTAAAAATAATAGAGAGATAGATCCCCATACGAGAAATATGTTTTTTTAGGCATTTCACGCCATCTACGAACGCTTAGTTAGGTAAACGTCCCATAGATGGCGTTATATTGAAATGTCGATCTCTAACATCTTTGGTAGACATTAGATGGCGTTATAAGAAATGAAATGTTTATTAATTATTATTTTTTGCTGGCGTAAAATGATAGTGGTATATTTTGCTCGATCTTATAAAATACTGTAGTGTGGTACGGAACCCTACGAGTGCGAGTCCGACTTGCACTTGGCCAGTTTTTTCGTTTTGTACGATCATAAATTATTATCAGTTGCGAAACCGCTACGATCTACTAAGCTAGAGGACATGTAATGTATTATTTTTTTACGAAAAATTCGTGTACCTAAAGGTTTCTGAGAGCGAAATAGACTTAAGAATTTCAATTACATACCAATTCGATTTAAAAATACATATTCTTGCCATTTTCACAGAATAATGAATAGTACAACCATTTTCTCACAGATTCACTCAAACGACCTTCAGTGAAACCACTGGGTTTGCGAAAGTCAATAACCTCTTCTGAATTCTCCTAATAATTTCTCAGTATACACGGATTTTGTAAACAAACGTGCTTTGAGTATTATTATGTAAAACAAACGCCCGAGTTCAATGACCTTTTAAAAATTACGTTATATAAATGAAGTCCTGCTGCATAATAATATTTTGTTAATATTTAATATTTTGACGTCTATATTTTAACCAACTTTAAAAAAAGGAGGAGGTTTCTCAATTCCACCGTATTTATTTTTCATAATTTTTTTTTAAATTTGTACGTGGACAACTTCGTCGCTTATGAACCGAATTTGATTATTATTTTTTTGTTGGAAAGGAGATATATTGAGTGTAGTGTCATGGTAATTTCTTTAAGGTCTGATAAGTATCTCTAGAGATATGGAGATAAACACCTCAAACTTGGTACTGAAAATTATTAGCGCGTTATTTGAAGTCGTTTCTCTTAGTTTTTTAAACGATATTTTTGGTTGGTCAAAATAAGCAAATGATAGGGGCAATAGCTACAGCAGACCTTGTTTTTTTGTAGAAACAAGTTTTGCTCTAAAAGCTCCAGGCAGCAAACGGAGGAATACGTTTGTATGGAAAACTGCACACCGCGTTCGCTCTTAAGTGTTGGCGACAGATTTTCCAAAATAGGCAATATATAAGACCGCATCATCACTTTGCTTCAGGTGAGATAGTGGTAAAGCGTTTAAAAACATTGAAATATATATATACATATATATATATATATAAGGGAGATAAGTTTAAAGTTTGTAATAATAGTTACTGCATCTACACCACTACCGTGGCACTTTGACTGAACTTTCGAAATCAAAATCAAAATATATTTACTGTAAATAAACTGTGTACAAGGATGGTATGTTTTGTATTTGGGTAACAACAGTTTTACCCTTTTCGGGCGTACAATAAGGCTCAAAGCCATTGTGTTAGAATAGAGCTTAATCTATTAGTAAGTTAGAACTAGTCTATAAAAGTATGTATGAATTATCTACATATTATATAAATATATATATAATAAATAAATTTAATATAAAAAAAAACATATTAACTTAATTATAATTAACTACACACTATCTTATTATATACACTTCTTATTATAAATACTATTACCATAGAAAAGATAATAATACTACGCACTATTACACTATCTTATTTGGTAAGTAGGTATATTAACTATTAATGTATATAATAAAATACTTTAAAACTATATTTTTTACAATTTATATATATTATTTTTATCTTGAAAATACTCATGTATGTTATAAAAACCCTTTCTAATTAACCAAGATTTTAAGTTTTTATTAAATTAAGGGTTTTTTAACGCCTTGACGCCTTTACGAACCATTACTGAAAAAACAGTTTCTCGTTACAAAGATCATGAATTTTAATGCAGTTTTTTTCGAACTCTACTTTGAATGGCTGCTACGTTGCAGCTCTGCATCTCTTATGGTACGTTTACACGCTTGCCAAGCCTTGGCAAACTGCAAACAGTCCCAACCTCCACAAATCTCGTTTGGCGTTTGAAATGAAGTTTGAAAGGCGTTTATACGCTTGTGAATGCGTCAGTCTGCAATATACATCCAAGCATGGCGGACACCGAACTTGTGACGGCTATTGCATTTGGTTTAACGTACTTTTATTTGAAATGTAAGCAAAGTGAAATAAAAAAAGGAGAGCTCATATTTTATTTATTTTTTGTAAAATCAAGCAAGCGTGTACTCGCCGCGAGATCACAATGGCTACTAAACGCGGACCAACATGTAAATGCATCGCAAGCGCTTGCCGCAAACGCCCTTTGATCTGCGTAAAAAAACCGACACTCGACTGGATCGGAAGCAAGCAGGCACATGCCCACGCAAGCCAAGCCAAACGCCCTTTTTACATGCTTGCGATTGTGATCCTTGCCAAGGCTTGGCAAGCTTGTAAACGTACCATTATGTAAGTGAAACTGAAGGAACGTCCTACTTGACAGTGACACTATTTGTAGGCGGTACTCGCTTCCTATTATTATACAAATATATATATAATCTGCTGAATTTCGGAAACGGCTACAACGATTTTCACAAAATTTAGTATACAGCGGATTTCGGGGGCGATAAATCGATCTAGCTAGGATTCATTTTCAGAAAATGTTGTTTTATTCGTGTTTTTAGGCATTGAAAAATGCTACAATATCATTAGAATACAAAGGGTAATTTCGACTCATTTGACAACGTTATGATAGGTCGGTGGAAGATCTATTGGATGACGTTCGGGAGGTCTCGGTTCGAGATGCTATGCTAGCGAGCTGAGCTTATATGACGACATTGATTGTTTAACTACAGATTATATGTTTACTTACTAGCTTTCTGTCCGCGGCTTTACACGCGTAGATATTACTGTGGATGGTTTAAAAAAAACTAAAACAGCCGACTTCCATGCCGCGGGAGTCAGTTTCAGTAGCAAGTTTGAGACGTTTATCGGCATACCATTTAAAAAAAAATATTTTATAGGCTAGCGTTTGACCACTATCTCACCTGTTGATAAGTGATGATGTGGTCGAAGATGGTAAGCACGCTAGGCCTAGAATGGGAACTGGCTCTCAAGGATAGCTGCCGGAACACATTAGATGTTTCGTGACAGATTTTCTAACTTGAGGGTGGTAGCTGGCCAGGCGGACACTAGATAGTGACCTACCACCATGCAGATAGTGTCCTACCACCATGCGAAGACCTCTGCAGATACTTATCAGATCTCAATGAAATTACAATGGAACTATTTCGGAAACGTACACTACCGATTAAAAAGAGAATCATTCGAATCAGTTCACAATTGACGGAGTAATCGCGTAACATACATACAAAAAAAAACATACAGACGAATTAAGAACCTCCTTCTTTTGGAAGTTGGTTGAAAATACTGTATAGGTACTCATTTTAACAAAAACAGGAGATTTGAGATAAAATGCATTTGTGACCGGCCTTTTTAACCTTTTGTACTCCTTATATGTAAACATTGTTTGTTGTGTGTTTTCCTTTCAATATTGTCTTCTTGGTTATTCTTTGACTCATTTGCATCGTTATTTTTAGTCTCATATTCATTTTGTCGAGATTCGATAATTTCCGAGATATGGAGGTAAAAACCTTAACGAGAAACAGACAATAAATCATTAGTGCGTCATCTTCACAAGCTCTTTTTAACCTCGACAAAAAGAAGGGTGTTATAAGTTTGGTGAGTGTGTGATGTGTGTCTGTCTGTGGCATCGTAGGTGTCTAAATCGAGTGTTCTGAGCTTTGATTCATCAAAATCCGTTCAGCCGTTTTAAAACTATAGGCTTATTTCTAGTTGATGACGCTATGCGATCTAATTTAATTAGTATAATCAATTCGACATTTAATATCCTCTTACTTCAACTATATTGTAAAAAATTGGTAGCATTGGCCTGATGATGGGACATCTCCTATCTCCTGGAATCTGCAGAATACTTAACTCCTCACAAACTTACAGCAGAGATGTCTCTAGATTATACAGTACATAGATCGGTCGGGGGTAGTTTCAAATTGAATTTAAGTATTGTCTTATTGCTAGTAGATAAACAATATATTTAGTTTTATTAACTTGTTCCCTGCTAAAAACACACACCGTGCGTTTTTTGATATTTGGTATTGGAAGTAAAATTAAAAAAAAAAAAAAAAGAAAATTTTTCACAAGGGGCGCGTGTGACCTGTGAGACTTCTGTAGGGCGCCCTCTAGCTAGGTGGAGCGATGATATACGTAAGCTGGCTGGCAGCGGTTGGAAACACAGAGCTGAAGATCGAGCTCAGTGGCGTGCCATAGGAGAGGCCTATGTCCAGCAGTGGACAGAAAGAAACCGATAATAATGATGATGAACCGACTTCATGAAAAAGGAGAAGGTTCTCAATTCGACTGTTTTTTTTTGTTAGTTACCTCAGAACTCCGTCTAATCTTAACAGATTTGAAAAAATCTTTTTTGTTTGAGATATTATGCCTCCCGTTTGGTCGCATTCAAATTTTATCGAGATCTGATGATCATCTCCGGAGATATGGAGATGAACAACATAAAAAAAAATTGAAACCTTGATGACATGATTATGACTAGTAGATATTTTCATTATCGCGGCATGTGCAGTCGGTTTTTTTCGGTTTCTAAACGATCTTAAATGATATTATAGTTTTTGGGTTCATATGATTTTAATATAATTAAGATAGTTTAAAAACTAAAACAACCGACTTCCATGCCCCATGTCAATTTCAAGTCAATTTCAGTAGCAAGTTTGAGACGTTTATCGTCATATCTCTGGAGATACTTATAAAATCTCGATAAAATTAAAATTGTACCACCTTGAACACGTACTCTACCAATTAAAAAAAGCGTTCAAATCGGTTCACAATGGACGGAGTAATCGCGTAACATACATACAAAAAAAAAACATACAGACGAATTGTGAAACTCCTTCGTTTTGTTAAAATCGGTTGAAAACTTACATAATATCAACTAAAACAATGCTCGTTTAATATGATAAACACATGCTATCAACATTTCATTAAAATACCGGCATATTGTGGTATAAAATTTCGAGAAGTACGTACTAAATTTAAACAAATTATATTAAAAAATATTAAAACAAAATACTTTGGCTATCTCTGACACCATCAACAATTCATATTCTTATTCATCAGAATTTGTGACACTACACCACCTTCTTCGTAATGTCTGATGTATTCGAGATTTGTGTGATATTCCGTTATCTCCAAGTAGAGTCTGTGCAAAATGAGAACCGTCGTGGCTTTACAATTAACTAACATTCAAAGGTAAGGAAGGAAAGTATTTATCTACCGTCTATAGTTAGCTGTTTTCAAGGGTCATCACGAACCGTCTTGCGCGACGACTCGACGAGTTTCAACCTCCGGAACAGGCCGGGTTTCGAAGCGGTTACGGCACCATAGACCACATCCACACGGTGCGGCAGATTGTACAGAAAACCGAAGAGTACAATCGCCCCCCGTGCTTAGCATTTGTGGACTATGAGAAGGCCTTCGACTCAATCGAAACCTGGTCGGTTCTTGAGTCCCTGCAGCGTTGCCAAGTCGACTGGCGATATGTCGAAGTGATGAGATGTCTATATGATGATGACTGTACAAGTACAGAACCAGCGTACTAAACATATTCACCTGCGTCGAGGAGTGAGACAGGGGGACGTCATATCCCCGAAACTGTTCACTAACGCCTTAGAGGATATGTTTTAGACGCTGGACTGGAAACATTGTGGCATCAACATTAACGGCAAGTACATCTCTCACTTACAATTCGCAGATGACATCGTCATTATGGCAGAAACGCTGCAGGACCTACAAAGGATGTTGAATAACCTAGCTGATTCTTCTCGTCGCATCGGTCTCCGGATGAATTTAGATAAAACCAAAGTCATGTACAACGAGCACGTTGTTCCGGAACCGATTGCCGTAGATGGAATCCCACTCGAAGTTGTAACGCAGTATGTTTACCTAAGGCAAACGCTCCAACTAGGCAAACAAAACTTCGAGAAGGAAATCCAGAGAAGAATTCAGCTGGGCTGGGCAGCATTTGGGAAACTCCGTCGAGTCTTCTCGTCGCCTATACCAGTGCCTAAAGACAAAAGTCTTTAATCAGTGCGTTCTACCTGTCATGACATACGGAGGCGAGACGTGGACACTCACGGTTCGACTAGTCCACCAGTTTAATGTCGCTCAGCGAGCTATGGAGAGAGCTATGCTCGGTGTTTCTCTGCGGGATCGAATCCAGAACGAAGTAATTCGCCAGAGAACTAAAGTGATCGACATAGCTCAGCGGATTAGCAAACTGAAGTGGCAGTGGGCTGGTCATATCTGCCGTAGGACCGATAACCGTTGGGGCAGACTGGTTCTAGAGTAGACACCGCGAATCGGCAAACGTAGAGTAGGACGCCCTGTGACTAGGTGGAGCGACGACATTCGCAAAGCGGTGGGCAGTGACTGGAAACAAAGAGCCGAAGACCGGGCTCAGTGGCGTGTCTTGGGGGAGGCCTACGTCCAGCTGTGGACTGATACCGGCTCATAAAGATGATGATGACTCAGTTGATAACACGCCAACTATAGTACCACACCGTTTCTTTACTCATGTGGTACCACCCCAAAGACATTTTGGAAAAAACCGACTTCACATGCCGCGATAGTCAAAGTACTGGCTAATTATATTCATGTCATCTAAGTAGGTATACAAATTTGTTTATATTGTTTATCTCCATACCTCCGGAGATTATCATCAGATTTTGATAAAATTTGAATGGGACCAAACGGGAGGCATAATATCTCAAATAAAGCTGTGTCGAACCGTATGTATTCGTAACTAAGTAACGAATACATTGCCTGACTCGAAGTGCCGAATCGGTACTCTCGACTATGTTTCGTTACTCGCATCATTCGCATGTGTCGGTATTCGGAACAAGACGAGACAAATGTACGACATACGTACGTACGTACGATCTCCGTCTCTGTCTAACAGCCTATGAATGACAGACCGGCAATTGTTTTGCAACATGTTTTCTGTGCAGTGGAAACATACGGTAACACTGCATCTGTAATTTTTAGGGTTCCGTACCCAAAGGGTAAAACGCGACCCTATTATTGACCCTAGACCGTATGCCGTCCAACCGAATTAAATAAGTAAAAATATCTGAAATCACGTAATCGCTGCAATACAGTGTGTAGGGATGCTTTTCGCCATCATGTTCACGAATCAGTTAATAATGAGGATTCTTCTAAAGTTTGGAAGTTCCTCAGATCCCTTGGAATTGGTAAGCCTCGTCAAAATTCTGTCCCTCTTAGTTTAGACATAGATTCACTTAATCTTCATTTTTCTTGTTCATCTGATATTTCTGACTCGGATAAAATCAAAACTTTAGATCATTTATCAAATTTACCAATTCCCGACTATCCTTCTTTTGTTTTTGATCGATTATCCACTTGTGATGTTAAGAAGAGCGTACTGTCCATTACTTCTAATGCTGTAGGTGGTGATTGCTTAAGTCGCAACATGCTAGTACCAATCCTTGATACCATTCTTCCTGTACTATGTTTTATTTGCAATAACTCCTTTAACAATGGTGTGTTTCCCTCTATCGGGAAAGATGCCCAGATCATTCCTTTACCCAAAAAAGCGAACCCTAAATTACTCTCCGAATACCGTCCTATATCCATTCTTCCTTTCTTATACAAGGTCCTTGAGCGTCTTGTCCATAATCAAATTAGTAAATTCCTTTCCTTTAACAATCTCCTTAATCCTTTTCAATCCGGTTTCCGCCCAGGCCTTAGCACAGTTAGCACGTTAGTTAAAATTACAGATGATATCCGCCTGGGTATGGAAAACCGGCACCTTACGGTACTAGCACTGTTGGACTTTAGCAATGCTTTCAACACTGTCGACTTTGATATCCTACTAGCAATACTACGTTCTATTAACATATCTCCAATGGTGGTCGACTGGTTTCACAGTTATCTGTACGGGCGCCGGCAGCGTGTTCGCCTTGATGAAACATGTTCATTGTGGTGTGACACATCAGCTGGCGTTCCTCAAGGCGGCGTGCTTTCTCCTCTTCTCTTTGCTGTTTTTATAAATTCTATCACTCAAAATCTTTCTTCTTCCTACCACCTGTATGCAGACGACCTTCAGATATATTGTCAAGCCCCTCTTGATAATCTACCCAATGCTATTGCCTCCATTAACACAGACCTACAGCGCATATTAGACTGGACGAAAACTTTTGGACTCAAAGTCAATCCAACAAAAACGCAGGTCATGGTTACCGGAAGTTCTAGACTTATTGTCAAAGTTGATTGGAAAATGCTTCCAAAAGTTAGTTTCGGTGGAATAGATATTCCTTTTAGCAGGTCTTTGAAAAATTTGGTCTCATAATAGATCAATGCTTGACATGGGATTTACAAATACAAAACACCAGTCGCAAGCTCTATGCAGCTGTGGCGTCACTAAAAAGGCTACGCAACTTTCTTCCTACAACCACTAAAATTGCACTCGCTCAATCTCTCCTACTTCCTATTCTTGACTATTCTGACGTCTGCTATCTAGATCTTAGGGAAGATCAGCTAGATAAACTTGAGCGGCTACAAAATTTATGTATTAGATTCATATTTGGTTTGCGTAAATATGATCACGTATCTCAGTTTCGCACAAAGCTCAAGTGGCTTCCTATTCGCCTTCGCCGGAATACTCATATTCTTTCTCTTCTCTATAACATTCTATTCAATCCTTCTACTCCGCGATATCTTAAAGGACGCTTTAACTTCCTCCATAATTCTAACTCTTTCTCTAAGGTCACCAGAAAACTTAACCCTGAACTTTCCCGCACATGGTTCCAGTTTTTATGATAAGGCTTTTACTGTCCAGGCTGTTAGGCTCTGGAACTCTCTTCCCGAACCTGTGAAATCTTCACAATCCCTTCATATTTTCAAGAGCCGTTTAAAAGCTTATCTTTCATTATAAATAGTGTTAAGCTGCTTCTGTCTGTTCTGTCAATCTGTTTAAAATTTATAGAATGCGTGTTTAGGAATTTATGTAAGTAATCTGTGTTTATTGTTGTAGGTAAGTAGGTATGATTACGTTAGTTTAGGTATAATATGTTATTGTTATTCTTTTCATTTTAATTTAAATTAGGCGCACCCTGCATTAGGCTACTATTTCGATCCTATCCATACAAAGGTTTTTCTGGAAGAGATCGCTGTTAGCGATAAGACGGCCCATTGTTACACGTTAAATTTAAGCTGTAAAAGTTATATTTGTCTGTATCTTTGGTGTCGCAATAAAGAGTTCATCTATCTATCTATCTATCTATTACTAAGACTCCACTGTCCGTCTGTCTGTCTGTCTGTCTGTCTGTCTGTCTGTCTGTCTGTCTGTCTATCTGTCTGTCTGTCTGTCTGTCTGTCTGTCTGTCTGTCTGTCTGTCACCAGGCTATAGCTCATTAACCGTGATAGTAAGACAGTTGACATTTTCACAGATTGTGTATTTCTGTTGCCGCTAGAACAACAAATACTAATAATATCGTTTAAAAACTAAAAGACAACCGACTTCAATGCCGCGCTATTCATTTTCAGTACCAATTTTGAGATGTTTATCTCAATATCTCTGGAGATACTTATCAAACCTCGATAAAATTACCATGGTACCACACTTGGGATATCTCCTTTCGAACAAAAAAAGAATAATCGAAATCGGTTCATAAACGAAGAAGTTATCCGCGAACAAACAAAAAAATAATAAAAATATATATACGGTCGAATTGAGAAACATCCTCCTTTTTTTGAAGTCGGTTAAAAACAAAATAAAGTTAATAATTAAAGGGGGTCCCCATACAAAGAACGTGTTTTTAAACGCCATCTATCTAATTAGTTTCGGCAAAATGACATAGATGGCGCTAGTAAACGAGCCCCGTCTTTCTAGATCGCGAACAAACCAAATATTCTTGGTAATATCAATTAATCAAATATATGAGGTTGAACCTCTGTTATGTTTCGTATTGTACGGAACCCTCCCTAAGTGTGCGACAAGAGACGCGATGCTGACTCGCACTTGGCCAGTTTTATTATTCTCTATCTGCACGACAGGGATAAGTTTAGTTAGTAAAACACATTTTTATTTAACATAAACAACATACCTACTCATTTATTTTCGTACTATAATCCATAACTAAATATACAAGTACATTTAACGAACCTATTAGTAACGTGCCAGAATGATACTGACACATACAATTATACATGAGAGCCGATTGTAACGAAAGTAACGAGTAACGATACGAAAGTAACGAGTTCGATATTTTATAGTAACGAATACATACGGGTATACATTTATTTGTTACTTTCACAGCTCTAATCTCAAACAAAAAAAGAAGTTTTCAAATCGGTTTAGATACTCGTATGACGAAGTTCTGAAAAAAAACAGTCTAATAGAGCATAATTTTTTGTGAAGTCGGTTTTAAAAAGGAGGAGGTTATCAGTTAGACGGTTTATTTCTTTTATGTTTGTTACCTCAGAACTTCGTCAAATCTTAACCGATTTGAAAATTTCTTTTTTTTTTTGTTTGAGAGATTATGTTCCCCGTTTGGTCCCATTCAAAATTTATCGAGATCTGGTTATAATCTCGCCTATCCTATCGCCTATCTATGTATTAATTATTTTATGTTGCTCTTTCAATTTGTTCCCTACCCCAGCATTTCTCGAGGCAACTTTAAACTGGGGCAGTTGGGTATTGGGTGGTATTGGGACATGGCCGTTTTGTCGGGTGCCACGACAAAGCGGCGACCGTGCGGTGGCCAATGAAAATTGATACGTAAGCCGCTTTTGTGTACGTAAGCTGTTCGTTCAGTTGATTTATTAACCAGTTTGCTTTACAATTAAAGTATTGTATGTATTGTTATTATTGACCGAGCGACCGAAGCGAATCAGTTTCGACATTGGCTAAAAAGTCTTTTGTCCGGATGTTTGTCTGTTCTCGCCTACATCATCGGTCGCATTTTTTAAGATTTTGACAAAAAAGGCACGTGATTTCCATGATTTATTTAAGAATATTTTCCCTTTTTTTTTATTGGGAGGAAACGGGAGGAGATTTCTGTAGCTTTATTTATCGACGGAATTCAGTCCAACTGTAGAGGCACACTAAGGATTTCATTCTACGTAAGATTTTGCGAAAAATATTTAAAAAGGGGGAAGTACAGTAGGAACTGGGGGTGAAGTTTGCTGTATGGACAAATTTCAATTTTTGATTTTTTTCGATTTTTTTTTTCATTCCTACGCCAATCTGACTGCGCAGTCCTCTTAGCCTTTACAAGACAAGCCCGTAGTTACCAGATTCAAACTCCTAACACTAAGGGAACGCACGTAATCGCTAACACTTATATCCCTATTTTTAGGCAAAAGCCTAAACTTTGAAATGGTTCCGCTAAGCCAGGGGAAAGGAGAAACTATCGGTTATTCCATGGTTATAACGGCACGCGAGGTCTACGGTTCTCACCAAACTTCTAGTTCAAAACGGTTTTTAATGTATATAATCTTGCGTGATATGTATATTACATCGATCGCATCATGATTTAACATAAACGCCCGCTGACTTTTAATCAATTCTTTTTTTAAACTTTTTAATACGAAACAAAATCAAAACTCGGGGTTAAACTTCACCAAGCGTTTAATTCGTTGTGTTGATCTCCTGTCTGTGGCAAAAAACAGGGAAATAATTTTGTCTTTCCCCCGGGGATAAGGCCATGCTAGCCCTGCAGGGGTGGAAGTCTCTACATAGATAGCGATGCGTCCTGTCATCGCAAACGTATTCTAAAGGGAGATGCAGCTAGACAGTAGAATATCTGCATCTCCATTCTTATCGATGATTATCGGTAGAAATTAATCGCTATTATTGTAGACTCTTATATAGTGGTCGAGCGTATTTTATAAACTGTTCATTGAGAACCTTCAAATGAGCCCAAACAAAACATCTTTGCTGTAAGTTAGTAAGGAGAGTTAGTTGTAGTTGTTAGTTAGTTGAGTTGTATTCTGCAGATTCTAGGAGATGCCCCAGCATCAGTTTATTGCTAATAGTTTAGGATGACAATCGCGTGATAAATATTTTAATACAGTCACCGTATTTATGTCGTCAAGGCCATAATAACGAATCAATAGGGTATTAATATTACACCCATTTTTGAAAAGTGTCTCAATTAGATTAGGGATGCGATTTTTTAAGCTCGATCCGATATTATGGATCGAAATAAATCGAAAGGTCTCGATCCGATCCGCGGATCAGATCGCATGCATTTGAGCCGATTTTCAAAGATCGATCCAAAAAAATCTCATGAAAATACAACATTTATTTAAAACCAAAAAGGGTTGGTTGGTTCAACGAGGCATTAGGCAATATAAATTACATTAACCTGAAAATACTAATGTTTAATATAATCTTATTAAAATTAACTTTCAATAATTTAAGGACATACGAGAACATTTGTATGTCTATGAAGTATAAAAACCACACAACGAAACAATGAATTATGTAATAATTTTTGTAGTTATTGATAATATACTTTGTGTGCAAATTAAAATACATTACATTGTGTGCAGACCACAAAGTTTGGATCGCGATCCGATATTTGATAGAGTTTAATCGATCCGCGATCGGATCGCATGGTTTCGATCCGATCCGAAAATCGACTGGATCGTATGATCGGCGCATCGCTAATTTAGATTCTATAGTGCTAATGAACCACTTAAAAAATCAAAAAGTAAATTTTGCATTTTTATATTTCGTGCGTGATTTGAAGAAAACTCTGCAGGGCTAGCATGGCAAGGAGACTATTTTCTCTTTCCACCTATCCGTGTTTTGTTTGGTCCACCAAATTATAAGTAAAGTTTTTCGACAATTATAAACGCCCGCTGACTTTTAATCAATTATTTTTTTAAACTTTTTAATACGAAACAAAATCAAAACTCGGGGTTAAACTTCACCAAGCGTTTAAATTGTTGTGTTGATCTCCTGTCTGTGGCAAAAAACAGGGAAATAATTTTGTCTTTCCCCCGGGGATAAGGCCATGCTAGCCCTGCAGGGGTGGAAGTCTCTACATAGATAGCGATGCGTCCTGTCATCGCAAACGTATTCTAAAGGGAGATGCAGCTAGACAGTAGAATATCTGCATCTCCATTCTTATCGATGATTATCGGTAGAAATTAATCGCTATTATTGTAGACTCTTATATAGTGGTCGAGCGTATTTTATAAACTGTTCATTGAGAACCTTCAAATGAGCCCAAACAAAACATCTTTGCTGTGAGTTAGTAAGGAGTAGGGTATTCTGCAGATTCTAGGAGATGCCCCAGCATCAGTTTATTGCTAATAGTTTAGGATGACAATCGCGTGATAAATATTTTAATTTTAATACAGTCACCGTATTTATGTCGTCAAGGCCATAATAACGAATCAATAGGGTATTACACCCATTTTTGAAAAGTGTCTCAATTAGATTAGGGATGCGATTCTTTAAGCTCGATCCGATATTATGGATCGAAATAAATCGAAAGGTCTCGATCCGATCCGCGGATCAGATTGCATGCATTTGAGCCGATTTTCAAAGATCGATCCAAAAAAATCGCATGAAAATACAACATTTATTTAAAACCAAAAAGGGTTGGTTGGTTCAACGAGGCATTAGGCAATATAAATTACATTAACCTGAAAATACTAATGTTTAATATAATCTTATTAAAATTAACTTTCAATAATTTAAGGACATACGAGAACATTTGTATGTCTATGAAGTATAAAAACCACACAACGAAACAATGAATTATGTAATAATTTTCGTAGTTATTGATAATATACTTTGTGTGCAAATTAAAATACATTACATTGTGTGCAGACCACAAAGTTTGGATCGCGATCCGATATTTTATAGAGTTTAATCGATCCGCGATTGGATCGCATGGTTTCGATCCGATCCGAAAATCGACTGGATCGTATGCCTTCGATCCGATCTTCGAAAAGATCGGATCGGATCGGCGCATCGCTAATTTAGATTCTATAGTGCTAATGAACCACTTAAAAAATCAAAAAGTAAATTTTGCATTTTTATATTTCGTGCGTGATTTGAAGAAAACTCTGCAGGGCTAGCATGGCAAGGAGACTATTTTCTCTTTCCACCTATCCGTGTTTTGTTTGGTCCACCAAATTATAAGTAAAGTTTTTCGACAATTATAAACGCCCGCTGACTTTTAATCAATTATTTTTTTAAACTTTTTAATACGAAACAAAATCAAAACTCGGGGTTAAACTTCACCAAGCGTTTAAATTGTTGTGTTGATCTCCTGTCTGTGGCAAAAAACAGGGAAATAATTTTGTCTTTCCCCCGGGGATAAGGCCATGCTAGCCCTGCAGGGGTGGAAGTCTCTACATAGATAGCGATGCGTCCTGTCATCGCAAACGTATTCTAAAGGGAGATGCAGCTAGACAGTAGAATATCTGCATCTCCATTCTTATCGATGATTATCGGTAGAAATTAATCGCTATTATTGTAGACTCTTATATAGTGGTCGAGCGTATTTTATAAACTGTTCATTGAGAACCTTCAAATGAGCCCAAACAAAACATCTTTGCTGTGAGTTAGTAAGGAGAGTTAGTTGTAGTTGTTAGTTAGTTGAGTTGTATTCTGCAGATTCTAGGAGATGCCCCAGCATCAGGTTATTGCTAATAGTTTAGGATGACAATCGCATGATAAGTATTTTATTTTTATTACAGTCACCGTATTTATGTCGTCAAGGCCATAATAACGAATCAATATGGTATTACACCCATTTTTGAAAAGTGTCGCAATTAGATTCTATAGTGCTAATGAACCACTTAAAAAATCACAATTTATATTTTGCATTTTTATATTTCGTGCGTGATTTGACGAAAACTCTGGACGCAGTGGACGCCATATTGCTTTGTGGTCATGACTCATGACGTCAGTATGCTAGTAAACAAATGCAGTAATATAATAGTTGAAATTAGACCTTTAATGTTTACATAGCTGTATGACGTACGTATGTAATAACATATGGTGACTACAATTTAATGGTGTTATAAAACAGATCGAAAATCTGAAACCCTTGAATTGAATTTTAAAATGTAGTTTGCTACGAGTATTTTATGAACTAAAACTAACCTATTCCGACTGCTTTTTGCCTAAGCTATCTCAATAATATATGTTTAGATGTTTTCTCATATAGAGTAAAATACCCTATTGTCAATAAATCATCAAAATCAGATGAGTAACTTAAATTCTATGACAGCTCATAAAAAACAAAATCACAAAAACATCTCGCATTGACTAGCTAAAAAGAATTATCGAAATCAGACTACTCTGTAAAAAGTTATGCGTGGTACATAAAAATGATTAAAAAAATATATACGCGTCGACTTGATAACCTCCTCCGTTGTTTTTTTCGTCAGTTAAAAAATACTTCACCCGTTTTGATTTGCAAAATACGGGTAAAAATAAAGCACTTTTATAAGTGTAATACCGCTTTATCGGTGCTAGGCGCTCCGATGCACCGCTTTAAATCAGAGCAAAAAGAAAATAAGCGCTTCCCGGTAAATGCTTTTGCTTTTCAGCTTTTGGTTAATCAATGCCGCATTGCGGAGTCAGTGGACATTGAAATAGATACTGCTCTAGACGTATAATAGGGTTCGTATCACGTTTTTGTTCACGTCCGTTTACGTCCGTTATGAATAAGGAAAGTTTTCTAATTTAAAATTTAAATGATAGACCGGTTGCTTCGCTAACTTTAAACAGTACTTGCAAAAATATCTAGAAAGGGCCGATTCAGAGCGATGCGGATATCCGCGACGGACGGTAAAATACAAAGCGTTCCGCGTCGAGAACTTCGCGTCGCGAATGGTAATCTTCTTCTCTCTCTCTCTTCAAGAGTCCGCGACTCTCCGTCGCGCTGCCGGTGATGTCCGCGCGCCTATTGGACCTACCGAATCTAACCACAGTCTATGAACTTATAATGAACCACTGTATTTTTAGGATTCCGTACATCAAAAAGAAAAAAAGGAACGCTTATAGGATCACTTTGTTGTCCGTCTATCTGTCCGTCTGTCAAGACCCCTTTTTCTCAGGACCGCGTAGTAAATGTTAAATTATGATGAATGCATCGAAATTGGATATCACTTACAGTTTAATCTAATACTATAAAAATCTTTGTCCTGACATACTGACTGACTGACTGACTGACTGACAGACAACGCACAGCCTAAACCGCTGGTCGTAGAGACTTGAAATTTGGAGGGTATATTTGTCTTAGTACGTAAGAGTGTACTAAGAAATGCTTTTCTAAAATTTACCCCTTAAGGGGATGAAATGGGGGTTCAATGTTTGTAAGGAAAAACAAGATTAGATAGTATTTTCTATCCGAAACTTCACACAAGTGCTTCAGTAAAAAAATAAGTAAATACGTGTTTCAGGTTTTTTTTTAATTCCACCCCTAAGAGGGTAAATGGGGTAACAAAGTGTGAAAATCAATATTGTTTCGGATTGCGCTGAAATTTGGAATGCAGATAGATAGTTATTACAATGTTAGTTACCTCTGAGAAAGGATTTTCTAAAATTCACCCCTGAAGGGGATGACACGGGGATTCAAAGTGGATATCACTTACAGTTTAATCTAATACTATAAAAATCTTTGTCCTGACATACTGACTGACTGACTGACTGACTGACAGACAACGCACAGCCTAAACCGCTGGTCGTAGAGACTTGAAATTTGGAGGGTATATTTGTCTTAGTACGTAAGAGTGTACTAAGAAATGCTTTTCTAAAATTTACCCCTTAAGGGGATGAAATGGGGGTTCAATGTTTGTAAGGAAAAACAAGATTAGATAGTATTTTCTATCCGAAACTTCACACAAGTGCTTCAGTAAAAAAATAAGTAAATACGTGTTTCAGGTTTTTTTTTAATTCCACCCCTAAGAGGGTAAATGGGGTAACAAAGTGTGAAAATCAATATTGTTTCGGATTGCGCTGAAATTTGGAATGCAGATAGATAGTTATTACAATGTTAGTTACCTCTGAGAAAGGATTTTCTAAAATTCACCCCTGAAGGGGATGACACGGGGATTCAAAGTGGATATCACTTACAGTTTAATCTAATACTATAAAAATCTTTGTCCTGACATACTGACTGACTGACTGACTGACTGACAGACAACGCACAGCCTAAACCGCTGGTCGTAGAGACTTGAAATTTGGAGGGTATATTTGTCTTAGTACGTTAGAGTGTACTAAGAAATGCTTTTCTAAAATTTACCCCTTAAGGGGATGAAATGGGGGTTCAATGTTTGTAAGGAAAAACAAGATTAGATAGTATTTTCTATTCAAAACTTCATAGAAGTGGTCCAATAAAAAAATAAGTAAATACGTGTATCAGGTTTTTTGAAATTCCACCCCTAAGAGGGTGAAATGGGGTAACAAAGTGTGAAAATCAATATTGTTTCGGATTGCGCTGAAATTTGGCACGCAGATAGTTATTACGACGTTAGTCCCTCTGAGAAAGGATTTTTTAAAATTCATCCCTGGAGGGGATGAAGCGGGGTTCAAAGTTTGGATACTCATTTTATTCGACATTTCACACAAGTACTTATGTAAATAAATAAGTAAATACGAGTTTCAGACTTTTTCAAATTGCCACCCTAAGAGGATAAACTGGGGTAACAAAGTCTAAAAATCAATATTGTTTCGGATTGCGCTGAAATTTAGAATGCAGGTAGTTATTATGACTTAGGTATCCGCTCAGAAAGGATTTTCTAAAAATTCCTCCCGGATACGGAACGGGAATTCAAAGTTTGTATGGCGAAACAAGATGACATAAAGTACGTGTTGTAGGATTTTTCGAAATGGGGTAGGCAACAAAGTCAGAAAATTTGGATTTTTCGGGTTTTATAAATATGAATCCTGAATTGCCTTACTCACGTAATAACATGAAAACGGATGAAACGATTTGGCTAATTCTTATTTGATGTCTTTAATGATAGAAACGTTTTTACAAAAGAAAAGTTTTAAGTAAATAAAAGAAGTTTTTAATGCGGGCGAAGCCGCGGGGCACTTCTAATAGATACATATAACTATACACTGGCGTATTAACTAGGTCAATACGTTACGCGGCCAGGATTTTTGACAAGGATTTCGGTAGCTAATGCCATAGAAATGATAATAATACCACGTATAATGCATCGAACAATGTCGAATATAGATTTTTAAATATCGCTGCATGGTTGATGTAAGTGCGAGAATATCGGAGAAAATGTGATTGTTCACAAGCATGAAAAGCAACCAAGGATGGAGCGAAGTGGCGAAGATTAATAGAGGCTCAAGCTTCAGTTATACCGGGTTCACATCAGGCGATTCTAGTCGTTCAACTTCCTAGCGTTGTCTTTCGATTCCGAGTACTTTTAGTATCGATACTTTAGAGTCGATACTAAGTAAGTACCGGTTATGAGTACTCGTTTCGTTACATCCCTAGAAAGTTGAACGACAAAAACGCCTGGGCCGGTAGTCTCTACATGCATAGCGATGAATTTCGACCGATAATCGTCGATACGAAAAGAGATGCAGATAAAAAGAGATACTCGTATTGTCGCAACAACAGACTGTAGAAATTCTCGTGTTAAACTCGCTGTGTGTCACAGGCAGGCAACGAATATTCGCTGCGAGTATTATTCACAGCGAATATTCGCTGTGTGTGACGGAAGCTTAGACTCACTTAGAGTAGGCCGCAGTAAGTAATAAGTTGATCATTAGTACTTATTCAATGCTGCCGCCTATTATAGTGTTCCTGAAATTTGCTAGTAGGTTTTGATGGCCCGGTGGCGTAATCGGGAGAACCGGTCGGCTTTGATGCCAGAGGTACCGAGTTCAAACCCCACCAATGGATTTTTCTATCGAAAAAATATGTGCGCTATTCACAGTGGGCTTCCGGTGAAGGAAAAACATTGTTAAGAAACCAACAACCACCGCATGGTGGTAGGACACTATCTAGTGTCCGCCTGGCCAGCTACCACCCTCAAGTAAGTAGTATTATTATCTTTTCTATGCCTCAAGTTAGAAAATCTGTCGCCAAAACATCTAATGTGTTCCGGCAGCTAATATCAAATACGGTCTCTTTTGGTTGCCAAAAAATTAACTCGTATTGTAAGTCAACGCGATCAAAAGACTGCTTACCATCTTCGACCGCATCATCACTTACCAACAGGTGAGATAGTGGTCAAACGCTAGCCTATAACGTATAAAAAAAAAAAAAAAAAAAAAAAAGATATGACCGTTTATGTCGCATATTTTCCGATTTCACAAGGGAATCAAAACCCATAGGGTAGGTTGGTTGGTTCCTGTTGACCTAGAATCATGAAATTTGGAATATGTAGTTTAATGTAAATTGTTAAACACAATCCAAAATTTCATCGTACCGACGGGACTTGAACCCACAACGCAACCTCCGGAATAACATGTTCCGGTGCTTTTGCCAATTAATTTTGGATTGTGTTTAACAATTTACAAAAATATAAAGTGTGAAACACTTCAAAGAAACATAATATGTAGTTTAATAACAAAAAAAAAGCTAATTTATTATTACAATCTTATTATTTGCGGTTGGTGCAATAACATTGTCTAGGCATCGGCTTAGGGATCGAACTGCAAAGTTAAGTTTGTTTTGACAAGTTAGTAAGGAAGCCTCGATGCGCGAGTCCAACGCGCACTTGGCCGGTTTTTTTTTGTTCAAATCCTTACCCTCTAATTGTTATTATCTCTAGTTTTTCTTCTTCTTTTAAATCTTTTTAAGGTTTGGTCAAACATAAGGCGTACAAGCCACGACCTCAGGACGTATAACACAAACTGTCTGATGCAGCGTTTTTTTACCTATACCACAGAATAAATAATAATAGTATTACCCATTACCGCTACCTCAGTAAAAGGTACCAATTCTTTGAAGTAGCGTTGTACGCTTTCTATAAAAAAAATAGACCAGCAGGTATATATTTTCTAAGATAGACTGTTCAGATAAACCTTTAGTATACTTTCTTTACGTAGGTACTATTATTTATGCTGTGCTTGTATACAGTATCTTAACAACTGTCGCACTCTTTAGTCTAGTCTAGTGCCAAAAGAGCCTGAAAGTGTCACTGAAACAACCTCATGCGAATGCTGCTTTACAATTAGTCTCTGACTACCAGCGTTTTCAAAGACCTAGGTAGTCTGAGGCAAGGTAAAATCAGAAGGTACATGTACGGCTTTTTCTATGCGTATTATTATTTAAACAAAGTATAATAACCGGCCAAGTGCGTGTCGGGCCGCGCGCAGTGTAGAGTTCCGTAGTAGCCTGTTATTCAATGCAAGTCTTTACCCGTTATAAAAAAGCAACTAGGTACTCCGTCTTTGTCACTTTAAGGATTTATTCAAAGGATTATGTATTTGGTAAAAAAAATATCCAACACCCAAGTTCAACGACTATTGCTGCTAAACCAATAAAGTTATCTTAACCACTATAATTTTCCTTTTAAGTTCATGAAATGCGCTATTATCACGAATTTTTCCAGATTTTTCAAGCCACAGCAGGTTAGCTTTTAGAGGGAGGGGGGGGGGGGGGGACGCCTGGAATACTAGAACAAAAATTTGCACTTTAAAGTTTAATATTTCGTAAATGGAGCATTCAATCGAAAAATGGTGTTAGCAACCCTTAAGTCATTTTAAAAGACCTATTCAACGATACTACAAACGACGGGGTAGACGATAAAAAAAATCATCTCCACTTGTCATATAGGGGAGCTACTCTAAAAAAAAATTTTTCACAATTTTATACCCTCACAAAATTACAGCTTTCTAGTTTTAACGGTATCTTATCAAAACCTCGGACAGACAGACAGACAGACAGACATGACGAAACTATAAGGGTTCCTTGTCAGGACTACGGAACCCTAAAAAGAGCTTTGTCAAATAAAAATATATAGTATATATATATATAGTTTTTCTTTAAATTTCATGAAATGCACTATTATCATGATTTTTCCAGATTTTTCGAGAGAGCATTTGCACTTTAAAGTTTATATTATTTCGTAAAAAAAAACCCTTAAGTCATTTCAAAAGATCTATTCAACGATACCCCACACGATGGAGTAGACGATGAAAAAAAAATGTATCCTCACTTCTCATATAGGGGAGCTTCCCTAAAAAAAATATTTTGTCGGCGTAATTTATAAACATAGTTTTTTTTAAATTTTGATGTATTCAGTGTCACTCTCACAACGACGAATCTATTGACACCACTCAAATAGAAATACGACAAACCGTTTACATACATACATTCCTACACTCAAAAACATAACCCTCCTTCTTTCGCAGTCGGGTAAAAATATGCATGCATCGTTTGATCGTACTAATATTATAAAGCTGAAAGTTTGTGTGTTTGTTTGTTTGTTACCTCTTCACGCTAAAACTACTAAACCGATTGAGCTGAAATTTGGTGTGTAGATAGTCTAGACCCTGAAATAACATAATATAAGATATTTAACCGACTTCAAAAAAAGGAGGAGGTTTCTCAATTCGACCGTATATTTTTTTTATTTTTTATTTTTTTTTTTTTTTATGTTTGTTCGCGGATAACTTCGTCGTTTATGAACCGATTTCGATAATTATTTTTTTGTTCGAAAGGAGATGTCCCAAGTGTGGTACCATGGTAATTTTATTGAGGTATGATAAGTATCTCCAGAGATATTGAGATAAACATCTCAAAATTGGTACTGAAAATGAATAGCGCGGCATTGAAGTCGGTTGTTTTTTAGTTTTTAAACGATATTATTTTATTTTGATCTTCACACGGGAACGATGTTTTCGCGGCTAAAATCGCAGGGCACAGCAAGTAGTCTTATTATAAAATTAAGAAAAAACAAATAGGTAACCGACAACGGAAAAGCAATGTCAGCCGGACTGTAAACGAATCAGATACAAACATTATGGGCCAGTTTCACCGGTTCACGATAAAGTGATAGATATTTATCTGACAGATGACTTCATACAAAAGCTGTCAAAAGTGTGTCAGATTAGTCCCTGATAGGGCCATCAAGAACCGGTGAAACTGGCCCTTAGTGTATATAATTTACTGTCATCCATTTCAAGCCTCGGATTACACTAGGGGCATATTCACCGGTTTTTAATAGCCCTATTAGGAACTTATCTGACAGATTTTTGACAGCTTTTATATGGTGTCATTTGTCAGATACCTATCTGGAACTTTATCAGAAACTGGTGAAACTGGGTCTTAGACTGCTGCCATTATGCCTATTTTGTTCTTTTCTCGTACCTCTGGCATCAAAGCCAACCGTTCTCCCGATTACGCCACCGAGCCTTCAAGTACTCCTCTTCTGTACTCCGAAGACTGCAAACCCTCTATTAAAGATATTATATAGTCTTTGATGGTGATGTGTGATACATATTTTACAACTGACTTCAAAAAATAAGGAGGTTCTCAATTCGTCTTATGTATATTTTTGTATGTATTTTACGCGATTATTCCGTCAGTTGTGAACCGGTTCGAATGATTCTTTTTTAATCGGTAGGGTACGTTTCCGAAATTGTTTCATTGTAATTTCATCGAGATCCGATAAGTTTCTCCAGAGATATGACGATAAACGTCTCAAACTTACTACTGAAATTGACTCGAGGGGCATGGAAGTCGATTGTTTTAGTTTTTAAACTTATCTTAAACATTTTTCAAAAACTTACTATCAATGTGGGTTGCATTACAGATTATATAGTAGGCATAGTTCACAGTCATTTACTAACAATTAATATTACCTACAGGTCCATAGCCTTGTTTACCCCAACAACTAAGCTAAATATGCTTGTGTCTGGAGTGGGTTCACGTCAATAGTGCAATGGGTGGGGATCGAACTCACGCCCTCTTTATCACCAGGCCGACGCCTTAGCCATTGGGCTATTACCATTGGCAAAATGACACAACAGCACCTCTTTACCTTTAAACCAGTCGACTTGTTTAGTTATTTGTGCCTCAGATTTGAAGTGTTTACAAACTCGTAACTACGTATCTATACAAAGGCCTTCAAAATGAAATTGCTTTTAGCTTATGTCGAGTTTACACAAGGCGATTTTAGTTGTTCAACTTTCTAGGGACAAATTAATTTTTATTCGATTCCAAGTACTTTTAGTATCGATACTGAGTATAGGTACCGGTTAAAAGTACTCGTCTCATTACTCAATTATTTGTGTCGGAAGAATATTTAGGGCCAGTTTCACCGGTTCCTGATAGCCCTAAAATGAAGAAATCTGACAGATTGTTGACAGCTTTTATATGGCGCCATCTGTCGAATAACTATCGCATAACGTATTATCAGGAACCGGTTAAACTGGCCCTTAGGCTGGCATTAGGAATAAAGCGATAATTGGCTAATCAAGCGCGATTTAATCGACAGAAAAGTACCGAATGTGTATTTGTTGTAACTCGTATCGTACATTCCTAGGAAGTTGAACAACAATAATTTAAGAACATTTACTAAACACGTTTACAAAAAGAAAAAAAGAGTGTGTGTACTTATGTACACCCGTTAGAAGTTATACTTCTGTGGCGTATGGAAAAAAAAAACTAAAATGCAGTAGTGATTAACGATAAATATTAAAATTTATCAAAAAGATTTTATTTAAATAAAAAAGGTTTTATTAACGTAAAAATATGACGTTAAATATGACATATACAACTTGAACATAGTCATGCCACCTCGAACTAACTTCACGGTGTAGAATTTAGGTGTCGGTGTGCGCGCGCATCGTAAAAATTCACTCTCATCATTTTTCTCTATTGCGCCAAAAGAAGTATAACTTCAAAAATAGTCGAATTGAGAACTTCCTCCTTTTTGGTGAAGTCGGTTATAAATCGCCTGGTCTGAATCTGGTATTACATTGAAATCTGTGATTAATTTTCCCGGGTAACAAGAAAGCCTAGCCTACCCTACTCGAGTGCTCCTACCTACCGCCAACGTGACTCTCCGTCGATCGCCGTGAACACGGGAGGCTTAGAGGCTCTAATAACTACTATATACTCTGTGGCGAAAGGGCTGTATTAGACAAGCTTTGGTCTAGCCACTTGAACTTTCTAGAACTGGAAGCCTGCCAAGGACTAAAACAATCTTATTTTTACACCCGACGCATAAAAGGGGTGTTATAAGTTTGTATGTGTGTGTCTGTTTGTTGCATCGTAGCGCCCAAACGGTTGAACGAATTTTGATTTAGTTTTTTTTGTTCGATATCTAGGTTAAAAAGATGATGTCTTTATTGAGAGTGTTCTTAGATATGATTAATCAAAATCCGTTCAGCCGTTTTAAGACTAACTTTTAACTTTTTTCTAGTTATAGACGCTATGAGATTTAAAAAAATATAGTGAAAACGACTCGTAGCAAGGATCCGAGTAGAAGCAGTTTTCGAAACCTTTTTTTAGGGTTCCGTAGCCAAATGGCAAAAAACGGAACTTTTATAGATTCGTCATGTCTGTCTGTCTGTCCATCCATATGTCACAGCCACTATATTCCGAAACTAATAAGACTACATAGATGTAACTTGGTAGGTACCTATGTATATTCTGTGAACCGCTTACCGATTTTTATACAAAAATAATAATATTGCAAGATTAAATAATGTTTTTTCTTGATGAAAAAAAAAAAATAATCTTATAACCTATACGTACGGGTTGTCTATAGATAGGTCCTTAATAATGACATTGAGGTTTCTAAAACCATTTTTTTCGCAAAGTCAATCATTTGAAAGATAGACGCACGGATAAAGACAGAAGGATAGGAAACTGACGTCTTAAAAAGTTCTGAAAATCTGTCGCAGAGTAGTGCTCAGGCCCGCCGGTTCAGTGCCTGTGTCGCTAGTGTAATATATCGACGGCAGAAAGCGGAAATGTTGTATCTCAAAATTTGCTTTAATGAGTTTTTACTATATTGTTGTACAGAAAAATAAGCCGCGTCGAATAGTCTATGTCTAGTCTTTCTATGATGAAAAAATTTAATGATACACCATTGATTTGTTTCTAGGTTGACTAGTGTTCACTCAAAAATTTTTAGATACGACCTTTACGCTTTCTGCCATCGATATACTTCACTAGCGACACAGGCACTGAACCGGCGGGCCTGAGTACTACTCTGCGATAGATTTTCAGAACTTTTTTAGACAAGCTTTGTTAGAAAGATCGCTCTCCTTCTACCTAGAGTCCAGAGTCCATTCTCCATGGATATAAGCTTCTAAAGTGGCAAAATGTGTCCCTCTCCCTCCCCTCGAACTTAAAAGTAAGGGAGTGAAACATCTAAAAAAATATATGCAGTAAATCTCAATAAACACTTTTAACGAAAATTTGTTTAAACGAGATATATTTAGTTTAAGCTCAAATGTTGCACAGAAGTAGCCAGTATTATGCATTAGGGTTATAGGATACTTTGTAACGCGAGTGAAGCAGCAGGGCACGGCTAGTTTTTTTATAATTTTAATATGCTCAGTTTCACTTTTACGATGAATCGAACGACACCTCTCAAGCTAAAATACCACGGAATAAATAACAAAATCAAAATCAGGAACAATCAGAACCACAGAAATATAAATAATAAGGTAGTTATTAATATTTCTGTGATCAGAACTAATTAAAGGTTCTACGCGGTTCTACGATAGTTCATCTACAAAGTACTACAAAGCGGCTCTGAACGAGCTTTTAATTAATTTTAGCGGTTTCAATCGCAAGTTCCACAGAGCAGCACAAACAAGCACAAACAAGCACCGCAAAGGCTCTTTTACTCAGAAGATTTAATTATTCTAGAAATAAGTATTTTTTGCAAGCATCCCCGCAATGCAAAAAGCATGTTTGAATATTAAACTTAGTATGAGAAAATATGTAACCGTTTATCTTTTAACCATCAATATACATAAAAAGCCTTTATCAAATCATAGATTTTCTAGTGTTTCTTAACTATGTAGTTTGCAGTTATTATTGATTTTTGAAAGAGAGATAAGTAAATTATGTGAGAGTACTTAGATGTGGCAACACACAGCCCTTGAGAGCCAAGATTATTCTAGGCCTAGCGTTCTTACCATCTTCGACACCATCACTTACCAACAGGTGAGATAGTGGTTAAACGCTAGACTATCAAATATAAATAAACTGGCCAAGTGCGAGTGGGACTCGCACACGTAAGGTTCCGATTGAACAAAATTTACCGGAAAAATACGTTTTTTGTACGAGGACCTCCTTTAGAACCACGCAGAACAGTGCTGAGGCTTCTCCAATTGTCAATTTATTATTTAAAGTTAGAAATGATATTTATGTTTGTATGTAAATGTGTACCTATAATTTTTGTCAATACATTTATTTTACTTTACTTTTACTTTAATTTGAATTTATTTTATTTTTTATTATTTGATGTCATAGCAACCATTGTAATACATACTGAGTCTTAGATCCCCCCCCCCCCCATTCCTACTGTAATGTTGTGAACGCGTGTAATACTGTTAATGCTATTCATGCAGACTTTTGCCTGCAGTGGTGAAATGTTGGCGCAGGGTCCGGTGAAATGGCTGTATACGAGTAATTTAGTATTTGTTGTTAAATCCCCCAGAGTTATAAATACTTCATGAAAATGTCAAGTATCTACGGGAGATACAGGCCTGTGAAAGGCGGACAGTCAGACGGACGGTCAGCAAAGTCTCAGTAATAGGGTTCCTTTGGGTGCGGAACCCTAAAAACATATTACATAATTTTTATCCGCATATTTCGCACTGTTTATGTATTCTATGTATTTCTTCAATCAATAGCTCAACTAGCAGATAAGGCTGATGATGACATTGTCTGCTCCATTTATCGACCGATGACTCTCAGCCCACACACCTTGTCCTTTTCAAGGCCGGCCCAGTTGCATTGTTTTCTGATTCTACAACGTTTCAGTTCAACCTAGATTCTTGATCGAAGGTTCAACCCGTTCCCTGAATACAATGGCTGCCATGAGCCAAACGGAAATTAAACTTGAAACTGACAGATGGACACGCGCTTTATGTGAGAGCCAGTTCCCATTCTAGACCTAGCGGAGCGGGGTACCATCTTTGACCGCATCATCACTTACCAACAGGTGAGATATTGGTGAAACGGTAGCCTATTCGAAATAAGTAAGATAGTTTAACTAAAACAACCAACTTCAATGCCCCGCGAGTCAGTTTCAGTGGCAAGTTTGAGACGTTTATCGTCATATCTCTGGAGATACTAATCAGATCTCGATGAAATTACAATGGGACCACCTCGGAAACGTACCCCACGGATTAAAACAATAATCATACGAATCAATCGGTTCAGAATTGACAGAATCGCGTCACATACACAAAAAAAAAGAAGAAAACTTACAGTCGAATTGAGAACCTCCTTCTTTTTGGAAGACGGTTAAAAAATTGGTTGTCTATTACACATTTACCCTCACGGTTTTGTCTGATCAAAGTAGCCTATTCTAATACATGTATAATCGGATACTTTCTAACTTGGAAGCCGCATTATGAATTTAGATTTTCTGATATTCCGATTCAGATTTTTCAACCGGGTTTCAAAAAAAAGTAGGTTCTCAAATCGTCAGTATGTTTTCTTTTTTTTTGTGTGTATGTTATGCGATTACTCCGTCAATTGTAAGCCGATTCGAATGATTCTTTTTGTAATCGATAGGGTACGTTTCCGAGGTGGTTCCATTGTAATTTCACCGAGATCTAATAAGTATCTCCAAATATATGACGATAAACGTCTCAAACTTGCTATTGAAATTGACTCGCGGGGCATTGAAGTCGGTTCTTTTAGTTTTTAAACTATCTTAATTATTTATTTACCACAGTATTAATATGTAATATACTATTATGTAGTGTTAATGTTTGCTATTTATGGTATGTCATGATACATAATATATAACCATATATATATAAGACATTTGAATGAATCCATACCTAGATAAAATAAATCCATAGAGCTAAATATATAAACATATATTTTTAATGGTAAAAGGTAACAGGACAAGCACGACGCTCGCCTGATAGTAAGCGATTACATCTACCAATAACAGATACACCGGGATGCACCATTCTGAACTGCCAGAATTTAGCATGTCACTGCACTGCGCCTGTTACCTTGCGACATAAAGATGTCGAGTCTCACATGCCTTGTAATTTCACTGGACACCTTGCCATTTCAACCGAAAAACATTCCTATTTCACAACTGAAAATAAGTTATATTTCAAAAAAAATAAAACCGACTTCATAACTACAAACAGGCACTCAAAAGCGAAAAATAAATTACTTAAAATTATTATAAGCGCTACCCACTTATCTATTTGAAGTCGGTGCCAGCCAAGTCTAATAGGTAGTAGATAGATAAATCCCTACATGTCTACCTACTTACTAACCTACATGTACCTACTTACTACTACTACATGCATAGTATATAGATAGTAGATAGCTACTATCCAATAGACTAAGCTGGCACCGACTTCAAATAGATAAGTGGGTAGCGCTTATAATAATTTTAAGTAATTTATTTTTCGCTTTTGAGTGCCTGTTTGTCGTTATGAAGTCGGTTTTTTTTTTTAAATAACTTATTTTACCCTTTTTAGTGCAAAACAAGTTTTAATTAAATTACATGCATCTATTAAATTTCGCGTTTGGGCCGTTACAAACTGACGGATATATACTTTTTGAAAATTTCAAGTATGTACCTATAACGGTTAAGAAGATACAGATCTGTAAAGTGCGCACATATAGACACACGGACGGACGGACGGACGGACGAACAGACAACAAAGTCTCAGAAAGTGTTCATTTGGTAGCCTTTGGGTTCGGAACCCTAAAAAAATTGACTTTAAATGCCGCGCTAAAGTGAAAATATTCACTAGTAATAATGATGTCATCAAGGTATCAAAGGACAATGTTCAAAATGGCCCTGTGCAATTAAAGCATCTGACACACACGATAATTAATTGTCTATTTTATTACAATAATTCCAAAAACTTTTATAACACGGACTAGTTGTATTCCAAAATGAATATTAAAAAGTATTATTTGCGATTATTAACATTAATTGCCGCCATATGGCCAACAGAGTACTGAATCACTCTAATACGTTATAAGAGGCACTTCCCTATATTGTTGAAACCCGAATTATGAGAGCACTGTGTAGCCAACCTAACAACGGAAAGTATTATTTACGTATTAACTATTATATAATCTGTGGTATTATGCTTATAAATTATTTTTTGCAGTGTTGGTTGTTACAAAGTACGTTCATAATTCTGAGTTATTTAATAATGTATTCAGTGTCGCGGGACTGAAATGGCCGCCATCTTCGCCAAACGTCATGTCATGTCAAAAATCTTAGGTATGTTTAAAAAAGTTTGCACCCTAACAAGACTTTGCCCGGTAGAACATTCCTGTGAAGACAAATTATTTATATTTATATATAATTATTTATTATAATTATTAATATATAATTATTTATTGAGGGCCCGGTGGCGTAATAGGGAGAACAGTCGGCTTTGATGCCGTGGTACCGAGTTCAAACCGCCGTGCACCAATGAATTTTTCTATCGAAAAATATATGTGCGCTTCTCACAGTTGCCCTCCGGTGAAGGAAAACATCGTTAAGAAACCAACAACCCCCGCATGGTGTTAGGACATATCTAGTGTCCGCCTGGCCAGCTACCACCCTCAAGCTAGAAAATATGTCGCCAAAGATCTAATGTGTTCAAGCAGTTATCCTTGAGAGCCAGTTCCCATTCTAGTCCACTTCTCTATCTTCGACCGCATCATCACTTAGCAACAGGTGAGATAGTGGTCAAACGCTAGCCTATATAAAATAAAATAAAATAATTATCCCCACCTTTATTTCTATCTCGCTCACAGTTACCGTAAGAATATCTGTCAAAAACCAAAATCAACGAGAAGAAAGATGTAAAAACATTATTCAAGGTCATATTTTTTAGTCTTCAAAAATGTATGCAATATCAACCTCCATTGTGTATAATCTTCTTGGGACTCTTCTACTAAAACCAGTACATTCTCCTATGTTTGAGGTATTTATCTCCATATCTCTGGAGATACTTATCAGATCTCGATAAAATTAAAATGGGACCACCTCGGAAACGTATCCTACCTATTAAAATAAGAATCATTTGAATCCGTTCACAATTGACGGAGAAATCACGTAACATAAACACAAAAAAAAAAAAAAACATACAGACGAATTGAGAACCCACTCCTTTTTGTGAAGTCGGTTAATTAATTGGCAAAGTGAAATCACAATGCTTGAAATATCTCGTGTCATGTTATTGTAATGTACTTTAGCCAAATAATTGATATTTCAACAAGGAACAAACTACTTATAACTTCATATATTTAGCAATGTTATTCTGTATAACATCCGTTGAGAAAGGGTAAACCGGCATGGTTAGTTAAATGACGTCATACGCTGGTAAAGAATAGTTGTTATATGTATGAACATTTTAGTAGAAGTGGCGTTGTTTTACCTGTATGTGACGTCATTAGAGACGCCTTCATTGAAAGGGCTTTTGCAGTCTTTACATACTGCGGGCTAGATATGAAAATCGTTTCTTAAGAGGCAACGCGGGGTGCACCTTACCATACAAGTGTATTCCCCTGTTTCCTCTCTGGAAAATGTTTCTAGAGAAAACATTGTTTCTACAAAAAATCAAGGTCTGCTGTAGCTACGCCTCTATCTATATTATATTGCTCTAGAAGCATTTTCCAGGGAGGAAACGGGGGAATACATTTGTATGGAAAAGTGCACCCCACGTTCCCTCTTATAATACGCGTGTAGCCGCAACAAAAGCTAATCAAATGTAAATAGAAAGCAAAGGTCTGGTAGAGGACGCGATGGAAAATGAAAATAACAAATGAATTCCAAATAACAACCTGATAAAAGTAATAAAATTAAAATTATGAATAAACACCCACGACAATGTCCTTTAGAAAATTAACGTCTTGACATCTATCTAAGAACCACCACTGACTAATTACGACCCGTATGTAGACAAAATCAAACTAGTTTTGGAGAAAAATGGCAACATGGATTTGCACAAACAAATGTTTACTGCGGCGCCCCCTGGTGAGTTGACACCGTAACACCGTAACACCTATTTAAGAACATGCATCAATCAAACACGAACCCATAACTGAAAACTGCATCAAAATCGGACTAGTCGTTTTGAAGAAAAATGGCAACATCGATTTGCACCAACAAATGATTACTGCAGCGCCCCCTGGCGAGTTGTCACTGTAACACCTTCTAAAAACATACATCAATTACACCCGAACCCATAACTGAAAACTGCATCAAAATCAGACTAGTAGGTTTGGAGAAAAATGGCAACATGGATTTGCACACACACACAAACAAACAAACAAACACCCTCTCACCCCAAACGCATATACAGTCTCCGTTGCTTCGTGGGTAAAAATATCGTTACTAATTTAATTTATGTTACATTACTTTTTACTGCTTACTATTAATCTAATTGTATATCATTTTAATAACACATATGATTTCATATCTTGGAAATTTAATTAAATTATCTGAACAGCTACTCTCATTGAAGTCTGAAGAAAACATTCAAATTCGGAAGCGGCATTTGAAATAAATGCTATGCTCGGTGTTTCTCTGCGGGATCGAATCTGGAACGAAGTAATTCGCCAGAGAACTAAAGTGATCGACATAGCTCAGCGGATTAGCAAACTGAAGTGGCAGTGGGCTGGTCACATCTGCCGTAGGACCGATAACCGTTGGGGTAGACTGGTTCTAGAGTAGAGACCGCGAATCGGCAAACGTAGAGTAGGACGCACTGTGACTAGGTGGAGCGACGACATTCGCAAAGCGGTGGGCAGTGATGAAACAAAGAGCCGAAGACCGGGCTCAGTGGCGTGTCTTGCGGGAGGCCTATGTCCAGCAGTGGACTGATACCGGCTGATAATGATGATGATGATTTTAAATCTATACTAATATTATAAAATGAGAACATTTGTGATTTTGTATTTTTGTATGTTTGTAATGAGTAAGCTCAAAAACTACTGAACCGATTTACAAAATTCTTTCACTAATACATAGAATGGACTTTCGGAATGAAAATAGGTTATATATTATCACGTTTAAATCAAAGGTACATTCGTGGAGACCTAATTTGCAACCTAAGTCGGCAAATAAACGGTCGAAAAAACACGTTTCTTACGAACGCTGCTTAATTAAAAATAGATAGAAGAATATTTTCTATGCAAGAGTTGTACAACTTAATAAGACCTACAAAAAAGTCCGCGACAGCATATGTCTATCTCTTAAGGTTGACTCACAGTAACCATTTTAATCTTAAAATTTTTGTTAAAAAATATTACATAACTTCCAAGGCTATTTTCAAGTGTATAGTATTAATCCTTATCCAAATAATTACGTTAATTAGCTTGGCCACATATTATAGATTAAAATTGTCCTTTACAGTATATAATTCAAATGAAAACTCTAGAATATATCACGAATTTCACAAACACGCATCGCAAAATTAATAAAATATTTGCAGTGAAACCACAGATTAGGTCATAGTTACTACGAAAATATTATTATAAGCTTAGCTATGCTGTAGATCCCCACCGATCACAATCAATTTGAAGTCAATATAGTATAATAATATGATCTATTGTATAAAATAATATTCATCTATATATATAATAATATAATATAATATTTTAAACCACCCCGACCGATCTATGTATAATAGCTTTTTCCAATGACTCTAAACACGACATTTAAAATCTGAGCTGTAAGTTGGTGAGGATTTGAGTATTCTGTAGAGTCCAGGAGGCTTCCATGTTCTTACAATATCGTTGAAGAAGAAGATTTTCGAATTGATCAGACCTATGAAAGATGATTTCATAGCGCAATTAACTAGAAAAAAGCTCATAATTTTATAACGATTGAACGAATTTTCATGAATCAAAGCTAAGAAAACTCTCGATGAAGACATCTATCAAACAAAAAAAAACTATCAATAGTAAAAACAAAATCGGTTCATCCGGTTAGGTGCTAAGATGCTACAGACAGACACACAGATACACACGTTAAACGTATATTACCCCTACATTTTGCGTCGGGGAACGCCGTAAGGTTACGGCGGCAGATGTACTCCTTGGTGGTAAGCTACTTTTTGGTAGATTTAATGATTCCACTACCACTGTACGAAAACTCATGATTCATGAATGCACATAAAACTTTCATTGGTAGATATATAGCTAGGATTAGAACCAACGACCGTCGGGTCAGAATCAGGGTAACTATCCTTTACGCCAAAGGGCCGTCCAATATCAATACGTAAGTATTATAAAACAAAGTTCATCACTGCGTCTGTCTGTCTGTTCGCAATAATCTCAATAGCTACTGCACGGATTATCATGCGGTTTTCACCAATAGCCAGAGTGTTTATGAGGAAGGTTTAGGTGCATAATTCGTTAAGGTTTTGTGTAAATTGGATGAAATATGACGATGGTTGTTAAATATGTTCATATTTTATATTCGATGCAACAAACTGATGCAAATTTTGTAGGCATATATGTTCTACCCGTGCGAAGTCGGGGCGGGCTGCTAGTATTAAATATTCCGTGAGCTATTTGGTTGCGGCAACCTTTCCAATTAAAATCAGGTACTTATTTAAAAAAAAAAATAATGTTTCTTTCGATTGAAGCATTGTGAATAACATGTTATTGTGAAAACCATCAGCTTTTTTCTAGGCGATGAACCCTGTATCTTCTACCATTATCATCATCATCTTCAGCATATCTCTATCCACTGCTGGACATAGGCCTCACCTATGGCACGCCACTGAGGTCGATCTTCAGCTCTTTGTTTCCAACCGCTGCCAGCCAGCTTGCGTATATCATCGCTCCACCTAGCTAGAGGGCGCCCTACACTACGTTTACCGAGTCGTGGTCTCCACTCTAGAACACGTCTACTCCAACGGTTATCAGTTCTACGACAGATATGACCAGCCCAATGTCACTTCAGCTTGCTAATCTTTTGAGTATCCTTTATCGTATCCTGTTATTTAAGCGATACTGCAAAAACACCTATCCTTGTCCTGTCGGGGCTATTCCATTTGATCATCCATTGACACTGGCTTGTAGGTTATAAGCCCTACCCTTCGATCGAGGACAAATTGTCTGAGTTATCTAAGTTCCTGTTCAATAAAGATTGGAAGATGAAAATCTCTCAACAGACGGCGGAAGCAGGCGGAAATTGTGCAGACAGCGCGCGCATCTATTTCCGGTACACAATTAATTTTGTTGTTACGAAAATAAAGATGAAAGAAGTAATACAAATAAGTACCAAAATGGACGTATATAATTATCCTACTTCTGTATAAAATATGCAATTTTTAACCGAATTCCAAAAAGAAGGAAGTTTCATGTTTATATGTATTTTTTTTATATGTTCAGCGATATTCGCCATTTATAAACCGATTTAAAAAAATATTTTTTATTTTGAATGGGTTTACTCCCGAGGTGGTTCCATTGTAATTTCATCGATATATGATAAGTATCTCCAAAGATATGACGATAAACATAAAAAACTTGCTACTGAAACTGACTCGCGTGGCACGGAAATTGGTTGTTTTTAGTTGTTTAAACTATCTTAATTATGTGACGAAAAGGATAATGTGATGTATGATGATGTAATGTGAATTATGAATAAATATGTCAATATGAATATGTTTGTTTGGTGGGTAGTTTGACTCACGGATGGTCACGCAGATTACTACTAGCTTCGAGCATTTACCAATGGAGATGTTGACGTTGTAATCCGCAAACATTTTTTTCTGCCGATACTTACGGGGGACGAGTTAAACACGCATAGCATACACACACAAATCACTCACTTTAAAGATTCCGCACACTAGCTTGAAACACGCACACAGTATTAAAAATACAGCGTAGTTACGTACGCTTATATGGCCATAAATGGCTATATGGCCAGCAGAGGGGTACGCCTTGCGTTAACATCTCCATTGGTAAATGCTCGAAGACTACTAGAGATCACCGCAACACTTTCAGATGGCTAAACTTCGGAAGCGGTGGGAAGTACCCGTCCCAGGCAAGTCGTTCTTATGGCACGGAATTGATAATAATACTACGTATGTCTGGGACAAAGTAAGCAATCAATATCAATCAACCAATGTTAAAAATGCGAAAGTTTGTTTGCGTTTTTTAACCGACTTCACAAAAAAGGAGAAGGTTCTCAATTCGTCAATTGTGGACGGATTCAAATGTTTATTTTTTTAATAGGTAGGGTACGTTTCCGAGGTGGTCCCATTTTAATTTTATCGAGATCTGATTAGTATCTCCAGAGATATGGAGATAAATACCTCAAACATAGGAGATTGTACTGGTTTTAGACGAAGAGTCCCAAGAAGATTATACACAATGAAGATTTGTATTGCATATAATACTTTTGAAGACTAATTAGAGACCGGCAAGTCGAGTTGGACTCGCCCACGGAGGCTTCCGTACCAACGTTGGTTGGTACCAATTAGGTTACACCTCTAAATTGAATGAGCGCCCATATAACTCAGAGGCCTACCTTGATTGGCGTTAACTATGTATGTATGGGGATACCCTTTAATTGTCAACATTTTTTATTTTTTTTTCCTTTATTTGTGCCATAAGATCTTGCTTCTTGCCAAATTTCATGATTCTAGGTCAACGGGAAGTACCTTATAGGTTTTCGACCCAAAAGCTATAGGGTACTTCCGGTTGACCTAGAGTTGTCAATTTTGGTCAAAAGCAAGGTCTTACAGCACAAGTAAAGGAAAAATTCCAAAAAATAAAAAAGTTGAAAATTAAGGTAAATTTTGGTACTTACAAGTTTTTAATTATATATATATATATATATACATATATAATTAAAAACCCTCAAGTTAGAAAATCTGTCGCCAAAACATCTAATGTGTTCCGGCAGCTATCCTTGAGAGCCTGTTCCTATTCAAGGCCTAACGTGCTCACCATCTTCGACCGCATTATCACTTACCAAGAGGTGAGATAGTGGGCAAACGCTAGTCTATAATATATATTTTAAAAACCTATATTCAAAATTGACGACCGCGTAGGTAGGTAGGTAGGTATCTTCGAGCATTTACCAATGAAGATGTTAACGTTGTAATCCGCAAACATTTTTTTCTGTCGATACTTACGGGGGACGAGGTAAACACCCATTGCACACACACAAACCACTCACTTTAACGATCCCGCACACTAGCTTGAAACACGCACACAGTATTAAAAATACAGCGTAGTTACGCACGCTCATATGGCCAATAATGCTATATTGTCAGCAGACGCCTTGCATTGACATCTCCATTGGTAAATGCTCGAAGGTAGGTATATTCGATTTATACGAATTTTATCTATATATTTTATTTATTTTATCTATTTTATCAATTATAAATTTTGTTTGTTAAAAATAGTCACACCCATTAAAAAAATTCTACTTATATACTATCTCGCCTGGTGGTAAGCGATGATGCGGTCGAAGATGGGGAACAAGCTAGGCTTAGTATACTGTGGCGTGTGACTCTCAAGAGCTGTGAGCTGCCGGAACATATACGGTTACAGTGGCAGATTTTCTCTTTGATGGAGGTAAGCTACTCTTAGTAGCAAGTCAGGCGGAACATCAACATAATATGCTCTATCTAATATCCTACCAACTGATAAAATGGTGGCGTTAAATGAGTGTTCTTATATTTTTGGTCACAAATTATTTACTTAAGTTTTTGGTCGATGGAATAAAGGCCTCATTCCAATCATACTATAGAATAGAAAGCATAGAAACATAGTCAGAAAACTCAGTCCCGTGGCATTAACTGAATAGTAATATAAGTATAATTTATCGATTATTCTCACACGTCTATGTTCCCACAAACACACATACATACAAACCTGTGCATGCACCAGACTGTAACGAATTAAACACTAAGATCCCATTACACTTTTTGCCATTGTACTTCGCATGGACGAAACCAGCACTTCGTCCATACAAAATAATAATTAAAATAAAAAATAAAAAAGCAATATATAATAGCTAAAACTACACATGCAATAGTAAAATTATGATGATAATCTTATTGAAAGGTACGGCTGCACCGCAGCGTCCTGCGTGTGTAATCTAGGCGGCGATCAGATAGCGCAGTAGTATTAGTGCCAACTTGTTCACAACAAACGCGATCTACGGCGATCAGAAAACGATTGAAAATCGGATCGCGAACGCGCACGCGGACGCAAGACGCCGCGGTGTAGTCGTACCTTTAAATAGTATAGTGTAATATACTACATAATAATATATTATCACTGTGAAACATTTCAGCCCAACCTTTTTTTACCAATAAGGTGTACCTAGAAGCTAACGATCTCCTGCAGGGACTAACAATACTGAACTAAAATCCATACCATGAAAAGCGATTTTGGTGGGGATAATGGCATGCACTGATCTATTATATGTTCTATTACTAATGAAGCAAACCAGCCTTTGGCTCTCGGACTATCAGTAGTCCGAGTCGCAAGGTAGCAAAGGGTTGTCGACGAGTTCTGCGTCGGTTCACTGAATCTTGCACATTTGTAAAAGGAGACTGTTACATATACCTAGAGTACTTTTACCTACATGATATCACTTAGTTGCTGAGTACGCACAATTGTGCAATCTTTTAGGTAATTTGTTATTTGAGGATTTATTCGTTTTGTAAAGGTAAGCAATACTGGCTGGTGGGTGAGGTGTAGGTAGGTAACTAAAGTATTGACAAATGAGCTGATATTATAAGGGTAATTATGATTAGCTAAAATGTCATTGCTCTACTAACTGTGTCCTCAGGGTCAGCTTATACCGAGTTTCTGAAGCTTATTCAACAGACTTCAACAGAAGAAGAGGGTTACAAAGTAGAATATTATAGAAGATAGGAACACATTTTATTGAGATAGTTTAGCGACGTCCCGCTGCGGCGAACGGATTCTGCGCGAAGCAGCGCTGACGCTGCGTGATACAAAATATATTTTTTTATACTACACAAAAAGATACATATTTCATTGAGATAATTCGGCGGCGCCGCATCTCGCTGCGTTACACGGCGTCTCGGTGTGAACTGACCCTTAGGGTTAGACCTACACTATATTGACAAATCAGACAATGAACAGGCTCTCAAAGATAGCTGCCAGAACACATTAGATGTTTTGGCGATAGATTTTCTAACTTGAGGGTGGTAGCTGGCCAGGCGGACACTAGATAGTGTCCTACCACCATGCAAACATAAAGTATATATAATTAGATATACATATAAGTAGATATATATATAAGTAGATATAGCATCAGTACAAGCACATGTATATAGATCCAATTCACTTGTTTTCAGTTAGACGCGTACATGTAAGCCGAAATGTTATGTCAAATTGATACCCTTTTACAACAGTGTAGTTGGAGATATCCTAAATAAACGATGCCACGGAATAATGTAATAGTAACTAGCTAACGTTCCGTGGGCCGTTCATAACAATCTATTTAATGTCGTTTCATTCGACCTCTCAACGATTTGTTTATTGGATTAATAAAACTCAATGCGTTGCATTTACGAGTATAACCGTATGATTGGACGTTGTTTCATGTCGGAGAGAAAGATAATTATCCTTTTTTTTTAAATTTTAAATAGAAATATACACAATCACTTAACCATTCTCATGTGACTCTAATTGATGATGCGGTCTATGGCCGGAGAACGAGGCGCTATACAACCGGAACCGATACCACAGAACAGATCATACAATAATACTCGTACTACGTACGTCATACTACGTAGTCATCATTAACAGCTAGTATTCCTCCAATGCTGGACATAGGCCTCTCCTAGGGCACACAACTGAGATCGATCTTCAGCTCCTTGTTTCCAACCGCTGCCAGCCAGCTTGCGTTTATCAACGCTCCATCTATCTGGAGGGCGTCCTACACTACGTTTACCGATCCGTGGTCTCCACTCTAGAACATGTCTACCCCAACGGTTATCGGTTCTAGGACAGACCAGCCCACTGCCACTTCAGGTTGCTAATCCGTTGAGCTACGTTGATAACTTTGGTTCTCCGTCGGATAACTTCGTACTACGTAGTACAATTACTTATTCTGTGACTTAAGTTAGTAATCCTGTGCTTCTATACAGAATAAATAATTGAACTACGGCCTCAGACCAGACAAGAAGTCTTCTTATTTGGTCTGAGACTACGGCCTCGTGATACTGCCCGCTGCCATCTTCCGGACCAGTACGATTTTATCTTAGACCGCATCGTCACTTATCGTCATATCTGTGTGGAATTGAAAAAAAATACTGAATTCTATTTTAAAAATGTGTTACTTAATTCTTGTTAAAGCTCTATGAATTTGGCCGTTAGAACGTTTCGTGACTACTGTCGACTAAAAAAAGACTATTTAAAAACTAATTGATGACTCAATGAAGAACAAAAAAACAGTACTTTCTCCACAGAACAACAATGCTACTTCATCACTTTCTCTCGCTATTTTAGGCACCTAGTTTTTAATACAAAACAGAGAATAGGGATATGTCTATCTAAGGTTGCGTTCTATCTATCGCATGACGCTGACATGGTTTATGCAAGTCACCGACATGGTTTATGCATGTCGCAGTACATCCGGTGCTGATTGGTGGATATGATGTATGACATTTAGGTCTATCTAGCTATTATTGGCGGACGCTCCCGCAGCCATATTTGTATACATGCTAATGTGTTATGTCCACTGCTATCATAGTTGCTAGCTACCATAGCTGCACATAAACAAAAACTTTCACTTGCATCGTGGTTTCATAAAACTACACCACACTTTTTTGTGGATACTAGATATGCTAGAGTCTGTGCAAAAAGAGACCCGTCGTGACTTTACGGTGAACTAACATCCAAACGTAAGGAAGGAAGGTATATACCTACCTAGTACCACCCGATAATGATAAGAGTAGGTACCTACCAAGGTATCAAACATTTTTAGTCGTATTGGCAATGACAGAGAAATGTCGTCAACGCAACAAAATATAAGTAAATTAGAACTATCAACACACGCGCCCTCAATTTCTACGACAGTTCTCTTCTTGCACAGACCCTAAGGTTTTAAGATGTCTGAGACAAGGAAATTGTACTATTATTTATTCTGTGGTTAAGGCAAATACCACGTCGGTTATATAGCAACAAAGTTGGTCAAAATAAAAATAATATAACCTAAGTATATATTTTTTAAATGTGTCAATGTGGGTTGCACATTAATAGTAGATTCTATATTTTTATCGAACCTACTCACAAACGCTAGAATCGGTCGAGAAATGCGACTTAAGGTACGGAACTACGGACACACCTCGGCGTCCTGCGATCTGCGGGCGCGATCTCAGTACTTTTCAATTGTTTTCTGATCGCGTTTGGTGTTAACCAGTCGGTACAAATACTACTGCGCTATCTGATCGCCGCCTAGATCGCGCACGCAGGACGCTGCGGTGTGTTCATAACTTTATAGAAGAGAACAGACAAATATGGAGAGATATAATTATGAAAATTAATCTATGTATAATCTGTTCGTTGAGACTATTCCAATGAGTCCGAACACAACATTTCAGCTGTAAGTTAGTGAGGAGTTGAGTGTTCTGCAGATTCTAAAAGATGAACCAGAATGCAGCCACAATATCAATACTACTTATCGAATTGATCAGATCGATTAAAGTTGATCTCATAGCGTCATCAACTAGAAAAAAGCTTATAGTCTTAAAAGGCTAAATAGATTTTTGTGAATCAAAGCTAACTATCAAACAAAACAAAAATAATCTAAATGGATTCATCCGTTTGGGCGCTACGATGCCACATACAGACACATACATATACACACATACACACGTCAATCTTGTAACACCCCTCTTTTTTGGTCGGGGATTAAAAACATACTTTATCTTGTGCTCAACACAAATAAACAGACCTAAGTTATATGGAAAACCTTTTAGCGGACCCAGTCCGTTGCCTTCGTAGCAAAGGAATACCATTTTCACACCTAGCGATTTTTGTTGTTCCACTTCCTAGGGATGTACGATACGAGTTACAACAAATACTCACTCGATACTTTCCATCGATTAAATCGCGCCAATCAAATAGTTTAATTCTAAACATTATTATCGCTCTATAATGCCAGCCTAAATGTTCTTCCAAGACAAATAATTGAGTAACGAGACGAGTACTTTTAACCGGTACCAACTTAGTATAGAATCGAAAGATAAGTACATCCCCAGGAAGTTACATACATACATAAAATCACGCCTTTTTCTCGTTGGGGTAGGCAGAGACTACTTCTTTCCTAATGCTACGATCCTGACATACCTCCTTCGCCTTTTCCACTTTCATGAGCGTTTTCATACATGCTCACCGGTTATAAGTACTTTTGACTTGGCCTTTCTTTAAAACGTCTCCGATCTGGTCATGATACGTTCGCCTAAGTCGGACTCTACCGGCTGCCCCATTCACGCTCGTCTTATAAATCTGCTTCGTCAATCTTTCTTCACCCATCCTCTCTAGATGTCCAAGCCATCTAAGCATCCCTTAGTCTATCTTAGTCACTACATTATCTACCACGCCACAACATTTCCTTATCACCCAGGAATTTGAACAACAAAATCGCCTGGTGTGAACTCGGCAGAATCGAGAGATCAAATGGGGTTTTACGTATACTAGTTCCCCCTAGAACACTTGCTCATTCTAATCCATCGAACAAATTTCACCCTCTTTACGCTTAATATTAGATGAGACGTTGCTCCAACGTGACAGCCTTGCAAATTAAAATTGACTCGAAAACGACGACGTAGCGTTTATAATTACGGCATAGCCCTACGGCACAACCCTATTTGAATTCGAACAATTTGAAACGAAGGGAATTGGTACAACTATTATTTATTCTGTGTTGATGTGTGGTTATAATATTGTGGGGTTTGTATGTATAATTCCGAGGGCAATTACGCACAGTAGTGAGTGAAATTATAGTATTTTGCTATCTGACCCCCCCAGCTGCGTCGCCAGCGTAGATTTTAGAGATTTGTAATAAAGATTTAATGAAATATTTCCTGTCCATTCCACAGATGTAATTCAATTCAATTCAAGTAACTTATTTTAGAATTTTACATACATATGTCATGGTTATAACTAATTAATTATTACATAAAGCACGTAATACACAAAATTAAAAATAAGTAAGTTATGTGTTGGTGTGACAGCTCAGTAGCGCGCCATAGGTGAGGCCTATGTCCAGCTGTGGACAGAGATAGGCCGATGATGATAATGAATGAGTTGTAACCATTTCCTCAGTAGTTATGTTTATAACGTGGACAGAACTGCAACGTCGAATATGGCAGCAGCAGCCAAAACGGCGTAGCAGCATGGTAGAACGACATGCGACAGGAGTCCAAAATATTTCGACACATATTTGTTCTCCCTGTCTGTGAATAATAAATTATTATTGTATAAACAAGTCCTAAAACCAATATCAAAGAAGCCCGAACGCCGCAAATATTTAAAAATATGGTATTTAAGCATTATATAACACTATCGCAAATTGACTAGCTTTACTCTAAATATAATATGTATATGTATGTATTGTATTATTATATTTACTTAGTGTATTTGTGTATGTATATGTGTGTGTGTATATTTATATATATATATAAATATGTATGTATATATATTTATATAGATCTATAATGTTATATGTAAGTGTATTTGTTCTTGTATGGATATCATTATCTAGTATTTTGACTATATTTGTATGTAGGTTTATGTAAAATAATATTATGACTTATCTTATTTCGTCAAAGGTATTGTATGCCACCGACCGCTTATTTTCAAAACTAGCTCCTGTCCATCCAAAGGTTGTCTGGTAGAGATCGCTCTGAGCGATAAGACCGCCCATTGTCACACCTAATTAGTTTTTCCTTGTCTTAGATTATAATGTGTTGATTGGTATGCAATAAAGTAATCATCTATCTATCTATCTATCTATCTAAAACCAATATGGACTTATGGTATCCAGCTATGGGGCTGCACCAAACAAACCAACATACAGATAATACAAAGATTCCAAAATAAAGTACTCAGGAGTATTGTACGTGCACCGTGGTACATCAGAAATGACGATCTTCACCGGGACCTAAAAGTGGAGCACGTTGCTAAAACAACCAAACAATTTGCTGAAGCTCACGATCGCAGACTTCACCATCATGTGAATGTCGAGGCCATCCAGCTCCTCGACAACACGGAAATAGTGAGAAGACTAAAAAGGGTCAAACTCTTCAAGTTACATTAGTGATACTTTATCAAGTGAACAAAGTGTAGTGATAGTGAACGCGAACGCTACAAAAAGAACACAAGAACAAAGTGTCTTCCCCTTAATAGAGACATTAAGAAAAGTGTTAATGGACACATTCTTAGTAATATTATAATAGTAAATTAACTGAAAATCAAATTACTCATTAGCCTAGTTGTTATAAGGCTAGATTGTAATAGTAGTGAGATATCTGCATCAAGTAGATAAATCATTATATCTAAAAAAAACGTATTTGTTCTCCACATCGAATAGAGAATCTCCTCCTTTTTTGTGAAGTCGTTTAAAAAACCTTATCCAATGTCTTTCGACAAGTGTTTTGCCTCTGCACGGGACATGCCAGTACACCTAATCGTCGCAACTATGGTCTTATTTTTAGGATGTGTACCCAATGGGAGGAATTTTAATGATTATTGACAGACACGAGGACAATTTCAGCGCAGCACTGCTTGTAGGCATTCAGATATTACAACAGGTTTTTTTTTAAATGTTAAGCCTTTGACCACTATCTCAACCGATGTTAAGTGACGTAGCACGTTTTGCTAGAAGATACCTATTCACTCAAGACTTGAATACCCCTAGATCGTACCTTTCCGAAAACACAAACTCAGGCAAGGACTTCCAATCCCTGACGGTACGTATAACAAATGTGGAAGCAAATCGTTTCGTTCGAATTGATGGAATATCCACCATGTAGCGGTGGCGCGTAGCAGTACGTCTAACTATCGACCCGCATAAGGAGAGTCGATGCGGTGAGTATGTACAGGCCATCGTGAACCTACTTGACTGTCCCAGTACCTGCACAATTCAGACAAGACCTTACCTACTGAGAGAACCATTTAAAGCAGTAAGGGTACCTACATACTCGACCACTAACAGTGGCCGCAAAGAACAGGATCACTAAAAAAACCTGTGGCCGCCGAGTGCGTATATGCAGTCTAAATGTGGACTCAGCTTTTATTTTAAATCGATCTACGAGACAATAAGCATTGCAATACCACAGACTAGTTAAATTGCAGTATTCTTCAACTATAATACTTCCATAGCTCGAAATACTTCAGTCTAAAATACTTCAGTCGAGAGACTCGATAAGCTGTGGTTATAACCTATAGACGTGTTTTCCATTAGGTAACAAACCTACCATCCTATTCGAAGTTCCCGAGTACTGAAAGTTCGTTACCGAGCCATTCCAACTTTGAAATGTTGGAGATATCAACTTTACAGGTACTCAGCAAATTGGCTTGCATCCTCTCGTTAGTTCTAGGTAGTTGGACGTTGCAATGACGTCAGAGGAAGCCTTCTGTAATAATGAGATACGAGTAGTACTGTACATAAAGAAACGTATTTACTTATTTATTCTGTGGTAGGTTGGTTTGTGCCAATGTTTCAATCAATCAATCAGTTTCATATAACTACAACCTGGAGGTATGCAAATCGCAACTGAATCAGACAGACACACATACACACGTCAAACTTATAACACCCCTTCTTTTTGCGTCAGGGGTTAAAAAAGCACGCACACGAGGTATTTCAATAAGCCAATCAATGAGCAAATCTGCGTCCATTCGTTATTTTTATATTAAAACATTGACAAACTCAGTTCAAGTGTCGATCTCTTTCGGGCCGGTTTTGCGCTTAGTGCACAGCTAAGTTTAACATAGTGAAATGTCGTTAAGTTTGAATGAATGAAGTATGACTTGGAAAATTGAAATCTAATCCAAGACTGATGAAACCGAAGAAGCATCGAGCCGGCGGCAACTCGACGTCGTTGCCGGATATCCGGTTAATTACAGTACCTTCAGAACCAGCTAGTATTAGATTTTCCTCCAATTTGATTTTCATATTTCCAGGCAGGAGGTTCTAGAGCGGGATGTCTCGGATGGCTTTTACGATTGGACGTTATTGAATTAGGATTCCATTGAATATTCCGTTGCATTAAGAATTTTTAGAAAATGTATTAAATCTTTTACTAGCTATAGGCAAATGTCGACTGCAGCAAGGCTAGCGCTTGACTACTAACTTCCTGGTGGTAAGCGAATGTGGTCGAAGATGGGGAACGCGCTAGGCCTAGAATACTCTGACTCTCAAGGGCTGCGAGCTGCTGGAACACTGTAAGGTTATAGCGGCTGGCGGTGATGGTGGTATGGAAAGCTTCTTTTTGGTAGCAAATCAGGCGGAGCATCGATATAATATGCTTTTACCACTTGTGGTGTGAACCGACGACCTCTCGCTTAGAAGTCAAGCCATATAAAGCTTACGTCAACGGGGCACGCAGAAATTTTCTAATAGAATAATGAATAGCACAAGGCGTTATGCTGGTTTAGGTCTATAGAGCATACAGGCACAAAATTAAATATTAATTGACTTTAATGTGAACGCATGTAAAAATAAATTATACGTAATTTATCAAGAGACTAATATTTACAAAACCTTTACATATTCATATCTAATTTTGGAAACCAGTTCAAGCTCTAATGAGACATTCCAAAAAAAAACATCTAAATAAAACGTCGTAGTTAGAAGCGTGAAGTTCATTCTGCAATGTTTCCTATTGAATCTTGAATGCCACTTTGAGCATTGTTTGTTGTGACTCTGTTTCCGTGAATGTGTTTATGCTATTCATTTCTGAAGGAAACGTGTCTTGCTTTGATAGCAAACTGCAATCAAGATAGGACTACTTTCCGTTAGTATAGTCTTTTGTTGCAAGTCACGTGGAAGTTCTGACAGTTTTAATGCATCTTGAGCCACAGGTCAGAACCAAAGACATTTTATATCCATATATGAAGACGATGCACAAAGAGATCGACCTTGAACGGAGTTTGTCCCTTTCTTTTGTATGGGCCACATATATTAAATATACTATACTATATAGCACTGGCAGGTTATTAGACAAGGACACACTCTCATCTAGGTCCCTTTCGTTGGGGCCGTTTTGATATACCTACATAGCACTTAAAATCTTATGTTTAGAGCATACGGATTCACTCATCTGCTGTGCACGAACCATATATTGTTAATTTATGGTCAGAAAGTCAGAACCACAGATATATAAAATAAACTGGCCAAGGGCAACTCGGACTCGCACTCGTAGGGTTCCGTACCACACTACAGTATTTTATAACATCGAGCAAAAATACCACTATAATTTTTTCGCTAGCAAAAAAATATAAATAATTAACATTTTATTTTTATAACGCCATCTACCGTCTAACAAAGGAGTTAGGGATCGGCATTTAAATATAACGCCAACTATAGACGTTATATTGAAATGCCGAAAAAAACACGTTTTTTGTATGGAGACCCCCTATTATTTTTAACTTTATTCTGTTTTTAGTATTTGTTGTTATAGCGGCAATAGAAATACATCATCTGTGAAAATTTCAACTGTCTAACTATCACGGTTCATGAGATACAGCCTGGTGACAGACGGACAGACAGACAGACAGACAGATAGACAACCAGACAGACAGACAGACAGGCAGATAGACAGACGGACAGCGGAGTCTTAGTAATAGGGTCCCGTTTTACCCTTTGGGTACGGAACCCCAAAAACTAGCTGTACACGCGACTTCTTCCGCGTGGAATAGTGTCTTTGGGTAGCATTTTAAAATATTTAGGCTAATTATTTTACAAATAAGACACATGCGTATCCCACCTACACTGCACCGTACCACGCCGCGCAAATCCCCCTCCCCCTCGCCCTCACCCCTCCCGTCCCCTCTCCCTCTCTCATCCCTCCACGCCTTTCCCCTCACTTCCCTCTACTCTTCCCCTTTCCCCCCACTTCCCCTCCCCTCCACTCTCTCTTTCCCTCACTTCCCTCTCCTCCCCCTCTCTCTTCCCCCTCCCCTTCCACTCTCTCTTCCCACCACTCCCCATCCCTCATTTTCCTCTCCCCTCCCCTTTCCCCCCACTCCCCCTCCTCATCCCCTCCCCTTTCCCTCACCTCCCATCCTTCTCCCCCTTTCCCCTTCCGCTCAGTTCCACGCTCCCTCCCCTCCCCTCATTCCCCCTTTCCCTTCTCCCTCCCCCTTCCCCCTCACAAACTTTGAATGTCATATTAATTTATTGAAAGTTATTGTTTAGGCTGTTGATTCGATAATCAACAGCCTAAACAAAACTTTCAAGCTTCTAGCTTTAAAATGACGATAATTCCATACAACTTTTCATCCCCCCTTTTAACCCCTTACAACCCTCTTTTTGCGTTAAAAAGTCGAATCCCTCGAAACTGTGTTGCATTATTACTATTTTTATTATATTTTTTTTTATTAATATTTATTAGAACGGTCACAGAACACTAACACTAATTATCATATAATTCAATTAAAATTATTATTACATAGTTAATAAAGACGAATTAATAGAAACTTAAAATAAAACAAAATACATGTACAAAATAATTAAAATGTCACATAAAGAAATTAGGATTAAGGTATATTTCAAATCGGTTTATAACTCACAAAATTTCTAAGAGGCAGTTAAAAACCCCTCTGTTCGTCCGCGAACAAATCTAATGACCACTGTGGAGTATATACGTACTATAGTCCGGTCAATCTAGACCAAAAAATGAGAGTGAAGGTACATAAAATCCCAACAAGCTGAAAATCAGTAAAATTGTTCAAAACATAATTATAAATAATATTTAAAAGTTCCCCATAATTCCCGTGTATGGAAAAAAAAAATTCAAGGTCAAAGGTCAAAAAAATGAGTTTTTTGCGATTTTCAGAAAAATTGTAAGTTTTATCATAAAAGTATTTTAGACAAAATTGTAGATCATAAAATGATCTATAAAAAAACTATCAATACTTTTTTTTCTACGAGCCACCGTTTCTCAGATATAACGATTCATAAAGTTATTAAAGTTGTTATTGTCATAATATGCATGAGTACGCCACGTTTATATGATGTATGATATATGATGTATGGTTTTTCGCAACTACAAAAATAACTTTGTTTTTCATAGTGTTTGTATGAAAAACAAAGTTATATTTGCGGTCGCTATATCTCAAAAACTGCTGACTGTATCTCGTTCAAACCAATTTTCGTTGAAAGTTTTTATTGAGATCTACAGAATATATTTAAAAGTTAGAGGGGGGAGGGCCTATCTTTTAAAAGATTGACTTTGAGAAAAAATAATGTTTGGAACCTCAATGTCATTTTTAAAGACCTATCCATAGACACCCCACACGTATTGGTTTGAACAATTTTTTTTGTTTCAATTCCATCCCCTCCCCCCCCCCCCCCCCCCCCCCTTATATCTCAGAAACGGTGGCTCGTAGGAAAAAAAGTATTGATAAATTTTTTATAGATAATTTTATGGTCTACAATTTTGTCTAAGGTACTTTTATGATAAAACTTACCGTTTTGCTGAAAATCGCGAAAAACTCATTTATTTGATCTTTGACTTTGCATAATTTTTTTTCCATACACGGGAATGATGGGGAACTTTTAAATATTATTTATAATTATGTTTTGAACAATTTTACTGATTTTCAGCTTGTTGGGACTTTATGCACCTTCAAACGTCTAAATTAACCGGACTACTATGTATGTGACATAACACCGCATGTTAGGTCAGACCACAGAATAATGACTAGTACGAGTCAGACGCAGAATGGTAACCGACAGCTTACGGGGCCGAGTGCCGACAAATATATCTGTGGTCGCTTCTAGATTGAACGCCTATTCATTCGATGATTGTCAACATGTATTCAACGAGTTTTGTAGGGCGGCAGTTATCGGCCAACAAATAATAGACGTAATATAGGCGTATAAAAGCATGTGGAAATGACCGAGGCGCGCCCAGTTTGGTAGAGCCAGGGCTTGGCTTGGCGCTTTGTATGCCCAATGGTGACACCGACGCGGGATTATAATGTGCATAAATATGTGCCGTCCTCCGTCTTTATCTAGGGTTATCAATCAGATATTTAAATATTACGCAATTCGAGGTCACTTAATCGTTTCTCAGTAATCAGAGCAGAAAATTGCATGTCCATTGACATCTGACGAAAGCCTTTTGCTATATCCATATATATATGTTGAGTCTGTTAGTAACTTATTAATGTGCATTGTGTTCCGTTACGTCTATAGATAAGATCGTTTAAAAAACTAAAAAGGAACGACTTTAATGCCGAGCTATTAATTTTCAGTGCCAATTTTGGGGTGTTTATCTCTATATCTCTGGCGATACTTATTAGACCTCGATAAAATTACCATATAATTATAAAATTAAAATTAAATTATTAAATTAAATTAAAATTAAAATATAAAATTAAATATTAATTTACCACACTTGGGATATCTCCTTTCCAACGAAAAAAGAATCGATTCATAAACGTCGAAGTCATCCGCGAACAAACATTAAAATATATATATATATATATATACGGTCGAATTGAGAAACTCCTTTTTTTGAAGTCGGTTCATAAAATACATGAATACGTAAGTCTTAGGATTAGATTTTTGTTCCAGATACTAGCTTTCATCACAGAATAATTAATAGTGCAAGTTTAATGTAAATTCAGGTGATATAATAGACAACTGTGGGTTTCTATTTAAAATAATTGTTTGAGTTAAGATTAAGGTGCACAGTTTTATTTCGTATTAAAATTATGAATTAATAAGCTGGCTTGTATGTACATTTGATGTCTTTTACTGTCATCGCGTAAGTATAGGTCATTTGATACAAAGAACTATAATTTATAGCCAATGAGTCAATGCAATTATTCCAAAATCTGCAACAAAAATGCGATTGTTGCGAAATAGGTAGGTACTTCATCAGTGTTGCAGCAAGTGTTCATTATCTTCATCATTAATAAGTAAATAAACCTCGTCTGCAAGTTGATATCGTGTGATAGTTCTAAGTAGGACAATGAGAGTGCACTCGGATCTTTGTTAGAATACGTTCCCATCGCGGACTATTCAATTCCGAAACAATAAAACCATACAAGTGCGTGTAACTGCCACTTCCGTCGAAATCACAAATGTTTCCATTTAACACCGCGTTGGAAACATTTTAATAAAGTACTCGAGATAAGCCGTTTCAACTTCTCAAGTTAATCTACCTCATCTCTATGCCGTCGTTTGCGGTCTTGACACTCTTGACGTCTTCAAACGATACTATCTCTATACAACAAGAAATAATACTTCTTTTGTGCGCACAGATGTTATGATTAACAAGAAATGTCACCGTGCAGTATCGAAGCCAACTTCTACTATTATGCATCTAACAAAGCTGCGAAATAACATTGAACTTGAAACTCGTGACTCTTTCTATTTCCGAGACGTCCGACCACAATCGAGGTCGATCTTTTATTTAGACACCGACTATTATTGATTCGAGCTGACTGTGGCTAATTTCAAGCAGAGGAAATCTAGCAAAAAGCACTAGAATTTAATACATAGATGATGTATTTTCCTGTTAAAGATTCGACTAAGTTAGACTTCGTAAAAAAATCCGCATTCATGGCAGCGATCTACCATTGAGCAAATAATAGTTAGCAATGTCGGTAACAACGTAATTGCAGGTTTTATTGTTTTATGCTATGGAGGATAACGATGATAACAAAGCTGTAATAGCATCTATCATCACAGTATAGTTACCGGTTTACGCCGAAAGATGGTTCAATGGCCGCATTGAGCTTACCATGTTCGGACCATCCTTAGATGGTTTGAGTCTGTTATTCTGTTCTCAGATGACTGCTAATTATATGCGGTAGGTACACTTTTCGTTTGCTTTATTGATTCGAGTTAATGATGACAAATAAATTACAACGTCCGTCCTTGTCGCTCTACTTTCATTTGTTCTATAAATCCAAAGTACGCAGAAATACAGGACGTCCAACGTTTAGTTGGGTAGCTGTCTGTAGAATGCTAACGTAAGAAAATGCACGTTTCCTGCCATCGCTCAGGCCTAGAAATTGTTTGGGACATGACCTCACCAAATTGACGACAAAAACTAGGTCGCGGTGTGTTCCTACATAATGGGTGTACGGTCGACTTTAACGAATGCCATCACCTTCGTAAACTTTTATGATCTTGCCTGTTCCAGCTTTTTAAACTTGATAAAGGTGTCAAGCTTAAAAAAATATTCCCGCTATCACCTAAACGTTATATTTTTTTTGTATTAACTCTGCTATAGAAGCTGCTTAGCCAACACCAGCCTACTTTAAAATAATAGAGCAACCGACTTTATTGAAGAGCCGATCTCACGACTTGGCTTTCTTTAGATAGGTCCATAATTTAGTTACTCATTCAATCTGAATCGTGAATCTTAGTGTGAAAATCACCGTTACTCCACTAAAACATGCCGCGACCTTTACTAATACTGTTTGTAACAAAATAAATAAGCAACATGAAGCGGAGATAAGAACAAATCTCATTAATGGCTTACCGATGACCTTTACAAGAGGTGAGACAAATGTGTATGCGCTAAAGATAGACGTTTATGCAGATTGTCTAGTTGACACAATTGGTTTAAGTGGAGGCTGGTGCCGAGGGCGTCGAGAGACTCGCAGCTACGCTGTCTGAATCTTGTATGTGTGATACGTGAAGAGGAGCAGGCGAGCGCACGGTAACCGCCACGCGGATAATTGGAGCCGGCAGTGTAAACAACGCGCGGCTAGTTACACTGCTTACCGAACGAACGATCTCAGCCGTCAATAATTGCTCCAGCTGATTATTTATTCTAAGCCCGTGCTAAACAATGTTTTCATTCTGTTATGCTTTGTTTACGAAGCTCCTGTTGGCACTCGGGCACCTACAAGTTTGTAGTACAGCTTACATAAGTATATACAATCACGCCTTTTCACGTTGGAATAGTAGCATGTGGAAAGAAGTAGTAACTGCCTGCCAGTTACTGAATTATCCTGACATACCTCTTTCGCCTCTTCCACTTTCATGAGCGCCTTCATACATGCTCGCCGGTTATAGGTAATTTGACTTGACCTTTCTTTAAAACGTCTGCGATCTGGTCGTTATACGTTTGCCTAGGTCGGCCTCTACCGGCTAGCCCATTCACACTCGTGTTATGAATCTGCTGCGTCAATCTTCCTTAATTCATCCTCTCTAGATGTCCAAACCATTTAAGCATCCCTTTCTCTATCTTTGTCACTACATCTTCTATAGTATAACATACTCAATAATAGTGTGCTCGTTTCTGTGCATGTGCCGGACATGTCGCGAGCAGTGACTGCTCTGGAAATGAGTTGATTTCGGTTGCGTAAGCTATTGCAGCTTTGCGCACATTACCTTTAGGTAATACGGTCTCAGCAAATATGCAGTTGACCACAAAGTGCGCGCACAGCAGCATTCTTTCGTAGCTATGGGTACTCGTATATCGCTAATATTCTAATAATAATTGTCATTTCAAACTAATATTATTTGTAGGTATCGTATATCTTTCTTAAAATTGCGCCAGCATAGGTCGAGCGGGAGTTATAGATAAGCTCTATTTACAATCAAGATAAAACAATATAAACGCTATGAAAACAATGAAAGGCGTCTTATTTATAGTGATGCGCGAGCCCACGTAATCTTCGCCGTGCGCGGAAACGGTACGAAACAAATTCGGGATTAGAAGTGCAGGTACGTACGTTCAGTGCAGCGTCGCAGAGATCGCGTCGATCGTCGCGCTGCTGAGAGGGAGCGTCAAGATGTACCCGGGTGTTTATAAACATTGGGAGAGCGGTGCGCGCGAGCGGAGCCGCGGCGGCGGGGCAAGCGGGCGGGCTCGGTACGCGATCGTGCGGCGCGGCTGCCGGCGGCGGTGTGGTGTCAGAAACAGTGAGGTGCGCGCGCGAGCCGACGTCACGGTGACAGTCGGCCGGCTGGCGGCGGCGCCACCAGCGCGATCGATACGTGCGACGCTGCGCAGCGCTGCGACCACCACCGCACTAGCCTCGCCACGCGCGTCGCGCCACCGACACACGCACACCCTCTATGCAGTGCGTGCACCCCATCCAGCTGCATTTAACATCTGTCTCTATATTGAGTTTGAACACAAATTAGCAAATAACATTCTACCATTTATCTGTGTTATCATAAAATCAGATGCGATCTAATTAAGGTTATGATTCACTTGAAAATTAAATAACTGTAGAAGAACCACAGAGTTTGGACCTCATTTTAGGGTTCCGTACCCACAGGGTAAAGCGAGACCCTATTACTTAGACTCTGATGTCCGTCCGTCTGTCTGTCCGTCTGTCACCAGGCTGTATATCAAGAACTTTTCACAGATTGTGCATTTCTGTAGTTGCATTTTTTTTTGCTCGTTTTTACTCGATATTGTTAACGGCAACAGGAACAAATGGAATAACAAATGAAAATTGAAATATTCACAGAATATTTAATTAGATATATACCTATACACTTTAAAATTAAATAAAACAAATATTTAAGGAGGCCCATACCATTTTAGATAATGGTCCGGAACCCTTCATGCGGAGTCCGACCCGCACTTGGCCGGTTTATTTAATCAATCAATCAATCAATCATTTATTGAGTAATAATATGCATCTATATACACTAACAGACTTACAACTATGCAATAAATTACGTATAATATAATTTAAGTACCTGGTTATTTGAACTGGTGCCTCTTGGTTTTATATTTTACAGGAATTGGTTAATAAAAGACGTAGTTCTGATTCTTACGTTTTCACTACGCAAATTTGATAAAAATCCAAGAACTGACGAACAATTCTATTAAATTATCGAACCTTAAAATTAAAATCACTAGAATCTGTTGAGAAATGCGAAGTAGAGGAAAAACAACTGGGCGAACTTACAATTTTTTTTAGTTTTATTGCCCAAGCTAAAGTAGAGGACTTCGCTTCGCTCGGTTAATAAGTAACTATGTTTAAACAATACGAAATATAATTATACCTAACCACAGAATAATGAATAGTACAAGTAACCTAACTATAAGTATATTTTGAGGGCCCGGTGGCGTAATCGGGAGAACGGTCGGCTTTGATGCCAGAGGTACCGAGTTCAAGCCCCGCCGTTGGTCTGGGCGGATGGTCTGTCGTAAATGAAGGCTCGCAAAATATTTATTGGGGTTAAGCTTTAGTAGGGATATGTGGAAATATGCTGTTCTAACTTCATATTTTGAAGAGCTGCGTATGTATGAAGGTTTTAGCAGTTTCCCGATCAAAATTTAAATGTTGAGGGCCCGATGGTGTAAGTAGGAGAACGGTCGGCTTTGCTGCCAGAGGTACCGAGTTAAATCCCCACCGTGCTCCAATGGAGTTTTCTATCGAAAAATTTCTGTTGGCTTTTCACAGTGGCCCCCCGGTGAAGGAAAAACTTCGTTAAGAAACCAACAACCCCCGCATGGTGGTAGGCCACTATCTAGTTTCCGCCTGGCCAGCTACCTCCCTCAAGTTGGAAAATCTGTCGCCAAAACATCTAATGTGTTCCGGCGGCTGTCCTTGAGAGCCAGTTCCTATTCTAGGCCTAGCATGCTTACCATCTTCGCCCGCGTCATCACTTACCACCAGGTTGGATAGTGGTCAAACGCTAGCCTATACGATATTTAAAAAAACATAAAAAAAGTTTGGTTGGTACAGAACATTTTTTTTTAAATATATTATATGGAGCAGCAAACAGGCAAGCGGCCCACCTTATGGTAAGTGGTGACAGCCGCCTATTGATATCTGCAAAACCAGAGGTATTGCTCACAGTATTGCCGGTGTGTTGCTTACCCTTATAAGAGAGCACTCTCATTAGGTACTTTTCGTTCAAAGGTACTCAGATTAAATGTTTCTGGGAAGGTTTCAGGTGGGAGGTCATTCCACATCATACAGGTACGTGGAAAGAACAATCGTGTGAAACGAGTAGTATGTAATGCCCTATATATCTATAACTAGAAGTTCCCCGCGGCTTCGCCCGTGTGAAAGACTTCTTTTATTTACTTTTATAAAACTTTTATTTTGTAAAAACCTTTCGGTCATAAAATATATCAAAGAAGTAAAAGACAAATCGGTTTAAACTTTGAACCCCCGTTTCATCCTCTTAAGGAGTGAATTTTGAAAAATCCTTTCTTAGCGGATACCTATGTCAAAATAACTATCTGCATGCCAAATTTCAGCACAATCCGAAACAATATTGATTTCAGACTTTGTTACCCCACTTCACCCATTTAGGGGTGGCATTTCGAAAAAGTCTGAAATACGTATTTACTTATTTATTTACTGAAGTACTTGTGCGAAGTTTCGAATAGAGAAGTCTATCTCATCTTGTTTCTCCATACAAACTTTGAACCCCGTTTCATCCCCTTAAAGAGTGAATTTTGAAAAATCTTTTCTTAGCGGATACCTACGTCAAAATAACTATCTGCATGCCATATTTCAGCGCAATCCGAAACAATATTGATTTCAGACTTTGTTACCCCACTTCACCCTTTTAGGGGTGGAATTTGGAAAAAGCCTGAAACACGTATTTTCTTATTTATTTACTGAAGTACTTGTTTGAAGTTTCGAATAGAAATAAAACCGGCCACGTCGAGTTGGACTCACCCACCGAGGCTTCCGTACCAACGTTGGTAGGTACCAATAAAGCTAGACCACTAAATTGTATGAGCCACAGATATATCTGTGGTATGAGCGCTTATATAACTGAGACATACCTTAATTGGCGTAAACTGTATGGGGACTTGTATGGGGACATCCTTTAATTTTAAACTCTTTTTATTTTTTGGTATTTTTCCTTTATTTGTGTTGTAAGACGTTGCTTCTTGCCAAATTTTATGATTCTAGGTCAACGGGAAGTACCTTATAGGTTTTCGACCCAAAACCTATAGGATACTTCCGGTTGACCTAGAATTGTCAATTCTAACCCGTTTAACATATCTGGAGATAAAAATCACATCTCGATAAAATTTGAATGGACCTAACGGGAAGCATATACATTGTCAAACAAAAAATGAATGTATTTAAATTATAAAACTGAATTAAATAAGATTTTTTTTTTCATCAGTTATTGTCTTTTATTTAAACAACTTAAAAATAATTACCTAATGACAGTATCAAAATTATATATAAACTACAATAATAATATCTATACTACAAATAAAAGACAGAACCTAGGTTGCTACCTGCCTGTAATGTTCCCAAACAGCTAGCGACGTTACATCGTTGTATAGCTAGGCTAATACGTTGGCCGAGGTAAGCGCCAGCTCTTTGGTCACGAGTGATGTCAATTAGGCGTCTGGTTAACTCCTTTTTAACACCGTTGCTCGTAAAGCTGATGTAATTCCACCGGTTTTAAATATGTAAAGCGGGTCACAAAAAACGCGTGTGTTACCAAAGCAAATAGTTAAGTTATAGTCCATACAAATTCCATAACAGTATTATTTGCCATTTCGCGCGCTGTTGCTATTCAAATTTCGAACTAATCGCCGCGCGGCGCCAGTCAGTAGGCAGCGCTAGCGCGCTGTTAAAATGGCGGGAAAGCAACAGTGGGCATTCACAGATTCAGTTTATTTAAAATAAAAAAATCTGTTTATTCGGTAATTTAAAAACTTGGCTGCATGCTTTAACGTCTTTGCCAACATTTTCACGCAGCTACGGCAGAAAATAATCCTCGCGCCATTTTTCTCAAATTTTCTTTTCTTTGTACTTGTATTGTGAAAATTTAAATATGACAACTTTCAATAATGAAGAAGAGCCATATATTACTTCAACTCCACCGGATATACTAACAGAAGCGCGAACCGCATGCGACAGCTTGCTGCCGTCAATATCCAAAGACAGATACATAACCACGTATGAAAACATAATTAAAAAACCAACTACAACTACGTATCATTTTAATAATTGTAATTTCACTAACTGTTTCAATAAAAATATTGAAACAGTTAGTGAAATTACAATTATAAAATACATTTTATATTTTGTTCATTTCTAATAAAATGAACAAAATATAAAATGTATTTCTTTTCTGTTTCCTCGCAAATGTGTTAAAAAACGTCGTACGATATACGTGCGTATTGGTTATAACATGCTCGGCTCAATTACGCCCTCGCCTTCGGCTCGGGATGAAATTCCGCCTTGCATGTTATAACCATCATAACGCACTAATATTGTAATGTACTATAACAAAACCTCGGGCATCTCGACCCCATGGGCCCATTGTTTCGACCCCAAACGGAAGAAATATGTATCCATCACCAATGGTAGCATATTTCCTCCGTTTGAGGTTTTCTGCAGCATCCGCTGCCAAACCCGCTGACCGTGAGGTCCCGCATATGTGGGACGCCGCTAATGTGTCAGCACATGTGGCGTCCCACACCAATGGTCTTCCTCGACACCATGGCACTAACGTCATACCGTCGGGCCTCTTACGATCGTCACGTGATATATCGTTCGGTTCTAATATGGCCGGCACGTTCACGGTGGTAAGGGCCCGACGGATGACGTCGTTTATTGTGGCGTGGCGTGAGAGACGCCCTGCACTGCGGCGACATGACAGGCCGTGGTGGTCTAATCTGTCCACTTCACTGCCGCAGTGATAATTGTGAGGTTCCGTCCTAGAGATGCCCAGAAGCAACCCTATGGCAATAGAAATACTTTCATAGTCCATTAGGGTACCAATGTTGGATGAAGGTAGTGCTTGTAACCAATAACCAGATTCTCGTTCGCGCGTGGCAAGGAGACGAGCCCGGACTTTATTATCAACACTTTTGTTTAAAATTTATTTTTGTACAATCTTACAAAGGGGCTCGTCCCACTGCCTTTGCGAACAAAGATTTTTTGGTAAAATCTCACTTGGACAAGCCGAAGACCAGGCCGTTCTACCATCTTCTAAAGGTTCTATTGAAATTTGTGATACTGAATTTGTAATTATTCTCTTAAAAAGAACCAAAACACTGTTGGCAGAAGATAGAAAGGCCGGTAATGAAACACTGGAAATTTTGCGAATGCCAAGAATAATATAAAAATAATAATAATATTACAAGATTCAGGGCTGGGCTATCGACTTAGGAGAGAGGGTGAAGTCATTTCACACTTGCTGTACATGGATGACCTCAAACTTTTTGCACCGAAGCGCCATGATTTGATGAAATTACTGAAAGTCTCTGAGACTTTCAGCAACGCCATCAACATGGAGTTCGGTGTAGATAAGTGCGTGGTCATGCACGTGCAGCGGGCAAAAGTTGTAAATTCAATGAATTTACAACTTCAATGAATTTACAACTTTCTGATACAATGACTTTTAGATCTCTCTCCGAAGCCGACACCTATAAATACCTTGGTATGTCAGAGTCATTAGGTATCGAGAGTGGGGGATAGAAGTCGGTGAAGGATCGTTTCTTCGGTCGCCTGACTTAACAGTTTTTTGTCAGGAGGCAACAAGGTGCGCGCCTTCAACGGCTGGGTTATGCCCCTACTTATATACACCTTTGCCATACTAAGATGGACTCAGACTGAACTAGACGCCCTGGACAGAAAAGATCGAAAACAATTGACATCACATCGCATGCTTCACCCACGCTCGTCTGTTATGAGACTGTATATTCCACGGAAATGGGGTGGTCGAGACTTTTTAAATGCCGAGACACTCCACAACCGTGAGGTGTGCAGTCTCCGGGAATATTTGCTAAGCAACGAGTGTGGGATGTATTGCGATGTGGTGTCAGTTGACAAACTTTCACCCCTCTATCCTTAGGCAAAGAGAACTGGCGCAAGCCTCAGGTGCTGAGCACCGAGGACCGCAAGAACGTATGGAAGAGCAAAGAGCTGCATGGCCGGTTTTATCGAGTCTTAACGGAACCCGATGTGGACCTGCTCGCGTCGGTGAACTGGCTACGATCCGGGGACCTCTTTGGGGAAACTGAAGGTTTTGTTTGTGCAATTGCTGACGAAGTCATCAAGACGAATAACTACCGGAAATATATTATGAAGGACGGTACGGTCGACATATGTCGGGCTTGCCGCCGTCTCGGAGAGTCACTCAGACATATCATTTCCGGTTGTTCTCATCTTGCTAACGGCGAGTACTTGCACAGACACAATCTCGTAGCCAGGATCATCCACCAGCAACTTGCTCTTCAATACGGCCTTGTCGAGTCTGAGGTGCCGTACTATAAGTACGCACCTGCGCCAGTTCTCGTAAATGGTCGTGCTTTGCTCTATTGGGACCGATCGGTTATCACGGACAGGACTATTGTCGCCAATAAACCTGATATCGTGATAGTCGACCGCTCCCAGCGGCGGGCAGTGTTAGTCGACATCACCATCCCGCATGACGAGAACCCCGTGAAGTCTGAAAAGGACAAGATCAGCAAGTACCTTGACTTGTCTTACTTAACTTACTTACTTCTCTCTCTGCAGCCCTAACCACCGGTAGCTTGGGCCCTGCCCCGCTGCTGGCGGCACTCTAGATTTAGGTTTTTTTATAATATTGTTTATTTTATAATATTTTTTTTTATTGTTGTTTTGATATCTATATTGTAAAAAAACCTAGACCTAAGATAAGAAAATAAATATGTGCATAATAATGCCAATAAGAATTAGAATAATGTTGTTCCTTTTAATTATATTTAAGCATACATTAATTTGGCATAAAGTTTTAAGGCATATTTTTGTGGACATAATTTCTTTTAGCATAAACATTTGTAGCCTAATATCCTAAAGATTAATATTATAAACCTATATCTATAATCCTAACTTCCTAACTAATATTATAAATGCGAAAGTAACTATGTCTGTGTGTCTCACTTTTACGCCAAAACCACTGAACCGATTTAAATTAAATTTGGTACACAGATAGTCTAGAGCCTGAGAAAGGACATATGCTATTTTTAGATGCGAAAAGAGGGTTGTAAGGGGTTAAAAGCGGGGATGAAAAGTTGTATGGAAGTATCGTCATTTTTAAAGCTAGAAGCTTGAAACTTATTGTTTAGGCTGTTAATTCGATATAAGATAAAGATTTGCGCGGCGTGGTACGGTGCGGTGTAGGTGTGATACGCATGTGTCTTATTTGTAAAATAATTAGCCTAAATATTTAAAAATGCTACCCAAAGACACTATACCACGCGGACGAAGTCACAGTACAGCTAGTTGTGCATAATTGCTTAGACAATTTTTTTATCATATTATTATATCATAATTATTAGATAGCACTTTTTATTTATTTTAATCTCTTGACGATCAATCTAAATTGTGGACCGATTTTAATTCAATATTGCTATGATTCACTTAATATGATGGAACAACTCATGGAATATTTTTGAACGCAGACGAAGCCACGAAGCTCAACTTATGGTTTCATATATGAAAAAACCATGAAATTAATAAAATGTTTGTTGGATGTGTGAATTACGTCAAGATGCACATAATAAATGTAAATGATGACTTGTTCACTACCTAACCAAATTAAGAACAACATCATGAACTGATATCTAATAAAATGTAGTACCAAAATCGTGAGATAGACGCACTTCGAAAAAAGGTAAGTAATGTTGCCGTAGATGGAATCCCACTCGAAGTTGTCACTAAGTATGTTTACCAAAGGGCAGACGTTCCAACTAGGCAAACACAAATTCGAGAAGAAAATCCAGAAAAAAAATTAGATGGGCTGGACAGCATTCGGAAAACTCCGTCGAGTCTTCTCGTCGCCTATACCGCGGTGTCTAAAGACAAAAGTCTTTAACCAGTGCGTCCTACCTGTAAACATACGGAGCCGAGACGTGGAGACTCAGTTCAACTGGTCCACCAGTTTAAAGTCGCTCAGCGAGCTGTGGAGAGAGCTATGCTCGGTATTTCTCTGCGGGATAGAATCCGGAACGAAGTAATTCGCCAGAGAACTAAAGTTATCGACATAGCTCAACGGATTAGCAAGCTGAAGTGGCAGTGGGCTGGTCATATCTGCCGCAGGACTGATAACCGTTGGGGTAAACTTGTCCTAGAGTGGAGACTGCGAATCGGCAAACGTAGCGTAGGACGTCCTGTGACCAGGTGGAGCTGTGACCACACACCCTCGCTCAATCACATACCTACACACACACACACGCACACACTCACGGATATGAGCAGACATAGAAAATGGTTATTATTTCCTTGTTATTCTTTGTTGTTATATGTATAGAGTAGATTACAGAAATGTTTTTTTATATAAAAGTATGTTATCTTTATAAGTCCCGCTTTCTACCTACACGCCCGACGACCACCTTAGTTCGGGAATGGGATAAACTGAAAATCAGCCCTGCATAAACCCAGTTTGCGCAGTATAGTGCTGAGTTTATTCCTATTGCCTAATATAATAATGATAATATTACATTTGTTCAAAATTTTACATTTAAGTAATTTTATGTATTTCTTTTCAGTAATTGGCAATAAATGTGTTTGTATTTGTATATTTGTATTTGAGCGACGACATACGCAAAGCGGTGGGCAGTGACTGGAAAAGAAGAGCCGAGAAGATAGGGCTCAGTGGCGCATCTTGGGAGAGGCCTACGTCCAGCAGTGGACTGACACAGGCTGATGATGATGAATGTAGCGTTGGGTCAAATAACTTTCAGTTCTAAAATAAAATAATTTCAGCGTAGGGGTGGTCTAAGGCTCACCCCCGCTCAACTTAAGCCTACTGTCACAGTCTAGTACCAAAATTTTATTGGTATAAATAACTTGATATTTTTTATTTTTTTTATTTTATGAATAAATATTATATATTATGAATTATTTAATAACTTTAATTTGGCTACAGACTTGAAGTTAATATATTGTTACGTGCGGGGTGGTATAAAAATGCCATTCCGATGAGATTAACGTTTATTTCCACTAAACACTAGGTTACACAATGTTCCACAGTAGTTGTCCAAATCGTCTTGCACAATGAACAAAAGTCCGTTATCACACACTGAGGTCGTTGGTAAAACACAATCACTGATTTCACTGTTCACAAGACTAGTTCACTGATAACACTCACTTGGTCGCTATCTGCGCTTAGATCTATACCCTGTCGCTTCCAAAGAATGACTGACTCAAGCCGCGGTTTTGACGTCTTATATAAGACGAAAATATTTCTACAGAACATTCTAGCATTGACTCGAAACCAAAAGACAAAAGACGTTCAAAACAGAGCAATAAAAATCACAAACAATACGCGGCTTTCCTTTGAACATCTGATGTAAACAACTTTACCATACATGCTAATTTTATCTCTAACGACTTAAGAATAAGGTTCAATCTTAACTACAAAACTAGGTACATTGACTAGGGTTGGAATTCCAGAAAGGTTACTTTTATGATGGTCGGGTTTATGGCACCTAATTAGTCTATTCTTTTTCCGATGCTAAGCTTGTTTACTGCGAGAAACTTTCCGAAACTTCGCGACCAATGGACACGATGTAACAATATTATGTTTCTTGAAGTGTTACACATTTAACATGTTTTGTAAATTGTTATATACCATCTAAAATGTAATCGTACCGACGGGACTCACTGTGCTTAGTATCGCTCTGTGGCTAAATTGGTCAGAGCACCTAGACATGTTATCCGGAGAGTGCGGGGTCGAGTCTTGAAGTTAATATATTAATAAATACTGATTTAAAAACTTGAAACCACGATTTTTGTTGAGCCAAACGAGTCAAACAGTTCTCAACTAAACACGATACAGTCTTACCTAAATTCTGACTGGGAATTGTTCAATTCGTTTTTTATGTGCTTTTATAATACATATAATATATAGTCGTTTCTTTATAAATTAATAATTTGTGTATGTAAGAAAACTTTTTTTATTTTAATTAGAATCATTCGGCATAAAATAAGTGTCTACATGCCATTATGACTTTATTTATTATGTCTAATAACTATTAGGCCAATAAAAAATATGCCCTATAAATATTAATGTATGCGAATCAAAATAAAGCCGAAGCAATATATCCCAAATGGAAGTTATGCCTATTTATATTAGAGAGCCCGGTGGTGTAATCGGGAGAATGGTCGGCTTTGATGCCGTGATACCGAGTTCAAAACCCCGCCATGCACCAATGGATTTTTCTATCGAAAAATTTATGTGCGTTTCTCACAGTGGCCCTCCGGTGAAGGCACCGGAGTGCACATACACACTAAACCATCGTTAAGAAACCAACAACCCCGCATGGTAGTAGAACACTATGTAGTGTCCGCCTGGCCAGCTACCTTCATGTTAGAAAATCTGTCGCCAAACATCTAATGTGTTCCGGCAGCTATCCTTGAGAGCCAGTTCCCATTCTAGACCAAGCGTGCTTACCGTATTCGATCGCATCATCACTTACAAACAGGTGAGATAGTGGTCAAACGCTAGCCTATACGATATTTAAAAAATAAAAATAAAAGAATTAGGTAAGTACAGATATAAAAAAAAATATATAATATGTAAAGTGATCGACATAGCTCAACGGATTAGCAAACTGAAGTGGCAGTGGGGCGGTCATATCTGTCGTAGGACCGATAACCGTTGGGGTAGACTGGTTCTAGAGTGGACACCGCAAATCGTTAAACGTAGCGTAGGACGCCCAGTGACCAGGTGGAGCGACGACATTCGCAAAGCGGTGGGCAGTGACTGGAAACAAAGAGCCGAAGATCGGGCTCAGTGGCATGACTTGGGAGAGGCCTATGTCCAGCAGTGGACTGATACCGGCTGATTATGATGATACAATATGCCTAAAAAAGATATAGAGTAGCCATTTAAAATTATGCGTAACTTGTTATGCCTAAGTAAATTAGGAATATAAAATTATGCGAAACAAAGTTTTTTTTTTAATATCATATATGGTCAAACGCTAGCCTATAAGATATTAAAAAAAAAAGTATAATCTGTTCATTGAGACTATTCCAATAATGAGCCTAAACACAACATCTCTGCTTTAAGTTGGTAAGGAGTTAAGTATTCTGCAGATTCCAGGAGATGTCCCAGCATCAGGTCAATGCTACCATATTCTTTTAATATCATTGAAGTATGAGGATACCAAATTACGAATTAATAATACCTATATAGGTTAATCTCATAGCGTCATCATCTAGAAAATAAACTGGCCAAGTGCGAGTCGGACTCGTACCACTAGGGTTCCGATTGAACAAAATTTTCCCGAAGAATATTATTTTTTTGTATGGGGAACCCATTTCATTTTTTAATTTAATGTTTATTATTTGATGTTATAGATACCATTATAATACACAATACTAAGCGGCAATAGCCCAATGGATAAGGTGTCGGACAGGCGATCGAGAGGTCGTGAGTTCGATCCCCACCCATTGCATTGTTGACGTGAACTCACTTCAAACACAATCATATTTAGCTTAATTGGAGGTTAACAAGAATACTAGTCATGCGCAAACCTCATTGCTAGTAATTTTTTTTTATACAGTCATTACAGTTTGCAAGATAGGGCATACAACGCCTGAAAAACACGTTTCTTGTATGGGGACCCTCTAATTTTTTACTTTATACTGTTTTCAGTAAATTTTTTTAAAGCGTATAGTAAAACATAGTAATAAATACATACTTTGTGAAGATTTCAAGTCTATCTATTATGGTTAATAAGCTCAAGTTAAATACGCCAAAATGTTTTTTTTGTATTGGGACCCCTTATACTTATTTTAATTACCCGTTACCCCTGACTTTAATATTTTTTTTTAGATTTTAGTATTTGTTGTTACATCCCCCATAGTAATACATACTTACTTCGTGAAAATATCTTCTGTAAAGTGCGGACTGACGAACAGACGGACGGACAGCGAAGTCTCAGTAATAGGGTTCCTTGGTACCCTTTGGGTACGGAACCCTAAAAACGTTTAGTCATAAAACGGCTGAAGGGATTTTCACGAATTAAAGCTTAGTACCTACACTCACGATTAAAACAAATATCAAACAATAAAACACTAAATCATATTTTGTTTATTGATTTATTCCTAGTATTACCTACTAGTACAGATTTTTTATAACACCTTAGCAAAAAAACATCTACATAATTCAAAGTTACTCAAGTTCAAGTTCTCAAGTGCGTCAAAGTTACTCGAAATAAATGAATTTTATTTATTTATTATAATAAAAACAATAACTACAATATAGACTAAAACTAAAAGAACTAACAATATAACTATTTTACAGACTATTCTATAAAAAGGTCGCTGTCTGCGGGAAGAGTACCCAAAATGCTGGCGACGTTAATTTACCTCTTTGATATAAGTGGCAAGATATTTTTTTTGCCAGAGGTTAGCGCCAACTCTTTGTTCGTGGGAAGACATCCATTAGACGCTTCGAGCATTTACCAAAGGAGATGTTAACGCAAGGCGTACCCCTCTGCTGGCCATATAGCCATTTTTGGCCATATGAGCGTACGTAACTACGCCGCTGTATTTTTAATACTGTGTGCGTGTTTCAAGCTAGTGTGCGGGATCGTTAAAGTGGGTGATTTGTGTGTGTGCAATGCGTGTTTACCTCGTCCCCCGTAAGTATCGGCAGTTTGCAGATTACAACGTTAACATCTCCATTGGTAAATGCTCGAAGATTAGACGTCTGGACAGTTCCTTAACAAAACCGCGGGCTCGAAATTATTATACATTTATTCTTGAATTGAATAGTTAATTATTTCATGACAAATTATTGTCATTAGGTACAAGCAACTAAAACTTAATTTGATTTATATTATTTAGTTATGTATTACAGCCTTATTCCAGATAATACAACAAAGTATAATTATTAACATGTGTAAGCCATTTTTACATTTTTAAACATACTTTTAAACACTTTTGAAGTAAATTTTTACCACAGTTTTAAACATTATTGAAGTTAATTATTGTACTAAAGTTTAATGCATTTTCATTCTTACTTTGACTTGACTTAGCCAAATTTTTTTGTTTTCTCCGTCAATGGAGATGTTAGGAGATGTTATAACAATTTCAATTCCTGTACAATAATTCATCAGCATTTACATAAATCTATAAAAGGGCCTGCCGCCATTAATTAGTATCTTTTCAAAGTTTTGTTAAATGACCTGAAAAAACCTGACAAAATAGCACAAACAAATAGCAAGGCAGACAGACATTACATTGATTGTGAACAAAATGCAAAATAATATAAGGCATTTTTTATACACAGAGCTGCCCCCTGACAAAAACATTTTTCATACACAATTTCTGTTAGCGTTCACGTCAAACGCCGCAACTCCAAAAACACTTATGGAAATGATATTCACAATGACGCTTGTTGTTGAAAAATTATGTTTTCCTGGGTCCTTGATAAAATTTTACCTTATCTATATCTATACTTCTATACTAATATTATTAAGAGAGAACATTTGGATTTTTGTATTATGATTGATTTGGCTCAAAAACTACTGGACCAATTTTAAAAATGTTTTTAGTAATTTATAGAATAAATAGACTTTCAGAATGAAAATAGGCTATATATTATCCAGTTTAAATCATAGGTCGAGAAAACACGTTTCTCACGAACACTGCTTAAACGCAAATAGATGTAAGAAAAAAATTATAGAAGAGATGTACAACTTAATAAGACCTACAAAAAAGTCCGCAATAGCATATGTCTATCTCTTAAGATTGACTCACAGTAACTATTTTAATCTTTAAATTTTTTAATCAATAATGTTACCTCAAGGCTATTTATAAATATATTTATATACAGTATAAATCCTTATCCAAATAATTAAGTTTATTACCTTGGTCACATATTATTGATAAAAATCGTCCTGTATAGTATATAATTTAAATGAAAACTTCAGAAGATATCACAGATTTAAAATTATGCGCATCGCGATTAATTAAAATTTCCATCTAAACCAGAGATTAGAGCATATTTACTGCGTAAATGTTATTATATAGCTTAGGTATTCTGTAGATCACAACCGATATAAATCAATTTGATGTTAATATAGTATGAATATAGTATATAATACGGAAATTCTAAATTTAAAACCACACCGACTGATCTAGCAATGCACCAATAATCTTTTCATTAAAAAAATACCAATGAGTCCAAACACGACATCTCAGCTGTAAGTTGTTGAGGAGTTGAGTATTCTGCAGATTCCAAGAGATGTCTCAGCATCAGGTCAAAGCTTACATGTTCTTATAATATCGTTGAGGAATAGATACCTACCTACCGAATTTCGAATTGATTAGACCTATGAAAGATGATTTCAACTAGAAAAAAGCTCATAGTTTTATAACAGCAAAACGGATTTTAATGAATTAAAGCTAGGAACACTCTCAATGAAGACATCTAATCCACACATCTATCAAACAAAAAACAGTATAAATAAAAAATCTAAATCGGTTCCTCCGTTTGGACGCTACGATGCCACAGACAGACACATATACAACACACCTTAAACTTAAAACACTCCTTTTTTTGCGCCGGTTAGGTTGAACATAATGACGTGGTCGAGGATGGTGAACACGCTAGGCCTAGAATGGTCCAACTCTCGAGAGCTGTGCTGCCAGAATACCCTAAGGTGATGGCGGCTAATTTTCTCCTTGGTGGTAGGATATTTTTTTTACACCGTACTGGGTAGCACTTGACCACTGATATTAAGTGACGATGCCATCGATGATGGAGCGTGTTTACCCAGAAGATACCCATTCTCTCGCCATTTGAAGACCCCCATATTACCCCCATATAGTATTGACAATATCCTGGAAGTAACTGGAGTACCTAAAACACAAAATGAAGACCTTGAACTCATGTCTAAAAAATTAGCTCGAGTTTTAAAGATGGGAAAAAATCAAGTGGTCTATATGAAAAGATTGCCCGTTGTGACCTTCTGGTCACAACGGGCACGAAGGTAAAATCCAGGTAGAACTAACGTAGCAGTACCTTCCCGTCTTGAAACCACACATATTTGTATTACGTCTTAAACTTCTGTTGAGCTTGCCTCAGAAGATTCTTGTTGGACCTAGTCAAGGCTCCGCGCACTATAATTTTTGACTTTTTAGTTAGACCGACGACTAGATCCTCTACTAGAATGGATTCGTTTCTTGAAGCACGGACCCATCTTTTTGCTTGTCTTAAGGTGACAAGGACAAGCCTATAGTCATCAAAACTGAAGCATACATTTCGAAGCTTGCCACACACACATAGGACAGACACAGAAGATAATATTTATACCAGTATTTTTATACGTATTTTTCAACACTATGTATAGTTTTAGATTTATAGTTATCGTGAGTTTGAATCATGATTATAAATTACAGACTATTATACTCACTAATAATTGTTTTCGACTGTCTCGACCTAGGTTTCATGCATCTCCGATGCACATCCTCGGGAGTTTACGCAGCGAGATCGCGACGACCACTGACTCAGTGGTCGTCTCCCGAGGATGTGCATCGGACATGCATGAAACCTAGGTCGAGACAGTCGAAAACAATTATTAGTGAGTATAATAGTCGGTAATTTAAAATCACTATGTATAGTTATGTAGATTTGTTAAAGTTCTTTTGTAAGGATTTTTTTTTTTTTTTTTATAATATATACCGGCAAACAGGCAAGCGGCCCACCTGATGGTAAGTGGTCACCGCCGCCTATTGACATCTGCAAAACCAGAGGTATTGCCGGTGTGCCTACCCTTATTAGTGAGCACTCTCATTACTCTTCGTTTGAAGCTACCAAGGTTGAAGGTTTCGGGGAAAGTTTCAGATGGGAGATCATTCCACATCTTACAGGTACGTGGGTAGTATGTGATGCCCACGTATCTATAATGTGCGGATGTGCTTTTTGACGGTTTCGGGAGTTCCGATGGTAGAAACGGGACGGAGGAATGATATTAAAAAGCTCTTCAAAACATTGCCCGTGATAGTGATAGACCTATAGAAAAGGCTAAGAGAGCCAACGTCGCGACGAAGACTCAAAGGTTCCAATTTATCAGTTAGCTCGGGGTTGTCGACAAGTCTAATAGCTCTTCTCTGAAGGGAGTCAAGTGGTTGCAGTTGATATTTCGGTGCACCACTCCATAAATGAGAACAGTACTCAATGTGTGGCCGAACCTGCGCCTTATATAACAACAGACGTTGGCTCGGGGTGAAGTACTGTTTGGCTCTATTTAGTACACCGAGTTTTTAGCAGTAAGTTTTGCTTTGCATTCCAAGTGACTCCCAAACTGGACCTCGTTAGATATGAATATGCTAACTGACTTCGACAAGGTAAGGGGAATGTTCTGAAAAAGCGGGGCTACAGGAAATTGTGACTTTTTGGCCGAGAAAACGATAGCCTGTGTTTTAGTAGGGTTAAATTGTACTATGTTTCGTAAACCCCAGGCTGAAACATTTTCTAGGGAACGCTCCACCTTAGACACTAGCTCTTATCTAGCATTGATGTCCGCCTTAGGGGCATTTGCTTGACCTGTGTAATGAGCATCACCCGTGCTGTCATCCGCATAGCAATGAATATTACTGATTTGTAATAGGTCATTGATATGCAAGATGAACAGCGTTGGGGATAGCACAGATCCCTGTGGAACTCCGGCGTTAATCGGCATGGTCTCAGAACAAGCACCATCAACGACGGCTTTTATGCTTCGACCATGCAGAAAATTTCCAATCCACATACAAAGCCTCTCAGGAAGTCCGTAAGAAGGTAGCTTAGCAAGAAGGGCCTTATGCCATACCCGATCAAACGATTTTATTTATAAGAGCGCATAGTGCATCTGAGTACCAATACCAACTTATTTGGTTTAATGGTACAATAATAATGTAAATAAGATGTTAAACCTTTGTACGAATAAATTAAAAAAAAACAACGTTAATCCAATTAACCTCCGTGTGTTTGACGGGCACCGACCAGATACTACGCCAGAAGTTATTCATGATAACAGCATTCGGACACTGTCCGTCACTCACACGTTGGTCGGTTCCTTCCTAACTCCGGCACATCTTGCTTTGGTCACTTTGGTAGCGGCGAATACGGTTTGCCAATGTATAAACATTCTGCTTCAAAAAGTCGAGTCAATGCGTTCCGTGACACAGGTCACGTAGTCCCGAGATCTAATCCCGGTCCCAGCAAAGGCCTTGTTGACGAAACGCATGACTTGGGGGTGATTATTACCCCCATTGAAGCAGATCAACTTCGCAAGTCCTAAACATATTGGTGCGATATTCGATTTGTTATTGCCACGCGGGGATAGCGGGGCGTCGCGGTATTCGGTCAGTATCCGGAAACTTGACGCGAGCAACGCGACACGCCGCTATAGCCGCGCAGTAAAGAATCGAGTGTGTATCTACTAATGTTTCTCTAGTCTGCATATATGGGATTAGGGCACCCCATTGACGCCAGGTTACGTTAATTCATTGGCAACGTAGTAGTCGCAGCCTTGAGTCAGGAGTGCCGCGATACTCTAAAATCACGTCTTTCAAAGTTCTTCTCAGTTGCTCATTAGTCTGTGGATTTACGGTGGTACTCACACAATCTTCTACGTATTACGAGTATATCTGATATGATCTACGTATTATATCTTGATTAATATTATATTTTTTTTAATTTTTTTCCCCTTTTTTATCTTTAGGTACGTTAAGTAGTATAAGTTGTGTAATGTGATAAATAAATGTAATTTATTTCTTCTTTCTTTCTTCTTTCTATATGTTTGTAGTGGTAAAACTTTATTAATTACAATAGGTTTGGTTTTATTTGGTACAATATAAGTGTAATATAAATACATTTGCAAAAACACGTATGTATATCAAAGCGTGAGGTATATTATTATTATTAATAGCCCTATGTGTCCCATTGTTGAACAAGGTTGAATTGTGAAGGCCCAAAGAGCCAGCCGAAATGGGCTTCATTTCGCGAAGAAGAGACACGCCTGGGTCTCAGCGGCATTGAACTTAACCAGATTGATTTCGCCCCAATCGGTGACTTCCTTCAAGAAAAAGTTCAAGCGCTGAACCATCGCTTCTCTATGAGACAGAGTATTTATGTGAGCGTCAACATAAATTATGCAGAAATTTACTTCCCCAAAGGGTACAAGTCATACATCATATTTCTACCTGGAATGTAAGGAACATTGGACATTGAGTCATACATGAATCCTAAACCTGCCGACCATTGTGCATATGCATACTCATAATACTGGCCAGGATAAATATACGCGTAAAATTGTATCTTCGTTAAATAGTACCGTAAGTCTGTGAATACGAAAATTTTGTCCTCATTGTATCTAATTTCGAAACAACCCAGCCCGATGATATAACCGCCTTCCATGAGAGGACCGCCGTTCTGAACACCAGGTAATGGAATTATATTCTTAAAACATATGAATTTGCCCCAAAATTTAGGTAAGTATTTGGAGCAGTCAACGATGTCGTCTCGCTCCAATTTGGTGTAGAATATCTTATAGTTTTCCTGTATGTGTTCCAGGTATTCGTAGCCCGAGCCTGCAAACCAGAGGTCCCTGCCGAGGATATGTTTTTTGTTGGTAGGCAAAAAGGCCCGATAGGCATAATGATATCGTACCGCTGAATAATTGAATATGTATATCTGATCTAAGCTGATGATGATGGAGACGTCGTGTCGCGGCTGGTGGAGGCAGCGAGGTCCATGGCAGTGCTCGGTGTTCAAGCTCCAAGGAACTGCGCGGGTCACTGACCATACTCTGTACCTGAAATCAGATTCGCATCAGTTGAGAGGCGGTGTCATCATGTCAAGTTGGGCTCTCCTAGCGTTGCGTTATCAACATCACTCAAACACCAATATTATAAATTCGGAAGTCAGTTCTTATATTTCCTTGCAATTTGTTACCTCTTCACGGTCAAACGGCTGGACCGATTTGGCTGAAATTTTGTACAGGGTTAGCTGATATGATAGATATGGTAGAAAATTTGTTCAACCGTTTTAGACCGAGCTTTTTAGGGTTTCGTACCTCAAAAGGAAAATGGAACCTTTATAGGATCACTTTGTTGTCCACAACAAATTGACCACAAAATGATCCTACAAGTGATGCTGTAAGGGTTTCTTTTTAGGGTTCCGTACCTTAAAAGGAATAAGATCGTTAAAAAAACTAAAAACAACCGACTTCAATGCCGCGCTATTAATTTTCATTACCAATTTTGAGGTGTTTGTCTCCATATCTCTGGAGATACTCATCATATCTCGATAAAATTACCATGGTACCACACTTGGGATCTCCTTTCTAACAAAAAAAGAATAATCAAAATCGGTTCATAAACGACGAAGTTATCCGCGAACAAACATAAAAAAAAAACATATACGGTCGAATTGAGAAACCTCCTTTTTTTGAAGTCGGTTAAAAAACTAGGCAATTGCTTTCGCGCTTTTGCGCGGTGCCGGCACTGGTTGTCAGTTGGTTGTCACTGCTCACGCGCGCGCAACGTATATTATTTCAAATGATTGAATAATTGCGCATTCGTATTCTATACTTAAAACGATTTATCTTTTTTACAGTTATATTGCGAGTAAGAGAAAAAACAAACAATATTTATTTCATATGCAGCCCGTCACACTCAATCTCGATTGCAAACTGATTTTGTATAAGCGCACAGCGAGACTGATGATGCGATCCTGCGCTTACACGTTCAACCTAGATCACGCGATCTTGATTTCTTGATTTCAAAATCCTTACTTCCTTACTAATAATATTATAAATGCGAAAGTAACTCTGTCTGTCTCAATTTACCGCCAAAACCACTGAACCGATTTAAATGAAATTTGGTACACAGATAGTCTTGGGCCTGAGAAAGGACATAGGCTACTTTTTAATGCGTAAAAAGGGTTGTAAGGGGTTGAAAGGGGGGTTGAAAAGTTGTATGGAAGTATCGTCATTTTTATAAAACTAAAAGATTGAAACTTATTTTTTAAGCTGTTGATTCGATTTTTTTTATTTTTATACTTGATAGGTAAGCGTTTGACCACTATCTCACCTGATGTTAAGTGACGATGCGATCGACGATGTAGCACGCTTACCTAGAAGATACCTGTTCACTCGCGATTTGAAGACCCCCGGGTTATAGTTACTGGGAAACACAGACACCGGCAAGGAATTCCATTCCTTGGCAGTACGAATGATAAATGATGTATCGAAACGTTTTGTGCGGGTAGATGGAATGTCCAACATAAATCGACGGAGCACATTAGTGCGTCTGGTTGTCCGATAGAAGAAGGTGGGGATATGGGATGTTGGAACTAATTCGTGCAATTGGAAGGCACACTCTCCGAAATGTATCCGATAACAAACCGATAAACTTGCGACTTTGCGGCTATGCTCTAGGCTCTGGAGCCTTTTACCAACAAGTTTGTCGCCATTGATATGTTTCTTAGCTCTCCTCTCAATTATTTCCAGCACCTCCAGCTGGTATTTAGCTGAGCCATCCCAGAGGTGAGAACAGTACTCCATGCACGATCGGACTTGTGCTTGATACAAATTGAGCAGCTGTCCCGGTGTGAAATACTGTCTCACCTTCGCCAGAATACTGAGCTATTTCGAAGTCAACTGGGCCTTGGACTCAATGTATGATCCGAAGTGAAAAAAATGAGTGTGGGTGTTAAAGAAATGCCAAGAAGCTTAAGGTGGTTAGTTATCGGCACGGATACAACTCGAAAAGTAGGAGTCAGATGGAATGGACTCCATTTGGCGGAGAATAGACACGCCTGGGTCTTAGCATCATTAAATTTGACCAGATTGGCATCACCCCATTCGGAGACAACCTGTAAGAACAAGTTCATGGGCTCGACCATCACCTCTCTAAAACACTGTATTTCAGCCGCACTAGTCCGTGCACTGGATGTATAGCTCTCTACAACGGTGCTGTCGTCTGCATACCCAAAGATACCGGGCTTAAGCAGATCGTTGATATGCAGCAGGAAAAGGGTTGCAGAGAGCACCGATCCCTGAGGGACCCCGGTATTAATTGCAAATTGGCCAGAAGAGCAGCCATCAATGACTACCCTTATTGACCGGTCCCTCAGAAAATCCGAAATCCAGACATCACAAACCAGTGGGCAGTCCGTAGGATGGAAGCTTACTTATAAGGCTATCGTGCCAAACCCTGTCAAAGGCTTTTGAAACATCGAGGGAAACCGCAAGCGCTTCCCCATTTGCCTTACTCCAAATGTGCGTGGCATACGCTAGAAGATCCCCAGTGGACCGATTTTGGCGAAGCATGAATTGTCGGTCACTGAGGAGATCGTTCGATAAATTAATATAAATGACAATGACATTCAAAGTTTGTTAAAGTTTTACCCTCAAGAGGAGGAGAGGGGGAGTGGCAGAGGAGGCGAGGCGGAGGCGATGTGGAAGTGAGGGGAAGAGGGAGGGGAGGGTAAGTTATTGGAAGGGGAGGGGAAGTGGGAGTGAGGGGAGTGGGAGGGGTGGGGAAGTGAGTGGAAGGGGGAGGGGAGGGAGGAAGGGGGGATTAGCGTGGCGTGGTAAGGTGCGGTGTAGCTGGGATACGTATGTGTCTTATTAGTTAATGCTACCCAAAGACATTATTCCACGCGGACGTAGTCGCGGGCACAGCTAGATTAGCGATTGAGATTGAGTGTCACGGACGTACCACCACTGTGTTGTACGTCCGTGTTGAGTGTGTACGGGCTGCCATATAAAATCGTGTGATGCGGCGCAAGCGCTTGTATTGTACTTTGACGGCTCGTAAGGGCGCGGGTCGAGGGAGGAGTGGGGCCGTCGCCGCTCTAGTTTAGTCTAAAAAGGTACTCATCGTAAATCATCAATATAACCAAAAACATCGAAATTGACCTTTTCTATTTGCCATATATAAGCTATTCCAGTTTCATACAAAAATTTATTTATCCTAATCTTAAGACTGTAGAGTAGATATTGTATTCACTGTGTTCTTTCCCCCCATAATTGTACTAAAAACCTATAATTTAAGACTAAATTATGGATAAATATTTTTTCATCGCAAAACGCTTTCCGCTCCCCCTACATTTTAGTATGAAGCAGTCGATTGCATATTTTCTGACATATTAGTTAGAGCGTACGCAGCTTGAAAATATTCAGTGCCAAAGAGTAACATAATATATACAACTTTCAGTGCCATCCTAATATTCAAGGTGAGAGCACGTCCGCTTGTTGCGCCGATCGTCTTTTGTTTCCCTGACATAAGCATAGAAAAGATAATAATACTACGTATAGAACGGACACTGTTCCCCCCACCAATTCCGGGCTTCCTCACCCCGCCACCGACTTGGAGCTGTCGAGGAGCTGCGCTGAGCAAGGACGCCACACGCGTACGACTATAGAACAATTATTACTCACGGAGAGAAAAACATCAACTTCATACATGTATGTTGGGACCAGTAGACACTGGAGGTTCAAATTTACGTAGGTTCTTATTCCGTAGGTATATAATAAACACTTAATTATATTAGTATACCTACCTACATATTCGTATTTTAGAATTCATTTTCATAAATGAAACAACGATATATATATATATATATATATATACTCGTGCGTAAATAACGCTTAATTTGTAAAATATTAAAAAAAACTTTCACGTTTAAACATGTTTATAACACAGCAATTGGGAACTTGATGTAGGTACGTAGTATTTATATTCTCTTTACTTGATGTCACTCTAACGTGCGAGCAAGACACACGACATTGTTTCGTACAGCTCTGGCTGGCCGCCCAACACAGAATAAAAAATAGTACCTGTGGTACAGTTTTTTCTATGCAAGTCGACTGGACCTGGAGATGATGGTTTACGAAATAGCGACTAATATGTTTAGTGTTAAAAGCTTTTTGGGTAAGTGTACAAAAAATATTCATACGGTTAGTACGTAGTAACTATTATATAATCTGTGATACGGTGATTACGGGCGACAACCTTAGACATCACGCACACAAATGCACGTATAGAAAAACGACCCGTGTGTAGTGTCTGTGTCGGTGTCACAGTGTCGGTCGTTAAAACGCTAGTTTGTATGGAGATTTAGCGAGTGTCCGGGGTGTGACATAAGGGTGGGTCGCGAGTGTCGGACACGACTTTTATTCTTCGAGCAAGTAAACGTAAACGCGATATCAGGAAAAATATATCTTTCTGGAAACTTTTAGCAATATGACAAGCAAAAAATATAATGTGCTGGCTATATAATTATACAGTTGTGGACACAAAGTTGGGGACGAATACAAAATCAACCAGTTTTTAACGAACTTTTTGAGCGTAGCGAGGGATTTAAAGTACGTCGGCAGAGGGAAAATAATTTTGCGGCCGAGGTATACACTCTGCTTTTCATCCCCCTCTATGAGAAAAGGAAATAGTTAAAATGCTCATCATGTCATGTCATGTAGTGTCACAAAATATCATGTAATGTCATAAAAATGTCACGAAATTTTATTTAATGTCATGACATGTCATTGAATGTCCTAAAATGTCATTTAATTATATAAAATGTCACGAAATGTCATATAAATTGTTAAACACAATCCAAAATTTCATCGTACCGACGGGACTCGAACCCGCACCCCCCGGATTACACGTCCAGGTGCTCTGCCAATTAAGCCACGGTTCGACACATCGATACGACGAAATTAGTGGATTGCATTTTGTTAACCCAATTATGCATTGGTGGCGCCATCTATGACTACTTATTACGTAAGATAATCATTCGGAAGAAATCATTACAGTTTTCAAATCCGACGAGAGATGTTGCACTGCGTAAATCAAATATTATGTTTCTTTGAAGTGTCTCACACTTTATATTTTTGTTAAGTGTTAAACACAATCCAAAATTTCATCGTACCGACGGGACTCGAACCCGCACCCCCCGGATTACACGTCCAGGTGCTCTGCCAATTAAGCCACGGTTCGATACATCGATACGACGAAATTAGTGGATTGCATTTTGTTAACCCAATTATGCATTGGGTCATTTCGTCGTATCGATGTATTAATAACAATTTACAAAAATATAAAGTGTGAGACACTTCAAAGAAATATAATAAATGTCATATATGTCATAAAATGCCATGTAATATTATGAAATGTCACAATATGTCCTAAATGTCATCAAATGTCGTAACATTGTCAAATGTCATGAAAAGCAACGATGTGTCATTTCATGTCATGAAATGTCACGAAATGTTATGTAATGTCACAAAATGTTACGAAATGTAACACAATGTCATAATATGTCACGAAATTTCATGAATCGTCATGTTATGTTATGAAATAAAAAATAAAAAATAAGCGAGAATGAACGGGTATCTACAAGGTGAGCGTGCTACTTCGTCGACCGCATTGTCACTTAACATCAGTTGAGACAGCCGTAAAATGCTTGCCTTTCCAGCTTAAAAAAATGTCATGAAATGTCAAGGAATTTTATTGAACCTCCATAGACCGAGCACAATAGAAGAACATTCATAAGCCAAAAATTAAAAAAATACTTTCCCGCCCTAGGGCAGAAATGACCTACTTTGCGCGCACTTATCGAGCAACAAACCATCACTTTTCGAATAGATGGGATGAAAACTAATTTTGTACCCGAGTACAGCATCGCAAAAAAGCAAAAAAGTGGGTTGATAGGTTTTTTTTTTGTGTGGGCGCAGAATAATGAATAGTACAAGCACAGAAATTGCACTCCCTGAGAGCAAAAAGGCGAGATTAAACCTAGTTACAACACCGGTAACGTTCAAAATGCGCTTCACGCCTCGAGTGCGACCTTGAATTTGCGTCACAGTATCAACTAATAGTAACTATGAACCGCGTGTTGCGCACAGTGAAATGCACCGTAAGTCCGCACAGCGAGAGTCTGAATAACTCGGTCAACTCGCGGCCTCTCCTATAGGGTTGAATGTTATAAGATAACTTATTGAAGCCTTTAATTGGTAGCAGAATACTTTAAGGTAGAACAATGTAATGAGTATATTTAAAGTGCTACATTCATGTTTAATATCGAGGTAGGATAAAAGTACTACAGTTATACTTTAATTAAGATAGTTTATGTGATAGTTTAATTAAGATAGTGAAAACTAAAACAACCGACTTCCATGCCGCGCGAGTCAGTTTCGGTTGCAAGTTTGAGACGTTTATCGTCATATCTCTGGAGACCCTCATCAGATCTCGACGAAATTACAATGGTACCACCTCGGCAACAAACTCTACCGATTAAAAAAAAATCATTCAAATCGGTTCACAATTGACGGAGTAATCGCGTAACATACACACAAAGACGAATTAAGAACCTCCTTCTGTTTGGAAAGTCGGTAGAAAATAATGTTCTACGTTCAATTGAAAATGAGTATGTAAAAACGTATAAGTATGTATAAACGTATGCTACGCAATGCTTTGTAGCCCTTCGTTTAGACATACTGAACAATATTTTTGTATGTTAATATCGTAAGCAAGGAATATAATAATAAGGTAGGTACAAGTAAGGCGCGCGGCCGATCGAGAGCGCGCGTGACACTTAACTGACTGAACATGGACCCGAGAGGGTGCGCGGAAGTACTTGTAGTTTCATAGCTACAGCGCGGAGTGCGACACGCCTGGTGTGGGTATCGAAACACATTGCACGTTCATAGATAAAGCTCGCTTGTTTTTTTAGGAATTAATAAGTTATTTTTCAAAAAAATAAAACCGACTTCATTACCACAAACAGGCACTCAAAAGCGAAAAATAAATTACTAAACATTATTATAAGCGCTACCCACTTATCTATTTGAAGTCGGTGCCAGCCAAGTCTAATAGGTAGTAGATAGATACTATGTATGTAGTAGTAGTAAGTAGGTACTGAGACTTTGTTGTCCGTTCGTCCGTCCGTCCGTCCGTCCGTCAGTGTGTCTATATGTACGCACTTTACAGGTATGTATCTTCTTAACAATGTGCAATTAAAGCATCTGACACACACGATAAATAATTTTCTATTTTATTACAATAATTCCAAATACTTTTATAACACGGACTAGTTGTATTCCAAAATGAATATTAAAAAGTATTCTTTGCGATTATTAACATTAATTGCCGCCTTATGGCCAACAGAGTACTGAATCCTCGGAACAATGACTAAAGCACATTGTTCCGAGACTGAATCACTCAACTACGTTATAAGAGGCACTTCCCCATATTGTTTATACCCGAATTATGAAAGCACTGTGTAGCCAACCTAACAACGGAAAGTATTATTTACGTAGTAAATATTATATAATCTGTGGTATTTTGCTTATAATTTTTTTTTTGCAGTGTTGATTGGTACAAAGTACGTTCATAATTCTGAGTTATTTAATTATGTATGCAGTGTCGCGGGACTGAAATGGCCGCCATCTTCGCCAAACGTCATGTCATGTCAAAAAATATTAGGTATGTTTAAAAAAGTTTGCACCCTAACAACACTTTGCCCGGTAGAACATTCCTGTGAAGACAAATTATTTATATTTATATATAATTATTTATTATAATTATTAATATATAATTATTTATTGAGGGCCCGGTGACGTAATTGGGAGAACGGTCGGCTTTGATGCCGTGGTACCGAGTTCAAACCGCCGTGCACCAATGAATTTTTCTATCGAAAAATATATGTGCGCTTCTCACAGTGGCCCTCCGGTGAAGGAAAACATCGTTAAGAAACCAACAACCCCCGCATGGTGGTAGGACATATCTAGTGTCCGCCTGGCCAGCTACCACCCTCAAGTTAGAAAATCTGTCGCCAAACATCTAATGTGTTCCGGCAGCTATCCTTGAGAGCCAGTTCCCATTCTAGTCTACTTCTCTATCTTCGACCGCATCATCACTTAGCAACAGGTGAGATAGTGGTCAAACGCTAGCCTATAAGATAAAAAATAAAATAAAATAATTATCCCCACCTTTATTTCTATCTCGCTCACAGTTACCGTAAGAATATCTGTCAAAAACCAAAATCAACGAGAAGAAAGATTTAAAAACATTATTCAAGGTCATATTTTTTAGTCTTCAAAAGTATATGCAATAGCAACCTCCATTGTGTATAATCTTCTTGGGACTCTTCTACTAAAACCAGTACATTCTCCTATGTTTGAGGTATTTATCTCCATATCTCTGGAGAAACTAATCAGATCTCGATAAAATTAAAATGGGACCACCTCGGAACGTATCCTACCTATTAAAAAAAGAATTATTTGAATCCGTTCACAATTTATGGAGAAATCGCGTAACATACACACAAAAAAAAACATACAGACGAATTGAGAACCTTTTTCTTTTTTGTGAAGTCGGTTAAAAATAGATAAAGTGTTTATATTGTCACAGTTCTATAACCATCGAAAAATAAAAAATCAGTGCTATATTGAACAAGTGTACTTCTGACGCTGTAAACCTTAATTGGTGAGATATATCCTATTTACTGCCACCGAATAGTTGATCCATTCGGAAATTGCCTAATGGAATTGCTATAGCAAAAACCTCAACCGTGTTAACAACCTGGAATTTTTAAGTAACTAAAGTACTTAAGACACATACAGTGGATACTTACTTAAATATACTATTACTGTCCATATATTAAATTTAACTACAAATATCGACATGAACAAACTAACATTGTAGTTGCTGCGATCAAACCACGGATGGTGGCAGACATATAACATGCTTCCAGTGCAAAAAGTCCTATCATCTGGACTGCTTGGGCTCTAAAGATCTAAAAGATGGCAAGCACAGTACGGATTGGAAGTGCCCATTGTGTCAACCTAAGAAGGGCAACGACGACAACACACTCTTGCGCAAATCCAAAAAAGGGCCTGCATTGTCCTCACCGGCGGAGGAGACACCGGACAAGCCTATTACGCGCCAGGACCTACGTAGTATTGTTGATGAAATTGTTCAAAAGCAAACACAGGATATTATTAAACAAGTTAACAAGAACGTGTCGAACACGCTTATTATGGAGTTAAAAAATATCAAAGAAGAAATTATAGATGTCAAGGCGTCCGTGAGCTTTTTAAGCAGCAAATATGAGGTATTAGTGCAGGATATTAAAGTGTAAAAGGACACGGTAAAAGAGCTAAAAAGTAAAACTGACACAGGCGACGCCACTATCGCCAGTTTAAACTTAAAGATTAATCACTTGGAACAAGAAGTCCGTAGCAACAATATTGAATTCAATGCATACCCGAATCTAAAACTGAAAATCTATTTGCATTAGTCAAGAGGATAGGTGAAGCTGTTGGCTCGGCAATTGATGAAAGCCAAATCCAGCGTTGGACTCGTATCGCAAAGATGGACCGCACTAGTGATAGACCTAGATCTATAATTGTATAATTAAGCTCCATGCAGACCCGTAACAGCCTGCTAGCGAATGTGATCAAATTCAACAAGCACACAGCAATTGCCGATAAATTGAACACATCGCATCTTGGTTTTACCGGAACTAAAAAGTCAGTGTTTGTTGTTGAAAATCTATCATCTGCAGCAAGACAGAAGAGTAAAGAGCTCAACTATAAATATATATGGGTCAGAAATGGTCAGATCTTTATGCGCAAAACTGATGACTCAGCATATATAGTGGTTAAAAACACGGATTCTTTAAATAAATTAACTTAGAAACTCAGATTAACTGAAATTTGTCTCCATGATAGTAATACTTAGTTTTAAAAATGGCGTCCCTAAACATTTAATATCAGAATGTACGCGGTCTCCGTACAAAAACACATACTTTTTATAAAATAATATGTTGTACTAATTATGACTTTATCGTCCTTACAGAACCATGGTTAAACAATAGTGTACTTAGTAGTGAACGTGTGCGTTCGCCCAGCAAAAAGTATCGCCTTTTCAAGAATTGAATGATGCAGATAGTTAGTGCCTTATATTGTGTAAATGTGCACGAAATTTTAAATTTGTGCCTCCGTCGGCTTCGGAGTTATTTAAGAAAAACGGATTCTGCTGCACGAACGTTCGCCCAACAAAACTTTTTTTAAAAGATGGGTCTAGCTGTATATTAAATATGCAAAAAGATAGCTATAAATGTGCCGTGAAAGCCAAATTTGTGCCTCTTAAGATTCCAGAGATATTTCGTTTTTTGCTGGGCGAACGTTTGGGCGATTGCTATATATCGGAAACGGCTGAACACACAGTTATGATTTTTTGTATGCACATAGAGTAAATTTGTACATATTTGTGCCCGAATTTTCAATAACATGACTAGCATGGTTCAGGAGCTATTATTTTATTTCCTAGAAAATGGAAAAATGTTCTGGCTCTCGAACGAACAAGACCAAGGACTTTGCGTTAGTGCCAACTGTACCCGTTATATATTCCCACGATCCTGTAAAGTTTCGCCGGCTTACTACATATCATTGGCGAGTTCTTAACGATTTTGTCTTTTTTTTGAGGTTATATTGAGTTAAATTACTTAGAATACGAAAACACTAGTTTTCTGTGAGCTGGCTTATTACACGCTTCTACAAATAATTAGAGCGCTATTTTAAGAATACGTATGCAAAAATCAAGTATTTATATCCATTACTTTAGACAACAATGATAAAAAACCATTCGAAATATTCTTTGGTAGATTACCCGAACAAACTCGAGTGAACATTAAAAAGCGGCCGCACGATACTTCAAGCTATCCTTCCTCGCTTGATGGCGTTGTAATGAAATTTAAATAGTACAGAAGCGTACAGAATTGTTAAGTTGGAAAATATTTTATATTAGGGTAATATTTTATTTTATGATATAAAATGTAAATTGTTTTATAAAAATATAATACATTTTAATTTGTAATGTTTTATTAAAAATAAATTGTCCGTAGACAACGGCACATCGGCGACCTTTTACATATACTTACTACTTATTTATTGATAAGAGCAATGTCATAATATAATACTAAAACAATACTTAATGTTTTAATAAATATACCGTTCGAAATATTACAATTAAAAAATAAATTTTTTTGAATGACAATTCCACTTTTGTGCGCAACATTCTCCAAACACTAAATGATATCATGGTGATTTAAGAAGGATAGCTTGAAGTATCGTGCGGCCGCTTTTTAATGTTCACTCGAGTTTGGTCGGGCAATCTACCAAAACATATTTCGAATAATTTCTTATCGTAAAATTGTAATGGATATAAATACTTGATTTTTTGCATACGTATTCTTAAAATAGCGCTCTAATTATTTGTAGAAGCGTGTTATAAGCCAGCTCACAGAAAACTAGTGTTTTCGTATTCTAAGTAATTTCACTCAAGATAACCTCAAACAACAGACAAAATCGTTAAGAACTCGCCAATGATATGTAGTAGGCCGGCGAAACATTACAGAATCGTGGGAATATATAACGGGTACAGTTGGCACTAACGCGAAGTCCTTGGTCTTGTTCGTTCGAGAGCCAGAACATTTTTCCATTTTCTAGGAAATAAAATAATAGCTCCTGAACCATGCTAGTCATGTTATTGAAAATTCGGGCACAAATATGCACAAATTTACTCTATCTGTATACAAAAAATCATAACTGTGCGTTCAGCCGTTTCCGATACATAGCAATCGCCCATACGTTCGCCCAGCAAAAAAAGAAATATCTCTGGAATCTTAAGAGGCACAAATTTGGCTTTCACGGCACATTTATACTCGTATTTAAGCTATCTTTTTACATATTTAATATACAGCTAGACCCATCTTTAAAAAAAAGTTTTGCTGGGCGAACGTTCGTGCAACAGAATCCGTTTTTCTTAAATAACTCCGAAGCCGTTGGAGGCACAAATTTATAATTTCGGGCACATTTACACTATATAAGGCACTAATTATCTGCATCATTCAATTCTTGAAAAGGCGATACTTTTTGCTGGGCGAACGCACACGTAGTGAACTGTTTGATGATAGGTACACAATCTACAGACGGGACAGAGAAACGTCTAGCTCCTCTGTACAAAGGACGGAGGTAGTGTGTTGATTGGAGTTTCTAAATAAATTTCTTCACATAGAGAATGTAAGTGGGAGAGCAATGCAGAAGACCTTTGGATTACAGTTGAAGTAAAAATAGCTGATTGTTTTAAATAAACTGGCCAAGTGCAAGTCGGACTCGCACTGGTAGGGTTCCGTACCACACTACTGTATTTTATAAGATCGAGCAAAAAATACCACTATCATTTTTCGCCAGCGAAAAATAATAATTATTAAACATTTTATTTCCTATAACGCCATCTAACGTCTAACAAAGGTGTTAGGGATCGACATTTCAATATAACGCCATCTATGGGAGGTTTACTTAACTAAGCGTTCATAGATGGCGTAAAATGCCGAAATAAACACGTTTCTTGTATGGGGAGCCTCTATTATTTTTAACTTTGTTCTATTTTTATGTATTTGTTGTTATAGCGGCAACAGACATACATCATCTGTGAAAATTTCAACTGTCTAACTATCACGGTTCATGAGATACAGCCTGGTGACAGACGGACAGACAGACAGACAGGCGGACAGCGGAGTCTTAGTAATAGGGTCCCGTTTTACTCTTTGGGTACGGAACCCTAATACCTTACACTCTGTGCAGTATACTTGCCACCTCCGGTTTCTAAAACTAGTTTAGATACGTTTCTTAGCCATTGTAATTCTTTTCTAGATCAAACAAATAATTACACTTGATTAATTGGTGATTTTAACCTAGGATGTATAAAATGGTCCCTCGTAGAAAATCTATCTCCATCAATAAAGTATCATATCATTTTGCTAACATTAGTCAACTCAAGCAAATTAATAATACTGTAAACAGAATGGGCCGAACGCTCGACTTGGTTTTTACTGATGTGCCTGTATGTCACTCCAGGGAATCTAAAAATCCATTATGCAATGTTGATACGCTACACGCTCCCATTGAAATAGATATACAAATGAGTACAATAAAAAATATTGCAATATAAGTCTGATATCCGTTACAACTTTCATAAGGCTAATTACATAAATATAAATAGTTTCTTTGAGTCTATAAATTGGAATGGGCTTTTTGAATGTTGTGCTAATGTAGACGAAATGATTAAAATACTCTATAGTAAAATCTGGGAAACTATTGCATTACACGTACAAAGATCAAAACCGAAAAAATACACATCACCGCCTTGGTTTACACGTAACTTAGAACGTAGTTTACAAGAAATAATAAAATCCGATTGCGTTTTAAAATATACAAGAATCCATTACATGAACTAGCCCTACAAAAATTAAGTAAACGTTGCGATAAGTTAGCTATCGAATGCTATAACAATTACCTAAAAAATATAGAAAGCAACATGAATAAAAACCCTAATTTTTTTGGTCCTACCTCAAGGATAAAAGGAAAGGCTCTTGTACTTACCCATCGTGCATGAAAGATAACACTACAGAAGCTACCAAAGGCTCTGAAATTTGTGAGTTGTTTGCAAAGTACTTTTCTTCAGTTTATGCAACTTCCACCCTTAGTCATCCTATTAGTAATGCTAACAATACTATTCTAGAAAAGTATACAAATAATAATAGTAATAATTCATTTTGTAATTTACACTTAGATAAAATAGATATATTAAAAAAATTAAAAAGCCTTGATCCTTCTAAAGGTTCCGGCTCGGACGGTATACCTCCGATTTTTGTAACGTCATGTGCGTCCACCTTATCAACTCCTCTTTTTATAATCTATAATAAGTCCCTAAGTACTGGTTCCTTCCCATCGCAGTGGAAAACGGCCAAAGTAGTGCCAATTTTTAAATCTGATGACGTGAAACTTGTTTAGAATTATAGGCCTATTTCTATATTATCTGTTTTTGGTAAAATTTTTGAATCTCTGGTCTATCCATTTCTTCAAATTTATTCCAAAAGCTATTTAAGCGACCACCAGCACGGATTTGTACAATCCAGATCAACTAGTATCAATCTAATCACATTTACTGAAGTAATTATTGATATATATATGTATCGAAATTGTCAAGTCGATGTTGTGTACACTGATTTCAGCAAAGCCTTCGATAAGGTCTCCCATGTGATCTTAATCTATAAACTAAGGCAGTGCGGACTCAGTGGGAATATGTTGATTTGGATTGAATCATACTTAACTAACCGTCACTTTTATATTGTTTTATCAGGATTTCAATCCTCAAGTTTTAGAATTACATCTGGGGTGCCGCAGGGATCTCATTTAGGACTTATCTTATTTAATATATTTATAAATGATTTGCCATCTTACATTATTCATTACCTTTTTTGTTTGCTGACGATTTAAAAATTATGCGAGAAATCAACTCAAGTATTGATGTCGCACTATTGCAGCAAGATATAGATAGTTTGGAGCTGTGGTGTGAACACAATCATATGCTCCTTAACGCAAAAAAATGTTGTTTTATAAAATTTTCTCGCAAGAAAAAAAATATTGCGTCATCATACCACATCAACCAAAACAACTTAAAGGAAGTAGAAACTATCCGCGACTAAGGAGTTATTTTGGATAAAAAAGTCACTTTCACACCTCATCTAGAATCTGTTATACAAAAAGCAGCTAAAATGCTCGGAGTTGTCTTACGTACTGCTAAGGTTTTCAAAAAATATACAAAAAAAGTCAAGATTTATAATGCACTCGTAAGAAGTCACCTGGAATATTGCAGTACAATTTGGAGACCACACTACGCAACTCACTCTCTTAGAATTGAGCGACTGCAAAAGTGATTCATTTGGCATTTGGTTATATCATCAGGAATAGCAACAAAATTGAAATCTTACCAAAGTAGACTTGACTATTTTAAAATGATTTCATTAACAAAACGAAGAATATTATTGGATTTAATTTTCTGTACAAAATATTACATAGCCATATAAATTGCCCTCAACTCTTGCGAAAATTTGATTTCTAAGTACCGCGTAGATACCCACGGAAACCATTAAAGCCGTTAGCACCACCATCTCGAAGGACAACTCTGGGTAATAACTCACCAGTCCCGAGACTATGCAAGCTTCTTAATGATTGCAGCGATCACGTCGATATATTCGGAGATTCTCTCTTTAAATTTCGGAAGGATGTTATGTCCTACCTCACTGATAAAAAGCATAGTTAAATAAATATTTGTAGTTAGTACATACGGAAACAATATAAATATGTAGCAGTTATTTCTAGTTATTTACTACCCCGTTGTTTGTTAATTTCAAGAGCATGTAGTGTTTACCTATAAGTGATTGTACATTTAGCAAGTAAGTTTTCTTTTCTTTATATATTGTAAATGTTTTAATGTAACAATTGTTGGTGAACCAAAATAAATAAATAAATAAAAATATGCATAAATGTATACATGCATACACATATTATGAGTATGCATTTATGCAAAACCCCCGGTAAAGATCTTGAATCATGTCGCCTTCGTAGGAAAATAGGAATGGTCGGGGGAGGTAGAGGGAGTTGAGAGGAGTCCCGTCTCGCCCACTTGTTTTTCCCTGCCGGAGAGGCGTAGTTTTTTTATTTATCGAAATTTAAATTTAAATATTTTCATCATACATTTGTATCATTTTACTTTCTAGCGCTTCGCCGGCCGCTGCCGCGGCACGCTCACGCGATGTGTGGTCACTGTTCTAACATAACCTAACCTTCACTTTAGGGCCATAAGTAAACACAACAAATTTTTTACACAAATAAATAACTGCTTATTATTATTTTCTTTGTTTTTGGCTTTTGCGATAATACCACCACAATTTTGCCAATGTCAAGTTATTGCCATTTTTTTACAAGAAGCATCTGTCAATGTCAACAAATTGGCGGCTTAGTTTCTTTTCACGCACTTTGACAATTCTGAAATTAATAAGCAATCAAAGAAAATTACGTTTCGATTTACGCATTCATATGTTCTGTAGTAGGATTTTACGTAATTTCAAAAAATAATATTGAATATTTTATCACATCTCCGGCATCAAGTTTTGCTCCAGGGCGCTTAGTAAGAACTCCCTTAACCCCCCCACATTCTTCACAGTTTACTCAAATTCAGGCGACTCGATATAAGATCCAACCCAAAACCCCAAAATACTTTGAATCTGTATATGTATATAAAAGGCAAACGTGACTGACTGACTGACTGACTGATCTATCAGCGCACAGCTCAAACCACTTAGCAGATTACGCTGAAATTTGGCATGCAGATAGTAATTATGACGACAGTATCCGCTAAGAAAGGATTTTCCAAAATTCAACCCAAAAGGAGATAACTCGGGCTCAATGAACTATCAATCAACTATCAATAATGTTAATAAATAACAATACTATCTAATCTTGTCTCTCCATACAAACTTTGAACCCCCGTTTCATCCCCTTCAGGGATAAATTTTGAAAAATCCTTTTTAGAGGTAACTAACGTTGTAATAACTATCTACATGCCAAATTTTAGCGCAATCCAAAACAATATTGATTTTCACACTTTGTTACCCCATTTCACCCTCTTAGGGGTGGATTTTCAAAAAAACCTGAAACACGTATTTCCTTATTTTTTTACTAAAGCATTTGTGTGAAGTTTTGGATAGAAAGACTATCTAATCTTGTTTCTCCATACATACTTTGAACCCCCATTTCATCCCCTTAAGGGGTGAGTTTTGAAAAATCCTTTCTTAGTATACCCCTACGTACTAAGAAAAATATACCGTCCAAATTTCAAGTCTCTATGACCAGGGGTTTAGGCTGTGTGTTGTCGGTCAGTCAGTCAGTCAGTTAGTCAATCAGTCAGTCAGTCAGTATGTCAGGACAAAGATTCTTATAGTATAACAAGATTGCATATAGTTTTGAAGACTAAAAAATTTGACCTTGAATAATGTTTTTACACGTTTCTTCTCGTTGGTTTTGGTTTTTGACAGATATTCTTACGGTAACTGTGAGCGAAATAGAAACAAAGGTGGGGAGAATTTATTTGTCTTCACAGGAATTTTCTACCGGGCAAAGTCTTGTTAGGGTGCAACGTTTTTGAGCACACCTAATATTTTTTGACATGACATGACGTTTAGCGAAGATAGGGGCCATATGGCGGCGATTAATTTTAATAATTGCAAATAATACTTTTTAATATTCATTTTGGAATAAAACTAGTCCGTGTTATAAAAGTATTTGGAATTATTGAATAGACAATTAATTATCGTGTGTGTCAGATGCTTTTATTGCACAAGGCCATTTTGGGCATCGTCCTTTGATACTTTGATGACATCATTATGACTAGTGGATATTTTCACTAGCGCGGCATTTGAAGTCATTTTTTTAGGGTTCCAAACCCAAAGGGTACCAAATGAACACTGAAATGGACGCGTTGGCGAGCGCCCCGCACTCGAGATTCTGAAAAGGCCTCCAGACGAGGCCAAAACATATGTTGATGGCTATATCGACATCGTGTAAGGTCACGTTAAATTTCCGATTTAAAATCTATAAATATTTAAAAAATAATAATCACTTAAAAATAAAACCATCCTAAAAACGCCTCACTCTCCACCAAACTCACTCTTAGCCGAAGTGTTGACTTGGCAGTCGACTTAGTCAGTCGTTGAGTGTGCGTTGGCACACTCGCAAAACAGTTAAAGCACCGTTTCGCCTTTCGGCAAAGTTCAAAGCAGGCCACGTCTATCGGCGAAACAATTCATTAATCCCGTTCCGTCAGTCAGTTCCAAAACCTATAAATAGGGTTCTTCCAGTTGACATAGAATTGTCAATTTTGGTTAAAAGCAAGCAGCAAGCATCTTACAGCACAAGTAAAGGAAAAATTTCAAAAAGTTGAAAATTAAGGTATATTTTGGTACCTACAAGTTTTCGCGAAAATCTGAATTTGCCCATATCTTTTTATCGTGTTGACTCAGGACCTACATTTTTATACACCTAATAGGGACTATAGAATCTTAAAATTGTTTTATCATTCCGGGTATTCATAAAATTAACGGACGCACTTTAACAATAGTTTTAGGTAACCGTTACAATCGACTATGCAAAAATGGCGAGAATGCAAAAGCACACCTTGTATACCTAACTTAGGATCTGGTAATCCCACCTGTAAGGAGTAGTATGAATGCCACCTCTGCCAAGAGCCCAGATCCTGAACTCTTTCTGCCTGTTCATGTAAGGAGCTAGGAAGTTATACGAAGTCAGCACGACTCTTCTATTTAGCAGGGATCCAGTACTCAGCGGCGTTAGATCTGAAAACAAGGACTTTAATGTAACTAACAATATACCTAATATAATAAGGTGTACTACCAAAGAAAAAAAAAATTGTCTGTAAAGTTGGTTTACGGACGATTGTTTGATAGATAGACAGACAAACGTGACAACGTCGTAACAAAACATTGATGAAATCGGCGCATGCATACAATGAGCGTAACGGGACAGTGAGCATAACGGACACATTTTCGTGCATGCAGCCGGCGTTCATCGATTTATTAGAGGTTGTCACGTCAAAAAAGTTTACACAAATAAACCTAGGGGTTTTGTTTGCAAAAATGGATAGCGCTTGACCACTATCTCACCTAATGTTAAGTGATGATGCCGCCGATGATGTAGTCCGCTTACCCAAAAGATACCTATTAAGACCCTTAAGTTGTATCTAATCGGAAACTCAGACTCAGGCTGGGAGTTCCATTCCTTGGCTGTATGTGTGATAAAAGAGGAAGCAAATCGCTTTGTATGGGTAAATGGTATATCCCATCCCACTATCCCACTAATATTATATATATATACTATCCCACTAATACTAATATTATATATTAATATTACTATCTATCTATTATAAAGGCGAAAGTGTGTGAGTGTGTGTGCTTATATGTTTGTTACTTCTTCACGCTCAATCGGCTGGACTAATATTGATGAAATTTGGTACGGAGGTAGCTCACCCTCTCAATTAACACATAGCCTACAAGTCAACGTCATTATCATCAGAGTTTTTCATCAGTGCGATAAAAACTGTGAAAAAAAAAATGATCATCATTCCCATATTTTTTCACCACTACCGAACAAAAAAATCTATCCCATCCCACTAATTTTATAAAGGCAAAAGATTGTGAGTGTGAGTTTATATGTTTAAATTACTAAACTAATGTAAGTAGTTGTCTGACTGATACGACACCATAACTCTAGAATCGGGCCATCTTATGTATTACAGAGAAGGAGACCAGCCATCCCAAGGCGGCGTCAGGTTTTTGGTCAACAAGGTTCTTAGTGACAACGTTCTAGAAATCTTCAGTGTTTCGACCAGGGTAGCGTACCTCATAATTAAGTAAACCGAGAAGTACTGCCTCAAGCATCGAATTGTTATGAAGTCGATGGCCTCAAGGTTATCCAGGTTTACGCACTGACCTCGGCTCTCTTGGATGACGAGGCGGAGAGCATGTATGAAGACATCTCTAGAGCCTTATATACCACCTCTAGATAGATAGATAGATAGAATACGCTTTATTGCACTTAAATAACTTAGAATTACGTACAATAATGATTACATTTAGGTACAGTACAATCGGCGGGCTTATCGCTAATTAGCGATCTCTTCCAGGTAACTGTAGGCTGATTAGAGACACATTTATATAATACAGAACCTCTAAGACTCACTACAACCACAGATTATATAATAGTTACCCCGAGCCGTTAGATGAGGGTCTAAGAGAGCCGAGGACGGTAATCATAAATAAACACGTGTATCATACGACGTTTTTCCAAGCACTTGTATATTTAAAAAAACACTTACTTTGCTTACAATTTTGGTACGGTAATAGATATTTTTCCTTGGAGTTTTCAGGTAGTAAACTTTCCATAAAGTTAGGGCTTCACATCTTATATAGGGCGATGTACAACATAAATCATTTTCTTCATTACTAGTACTTGTAGACATTTTAATTAATAAATAACTATAATATTTTCATCGGTGAAAACAAGTTGTGAAAATATTTTCGCAATGGCGGGAAAAATTAATTTATTTTAGTATGCGCGCGCATCTAACATGTTACTCTTTGCATCTAACAATGGCGATCGGCCACAGACTAAAATAATGAGGTTTCATTTTTTTTTTGTTATTCGCGATGTTGTAGCCACGTACAAAATGGGGAATTTATAGTTTTTACAGAGAAAACAAAAGTTATATTTTTGAGTTTGAGAAAGTTTTGTTTATTAAACAAGTACTAGTTTAAATTATCTATTTAAATGCGAAGTTGCATGAAATGAGCAAGCAATAGGTGTATTAATTTATTTGCAATATTGAACACAATCTTTTTTGTATCGAAACTTTTTTAAGAACAAAGCAATTCAACTTTTGATTATAAACATGTCCAGATACCGTATTAAATACACGTAACTTTCTAAATAAAAATATACCATGTATAGTAGATGATCTGTTTACTTACAACAGTGACACTTGAACAATCGAACGCGCGGAGCTCATGAAAAAATAATAAAATATGCCGGTTTGTGCTATGCTATAATGCCACAATCACGCAGGAAGGCATAATATTAATAAGAAGATTAGTTTTCATCGGTATGTTTTAATATTTCTCAATCGTTTGAGTATGAAAACACGATTTTAATTTTGACTTTTTCGTTGGTTAGTCGGACTCGTCAGTGTTGTCAGTTTAATAGTGGGGTAATTATCCAAATATCTGGGAACTTTTTTTCTGTGCATTATATAACATTATATATACATCTAACATTATAGTGTACAACAGGTTACAACTATTATACAATCGTACTTTAACCGACTTTGAAAAAGGAGAAAGTATTCGAAGAGTATGTTTATTTTATTTTGTTGTTACCTCAGATCGTAGACAAATCTGAACCGATTATTATTAAATTAGACTAGTAGTGTCCCGCGGCTTAGCGTCACGCGTCTGTTCGTGTTCGGGGGCAGATACCGTGCACCACGCAGCACTCTCTCACGCGTTCTGTGTACTATAATTTTCACCGTAACTTTTAAATTATTTACCTAAATTACTTAATGTAAAAGACAATGATTTATGTACTTGTATTTATAGTTTGTCAATCAACAATTACATTTACACTATGTAATGTAATTTTACTAATATTATTTTAATTAGGTTTCCTACAGACCCTGTACAATCAAGCCTTTAAAATGTTATAAATTAAAAGTAAAAAATATTTTTTAAAACAAGCTTTTATCTGGGACCATGAACTAAAATGTTAAAAATAAATTCTAGTAAGTATTTTGCGGGTACCGACTTACCTATATTCTTAAAAGCTTGAGGCACTACCCGTTTTACCGGTTAGGTACTTACTATAGGTACTTCTGTGCCTCAAGCTTTTTAGAATTTAAGTAAGTACTACACCTACCCGCAAAATACTTACTAGATTTTTTTTTTACATTTTCGTTCATTGTCCCAGGTAACAGCTTGTCTTAAAACATATTTTTTACTTTTAATTTATTATTAACTTTTTGGTAGGTAAGGTACCTGAGTATTTTAGAGGAGGCGTGATGTTTTAAAATATTCTAAGGATCTTATGATGCAATTATGGATAAAGTACTCTTCAAGGCAAACCAATCGAGCCCAAACTCGGTGGGATTATGTTGTTTTATCACAGAGATGCCGTGGCCACCTCACAGCTTCATCATCAGACCCTGGATATCATCTAGGTGTAAAGTCCTCCTCAAGACGAATAAATCGAGCCGAAACTCGGTGGGGTTATGTTGTTTTATTACAGAGATGCCGTAGCCTCCTTCCGTCTCCATCATCAGGGTAGCTCTATGGTACCATATTATTGTATTGTCACCAAAGATACATAACTTAACCAAATTTGAGTCAAATCGGACATCAGGAAGTAGGTCTCATTTAGCTTCCAAGATTCCACCCGAACATACAGACATACATACATACCTACATTGCAAGTTTAATAAAAGCTTATAAAATGGGTAGCGACCACTTTAACAGCTGGCATCCCTAAACAGGCACGTACGACAGAGTCACGCACACACAGAGCAAAATTTGGGCCGTTTTTTGAGTGACTTTGATATGTCATGTTCCATCTGGACGAGTTTATAATCAAAGAATTCAACCAATAACATTTTTAAAAAAATCTATAACACACTTGTGAATATAGACGTAATAAAAAGGATGATGCACTGCAGATGTTGAGAAATTCAATTTAATCCGTATGCCTTAACAATAAGGTTGTAATTGCTTTGTAGAACAAAACGGCCCAATTGAGAGACACCAGGGCGGGAGTGTGTCCTTGTCTAACAACCTACCTTTTGAGGGCCCGGTGGCGTAATCGGGAGGACGGTCGGCTTTGATGCCGTGGTACCGAGTTCAAACCGCCGTGCACCAATGAATTTTTCTATAGAAACATTTATGTGCGCTTCTCACAGTGGCCCTCCGGTGAAGGAAAACATCGTTAAGAAACCAACAAATCCCGCATGGTGGTAGGACACTATCTAGTGTCCGCCTGGCCAGCTACCACCCTCAAGTTAGAAAATCTGTCGCCAAAACATCTAATGTGTTCCGGCAGCCATCCTTGAGCCAATTCCCATTCTAGGCCTAGTGTGCTTACCATATTCGACCGCATCATCACTTACCAACAGGTGAGATAGTGGCAAACGCTAGCCTATAAGATATAATATATATATATATATATATTTATATAAATCTTCTTCGGATCTTATATATATATATATACGTTGTCCATACAAAAGAAAGGGACAAAGTCCGTTCAAGGTCGTTCTCATGGGGGCCGGTTTACGCGATCGAGTTGAATATGTAGCAGGTCTGTGCTTGTGAATAATACGTAGATGCCTTCTCTCTCTACGGAATAATAGCAATGAAAAAGTCACAGTTTGATTACAGGTGTCATTATGTGCATTATGTGTCAGTGAAATTATAGGGCCAATTTATGAGCAAGTGTATTTAAAATTATATTATAATACCTATTATATAGCAAGGACATAATGCCAGTGAATGTGGAAATGTATGGAAATGGCACAATGTTGAAAAACATGCGATTTGCGTTAACTCCAAAATTTCACTGAAAGCCTTTAGTGACATCCACATCTTTACGGGATATGACTTGGACTGGACAATGACTTCTGATCGACCTGAAATGTGAATTTGACTCTACTTGAATTTAAAAAAACGTTATCAATATGAATACTTTGACACTCGCTAAACACGTAAATCGTGTGGAGCCATAGGTGAAAAAAAGGTACATCAAAAGTGCGCGCTAATAAACTGACCCTAAGCACACAGGTGGGTTACTATAACTCCCAATCTGTTTATTCTACCGTAATTTACTGTTAATAACTACTTACCAATAGATATCCCACAAACTGTGTTAAGTCGTCTTCTATTTTCGATTTCCGGCCAGTCCCAGTAGTAGAACCAGAACGCCATATTGGAGGAATACACCCACTGCCATCGGAAGAAGCTCAGCCGAGGGGTGTCGTCATCTCTTGGACCTCGTGTAGTAGTCGTCCCCACGTCCCAAAAACATGATATTTCTCGAACTGCTAATATGATAATGCTGAAAACATTTACTGTTAAGTTACCGGAGAAAAATCTAAATCTAAACAAAAAATATATAGAGTAACTATTTGATTACTAGCTTCTGACCGCGGATTCGCTCGCCGCGTGGACTACAGAAACACTGACAATAACCCAAAGAAAGCTTTTCTTTGGTCCTCCCTAAGTCTACCCCTGTTAAATTAGAGTTTGAATCTCAAGATTTATTTATAATCACGGTAAAGCAGATTTTATAGGGAAACTGCACAATATTGAACTCGCATGGGTAGTTCGATAAAGTCAGGGTAGTCAAAGAATAGTTGGTTAAATTGTTTTTTAATCTATTTCAAACAGAAACAAATGTGACGGGCTTGATTTCGGAAAAGCTTTTTTAGGGTTCCGTAGTCCTGACAAGGAACCTTTATAGTTTCGTCATGTCCGTCTGTCTGTCTGTCCGAGGTTTTGCTAAGAGAACGTTAATACTAGAAAACTGTAATTTTGTGGGAGTATGTATATAAATTACGCCGACAAAGTGCTGAAATAACATTTTGAAAAATATTTTATTTCAGGGTAGCTCCCCTATATGAGAAGTGGGGATGAATTTTATTTTTCGTCGACTACCCCATCGTATGGGGTATCGTTGAATAGGTATTTTAAAATGATATAAGGGTTTCTAATGCCATTTTTCGATTGAATGCTCCATTTACGAAATATTAAACTTTAAAGTGCAAATTTTTGTTCCAGTAGGGCGTAGAACCAGCGTCTTTCTGTACTATACGTTGATATATCAGTCAGTCTGTAAATCCTACAAAGGCGTGGGGGATAATTATTGGAAAACTGCGATGTCTTATAATTTCCATTGAAGAGTATGTGTACCTATTTTCAAGTCGACCAAGCGACCCAGAGAATTATACGTTTCACAGAAAACGTAACCTTTCATTACACACTCAGGATGGAATTTCGAAAAACCCTTTCTTAATAGATACATCACAAAAAGAATACACCATTTTAATGTCAAGTCTCTAACACCAGCAGGGCTAACATGGCGAGGGTATAAAATTTTTGTCCCCTGTTTTACTCCTCTGAAAAGAGATAAAATTGTTTTCTCCACCTGTCAGAGCATGGCTAAGTGGAAAGACAATATTTATCCCCGTATATCATTTGACGTTAAGTATTTTCACCTTGTAAAGCATGGACGACAGAGGGAAAGGGAATAACTGCGATATTTGACATTTAAAGAGGACAAATGTATCTACTATCATAAGAGGTGGGTTTATGTTTATCTATCACCGCAATTTACCTAAAAATGTCGCGTGCGTATTAAATCTACATTTTCTCGTTATTAGAAACGCACAAAATGGAACGTCAATTACATATTTTCGGATTTTACCGTTAAATGGACATCTTAAAGATATACACAATACTTACTTACTTTTTCCCACTCGATCTATGCATTTCTTTTAAACACTTTTTTCTTTTAATCGCGAGGTATGCCGAATAAATTGCCAGACACGGAACTTGACTTAAAAGCAGTGCCAAAGAGTAAGTTAGAACAGTGCCTAAAAATTAAAAAATAAATCGAAACAATCTTAATCTCACGATTCTCAAACTAACTTATCGACCTTGTGAACGTTATCGTAACTGAAAAATATATTGCAATTTAGTAGATTTTTTCTCATGTCACTCTTCACACATTACACACTTGTCACATTACACTTATCACTCGCGGAAGAACACAAGTTTGAGGAAAAAATACATTAAGAGCATTTTCGAAAACACAATTTTATATATATACTAGATGCGTCCCGCGGCATTGCCCGCGTTTGGGCCACCCTTAACACTTAGGGGTATTAAAAATTAGTTGTAAACCTATTATCATACCTACTTAATATACATATAAAATTTCATCAAAATCGGTCAAGCCGTTTAGGAGGAGTATAAACACTAAAACGGTGACTTAAGAATTTTATATATATATATACTAGCGGATCCGGCAGACTTTGTTTCGCAGCGCCACCTATCGGGTCCAATCATGTATCTAAACCATCTACGGCCTAACTCAAACACACATACCAAAATTCATCTAAATCGGTCCAGCCGTTTAGGAGGAGTTCAGTGACATGCACACGTACAGTACAATTACATATATACATAAAGATAGAGAAGATATAATAATGTACTTAACACTGCCAAAATACACTAACTGTGTGGAGTCATAATGAAACTAAAAAGAAATCCAAAACATCAAAACTGACGACTTGAATCAAATACTGATGACTGATAATACAATTTTAATTTATTTTCTATATATGGCAACAATGAAGGGGACAAGGCTATTCCCTCCATATCCACCGTGACAAATATATCCACCTGTGCGCCCATGCTCTGCATGTGGACAAAATGACAGATGGGGAAAAGATTTTTATCTATTCCCCGGGATAAATAGTCCCCTCGCCATGCTAGCCCTGCAGCGGACTAGGCAGTGCGTTGATATATCAGACAATCATTCAGCAAGTCAGACAAACGCGTGAGGGATGATTTTGAAAAAACTGTGATACACGTAACTCACAATTTTAATTATAGCGTATGTGTACAAATTTTTGAGACAAATGACCCTGAGAATAAAATAGTTTCATAGAAAGTTCAACCCTCCGTTATACCCTCTTAGGGGTGTAATTTCGAAATACCCTTTCTTAGTAGATGCCTACACTTCACAAAGTACACAGTACACACTCTCCAAATTTCATGTGTCTAAGACCAGAATACCTTGATGGTGGTAAACTACTTTTTGGTAGTAAGTCAGGCGGAACATTGATATGATAATTATGCTTCTACCACCTGTGGACGAACACCCGTGATAGGATTTGACCCGGCGACCTCTCGCTTAGAAGTCTAACCATCTATTCTTTACGCCAACGGGCGCCCAAAATGTGTGTCAATTTTGGTGAGGGTACGAAAAAATACACACAAGGAACGCACAAAGCACAAACATAAATCACACAATGTAGTACTAAAGGGTTTTTATGGTTCCCTACCTCTAACTAAAGAAAAAAAGTAACCCTTATAGGATCACTTTGTTGTCTGTCCGTCTGTCCGTCTGTCAAGATCCTTTTTATCAGGAAGGCGTAAAGGTATTAAGTTGAAACTTAAATCAAATATACTCGAGGCTACGGAATCTTTCAGCTTTGAAAAATAAAACTTGTAAGTCAACACGAACAAAAGATATGAATTTTTATGATGATAATTAAGATGTAAGTTTAAAAACTAAAACAACCGACTTCAATGCCCCGCGAGTCAATTTCAGTAGCAAGTTTGAGACGTTTATCGTCATATCTCTGGAGATACTTATCTCGATGAAATTACAATGGAACCACCTCGGAAACGTACCCTACCGATTACAAAACAAATCATTCGAATCGTTTTACAATTGACGGAGTAATCGCGTAACATACACACACAAAAAAAGAAAAAAAAAACATATAGACGAATTGAGAACCTCCTTTTTTGGAAGTCGGTTGAAAATTGGTATTAAAGTAGTTCAATCGATATTAAAATTTAATTATTTCCCAGGGATGTAATAAGGTGGTGCAATGGGGGTTGAAAGTTCACGTACAAAGTTATTTATTTATGAAGATATACTGATGACTGATGAAAAAAATAAAAAAAAAAACTGATGAAAACTGATTATGGGGTTTTTACGTCGTTCATCTAATATCATAAGAATCTTTATCATTACATACTCACTGTCTGACTGACTGACTGAGATGTTAGAGACAACGCACAGCCTAAACCGCTGGTCGCAGAGACTTGAAATTCGGAGGGTACATTATCAACACTAGTTCTATATCATTTACTATTCAACACTAGCCTTGATATTTTTGAAATAAAAATACTAATAAAGATAGACAAATGCGTAACCATAAGTTTCAAAATGTTTGAGTTTAAGTTTATTTAAAGTTTACGATCATATAATAATGTTATTACTCACATGGGCAACAAGACCAACGCAGACGACACCATTGCAGCAATTATTTTAATTATCATAACATCATCCAATTTAAACTCTTGTGGATGTTATTATTTACAATATTTTTGTGTACATTCATTGGTAGAAATCTGATAGTGTAAGTGAGTTTAGCCGACTTCACAAAAAAGGAGGAGGTTTTCAATTCGTCTGTATGTTTTTTTTTGTGTGTCTGTTACGCGATTACTCCGTCAATTGTGAACGGATTCAAATGATTATCTTTTAATAGGTAGGGTACGTTTCCGAGGTCCCATTGTAATTTCATCAAGATCTGATTAGTATCTCCAGAGATATGGAGATAAATACCTCAAACATAGGAGAATGTAATGGTTTTAGAAGAAGAGTCCCAAGAAGATTATACACAATGAAGGTTGCTATTGCATATACTTTTGAAGACTAAAAAATATGACCTTGAATAATGTTTTTACATCTCTCTTCTCGTTGATTTTGGTTTTTGACAAATATTCTTACGGTAACTGTGAGCGAGATAGAAACAAAGGTGGGGAGAATTATTTGTCTTCACAGGAATGTTCTACCAGGCAAAGTCAAGTTAATGTGCAAAGTTTTTGAGCATACCTAATATTTTTTGACATGACATGACGTTTGGCGAAGATGGCGGCCATATGGCGGCGATTAATGTTAATAATCGCAAATAATACTTTTTAAGATTCATTTTGGAATACAACTAGTCCGTGTTATAAAAGTATTTGGAATTATTGTAATAAAATAGACAATTAATTATCGTGTGTGTCAGATGCTTTTATCGAACAGGGCCATTTTGGACATTGTCCTTTGATACCTTGATGACATCATTATGACTAGTGGATATTTTCACTAGCGCGGCATTTAAAGTCAATTTTTTAGGGTTCCGAACCCAAAGGGTACCAAATGAACACTTTCTGAGACTTTGCTGTCTATTTGTCCGTCCGTCCGTCCATCCGTTCGTCCGTCCATCTTCTTAACCAAAATAGGTACGGTACATACTTGAAATGTTCACAAAGTATATATCCGTCAGTGTATAACCACATGAGTAAAGAAGGTACAGAGACAAAGCTTCATACAACTGCGCTGTGATGACGTAGACGCACGTGAGTGCGTGAGCACCAGCGGCCTGTGTGCCGCCTGTCACGTACGGAGTGAAACCGGTTTATAGTGGCTCGTATCGTACATCCCTAGGAAGTTGAACGACTAAAATCGCCTGGTATGAACCTGGTATAACCGGCAAAACATGCATATCTTCATGACTTTCAACATATTGCATGTATTTTCATATTGTATGCATACTCATGTTTTAAATTTTTAGGCTATGGCCGCACTACGGGTTTTGCCCGGCAGCGGTTTAACCGCTATACCGCAAAACCGCTCGAGATGCACACACTACGATTATAAACCGCTATACCTACCCGCGATTTTTTCAGTTTGAAGATGGATTTCAAAAGAGCAGTATGTATTGTTGCTCTGGTACTAAGAAATAGAAAAAAAAAACCGTCAACGAAAATTTCGCAAATATTAGGTGCATCCACTCACTAGTCTTGGATTTGAAAAAGGTTTCTTTCATAAGAAATATCAAACTCTAAGAGAACATCCAGACAATTTTACTTTATTTTAATTAAATTACGGTAGTCGGCCGAATACTATCCAAATAACCGCGCGCGGTTAACGCATAGTGCGTGTACGCCCGCCGAGTTGTATGGATTACAAATTTTGCTGCGGTTTTTTTCCGCGACAATTTTGTAACATGTCGCGTTTTTAAAATCAGTCACGGGAAAAAACCGCAAATGCGGCCGCTTGGATTTGTTTTCCTATTTCTTACACTTATACATTTCAAAAACGCTGCAATTTAACCGATGCGGCCGCTTGGATTCGTTTTCCTATTTCTTACACTTATACATTTAAAAAAACTGGCCAAGTGCAAGTCGGACTCGCACTCGTAGGGTTCCGTAACACAGTTAAGTATTCCATAACTATGATTTTTCACAACTACAAAATTAACTTTGTTTTTCATAGTGTTTGTATGAAAAACAAAGTTATCTTTGCGGTTGCCATATCTCTTAAACTGCTGACTGTATCTCGTTCAAACCAATTTTCGTTGTTAGTTTTTATTGAGATCTACAGCATATAGTTTTTTTAGATTTTTCACTCCCATACTTTAAAACTTAGAGGGGGGGGGGACACACATTTTGCCACTTTAGACGCGCATATCTTTCAAATTATTGACTTTGAGAAAAAATGATTTTAGGAACCTCAATGTCATTTTTGAAGACCTATCCATAAACACCCCACACGTATAGGTTTGAAGAAAAACATTTTTTTTTGTTTCAGACCATGTATGGGAGGCCCCTTAAACTTTTATATTTTTTATTTTTTTTATAAAATCGGAAAGCGGTTAACAGAATACATCTACCTACAAAGTTTCAATTCTGTAGTCCTAACAGTTTCGGATTAAAATGGCTGTGACATACGGACGGACAGACAGACAGACAGACATGACGAATCTATAAGGGTTCCGTTTTTTGCCATTCGGCTACGGAACCCTAAAAACGCTGCGATTTAACCGTAATGCTGCCTAGGCCTTAAATAAATGATCTTTATCTTATATTTAACTGTTTAGTCTTAATAGTTTCGGAATAAAGTGGCTGTGACGAGGGGGTAGAGGAGTGGAGGGGGAGGGCAGGTAGAGTGAAGGGGAGTAGGTGGAGGGTAGGGGGAGTGAGTGGTGGGGGAGGCGAGGGGAGGTGGAAGTAAGGGAAAGGGGGAAGGGAGGGGGAGTGGAGGTGGAGGATAATATGACATTCAAAGTTTGTGAGGGGAAGTGGGAGTGGAGAGGGAGGATAAGGGGAGGGTAAGGGGAGTGGAGGGGGAGGGTAAGGGGAGTAAAGGGGGAGAGTAGGGAGAGTGGTGGGGGAATGGTGGGAAGGGGAGGTAATGGGAGGTGGAGCGGATGTAGAAGTGAGAGGAAAGGGGAGGGGAGGGAAAGTGTAGGGTATGTGGAGGAAGGGGAGTGGAGGGGAAGGGTAAGGGGGAGGGGGAGGGCAGTGAGGGGAGGGGAGAGGGCAGTGAGGGTAGGGGGAAGTGAGGGGAGAGGGAAGGTGGGATAAGCGTGGCTTGGTGCGGTGGTGGGGGAGTGGTGGGGAGGGGAGGTGATGGGAGGTGGAGGGGATGTGGAAGTATGTGGAGGAAGGAGAGTGGAGGGGAAGGGTAAGGGGGAGGGGAGAGGGTAGTGAGGGGAGGGGGAAGTGAGGGGAGAGGGAAGGTGGGATTAGCGTGGCGTGGTGCGGTGCGGTGTAGTTGGGTTGGGATACGTATGTGTCTTATTAGTTAATTCTACCCAAAGAAATTGAGTTGAGAATAAAAAATTACTTCAAGACGCTTTGTGAAAAAATTACTAATCGGCATCATTAATATTTGGTATGTAGGCAGTGATAGCGTATGTACCTGCTGGGGCGGCGTTGTCATCCGACACCAAAGGCGATTCTCAACTATATTGTAACACTGTGACTGTGCTATTGGGCGTTTTCACATTGGCGATAACTGTAACTAGGTACTCGATAACTGCGATATCGTCGGACTGGTAGTTTGATACAATCACTACTAAATGCTTTCACACTGTGTCGTTTATCGTCGCCAACAGATTGTATCAAACTACCAGTCTGACGATATCGTGCAGGAATCGTGTAGTTACAGTTATCGTACAATGTGAAAACGCCTATTATGTACCCCTACTTCAGCGCTGTCATCTCATTCTAGTTGACGTCCCGTAGACGTCGTTGGTGGACAAACGTCTGATCCTGGCCAAGTAAAGTATTATAGCGCCAAGGTGCACTTTGCCACGGCAAACCTACTTGGGCAGTCATCACGGTAATTTCTAAGGGTCAGTTTACACAGCAACGCGACGTGACGTGATGATGCTTTTGGATTCGCGCAACGCAGCAAAACGCGCGACGCCATCAAACATCGACTTCATAGCAATTGTTATAAAGTCGATGCCATCAAATTATCTCAATGCAATGTAAGCGGGACGCCGCGCGGCGCAGCCTGAAGCCACCGAACTATCTCAATGAAATGTGTATCTTTTTGTGTAGTAAATAAAGTTATGCTCAAAAAATAATAAAGTATCAATAAAGCTCAATACATTTTATTTCATTTCATTATTTCATTTCATTTCATTATTTTTTGTATTATTCTCTTAATAAGTATGCGCCGCGTCGCGTCGCAGTCTGAGCTGAACCTAAGAGAAATCGTTTATTTCTATCAAAAACAAAAAAAAACATGTTTCCTGTTAGGGTCAGTTCACACCGCAACGCAACGCGACGCGACGTGACGAGGCTTTTGGTTTCGCGCGGCGCAGCGCGGTGCAGCCCGACGCCGCGCAGCGCAGCAAAACGCGCGACGCCACCAAATTATCCCAATGAAATGTGTATCTTATTGTATAGTTAATAAAGTTCAATTGTTTAGCACGCGCTGCGTCACGCGGTGCAGCTAGAAGCCGCGCGGCGCAAGACGGCGCAGCGGGACGCCGCGCGACGCAGCCTGAAGCCGCCGAACTAACTCAATGAAATGTGTATCTTTTTGTGTAGTAAATAAAATTGTTTTTTGTATTATTCTCTTAATAAGTGCGCGCCGCGTCGCATCGCGTCGCGTCACGATCTGAGCTGACCCTTATGCTTTGTCGTGTGGTATAATTCGGTGAATAATATCACCCAATCGACAAGTCTGGATAGTTGCCTTGCTCATAAAAACATTTAATTTTTTTCTACATAAACTATGCATATGTTTAGATACCTATATTACTTAGTTCTAAAGAAAGAAATAAAACATTGACGTAAATACCATAATGTTGCTTTAATCCAAAATAACATTTGTAATATTTTGTACAACTAGAAGCTAATTAATTAGCAGAGTCGCATACGTTTAATTATTGGCGCTTAAGTATACACCTTACACAATTCCTCACAGCATTTCCTTTAATACAAGTGATCATAAATAACGATAGAGGTAACACCTCTATCGTTATATATGATCACTTGTATTAAAGGAAATGCTGTAGAAGCATATATCTGTAGCTTTGAGTATTCAGCCAGAACAAAGATCTGTAGCATTCTAGAAAGATTCTAAGGTTAGTGTTCCTGTTCTCTCTCAGTCACACACACACACACACATTCACCTTGTCACAAACTCACACATTCATACTCACTCAAACTTCAGAATAAATAGTAGTACAGTAAGTAAGTGCACACACGAATAAGCTACCATGCGACAGAAACGCTTCGAGCATTTACCGAAGGAAATTTTAACGCAAGGCGTACCCCTCTGCTGGCCATATAGCCATTATTGGCCATATGAGAGTGCGTAACTAGGCTGTATTTTTAATACTGTGTGCGTGTTTCAAGCTAGTGTGCGGGATCGTTAAAGTGAGTGATTTGTGTGTGTGCAATGCGTGTTTACGTCGTCCCCCGTAAGTATCGGCAGAAAAAAATGTTTGCGGATTACAACGTTAACATCTCCATTGGTACATGCTCGAAGCAGAAACGCGAAGAAATACTTAAGTATAACAAAACGATACTATAGTACTACGAAAATTAGGGACTAGGATATAACATCATATAGTGAGCGCACATGAAAAGTGTGAACCGCAAAACGAAATTAATTGCGATTTAATTAAGACCGGCGGTGACTGACGTTGCGGCACGGCACGGTATGGATGGCTGGGAATATTTCAGCAGCCCGAGGGACGCTTTGATATGACGCGAGACGTCGTGGTATGATTGTTTCGAAATATCATCATCATCATAATTATCATCATATTCAGCCAGTGTCAGTCCACTGCTGGACGTAGGCCTCTCCCAAGGTACACCACTGAGCCCGATCTTCGGCTCATTGGGAGGGATATGCCTTAATCGCCACGCTGGGCAGGCGGATTGGCGATCGCAGGACGTAGCTCCTCGCACCGGTGACGCTGCTACCCGTCATCGGCCTGTAGTATTTAGCTACGTCATAATTTAAAATGGTTATACCGCCATTTGTCGGTCGCCAGAGCCACGTTTGTTGGTCAGCAGGATGCACCACGGGCAGCTGAGGTTGGCTGGGAGCACTGAGGTGGTATTTGTCTTCCCTTACATCTCTAGTATCGAAATAAAGTAGTATGAATTCGAAATTAATTAAAATAATATATATAACACTAAAATTCAAACTTTTGGAACCACCTCTGATCGAACTATTCATAATCTGTTTATTGAGACCAAACCGATGAGCCCAAACTCGACATCTCTGCTGTGAGTTAGTTACTAGTTGAGTATTCTGCAGATTTCAGGTGATACGTATTAGGTCAACTTTACCAGCCCTTCTTTATCGTCGGGGGTAAAAAGAAATCGATGAGAAATAAAAAACTTTACCATGCCGTGCTGCGACGTCAATCAGCGGCGGTCCTTAATTTCTAATTTACTCGAAAATTATACATCGGTGGAAGAATGCTGATGCTACCTCATTTATTTGGTGCCTAATATAGTTGTTTTAATAACTATCTCTAAACCGTAGTATTATTATCTTTTCTATGCCTAAACTTTAGACAACTTGCATTGCTATAATATGTATAACTATTTAGGCACATACATTATTATAAGGTACCTAAGCGACGACAATAACGAAAACCATTCTATACTTTTCTTTTTGGTTGTTACAACCACGTATTACCGTGTTACAATCATGTGTAGGTATATACTTTGGTATGATTTATTTTAGTATAGTTATTGATACTTGTCAATACAATACAACAATACGATACGATACAACACGATGCGATACGATACGATACGATACAATACGATATATTACTATACAAAAAGATACAATACGATACAACACGATACAATACGATACAACACGATACAATACGATAAAATACGATACAATACGATACAATACGATACAATACGATACAATACGATACAATACGATACAATACGATACAATACGATACAATACGATACAATACGATATAATACGATACAATACGATACAATACGATACAATACAATATAATAATACGTAGACAACACAATATAATTACTATTTATTGTATATACCATGAAATAACGAAAGTGACAGAAATACACTTGAGAAGTTTTTTTTTAAATATCTCATAGGCTGGCGTTTGTCCACTATCTCGCATGTTTGTAAGTGATGATGCGTTCGAAGATGGTAAGCACGCTAGGCCTAGAATGGGTACTGGCTCTCAAGGATAGCTGCCGGAACATATTAGATGTTTTGGCGACAGATTTTCCAACTTGAGGGTGGTAGCTGACCAGGCGGACACTAGATAGTGTCCTACCACCATGCGGGGGTTGTTGGTTTCTTAACGATGTTTTTCTTCCACTGTGAAAAGCGCACATAATTTTTTCGATACAAAAATCAATTGATGCACGGCGGTTTGAACTCGGTACCTCTGGAATCAAAGCCAACCGTTCTCCCGATTACGCCACCAGGCCCTCAAAAGTAGTTACAAATAGCGGTCACGTCGCTAAAAGCAATCTTCATTCCATCTTTTCTTTTTTTTATGGTAAAAGGTAACAGGACAAGCACGACGCTCGCCTGATAGTAAGCGATGACGTCTACCTATAACAGATACAGCGGGATTCAACATTCTGAACTGCCAGAATTTTGCATGTCACTGCACTGCGTCTGTTACCTTGAGACATATAGATGTTGAGTCTCGTACATGCCCTGTAATTTCACTGGAAACCTTGCCATTTCAACCGAAATACATTTCTATTTTACGGCTGCAAATTAATTGGCAAAGTGGTGACACCGTCGCAATCGGACTAGCATAAGTTTTACCACTACTATTTTCCAGATAACCGGGTATTTTTCGTATTCTATTAAAAACCTTATATGTAAAAATATAGAAATTCCTAACTATTTAGGCACCTACATTGATTTTATAAGTAAAGTATTGTAATAATAGCAATGTAAAAAAATATAATTATGAATAAAGTAGTAATAAGAACTACTTTTGAGGGCCCGGTGGCGTAATAGGGAGAACGGTCGGCTTTGATGCCGTGGTACCTACCGAGTTCAAACCGCCGTGAACCAATGGATTTTTTTATCGAAAAAATTATGTGCGCTTCTCACAGTGGCCCTCCGGTGAAGGAAAAAAATCGTTATGAAACCAACAACCCCCGCATGGTGGTAGGACACTATCTAGTGTCCGCCTGGCCAGCTACCACCCTCAAGTTATTATTATTATTATAATGTGTTCCGGCAGCTATCCTTGAGAGCCAGTTTCCATTCTAGGCCTAGCGTGCTTACCATCTTCGACCGCATCATAACTTACTAACAGGTGAGATAGTGATCAAACGCTAGCCTATAATATATACAAAAATGTACGCTAACGGCAACGCTGGCTAGGAGCACTTCGACATGTCGATACATTGTCGATGCCGTCGGCAACAACTAATTTAGCTATGTTTGCTCCTTTGTCACGAGTCATACGGTTAATAATAATAGCATTAAATATCTAAGACATATTTCTTTGTCACAAGTCATACGGTAAATAATAATAGCGTTAAATATCTAAGACATATTTCTTTGTCACGAGTCATACGGTTAATAATAATAGCATTAAATATCTAAGACATATTTTTTTGTCACGAGTCATACGGTTAATGATAATAGCATTAAATATCTAAGACATATTTCTTTGTCACGAGTCATACGGTTAATACTAATAGCAATAAATATCTCAGACATATTTCTTCGTCACGAGTCATACGGTTAATAATAATAGCATTAAATATCTAAGACATATTTCTTTGTCACGAGTCATACGGTTAATACTAATAGCATTAAATATCTCAGACATATTTCTTCGTCACGAGTCATACGGTTAATAATAATAGCATTAAATATCTAAGACATATTTCTTTGTACCATGCCGAAATTAAAAGAAGCGGCGCAGAATTTATGTGTGGAATATCTATCATAGAGAATTTATTTGTTTTTAAGATTGGTATATTAATTATTATATTTGTTACTTTTTTTAGTATTATTTTAGTAGTAGTATTTTGTTTGTTGCAATAACAATATTCAATAGTTATACAACTTAGACTAAACTGACACGTACCCTGTACTATTTAGGGTGTCGCAAATGTAGTAATTATTAATGATATAATTTATATAATTTTATTAGTAAGCATTATTTTCAGGGTTCCGAACCCAACGGGTACCAACGGAACCCTATTACTGAGACTACGCTGCCCGTCTGTCTGTCTGTCTGTCTCCAGGCTGTATCTAATGAACCGTGATAGTTAGACGGTTGAAATGTTCACAGATGATGTATTTCTGTTGCCGCTATAACAACAAATACTAAAAACAAAACAAAGCTAAAAAGTAAAGGGGGTCCCCACACAAATATACGTGTTTTTACTATAGCGCTCGCTATCTATGAACGATTGTTTACCTTATTAATAATATTAATTACCTACCCTAACACCTTTGTGTTAACGTTTACTTAGTTTGTGTTAGAAGTTTTTTAGATATCCGTTAGATGGCGTTGTAGTTAATTAGCATGTTTAGTATTGGCACGGTAATATAATATTGCCGTGGTATTATTATACTGCGGTTCGGTACCCTCCGTGCGAGACAAATGTCTGACTCGCACTTGGCCAGTTTTATTTATGTTATTTTTTTTTATATTGTATGATTATTCAATTTGTTGTGTTTGTGATTTGGCTACGTGCTGTAATTGTGTTGTATTTGATGTGTGTGTTATAAATAAAATAAAAAACCTTAGTCAAAATATGTTGCTTGGCCATTTCGCTACATTTACATGGGTGGAAGGTGAAGCATTTATTTACTGTTCATTACTTTTCTGTTATACAATAGTTCTTGTAGTAAAGAAATGACCAAGCCTATAGGTAGAAGGGCTTGTGAAGTTAGAGCTTGTACATACAATTAGAACGTGTAGAGTTAGAAGCTTAACTCACGACTCTAGATACATAAGATCTGATAACTTTTTGACAGTGCGAGCCGTATGGTCTCGTCTTAGCAAAATTTTTCATGAAAATGTTTTCGTCGGACTCAATTTATTTCAAAACATTGTTGCTATGCTATATATGCTTTTCAGTTAAACAAATAAATGGTTCCTAAAATGTATTAATCGAATTTGGCAATAGAGTTCACGCTCACAGAATAGAGTTCATAATATCTTAGCACTTGACCACTCTCTACACAGAACTGATCTAAAGTGACGATGTGATCAATAATGTAGTGGGGCTTACCTAGAAAATACTTATTCACTCGCGACTTGAAGACCCCTTAATTGTAGATACTTAAACGGAAACACAAACTGGGGCAGGGAATTCTATTTCTTGGCGGTAAGTACGTATAATAAAAGAAAAAGCGAATCAATGCGTGCAGGCAAACTAGGAATATCCACCATAAGACGGTGACGCTTCTTAGTATCCCTGGTACTCCGATTATAAAACTGGCGACTATCAGCCTCTTGCATGCAAGCAGGGCAGCACTTGTGAGTTTTTTTGCATTTCTCTCAGTAGCTTCTAGAGTCTTCAGCTGGTATTTGGTGGAACTATCCCAAAAGTAAGAACAGTACTTCATACCATTCACACTCGGACTTGTATTTTATAATAATTTAGCTACTGTCCCGGTGAGAAGGAAGTATTGTCTCATCTTCGCCGATACGCCAAGCTTTTTGAGGCTAACTCGGCTTTAGACTCAACATATGAGCCAAAATTGAGAGTTGGTTTTAATGAGATGCCAAGGAGTTTGAGATGGACTGTTAACAGTACGATATATTTTCAAAAGAGCCAGCCGAAATGGGCTTCGTTTTGCGGAGAAGAGACCCGCCTGGGTTTCAGCGACATTGAATTTGACCAGATTGACATCAACCAAATTGGAGACTTCCTTCAAGAAAAAGTTCAAGCGCTGAACCATCGCTTCTCCATGAGACAGAGTATTTCTGTGAGCGTCAACATAAATTATGCAGAAATTTACTTCCCCAAAGGGTACAAGTCATACATCATATTTCTACCTGGAATGTAAGGAACATTGGACATTGAGTCCGTAATGAGTCCTAAACCTGCCGACCATTGTGCATATGCATACTCATAATACTGGCCAGGATAAATATATGCGTAAAAGTTTATCTTCGTTATATAGTACCGTATGTCTGTGAATGCGAAAATTCTGTCCTCGTTGTATCTTATTTCGAAACAACCCACCCCGACAATATAACCGCCGTCCATGAGAGGGCCGCCGTTCTGAACACCAGGGAATGCCATTGTATTTATAATGCATATGAATTTGCCCCAATATTTAGGTAAGTATTTTGAGCAGTCAACGATGTTGTCTCGCTCCAATTTATAGTAGAATATCTTATAGTTTTCTTGTATGTGTTCCATGTATTCGTAGCCCGAGCCTGCCATCCATAGGTCTCTGCTGAGGCCTTGTCTTTTGGTAGGTATAAAGGCCCGATAGGCGTAATGATGTCGTACCGCTGAATAATTGTATATGTATATCTGATCTAAGCTGATGATGATGGAGACGTCGTGTCGCGGCTGGTGGAGGCAGCGAGGTCCATGGCAGTGCTCGGTGTTCAAGCTCCAAGGAACTAGGCGGGTCACTGACCATACTCTGTACCTGAAATCAGATTCGCATCAGTTGAGAGGCGGTGTCATCATGTCAAGTTGGGCTCTCCTAGCTTTGCGTTATCAACATTACTCAAACACCAATATTATAAATCCGAAGGTCATTTTCTATACTTGATTGCAATTTGTTACCTCTCCACGGTCAAACGGCTGGACCGATTTGGCTAAAACTTTGCACAGGGTTAGCTGATATGGTAGAATCGAACATAAAATACTTTTTGACGCGGCCGTTGTCGCATGCATAGCGTAACTATATACCGTATCGCATGATGCTGCTAGAATTATAAGGGTAAGGTCGTATAAACATGTACTTTTTAAAAGTTTTGAGTGAGCCCATGTTTGATTGCGAATACTATGCACCAACAAATAGTATGTTACTATTATTATGTTTTAATATATCGATAATCATGTTTATAATAATGTAGAAATAACCAAAACATTCAAAAGGCCTAAACTTGCGAAAAAAAAAATGTTTTTTGAATCAAGGCAAATAAAGCTGAATACATAATTTGTTTGTCTCCTATCAACCCAGAGGTCAAAAAAAATTTCTAAAAAATAAAAATAATGCATTATGATTTTAAACTTGCAGTTTACTTATAATGCAATAAAGATGCCGTCTGATAATGTATAAATTATTGTAATAATACAATGCCAAGTAAAAAAAAACCTATTCTAATTTGTGTCTCCAAAAGTTATCCAGTGTGTTATTCCGATTCGATATGGAGTAGATTTTTTTGTTTTCAATAGTAGGCAACATTATCTATCTAATTTTGATGTGGCAACACCTTAATGTAACTGTCAAATGTCAGATTCGGCATATTTTTGTCATTTGCGCTCGCGACGGTATACAATTGGAAATTCTTTAATTTAGTACACGTATTTTCAGGCAGTGTATCAGTGAATCCAACACAGTAAGTAGAAAGATATCGATTACTAGGTTCCTAATTGGAAATGTATAGTCCATAACCAGAGTATAACAAGTTGTGTTAAAGAAATCGTGCTTGATTTGTGACCGGTATTCATTGTTGAAGTTAGAATTTTCGAGTGTGTTTGTTCCAGTTCGTTATGTGTGTTACGGTGTTCGTTATGTCACACATTGGAATTTTATAAAGGATACTGTTCACATAACTTAACCGACTGTGGCGAAATAAAAAAAAAGGATAATATTATACTGACGTAACCTAGACATGGGTGGAGTGTTATACTTAGTATAAGAGTAGTAACGGAATAGTATAATATACTATTCCGATATATAATAGGCCTGTTTTATTTTGGCTTACTGCACTTCTTCGTATGAATTATAAACTTTAACTGTATTTAATCCTACACTGCTCAGTGCGCGCAGTATTTCAAAATTATTATTTATTATTATTATATATTTAAAAAGGGTCGAAATTTTCGCTACACGTATTTAGCAGCAATAGCCCTATGGATAAGGCATCGGACAAGCTATCGAGGGGTCGTGAGTTCGATCCCCACCCATTGCACTATTGACGTAAACCCACTCCAGACACAAGCATTTTTAGCTTAGTTGGAGGGGTTAACAAGACTACTAGTAATGTGCAACTCACATTGCTAGTAAGATTTTATTATAAATTTTTTTTTGTTTTGGCTCCGTAAATGCCTTCCAAAGGACCGGGCGTATTAATTACGACCCGAGAGATTAAATCGAATAAAGGAATAATAATAATACATTAAACACTAAATTATGAAACACAGTAAAAAGTAACATTGACGCAAAATATATGTATATTTCGATATTTGAATATGATAGGTACATAAAAATATATATTTTTTAATAATGCTGATTTTTAACATCAATAACAATAAGTTTACAAAGTCATAAAATTAAAAGTTGGTTGTGATTCTTTTTAATAGTATTTTTTAAATAGTACTTATGTGTTTTTTTTATAGGAGGCCTACTTGCCTGCCTTTTGTCATCTATTTAGCTCGCACAGGACCGTGTTTTTAAGAATTATAAATGAATAAGAAGCATTATTTTTTGTTGTGTTGTTTTGGTGTTTAGTTTCGCAAACACGAAACCTGCAAGCTGTCGTCTGTGCATAGTCTACTATTCGTTTTTTATTCTTAAATAGTAATTTCATGAAAATATTATATGATTCATACTATTTTAAAATGGATTTTACTTGACCTATTTCCATGTGAACCTTTACATTATTCCGGTGCGTTATTGTGTTATTGTGTGTTATATCTTCCAGTGCGTTATAGCACATTTTTTTACGACGTTACCCACAAACATTGACATTATTGTCTGAAAGTAGGATGCCCTTGACAGTTCTCATTGTATAGAATGTTACTCTTTGCCCACACAGTCCATACATTTATTGACGTGTAAGTCGATTTTTAGGGTTCCTGTATCGTCCCGTACCAAATTTGCCTGTTCTATGGCGTAATACGTCTACGCGGCGCAATGAAACGCGACTTATTTTGTCTGTGGTCACCACAGAGTACCTTGTATAATACTGGGTGGTCACTTGCGTGCGGGCAGCGGTCATGGCGCCGTCTCTCAGCTGAGTGAACCAAAAAACGATCGTTGTCGAGTCATTGCGGGACGATACATAATTTTGCTTAGAAAACGCGTTTAATTGTTGTTCCCCTTGGGACGCGTAATATTGGTTTTAATTGTGCGGTGTTGAACGTGAATTTGTGATTGTACGCGACTTGGGCACAACCGGGCGCCGTTGTAATACCACGTTTTTTATTTAACAGCGTGCGGACGACTGACTTGAAACTTTAGAGTTATCGTCGAGCACCCACGCCGTGGACTAAGGATCGCTACGATCACTGCGAGTCAGGGAAGTAGCTACTTTGTATGATTTTACTTGGCCAATTAGTATCATAAAAATATGAACCCCCACTCGCATGTAAATTTGTTCATGTGATTCAAAAATCACACCAGGTTAGTCATCATCATTATCAGCCGGTATCAGTCCACTGCTGGACATAGGCCTCCCCCAAGACACGCCACTGAGCCCGGTCTTCGGCTCTTTGCTTCCAGTCACTGCCCTCCGCTTTGTGAATGTCGTCGCTCCACCTAGTCACAGGGCTTCCTACTCTACGTTTGCCGATTCGCGGTCTCCAGTCTAAAACCAGTCTGCCCCAACGGTTATTGGTCCTACGGCAGATATGACCAGCCCACTGCCACTTCAGTTTGCTAATCCGCTGAGCTATGTCGATCACTTTAGTTCTCTGGCGAATTACTTCGTTCCGGATCCGATCCCGCAGAGATACACCGGGCATAGCTCTCTCCTTTGATATAGACTTTGAACTGGTGGACTAGTCGAACCGTGAGTGTCCACGTCTCGGCTCCGTATGTCATGACAGGTAGGACGCACTGATTAAAGACTTTTGTCTTTAGGCACTGTGAAACACTGTGCACTCGACGGATTCCCAAATGCTGCCCAGCCAAGCTGAATTGTTCTCTGGATTTCCTTCTCGAAGTTGTGTTTAACTAGTTGGAGCGTTTGCCCTAGGTAAACATACTGCGTGACAACTTCGAGTGGGATTCCATCAACGGCAATCGGTTCCGGAACAACGTGCTCGTTGCACATGACTTTAGTTGTATCCAAATTCATCCGGAGACCGATGCGACGAGAAGAATCAGCAAGGTCATTCAACATCCTTTGTAGGTCCTGCAGCGTCTCTGCCATAATGACGATGTCATCTGCGAATCGTAAGTGAGAGATGTACTTGCCGTTAATGTTGATGCCACAATCTTTCCAGTCCAGCGTCTTAAACATATCCTCTAAGGCGGTAGTGAACAGTTTCGGGGATATGACGACCCCCTGTCTCACTCCTCGACGCAGGTGAATATGTTTAGTACGCTGGTTCTGTACTTGTAGAGTCATCGTTGCGGCATTACATAGACATCTCATCACTTCGATATATCGCCAGTCGACTTGGCAACGCTGACCGACCAGGTTTCGATTGAGTCGAAGGCCTTCTCATAGTCCACAAATGCTAAGCACAGGGGGCGATTGTACTCTTCGGTTTTCTGTACAATCTGCCGCACCGTGTGGATGTGGTCTATGGTGCCGTAACCGCTTCGAAACCCGGCCTGTTCCGGAGGTTGAAACTCGTCGAGTCTTCGCGCAAGACAGTTCGTGATGACCCTTGAAAACAGCTTGTAGACATGGCTCAGACGCGAAATCGGGCGGTAGTTTTTCAATAGGGTTTTATCTCCTTTTCAACCGACTTTGGAAAAAGGAGGAGGTTCTCAATTTCTCAATATGTTACGCGATTACTCCGTCAATTGTGAACGGATCCAAATGATTATTTTTTTAATAGGTAGGGTACGTTTCCGAGGTGGTCCCATTTTAATTTAATCGAGATCTGATTAGTATCTTCAGAGATATGGAGATAAATATCTCAAACATCGGAGAATGTACTGATTTTAGAAGAAGAGTCCCAAGAAGATTATACACAATGGAGGTTGCTATTGCATATACTTTTGAAGACTAAAAAATATGACCTTGAATAATGTTTTTACATCTTCCTTCACGTTGATTTTGGTTTTTAACCCTCGACGCAAAACGAAGGAGTGTTATAAGTTTGACGTGTGTATCTGTGTGTCTGTCATCGTGGCATCGTAGCGCCCAAACGGATGAACCGATTCTGAATTAATTTGTTTTGTTTGATAGATGTCTTCGTCGAGAATGTTCTTAGCTTTATTTCATGAAAATCTGTTCAGCCGTTTAAATATTATCAGCTCTTTTTTCGTTAAAAAAACTACGATAGCAACTTTCGTAAGCTCGTAGTCCTTTGACCGCGGACGTCAAAAAATCAAAATGGCGCTGTTGCACTATCTTGTTACTTCAATGATATTGCAAAAATATGGTAAGCTTGATCTAATTCTGAGATATCTCCTTGGAATAGCCTCAATGTAAAAAGTTATACATATGCTTTGATCATAAACTCAGATTACATATACATATCAGTCGGGGATGGTTAAAATTTTTGAATTTAAGTATTATTGACAGATATTCTTACGGTAACTGTGAGCGAGATAGAAACAAAGGTGGGGAGAATTAATTTGTCTTCACAGGAATGTTCTACCAGGCAAAGTATTGTTAATGTGCAAAGTTTTTGAGCATACCTAATATTTTTTGACATGACATGATGTTTGGCGAAGATGGCGGCCATATCAGTCCCGCCCGCGACCACATGAGTAAAAAAGTCTTTACTCATGTGCCCGCGACACTGCATACATAAATAACTCAGAATTATGAACGTACTTTGTACCGACCAACACTGCAAAAATAATTATAAGCATATTACCACAGATGATATAATAGTTACTACGTAAATAATACTTTTCGTTGATAGGTTGGCTACACAGTGCTTTGATAATTCGGGTATCAACAATGTAAGGAAGTGCCAACTCTTATAACGTAGTAGTGTGATTCTGACTGTTTGTGAAAAGAGCGGAATTAAAGAGCTGTTAAGCTGTTGAACTGCTGGAGATCCCCCAGCTTTTAAGAGCTCTGTTGTGATTCCGTCTTCTCCTGGGGCTTTTCCATTTTTGAGCTGTTTAAGGGCCATCACGATCTCGTTTCGGCTAATTTCAGGCAGATCTTATGTGAAGTGGCGGTTTAAGGTGGCTCTAGAATCCTCAGTATCGGGTACGGGCCTTGAAGCATGCGATGCGTAGAGCTTGCCGTAGAAGTCTTCAACTTCCGACAAAATCTCCGACTTGGATGCGACGACATTCCCTGTTGACGTTGTCAGCTTTGTGAGGTGGCTTCTACCCAGAGACTGGACGAACACTTCCGACCCCCGATTCTGCTCAATTGATTTTTTTATCAAGAGCGTGTTAGAGGATCGTAGGTCACGTCGTACCAGCTTCTTTATGGTTTTGTTGCGCACCTGGTTATTTGACAAAGCTGACAATGGGTTCGTTCGCCTCTCTTCCATTAGCCGAAGTGTTTCCGACGAGAGTTTGGACGTTTATCCCATACGCTTGCTCTCGCAAAACTTCGTCCCTTCATCCCTGAGGATTTCGACCACTTCTTCGAGTTTCTGATCTACGTCATCTGTGGTTTCCAAGGCAGCGAATCGATTTTCCAATTTTAATTGGAATTGTTCGGACCCAACAACGGTTTGGAGTAAGTTCGGTCGGAGCGTGGACTTCATCAATCGGACTCTCTCGGCTTTGAAGTCGATATTCAGAGAGCTTCGTACAAGTCGGTGATCACTTGCAGTATTGAACCTAGTGATCACTAAGATGTCTCAAAATATGCACCGTATATATGTATATGTATATACATATATTTCTGGTGACGCGCGGCCGCTACTGCGGCTCCCCTCCTCGCTACGCTCGTCGGCGCACGTCACGCGGTGGTCACGGTAGATCTAGACCTAGCACGCTAGAGTGCTTACCATCTTCGACCTCATCATCACTTACCAACAGGTGAAATAGTGGTCAAACGCTAGCCTATAAGAAATATATATATGTATATATATATATATATATATATATATTATTTTTTATATTTTTTATTTATATATTTATTTAATGTTGTAATAAACGCTACGGCTGGATATCATTCAGGAATCTAGTTGAGCGGCGCTGTTTAGTTAAGAGGCTGGGCTGTTAATTGAACGGCTAATTAAGCAATCTGCCTGCGACATATATATAAAAAAAGGTCCAGTTTCTTTGGAGACTTATAATAGTAATACTCGCACAAAACAGACGAATCTAACAGTACAGATTTAAAAAAAAAATACAGACAACATGAAAAAGTAATTAATACTTTCGCTTAGATATATAATAGTTTATATACTGCATTTTTAAAACTTTGTAATAGATCTTAGAAATAGGGCATTACACCCATTTTTGAAACGTGTCTCATTAGATTATATAGTGCTAATGAGCCACTCAAAAAATCACAATTTTTGATTTAATTATTTTTTTTTATTGTGCCATAAAATTGCATTTAAATATTGTATTTTCAAATTTCGCGCGTAATTTTACGAAAACGCTGGATGCAGTGGACGCCATATTGCTCCGTGATCATGACGTCAGTTGGCTGTGTAAACAAATTATAGTTAACAGTTGACACTTCTAAGTTTACATAGTCGTACGACGTAATAACATGGTGACTACTGGCGACTACTATTTAATGGTGTTATAGAACAGATTAAAAAAGCTGAAACTTTGAATTGAATTTTAAAATTTAGTTTGCTGTTTTATGAACTAAAACTAACGTTTCCGACTGCTTTATGCCTAAGCTATCTCAATGATATATTTTTAATTTTTTTCTCATATATTTGTTATCGGAACCCTATTGTTTTCGGATATATACACATTTTTAAGTTGCAACAACATACATTTTTGAACACACGCATATTAATTGATAATCAATAAATATATTAATCAATTGTCATTACGGACAGTATTTGTCATTTTAAAAATATAATTGAAAATAAGCGATAATCCAAATATTGTAATAATAATAATTCCGTAGGGGCTTTGTGGCGAGCCGACGGTGAGTGGCGACACCGCGTACCCCTATCCCGTGAGGGCTAAATGAGACCCTCTGACCCCCGGCTTGCCTTGACCGGCCGGCCGGTGGTGGGAATCGCAAGAGCTAAGACCTAAGCTCCAGGGTAGAAGTGTTTAAGGCATAAAGCTGCTAGTAGCGTTAAGTGAAAGTGCAGCACCTCTCAACACCTGGCACCAACATAACGTCCGCCTTTATGGGGGCCCCATTTAGAGTATAGCAAGTCACTACCCGCCTTAACATTTTGAAATGAGGCATAATTAGCGGCTGCCGTACCTCATCCCATAGACCAGGCATCAGACATCAAGCAGCGCAAATCCACAGTCATGATAAATTAATGTACCATCGTTTAATAGTTTTTCATCACTCCATCCACAAACCATATTTAAATTAGCAAAAATTGTAAAGGGTCTCTTGACGTAGGCTTCAGCTGCGTCAGTGTATTATCGAGGACCGGGCATTTATGACCCGAGAAATGGTTTCTGGATTAAAAGTGGTACCAATTTGGTAAACTTGTGGTCAAAGCTGCCTTTTTGGGCTGATAATTAATATTAATGTATAAACTCTTATTTAGTTACTCTTTTAATGACGACGGATTATGTGACATAGTGACAGGGTCATAAGGGGAATGGTATTAGATATTTTGGTCGTGATTTTATCTGGTAGACTCTTATACGAATTGCGAAAATATCGACATCCTGTTCCCGAGCAAGTGTAGAAAAAGGGTCGTTTACATCTCAGAAGTGGGATCGCCCTGAGTTATTCCAAAAATTTCGGTGTGGTCCACTTCGCCCACAACAAAAAGAACACGTTAACAATCTACAATGCTCAAACGAAAGAAGAGGGCTAAATCGTCTGATAGCGAGTCTTCGCGAGGTGCTAGTCGGTCTCGTAGCAATAGTAGGTCGCGAAAGATAGATACATCAAAGCCGACATCGATTAAGGCTTCGCGCGATCCAGGAGTTCGACGCAGCACACTCCACCCGTAGTCAAAAATGCAGAGCGTCAACAAAGCTAAGTTAAGATTAAGATAACTGATCAACGACATGTATCAGTTTAGGCTTAGATTACTGATCAACGTCATGAATCAGTTTAGACATAGATTATTGATCAACGTCATGAATCAGTTAAGACTAAGATTACTGATTAACGTCATGAATCAGTTTAATAGATTACTTACATATATATGCCTTAAACACTTAACAAACATATGTCATGAAGTGTCACGAAATGTCACGAAATTTTATGAAATGTAACAAAATCTCATGTAATGTTATGAAATGTCAAGGAATTCATAAGCCAAAAATTAAAAATCACTTTGAAAGTGATTTGTATTACCTACTTTGTGTGCACTTATCGAGGAACCAACCATCACTTTTCGAATAGATGGGATGAAAAATAATATATTATAACGCGACGCGTCGCGAGCGACAGCCCTGGGGCACAAGCCGAACCACTATAAGCCGATTTCACTCCGTACGTGACAGGCGGCACACAGGCCGCTAGTGCTCACGCACACACGCGCGTCTACGTCATCATCACAGCGCAGTTGTATGAAACTTTGTCTCTGTTCCTTTTCTTTACGCATGTGTCGACAAGGGTAGCGTATCTTGTGATCAAACTCACCGAGAGGTATAGCCTCAAGGTCATCCAAGTATACGCACCGACTTCGGCACACTCGGATGATGAAGTGGAGGAAATGTATGGGGACATTTCCAAGGCCTTGTACACCACCCAAAAGGTCCACTTCAACGTTGTCATGGGGGATCTCAACGCAAAAGTGGGAGTACAGACAAGCTGCGAATCGGTAGTAGGACCACACTGATTTGGAAGCAGGAATCATAGGGGGCAAATGCTCGTCAACTTCCTAGAGAAAGAGGGTCTCTTTCTGATGAATTCTTTTTTTCAGAAAAACCCCCGACGCAAGTGGACGTGGCAAAGCCCCGACGCTATGACCAAAAATGAGATTGATTTCATTATGACGGACAAAAAACGTATACTAGGTTCAACACCGGAAGTGATCACCGACTGGTCCGAGGCACTCTAGATATCGACCGTAAGCTTGAACGAGTCCGTCTAATGAAATCTACGCTCCAGCCTAATATGCTCCAATCTGTGGTTGGGTCTGAAACGTTCCAGTTAAAACTGGAGAACCGATTCGCTGCCTTGGAAACCACAATTGACGTTGATGTGGACCAGGATCTCGACCAAGTGATGGGAATTCTTACGGAGGAGGGAAAGAAATTTTGCAAGATGCGAGGTGCCGGAAAGAGGTCTAAGCTTTCAGAAAAATCTGTGCAGCTAATGCAGAGGCGACGGGAAAACCCCGCAGTCACTTCGTCAGATCAACGGGCTTTGAACAAAAAAATCTCTAAGCTGGTAAGACGTGACCTCCGGAGCTCCAACACACGCTCTATTAAAGAAGCGATCGAGCGAAAGCGGGGGTCAAAAGTTTTTGTTCAACAGCTGGGTCGAAGCCATCTGACGAAGTTGACCACATCTAACGGGAGTGTCGTCGCTTCTAAGCCGGAGATTCTTAGGGAAGTTCAAGACTTCTACGGCTACCTCGCAAGCGTCCCGTCCCCAACCCCAGTCTGAAGATCCTAGAGCCACTCTTACCCGCCATTATACCGAGGATCTGCCAGAGGTCAGCCTGAACGAAATTGTGATGGCTCTCAAGCAAATTAAAAATGGAAAATCCCCCGGAGAGGATGGAAATACAACGGAGCTCTTGAAAGCTGATGGAACGCGTGTACAGCTGTAGCGTATATTTTTTTTAATTTTTTTTATAAAGATCGCAATGTTGGTTGCACATTACTAGTATTCTTGTTAACCCCTCCAACTAAGCTAAATATGCTTGTGTCTGGAGTGGGTTCACGTCAATAGTGCAATGGGTGTAGTTGGGATTCGAACTCACGACCTCTCGATTGCCAGTCCGACACCCTATCCATTGGGCTATTGCCGCCTGACAATTCCGTCCTCTTTTCGGGGAGTTCTCCAAAGGCGTAGAGCAAGAGTGTGGTCATTATGTTCTTTAAAAAAGGAGACAAGACCCTCTTAAAGAACTATCGACCCATTTCACTCTTGAGTTACGTCTATAAGTTGTTTTCTAGAGTCATCACAAAACGTCTCGCGCGTAGACTCGACGAGTTTCAGCCCCCTAAACAGGCTGGGTTTCGAAGAGTATATGGCACCATAGACCACATACATACAGTTCGACAGCTTATAGAAAGACCGAAGAATATAACGAGCCCCTGTGCCTTGCGTTTGTGGACTATGAGAAAGCTTTTGACTCTGTAGAAACCTGGTCTATTCTGGAGTCTCTGCAACTGTGCCAAGTTAATTGGCGATACGTCCAAGTACTGAGAGGCCTGTATTACGCCGCGGCTATGACCGTCCAAGTATAAAATCAGCAGACTGAACATATCCCCTTATATAGAGGAGTGACACAAGGGGACGTTATTTCCCCCAAATTGTTCACTAACACTCTGGAGAATATATTCAAGACGCTGAATTGGAAAGGACGGAGCATAAATATAAACGGCGAGCACCTCTCACACTTGAGGTTTGCGGATGATATCGTCATCATGGCTGAAACCGTGCAGGACTTGCAATACATGCTGACCACCCTTGCTGATTCTTCTGCACGCATCGGCCTCCGGATGTACTTGGATAAGACCAAGATCATGTTCAACGAACATGTTGTCCCGGAACCGATTGCCCTAAACGGAATTCCTCTCGAAGTTGTTCACGAATTGGGTAAAAACAACTTCGAGAAGGAAGCTTGCAGAAGGATACAGCTGGGATGGGCAGCATTTGGAAAACTTCGTCGAGTCTTTGCATCGCCCATACCACAAAGCCTAAAGACGAAAGTCTTTAACGAGTGCGTCCTACCTGTTATTACTTACGGAGCCGAGACGTGGACACTGACAGTGCGACGGGTTCACCAATTTAAAGTCACTCAGCGAGCTATGGAAAGGGCTATGCTCGGAGTATCTCTGAGGGATCGAATTCGAAACGAGGTCGTCCGTCAGAGAACCAAAATTAACGACGTAGCTCAAAGGATTAGCAAGCTGAAGTGGCAGTGGGCTTGTAACATCTGTCGTAGAACCGATAACCGTTGGGGTAGACGTGTTCTAGAGTGGAGACCACGGCTCGGTAAACGGAGTATAGGGCGCCCTCCAGCTAGGTGGAGCGATGATATACGCAAGCTGGCTGGCAGCGGTTGGAAACAAAGAGCTGAAGATCGAGCTCAGACACGTGCCATAAGTGAGGCCTATGTCCAGCAGTGGACGGAAATAGGCTGATGATGATACCGCAATTTTTCGGTTTCCAGAGCCTCGTTCGTTGGTCAGCAGGATGCACCACGGGCAGGTAAGATTGGCTGGGAGCACGGAAGTGGTATTTGTACTCCCTTACATCCCTACATACATTGTGTCTATAGATAGGTCTTTAAAAATGACATTGAGGTTCCTAAGACCATTTTTCCCAATGTCAATCATTTAGACACTTCTAAAGTGGTGTAGAGTGGAGCCCACGGCTCGGTAAACGAACGTAGAACGCCCACCAGCTAGGTGGAGCGATGATATACGCAAGCTGGCTGTCAGCGGTTGTAAAGAAAAAGTGGTGTGCCATAAGAGAGGCCTATGTCCAGCAGTGAACGAATACTGGCTGATAATGATGATGATTTATTATATGTATATTATTAATTTTATTTATTTTAATATATATTAAACACAGAGAAATTATAAATATACCTAACACAAGCATGGCTTTATGGATGGCATGAAAACTGTGTGTTACTTTGCCAATTAAACTCAGGCATAAAAAAACTAATGTCATAATATGTCATACATTTCTTTTTACACTTCAGTTTGCTAATGCTTTGAGCTATGATACTGGTAGAAAAATGCCAAGCAGCGTTTTAAAGCCATAAGAAGAAGAAGAAGAAGAATCCTTTGCACTATGTCGATAACTTTGGTCCTTTCTCAGATTACTTCATTTCAAATTCGATTTCAATTCCTTCAGAGATACTCCGAGCAATGCCCTTTCTATAGCTAGCTGAGCGCCCCTGAATTGGTGGATCAGTCGCACCGCCAGTGTCCACGCATCGGTTCCGAATGTCATTACAGGTAGGACGCGCTCATTAGACTTTTGTCTTTAAGATTTGTGGCCTACGAATAAATAATATGTCTTTGTGGCGATGAAAACACTCGACGTAGTTTTCTAAATGCATCCCAGATGTATACTTCTGTGAGCTTCCTTCACAAAAAAATTTGCACCCAGTCGAGAGGTTTGCCCAAGAGAGACATAATTTTGAACGGCTTCGAGAGGTACTCCGTTCAATGCAATCAGTTCCGGAATAACATATTCGTTGAACATGATCTTAGTTATTAGTTCATGACATGATGAAGAATTTCAGACATTACAAAATACAATTTTGGTTTCCAAAACAAAATACATAAGTGATTCCAGTCAACTATATCTACTTTATACCTAAATTAGAATCTGGTAATCCCACCTGTAAGGAGTAGTATGAATGCCACCTCTGCCAAGAGCCCAGATCCTGAACTCTTTCTGCCTGTTCATGTATGGAGCTAGGAAGTTATACGAAGTCAGCACGACTCTTCTATTTAGCAGGGATCCAGTACTCAGCGGCGTTAGATCTGAAAACAAGGACTTTAATGTATATAATAAATATACCTAAAATAACAAAGTTTATTACCAAAGAAAAAAGGTTACCTACACATAAATAAGCCCAGAGATTTTTGTATACAAAAATGGGTAACGCTTGACCAATATCTAACCTGATGTTTAATGATGATGCGGTCGATGATATAGCCTGCTTACCCAAAATATACTAATTAAGAACCCTAAGTTATATCTATTTGGAAACTCAGACTCAGGCAGGGAATTTTTCTTTTCACCGCATTAATTTTAATTTAGACTAAGTCAGCAGGCTGCACGTTCGTATAAATTTCTTATTTTAATTCAGTTCGCAATTGACCGCGCATGTCGCATACTGACATAGCACTTTACTTATCACCTACATTTCCTAGCATTTTACATTATAATTTTTAGCATTAAACTTTTTAGTTTATCAATTTATTTTTCAATTACGTTCATTAAACCAGCCTAGGGTTCGTACATATTGGTCCTTCAAATCTATCGGTGAGACGGGGTGATTGCGCGTGTGACCTCAATTAGTGTTTCATCACCTAAGTTATAAGTGTAGTGCCACGTTCCGTTTCCCGGTGTTCTAGTGTCGTGGACACACTCCGTGTGAGGATTTGTGGGATACATCCTGCAAATTAGTAGAGCACCGACGAGTCAGGAGACTCGTAACTAGCAGCACCAGCGAGCCATAAGACTCGCAAGTAGCAGAGCAGTAGTGGGCAGTTGGGCACAGAGGCCCGCAACTAGCGCTCCAGCACTAGTTGAGAGCAATCTGGCCACCAGCAGGACAGTATCACGCCCCGAGCGTCCCACTGACCGCACCAACATCAATATCGGATTTCAACTAAGAGATTTCCAATTTTTATTCACTTCCTCATCTCGTTTTTCGCGTAATTTGAGTAACCATGGAAGATCTTTACACTAGCAAAGTTGAAATTTTGGATGCCATCAAATCATTAGCTACCAACATCAAAAAAGATCCGGAGAGCAGGAAAACCGCCGATTATTTCCGTAGAAAATTGGAAACTCTTGATTCATACTGGGGAGAATTACAATACAACCATGACTAATTGTTTATGCACCAAATTCAGCAGAGAGCAATAGTATTTCAAAAATTTTAATTTTTTTAAATAATGAATATGACCATACCAGTGCGTACTCTGAGTCAGTTAAAGCGCTGATAACAGAACAGTTTCAAGATTTTGTGGAGAAGCAGCAGGCAAAGAAACCGTTCATGGGTATGATTGAAGGTGAAACTTCAACTTCACTGAAAAAGAAATCACACATGCCAAGCACAGAGACGATTGAAGGTGAGAGTGCTAGATCTCAGGTGAGGCATTCTCGTGAGGAAGTTCCCGTCCAGCAAACACAGGAGCCGCGAGGCGTTAATAGCCACTTAGACGCCATGAGGCGACGTTAAGGAAGCAAGCTGCAAATTTTAAGGAAATATCTAGAGACCAAAACCGAGATCGACAAATTAAAAACAACATGGCAGTCCGACAACTCTTTAGCATCGCTGCAGTCTCGCTGGTCAGCAATCGATAGCTTACATTTAGATTTTACATAGCTTACATCGATAGTTAGCTGAACGATGAGAATGGAGACTATGAAATCGCATTCAGCAAGCATGACGATATTTACACCAATGGTCGACAGCCAATACAGAAAAAATAACGCCGCAACTAGAAATTCCCATTTTTCATGGTAATTATAATCAGTGGGTATCATTCAAAGATTTATTCAGTGACTCCATTCATAAGAACTGCACTTTATCTAATGCTCTGAAAATGCAATTGCCAATGTAAATTGAAAAGTGAGCCGGAGAGGCTGATTAGCTTTGATAATTTTAGATCGTCGCTATAATAGTGCAAAGCTTATTTTCAATTCACACTTAGACAGCATTTTAGAATTATCCAGTATACAACAAAAAATATTTTCACAAATTAAAAGGATTCATGGCGTCACCATGGAATGTGTCAACGTTATTAAAAGCCTTGGGTGGAAACTTATACTGCAATAAACTTCAAAGCTAGTGAACCGATTTTTATGAGGTTTTCACCAATATAGCCAGAGTGATTTATCAGGAAGGTTTAGATGAATAACTCATTTGTTAAGGTTTTTTGTAAATTGGTTTAAATATGACGATGGTTGTTGAAGATGTTATTTCATACGACAACAAACGCAACAAACTGATGCAAATTATCTAGGCATATATATGTTCTTCCCGTGCGAAGTCGGGGCGAGCCGCTAGTGTGTAATAAATGTGGTTATAAACCATTAAATGCCGGTGAATGTGGGAATGTAGGAAAACGGCACAATGTTGAAAAGCATGCGATTTTCGTTTATACCAAAATTTTACTTAAAGCCTTCAGTAATATACACATCTATACTGAAGGATATGACTTGGACTGGATTTTATGGGATCATGACTGCGAATCGACCTGAAATGTTGAATTATGGCTCTACTTGAATTTACAAAAACGTGAACAGTATGAATACTTTGACACTCGCTAAATACATAAATCGTGTGGAGCCATAATTGAAAAAAAAGATACATTAAAAGTGCGCGCTAATTTTTCTTCTGCGAGGAAACTGACCCTAAGCAGTCTGGGTTACTATAATTCCCCATCTGTTTATTCTACCGTAATTTACTGTTAGTAAATACTTACCAATAGATATCCCACAAACTGTGTTAAGTCGTCTTCTATTCTCGATTTCCGGCCAGTCCCAGTAGTAGAACCAGAACGCCAAATGAGAGGTATACACCCACTGCCATCGGAAGAAGCTCAGCCGAGGGGTGTCATCTTCTCTTACGCCTCGTGTAGTAGTCGACCCCTCGTCCCAAAAACATGACACTTTTGGGACTGCTAATATGATAATGCTGAAAACATTTACTGTTAAGCCTACCGGAGAAAATACTAATCCCATCAAAAGCCTTACATGTAATAATTAAGATAGTTTAAAAACTAAAACTACCGACTTTAATGCCCCGCGAGTCAATTTATTCCGAAACTATGAGGACCACACAGTTGAAGCACATGAGTAAAGAAACTTTTCTTTACTCATGTGGTTGAACCTTGGTAGGTAGATGTATTCTGTGAACTGTTTTACGATTTTTATACAAAAATAAAAAATATATAAAAGATTAAGGGAACATACATGGAAATGACACTACATTTTTTTTCTCAAAGTCAATATTTTGAATGATAGACACTTTTAAAGTGGTAAAATGTGTAAAAAAATATGTATAGTGTGTGTCAAGTGCAAGTCGGACTCGAACTTGGCCAGTTTATTTTTTATAAAATAGGGCCAAGAATGGTCGGCAGTGACGCCAGAGGTAGCAAGGAAAAAGTCTGGTTCTCTTAATTACACAGTATTTATAAAACGAAGTCGCTCGAAATCGAAGTCTTCTACGCTTAGATTTTTTAAACTAAGCATGCAACGGATTTTAATGTAGTATTAATCAATAGATAGAATGATTCAAGAGGAATGTATGTATAATTTCTAATGTCGAGCTTGATGTCCATGTAGAACAGAGGAAGGCATTGTTGCTAATTATTTATATAATAGATCTCCGATAATTGCACACAAACTGTGCTTGTGCTACACAAACGCCAGTTCGATTTTGACTAAAGTGAAAGTACGCAAACTTAATTTATACGGTCCACATTGAGGAGCGGGGTACCATATCTCCCTATTTACCCGACTACGAAAAAAGGAGGGTTATGTTTTTCGAGTGTATGTATGTATCATGTATATTTCTTTGGCACGCCCTAGGGCCTAAACGGCTTGTCCTATTTTAATGTGAGTGGAGTCAATAGATTCGTGTCGTGAGCTAGGTTGTGAGAGTGACACTGGGTACATCAAAATAAAAAGAAAACAAAATTAATAAAAACAGAATTTTGGCGCCAAAAAGTAATCTCAATTAAAATTGCGATTCGACTATTCGAAAAGAAAAACGAGTCACCCGTTGAAGTCTTTTGTATCGCAAACTTGCAAATTTGGATTAGCAAAAAAAATGTTTTCAAAATACATCGAGTGTGGTACCAAATTTTTAACGGTTATTAAGTTATATATAACTTAACTTTTCGAATGATATGTTTTATTGGAGTTTGGAATAGTTTAATCACTTAATTTTTATCACGCAGTCGGGTTTTTTGTTCCTAAAATAACTCACTGTATATATCGACGAATTTACCTCGAAGTTTCGATCAAGATGCATTGACCGTGTTCACGAGAAAACTGGTAATTGTGGGTATCGATATCGTAATTGAGACTTCGTTGGAACTACTCTTAATTGTTCTTTGTCAGAGTTGCCATTGCGACACACAATGCTGGTAATAAATTAAATGATAGTACAAGGTAAATTTTTTGGCGGCGAAAAATTGTAGTTATTAAGCGACTTCACAAAAAGGAGGTGTTGTTTGTTACCTCTGAACTCCGTCAAATCTTAACCGATTTGAAAAATTCTTAGTTTGTTTGAGAGATTATGCCTCCTTTTTGGTTTCATTTAAATTTTATCGAGACCATCAGGTGTCGATCCTCATATCTCGGGAGATGATTATCAAATCATCTCCGGAGATATGAGGATAAACAATATAAACGAATTTGATACCTCGTTGACAATCTGACTAGTGGATATTTCCACTATCGCGGCATGTGCAGTCGGTTTTTTTGTTTCGTACGATCATAAATTATAAAATACTTAACTGTGTTACGGAACCCTACGAGTGCGAGTCTGATTTGCACATGGCCATATTTTTCCTTTTGAGGGACGGAACCCTAGCAGTATTGAATTTGTTTTATTAAAGTTTGCGAATTTATAAAATTACTCACATGGGCAACAAGACCAGCGCAGACGACACCATTGCAGCAAATAATATTTTTTTATCATGAAACTTAAACTCACGTCGATATTATTATTTACAATATCGATAATGTTGATATTATTATATACACATCATTGTTATGTGCCTACATTCATCGATAGAAATTGATAATTTGTAAGCAATAATCTTGTATGTTATATCTATATACATATTATAATTAATAAATAAGTAAAGTTGTAGAAAAACTGAGTCTGAATACTTTTTCAAAAAAACGTACTTTTTAAGAGAGTGATACAAAAATGAACTTTATTTTTACCAGCTTTATCTCTACTTCACGGCGAATTTTTTTTGTCCGTCACAAATCTTGAGATTGATTTTAGAGCGACTTCCAGGGGTTTGATTGAGCTGAAATTTGGCATACATGCATAAATCGCGTGACAATGCAATATTATGATGACATGGTGCTGATCTGATGATGGAGCTGGAAGGAGGCCAGAGGAACTCCCAAACTACACATGTTATATCAGTCTTGTTTGGTCTCGTTGGATTTGTCTTGACCTACTTTGATCCTAGGTTATGTTAAAGCTGTTTAAAAACGTTTTTTAAAATATTACTTGTTTGTTTACACCTCCAAAAAGATACAAATTTCATTGAGTTAATTTGGCGGCTTAAGGCTGCGCCGCGCGACTTCTGGCTGCGCCGCGCGGCGCGTGATACACAAAAATTAACTTAATTTACTAAGTACACAAAAATATACACATTTCATTGAGATAATTCAGGCGCCTCGCGAATCGCTGCGTCACGCGGCTTCGAGCTGCACCGCGCTACGCCGCGGGGCTTCCTGCTGAACTTGCCCTTAAAACAGAAGTTTTTTGAACTCTTGTCTGTTTTTTTGCCTGTGGGTTTGAACGCGCAAAACTCAACACCAGCCTTTTGGCCCACTTTTGGTGCAATTATCAAAAAATGATTAATTACTTATTTTACCCATTGTTACACTATAACTATTACCTATTTATTGTACATACTCGTATGTAGTTTTAGGATAAGAGGTGTCACAGTAAAATAATTTTGTAGTGTACATAAGATGACATTAATAGAGAATTATATTTTACATGTTTTATAAACTCATTTTATTATTGTTTGATCTGTATTAGACACGACAATAATCGTTCATTGTTAATACAATTTAAAATGTTATCGTACCGGCGGGACTAGAACCCACGCCACCGGGAAACATGACCGGCGCTGTACCAACTCACTCACTACGCTACGATCCTATCGATGCGACGAAACTAATAGATTGTATTTTAATTAATTATGCAGTTGCCATCGCCATTCAGCGTGGCAACGCTGCGAGCGTTTTGGGCACCTTTGCACCAGGAACGTTGCGGCACGGGATTCTCAACTAAATGTATCTATAATAGTATATATAGTATAATTTTATATAATACATGTAACGAGCTAATTGAATATTAAAATTATATTTTGATTTTGTTAATTAAGAAATTTTTAAAGTAAATATACCATTTCTATAAGGTATTTTACGATTAAATTAATTCTAATATACCATTTCTAAAAGGTAATTTATCATTAAAAGAATTCTATAAAATTATGCATTATTACGATATAATTTTAGATTGATATAACAATATCCAAATAATATAAGTGTAGATAACACTTATAATTTAAGATCGTTTTAAAACTAAATGAACCGACTTCAAATGCCGCGCAATTTAAGTTTGAGGTGCTTATCTATATATCTCTGGATATACAGAACATATCTCGATTGAATTTAAACGGGACCACCGGGGAAGTATACTTAAACTTTCAAATAAAAAAAAATAATTTTAAATCGGTTCAGGCGTCTTCGAGTAATCGGTGAACATACATACATTAAAAAAAATTGGGTAGGGCATTCCATCCCTTACCATTCCACATGACTAAATAAATAAATTATATATTTTACTTTAGTTTTATTTATAACTTTTTAGTAGTTTTCAAATTTGTTAGGATATACTTGAAGGTCGTTTAAGAAACTAAATAAAGTAACAGACTTCAAATGCCGCGGTAGTATTTCTAGTATTTTTTAAGTATCAAGTTTACGGTGTTTATCTCCATATCTTTAGAGATACCGAACATATCTCCATGAAATTAGCATGGGACCACCCGCGAAGTACCTATACATACCCTTTAAAAAGAAGAATTTTTCAAATCGGTTCAGACGTAGGTATTTGAGTAATCTGTGAACATCTACGAACAAAAAAAACAGTGAACATACATAAAAGAAAAGATGTAGACGAATTGAGAACCCCCTCCTTTTTTGTGAAGTCGGTTAAAAACAGTACATTGTTGCAGTGGACTAACTCCTTATTTATATAAGGAGTTAGTCCACTGCAACAATGTACTGTTTTTAACCGATTTTAGCTTATGCTAATAAGATCAGCCACATTATTAGGAAGTCGTATTGGAGCAGTGGACCGCCACAACTCCCTAAATATGCTTAAAAGGTCATAAAATAGGACAGTGCCGCATAAATCGAGCCCAAACTCGGTGAGGTTATGTTGTTTTATCACAGATATGCCATGGCTACCTCGCAGCTTCATCATCAGACCCTGGATATCGTCTGGAAGAACCAGTGCTCCTCAAGAAGAAATCAATCGAGCCCAAATTCGATGGGTTAATCTTGTTTAGTTCAGAAGATCCTATGGCCATATTCCGTCTCCATCATCAGATCAGCTCCATGGTACCATATTATTGCAATATCACCGAAGATGCGCAAGTTTACCAAAGAGTCCAATCGAACGTCAGGATGTGGTTCTAATGTAGCTTCCAAGAGTTGACCCGCACATACGAGTACATATACTAAGCGTGGCCGCACATGGGCCACACGCGGCTACCACAAACGCCGCTACCTGAAGCTAGAAGCAGCTTCAAACGCGCAACAGCCGGTAGTAGACACTTGCGGTCGGTGGCCGCTACGTTTTAACTTTGGTTCCAAAGGGTTGGTTACGAAGGGAGTAAAAAAGTAAGAACTGAAGGTGAGATATCGCGAGTAATGAGTAAATGTAGTGAAGCGTGGCGCGTGTCGGCGTGTAGTCATCGGTTCCTGCCACAAGAAGCGAGCACTTGACTTTTGTAGCGAGTGGCGACCACCAGCGTCAACCGTATGCGGCGAGTCCATATAAAATCTATGAAAACTACAGGAAATAGTTTCGGCTATGTTCAAAGTTCAAGTGATGTCGCTGATGAGTTTGCGGCTCTTGCTGGCATTTTGCAGAACCAACAACACTTTTTACCCATCCAAAAAAGAGCACAACGCCGCTAAAGAAGTTTTCACTTCAAAAAGATCGTTTAAAAAACTAAAACAACTGACTTCCAATGTCTCTGGAGATACTTAAACATTAAAAATATTGTACATATACATATGTGTATATATACGGTCGAATTGAGAAATATCCTTTTTTGATGTCGGTTAAAAACTGAAAATGTAAAATTATGGTAGTTATTAAATTTAGTACCAAAAAAATTCAAATCAATTGTTTCGCGTTTGTTTTAGTTTTTCAATAAAAAAGTTATAGTCTCTGCCATATAAATTGTATTATTTTGAAGTCATCACGACGTTAACCCCTGAAGATTGTACCAGGATCCTGACATTGCTTGAAGATGGGCACAGTCAGCGAAATACAGCGAGAACTGTTGGCGTGACTCTTTCTACAATTCAACAAGTACTTCAGCGTTTCCATGAAACTGTGTCCAATCTTTGAAGACCAGGAACAGGCCAAAACATCGCTTTCTTACGGCTGGTGAAGTAAAGAATCATCATTTACGAGCTGGAGGAAACAATCTCAGTACGGATACTACTGTATTCGTAAGTATGGCGGCGTCTGGCTGCAGCAACAATTTCAAGTCATTAAGACCTGCAAATAACCCAAAACTAGAAAAACCTAGAAAGACCACAGAAACTCAAAGTTGAGTTATGGTAGAAAACATGAAATTTGGACTCTAGATTACTATGTTCTATGTTTTATCATTATATTATCTATGTTTTCAGAAGAGTCTAGATTCTGTTTATATAAGCACGACGGGAGGATAAGAGTGTACAGAAGACTGGGAGAGCGCTATATCCAAGCCTGTTAAGGAAATATTATAATAAAGGCGGCAATGGCCCAATGGATAGGGTGTCGGACTGGCGATCGAGAGGTCGTGAGTTCGATCCCCACCCCATCCATTGCACTATTGGCGTGAACCCACTCCAGACAAGCATATTTAGCTTAGTTGGAGGGGTTAACAAGAATACTAGTAATGTGCAACCTACATTGAGTAATCTTTTAAAAAAAAATGTACCATACGGAGGCTCTGTTTACGTGTGGGCAGGGATTTCTTCCGAAAGCGGCACTGAGCTATTGATGATAGAAAATACTTACAATTATTCGCTTATCTTAACTGCAATAAGATGATGTCACTGAAATTCTGAATGACTACGTTGGTCCATTTTTAGTGGGCGAGAATGCCGTTTTTATGCAAGACAATGCCCGCCCGCTTACAGCTGATACGAGTAGTTTGCCTATTTTCAAGAAGTTTGTATCCTTCGTTGTCACTAGTTGCCTCAGAGTGGCCAGCACGTAGGCCCCGACTAAAACCTCATTGAGCATGCATGGGACCTCTATGCATGGGACGAACTGGAACGACGTGTACGTCAGCGGAATCCGCCACCAATCACGCTACGTGAAATAAAAGCTCTAATTAGAGGGATGGCAGAATATTCATCAGAATCGCCTCAAAAACCTAGTAGAAAGTATGTCAAATCGCATAACAGCAGTATTGCGAGCATAAAACGATTCTTGGTTTATTTTAATAATTCTAGTGGCAAGTAAAACCCGAGTGATTCGCTTGTATTTTTTGTTCAGTTGTACTTCTGATACAGAGGCTCGCGGAGGCAACACTACTAAAATGCGCGAAAACGGCACAACTGTAACCAATCTTCATTAACCAAAAAATTAAAATACTGGAAAAAGTGTAATTTCATAAAGCTAGGTCAGGTACTTTTGAAGATATTCAGGATTTTCAAACAGAACCTTTTTCTTTGCGGTCTAATGTATATGTTTAGATACCAATATTACTCAGTTAAATACTTAGTTCTAAAGGAAGAAATAAAACAGTTACGTAAATAGCACATTGCTTTAATCCACAATAACACTTGGGACATTTAGTTAAAATTAGAAGCTAATGGGCAGAGTCGCGTACGTTAATTATGGGCGCTTACACACTTTTAAATATCACACCACTATCGTTATGTATGAACACTTATCAGGGAAAAATAAATAGCTGTAAAGCATATCTGAAGCATTCTAGAAAGGTTCTAAAGTTGGTGTTTCTGCTCTCTCTGTCACATTCACACATTCACACTCACTTTCTCACAAACACATTCATACTCACTCACTCAAAATACAGAATAAATAATAGTAGTAAGAGCTCAAACACAAACAAGCTATCATGCGACAAACACGTGAGGAAACGCTTGCCTAATAATTATATCTAACAAAACAACAGTAGATACCTACTACAAAAATTAGGGACTAGGATAAAACGTCTTATAGAGTGCCCATGTAAAAGTGTGTAACCGCAAAATTGTCAGAGACTGCCGAGGCGACACTACTAGATCGATACATTCATTGCCTGTTTTACTTTTAAAAATATAATATAAACATGTAATTCCACTGAGATTGCACTATAAATGAATGGATTAAGATGGATGGGGACGGACTAAGATGTATAGATTTTATTTAGCGTTTTACACGCAGCTAAATTCGTAAAATGAGTTTTGGAACAAAAATTGTCCTTAAACTCATTTCGTGCAGTATAGTTTCTAGTAATGTTTGGGTATTGTAACACTAATATTTTTACTTGTGTTAAGCTCCGAGATTAAATCTCCAACACCTTTTCATACCTTGAGAGTCCGCCCCTGAGAGCATAACAACAGGCAAACAGCGTTGACCCCAAATCAAACCTATCTTATTGTTTAGTCAATTGGTTTAGTCCTTCCAATCAACGCCAAATAAACGTCTATAAAAAACAAATAGGTTATAATAAAAATACAGTGCATTGCGACTATTCAACGATACAAAAAGCTACAAAATCGGTGATCTATCACAGAGACTGTAACCTTAACTCTACTAGTCTGGTCAATATGGAACCTCGGCAGATGGGATGTATAAGTACGTAGAAATAAAAAACATCGAAAACTTAGCTTTACACACTGTAAGCGGACTTCAGTTGGTAACGACTCTCCCGCAAGTTTCGTTATAATAAACATAAAATAAGGAATGGATTTTCTAAAAATAGCAACTCTTTTGCTACGCTAATGCAAGATAATACAGATATACAGTCTGTGGTCGATAAGCGGCCCGAGATGACCAATTGCAATTGTCAATTTCACGTAATTGACAATTGCAAATAATTGTATTTTTAAATACAATTGAAGCTATTATAATTCGCATTTACGTGATTGAAATCAATTGATGATAATTTTAATTGATATTATCAATGAGAGGTAAATGTAATAAAATAAAAACTAAAGCAAAAACATTAAAGTTTCTATTGAAAGTGCATCAATTGTACTTCAACCGCAAAAGTATATTTTTAACGTCTTGATAATTGCAATTGATCGTCTGGAGCAGCTAAATAAAAATTAAGCGAAATGGTTTCTCTCAAAATCGAGTTGCACTCAGTTGCCCCTACGTTAACTTATGTTGAATTTAAGTCAATTGAGTGTAAATGCGCATAGCAGATGTTAGGTACTGCATTTTGAAAAATCTGTAGAATTGTCTAATGTAATTAATTCTGCTTGATAATTGAACACAAATTTGTTTATATCAGCTCTTAAATGTTATTTGATTTGCAAATATTCGCCAATTAGTTGCTATTTTTAGCGTATTTATTACATATTGCACCCCTAAATTGCCGGCAGCGGTTGTTTAGTACACTTTAAGTTGGTTTTTGTCGTCGAATCCTGCAGAATGGCCCGCGTTGCGGACGATGAATGAGTTGCCATCGAAGTGCATTCGGCGCTCGCCTCGCCTGAATAATGAATTTCGTTAACATTAAGTTGTATAGGAATAAGTTCCTTGGTCATTAAGCACGAAACATGTATTAAACAGGATATTTTAGATGTATATCTACATAGAAAAAGGTTCCGTATTATAAAAGAGTTAATTCATCGATTTAACTTAAAAATATAAAACTGAGGTGATACCTATCAACCGATACCATTAAGTTGATCCTTACTCGATCATTTAAGTTTTGATCAGCAGTTTTTATCACAGCTTTAAATCATTATATTATCTATTCATAAATGTAAAACAATGCGAATTGGACTCGCACACCGAGAGTTCCGTATCAACAATAAGTTGGTAACAGTAAATTCGCGGTTTTCAGATATTTTTCTTTATTTAAGGCCATTGTCTTGCGATGCAAAATGGAAAATCACGTTTGACGTGGCGCCACAGATTACATATTAGTTTTACATCTCTTTCTGCGTGAACTCTCGCGTTAGTCATAATGAAAGAAATGAAAAGTTTTCTGTTGCTCTACTTTGTAATTGATATTTGATATTGTTTGTAATGTAAAAGCAAAAATAGGCTGTTACTGTTTATAAACCGACTTCACAAAAAAGGAGGAGGTTCTCAATTCGACTGTTTTTTTATGCTTGTTACCACAGTACTCGATCCAATTTTGACCGATTTCAAAAATGATTTTGTTTGAGAGATTATGCCACCCGTTTGGTTCCATTTCAATTTTATCGAGTTATGACAATTATCTCCGGAGGTATAGAGATAAACATCTCAAACACATTACATACCTTGATGAGATATGCATTTGTATACCTTGACGACATGATACTACTGGCTATTTTGACTATCGCGGCATGTAAGTGGTTTTTTTCATTTTGTACGATCATAAATTACCAAAATCATAATTAACTATATGTACATACTAATTGACGTTTATTAGTCTTACATAAACTCTATTACGGTTGCACCAATTTGCCTAATTTTGGTTTTAATACATTTGTAGAAGTCCAAGGAAAGTTTTAAAGGTGAACACATATTAAGAAACTAGCTGTGTCTCGCGGCTTCACCCGCAATAAAAAGAGTTTCATTCATATAAAAACCTTGTCCTGATATTTTATCTAATACTATAAGAATCTTTGTCCTGACATACTGACTGACTGACTGACTGACAGACAACGCACAGCCTAAACCGCTGGTTGTAGAGACTTGAAATTTGGAGAGTATATTTGTCTTAGTACGTAAGGGTGTACTAAGAAAGGATTTTCCAAAATTCACCCCTTAAGGGGATGAAATATGGGTTCAAAGTTTGTATGGAGAAACAAGATTAGATAGTATTTTCTATCCGAAACTTCACATAAGTACTTTAGTAAAAAAATAAGTAAATACGTGTTTCAGTTTTTTTTTTAATTCCACCCCTAAAAGGGTGAAATGGGGTAACAAAGTGTAAAAATCAATATTGTTTTGCAAGGCGCTGAAATTCGGCATGCAGATATTTATTTTGACGTAGGTATCCGCTAAGAAAGGATTTTTTAAAATGCACTCTTTAATGGGATGAAACGGGGTTCAAAGTTTGTATGGAGGAACAATATTAGATACGTTTTTTCTATTCGAAACTTCGCACAAGTACTTCAGTAAATAAATAAGTAAATACGTGTTTCAGACTTTTTCTAAATGCCACCCCTAAAGGGTGAAGTGGGGTAACAAAGTCTGAAACCAATATTGTTTCGGATTGCGCTGAAATTTGGCATGCAGATAGTTATTTTGACGTAGGTATCCGCTAAGAAAAGATTTTTCAAAATTCACTCTTTAAGGGGATGAAATGGGGTTCAAAGTTTGTATGGAAGAACAATATTAGATACGTTTTTTCTATTCGAAACTTCGCACAAGTACTTCAGTAAATAAATAAGTAAATACGTGTTTCAGACGTATTCGAAATGCCACCCCTAAAAGGGTGAAGTGGGGTAGCAAAGTCTGAAACCAATATTGTTTCGGATTGCGCTGAAATTTGGCAGATAGTTATTTTGACGGAGGTATCCGCTAAGAAAGGATTTTTCAAAAGTCACAATTTAATGGGATGAAACGTGGAAAAAGTTTAAACCGATTTGGTGTATTTTTATGAAAGAAGTCATAACGCGGGCCAAGCCGCGGGGAACTTCTAGTTATATATATATGTATAAATATAATATTATTAGCCATATCGGCTCACCCGTTCTCAAGTAGTAAGACCAAGGGAAATAGCCAGACAAGATAGAAACCGAAGACTTATTTTTCTTGAGAAACAAAATATTATAAACGCTCTCTATTAATTACAAACTGACAATAGTTTTCCCGTTTTAAGTCCGTTTTAAAATGTTTCTACCGTATTACCCTCTTAGGGGTGGAATTTTAATAAACCCTTTCTTTTATAGGGTTCCGTACCTCAAAAGGTAAAAAAGGAACCCTTATAAGATCACTTTCTTGTCCGTCTGTCTGTCTGTCTGTCCGTCTGTCTGTCTGTCCGTGTGTCACCGCCAATTTTCTCAGGAACGGGTGGACCGAGCAAGTTGAAATTTATACCAAATACTAAAATGTGTAGTCCCTATTAGGTGTATAAAAATCAAGGTGCTGAGTCAACACGATAAAAAGACATGGGCAAATTTAGATTTTCGCGAAAACTTGTAAGTACCACAATTTACCTTAATTTTCAACTTTTTTTATTTCTCGGAATTTTTCCTTGCTTGTGTTGTAAGACCTTGCTTGTGACCAAAATTGACAAGTCTAGGTCAACCGGAAGTACCCTATAGGTTTTGGGTCGAAAACCTATAGGGTACTTCCCGTTGACCTAGAATCATAAAATTAGGAAAGAAGCAAGGTCTTAAAGCACAAATAAAGGAAACATTAAAAAAAAAAGTTGAAAATTAAAGGGTTTCCCCATACATACATAGTATCAACCAGTTAAGATAGGCCTCTGAGTTATGTCTGTCTAATGAGCGCTCATAAAATTTAGAGATTTAGCTTAATTGGTATCTACCATCGTTGGTACGAAAGCCGAAAGCGAGTCCAACGTAAAGTCCTCCTCAAGACGAATCAATCGAGCCCAAACTCGGTGGGGTTATGTTGTTTTATAGCCGAGATGCCGTTGTCACCTTTCAGCTTCATCATCAGACCCTGGACATCATCTAGGTGTAAAGTTCTCTTCAAGACAAATCAATCGAGCCCAAACTCTGTTGGGTTATGTTGTTTTATCACAGAGATGCCGTGGCCACCTTCCGTCTCCATCATCAGACCACACAAGTTACATTGCAAGTTAAAAATAATAGCTTGTAATATATTTTATTATAACCTAACCTAATATTTGTTCAGTTTTAGAATTTTATTAAAGTAGAGCAACTTTAGATGCGTAACAGAGCTTGAGCAAGGTAAAACAAGAGTAATGTTAGAGCGAGAAGTACGCTCAAAATTCGGCATGGACCATACGTCTGATCGAGACGACTGCTTGGCCGCCACTGAGGAATTTTTCACGCGATTCTTGTTTATAAACTGCATTTTTTAGTTTTTGTCCATGTTATTATTATTTAAGTAATAATTGAATACGAGTGCTAATTTTTACATAGTCATTGAATTAAATCATAGGCATTTTAAAACATAATATTTTACGTAAATGCGTCACTTTATTATCAAGAAAAAACAGTTTAAAAAAACAACGAAATCTTAAAAAAATTATGATTTTGTAAAATGTGAGTTAAGAATATGATAGATATTAAGAAAATTCTATCCAGGAGATATCAAATAAAAAGATGTTTTTCAATGTATGTCCTGAAAAGTTTTGCCATTTCTTTATTTATTTCCATATACTAGGTATTCAAACCTAACCCGAAATGGTGTTAGGCACGGCAGAGTCCTGTTTAGAGTTTGATTTACCAACCATAATACTTAGTGATGATCATTAAAAAAATATGTAGCAATAACTTATGTCCAGAATATTTATTTACATCAATTTTTATTTGTTCATATTAAGTGGCTTTGCTTTAAAAAAATATTAACGCTGCACAAATATTTCGCCGCGAGTCAATTTTCCAAGACAGTGGCCTTAAGCTGTAGGTATTGCTTCTTGCCAATTTTCATGATTATAGGTCTAGGTAGGAAGTATTCTATATTTGTGAAATAGCAAAATATTTTTTTAAATATAAAGGCTAGCGTTTGAGCACTATCTTACCTGTTGGAACGTGATGATGCAGTCGAGGATGGTAGCACGCACATTAAATATGCGACATAAACGGTCACGTCTTTTGATTTTATATTATTATATTTGCGTTGACTTACAAGCTTAATTTATTCACAGCTTAAAGAGACCATAGACCCAAGTATCTAATAATATTTTGAAACTTCATACGTGTAGCCTGAGAAAAAAGGGTGAAACTAGCCCCACCAGTAAGACTGGCTCTTGGGACCGGTTTCACCGGTTCTAGATAGACCTATTAAAACTTATCTGACAGATTTTGACAAATTTTATGTGGCGTCTTATGTCAGATAACTTCATTGCTTTATCACAAACCGGTGTAAATGGCCCTTGTCTGCTAGATAAATTACAACGTATATCACCATCATCATCATTAGCAGCCAGTATTCGTCCACTACTGGACATAGGTCTCTCCTATGGCACGCCACTTAGTACAATCTTCAGTTCCTTGTGTCCAACCGCTGCCAGTCAGCTTGCGTATACCATATTATAAAATTGTCATTAATTAATTGTCTGTTAAGTTCCTTACAGGCTATGAGGAACCAGTGAAACTGGCCCTAAGTCATAATGTCAGATGTCTTGAACTTTTAATAACAAACTTCAGTAAAACCGGCCCTCAGAGACTTTACCTTACGAACAGGTGTTGAGTTTGTCCAAGGGAAGCGGTGCAGTGTAAGAAAGGGCTCGTGATTGAAGCTGACCCATTGCTAGGGCTCGTTCGGAGCTGGTACTTGTGGCTGCAGCGGTGAATCCTAAACACACATACGGTTAAAAGTAAGCGCATCTCCATTCGAAGCGGCAATAGCCTAATGGCTAAGGCTTCGGCGTAACGATCGAGAGATGATTTCGATACCCACCCTTTGCACTATAGACGTGAACCCACTCCAGATAAGTATATTTAGCTTAGTTGGAGGGGTTAACAAGACTAAGGGTCAGTTTCACCGGTTTCTAATAATTCGTTAGATACGCCATATAGAAGCTGTCAAAAATCTGTTAGATTTCTTCATATTATCGCTTTTAGGGACCGGTGAAACTGGCCCTAATTGTATTAAAAGTAATGTGCAACCCAAATCGCTAGTAAGCTTTAAAAAAATCTCATCCTCTATCGTTTATCTATTTTCTGTAGTGGTAGATCTATTGGTAATTTGCCTGAGGTGGTTCCACCATTATGTCCAACATAATCAGCCGGTATCAGTCCACTTACATAGGCCTCTCCCAAGATAAGCCACTGAGCCCGATCTTCGGCTCTTTTTTTCCAGTCACTGCCCACTGCTTTGTGTAAATCGTCACTCCACGGATCACCGCGAATTGGCAATCGTAGTGTAGGACGTTCTCCTACACTACGATTGCCGATTCGCGGTCTTCACTCAAGAACCAGTCTACCCCAAATTTATCAGTCCTGCGGCAGATATGACCAGCCCACTGCCACCTCAGCTTGCTAATCCATTGTTATGATGATCACTTTAGTTCTCTGACGAATTACTTAGTTAACATTATGCCGTCTTATTGTAATTTCACTAAAATATATACTTCAAAAAAATGTTTTTGAAAACCACTCAAGGGAAGTTCATTGAGGCCTTCCTGATCTGTAATTTTTGACCTTAATCTCACTGAATGTGGTGGTGATAACTGGGTGATCACTGTGGTGGTGGTAGGCCAGGGAAGTGGCTTCATCCATCGGATAAAAGGCATTATGTTCGAAGACGGACATTATGGACAACGGGTGGGGTAGCTCCGCTAAGTTCAGTCCAGCGCCTCGACTCAATTTTTCTTTCAAGTTCAGACAAGCACGATTCAATCTTAGATTGCACGTTGTTTTAAACATTAGTAGCGACCCACCCCGGCTTCACACGGTGATATATCATACATAGGTAGAGATTTACAAATATAACATGACCCACCCTACCAAAATTCAAAACGTTTAAAAGTATTTATGAAAGTATTTACAACGCATCACCACGCATGTATGCGTACTGGTACTGCCGGCCTGCTGCTGAAGATGAATAATTACAACTACATACAAACTCTTTCGTAAGGATGTGACTACACACATTAAAACATTAATTTGGAGGGGCGGGCCATGTATTCGTAGTAAATCTCTATAAACCTTCCTCATGAATCACTATCTATTGCTGAAAACTGCACTAGAATCCGTTGCAAAGTTTAAAAGATGTAAGCGTACAGACAGCGGTGGCGTCTGTTCTATACTATGTAAAGATAAGCAAGCGTTGGATTTATGTCCCCTGAAATTATGTGAGGATGTGATTGACGATGTAGCACGCTCGACTAGAAGATACCTGTTTACTCGCGATTGACCTCGGATTGTTGTAAACAAGAATGTAACTTTGGCAGGGAACTCCATACTTCCGCTGTGCGTATGACGAATGTGGATGCAAAGCGTTTAGTGTGACAGGATGGAATATCCACCATATTGATAGCGGATTTCTGTGCGCCTGGTAATCTATTCTAATCTATACTAATATTATAAAGAGAGAACATTTGTATTTTTGTATTTTTGTATTTTTGTATTTTTGTATGTTTGTAATGAGTAAGCTCAAAAACTACTGAATCGATTTAAAAAATTCTTTCACTAATACATAGAATGGACTTTCGGAATGAAAATAGGCTATATATTATCCCGTTTAAATCAAAGGTACATTCGTGGAGACCTAATTTGCAACCTAAGTCGGCAAAAATACGGTCGAAAAAACACGTTTCTTACGAACGCTGCTTAATTGAAAATAGATAGAAGAATATTTTCTATGCAAGAGTTGTACAACTTAATAAGACCTACAAAAAAGTCCGCGACAGCATATGTCTATCTCTTAAGGTTGACTCACAGTTACCATTTTAATCTTTAAAATTTTGTTAAAAAATATTACATAACTTCCAAGGCTATTTTCAAGTATATAGTATTAATCCTTATCCAAATAATTACGTTAATTAGCTTGGCCACATATTATAGATTAAAATTGTCCTTTAAAGTATATAATTCAAATGAAAACTCTAGAAGATATCACGAATTTCACAAACACGCATCGCAAAATTAATAAAATATTTGCAGTGAAACCACAGATTAGGTCATAGTTACTACGAAAATATTATTATAAGCTTAGCTATGCTGTAGATCCCACCGATCACAATCAATTTGAAGTCAATATAGTATAATAATATGATCTATTGTATAAAATAATATTCATCTATATATATAATAATATAATATAATATTTTAAACCACCCCGACTGATCTATGTATAATCTTTTTAACCGACTTCAAAAAAAGGAGGAGGTTTCTCAATTCGACCGTATATTTTTTTTTTTTTTTTTTTATGTTTGTTCGCGGATAACTTCGTCGTTTATGAACCGATTTCGATTATTCTTTTTTTGTTCGAAAGGAGATATCCCAAGTGTGGTACCATGGTAATTTTATCGAGGTATGATAAGTATCTCCAGAGATATTGAGATAAACATCTCAAAATTGGTACTGAAAATGAATAGCGCGGCATTGAAGTCGGTTGTTTTTTAGTTTTTAAACGATATTATCATTAAAAGCATTCCAATGACTCTAAACACAACATTTAAAATCTGAGCTGTAAGTTGGTGAGGATTTGAGTATTCTGTAGAGTCCAGGAGATGGCCCAGCATCAGGTCAATGCTTCCATGTTCTTACAATTTTTTTTTTTTTTTTAATAAAAATATTACTCGCAATGTGGGTTGCACATTACTAGTATTCTTGTTAACCCCTCCAACTAAGCTAAATATGCTTGTATCTGGAGTGGGTTCACGTCAATAGTGCAATGGGTGGGGTGGGGATCGAACTCACGACCTCTCGATCGCCAGTCCGACACCCTATCCATTGGGCTATTGACGCCTTAAGTTATACAATATCGTTATAAATATACAATATCGTTGAAGAAAAATATTTTCGAATTGATCAGATCTATGAAAGTTGATTTCATAGCGCAATTAACTAGAAAAAAGCTCATAGTTTTATAACGATTGAACGAATTTTCATGAATCAAAGCTAAGAAAACTCTCGATGAAGACATTATCAAACAAAAAAAACTATCAATAATAAAAACAAAATCGGTTCATCCGGTTAGGTGCTAAGATGCTACAGACAGACACACAGATACACACTTTAAACGTATATTACCCCTACATTTTGCGTCGGGGAACGCCGTAAGGTTACGGCGGCAGATGTACTCCTTGGTGGTAAGCTAGTTTTTGGTAGATTTAATGATTCCACTACCACTGTACGAAAACTCATGATTCATGAATGCACATATAACTTTCATTGGTAGGTATATAGCTAGGATTAGAACCAACGACCGTCGGGTCAGAATCAGGGTAACTATCCTTTACGCCAAAGGGCCGTCCAATATCACTACGTAAAACAAAGTTCATCACTGCGTCTGTCTGTCTGTTCGCAATAATCTCAATAGCTACTGAACGGATTATCATGCGGTTTTCACCAATAGCCAGAGTGTTTATGAGGAAGGTTTAGGTGTATAATTCGTTAAGGTTTTGTGTAAATTGGATGAAATATGACGATGATTGTTAAATATGTTCATATTTTATATTCGATGCAACAAACTGATGCAAATTTTGTTGGCATATATGTTCTACCCGTGCGAAGCCGGGGCGGGCTGCTAGTACGATAATAAAGGGGGGACGACGAAATTATTTATTTTCACTTACATAGAATATAAGACAGTTGTAAAGTCTGTCTGTCAAAGATAAAAAGTTAATTATAATCAACAAAGTCTTCAATAGCTCAGAGACTAAGCATCGCCATGCAACGGGGGAATACAGCCAGCATTTTGGGAACTTTACCTACTGATAGTGGTTTGGTTTGGTAGACTAGTACTCGTATTTAGTTTTGTTTTTATTAGATTGATTTGTTTATAGTTATGTAGTTTTAAAAATATATTAATGTAAATATACGAAGTCATAGTTATTATAAGTAGTAACGTATTTATTATAATTATAAGTAATGATTGGCTCACCTGACCAACCCATCAGAAGTTTGACTGACGCGGACGTTGTTTATGATCCAATTGTCTATACCATCGTCAGTGACCCAATATTGGGCTGCTTGGAGTAGAGACACCGCCTCGTTCACATAGGTGGGGCCGTGTCGGGATTCACTGAAAAAAAAACAATATTGTTAAATGGTTACTTCTGATGGACGGATGGATGGATGGATAGGCCTCTCAATACCACAGAATACTTAATAGTACTACATACCAATACATGCACCACAGACCAATCTATAATAAGGCTCCTGAAGTCCTATACAAAACCCTGTGTCACACTCGCCGCATTAATAAAACTTTTTAACAAATGAATTAAACCGCCGAAAAAACAATAGCAAATCGCGCCATGCCTCCGCCGCGCATCACGCTTTACGTAATTAATTATTTTGCTTGTTTGGCGCCGACTCAAAATTACTTAGGTATACATACTGAACTCAGTTATTATGTTTAGTTAAAAACTCAAAACAATTACAAAAATATATACTTATGTATACTAACAGTAGTTAAAGAACTTCGATATTAAGGTTAAATAAAACAGTTTATTTTTTACTTTTCAGTTTTTTCGGCGGTTTAATTTTTTTGTTGTTTTATTTTGCGTGTACGGTCCTTGTATATACTCCAAAACCGCCCGCCTCATTCAAAGGGTCCAAAATGCCTGCGCGCGATATTGCTTTGATATTCCTCCTCGCAGCCACGTTACACCTTTTCTAAATTCTCACAACATTCTAAAAATGTCACATAGGAGAGATCTTCATCTGGCAACGCTCATGTTTGGTGTGATAAAATCACAAAAGCCACAATATCTTTTTTCCAAGTTGGAATGGTCTTATGTTCAAAATAAGTACAACACGCGTGCATCCTCTTTTTCTTTGCGGACACCACGACACGGTTCGGCAGCATTCCGTGGCAGTTTCAGATTCTGCGCCACGAAATGCTGGAACTCGCTTCCCCCACCATTACGTGAGCTCAAAAGTAAATTTTGCTTTAAATTAAAATTCAAACGCCTTCTGTTGATTCAGCAGAAGGACCTATTATAAAATGTTTCTTTCTTTGTTGTTGTTTAGATCAATCGCTATGATGATTGATATGATTTGGTATTTAGTTTAATTAAAAATTCTTATATTCCTGAAGTCGTGATGTTCGCAATATACGAGATATTATGCACTGGTAAATTTTCAATTTATTTTTTCTGTTATTAGTGTTACATTTATAACCTACCTCTATCGTATTCCTTTGGTACAATTATTCTATTAATAGCATTCATATTTATCAACTGAATTATACATTTTTATCATTGTTCATGCTCCTATATTAGAATATTTAAACATTTTTAAATCCATACTATTTGTGTACTATATAAATGTTGTATTCTTCTTTATTTGAGTTATCCCGTTGCTGTCACCTAAGGTACGGGCTGAAAATCAGCGCTGTAGTACTCTGCAGCATTAAGCTGAGCCTGAACCTATTTCGGCTATAGTACTGTACACTTCAGCAAAGTAAGCTCCAATAAATAATGATTTTATTTTTTATTTCCTTCTATTATTTTCATTAAATCTATTGTTTGTTTTTTTGTTTATAACCAATTTTTGACACTCTGTTAGTGTTAGTAATTATTTTATCTTATTTTTGTTAATTAGCTTATATATTAACCTAGTCTGTTGTTTCTATTGTTGTTATGTACAGTGTTTCATATTGTCGAAATAAATGCCTTCTACTTCTTCTACTTCATTTTATATTTTTTTGTGGCCATAATCTACTTGTTAAAAGCAGGCGTCATTGCTTACCCCTGGCCTAGACAAACGTTATATAGAACATTTATGCTCTATAATAATAATAAAAATAATTTAAGATCACATAAAAAACTAAAAAAAACGACTTCCAACGTCACACTAGTCAATTTCAATACTAAGTTTGAGGTGTTTATCTTAATATCTCTGGAGATACTGAACATATCTCTATGAAATTTAAATGGTACCACCTGTAAAATATCATCATCATCGTCTTCATAATCAGCCGGTATCAGTCCACTGCTGGACATATGCCTCTCTCAACACACGCAACTGAGCCCGATTTTCGGCTCTGTTGTTTCCAGTGTATGTTGACATACATTGATGATATGATAAAATCATCAAAATAATGTTTTTTTTTTTTTTTTTTATTCAACTTTAATTTAGGGACTTTTGGCTAAATAGCTATGGCTATATAAATATAGTATTAGCTTACAAAATAAAAATTTGTTACGACGAACGCTCTTCAACCACCCTGTGTACACATAGATAGAGCATTCTAGCCGCGTCTGACGATGGATCAGATATAATAATGCTCTGAAATATGCCCACATCAAGGTGGTTGATTTCAAATTTCGCGAAAATATCGTTTCTGAGGTTTTGGGTACATGAGCATTCCATCAAGAAATGAAAGATATCATCAACTTTGCCGCATAGATTGCAAACCGGACTGCTCAACTTTCTCATAAGATGTTTGAATTTGTTTAAAGGTACATGTCCGGATCGCAACCTGTGGGCGATAACAATAAATTTTCGATGAAGTCTAATATTTGTCCACCATGGAACACGAGGAGGCTCATACTGTATGGTACGATACCATATGCCTTTGCTGAGAGATGCCATATCAAAATACTCCTTCCAAGCCGAAGTTATCGTCCACTTGTGCTTAATGAAGACTTCGGAATATTCCGGTGTTAAAAAGACTTCTATACCATTTGATATTGCATCTCTAGCTAGTTTGTCAGCCTCCTCGTTTTCACACAACCCTACATGTGAAGGCACCCATTGAATGTTTAAAGAAACGTTCCTAGAGAGCAGCACAAGTATTTTCGATAAAATCGTGTATGCTATTGCTGAACCTTTGTTTCCAAAGGTGCAGCTAGTTATGTATTGTAGCGCACTTTTGCTATCTGACAATATTACTACATTTTTAATATTATTGCTTATAATATATGAAAGGGCCTCAGATATAGCAAAAAGCTCTACAAACATTATAGAAAATTCAGAGTTATTTACAATTTTATATGACTCTTTCACGTTGTGACTGGGATCATAAAAGGCCGCACCACGTCCTGAGGAGGTTTACTTTTATCCATTATTTTTGTAGATTTATTCAAAACGGCTCGACCGATTTCGTTAAAATTTAAATGGGACCCTTTTGGGGGTATACGGTATACCCCCAAAAGGGACTTTACTGGAAAGGGTATACCGTATACCCTTTCCAGTAAAAAAATAATTATCGAAATCAGAAAAAGTTATGCGTTATCATACATAAAAAATAATATATACGCGTCGACTTGATAACCTCCTTATTTTTTTTTCGTCGGTTAAAAAGTATCCTATCCTATTTACAACTGGCTATTGATTATTATGGCGAATAAATAAATAATATTTAACCAACTTTCAAAAAGGAGGAGGTTCTAAATTCGTCTATGATTTTTTTGTATGTTACGCGGTTACTCCGTTAATAGTGAACCGATTCGAATGATATTTTTTTAATTGGTAAGGTACATTTCCAAGGTCGTTCAATTGTATTTTAATCGAGATTTGATAAGTATCTGTAGAGGTACTATGACGATAAACGTTCCAAAATCTGCTACTGAAACGACTCGCGCGGCATGGAAGTCTGTTGTTTGTTTTTAAACTATATTTATTATAGGAGTAAATACTACAATATAATTTAAAACATTTTAAAAGGAACTGACTTCAGTAATTTTGAACTGTTTATGTCTGAAGATACCATCAGATCCTAATAAAATTTGTATGAAGCCCCTTAAGAACAGAATAAATCTGTTTATGGATGTAATTCTACACAGGCAGTAGCATTATATCGACCACCATTAAGGAAAAAATCTGCCGCTATAACCGTATAAGGTGTACCTATATGGTGTACCTTTAGGGTGTACCTTTAGGGTGTACCTTTAGGGTGTACCTTTAGGGTGTACCTTTAGGGTGTACCTATATGGTGTACCTATATGGTGTACCTCTATGGTGTACCTCTATGGTGTACCTGTAGGGTCTACCTATATGGTCTATCTATATGGTCTACCTATATGGTCTGCCTATATGGTCTACCTATATGGTCTACCTATATGGTCTACCTATATGGTCTACCTATATGGTCTGCCTATATGGTGCACCTATATGGTCTACCTATTGATGTACATATATGGTGTACCTATATGGTGTTCCGGCAGCACACAGCCCTTGAGAGTCAGACGCGTTCACCATCTTCGACCACAGCATCGCTTACCACCAGGTAAGATAAGTAGTCACTCTATATCACATACATAATGTCATGGTATGGCTGCGTAAGATCTCTGAGAAAATGCAACGGACCACATACACAACACCTTGGTCGATCGTTTTCGTATATAGTAGGTTTAATAGGTGACTTTTGATCACTATATCAGCTGCAGCCAAGATGAGGTCGAGGACAGTAGTTCGTTGGATCTCGAACGGAAACTGGCTTTCAAGGACAGCTATGGTAACATTGAATGTTTGGCGCCAAATTTTCCATACTTGAGGGTGGTAGTTAGCTAAGCTGGCTAGATAAGTGTCCTACCATAAAAGGCATTATTAAGCCGCGTTTACACCTACAACAAAACTTCCGTGAGCTGACACGCAGAATAACTGTGTTCTGTGATATTAAGCAGAGGGTTTTTCAAGTGTAATAAACTACGCACAGCTACACACCCTTACACTCTTTCTAACACTCCCTGCACAAAACCATGTATACATACACACAGAAACACAGTAATATATACTTTTTTACTAGAATTATAATAATATTGTTTAATAAATATCTAAAAGAACATCTAACTTGAATATTAAACAATGGGAGAAGCCATTGGCTCCTGAATCAAGTGTTACTAGTTCGGGAGTCTATGGATTCAAGGATACACTTGTACCTACCGTAAATCATGTTAATAATATCGATGTACATGTACTAAGTACTAGATGTGGCAACGCGAACTAGCTCTACGTTCAAATAAAAAGCAGTTCCGAATCTACATCTCACTTAGTTTAGCGTAAGTACGCTTCACGCCCGTTCGCGCGCCACTCGACACGTAAATCAGTTTATGATGGGCGCCTCTGGTTTACATGTACCTCAATGGTCAATAAAGATATTTGTATATTGTATAAAACTTACTTATAAAAGACATTGAGTGTGAAATCCTGGCTCATGTCGAGGAAGGTATCGGTGGTGGTACGAGTTCCCGCCGCGTCCACAAGATACACTAGTGCGCACTGTTCAGCTGTGAACGATACGCCTTTGTACCACATCTTGGCATACCTTAAAATATAAACATTTTTTATTACAAGCTCTTATTTAACTTGCAACGTGCAGCACTAAGGGTCAGTTTAGACCGCGATGCGACGCGACGCTATCCTCGGCGAGCGTAAATGGATTTTCATGGGAAAATGTATGTACGCTTTTCACAGTATCGTTAAACCGTTACCCTGCTGATGCTTAATGGCAGAACAGTCGAATTTTGGTTAGTATGATCTGTTATGAGCACTTTCCAACATGTGATGATTTGATGATGCATTTTCCATTTTTTGAAGATAACTTTATGACCCACTTGTTATTCCCCTGTTGATGTCTCGCTTGTATCTCGACTCTGGATCCGTAATGGTAGACGCGCCCATTGGGATGAATGAGAGCTGCCGCGGCGCCAGAGCGGGACAGAGCTAGTATTATGTTGTTCTTCGCATTGGTCACGCGGACTGCGCCATCTATTGTCATATCCACCCTGAAATATAAGTTGAGTTTCAGACAGTACCCTTAGTACGAGTTTTCATACCAAACTCGATATTGTATATCGAACAAATTTTGTATGAAAAACCACCAAGTTAGTACCAAGTTTGAGGTATCTGCATATCTCTGGAGATACTTATCAGATCTCGAAATTACTATGGTACCATTATAGCGACTATCTACTTCTCAAGAAAAAATCGGTTCATAAACGACGAGGTTATCCGCGAACAAACAAAAAAATATATATGCGGTCGAATTGAGAAACCTTTTTTTGAAGTCCGTTTAAAAGAGAACCGTATAGAACTTGAGGGCGCGCGTGTTTTTGGGTCTAATTTACTATTTTTTATGCGTCAACAACATAGCACATTCTGTCATTGCCATTACAGTACGACTAAAAATGTTTCGAAACTTTGGTCCTACTCTTATCATTATCGGTTGGTACTAGATAGGTGTATATATACCTTCCTTCCTTACCTTTGAATGTTAGTTCATCGTAAAGCCACGACGGTACTCTTTTTGCACAGACTCCAGATGGAATAAAAAAAACATGTACAAAATCGTACTTACTTGACTCGGTCCCTTAAACGAAGGCAGACAGTACCGTGAGGAGTCACGGAGGCATTGTATCCCGCACCACCCACTACATCTGTTACCTGAAAAAATCAAATAGTCAATGCGGGTGAGTAAAAAAGTAGCAATAGACAACAGTTCTCTTTTTGGACTGATTTTACGACTGGACAGCTTCTTGCTTTTTGCATATGTACATAATTACCTATGTGCCTGCATAATAAATATAGTCTTTATTTCAAGGAAATGCTGAGCATTTTTGGTTTCACGTATTATAGACAAGTCGCTGTGTCCCGCGGTTTTACCCGCGTAGACATCGTTCCCGTGGGAATATCAGGATAAAAATTACCCTATGTGTTATTCCAGGGTCTAGGCTATCTACATACCAAAGTTCAGCTCAATCGTTCGAGTAGTTTTAGCGTAAAGAAGTAACAAACATGCACACACTTTTACCTTTATAATATTAATTATTAGGATATTAGGAAGTAGGATATGATACCTCAAGTTCCCTCCAAGTATCGGCATGGTAGATATCGTCTCCAGGGTAGAAAGGCGCCTTGCGTTGAAGAGGCGCTCGCCATGGAGGCTGCCATCCAGCGGCTCCGACCAGCTCCGCCTGGCCCAAACCTCCTTCCAAGAACTTGCTGTAGTCTTGGAAAGCGGACAGGTTAGACTCTTCCTGGAAAATCAAAATATCTAGCTAGAGTAAACCAGAGTAAGATGAGGTGACACACAATCCAGGGTTTCTTGTAAGTAACTACGGAACTCTAAAAACTTCACTCAACTGAACTTACGTAGTAACTGTTATATAATCTATGACCGAACTTTCAATCGACGATCGCGACCGCCATCCACGGTCCAATTGGCATGATCCATTCGGAAGAAAGAATTGAATTTTGATTGTGCGTTCTTGTGCCGTCAATTCTAACGGTGATGCCAATCCACGTTCACACACCGTCCATTTGGCATGATACGATCGGCAGCGTCCTGCCGATTGGACGATAGAAAGGATGGTGTATGGCAGGCCTAACAATTGAAGTTTGGAACATCAAAATATCTAACTAGAGTAAACCTAGAAGGTGACACACACTTTAACTGGCATTTTTAAGTTTCGAACATTTGTTACTGTCCAAGCCAGGGCCCTAAGACAAAATCCAATTTCCTGTTTCCATTCTCGTTAACGCAATTTCAAAATGTATGGGAATGACATCTTTGTTGCGGAAACAAATATCATTACATACATTTTGAACTTGCGTTAGCGTAAATGGATACAGGAAATTGGGTTTTGTCTAGGGGCCCTGAGAAGCAATGTAACGTAACTAATTGACGCACCGACACACGACCTCTCATATAGAACCGCACTGTAAGACCGCTGCTAGGAAACCGACGCTTATGAGAGATAAGATGAAGCACTACATTACAAACGTCAAGCCTAATTTGGTTTGTTTATCTTGGATAGTAATTTTTAGGTCGGCCAAGAAACATTTTTATTCTCAGAAAACTTTGCCACCCGCCTAGGCACGTAGCTCATATGTTTTGGTCTAGACCCCGCATACTATCATACTATCAGAATTCTGACATATGTCAGAATTCTGATGACGTCCGCTTCTGAAGCATACCACCGATTGGAAAAGTCTGCCAGCCGGCAACTAACTATACTCAGGGCCAGTTTCACCGGTTTCTGATAGCGCTAATATGAAGAAATCTGACAGATTTTTGACAGCTTTTATATGGCGCCATCTGTCAGATAACTTACGCATTATCAAGAACCCGTCAGAAACTTGGCTCTCAGATTCACCAGCAGGTGTTAAACATCTGACATGCGGCCGGCCTTTGTATATAATACAGATCTCGCCTACGATCTCATTAGATAGAAGAAGACGAATTGGCACGATGGAATAGTATGTCTAGAATTGGAACTACAGCCGTAGTGTAGTAGTGTGTAATTAAATCAGACAAGCTTGACATAAATAGAGTCTACTCTATTGAACGGTGCTTATAAAATATCGGTATGATGAGACACTGGACAACAAAAGTCCTAATTCAAATGCATCCTTAGTGCTGCAACTTGTATACAATATTTCGTGATAGAACATTCGTATCTATAACGACGCTAAAATCGAACGGTCCTTGCAGCGTTTTGGGGTCGTAGTCTGACGTCTTGACTGTTATATTCAATGGATCGGTCGACATAGAATTGATAGTAAAATAAGCTTGTGGCAATGGTTTGGTCCCACATGTTTTATACATATGTACCTATAACCGTTGGGGTAGGTAAACGTTTTAAAATCGTGGCCACGCCTCGGCAAAAATATAATGTTGGACACCCACCCTCTCTAAATGGCGCGACGATACAAAAGGCGGCTGGCAGCGGTTGGAAACAAACTGCTTTTACGATGGTGCTTAGTATTTTGCCATAGGAAAGGCATAGGTTCAGCGGAAAATGGAGACGTGCTGATTATGAAAAGTCGTATCTTTGTGTTCAGGTAAGGAAGATGTACCTAAGTAAGAAGATCTGCATCAGAATTGAGGAACGCAGTTTCCCTATATCTTAGAACGCGGCACGCCACAACACCGAATAAAGACATTTGTAGTTCTGAAGTCTCATACGCATTGTAATATCCACTGGTCACAGAGTCCTAGAAACTAAAACATTTAGGAGGCAGCGAATGACTGAAATGAACGGGATCATCAAATATGACGTAAGGCGTATGAAACGTGAATTCGTCTAATATAGCTATATTATGTATAGTTGAAACCTAGTTGTAGTTGTAGCTTGAGCTGTGACCAACGAGATGTGTATTTTACCTGATTATAGGAATGAGCTGTATAGACACTCCGAGGCCGAACGGGCATAGTCACGTCCTTTCTAAAATCTGCGCTAGCCATTTCAAACACTTCTTTGAAACTTGAAACAGGGTTATAAATACACTATTTTGAAAAAAATCATGAACTACAGCCGAGGGAAAATACTACATAATCTTACTTCAAAGACGGATAGCAATCAAATGATGGCATTAGGAAACTGTCACTACTTTTTCATTCGAAATTTCAATAATTTTAAATACGTATTGATGGCCAGTAACAAACATTGAACCTTCTTTGCGGACAGTTTAGCTTTCTTCAAGCAAGGAGTATTATTTTGCCGCGGCAGTTGCTAGGTTTTTGGCGGAAACGTGAAAAACTGTGTGTACTTTCTACGAATAATGCTAAACTACTACGTACGTACACCAAAGAACATTTTTCTTTCGGAATAACCAGGTGTCTATTAAATTGACTGCAGATGTGGGAGTCAAATCTGGAAAATTGATTTACTGCCGTGGAAACCACAAACAGCGTTGACATACACCAGGCCCTCGAAAATGTGGTTGGAATCCTCAGGGAGGAAGGTCTGAGATTTTGCGAACTACAGCGTACAGGCAGGAAGTCTAAATTTTCGGAAGAAACCATCGACCTAATAAAGGAACGGCGCGAAGAGCCACCAGTGACTTCGTCAGAAAGGCATGCTCTAAACAAGAAGATTGGCAAAGTCGTACGACGTGACTTTTGAAACTCCAATACTCGCTCTATCGAACTAGCAATTGAGCAAAATCGGGGGTCAAAAGGGTTTGTCCAATCTCTTGGGAGAAGCCATCTGACAAAATTGACCACAGCCGGTGGTACGGTCGTTGCTTCCAAGTCAGAAGTTCTTTCAGAAATTGAACACTTCTATGGCCAGCTTTACGCTTCGCATTCATCTCAACCTTATCCCGAAAATGAGGATTCTAGAGCCACATTGACGCGCCACTTTACCGAAGACTTCCCAGAGGTCAGCCTAGGCAAAATCGAGATGGTTCTTAAACAGCTTAAAATGGAATAGCCCCCGGAGATGATGGTGTTACTACTGAGCTCCTGAAAGCTGGTGGACAACCTGTAATGAAGGAGCTCCAGCAAATCTTAAATACTGTTCTCTTTGATGGGAAAACTCCAGAGGTGTGGAGCAGGAGTGTTGTCGTGTTGTTCTTCAAGAAGGGTGATAAAACTCTTCTGAAGAATTACCGACCTATTTTGCTCCTGAGTTACGTCTACAAGCTGTTTTCAAGAGTCATCACGAACCGTCTTGCAAGAAGACTCGACGAATTTCATTCACACAGTGCGGCAGATTATACAGAAGACCAGTGAGTATCATCGGCCCCTGTGCTTAGCGTTTGTGGACTACGAGAAGGCCTTCGACTCTGTCGAGACCTGGTCTGTTCTGGAATCTTTGCAGCGATGCCAAGTCGATTGGCGATATATCAATGTGTTGAGAGGTCTGTACAATGCCGCTACCATGACCGTCCAAGTGCAGAACCAGCAATCTAAATCTATCCTCATGCATCATGGTGCGAGACGAGGGGATGTTAAATCCAAAATGTTCACAAATGCATTGGAGGATATGACGCTGGACTGGAAGGGGCGTGGTATTAACATAAACGGCGAGTACCTCTCACACTTGCGAATTGCGGACGACATCGTCATTGTGGTAGAAACGTTGCCAGAGCTACAACATATGCTGAACAGCCTAGCTGATTCTTTTCAACGCATTGGTCTCTGGATGAACTTGAGTAAAACCAAAGTTATGTTCAATGACTATTTAAATCCGGAACCAATTGCGGTACGGGGCAGTATTTTCGAAGTTGTTAAGGAGTATGTTTACCTCGGGCATACTCTGCAATTAGGTAAAAACTACTTTGAGAAATAGGCCAATAGAAGGATACAGCTGGGCTGGGCAGGGTTCCCTATTGTTTCGTATAACTTTTTTTGTCATTATATACTTTAGCTTAATGTTGTTTCTCCTAAGAGGTGAATACTCAAAGCTCCTAAGTATATATCATCATCATCATCATCATTATCAGCCCGTATTAGTCCACTGCTGGACATAGGCCTCTCCTATGGCACTAAGTATATATAAGCATACATTAATTTAGCATAAAATAATCAGGCATTATTTTTTTTATGTATTTTTCGTGACATAATTACTGTTAACATAAGCATTTGTGGCATAATATTCTAAAGAATGATACTAAAAACGCATAACTATAACTCGGCATAATTGTTTAGGCATATTTTTTTTTATCATAATTATTATAGCATAATCAATAGTACTTTTTAACCGACTTCACAAAAAAGGAGGAGGTTCTCAATTCGTTTGTATGTTTTTTTTTTATGTTACGCGATTACTCCGTCAATTGTGAACGGATCCAAATGATTATTTTTTTAATAGGTAGGGTACGTTTCCGAAGGATAAATATCTCAAACATGGAATGGAGATAAATATCTCAAACATGGAATGGAGATAAATATCTCAAACATAGGAGAATGTACTGGTTTTAGAATAAGAGTCCCAAGAAGATTATACACAATGGAGGTTGCTATTGCATATACTTTTGAAGACTAAAAAATATGACCTTGAATAATGTTTTTACATCTTTCTTCACGTTGATTTTGGTTTTTAACCCTCGACGCAGAACGAAGGAGTGTTATAAGTTTGACGTGTGTATCTGTGTGTCTGTCATCGTGGCATCGTAGCGCCCAAACGGATGAACCGATTGATTTAGTTTGTTTTGTTTGATAGATGTCTTCGTCGAGAGTGTTCTTAGATTTATTTTATGAAAATCTGTTCAGCCGTTTAAATATTATCAGCTCTTTTTTGGTTAAAAAACTACGATAGCAACTTTCGTAAGCTCGTAGTCCTTTGACCGCGGACGTCAAAAAATCAAAATGGCGCTGTCGCAGTATCTTGTTACTGCAATGATATTGCAAAAATATGGTAAGCTTGATCTAATTCTGAGACATCTCCTTGGAATGGTCTCAATGTACAAAGTTATACATATGCTTTGATTATAAACTCGGATTACATATACAAATCAGTCGGGTGTGGTTTTAATTTTTTGAATTTAAGTATTATTGACAGATATTGTTACATTATTATTGTTATATACCGGCTGTAATTCACGTACCTTTAGTCGAATTTCAAAATTACAACTCCTACTATTCATGTGTATTTTAAATTAAAGGATTCATAATAAATTCCTCGTCCAATATGAAGATAAATACAAATAAAAAAAATGATGCTCCATTAGCATGGAGTGTTCGAATTAATCATCCATAATTTATCAGTGAACATCGCGATCTCACCGCGTGACCTCACTCCCGAGGAAGAGCGACTGACTCGCTCGAAACCTAGGTCGAGAAAATTCGACTAAAGGTACGTGAATTACAGCCGGTATATAACAATAATAATGTTACAAATTCACGATAATTTTAAAATTAAGATATTGTTACGGTAACTGTGAGCGAGATAGAAACAAAGGTGGGGAGAATTAATTTGTCTTCACAGGAATGTTCTACCAGGCAAAGTCAAGTTAATGTGCAAAGTTTTTGAGCATACCTAATATTTTTTGACATGACATGACGTTTGGCGAAGATGGCGGCCTAGGATGATGGATTATCCATCATCCTAGATGGCGGCCATTTCAGTCCCGCCCGCGACACTGCATACATAAATAACTCAGAATTATGAACGTACTTTGTACCAAACAACACGGCAAAAAAAAATTATAAGCATAATACCACAGATTATATAATAGTTACTATTCTAATTCGGGTATTAACAATGTAAGGAAGTGCCAACTCTTATAACGTAGTAGAGTGATTCAGACTGTGTGGCCATATGGCGGCAATTAATGTTAATAATCGCAAATAATACTTTTTAAGATTCATTTTGGAATACAACTAGTCCGTGTTATAAAAGTATTTGGAATTATTGTAATAAAATAGACAATTAATTATCGTGTCTGTCAGATGCTTTTATTGCACAGGGCCATTTAGGACATTGTCCTTTGATACCTTAATGACATCATTATGACTAGTGAATATTTTCACTAGCGCGGCATTTTAGGGTTCCGAACCTAAAGGATACCAAATGAACACTTTCTTTGTTGTCCGTTCGTCCGTCCGTCCGTCCGTGTGTCTATATGTGCGCACTTTACAGATGTACCTTTTTAACCGTAATAGGTACATACTTGAAATTTTCACAAAGTATATATCCGTCAGTGTATACGACCCAGACACGAAATTTTATGGATGCATGTAATTTAATTTAAACTTGTTTTGCACTAAAAAGGGTAAAAAAAAATCTTAAAAAAAAAACAGACTTCATTACCACAAACAGGCACTCAAAAGCGAAAAATAAATTACTTAATATAATTATTATAACCGCTACCTACTTATCTATTTGAAGTCGGTGCCAGCCAAGTCTAATAGGTAGTAGATAGATACTACCTACATGTATCTACCTACTTACTACTACTACATACATAGTATCTATTTACTATCAAATAGACTTGGCTGGCACCGACTTCATATAGATAAGTGGGTTGCGTTTATAATAATTATATTAAGTTATTCATTTTCCGCTTTTGAGTGCCTGTTTGTGGTATTGAAGTCGGTTTTATTTTTTTTGAAAAAGATTTTTTTGACATTTTTATCTCTTCACGACTAATCCAGCTAGTAGACCGATTTTGTTTAAATATTGCTCTGGTATACCTAATATAATGGAATAGGACATATAATACTTTGTAACGCAGATGAAGTTACGAGGCTCAGCTTGTAGATTTACGAAAAAATATCACAAAATATGTGTTAAGCATGTCAAGATGCGCATAATAAGTATAAATATTGACTTATAACTGCACAATCAATTTTTTTTTTTTAAATTTATTTGTGGCTTAGTCGCTTAGCGACCACATCGCCCTATAGGAAACGAATTATAATTAAATTAATTTCATTTAATTCTAAATAAATTCTGAACTAATTGGCCTTATCTAGTGCTAAATCTACAAGTTTATATAATAATTTACATTGTTCTGACATAGGGTCAATGGGTAAATCTAAAAGCTGCGTTTCGGACACACTCCCATACCACATGTTGCACATCTTCGATCACCCCACAATCAGCACAGTTAGGAGAAGCTATCTTTTTCATCAGGAATGAGAACTTGTTCGATGGGATGTGTCCAGAGCGCAACCTAAGAGCCGTCACTACCATCCTTCTGCTCAATTCGACATTATCAATCCAGGAAAATTTATAAATCTGTGGTTGTACGGTCCTATACCAAATGCCTATTTCTCTCGATCTAACATCAAAATACTCTTGCCAGTGAGTATGACAATGATCTTTTATAAGCTTTAAATGGTCAGAGAACAAAGGTATTATATTTAAACCGATACCATCAGTACAAGCTTGTTTTGCTAAAAGGTGAACTTCTTCGTTTTCTTGTATATTAGTGTGTGACGGAATCCACTGCACCACCGGATTCCGTCACACACCTAACCAAATTACTAACATAATCATGAGCTGATATCTAATCAAATGCAGAAACAAAACCGTGAGATAGATGCACCTCGGAAAAAATGAAAGTTATGTTAATTTAATGTTTGCGTTAGGTCAAATAACTTTCAGTTCTAAAATAAAAATAATAGCGGCGTAGGGTAGGCAAAAGAGCCACCCCCTCCGAACCCGAACCTACTGTCACAGTCTAGTACCAACATTTTGTTGGTGTTAATAACTTTATATTACTTTATTTAATAAATTTAATTTGGCTACGGACTAGAAGTTCACATATCAATACCATTTTCATTGCCTAATCAACCTTCCTGTTACAAAAAAAATGTATTAGGAGCATATATCGTCTATACAGTACGGAAACTCTACGAAATATCTTCAAGCAGAAGAAATTTCTTACGTTAGCGTGTATATTTATACATCAAATTTGTTCGTTTGTTAAAGAAAATTGTATTAAATCAAGTTGATCCGACATCTTACGTTCAAGTATAGAAATAACATATATATGCCCCAAACTTGTAATACTTTTATTCATAAAAGTGCCTTTTTTACTGCAATCAAGATTTACAACCACTTGCCATCAAATATTAAATTGTTAACGAACCCACAATTTAAAAAACAATTAAAATCTTGGTTGCTTATAAAGAGCTTTTATACATTAAATGAGTTTTTCAATAATATTTTTTTTCTTATTAAACTGTCTACCAAATAATTATTAATTGTCATACTCATAAAAATGTGTAAATACTTAAACGTTAGTACTAGCTTAATATTAGTAAGTAATATATTTTACTAACATAGATTTATATAATACTAGCTGACCCGGCGAACTTCATACCACCTAACAGACATTGAATGTCGTGTTACCTTTTAGATGAACTTAATTTAGGCTTTTATGAACGTAAGAAATGAATACAAAAAAGATTGTATTATGGCAATACAGATATAGAATAAAAATTTGTAAAAATGGTTTTTGGAAATATACACTTTTTTAAGTTGCTTGTAAGCATACATTTCTGAACGCACGCATATTTGACAATCAATAAATATGTCAAACAATTATCATTACTAACATATTTGACATTTTTAAAATCTACATGACTTGAATTCACAAAAACTTGAAGAATTTTTACTTGGCTTACTACTTGACACTGGCTAAATATACTAATCTGTGGAGCCATAATTATACCAAAAAAAACGCGGTAATCCCGAATATTGTAATGATATCTATTATATCATATACTCATGAATTTTTTTAGAAGAATTTTTATACTTGACACTGGCTAAATACACTAATCGTGTGGAGCCATAATTATACAAAAAAAAAATACGACGGAATAACAAAAACAAAAACAATTGAACATCATATGATTCGCAGTTTTTAAACCCAGGAACATTTTGGCAAAATATTTTATCTATACTAATATTATCTATATCTATAATAATATTATAAAGAGAGAACATTTGTATTTTTGTATTTTTGTATGTTTGTAATGAGTAAGCTCAAAAACTACTGAACCGGTTTAAAAAATTCTTTCACTAATACATAGAATGGACTTTCGGAATGAAAATAGGCTATATATTATCCCGTTTAAATCAAAGGTACATTCGTGGAGACCTAATTTGCAACCTAAGTCGGCAAAAATACGGTCGAAAAAACACGTTTCTTACGAACGCTGCTTAATCGAAAATAGATAGAAGAATATTTTCTATGCAAGAGTTGTACAACTTAATAAGACCTTCAAAAAAGTCCGCGACAGCATATGTCTATCTCTTAAGGTTGACTCACAGTAACCATTTTAATCTTAAAATTTTTGTTAAAAAATATTACATAACGTCCAAGACTATTTTCAAGTATATAGTATTAATCCTTATCCAAATAATTACGTTAATTAGCTTGGCCACATATTATAGATTAAAATTGTCCTTTACAGTATATAATTCAAATGAAAACTCTAGAAGATATCACGAATTTCACAAACACGCATCGCAAAATTAATAAAATATTTGCAGTGAAACCACAGATTAGGTCATAGTTACTACGAAAATATTATTATAAGCTTAGCTATGCCTTATTCAGTATGACCATTTTAAAGTCTTACCGTGCCGTGTTACGTTGTCTCCGCGTTATGGTATTCTCTATGCCAATTAAAACGCGGTAGGGTAAGGTTATGAGCGCGTTTTGAGCTGTCAAAATATCGTGACATATGAGGAAGTGTAACGCGCGCGTTTTGTATAATTTACCTATAGTGTGGCATACAGAATACAATTTTTCAATAACGTAACGTGGCGCGTTAAGGAACGCGTTATCTCATTGGTCATACTGAATAAGGCCCCTGTAGATCCCCACCGATCACAATCAATTTGAAGTCAATATAGCATAATAAAATGATCTATTGTATAAAATAATATTCATCTAAATTGTTAAACACAATCCAAAATTTCATCGTACCGACGGGACTACTTCGCACCGTGGCTTAATTGGCAAAGCACCGGAACATGTTATTCCGGAGGTTGCGGGTTCAAGTCCCGTCGGTACGATGAAATTTTGGATTGTGTTTAACAATTTACAAAAATATAAAGTGTGAAACACTTCAAAGAAACATAATATTCATCTATATATATAACTAGCAGCCCGCCCCGGCTTCGCACGGGTAGAACATATATGCCTACAAAATTTGCATCAGTTTGTTGCATCGAATATAAAATATGAACATATTTAACAATCATCGTCATATTTCATCCAATTTACACAAAACCTTAACGAATTATGGACCTAAACCTTCCTCATAAACACTCTGGCTATTGGTGAAAACCGCATGATAATCCGTTCAGTAGCTATTGAGATTATTGCGAATAGACAGACAGACGCAGTGATGAACTTTGTTTTATAATACTTACGTAGTGATATTGGACGGCCCTTTGGCGTAAAGGATAGTTACCCTGATTCTGACCCGACGGTCGTTGGTTCTAATTCTAGCTATATACCTACCAATGAAAGTTTAATGTGCATTCATGAATCATGAGTTTTCGTACAGTGTTAGTCGAATCATTAAATCTACCAAAAAAGTAGCTTACCACCAAGGAGTACATCTGCCGCCGTAACCTTACGGCGTTCCCCGACGCAAAATGTAGGGGTAATATACGTTTAACGTGTGTATCTGTGTGTCTGTCTGTAGCATCTTAGCACCTAACCGGATGAACCGATTTTGTTTTTATTATTGATAGTTTTTTTTTGTTTGATAGATGTCTTCATCGAGAGTTTTCTTAGCTTTGATTCATGAAAATTCGTTCAATCATTATAAAACTATGAGCTTTTTTCTAGTTAATTTCGCTATGAAATCAACTTTCATAGATCTGATCAATTCGAAAATCTTCTTCTTCAACGATATTGTAAGAACATGGAAGCATTGACCTGATGCTGGGACATCTCCTGGACTCTACAGAATACTCAAATCCTCACCAACTTACAGCTCAGATTTTAAATGTCGTGTTTAGAGTCATTGGAATGATTTTAATGAAAAGATTATATATAGATCAGTCGGGGTGGCTTAAATTACTATATTATTATATATATAGATTAATATTATTTTATACAATAGATCATATTATTATACTATATTGACTTCAAATTGATTGTGATCGGTGAGGATCTACAGCATAGCTAAGCTTATAATAATATTTTCGAAGTAACTATGACCTAATCTGTGGTTTCACTGCAAATATTTTATTAATCTTGCGATGCGTGTTTGTGAAATTCGTGATATCTTCTAGAGTTTTCATTTGAATTATATACTGTCAAAGTAGTAGTAGTATAAAGGACAATTTTAATCTATAATATGTGGCCAAGCTAATTAACGTAATTATTTGGATAAGGATTAATACTATATACTTGAAAATAGCCTTGGACGTTATGTCATATTTTTTAACAAAAAATTTAAGATTAAAATGGTTACTGTGAGTCAACCTTAAGAGATAGACATATGCTGTCGCGGACTTTTTTGTAGGTCTTATTAAGTTGTACAACTCTTGCATAAAAAATATTCTTCTATCTATTTTCAATTAAGCAGCGTTCGTAAGAAACGTGTTTTTTCGACCGTATTTTTGCCGACTTAGGTTGCAAATTAGGTCTCCACGAATGTACCTTTGATTTAAACGGGATAATATATAGCCTATTTTCATTCCGAAAGTCCATTCTATGTATTAGTGAAAGATTTTTTTTAATCGGTTCAGTAGTTTTTGAGCCAAATCATTACAAACATACAAAAATACAAAAATACAAATGTTCTCTCTTTATAATATTAGTATAGATAATATAATATTTTAAACCACCCCGAATGATCTATGTATAATAGCTTTTTCCAATGACTCTAAACACGACATTTAAAATCTGAGCTGTAAGTTGGTGAGGATTTGAGTATTCTGTAGAGTCCAGGAGGCTTCCATGTTCTTACAATATCGTTGAAGAAGAAGATTTTCGAATTGATCAGACCTATGAAAGTTACTTTCATAGCGCAATTAACTAGAAAAAAGCTCATAATTTTATAACGATTGAACGAATTTTCATGAATCAAAGCAAAGAAAACTCTCGATGAAGACATCTATCAAACAAAAAAAACTATCAATAATAAAAACAAAATCGGTTCATCCGGTTAGGTGCTAAGATGCTACAGACAGACACACAGATACACACGTTAAACGTATATTACCCCTACATTTTGCGTCGGGGAACGCCGTAAGGTTACGGCGGCAGATGTACTCCTTGGTGGTAAGCTACTTTTTGGTAGATTTAATGATTCCACTAACACTGTACGAAAACTCATGATTCATGAATGCACATAAAACTTTCATTGGTAGGTATATAGCTAGGATTAGAACCAACGACTGTCGGGTCAGAATCAGGGTAACTATCCTTTACGCCAAAGCACAGAATAATGAATAGTACAAGTAGCCAAAGGGCCGTCCAATATCAATACGTAAGTATTATAAAACAAAGTTCATCACTGCGTCTGTCTGTCTGTTCGCAATAATCTCAATAGCTACTGAACGGATTATCATGCGGTTTTCACCAATAGCCAGAGTGTTTATGAGGAAGGTTTAGGTGCATAATTCGTTAAGGTTTTGTGTAAATTGGATGAAATATGACGATGGTTGTTAAATATGTTTATATTTTATATTCGATGCAACAAACTGATGCAAATTTTGTAGGCATATATGTTCTACCCGTGCGAAGCCGGGGCGGGCTGCTAGTCTCATATAATTTTTTTCGGTCAATTATTCATTGTTTTTAATACTTATTATCCTATTCCTGACAAAGACAATTCTAAAAATACAAAAATCATAAAAATAGCTCCAGCCGTTCTTGAGTTAAAAGTGTAGTAACTAACACGACTTTCTTTTATATATATATAATATCTTTGATATTATACGTCCGAAAGGGGCAAACTGTTGATACTACCACGAATTAAATTTACCATGTCAGAATTACTCAGGATCGTAGCATGTGGTATTATTATTTTTTGTTTGTGATATTATGACTTCCATTTGGCCCCATTTAAATGCCATCGAGATCTGATAATCATCTCCCGAGATATGGAGATAAACAACATAAACAAATTTGTATACCTTGATGACATGATTATAGCTACTGGCTGCTTTGACTTTGACGCGGCATGTGAAGTCGGTTTTTAGGGTTCCGACCCTAAAGGGTACCAACGGAACCCTATTACTGAGACTCCGCTGTCCATCTGTCTGTCTGTCCGTCTGTCACTAGCATAGAAATAGGAATAAATACCTTATTATTCCTATTTCTATGGTCACCAGGCTGTATCTCATGAACCGTGATAGTTAGATAGTTGAAATTTTCACAGATGATGTACTCGTATTTCTGTTGCCGCTGTAACAACAAATACTAAAAATAGAATAAAGTTAAAAATAATATAGGGTCCCCATACAAGAAACGTGTTTTTTTCGGCATTACACGCCATCTATGAACGCTTAGTTAGGTAAACGTCCCATAAACGTTGGTGGGACGTTTACCTAACTAAGCGTTCATAGATGGCGTTATATTGAAATGACGATCCCTAACACCTTTGTTAGACGTTAGATGTCGTTATAAGGAATAAAATGTTTATTAATTATTATTTTTTGCTGGCGAAAAATTATAGTGGTATTTTTTGCTCGATCTTATAAAATACTGTAGTGTGGTACGAAACCCTACGCGTGCGAGTCTGACTTGCACTTGGCCAGTTTATTTCGTTTTGCACGATCGTAAATCAACACCATTATGATAAATGCGAAAGTCAGTTTGTTTATTTGGGACTTCTTCACGGTCAAACGGCTGGACCGATTTAACTGAAATTTCGCACAGGCATAGTCAGTACTATGGATTAGGCTATAGGATAGGTACATTTTAACGCGGGCGAAGCCGCGGGGCACAGTTAGCTATTTATATATATATATATATAAGACCGATTATAATTATAGGCTAGCGTTTGACCACTATCTCACCTGTTGGTAAGTGATGATGCGGTCGCTAGTGGGTCTGAAATATTGATGTCACTTGTCCCATGGGACTACTGGGTCAAAACAGTGGCAGTTGCCCATCTTGGGACAACACGATGGGACTAGTGGGATAGACTCGAAGATGGTAAGCACGCTAGGCCTAGAATGGGAACTGGCTCTCAAGGATAGGCTGCCGGAACACGTTAGATATTTGGCGACAGATTTTCTAACTTAAGGGTTGTAGCTGGCCAGGCGGACACTAGATAGTGTCCTACCACCATGCGGGGGTGGTTAGTTTCTTAACGATGGTTTTACTTTACCAGAGGGCTACTGTAAAAGGCGCACATACATTTTTCAATAGAAAAATCCATTGGTGTACTTGAACTCGATACCTCTGGCATCAAAGCCGACCATTATCCCACTTGAAATATAATAAAACTTGCGAAGTGCGAGTCAGACTTTTGTCCCGCACACGGAGGGTTCCGAACCGAACACCAACTAAGTAAACGTTAAAACAAAGGTAGAATAGTATTATATAGTGGTAATAGTAATAGTAGTAATTAATATTATTAAATATCTGGTTGACCGAGCTTTGCTCGATATTTTTGCCACTTAAACAGACAAATACTAGGATGATGGATAATCCATCATCCTAGACGAATAATAATACAATTTTTTTTAAATTAAGACCCACTAACTGCTTTACCCACACAGTTGTTACTGTGTGGGTAATGCAGTTAGCTACAGCTACTTCTACTCGCCAATAGATGTCGGGAGGAGTAATATTTTAAGTTGATTATCAATAAAGTTGATTATTGAAAACACGAATAAAACAACATTTTCTGAAAATGATTCCTAGCTAGATTATCGATTTATCGCCCCCGAAATCCCCTGTATATAGAAAATTTAATTTAATCGTTGGAGCCGCTTCCGAGATTCAGATTAAGGTAAAGACGATAGCGCATCTTTAATGATTATCTAGATGGCGCGGCGCTATCGTAAAAACCTTTTTTTAAACTTTCTTTAATTTATAACTTTGTTCTGTTCTTAGTATTTGTTGTTATAGCGGCAACAGAAATACATCATCTGTGAAAATTTCAACCGTCTAACTATCACGGTTCATGAGATACAGCCTGGTGACAGACGGACAGACAGACAGACAGACAGACAGACAGACGGACAGCGGAGTCTCAGTAATAGGGTTCCGTTGGTACCCTTTGGGATCGGAACCCTAAAAATAAAAAAAATAATAATTGCAGCAAAGAACATGTACAACGATCTTCGAGCATTTACCAATGGAGATGTTAACGCAAGGCGTACACCTCTGCTGGCCATATAGCTATTATTGGCCATATAAGCGTGCGTAACTACGCTGTATTTTTAATACTGTGTGCTTGTTTTAAGCTAGTGTGCGGGTCGTTAAAGTGAGTGATTTGTGTGTGTGCAATGCGTGTTTACCTCGTCCCCCGTAAGTATCGCAGAAAAAAATGTTTGCGGATTACGTTAACATCTCTATTGGTAAATGCTCGAAGACACCGATAGTAAAATGTCGGTAAAAGAACTTAGAATGACTTAAAATTTATGTATCTAGCTGAAGTTAATGAGAGTGTTCTTAATTTTGATTCATGAAAATTAGTTCATCCGTTTTAAAATTGAGCTTTTTAGAGTTTCATACCTAATAAAACCGGTTGACGCCAGTTACTGATATTATTACTGCTTTGTTAATGCATGTAATACTTAATGGGTCTGAATACTTGCCGTGGTAGTTTTAATTTTGATGATACTGTTTTAGTAAAAAGTACCAAATGTTATACCTTTTTGGAAAGCTTAATAAACTAGAAAGTTTTATTAGAAATATGCACGCTTAAATATCATAGTTTTTTTAAGAAAAACAATCAGACATTTGGAGTTGGACTCCCCACCGGGGTTTCCGTACCAACGTTGGTTGGTACCAATTAAGCTAGACCTCTAAATTGTATGAGCGCTCATATAACTCAGAGGCCTATCTTAATTGGCTATTACTATGTATGTATAGCTTCGAGCATTTACCAAAATTAAATTAATTATTTGGTAAATGCTCGAAGATGTATAGGGACACCATTTAATTTATAACATATTTTTATTTTATGAAATGTTCTCTTTATTTGTGCTGTAAGAGCTTGCTTCTTGCCAAATTTCATGATTCTAGGTCAACGGGAAGTACCCTATAGTACTTCCGGTTGACCTAGAATTGTCAATTTTGGTTAAAAGTAAAGTCTTACAGCACAAATAAAGGAAAAATTCCAAAAAAAAAAAAAAAAATATGAAAATTAAGGTAAATTTTGGTACTTACAAGGTTTCGCGAAAATCTAAATTAGACCATATATTTTTATCGTGTTGATATACTCGTAGGACCTTGATTTTTATACACCTAATAAGGACTATAGACCTCAGTATCTGGTATAAATTTCAACTTGCTAGGTCTATCCGTTCCTGAGAAAATCGCTGGTGACACACGGACAGACAGAAAGACAGACAGACGGACAAGAAAGTGATCTTATAAGGGTTTCTATTTACCTTTTGAGGTACGGAACCCTAAAAAGATGAAAATTAAAGTAAATTTTGGTTCTTACAACTAAACAAAATTTCAACTTGCTAGATTCACCCGTTCCTGCGAAAATCGGTGGTGACACAAGGACAGACAGACAGACAGACGGACAAGACAGTGATCTTATAAGGGTTCCTTTTTTTACTTTTTGCCCTAAAAACAGTCACGCAATTGAGGTGTGCGTTCGGGGGGGGTTAGGTCATTATTTGCTTTAGAACTAACCCTAACCTGGCCACCTGTCCGGTGAGCAGGTTCGGTGTATGGTTATGGAAAGGAGCGCAGGTCGTGTAGACATCCATAGCAAGTCTAAGTAGTTTTTCCTTCACGTGGTGCCGCCCTGTTCTTGATCTGGTCCCCTAAGGAACAGATGTAACAAAAACTACGAGGCGCAATTCTTGAAACTCCCACCCATCCATAATCCTTCCCATCCTACCTTCCCACCAAACATCCCAAAAAGTCCGCTACGGGAACAATGTGGTCTGTTTCCGTGGGCCTGTTATCCCCAATTGAGTGATAACAAGCGGGGGGTGATCACCCACGTATTTTGTACTGTACTTGGTGCCCCGTATAGAAGGATGAAGCTAACCTGGTGGCTGAGCGGCGACTGGTCAGGGTTGGTACCGCTCCCTTAGCAACACTCCTCTTCGGTGCGGATTTCTTCCAAAACGGGAGGGCAAAGGATAGCCGACTTTGCCTATTCAGTACGGGCGACAGCCTTCAGCTTTACCTGGCTAGAGGGGGGGACCTGCAGCCGGCGATGCTCGCTGTTTCTGGCGGGTTTGGCGTCGGATTGGTTAGTGTCGTTAGACTCGTAGGTAACGCGGTCACCACTTCTATATCTTTCTCGGTAGCTCTGGTGTTGCTACAACATCCCCAAAGGTGCGGGCTCCGTGGAGGGTGGGGAGCCGAGAAGATGAATCGTACTAAACTAAACATGGATCTTGTCGAGTCAGAAAATAACCAAACAAGCGCAGCCGCGACATTATGTTTACCCCCAATTGGGGAGGCGGTGGAAAACCTTGCTGCGGCTTTTGCCGTAGAGGAGGAAAACACTGCTGCCTGGAGGGTCGTTAGACCGAAGGGTAAAAAAAATAAGAGACCCCGGAAGGAGAGGAAACAGCCTACAGCTGAAGCCTCAAACTCAGGAGTCGCCGCTTCTCAGGCTGCTCAAGCCTCGGGAGGAAAACTAACAAAGAGTCAGAAACTACGACTTAAACAGAAACGTAAACGGGAGGCAGCAAGGGAGGCGAAACTCAAGGAACCGATGCCAGTGGCAGAGGGACCTAAGAGGAATACGCTAGGACCCAGCTTCTTCTATAAAAACAGACAAAACAGCAGGGATACTGCTCCAAAGTTGGTTGCCCCGCTGGCAAACTCCGCTGACCAGTCTGTGGCAGTAGCCGGATCCGTGGGTCGATACAAAGAGCGTGGATCCCAGCAACAGAACAAAGCCCCTAAACCTGTCGCTCCCCAAGCGAGCTCGTCGGAAGTATCCAACGTAGCAGCTGAAGGAGTACATACAGGCAAAGGGTATAAGTACAGACACAAACGTGACAACCGTTACAACCGCAAAAAGCGACCAGCCATCGCGACCGCACGCTCAGCGGAGGCTCCGGCTCATAATGAGCCAAGCAAGCGGACGCGACTGGATGACACGGTGTCACCAAGGGAACGTAATAAACCTAAGCTGGACAGCTCCCGCCGGACCGCGATCAGCTACTCGAAGATCGTCTCGAACGAACTCTGTGTGGCGGTCACGCGGGCGGACAGCAGACCACTTAGTGTGGAACAAGCGACCACAGTGAAGGAGTTCCTGAACCGTCAAATCCTGGAAGACGTCATGGACCCCAACAACGATTTCGCCCCCAACTTTAGAGGTAAACCCATCATAGGGGATGGGGCTCTGAAGTTGTGGTGCGAGAACGCTGCCTCACTGGAGTGGCTACGAACGGCCCTAAGCCGAATACCGGAGACGACAGGCCCTAAGCTGGTTGTCAAAAAGCAGAGCGAACTAACCAGGAGGGTCAGAGCAGCCTTATTCCTGCCAGACTGTAAAGCCACTGTTGGGCACACTAGCTTAGTCCTCAACAAGCAGAATAAGTGGGCAATGATACCTACCTGGACGGTGTACAGCCACACTGCACAAGAAGATGGAAGCCTCTTCTTGACCCTGGGGATCCCGGAGACTGTTGTTCCCATTCTTCTAGACAACGAGCGCCGACTGGGACATAACCTCGGAAATGTCTACGTGCGGTTCTATGCGGCAGATGGGTCGCTGCAAGATGAGCCGCCGTCGACTAATAAAGACATTGCAAGGGAAGACCAGCCAGGAACGAGCACCAAACCAGATTCGGACCAAAAACAAGATGACGGAGGCAAAGCAAAAGCAGCCGCTCCGGCACACTCCTCTCCTAAACCTTCCAGCTCTAGGGAAACAGCCGAAGACATGACTGTCGACGCTGTACCCAGGACGGACACTTGGAGGAAGGATGAGGATGTGCTAGGAGAGACTGACGAGGACGAGGATGAGGGGAACCTAAATGATGGCGACCCAGACACCCTCCACTTACTGTAACGTCATCCAAAGCAACCTCCAGCACAGCCTCACTGCTACGGCTAACCTGCGCAGAGTACTGGGGGTAACCAACAAAAACGAGACCGTCGCCCTAGTTCAGGAGCCGTGGATTAGGGCAGGGCGTGTGTGTGGTCTCAATAGCTTAGGCGGTAAGTTGGTTTTAGATTCAAACTGCACTAACCCCAGAGCTTGTATTTACATTCCCAGGAATATAACAGCACTGCCCCTCACTGAGTACCTTTCTAGGGATCTGGCCACCGTCAGACTCCTGGGGAACACTGGTGAGGAGGACAAGGAGGTGATCGTGGCGTCAGCCTACATGCCCGCTGACGAGGACATCCCACCGAAAAACGTCACCGACCTGGTAAGATACTGCGAACTAAACAAATTTAAACTCATCCTAGCAACTGACTCCAACGCTCATCATCCCCTATGGGGAATGCCGGCAGCAAACAACAGAGGAGAAGAACTGGTAAACTATCTTTTTACTACAAATCTCACTCTAGCAAACATCGGTGCAGAACCCACTTTTGTGACAAAAAGGTGTAGTACCATCATAGATCTAACTCTGGTAACAAGCAATGCTCACGACATCATCAACAATTGGAGGGTGTCAGAGGAATCATCGTGCTCGGACCATAGATGGATCAGATTCGAACTAAAAATAAACAACACGCCAACAGTACCCAGACGTAACCCCCGTAAGACCGACAAGGTAATTTTCAAATCTTCCTTGGAACACAACCTCACTCGGCACACACAAGGTACACACACAACAAACACGGAAGAGATAGAACAAACAGTAACACACTTAACTAACAGTCTAACCAAAAGCTTTGAAGACGCATGTCCGCTGACCACGCCTAAGCCCATCACAGGGAATCAAGGCTGGACAAGAGACCTGGACAGACTAAGAGCTACGGTGAGAAAACTCCTCAACAGAGCAATGAACACCTACGACGATGAAGACTGGGACAACTACAAAAAAGCACAGTCTGAATATAAGAAACGCATACGGCGTAAAAGTCGAAGGTCGTTCAGAAACTACTGCACAAACATAGAAAACAATACACAAGCAAATAGAGTCAGGAAAATCCTATCCTTAGATGCAAAACGCAGCATAGGGACTCAAACGCAATGACAACACATATACCAAGACAGAAACTGAAACTAACACCCTACTGCTGGAAACCCAGGCGGGCCGGGCTGTTTCATCACAGACACCGTTACATGGGAAACCACAAACCGGACAGACCCCCACGACGACAATTGGAGCGTAGCGAAGCGGGTCGTAACGGAAGACAGAATTGGGTGGGCAATCCAAACATTTCAACCTTATAAAACTGCTGGCGTAGATGGGATCTTCCCCGGACTTCTCCAATGGGGAGCTGAACTTGTAAGTAAGTAAGTACACTGGCAAGCATCTTTAGGGCTTGTATTGCTCATAGATATATACCCAAAGGATGGCGCGAAGTCAGAGTCTTATTCATACCCAAACCAGGCAAAAGCGACTACACTAATCCAAAATCATACAGGCCGATCAGTCTCACATCCTTCCTTCTCAAGACGCTGGAAAGGTTGTGTGACCGGTACATCAGAGACAACTATTTAAACACAGTTCCACTTCATATAAACCAGCACGCCTACAGTTCGGGTAAATCAACTGAGTCTGCTTTGCACCAAGTGCTAAAAACTATAGAAAGCAACATTAATAACAAAAACCTTTGTCTAGGCGCTTTCATTGATATAGAAGGAGCTTTTGACAAGACTATCTTCAGTAGTATCAAAGCAGCCCTAGACAAACACAGGGTGGAGGAAACACTAGTAGAATGGGTCATCAACATGCTTCAACTGAGAGCGGTACAAGTAGAGACAACAGGCACCACCAGAGGGTTAGTCTCTAAGGGCTGCCCGCAAGGAGGCGTCCTCTCACCGCTCTTATGGAACATAGTTGCAAATGACCTCATCACTAAACTAAACAAACAACGCTTTCTCACAATAGGATACGCAGATGACCTAGCTATACTAATACCGGGTCATTTTGCTAGCGTTACATGCAATCTAATGAACAATGCACTTAAGATCGTAGAAAAATGGTGTATAGACTACGGGCGTGAATCGTAAACGTGAATCCAGCAAAAACTGAACTGGTTATGTTCACGAATAAAAGAAATCTGGGCGGCTACGCGTTGCCGCACCTCTTCGACACCGAACTAAAACTGTCAGACGAGGTGCGGTACCTGGGCGTCACCCTCGATAGCAAACTAAATTGGGCGAAACATATTGATAACAAAATAAATAAGGCCACCATATCATTCTGGCAATGTAGAAGAATGATGGGCAAGACATGGGGACTAAGCCCAAAGATAACCCTATGGCTATACAATACAGTAAGAAGACCGTCTGTCTCCTACGGAGCCCTGGTATGGTGGCCTAGAACTAAGTTAAACACCTGCATAAACAAACTATTAAAATTCCAGAGATTAGTTTGTGTAGCGGTTACAGGTTGTATGAGAACCACTCCGACAGCAGCTCTTGAGGTTTTGATGGGTCTAGCCCCGTTGCACCTACACATTCAACAAGAGGCAGCCGCGTGTGCCTACAGGCTAAAAGCATTAAATCTCTGGGAACTAAATAACCAAGCAACCCACACACACATAATAAACGACATTGCCACATCTCATACTATGATGAAGTCTATTTATGATAGGGTACCTAAACAATACTTTTTCACAAAACACTATACCAGGGATAATCCAGGCGGCCTCAGAAGTGCTACAAAGGAAGGTATATGATCAAACTATAAGAATACTCTCCGATAGCGCAGCTGTGTTACGAGCCCTGCAAAGGTATGACTTCTCGACGGGGCTGATCGTGCAGTGTCATTTTCTTCTGCAAGAGGTTGGTAAACACAACCGTATCATTCTTCAATGGATAAAAGGCCACAGTGGATCCAGAGGTAATGACGCGGCAGACGAACTGGCAAGTAGAGGTTCTAACCTGCACCCTGCAGGAGTAGAACCAATGATACCTATACCGTTCAGCCAAATCAAAGCCTGGATCCGAGAAAACATCAGGAAACAACATCAAGACTACTGGGCAGGTATAAAGGAATGTAGGCAATCGAAGGAGGCATTCCCGGAACTAAACCCGAGATACTCCCGTAAATTGCTCAACCTTAAACGTGACAAACTCCGACATATTGTCGGGGTAGTCACCGGACACTGCTCATTTAATAAACACCTATTTACTATAGGTGTCACCGACAGTCCTCTATGCAGAGGCTGCATGGAGGCCGAGGAAACGGCTGCGCATGTGCTCCTGGAGTGCAGTAGCGTGGCGTCACAGCGGAGGACACTCCTCGGGTCACCGACGACGATGCGAGGGGCCTGCGCCGGCATCAGCGAGCTGCTGGCCTTCCTCGCTGACATCGGGTGGCTTGAATAAGCGCGACCAACCTCACGCAAAAAGGGCCGATAAATGGCCTAGTTGCGGAAACCAGCCCGCGCACCAAGCACCAAGTAAGAGGTGTGCGTTCGCCCAGCAAAAAGTATCGCCTTTTCAAGAATTCAATGATGCAGATAATTAACTTGCCTTATATCATGTAAATGTGCCCGACATTTTATATTTGTGCCGCCAACGGCAAAACGGATTCTGCTGCAGGAACGTTCGCTCAGCAATTTTTTGTTTAATTGATGAGTATAGCTGTATATTAAATATGCAAAAAGATAGCTAAAATACGAGTATAAATGTGCCGTGAAAGCCAAATTTGTGCCTCTTAAGATTTCAGAGATATTTCGTTTTTTGCTGGGCGAACGTTTTGGCGATTGCTATATATCGGAAACGGCTGAACGCACAGTTATGATTTTTTGTATACAGATACCGTAAATTTGTGCATATTTGTGCCCAATGCAATTTTCATTAACATGACTAGCATGGTTCAGGAGCTATTATTTTATTTCCTAGAAAATGGAAAAATGTTCTGGCTCCTCCTCTTTTTCTGTAAAGTCGGTTAAAAAAACAAACAACAGTATTATAATTTTATTACAAAACTTTATTTTACCATTTTTGAGATCCTCATTGACTTACTTCTTACTTACTACTTGGGCTTGTTTCAATATTAATTCTTTCTTAGGAACACATTTCTTCAAACTGCTATTACATATCTTAATCTCAACAACAAAGCAGAGCTTGCCATTGTGAACAAGCCCAAAATATATTTACGACATAATTTCTACATTACATGACATTAACAACAACAAACATAATATAAGTAACAATAATATTAATAACATTTTCAATCTTTTTACTACCTTTTTAATACCTATACAATGTTAGACGCGAAGTAGTCGCGTTAATATTCCATAGCACTCAAATATTGCACTTAAAACTCTAGTATATCAAATGTTAAAAAGGAACGCGGTGCACTTTTTGCCATACAAATGTATTCCACCCGTTTCTTCCCTGACAAATGCTTCTAGGTAAAAAATTGTTTCTACAAAAAATCAAGGTCTGCTATAGCTATCATTTTCTTTTTTGGACCAACCAATTGCAAACAGAATTATGACCCTTCAAAAATCTTAATGAGGAGATTAGAATGATAAAATTTCTTTTTGCAATTGGTTGATCATAATATCGTTTAAAACTAAAAAACAACCGACTTCAATGCCGCGCTATTCATTTTCAGTACCAATTTTGAGATGTTTATCTCAATATCTCTGGAGATACTTATCATACCTCGATAAAATTACCATGGTACCACACTTGGGATATCTCCTTTCGAACAAAAAAAGAATAATCAAAACCGGTTCATAAACGACGAAGTTATCCGCGAACAAACATAAAAAAAATAAAAAATAAAAAAAAAAAACGGTCGAATTGAGAAACCTCCTTTTTTTGAAGTCTGTTAAAAATAAACAAATTATAGGGCGTAGCTACAGCAGACCTTGATTTTTTGTAGAAACAATTTAGCTCTAGAAGCATATTCCAGGGAATACATTTGTATGGAAAAGTACACCCCACGTTCCCTCTAAGTAGTTATTAAATCTAACAGTGTTATTCGTAGATCACTTACCTGCATCCGTACTAATAACATTATAATCCATACTTAATAACATAAGGTCATTGTAAAGACTGTCTACAAGGCAAGACCGTTTACACGCAATACATTTAGTTTTTGAGTAGCTATGCAGTTTGCATTGCTACATACACAGTTGATATAACAGTATTATAGTTTGGTTCAATTTTGTATCATAAATGCCGCTAGCAACACTATAGTGAGAGATTTATAGCAAAACTTTTTCTCGCCGAATTTTCTTTTTAACGAGTTTTATACGAATTAAAACCTTATTTCCGTACTGTTAAAGTCCATAGACGGTCTTGCCTCCAACAACACGGGAAGACTATTCTACACACGGAGTTTTAAATTAGTTTTATTGATTTTAGTATATTTTTCAATAGAGTAAGCCGGTCTTACCCGAGTTGTACTTAGCCAGTTTTGACAACAAAATATCAATATCTATAACCGTAACAGCTCATAACGCAACAATACTACAACAGTTATCTTAAGGGTCAGCTCAGACTGCAACGCGAAGCGACGAGACGCGGCGCGCACTTTAATTAAGATAGTTATACAAAATAGAACTTTATTTACTACACAATAAGATACACATTTAATTGAGATCATTCGGCAGCTTCCCGCTATTGATAACTATAGACAGATAATAATTAGAGGTGCTCGTGTTTTAGATCGCAGTTAAAAAGCGCAGATTAAAAAATATAGCACGCATAGTTTGCTTTTCATATTTACAGGACTGTTTTCTGCGGCGCAGCTTCGCAGAATCATTATATTTTGTTTATCAATAAAAAGCTGTGGCGCCGAAAACAACTGCGATTTAAAACGAAAAAGCAGACATGCTATATATAACATGAATAATATCGTTTAAAAACTAAAAAACAACCGACTTCAATGCCGCGCTATTTATTTTCAGTACCAATTTTGAGATGTTTATCTCAATATCTCTGGAGATACTTATCATACCTCGATAAAATTACCATGGTACCACACTTGGGATATTTCCTTTCGAACAAAAAAAGAATAATCGAAATCGGTTCATAAACGACGAAGTTATCCGCGAACAAACATAAAAAAAAAAAAAAAAATATATACGGTCGAATTGAGAAACCTCCTCCTTTTTTTGAAGTCGGTTAAAAATATTCTGCACTTTTTACTGCGCGTTTCGTTAAAAGGCGTTTTGCGTTTAGACCCTTTATGAACACGACTAATAATAATAGGTTATTGAGAACAGTCGCAAGAAGTAACATCATGATCCGAGCGCAGCACCAGCAGAGCCTGCTTCATAAACTTCCCGAGGTTTGGAAATACTTTAACAATGGTGGAATAAAACAAGGCCTTGTTGTCAGACTGTCTAATTTGAGAAGAGGTGGAATCGAAACCAATATATGGAGCGAAAGCTATATGATTCCTAAAACTTAGTTTAGCATCGAGATCAGGTACAAGCACCTCGAGCTTTCTTACCAATTTCGGGTGCAATTTGCTAAATATGAGACCTGCTTTCCGGTGGGTGAATGCTTCTTCATAGTACAAGCAGTTGACAAGATCTAACAAGTACTTGTTGAGTGTTACGGCCTGTTCTAAGTACCACATTCCTTTCGATGCCATGATTCTGTTGTATCTAGAAGGCAAAAACGATGTTAGATTAGATATAGATTTTTCCAGCGACTTCCAAAAAGGTGGAGGTTCTCAATTCGTCAGTATGTTTTTTTGTTTGTTTGTATGTTACGCGATTACTCCGTCCAATTTTGAACCGATGTGAATGTTTCTTTTTTTAATCGATAAGGTACATTTCCGAGGTGGTCCCATTGTAATTTCATCGAGATCTAATAAGTATCTCCAGAGATATGACGATAAACGTCTCAAACTTGTTATTGAAACTCACTCGCGGGGCATGGAAGTCGATTGTTTTATATTTTAAACTATCATAATTATTGGAGTTTACTCCTTATGAAACGATGTTTATATTTAGCCCGCGGTATGAACATTTTATGAGTAAAATCAAGCGGTTACTAAAAGTGGGGTGTAAGTTCCTTTGCGTAACATACTATGCGCACCTTTTACTTCTAGATAATGTATATCCAGGATATCTCAAAAACTCAACGATAATCTGGTACCGGACAAGAGGCCATGTCATACCAGTTCTGGAAAAAATAAGAAAAACATTCCATGTTACTTAGTTAAGCGATAATAGATATATTTTCAAAATTGCATTTTTTTGTATGTATTGTTATCACAAATTTCACAATTTTGCAGTGATTTTTTAAAATGTATTTTCTAAAGTTACGGTGATAATAATCGCAATCAAACATTAACGTAATAAACATTGTTAATTTAATAAAATTAATTAAGTTTCAGTAAGGCATGATTTACAAAAATGTCTGTTAACTTTGACTTGACACTTCATTTTCAAAAAAAAGTACTACAATACCCTTGGGAAGTTATTTCAAATGATAGCCCATTTATTCAAGATTTTTTTATTTCGATTTTTTTCCAGAACTGGTATGACATGGACGGACTCACGCCCTATTATCGTTGAGATTTGCGACACCCTGTATACAAAGTATGCTGGAGTGTGTATGTATGACCTTGACCTTGACTATGGCATTGCCCTTGACCTTGACCACAATAATAATAATTGTTAAGGAGTAAAACTTGTGTTCTTCCGTGAGTTAATGTGGATTATTAACCATTAAGTGCCGGTGAATATGTGCCAGTGTAGGGAAACAGCACAATGTTGAAAACCATGCTATTTGCGTTCTCACCAAAATTCCACTGTAAATCTTCGGTAAAGTTCACATCTTTACTGAGGGTATGACTCGGCTAGACTGACTTGAAACTTGGCCAGAAATGTGACTTTGACCCATCTTTAGGACTTGAATTCACAAAAACTAGGTGAATGTTAATACTTGACACTGGCTAAATACACTAATCGTGTGGAGCCATAATGAAACTAAAAATAAAATCTATAGACTGAAGAGGACATAGGGAGAACGATGATCTTTGTAAGGTAGTTGGCAACACCTGGAGTTGGATGGAGGGCAGCCAAAGATCGTGCAAATTGTATGGAAAGCCCCTATATCTCTCTGTGGACTATTATAATATATATTATAACTAGCAGTGCACCGCAGCTTTGCCCGCATTAAAAGTATCCTAAAGCCTAATCCATAATACTGGCTATCCACATTCAAAATTTCAGCTGTATCGGTTAAGCCGTTTGACCGTGAAGAAGTCCCAAACAAATATACAAACTGTCTTTCGCACTTTTGTGTGTCTTCGACCATACCATCGCTTGTCACCAGGCGAGATAGAAGTGAAACGCTAGCGTATCAGATATAAATAAAACCTACAAAATGCGAGTCGGACTCGCCCACGAAGGATTCCTATCATTATCTATAAAAACGGCAAAAAAATCATTTCTGTTGTATGGGAGCCCATCTTAGAATATTAATTTTATTTCAATTAAATTATTTATTTTTAAAGTGAATAATATAACTCAACATTCTCTGAATATTTCAAGCGTCTTCTGTTGACGTTATCAATATCGAGCAAAAACGAGCAAAATAATCACGTTTGTTGTATGAGAGCCCCCTTAAATATTTATTTTATTCTGTTTTTTAGTATTTGTTGATATAGCGGCAACATAAATACATCATCTGTGAAAATTTTAACTGTCTAACTATCACAGTTCATGAGATACAGCCTGGTGACAGACGGACAGACAGACAGACAGACAGACGGACAGCGGAATCTTAGTAATAGGCACCCTTTGGGAACGGAACCCTAAAAAGAGGGTGCATAGAAGTGAAACTTCCTTCACAGGATGAGAATATTTGAACTTAGTGGGTCGAATGCCCGAATGATAGCGAATACGTCTTCGTAGTTACGCCGTTCTACAACAGAGCGCGTTTATAGAAATATAAAATAAATAAATTTAACATGTATGTATCTTTAACAGTACCCGGCGGTATATAATACAATTTGAGACGACGCTCTGGAGATAATCGGCTAGATTCGGCTTCGTAGAGCATCTTCTCTAAGGGCATTATTTAATAACAGGGTTCCGTTGGTACTCTTTGGGTTCGGAACCCTAAAAATGAATTATTAATTATGTGTTATTTAATTTTATTATATATACAAAATGTTTGTATTTAAATTGTAAATATCTTGTAAATGGCAATAAACTAATTTTTATTTATTTATTTTATTTACTTATTTATACATATAAAATTTAGCTTACGTCACTTCCGTTGCTTCAGAACGTGACGCTACGTCACTTCTGTTAAATTTAATTCCAGTATATTTAACCAATACTTACAGTATCACAAGCTCGGCCATATTGTCGATCAATACAGCGGACACGTTGACCAGAGGCAACGCTAGGGCGATGGTAGGTAGCAGGGCGCCGATGTTCTTCTGATATCTTAGCTCGGCGCAGCCGCGACGTTTAGCTGACCAAATTGCGGAGTACAAGACCCGCATGTCTTCTGTCAATATATAATACAGGGTCATAGGATTAAACACTGCCTTTGCTCACTACAGGTGGCGCCACTGTCGAGTATTCCTTAAATCTGACAGCTATCTGTCATTGTCAATAGTAATTTTATAAACAAATAAATTCAGATTGGAATATTTACTTATTATAACGCCATTTGCAGCTATGAATTACAAAAGTACTGTTATTAATGTGATCGCGAATGAAATTAAAAGTAACGTTATACATTATTTTTTAAATATTGTTTTATCTACAAAAATTGATTGAAAATGTTACACTTTGCCTTATTTCTTCTTAGAATTGGCTGAAAGTCTAGGTCGAATGAATTATTATATATTTTTAAGGAAATAAGTTTGTGAGAAGCCATACAAAATTTGCAATATGGCGGTTTTAAGGAACACCCAACAGTAGCGCTACCTACTTAGAGAATTCAGTTTTTAACCTGATTGAAACATACACTGAGTACCTAGCGGTAAATAATGCTCATCGAGAAAATGCTTTACGAAGCTGAATCTAGCCGATTATCTCCCGAGCGTCGTCTAAAATTGTATTATATACCGCCGGGTACTGTAAAAGATACATACATGTTTTTATCATATTTTACATCCTGTATACCTGATAAACATTTTAAAAGCAAATTTATATTTTTAATCGACTTCAAAAAAAAGGAGGAGGTTTCTCAATTTGACCGTATATATATATATATATATATATATTATGTTTGTTCGCGGATAACTTCGTCGTTTATGAAGCGATTTTGATTATTCCTTTTTTGTTGGAAAGGAAATATCCTAAGTGTGGTACCATGGTAATTTTATTGAGGTTTGATAAGTATCTCCAGAGATATGGAGATAAACACTTCAAAATTGATACTGAAAATTAATAGCGCGGCATTGAAGTCGGTTCTTTTTATAAACGATCTTATTAACAATCATTTTTTTTTTTCTTTACCACCCTCAAAAAGTAAACAGTGTTATATATTTTGCTCTGCATATTTATCGAAATATTACGTTAAAAATATAGTAAAAGTGTTAAATTTTTGTAAATATAATGACCTAAGACATAGACTTACCGATATACATATAAAGTTTGAGTGCCACGGCGTTATTTGGCGAATGCTGCCTCATTGAATCAAACAATCACGGACAACTCACATAACAGGCAAAGTTATTTAAAGATTAAGTACAGTGTATTTATCTCACACTGGTAAGTCACCGCAACACTTCGATTGCACCACTATTGTTATCTTTTAACTTGTGCATCTTGGATATAAACACTTCACACTTCACAAAAGCAATGGATAAATGCATCGCTTGCACGACGGATATAAGAGCGGACGAACTGTTAAGATGCTTGCCGTGTCACGGAGCGTACCACTACAAATGCCTTAATCTGGATATTTCTACGTTTACGCATCTATGTAAAAACTTTAAAGCATGGCGGTGTCCGACCTGCGTGAACGTAACGAACCGGCGGCGCGGTGACAACTCCAACACGCCCGTGCGCAACTCGCTGTTATCTCTAAATGAGTCTATGATGTCCTGTGACGACGCGCTGGACCGGTCTGGGTACTTAGACGCACCGTCCACGTCTGCAGCAGCACACGATACAATATCGTTATCTCAGTTTAGCGCTTTGTTGGATGCCAAGCTTGATAAATTTAAGAATGACTTTTTCAAAGATATCAAGGCTACTGTTAGACACGAAATTAATAACGCCGTGACGACCCTGAAATCGGAATTCACAAACACAACCGATTTTCTCGCCGAGCGTCAAGACACGTTAGACTCAAAAATAGAAGTACACAATAAATACATATCTGATCTTAAAGCTGAAAGGGAACAAATGCAGACAGACCTGCGGTCATTAGAACGACGTCTTAATGCGAGTGAGAAAATCTCCCGAAGCATGAATTTAGAGATACAAGCGGTGACTGAAAGGCGAAATGAGAATGTTTTGAGCGTACTTAAGAATTTATGTGACGTCATTAAGTGCCCAATCTCCAGCACAGACATCCTGGCTTGCCGTCGAGTGGCTAAAATAAATCCTGCTTCCGACCGACCTCGAAACATATTAGTGACGCTGCCATCATCACGTCACCGCGATAACATCATCTCCGCCGTCAGAAGATTTAACAAGGCGCACCCTACGGATCCGCTCAACAGCTCGCACCTGGGTATACCCGGCGAGAAAAAGAACGTGTATATCGTTGAGCATCTCTCTCCCGAATGTAAGGAACTACATGCCGCTACCAGGAAGATGGCGAAAGACAAGTCATATAGGTTCGTGTGGGTCAAGTATGGCCAGGTATTTGTACGTAAGGATGAAAAATCGGGAGCTATACTAATCAAAAGTAAAGAATGTTTGAGTAAGTTAATATGATTACGTAATTATTAGTTTGTTAAGTTATTTTTTTATGTGTTTGATTTATTTTAAGCAAGTATTACTAACACTGTTAATAATTTTTTTATGTTTGTTTATTATCAGAATGTAAACCGTTTTAGATCTAAGACTACCGAATTTTACTTGAATTTATTAAATAATGACTACGATGTACTTTGTTTGGTTGAGACTAATCTGAATTCTAGCGTTTTTGATGAGGAGCTGTTTGACGCGCGTTACAACGTATTTCGCAAGGATCGTTGTCAATCCACCGCGTCGGAAAAAACTGAGGGTGGGGGTGTATTGATAGCAACTAAGAAACATATCAGCATAATTCGACAGAGTTCATGGGATAGTTGCTATGAGGATATTTGGCTGACACTACATGACCCCAATAAAAAAATATTATTTAATATTTGTGTGTGCTACTTGCCACCTGACATGACCGTGCAAAATATTCATGTGTTCTTTGCTCACTTACAAAATATAATATTAAACACGTCAAGTGCGGGTCCGTTCCTCATTGTGGGAGACTTCAACATACCGAATATGAGCTGGGATAGGGGCGAAGGCTCTTTTGATCTGAAACCTAGCGGGGCCTCAGGCGGTAAATCACTACCTCTGCTTGAAACACTTTCTACCTGCAACCTTTCACAATATAATCACATTTTAAATGCTAATGGCCGATTACTAGATCTTGTATTGTATGATCACAGCAATATCAGCGTTAATAGCTGTGAACCGCTGAGCCGGTTAGACGTCCATCATCCCGCTATAGCTATTGAAATTGAACCGATAAAATGTACTAAAGGCATTTCCCAAAACCCATTCGCGCAAAAACTAAATTTTCGTAAATGTAACTACGAGCTTATTAGGCATGACTTATTAACGACGGACTGGGTAGATCTTCTATCAAATCTAGACACAAATACTGCTATTAAAAAGTTTTATGAAAAATTACATGTAATTATTGCTCAACACACCCCTACAATGAAAATCAAGCCTTCTTTTTATCCTAAATGGTTTAGTTTTCCACTTATAAAATGCCTCGAAGAAAAACTCAAATATCATAAATTGCATAAAAAGTATAAAAACCCTAGAGACTACGACACGTTCGATCTACTTCGTAATAGAAGCAAACGGTTGTTAAATGAATGCTACCGAGCCTATACATCATCCGTTGAGGATGGTTTACAAGATAACTTGAAACTTTTCTGGAGTTACGAGGATAGCAAGAAATCCAGTTACACCATTCCCCAGACCATGACGTATAAAGATGATACCGCCAATAATACCCAGATGATCTGCGAGCTATTTGCCGAGTATTTCAACTCTGTCTACGAAGAGAACAACGGTCCCGTTGTGCACCCTGACACATATACTAATTTGATATTGTCTCAGGTAAACATTTCTAGAGGTGATATCATTAAAGCCATTACTAAACTGGATCAAAATAAGGGCGCCGGGCCTGACGGCATACCATCTTATTTTGTTAAAAAATGTGCTCAGGAGATAAGTGTCCCTTTAGATATTTTATTTAAAAAGTCGCTTCTGACGGGAGTATTTCCTGATATGTGGAAGTGCGCATTCATAATACCAGTACACAAGTCTGGTGACAAGTCGAAATGCGAAAACTACCGACCGATTAGCATTTTGTCTTGCTTGGCTAAATTATTTGAGTCGCTCGTATACCCCTACATTTATAGTCATGTAAAACACCTTATTGCACCCGAACAGCACGGCTTTATAGCGGGTCGATCTACGATTACTAATCTATTAACTTACAAGCAACATATTTGCTCAGCTTTTGAAGATCGATATCAGGTAGATTCCATTTACACTGACTTCTCTAAGGCCTTCGACAAAGTCAATCACGTTTTACTCGTTAGGAAGCTGTCTATGTATGGTATCCATGGCGATTTACTTCGATGGGTGGAATCGTATGTTACCAACCGCAGTCAAGTGGTTGCTTTAAAAGGATACTTCTCGGCACCCTCTGCAATAACATCTGGCATCCCGCAGGGCTCCCATCTCGGTCCCTTATTTTTTGTTTTATTTATAAATGACCTAGTTCAGACTATACATAGCAATTGTCTTTTATACGCCGATGATCTAAAAATTTTCCGAACGATTAAGAGTGAAAATGACTGCATTACCCTTCAAAGAGATATCGACTCCGTCAATAGGTGGTGTCAATGGCACGGGATGTTCCTCCACATCAATAAGTGCTTCGTGATATCTTTCGCAACCAGACAATGTAACTTTATATACAACTACAATATTAATAATTCGACGTTAGAACGAAAAGATGTAGCAAAGGATCTGGGTGTCTACATTGATTCGGAGTTGTCTTTTCGCCCTCACTATGACCATATTATAAAAAGAGGTAACCAATTACTCGGTTTTCTACTTAGAATCACGAAACAGTTTGCTAATGCCAGGACTTTAATATACCTATACCAGAGCCTCATCCTGCCAGTCGCCGAGTACGGCTCCATCGTATGGTCACCATATTACATAACGCACTCGGATAACGTCGAGCGCATTCAGCGCCGATACACGGCTGCGGTATGTCGTCGATTCGGTATCGCTCGTAAGTATCATACCTATACATTACGAAATGAACATTTCAAATTAAACACATTATCCACCAGAAGGCAGGTGAGTGAATTAATTTATCTTTATAAAATTATCAATGCTAGAATTGACTGTCCCTATTTGTTGGGACTAATCGATTTTAATATAAAGATTCGCAGTAGGGTTCCTCGTATATTTATTGTAGGTACGTATAGAATCAATATATCGTGGAATGGTCCCATCCCACGCATGTGACGATCTTTCAACGACCTGCACCGCGCTGTCGTCCGTGCGTCCAAGCCCTCCGATAAAGACCATGATGATGATAAAGTTGTTGATCTAGATATTTTCGGTATTGGTCTCAATCAATTTAAAAACGCAGTATATAATGTTATATCAAATACTCTTACTACAACATGATATTCATGTTGTATTTTATCAAATTATCTGTTTTTTGCGTTATTATTGTCATTGAATTAATAATTTTTAATACTGTATTTTTACTTAATTTTAATTAACTATTTGTATATATTGCTATTTTTCTATTGAAATGTATTCAATGCTATGACTATATGTATGCTAAATGATAATTTTAATTTTTAATCTTAGTTGACATTCTTTCTTAGGTATTCAATTCTTAGGTATGACTATTATTAAATGCATTTAATCTTCGGAACATAAATATTGTATTCGTATTAATTTATTAAATTTGAATCACAAAAATTTTTAATGGTATATAAGTTAATGTTTAATATGTGAGCAAGTTTTCAACACTGTAAATCCATGTTGTGTGCATGTAACTTTGGTCTACAGAATTGTTCGATTTCACTTATGTATATGTTATTTAAAATGTATGTTCTGTATACTGTAATATGCACCTAATAAATAAATAAATAAAATCAATAACTTAAAGCTAATAGACGCCAAAGGTAAATCTTCGAAGTTTGCTCACCAGGGTGTTTTTTCCCTATTCCCTCCAACATATTCAAAGCTTTTCCTACCCTGCTCTTCTGATTCATTCCAGCTCTCTCATTTATCTTGCGTTCATGCCACATACTATTTCTTTCTCATGTATTATTATCATATATCGTAGTACTGATCCTATATAGCTTACATGATATGCTAACAAAACCGTACTTAAAGATGAGGTCCTTAGTTTATTTAGACAGTAAACAAAACTATTCGTTCTCTTGCAAACATTATCAATGTGCATTCAATTTCCAATTAAAGAACCTGTCTAGAGTAAGACCAAGATATTTAACTTTATTATTTTAATTTATTTTTGCATAATTGTAAACAATACTTTTTGGTTCTTAACAGACTTCAAAAAAAGGAGGAGGTTTCTCAATTCGACTGTATATATATATTTTTTTATGTTTGTTCGCGGATAACTTCGTCGTTTATGAAGCGGTTTTGATTATTATTTTTTTGTTCGAAAGGAGATATCCCAAGTGTGGTACCATGGTAATTTTATTGAGGTCTGATTAGTATCTCCAGAGATATTGAGATAAACATCTCAAAACTGGTACTGAAAATGAATAGCGCGGCATTGAAGTCGGTTCTTTTTTAGTTTTTAAACGATATTATGGATCATATTAGCCACGGTTAGTAAATTAAATAATATTAGTTTTAGTTAGAGGGATTTCCTTTTTAACAGACTTCAAAAATAGGAGGTTTCTCAATTCGTCCGTAGATATATATATATATATATATATATTTATGTTTGTTCGCGGATAACTTCGTCGTTTATGAAACAATTTTGATGATTTTTTTTTTGTTGGAAAGGAGATATCCATAGAATGGTACAATAATAATTTAATCGAGGTCTGATAAGTATCTCCAGGAATATGGAGATAAAAACCTCAAACTTGGTACCGAAAATTAATAGCGCGGCATTTGAAGTCGGTTCTTTTAGTTTTTTAAACGATTTTATTTATATTTAACAGGCTAGCGTCTGACCACTATCTCGGCTGGTGTATATATTTTTGTTATGCTCACCGGGGTTGACTTGCAGTCCTTTTTCACTAAACTCTGAGATTCTTTCCGCCAAATCTTTCAACACCGGCAAATACATGTCTGGCGATGGCACCATGTGAGGCACAAAGCGTTTCTGAGACTTCGTGCTTGCATATACCTGTGTCAATCAATCTATTATCTTGTTTTTATATAATTTTTTATATTACGCTTAAAAGCGTTTGATTTTTTAATAGACTTCACAAAAAAGGAGGCGGGTACAATTCCTCGGAACCTTTCACCGAGTACTCTAAGATGCCTGAACCGATTTGGAAAATTATTTTCTTGTTCCAAAGGGTACACTTCCCAGGTGGTCCCATTTAAATTTTAAAGAAATCGGCCGAATCGTTTTTAAAATATAAACATTTGTATTACGACGCATTTACTTATCTCGACGACTTACTCGTACTACTAACTATTGGCACAGATTATGTAATAGTTACTGCGTCTTCTGGCTACTTTGACCAGCGCAACGTTTGAAGTCGGTTCTTTTAGTTTTTTAAACGATCTTAAATTATTGATTAGAGAGACTCACCAAGTTACAATACATGGACGTGACAGCTCTTAGTATGGCGCATTGCTCTATGGGCTGAGCTCGCAGGTAAAATTTCTGCAGCGATCCCGCTATTTGCCGCACGTATCTCGGACACTCGATACTCACCCACTCACATAACTCTAGAATCTGTGAAAATTACAATTAATATATAAAAAGAGGTATAAGCACTGCGATTTTCAACCGCCCTGCTCAGCGTGGCAATTACGAGCAAAAACCTGCAATGGCAAGTTTTTTATCATAAAGTACTAGATTCTAAAAAACATCCGAGCAATTTGGCTTGATGAACTTACTTCAGAAAAGAAGTCCTTCTCATTCCAAAAGGGAAGATACTGGGCCAAGAATGCGGTCACCACTGGAATGCCTTGCAACAATGTTCGCTGGTACTGCGCCAGTCGTTGTAGAAGATCCTGCTTCTCAGCATAGCTATATGGAGATACCTCGAAGAAACCTGGTGAGAAGACATGGAACTCTATTAAGGTACCCATTTCATAACAAATCAAATCAAATATATTTATTTGCCAGATTGTAATACATACATAATGTTATAAACGAACAAAAAAACACCAGCACCAAACGCTTCAAGCATACAAATATTTACGGATACAATATAATAACTATATTACCAATCTATACTAATATTATATAGAGAGAACATTTGTATTTTTGTATGTTTGTAATGATTTGGCTCAAAAACTACTGAACCGATTTAAAAAATTCTTTCACTAATACGTAGAATGGACTTTCGGAATGAAAATAGGCAATATATTATCCCGTTTAAGTCAAAGGTACATTCGTGGAGACCTAATTTGCAACCTAAGTCCGCATAAAAACGGTCGAAAAAACACGTTTCTTACGAACGCTGAACCTACAAAAAAGTCCGCGACAGCATATGTCTATCTCTTAAGGTTGACTCACAGTAACCATTTTAATCTTAAATTTTTTGTTAAAAAATATTACATAACTTCCAAGGCTATTTTCAAGTATATAGTATTAATCCTTATCCAAATAATTACGTTAATTAGCTTGGCCACATATTATAGATTAAAATTGTCCTTTAGAGTACATAATTCAAATGAAAACTCTAGAAGATATCACGAATTTCACATACACGCATCGCAAAATTAATAAAATATTTTGCAGTGAAACCACAGATTAGATCATAGTTACTGCTAAAATATTATTATAAGCTTAGCTATGCTGTAGATCCCCACCGATCACAATCAATTTGAAGTCAATATAGTATAATAATATGATCTATCGTATAAAATAATATTCATCTATATATATATATATATATATATATCTATATATATATATATATATATATATATATAATAATATTAATATTTTAAACCACCCCGACTGATCTATGTATAATCTTTTCATTAAAAGCATTCCAATGACTCTAAATACGACATTTAAAATCTGAGCTTTAAGTTGGTAAGGATTTGAGTATTCTGTAGAGTCCAGGAGATGTCCCAGAATCAGGTCAATGTTCCATGTTCTTATAATATCGTTGAAGAAGAAGATTTTCGAATTGATCAGACCTATGAAAGTTGATTTCATGGCGCAATTAACTAGAAAAAAGCTCATAGTTTTATAACGATTGAACGAATCTTCATGAATCAGAGCTTAGAACACTCTCGATGAAGACATCTATCAAACAAAGAAAAACTATCAATAATAAAAACAAAATCGGTTCATCCGATTAGGTGCTAAGATGCTACAGACAGACATACAGATACACACGTTAAGCGTATATTACCTCTACTTTTTGCGTCGGGGAACGCCGTAAGATTAAGGCGGCAGATGTTCTCCTTGGTGGTAAGCTACTTTTTGGTAGATTTAATGATCCCACTACCACTGTACGAAAACTCATGATTCATGAATGCACATAAAACTTTCATTGGTAGGTATATAGCTAGGATTAGAACCAACGACCGTCGGGTCACAATCAGGGTAACTATCCTTTACGCCAAAGGGCCGTCCAATATCTCTACGTAAGTATTATAAAACAAAGTCCATCACTGCGTCTGTCTGTCTGTTCGCAATAATCTCAATAGCTACTGAACGGATTATCATGCGGTTTTCACCAATAGCCAGAGTGTTTATGAGGAAGGTTTAGGTGCATAATTCGTTAAGGTTTTGTGTAAATTGGTTGAAATGTGACGATCATTGTTAAATATGTTCATATTTTATATTCGATGCAACAAACATATGCAAATTTTATAGGCATATTTGTTCTACCCGTGCGAAGCCGGGGCGGGCTGCTAGTACACAATATATTGAACATTTTAAGGGTGAATTTTTCTTTTTTGAGAACAATTACGGTCATCATTTTAAACGATTAATCAGTAAGGGTTTGATAGGTTATGTAACGTAAGAAAAATAAAACAGTATTTTGTTAAAAGTGAGCTCTTTCTTTAGATTTGCCGTATGGCAATACTTCCCATAATTTGTTCCTTATTAGCGACACCTATCGAATGGAGAATAATAAAGGATGTGTTCTTTTTTTAGGGTTCCGTACCCAAAGGGTAAAACGGGACCCTATTACTAAGACTCCGCTGTCCGTCTGTCTGTCTGTCTGTCTGTCTATCCGTCTGTCACCAGGCTGTATCTCATGAACCGTGATAGTTAGACAGTTGAAATTTTCACAGATGATGTATTTCTGTTGCCACTATAACAACAAATACTAAAAACAGAATAAAGTTAAAAATAATAGAGGGTCCACAAACAAGAAACGTGTTTTTTTCGGCATTTCACGCCATCTATGAGCGCGTAGTTAAGTAAACGTCCCATATATGACGTTATATTGAAATGTCGACCCCTAACTCCTTTGTTAGACGTCAGATGGTTTTATAAAAAATAAAATGTTTATTAATTATTATTTTTTGCTGGCGAAAAATAATAGTGGTATTTTTTGCTCGATCTTATAAAATACTGTAGTGTGGTACGGAACCCTACTAGTGCGAGTACAAGTGCAAGTGCACTTGGCCAGTTTATTTTCAGAATCAAAAATCAAATGTTGCAGTTTTAGTTTTCATCAAAATCGAGCCCGAAACTCCTTTGAGTACTTTTCCCTATTCCTCATAGTTTCAGATTTGGCCCTCCAAGCCCATTTGAAAAATTTACCCTGTATACGAAATGTGTACGAAATGTATACCAAATCGTGGGATTTAAATATGTCGCATTTTAGCCCGCCTATCTGCTCCTGTCGGGAATACGTCGGATTATCAATAATCCTGTATATTCATATTTTATCAGTATGTATAATACGTATCTAAATATTATTTCCAAAAACTACGATTTACCAAAAAAAAAACATACCGAGCAAAGCTTGGTCGTCCAGGAGCTAAGTAGTTAACTGTTACAGTTAATTTATTTTATTTCATCTTCACGGCTACACAGTTCGGCCGATAAGGCTGAAATTTTAAAGCACATAGGAAACGGGGGACAACATCAATTATAATTTAAGATCATTTAAAAAAACTAAAAGAACCGACTTCAAACGTCGCGCTAGTCAAAGTAACCAGTAGACGTCGTTATATAACTGGCACAGATTATATAATGACTATTATATAATCTGTGCCAGTAATTAGTATGTCGTCCAGGTATGTAAATGTATCGTAATACAAATGTTGATATATTAAAAACGGCTCGACCGATTTCGTTGAAATTTAAATGGGACCACCTGGGAACCCTTTGAAACAAAAAATAATTTTCCAAATCAGTTCGGGTATCTTCCAGTAATCGGTGAACATACATAAAAATCTAAGCGCAATTGTATTTTCAAAGGACGAATAAATGAATTGAATTTAAAAAAAAGAAAAAAAATGTTTCCGACGAATTAAGAACCTCCTCCTTTTTGTGAAGTCGGTTAAAAATAATATAGCTATAAGCTATCGCAGGGGGTGAATACTCACAGTAATTCAATAGATACTCCACATCGTGCATAAAGAAGGCTTGGTGCGTAGAAGACATAGTAGCCAACAACACCTGTCCGGTCATGCTGCACAGCAGACCACGTAGCCGCGCCGGACGCATGTCGTGTCGCAGGTGGTGTTGCATCACGGACAGTGGGCTGGAATGTGACAGTTCACTGGAAAGTTTTCCCACAGAGCTACAACATGGAGTCCTTCAAAAGGGGCGTTAAAACATAGACGTGATATAAAAGGATGGTGCACTGCAGATGTTTTGACAAATTCAATTTAATCCGTATGCTCTAATTATAAGCTTGTAATTGCTTTGTAGAACAAAACGGCCCAGTCGAAAGGCACCAATGTGGGAGTGTGTCCTTGTCTAACAACCTGCTAGTGCTATATATGTTCTATACTATATGTATAGTATATATATAAGTCGTCCATACAAAAGAAAGGGACAAACTCCGTGCTAGGTCGGTCTCATCAGTGCCGTTTTGAGCAGTCAATTTATATTACGTCTATGCGTTAAAATAATCTTGATAGGTGGGCAACGCATGAGTGACACGGGACATCCCACTAGGACATGCAAGTGTGCATAGGCGACGGTGACCTTCCCATCAGGTGGGCCGTTTGCTTGTTTGCTACCTATATCATAATATATTTTTGATCGTACAAAACGAAAAAACCGACGTCACATGCCGCGATAGTCAAAGTACTGGCTAGTTATAATCATGTCATCAAAGTATACAAATTCGCTTATATTTTTTATCTCCATATCTCCGGAGATAATTGTCAGTTTTCGATAAAATTTGAATACCATACGGGAGGCATTAATTTTTCATATCAGTTCAGATTTGACCGAGTTCTGAGGTAACAAACATAAAAAAAAATCAATCAAATATTTGTTTTTCATAGTGTTTGTATGAATGACAAAGTAATATTAGCAGTTTTTAAAATGTGTTTTATCTCAAAAACTGCTCGCTATATCTCGTTCAAACCAATTTTCGTTGAAAGTGTTTATTGGTGAGATCTACAGCATCATATATATTTGTTTAGATCTTTAACTCTCTTATTTTAGAAGTTAAAGGGGGGACGGACACAAATTTTACCATTGGAAGTTATAATCTTTCAAACGATTGACTTTGAGAAAAAATAGTTTTAGGAACCTCAATGTCATTTTTGAAGACCTATCTATAGACAATCCGCACGTATAAGTTTGATTTTACAAAATGATGATGATGATGTGGGGATGAATTATTTTTTCATCATCTACCCCATCGAGTGGGGTATCGTTGAAAAGGTGTTTTAAAATGATTTAAGGGTTGCTAATACCATTTTTCGATTGAATGCTCCATTAACGAAATATTTAACTTTAAAGTGCAAAATTTTTGTTCCAGTAGGGCGTCCCCCCCCCCCCCACTCTCTAAAAGCTAAACTGCTGGCTTGAAAAATTTGGAAAAATTCGTGATAATAGCGCATTTCATGAACTTTAAAGGAAAATTATAGCGGTTAAGATAACTTTATTAGTTTAGCAGTTATAGTCGTTGAACTTGGGTGTTGGATAATTTTGTACCAAATACAAAATCCTTAGAAAAAATCCTTTGAAGTGACAAAGACGGAGTACCTTGTTGCTTGTTTATAACGGGTAAAGACTTGCATTGAATAACAGGCTACTACGGAACCCTACACTGCGCGTGGCCAGACACGCACTTGGCCGGTTATTTTATTTTTGTATACAGATCGTAAAGCGGTTCACAGAATACCTACCAAGTTTCACTTATGCAGTCTTAAAAGCTTCGGAGTAAAGTGGCTGTGTACGGACGGCCAGACAGACATGACGAATCTATAAGGGTTCCATTTTTTCCATTCAGCTACGGAACCCTAAAAAGGTACAATTTAAGGTAAAGAAGGTAACGAAAGGTGCGACCAAAATAAGCGACCACGACGCACAGTACACTGAAGACCGCGACGGTTTTGTCTGTCGCTTTACTCAATGTCTACGGAAGCTAGGATTAATTAATTAATTAACCAATTAGTCGCCAATTTAGCATAAGGGTCACTTCACACCGAGACGCGACGCTATGCGACGATGCTTGTGGTTTCCCGCCGCCATAGAAAAGATAATAATACTACGGCGCCGAGTAAAGAACGTTGGCCCTGGACGGGCCAATGTTCGGCCGTAAATACTTGCTTCTGTCAAAAATGCGATGACAGTGACAGGGAAATGAGTTCTTTTTATCCGACTGCCAAAAGGAGTGTAATGTGTTTCACGCGTATGTATGTTATGTAGGTTTTTTTGGAGTTTACTTCTTAAAAAGCAATTTTCATATATAATATATATATATTTTCATATATATGAAAATTTATAGGAAGGAAAATCAAACTTTAAGTGACGTTATGTAACGTTATGATAAGTTCAGCAATTTTTTTTTATAGGTGACGTTATGTAACGTTATGTTCAGTTCAGCAATTTTTTTTATAGGTAGGTATTGATCTTCAAAGTGGTTCTTTTTGAATTTTATCAAGATCTGATCAGTATCTCCAGAGATAACGATAAATACCTTGACCACAATAATAATAATTCTAATGGAGTAAACTCATCACGGCGGCGGTCTCGGTGACGACAGGGCGGGGGATGCGAAGAATCCCCGGGTTACGGATGGCCGCCAAAAACAACTGACCTTGGCGACGTACACTGGACGCACGTTACGGCTAGACGAGCACCTGGCACAACTTGAAATCGAGCTTGGAAGGATTAGGTGGCACATTCTTGGGTTATGCGAAGTCCGAAGAGAGGGGGAGGATACGGTAACCCTTGAATCAGGCCATCTTCTTTACTTACGAGAGGGAGATCAACTTTCCCAGGGTGGCGTAGGGTTCTTGGTTAATAGAGCTCTCTGTAACAACGTTGTAGAAGTCTCGAGTGTGTCGAGCAGGATTGTGTACCTCGTAATCAAGCTAACCAAGAGGTATAGCCTCAAGGTTGTGCAGGTTTACGCACCGAACTCGGCACACTCGGACGATGAAGTGGAGGATATGTTTAGCGACATATCAGAGGCCTTACACTTCACCACCAAGGCCTACTACAACGTTGTCATGGGGGACTTCAACGCCAAAGTGGGAGTACAGAACTGCGGCAAATCGGTAGTAGGATCCCATGGCTATGGTTGCAGGAATCATAGGGGGCAAATGTTGGTCAACTTCCTCGAAAAGGAGGGGCTTTTCTTCATGAATTAATTCTTTAAGGAAAAGCCGGGATTTCGGGATATGGAACAATAGACCACATCCACACAGTGCGGCAGATTATACAGAAGACCGAAAAGTATAATCGGCCCCTGTGCTTAGCGTTTGTGGACTATGAAAAGGCCTTTGACTCAATCGAAATCTGGTCTGTTCTGGAATCTTTGCAGCGATGCCAAGTCGATTGGCGATATATTCAAGTGCTGAGAGGTCTATACAATGCCGCTACCATGACCGTCCAGGTCCAGAACCGGCAGACTGAACCTATTCCCATGCATCGTGGTGTGAGACAATGGGATGTTATATCCCCCAAATTGTTCTCAAATGCTATGGAGGATATGTTCAAGACGCTGGACTGGGATAGACATGGAATTAACATCAACGGCAAGTACCTCTCACACTTGCGTTTTGCGGACGATATCGTTATCGTAGCAGAAACGCTACGTGATCTGCAACATGCTGAACGGTCTAGCTGGTTCTTCTCAACGCATTGGTCTCCGGATGAACTTGGATAAGACGAAGGTCATGTTCAATGAGCACGGAGTAAGACCGGAACCAATCGCAGTTCAGGGCAGTATTCTCGAAGTTGTTAATGAGTATGTTTACCTCGGGCAAGTTCTGCAGTTGTGTTAAAACAACTTCGAGAAAGAAGCAAATAGAAGAAAACAGTTGGGCTGGGCAGCATATGGGAAACTACGTCGTGTCAACATCGCCAATTCCACAAAGTCTAAAGACGTCTTCAACCAGTGCGTCCTACCCGTCATGACATACGGTGCTGAAACGTGGACACTTACGGTTGGGCTGGTCCATAAATTTAAAGTTACTCAGCGAGCTATGGAAAGGGCTATGCTCGGAGTTTCTTTGAAGGATCGAATCCGAAATGAGGTGATCCGACAAAGAACTAAAGTCATCGACATAGCTCAGCGAATTAGCAAACTGAAGTGGCAGTGGGCCGGTCATATACCGACAACCGTTGGGGTAAACGAGTTCGTGGAGACCGCGGATCGGCAAACGTAGTGTAGGATGCCCTCAGACTAGGTGGAGCGATGATCTTCGCAAGGCGGCTGTAAAGAGCTGGATGAGAGTAGCCGAAAATCGTGCTCAGTGGCGTGCAATTGGAGAGGCAGGATGATGTTGATTGGAGAGGTCCAGCAGTGGACTAATATAGGCTGATGATGATGAGTAAACTCAAGTCGATCATCAAAAAACATTATTCACTGTCGGCTTTTTGATCTTTTTAATAATACACTTGTTTTCTGAAACACCTTATTCTATTCATCTTTAAAATTATGGTAAAGTAAAAAATAATAAAGTACTTACGCTGAAGAGTCGAGACAGGTTGTGCTTACGGCATTTTGCTCATCGGTATTCACCAACTGAATATTTGGTACCAGAGGCTGAGCTTTTTTGTTCTTAAATCCGTCCTGAAAATAATGTTTCTCATTTTATTAAACAACAATTTATTTGACATTTTGACGTAAATTTCTTTAAGTGCTCCGGAGACGGTCATTCGCAATTGTTAATTTTCTCGTCATTAATGGACCAAATCGAGGACCAAACGATCTTCTACAGAGGCAATTTAAGCCATTGTCATTCGCAACTACGTGATTGAAAGCGAATTATGGAAATGTTGATTAAAGCCCATAAACAATCGCGAATGATACAACCATTGAACGTCTCGTTGTGCAATTGCAGATAGAAAAGCAAAGATCCGCTTCAAAAAGTAATTAATAAAATGCGGAAGCAAAGTGAAACGCCGAAAAAAATTTCCGACCTGTGTCGGGGGAAAAAAGACGGTACAAACAAAAAAAAAATTAAAACAACCGACTTCCATGCCCTGCGAGCTACGAAGAAAATATTCTCTTCGTAGCCCGCGAGTCAATTACAATAGCAAGTTTGGGACGTTTATCGTCATATCTCTGGAGATACTAATCAGATCTCGATGAAATTACAATGGGACCACGTCGGAAAAGCACCCCACCGATTAAAAAAAAATCATTGAAATCGGTCCATAATTGACGGAGTAATCGCGTAACATACATACACTAAAAATACATAAAAATAAAAAAAACATAGACGAATTGAGAACCTCCTTTTTTGAAAGTCGGTTGAAATTTTAACAAGAACATGCGGGTGATTCTAGTGAAATTATACATTAAATATTACTTACAGGATTGATAGGAGGCTTAAACCATATCCAATTGTTTCTTTCTTCACACTGCCCATTTCTGCGTTCCTGCAACATCGAATAAAACATTGAAAGATCATAATGACAGAAAAACTACTAGTCCACCTGCTACATATTAAACTTGATCGCGTACACCGCGGCCCCCATGAGACCGACCTTGAACGGAGTTCGTCTCTTTCTTTTGTATGGACAACTTATACATATATATACTATACATATAGTATAGAACATATATAGCACTAGCAGGTTGTTATTGTTAGACAAGGACACACTCCCACCCTGGTGTCTCTCAATTGGGCCGTTTTGTTCTACAAAGCAATTACTACCTTATCGTTAGAGCATACGGATTAAATTGAATTTGTCAAAACATCTGCAGTGCACCATCCTTTTATATCACGTCTATGCTGGTATCAAGATAATCTCTCGACTATAATTCATATACAAGTAAGTACTGTTAGGGCCAGTTTCGCGGGCTCCTGATACCGCTAATGTGAAGAAATCTGATAGATTTTTGACAGCTTTTATATGGCGTCATGTGTCAGAAACTATTTGGTAGTGGTAAGACTTCTGCTAGTCCGCCTGGGGCTTCGAGCATTAACCAATGGAGATGTTGACGTTGTAATCCGCAAACATTATTTTCTGCCGATACTTACGGGGGACGAGGTAAACACGCATTGCACACACACAAATCACTCACTTTAACGATCCCGCACACTAGCTTGAAACACGCACACAGTATTAAAAATACAGCGTAGTTCTGCACGCTCATATGGCCAAAAATGGTTATATGGCCAGCAGAGGGGTACGCCTTGCGTTAACATCTCCATTGGTAAATGCTCGAAGGCCTGGGGCGGTACCAACACTTTGCCAAATAATTTTCAGCCGTGAAATAGGAATGTTTTTCGGTTGAAATGGCAAGGTGTCCTGTAAAATTACAGGGCATATGAGACTTAACAGCTTTATGTCTTAAGTTAACAGACGCAGTGGAGTGACATGCAATATTCTGGCAGTCTAGAATTTTGCATGCCACTGTATCTGTAATAGGTAGACGTCATCGCTTACCATCAGGCGAGCGTCGTGCTTTTCCTGTCACCTTACATCATAATTTAAAAAACCGGCCAAGTGCGTGTCAGGCCACGCGCAGTGTAGGGTTCCGTAGTAGCCTGTTATTCAATGCAAGTCTTTACCCGTTATAAACAAGCAACAAGGTACTCCGTCTATGTCACTTTAAAAGATTTTTTTCTAAGGATTTTGTATTTGGTACAAAATTATCCAACACCCAAGTCCAACGACTATTACTGCTAAACTAATAAAGTTATCTTAACCGCTATAATTTTCCTTTGTTCATGAAATGCGCTATTATCACCAATTTTTCAAGCCAGCAGTTTATCTTTTAGAGGGGGGGGACGCCCTACTGGAACAAAATGTTTGCACTATAAAGTTAAATATTTCGTAAATGGAGCATTCAATCGAAAAATGGTATTAGCAACCCTAAGTCATTTTAAAAGACCTATTCAACGATACCCCACACGAAGGGGTAGATGATGAAAAAAAAATCATCCCCACTTCTCATATAGGGGAGCTAAAAAAAAATATTTTTCAAAATTTTATTTCAGCACTTTGTCGGCGTCATTTATTTACATACCCCCACAAAATTACAGCTTTCTAGTATTAACGGTCTCTTAGCAAAACCTCGGATAGACAGACAGACGGACATGACGAAACTACAAGGGTTCCTTGTCAGGACTACGGAACCCTAAAAAAAAACGATCTAGCGCATTATCACGTACCGGTGAAGCTGGCCCTTAGTGAAATGATTAAGAATTGTAAAGCAGCTTTATTTAGTTTCATTTACCTGAATTCTTCTAAATCTACTGAGTAGAGTTGAATTCAATTTCTGGAATACACAGTGAATGGAAACAGCAGGTACATTTTCAGGGACACATTCTGGTTTGTATGACTTGTACAAACCCAACAACAATTGCAGCTGTCTGTAAATTGTCTGAAAACAATTAATTAAAAATATATATTTTTATATTACTTTTAATGGGGTTTTTTAACCGACTTCAAAAAAAGGAGGGGGTTTCTCAATTCGATCGTATATATATATATTTTTTTTTAATGTTTGTTCGCGGATAACTTCGTCGTTTATGGACCGATTTTGATTATTCTTTTTTTGTTCGAAAGGAGATATCCCAAGTGTGGTACCATGGTAATTTTATCGAGGTCTGATAAGTATCTCCAGAGATATTGAGATAAACATCTCAAAATTGGTACTGAAAATGAATAGCACGGCATTAAAGTCGGTTCTTTTTTAGTTTTTAAACGATATTATAAGATGAATTATCTAAACTTCATATTGCTACGTGCGGTTATATAAAAATTAAGATTTAAAAAATAAAACAACCGACTTCTATGCCCCGCGAGTCAATTTCAGTAGCAAGTTTGAGACGTTTATCGTCATATCGCTAGAGATACTTATCAGATCTCAATGAAATTAAAATGTGACCATTCCGTAAACGTACCCCACCGATTTAAAAAATAATCATTCAAATCGGTTCAAAATTGACGGAGTAATCGCGTAACATACACACAAAAAAACATACAGACAAATTTATAACCTCCTTCTTTTTGGAAGTCGGTTGAAGATGCCAATCCAATGAGTTATTATATGTTTATTTCCACAAAACACAGCTAATCTACACAAAGGTCCAGAATAGTCGTCCAAATCGTCTTTTAGTGATGAAAATATTTCTGTTAAGACACTACAGTGATAAATTTTTCAGCACCACCAAAGTGTTCAGTTTCGCATAAAACTTAGCTCAAACGATGCAGAATATATTATTATAATATATATATAGAAGATATTATAAAAATTCAAAAATTTCAATATCTCAAATATAGTCGATTGAACCTTTTTTTGCCTTTTAGCCATCAATATTATTACTATGTCCTTACTATCCCTACAATCGAGCCTTTTTGGCTAATAAGCAATAGCCTTAACTTTATCTGTAAACTAAGAATATATACATAAAGAGATAACAAAAAAACTGGCTAACACATTTATAATGTTGATATTAATTGATGTAATTAATGTGCTTTACCTTTTTCCCCTCAATCTTCTGAGCAAAGTCCAAGAGCTCTAAAACTCTCCATCTGGCTACATCCGCAGGCTTAGTTAGCGTGTACACCAGCTTTATAACATGGACTGTCTGGAAAATATAAAAATATCATCATAGATAATATTTTTATAAATTGTTAAACACAATCCAAAATTTCATCGTACCGACGGGACTTGAACCCGCAACCTCCGGAATAACATGTTCCGGTGCTTTGCCAATTAAGCCACGGTGCGAAGTATCGTTACGACGAAATTAATAGATTGCATTTGTTAATCCAATTATGCATTGGTGGCGCCATCTATGACTACTTATTACGTAAGTTAATCATTCGAAATAAATCATTACAGTTTCCAAATTTGACGAGAGATGTTGCGCTGTGTAAATCAAATATTATGTTTCTTTGAAGTGTTTCACACTTTATATTTTTGTAAATTGTTAAACACAATCCAACATTTTTGGACGTCGGTACGATGAAATTTTGGATTATGAGTAGGTGGTTATTGGGTGTTCTACTCCAGCCACATCTGTTGATTAAACGATATACCCAACTGCGTTCGCTCCGCTTGCTGCGCTCACTTGTTGCAGTTGGGTATATCGTTTAATCAACAGATGTAGCTGGAGTAGAACACCCAATAACTAAAAATTGATTATCTCTCGCCACTTGTGTTTTAGAACTCAAAGCCTCCGGTGTAATAATTTTGATCGACGTGTTTTAGAACTCTCAATGACCCCGGAGTAATAGTTTTGATCAACTGTGTTCGTAACACATACGGTTGGATGATCCATGTATCTAGTTATCATCCTGAGAGCCCAAGGTAGGATTATCTCTCACCGCATACGATGTCTCAGCACATACGGTTGGATAAAACATGGTAAGTATCATCCTGAGAGTCCAAGGCAGGATTATCTCTCGCCGTTTGCGATGTCTAAACACAATCGGTTAAGTGATCCATGGTAAGTTTCACTCTGGGAGCCCAAGGTCGGATTATCTCCACCGATTGCGATTCCTAACCTACCTGTGTTTTGAGCATATCGTATAGTCCGATAAACCTGTTCTACTACTTCTACTAAAGCCGTAATGACTTTTTGTCGGAATACTTACGATAAATTACCGCGCACTATCCAGTGCGACTTATTACCTTTACCGTGCACCAGTCAGTGCAATTAAGGATAAAAGTATAGTGTGACTGAACCGTACCGCACACTATACTTCAAGATTATAAAGGAAAAGTTTTGGGTTTAGTTAATTAATAACACAATGTCAAATTCTCAGGTTGTTACCAGTATTTTGTTCTGGTCCTAACTGAGAATTTAAAAAAATATAATTTTACTTACATCATCTTACAAACCATAAAACCAAATGAAATGTTCAGTTGTTACTGGTGTTTTTCACTGGTAGTGACTAAATATTTACTTACTTAAATCTTACAAACTAATTTTGTATGACGAAATATTTATTAGATCAAACAATATACATTTGTATAATTCCAGAGCGTAGGTGTTCATACTGGAAATCTGAAACAATACAAAAAATATTACAAAATTAAAATCTGCTACCCCTAAAGCACCAACTTTTATATTTTCTGTGCTTTAAAGAAATGTGTGTATATACGTTAATTAAAATTCAAGCGTAGTCACTCACCATTTTCATCTAAAGGATTTTAATTTATTAAATTCATGAAGATCTCATTGTCCCTGCTGCTTGTCGCTCCTGTAAAATAGAAATTGGTACACATTAGTTTAAAACTAAGAATACACAATTTAATTAAAAAAAATCTTTACTCAGAATAAATCAAATTAAACTTGGAAATAACTAAACATTAAATCAGTGTGTAGTTAATATAAACAGCAATCGAAAAATAATCATTTTTATGTAATTTTTTAATATTATTTTCTTTACATAACATTTACATAACATGTTCAAAATAATTAGGATCGTTTAAAAAACCGACTTCAAATGCTACTGTATTCAATTTGAGTAGCAAGTTTGCGGTTATTATCTCCATATCTCTGGAGATACTTGATAAATTTACAATGAGACCACTACAAAAGTATAATCTTTGAAATAAATATATAATTTAAAAAATCGGACCACAATTGACAGAGAAAAAAAAAATATTTTACAGTGATACATAGAACATCCTCCTTTTTTTTAAAGTCGGTTAATAGGGCTTTTTGTCGTATGAAGACCTATTTTATTTTTTCGATTTCTAGTTATTGAGAAAATCTTTATTATATAATACGACAGAAACTTGGTTTTTAATTTTATTTTCGAATCAACCAAAAAAGTTTACGTTGCAAAATATTATACAATAAAAGCTAGGTACTTACTTGTTATTTCCAAATAGTTACAGAACTACACTCACCGACACCACAGCCGACACCGTGCACTTATAGAATGAGGTTTTGTTCACACGCTCGATAGTAGGTACAAACGTATCAAGGTAAAATGGATTGAATTACAATATGTACATCGTAAGCATTTCTTTTAAGGGTTCGCATACACGTTCGTTTTTAACTCAGCGATTGAACTGTTCTGTAGGTACAGATAAATTTTTATACCATTAAGTTTGCACTGTACAGTTAATTGAATGCTATTTTAACCGACACCTAAACAAGGAGTAGGTTCTGAATTCGTCGGAATCTTTTTTTTATGTATGCTTCTCGATTACTCAAAGATGGCTGTACCGATTTAGAATATTTTTTATATTTGTTTGAAAGGACATACTTTCCAAGTAATTTCATTTAAATTTCATCGAGATCTCATGACTATCTCAAGAGATATGGAGACAAACACATCAAACTTGGCACATGACTAGCGCGACATTTGAAGTTGGTTCTTTTAATGTATTAACGATTTTAAATTATAATTATTACCATTCAGTTAAACTATCATTCATATGTATAGTCACACTATTTAGTGAAAACGAGCAGTTTAAACTCAAGGTGTGTAGCAGCCTTAGGACAAATTACTTTTTAACCGACTTAACAAAACGAGGACTTAACAGATAGCGTTTGTACGAATTACTTTTTTGTTTATTATATCATAGCTCAATCATTTATGAACTGATTTGTTTTTTTTTTTTTACTGACTTCACAAAAAGGTGGATGTACTCAATTCGTCTGTATAATTTAATATTTTTGTCACTTCAGAACCTCATCATTTATTAACTGTGTGTGGATTTGGAGAATGTTTTTTTTTATTTTTTTACCGACTTCAAAAAAAGGAGGAGGTTTCTCATTTCTACCGATATTTTTTATGTTTGTTCGCGGATAACTTCGTCGTTTATGAACCGATTTTGATTATTCTTTTTTTGTTCGAAAGGAGATATTCCAAGTGTGGTACCATGATAATTTTATCGAGGTCTGATGAGTACCTCCAGAGATATTGAGATAAACATCTCAAAATTGGTACTGAAAATGAATAGCGCGGCATTGAAGTCGGTTCGTTTTTAGTTTTTAAACGATATTATTATTAATAGAATATGTTTACAGTGTAGTTCCATTTTAATTTTATCGAGATCCGATAAGAATCTCCAGAGATATGGAGATAGATACCTCAAACTTAGTACTGAAAATGACTTGCGCTGCATGTGAAGTCGGTTTTTTGTTTTGTGAACGAACTTAAATTATGTAAGAAAGTAAATAGTAATACTTCCCGTGTGGTGTATTGTACAGTTCAAATAATTAGATACCGTCTTATTATCTAAACACATAAAATATGATTGTAATATTTTATGCACTGACTTTTAATTTTTCTATCTTTTAATCTATCGTAGTCGGGTAATGGTGTGAGTTTTTATATTGTCATCCGAGTAGGCGCAATCTTTCTTTGATCCGATTTCAAAGGTGGTGCGACCATTAGCTTCAAATTTGCTTTGTTAAAGTACGGGTACTTAATATCTTTTGAATTGGAATATTATTTGCTGACACATAAAAAGTATTTGCTATAAAATCGCGTAAAATTAGAAAACTGACATATTCTTCGCTGGTTCATCATCCTCGAGAATCTCGCTGCCTGCCAGACCCTGCCAACCGCCCGCCACCCTGCTCAGCCACCGCCTGCCACCCTGCTCAGCCGCCGCCTGTCAGACTCCGCCAGCCACCGCCAGCCCGCCTGCCGCCTGACATTGCGCAGCCACGACACTTCGAGAAAACATCTACAGAAATATGTGAGTGAGTATTGTCTTATTACGTGTTTTTAAAATCTTTGTTCCATCCATACTCATTTTTTTTTTTTTCTCAGGTCGGACTCTGAATACGAATCTGAAGCAATCGTGGCCACAGCACCGTCGGTGTTGTCGCTGCCTACCAAGAAGCCAAAAGCCTCAAAGCGCAAGATCACCCCCGTCGTTAACGCTGCTGCCCTTGCTAAGCGCGGTCATGCATCATATTCACCATCCTTCACACCACCCGATTTGCAAGAGCCGGAATTTTCGTGGTACGTATATATATATATATATATATATATATATATTTTATATCTGATAGGTTATCGTTTTTATCGCTTGGTGGTAACTACTACTAGGTACCGATGCAGGGCCCCAACCGTACTATAATTAACGTATTATGTACGCAAATACACGATAAATTCCATACACCACAGTTTGAAAATTACGCTCATATTCAATAAAAAATTGAGCATATACTATTGTTTATTGGTCACAGCGCCAGCTTATTTCTTCATTTCAAAACGTTGGTACGCTTATAAAATCTGTGTACTGTGGTCTGTCTTCTCAGCCCGTCTGCCTGTATGGAGTTAAATATACATTGATTCTGTTCTTTATACACAAACAAAGTGTAATAAAAATTATCGTTTTATATGATTTTTTAATGTATTTTAAGCCATTATACTGAGTGTACGATAATTTTGTTTCAAAAACGTTAAAATACGATAATTTTACGGCCCTGGTACGATAATTTCCTTGCTTCAGGTTGGGATCCCTGTACCGATGATGATAATAATTATTTAACAATAATGTATATTGTATGGAGTGAGCAACTTTAAATGATTATTTAACTCTGAATCTAATTATGATGATAAAAGTTCCTAAATATTATCATAACAGTATTTCATCATATTTTATTTTCTTTATTTTACAGGTCTAAAAAACGCAAGTCAGACATCTTTTCGATTCTGAAAGGGGAAGAAAGCGTTGCTGCATCTAACGCATCACAAAGCGCCGGAGGCAACGTATCGACTTCTTCTTTCACGACGAGGGTTTCCGGAGGGCAGAGCCGACGCACCGCAACAGTCTCCGAAGGCGACTTTTACGTTGAGGTGAAGCTTTACAACGTCGTCGACGTTCAAAATACGCCTCCTCAAGAACGCTATAAAAAAGCGTTGACGAGTGTAAAGCTGCGTCTCAACGAACAAACTAAGGAGTGGGAAATTTTTACAAGAGTTTCTCATTACGGTGTTTAAATTATTTAAAGATTCTAAACCAACAAAATTTAGTGATAAGATTAATTTTAAATAAACAAAACGTGTGCATAGGTTTATTATGGTTTTTATTTTATTAAATTAAGTTAGGTTCATAAAGGTAGATAGAATTATTATAGTATGTTTTGATATATATAGTGTAGGTAGACTATATTAAACTTTCAAAGTAAAATTTTTAATTAATTTGAAATAAAAAAGAAAATTAAAAGCGTATAATATTATAATACTGACTTTAAAAAATAGGTAACTTTCTATGTAGGTAGGTACTTAAATTAATAATTATATCTAGTAGGTAAACAAGCAAGTAGCTTCTACAATGCCATTCTGTTCAGTTTGTAACACAGAATTATTATAGTATGTTTTGATATATGTAGTGTAGGTAGACTATATTAAACTTTCAAAGTAAAATTTTTAATTAATTTGAAATAAAAAAGAAAATTAAAAGCGTATAATATTATAATACTGACTTTAAAAAATAGGTAACTTTCTATGTAGGTAGGTACTTAAATTAATAATTATATCTAGTAGGTAAACAAGCAAGTAGCTTCTACAATGCCATTCTGTTCAGTTTGTAACACATCTATAAGCGGTAGGCGCTGGACAGGTCATTTGCGAAGTAATACACATAAACAAAACGTTTTAACTGTACCGCATATCGATGTGGAAGGCGTAGATATTGTAGCGACAGCATTTCAGAACCGAATAATATCTTACAGGATTGCTGCGCAATACGCAAATGAACATTCTATTGATGTATTTTTAGATTCAATACGAAACAAAGTCAAACTCATTTTAGATGAATGCATAAAAAAACATATTTGTGTCAAAGTCAACTTCGAAATATTCTCAAAGTTTTTACTTTTCAAAAATAATGAACAAGATACTAAATCGTTTATGACAAAAAATATCCCTGTTTATGGAAGTTATAATTTTGAGCATTTATATTTAAATGTAATCAATACAATACGCACAAAAATTGACCAATTCGAAGAGCAAGATTCGGGTTGGACTTTTCTTAATTGTATGCATATTGAGGTTAATGTTAATAAATATCAACCACTTCGCGGCTCCACGTATATTGAACTACCAATATTCATCAAGAAAAAGAAAGCATGTTTAAATATTCAAAACAACGATAAACACTGTTTTCTGTGGAGCGTGGTTGCAGCCCTCTATCCAACTAAAAACCATCCTGAAAGGGTTTCGTCATATGTACATTTTCGCAATGTACTAAACACTGAAAACATTTCGTTTCCCATGACATTATCTGATGTTAAAATATTCGAAGAAAACAATCCAAACCTAAGTTTTATCATTTTTGGCTTAAAAAATAACAAGACTGTTGTAGGCCCGCTTTATAAATCAGAAAGCCATGAAAATAAAAAAACGATTCACCTTCTTTGGATAGAAAACAACACAACATCTCACTATTGTCTCATAAAGAATTTATCGAGACTGGTGAGAAGTCAAATAACGAAGCATAAAGGACAGATCTATTTTTGTGACACTTGTTTGTTGTTTTTTAAAACGGTTGACGATGTAGAAAGTCATACCTGTAACGGAATTGTCACTGTCCTACCGGAAAAGGGGTCAGTAATTAAATTCAAGAATTTCGAGCGCAAACAAGACATTCCTTTTGTAATTTATGCTGACTTTGAAACTATGCTAGAAGATGTAAGCAAAAGTGAATACACAAAAGCATAGACCTATCGCATTTGCTTACAATGTGATTAATTCTGTTGACCCTTCTTACAATAAATTCGTAATCTTTAGAGGTCCTCATTGTGTAGAAAAATTTGTTAGCTCTCTTTACAAAGATGTTCGGGATATCCATGCAGTGTTATCACGAAACGTTCCCATAATTTTTAATGCAGACGATGCAGTTGATTTTAGGAATGCAGTTCGATGTCATATTTGTGAGAGTTTTCTATTCGGAGATAAGGTCAGAGACCATTGTCACCTTACTGGACAGTACCGGGGTGCAGCTCATAGCTTATGTAATTTACAGTACAAAGTTCCAAAGTTTGTGCCAATTTTTTTCCACAATTTAGCAGGGTATGATTGTCACTTGTTTATAAAAACACTTGGTGAAGCGCCTGGACCAATAAAAATAATTCCTAAAACTAAAGAAAATTATATCTCTTTCACAAAATTCATTCCAATATCAAGAGACGAGTTCGTTCAGTTAAGATTTGTAGATTCGTTTTAATTTTTAGGAACCAGTCTAGAAAAATTGGTTAAAACCATGAAAACTCAGGAGTTTACTCATTTAAGGAATATTTACCCAAATGAAAATGAGTTTTCCCTTCTAACTCGTAAAGGCGTTTACCCTTACGAGTACATGAACGCATGGGAACGTTACAACGAGCCATTTCTGCCAAGCAAAGAAAGTTTTTATAGCTCTCTCAACAATGAGCACATATCAAATAAAGATTATGAGCACGCACAGTCAGTTTGGACCCAATTTGAAATTCGGAACCTAGGCGAATATACCGATTTGTATTTAAAAAGTGATGTGTTGTTGTTAACAGATATATTTGAAAACTTTAGAAAAACTTGCAAACATTACTACAACTTGGACCCTGCATTCTATGTTACAGCACCGAGTTTATCATTCGATGCTATGCTTTATAAAACAGGCATTGAGTTAGAACTAATAGATGACTTTGCTATAGTAGATATGTTACAGACAGGCATACGAGGAGGTGTGGTAATGGCAGCACATAGGCATGCCAAAGCAAACAACGAATTTATTTTCGACCATGATCCGTTGATGCCAGAATCATTCATAGTCTATATAGACTGCAATAATCTTTATGGATACAGCATGTGTCAAACATTGCCCTTGTCAAACTTTAGGTTTCTTGATCAATCAGAAGTTAATAAACTAGATGTAAATAATGTATCTGATGATGCAGAGTTCGGCTTCATTCTAGAAGTCGATCTCATTTATCCAAAAAAATTACATTGGGAACATAATGATTTACCGTTTTGCCCCGAAAAAGATATTCCACCGGGTGGAAAAAATGAAAAGTTAATTCCAAATCTTTATGACAAATTTAATTATGTTATACATTATGTACATTTAAAAACCTGTTTAAGACATGGTTTGATCTTGAGACAAGTACATCGTGCTATAACGTTTCGACAGAGTGCATATTTAAAACAATACATCGATCTTAATACAAATTTGCGTCAAAAAGCAACGTCAACTTTTGAGCAAGACTTTTTCAAATTGCTCAATAACAGTGTTTTTGGTAAAACGTTAGAAAACAACCGCAAGAAGGTCCATGTTGAGTTGATAAATCAATGGAATGATCAAAACAATAGAACTAAAAAAAGAAATAACGCAGAAAAATTAATCGCGAGTCCAAACTTTCACAGTGCTTCAGTTTTTACGGAAAGTTTGGTTGCGATTCAATTAAAGCATAATCGTATAGTATTAGATAAGCCACTGTATATCGGATTTACAGTTTTGGAATTATCAAAATCACATATGTATGATTTTCACTATTCTATATTTAAACCATTTTACAGGGACCGCTTGACGATGTGTTATACTGATACAGACAGCTTTATTTATCACATCCAAACCAAAAATTTTTATCAATATGTGAAAAATACGTTTTTGGAGTATTTTGATACCAGTAACTTTTCTGTTGATAATTATCACAAATTACCAATAATTAACAAAAAAGTACCAGGACTTTTCAAAGATGAAATGGGTGGAAAAATAATCACTGAATATGTAGGATTACGCTCTAAATTATATTGTATAAAAAATACTGACACTGAAATTAAAAAGGCTAAGGGAGTAAAATCATGTGTTGTTCGAGATCTTAGTATCTTAGATTATACAAACACATTGCTTACATCAAATACACTACGCAAGAAAAACATATTGTTTAAAAGTATAAAACATGAAATATTTACACGTTCTGTAAACAAAATTGCGCTTTCTAGTAGCGACGATAAACGATTTATTTCGCAAGATAAAAAATCAAGCAGAGCTTGGGGTCATATTTCAATTCTTGGGGTCTAATCTAATGTAAGTAGCTTAAGATTATCTGTAAGATGAAATAAATATGTAATATAATAATAATAATAATGTTATAATAATAATGTAAAGTGAACCTTAAGTAAGAATATAGTGAATAAACGAATTTCATTTAGAATACTTGTTGTTTTTATTTTATTTTACGAGCCTTAACATCTAGCTTAAGTTAATAATGCAAAATCAATTTAATGTTTGTGAAAAATTTTGTGTAAGCTATTCCTGTAATCTACGTAGGTACTTCAAATTCACTAACGCAGCATAAACTTTTAACACCGACGCAGGTGCACTGACATGTCACTACATGATTTTGCACATTCGACAAACATTGAATAAAATTCATCATGCCCTGCTCATTATACCCTGTTCGAGCGTCGTAGTTAACACACATATTCACATACTTTCAAGTCGACTTAAGACGTAAGTTTTGAACTTTTATTCCTTTATTTCTATTTACTCGATATTATCCATAAAAATGACCCTAATAGTTTTCTATTTTGTTTCAGATTATGACAGACATTGTAATAAATAATAACAGTGAGACTCAAGATGGACTTTTTGGAATTAATACCCAAGACCTTCTTTTCCACTGTGCGCAGAATCCGTTAGAAGGCTTTGACGAAATTTTTCCAATCACTAATCAGAAGAAATCGTCTCCAAAACGTCCAAAACGGAAGACGAAGAAGACACCTGGTGAAACTAAAAATCTTCGCAATAGTATGCGGCGATCATCATTTGTTTTAAACCGTGAAGCATACAAAGGGAGACGTTTGATTCAGATCAAAATAATAGACATTAGTGGTGATAACAGTGACACTGAAAGTGATGTTGTAATATCGGCTCAATATATAGTAAAAGATTTTACGGACAGAATATTAGATCAAACCGAAAGAGTGATTAAAAATATATCTGAAAATATAATAAGTGATTCTGACTGATGAGACGCATAATTGAATAAAATGATTTTTAAATAGATCAGTTAAATTAAATTAGAAGTAATTCTTAAGATGTTTAATCAAATCAGTAAGTAGTATCTCCCTGAATGCATTGTACTATTTAATTCATTAAATTTAAGATATGTTTTAATTTTCGATATTATATTAAAAACCTATTCAAATATCTGCTGTATTTTAATTCCTAAATACTCACCACTTTAATTCGTTAAAATATAATTTGGTAGAATAAAACAACAACCAGTTTAGGCAATAATTATTTTATTTTATTTAAAACATTAAATTAAATTCTTAGCTTATATTGAATAAATGTATATTATTATTATCATACCACTTTTTTAAGCACAATACATTTTTTAATGCACACATTTTCGTGTGTTGTACACAATTTAAATTTATATTAGGTTTTTCATAGTCGTGATATAATTTTAAAAAATTAGGACATCCTTTTTCTCCCACATCTATTATTTCACAGTTCTCACAAAGACCTTTGATCCACATAACTTTCTCAGTTCCTTTTGTTAACACTTTTTTCTTATTCAAATATGGTATTATAATTCTTTTGAATTCCCTGTAGTCAATGTGGCCTTCACTCCAGAAATATCCTCGATTTGCTTCTATCCACCGCACTTGTTTCTTTTCTTCGATCGATAAGTTTTTAAATGGATAGGGGGGCTTGACAAGAAAGGTTTGGGTATTTTCTTCGTTTAAAATAGACAATTCTTTTATAATAAAATTATTTTGTGTATCTTTGAATCCTTGTACATCCACGAATATATATTTTATTCTGCAAGGATTCATATTTTAAGATTTTTTTTTTACTATATTACTCAACGGTCTGTACTCGATGATGGAATCGTTTAAAATAAGACAATATGCAGCTGTCTGATCAGGTATTTCTGAATGACATTCAAGTTCCACACGTACGCTAACTACAGGACCTGACTTAAGGTTTTCGCTTTGTCTAGAGCAATCGATTACAAACAGCGGTGCTTTTTCTTTGAATTCAGAAGTACTTAGCAGTGGTTCACTTCTGCGTCCATAATAAGATGTCTGAAACCTGACTTATTGCTCATACAATAATGAATATTTATGATCATCAAGACTAATATTCAAGTTTTCATATGGAAAATAGTTAGAGTTAAGATATACTTTGACATCTCTTAAATTACAAGGGTCGAATTTTGATATATCGCGATCAGCTAAATTTTTTCTATTTGTTTGTAAGCCTATGATTACATATCTTGGCTTTTCAATCTGTGAGGACGTTTTAATTGACCAAGTATGCTTAGTTGTTTTAGGTAATAAGGGATACTCATATAAATCCCAATTTCTAAAAGCCAAATATAGAGAACGATCCTTTTCCAATAACTTTAGTAAATTAACTTTTTCTTTATCTGATACCTTGACGTGTGGAACGCGCCATACTAACTTATTTATTATTATATCTTCAAGAACCTCACCAGATGGAACTTTCAAAGAATTCAAATTTGTATTACTGCGTAATAATATCAGTTCATGTTTACAATTCATAATTATTTTCTTATAATCTTCAGCAAAGCCCAAAATATTACTAAGAGGTATTGAGGTAGAAAAACTATTTCCATGGGTTGTTTTTGTTCCATTTATATCCCAACCCCAAGCTTTTGCTATCTTAGCTTCATTTTCATTAAATGATACTAAACTCTTCATTGTTGTAGTCATTCCAGCATTTTTGATTCTATCTATTTCAACTCCATTTAGTTCATAGCGAATATCTTGAAAAAGAAACAGTAATGGATTGTTTGTGAATTCCACAGCAGTAACTTTTAGTTTTGTATCCTTCTTTATGATGTTTACTGTTCCTTCTAAATAAAGGGTACTTGCTGATGGTAGTATGTATAAATCCTGCTGATTGATAGGTATGCGGATTTCATCATTCCTGTTAAAACTTGTTACGTAAGGTTTATATGAATGATATTCGATACCGTCTATGGTGTTATCGTATGCTGGTGAACTTGTTATATCCAAAATGTTCATTTTAATAGACCAATTAATTTCAGGAACTTTTTATTTTCCCTGGTCAATTTAATTTTTTTCTTAGTTGTTCCTTTTCGGATTGTTCGATGAGTACTGATGTGTTTCATTATTGAATTACTACTTTTATTGAAGTCGATCATCTTTTCCTGATATGCAAATATAATTGAACTTCTTCACCGCGTAGATTTATTAAATTATTATTAATATCTAATAATCTAATATTAATAGTGCTGACGTCAATTTGATTGACAGGAAAATAAATTATATTCTTTGGCACTTCTATTATTCGGTATCCTGGAGGCACGTTAGGAGCAAATTCATAAAGAATATGGCTTGGTTTTCCATTAATATATGATCCGCTCACTATATCACATTCGACTCTTACCACTGTTGTCGATAAAATGTTAACTGGGAGTTGCGACTCGTGTATTATATTGGCTTTAAGAGTTTTATTACCAAATCCTAGTAAAGTTCCTGGAGAATTAGCTTTTTCAAAATGGATATCTTTAGAGCAGAAGATAAACGATTTCAACGTGTTATTATTGCAAAATAAATTAAAAGCGACTCCTTTTTTTACGTTTGACTTTAGATAATCAGAAATATCTTGCAGTTCGTAAGTGCCTTCTGGTATGTCTACGACTTCGTTATTGTCATAATAACATTTATTGTTTCTGTTATCAATGTTAGGTATTGAATTGAATGTTGAGAAATATAACAGAGCACACTCGTATTCATCATCAAATTGTAAAGCTGGATAATAGGTAGTGGATAAAATAGAGGTGTTGCCTGTTATTGACAGCGTGAAAGACATTTTAGAAATGATGGTAATAAAAACACGTTTATAAATATATAGTCACAATACTTTATTAGAACATTTTATACAAATAGTATTAGCATAACATTTTTTCCAAAATTCACTTAGGAACTTTAAACATAAATGACCACAATTAGATGTATTAAAACGTTGATATCTACAATAATTGTATGTTATATTAAATTTTAAATATCTTATTAACTCAATTGGTGGCTTTAAATCACCAAAGCTATCAAAATACTCACAATAGTTAAAATGTTTTACATAGGCTACCCAATGGGTTCCTTCATTCTCTGAGCTATCTAAATTAACAATCGCACACTCAATGTCCTTAGGCTTTGGCGGCAATTCATTTCTCATGTAAACACCTCTAAAGTAAGGTATGTGTTTAGTAGCATACTCTAATATGTCTATATCAGTGAGAGCACGCTTGGGTAACCTTTCTATTAGTTTTTTGAACTATTTACAAAAAGACCATTGCCTTTTTATATGGTTTTATATATAAGCCTTTTCCTAAGGCGATACTTTCCATCGTTTTATTATGACGTTGGGCTTCTTCCAAATTCTTTTTAGCTGCTTTATGATCATTTACAGCTTTAGTAATACCTGCTGCACCTCCAACCAATGCACCTAGAGCAGACAGTCCTGCGAATATTGGTATAAGTGGTAAAATACCACCTGTTTTTGGTAACGGTATTACACGAGGCAGACACACTCCTTTTTTATTTATTATCAGTTTTTTCGCAGCTGAATATGCAGCTTTAATAGCTCTAGAATTGCTTTTTGGTTTTAATTTTTTCAGTCGTTTATGTATTGTAGAGACGATCGATTTAAATGTTTTCACGCCAGCACCATGCTTCATTTTGGTTTTCATCACTTTGCTCACAAGCCACGAAGACAGTTTTTCTCCTCTTCCTGCATTTTTCGATTTCATGCATTGCTTTGCCATATTTAATAATTCTAAATCAGCTCTGTGTCGATCTTCCAATTTATTTGAATTATCGTATGCTATATCGTGTCTCATGCAAGCATTATCAAGCTCATTAACTCCTTGATCACCTCTCAATAATCGTTTTCTTAATCTGGTACCAGGTCCACAGTAATTGTACCCAGGTAAATGCAATTCAAATGGTAAATTATTTATGATGCTGTTAACGAGTCCACCACCATGCATAGCTGAGTTATAAATGAGATAAAACATCTAAATAGACTTAATTTTATATACTTAGGTATGTAACTCTATAGAAAAGATAATCATACAATTGCTCGTTTTTCAATCCAACTGTTTTCAGTACTAGGTAGACCTAACCACTTTACGAATAATTTATTACCTTTTTTTCTTATAACCTTTTCAATTAGATACACATTAGGACACTTAGTTTTTTGAAGTTCTTGTTCATAAAAACTTCCTAAAATTGGTTGATAGTGTAGATCTTCTATGGAATAAGTGATAGGTTTAGAACCATGAACTTTTTTAATCAAAAACAATTCCGTAGACCAGTTTGGGGTGTATCCTTTTTCAAAGTTACCTTTATATTTACTTATACGAACATGGTCACCAACTTCTAATTTTCTGGTCTTTGACAGACAATTAATTTCCTGTGATTTGATTATATTTCTCAATACTTCACTTTGGTTTGATTGGTTAACATCGTTTGGTTTATATTTTATTGTTCGATGTATTGTGTTATTGTATGTTGCCATAACACTTTCTAAAAGCTTTCCAATCCATTTATAACTACCATTCAAACTAAAATTTTTATACAACTTGTTCTTGAGAGTTTTGATTAGTCTTTCGACTATAGAAGCCTTTTTTATGGAATATGTAGAGTAATGATTAATTTTATTTTTAGCATAACTTTTTTAAATTCATCGTTATAAAATTCTGTGCCCATGTCAGTTTGTAAGTTAACTGGCTTTCGATAATTTTTAAATAATAGCGAACTAAATGCATTTGCTATTTCGGATTTAGTCTTCGTTTTAACAGGGATAGCCCAGGAAAATTTAGAAAAACAATCTATTACAACAAAAATATACCTATATCCATTATTACAACTTTTTATATTTTGAAAATCCATAAGATCAGCTTGCCATAAATCATCAATTCCTCTTAATATTACAGATCGTCGAACAAAGTTTTTACGAGCTGTTTTATGAATTTCATTTACTATTTGTAGCTTACTCATTTCTTTGATTTAATGATTTGGTCTAATTCAGCCTTCGTATAATAATCTGCTTTTAAATTCTCAATGCCTTTTTTAACATCTGCTTTTAAATCGTTGAATATTATATCGACTTCTTGCTTTTTTACAAACAATTGAGATTGGCTGTCTACGTATTCCTTGTTCACAGCATCGGTATTTTTCAATGGAATTGTAATCCCAGTCAACCTTGTATTTTGTAAATCGAACTCTCCGGTTTCAGTTCGCATCAAGACTTTATCAAAATTTTCTAAAAAGTCTGGTAAACGCAATCGTTTATGAATATGATGTCCAAACTTATCCATTATTGTGAACTGATGGGTGTTGTTGACAAAGATCAAATGATACTATTTTTAGAAATGTATGCTATTTATTAAGGTATAATGTTGCTTTCGCGCAGTTCTTCTATAATAGATATTATTTCATTATCTAACCCAGTGTTACCAGCATCTTTTGAAGCAATCAATAGTTTTAATCTTTCAACCAGTTCATTAGGATTGTCCCAGTAAACGTAGTCAACATTTTTCTTCCACTGTTTCAACAGAGGTAGTCCTTTTCCTTGATGAAGTAAATCAGGTTGACTACTGTCAGTGCTCGCTGAAACTTTACGCAACTTAAATAGCGGTTTTATTATATTCAAGTATTTTCGACCTCTGTTACTTCTGATTGGTTTATTTGGATCGAATTCTCTTCGGTGCACATTTGTTTCTAGTAACATTATTTTATAATGTCTCAAATCTTCATCAGTTATTGCAGATATATTAGGTACTTTTTTAAACAGAAGTTCCTTTATACCAGGAGTATATTTGTACTTGTTTGCACCAACTTGAATATAATCATCAAAAAGAGTTACACGCGAAGATCCCATCATGTGTTTACCTCGTTCATTTCTCACGCCAAACGGAACATCTTGTAAAGTTTTGGAAGACATGGACCACGAAGAAATTTCTTGATCACTTGAACCTGATTGCACTGATTTAAATGATTCCTCATTTTCTTCATTATCAGATTTTTCTGAATTCTCATAGCTTTCATCTGAATCATTAGAGTCTCTTGGACTAAATACGTCGAACTCGATGTTAGAATCTCTCTTAAGAGTTTTGTCCTTGTCTAATGGACTTGAAGTTTCAAATTGTACTCCTTTAGTTTGGGAACACGTTTTAGATTTTTCCACCATTTCATTAAGAGGACTTGTAATTGGTTTAAAAACAGATTCCTAAATACTATTGTTTTCCATTTCAATATCTCGCATCTTTTTAACCTTATTTTTAACAGCTGCCGCAGCCTTTACAATTTGTCTCTTTAGATTTTTTTCCATATCTTTAAATTGAATTTAAATTGATTGAACTATTGTCAGTGTTCTCACGAAAGTGATAACATGTGTTTTTACTTCAGCTATTTATAGTAGGCTAGCAATAGAGTGTAATCAGAAATACAATCGTGTTATATTGGCGAATACTCGCCTACAAATTGGACACTTATTACCAATGGAAAAAGCACACTTTGCACAAGCCGCAGCATGACCACAAGGTAAAAAACAAGTGTTAAGCTCTTCTTCTAAACAAATTTTACAGATTATTGAAGATGATGTATTTACTATCAAAGGTAGATAGATCATCCAGTGGAGTCTGTTGGCAATTTTTTTTAATTTCTTCGTATACATAATTTTTCATGCTCTTAACGTAGTCTTTTCCTTTCATTACTAAAACATACGGACATGACTGGAACCAGCGCGCATGCTCTACCTATGGTTGATCTTCGGAGTTCCAGTCTTTAAGCCTTCCATCGCAGTAAAAACAAATAACTCTGTCGTCACAGCCTGCATAAAAAAATCCTGCTTCAGCCATTTCTTGTGGTTTTTGTGTTAATCCTCGAGGCCAGGTATCGAAACTTCTTAAACGTTTGTATACAGTGGAGTATATACGGTTCACAGGATTATTAAACATGATTTCTATATTTAATTATTAAGTTTACTGCTATTAGCTGTTTACTTTTCAACACCTCGACAAGCATTGACATATTTACGACATACATACTAATGAAACACAACAAACGTATCGAATTTCTTTCGGTAACATCCTTTGTTTTTTTCACAATCCTTGTTAATCACTACATAACTGTAGGGTTCTTTCCATATATTTGCACACATTTCTCTAAATTCCTGCCACGTCATATCTGTATTGACGTGTTCATCATAAATATGTCTCATATTTATATCATCTTGCTTAAAGAGAACAATTAAATTTGCATTATCTCTCACTAACTGTTTTGGTATTTTGCTATAAGTCTGATTTAGATAAAAACAGTCTATATATTTATGTCTTCCCATTGCAAAATAGTCGCGCATATTATTTTGATACTCACACGCTACGTCATCGAATATAATTATTGAGTTACATTTTGCTGCCTCTGGAGTAAGAACTTCTTCATTTTCATGATACTTAGAAAAAGTAACACCAGGAACCATTCGTAATACCTGTTCCAAATACATGTATCTCGGTTGATAAAGAGTTTTTGAATAAACATAAACATTTTTAAATTGCAAACCATTTTCATGTAAGATGAGTCCGATAGCCAAATTAGTTTTTCCACAGTTCGACGGGCCACATATTATACATCGTATTGTATTTGGTAAAAGCTTTCCATGACGAAAACTGCGTTTTTCAGAATTAATATTTATATTTTCGAATTTTAATGATATTGGTTGCTTAACGAACTTCATTGCAAGAGCGCTTTTCGCAGAATGATAAGAAATGTTTAGTAACCACATTAATAAACATTATAATTTTCACCGGAGGCTTTGAGAGTTCTAAAACATGTTGATCAAAATTATTACACCGGAAGCTTTGAGAGTTCTAAAACACAAGTGGCGAGAGATAATCAATTTTTAGTTATTGGGTGTTCTACTCCAGCCACATCTGTTGATTAAACGATATACCCAACTGCAACAAGTGAGCGCAGCAAGCGGAGCGAACGCAGTTGGGTATATCGTTTAATCAACAGATGTGGCTGGAGTAGAACACCCAATAACCACCTACTATTATGTTTAACAATTTACAAAAATATAAAGTGTGAAACACTTCAAAGAAACATAATAATCGATAATATTCTTTCCATTTAATGTTGTAAAAATATACAATTTGCATCGCACAGGATGGATAATTTGCGTTCTTAATGAAGTCATATTTGTATAGGCTGTCAAGACAATAAATATATTCCCATTCCGATAAGAGCTGGATGTGAGTAGCCGGAAATCATAATCAGTGGCATGCAATTTGACAGGCCTATATCCAGCAATAGACTAATAGGCTGATGATGATGATGATGATGATGTAGATATAAATTGTCAATTTTTCAACCGACTTCTCAAACAGGAGGTTCTCAATTCATCTATATGTTTTTTTTGTATGTATGTTACGCGATTACTTCGTAAATTGTGAACCGATTATAATGATTCTGTTTCAATCGGTAGGGTACGTTTCCGAGTTGCCGGAAGTCTGGCCCTCGTGGCCTCTTACTTTATAACGTAACGTTCCAAGTTAGATTTTACTTCCCATAAATTATATATATATATGAAAATCGATTTATAAGTAGTAAACTCCAATAATAATTAAGATAGTTAAAAACTAAAACAACCGGACTTGCATGCCCCCCGCGAATCAATTTCAGAAGAAAGTTTGAGACATTTATCGTCATATCTCTGGAGATACTCATCTATCTTGATGAAACTACAATGGGACCACCTCGGAAACATACCCTTCAGATTAAAAAATAATCATTCGAATTATGACGGAGTAATCGCTTAAAATACACACACACAAAAAATTGTTTGGTGACAGATTGAAAATTGAATAATATCGTTTAAAAACTAAAAAAGAACCGACTTCAATGTTCATTTTCAGTACCAATTTTGAGATGTTTATCTATATATCTCTGGAGATACTTATCAGACCTCGATAAAATTACCATGGTACCACACTTGGGATATCTCCTTTCGAAAAAAAAAAAGAATAATCAAAATCGGTGCATAAATGACGAAGTTATCCCCGAACAAGCATAAATAAAAAAAATAATATATATATATATATATATATATATATATACGGTCGAATTGAGAAACCTCCTCCTTTTTTTGAAGTCGGTTAAAAACAAGTAAAATTTTAAGAAAATTAATAATCAAATCATGCTATTTGAATAAAATGTAGCCTATGTCACTCTTGGAGTCCTCTGACTATCTCCAAACAAAATTCATATAAATCTGTCGATCCGTTTTGATGTAAAAGGACAAAGAATAAACATACCTTTACATGTTTATAATATTAATAAACTGGCCAAGGCAAGTCGGGCTCGCACTCGTAGGGTTCCGTACCACACTACAGTATTATATAAGATCGAGCAAAAAATAGTACTATCATTTTTCGCAACATTTTATCAAAACAGAGTTGTGAGCCGCGTGCTTATTTCTTATATCCTAACGTCTGACGCTATCTAAGTGAAAGTTAACACAAAGGTGTAAGGGATCGGAATTTCAATATAGCGCCATCTATAGACGTTTACCTTAGCGTTCATAAATGGCGTTATATTGAAATGCCGAAAAAAAAACACGTTTCTTGTATGGTGCTTGTTGTTATAGCGGAAACAGAAATACATCATCTGCGAAAATTTCATCTGTCTATCACGGTTTATGAGATACAGCCTACGGACGGACGGACGGACGGACGGACTGACAGACTGACAGACAGACAGACAGACAGACAGACAGACAGACAGACAGACAGACAGACAGACAGACAGACAGACAGACAGACAGACAGACAGACAGACAGACAGACAGACAGACAGACAGACAGACAGACAGACAGACAGACAGACAGACAGACAGACAGACAGACAGACAGACAGACAGACAGACAGACAGACAGACAGACAGACAGACAGACAGACAGACAGACAGACAGACAGACAGACAGACAGACAGACAGACAGACAGACAGACAGACAGACAGACAGACAGACAGACAGACAGACAGACAGACAGACAGACAGACAGACAGACAGACAGACAGACAGACAGACAGACAGACAGACAGACAGACAGACAGACAGACAGACAGACAGACAGACAGACAGACAGACAGACAGACAGACAGACAGACAGACAGACAGACAGACAGACAGACAGACAGACAGACAGACAGACAGACAGACAGACAGACAGACAGACAGACAGACAGACAGACAGACAGACAGACAGACAGACAGACAGACAGACAGACAGACAGACAGACAGACAGACAGACAGACAGACAGACAGACAGACAGACAGACAGACAGACAGACAGACAGACAGACATATTTATTTTATATATATATTTTATTTCAAATGTTAGATGCAGAGTTCAATGATATTTTTAAAATTAAAATGGTTAGAAAGGGTGCGAAGGTTCGTTTCGATGACTGGGCAACTCCTGGTATTTATAAAAGTAGAAACAATTTGTATAACTTGTACTCACAAAAAACCATTAATTTACATAATACTAAATTCATAAATCACTTAAAATTGTATTCAAAAACTTTTAAAGTTGTTTGTCAGACAGCAAAATCACTGCATCTAAGTAGAAAAATTAAGCATGCCGATGACAAAATAAAATCAACATGGAAAGTCATTAATACAGAAACTGGAAAAATTAAGCAGAGGGACGGTAAAATTATGTTAAAAGTTAATAATAAATTAATCATAGATAATAATGATGTCGCTAACACATTTGTTGAGTACTTCTCACAAGTACCTATTATTACTACTCAGCCTTTAAACTCTTCCCCTAAGGATGCTTTTGTTTTACTATCGAAGTGTGTGAATGTATGTGACTCTATGTTTGAGTTCAGACACATAACTTCAATATCAATTATCAAAACTTTTAAAATGCTCAATCAAAAGAAAACCGAGGATCTGTGGGGTATGTCAACCAAAGTACTTAGTTATATTATTAATGCAATTAGCCCTCACTTAGCGTTTATTTTTAACAGATGCGTCGATGAAGGTGTCTTTCCTGATGTAATGAAAAAAAGTAAATTAATTCCCCTATACAAATCAGTGAACAAAAATGCCCCTTCAAACTATAGACCAATCTCTATATTACCGGCGCTCAATAAAGTTTTTGAAAAAGTTATATTAGACCAGCTTTTGGCAAATTATAATATTAATCATCTTTTAAATCACAAACAATATGGTTTCACTAAGGGGCGTTCTACTACTGATGCTGGAGTAGATCTTCTTAAACATATATTTGATGCCTGGGAGAAAGCACAAGATGCTATCGGCGTTTTCTGTGACTTATCTAAAGCGTTTGATTGCGTCTGTCACAAAACGCTAATTTGCAAATTAAAACACTACGGCGTTAACGGAAAAGCACTTGATCTGGTCTCATCCTACCTCAGTAATAGAATACAGATGGTTGAGGTCAATGGCGTCAGGTCATCTGGATCCCTCATAAAAATGGGAGTTCCGCAGGGATCGATCTTAGGACCATTTTTATTTCTAGTTTATATTAATGACTTGCCGTCTTTCGTGCAAAACTTATGTGACATTGTTTTGTTCGCGGATGATACATCCTTAATATTCAAAATAGATAGGATTGCGCCTGGATTTGACGATGTTAACAAATCAATCGCACAGGTTTTGAATTGGTTTACAACCAATAACTTATTACTGAACGCCAAAAAAACTAAATGTATTAAATTCTCGCTGCCAAATGTAAGAAAGGGTGTCATTAATAGCAGGATATTAATAAACGATGTACCGATAGAATTTGTTGAATCCGCTACATTCTTGGGCATCACCCTGGATTCAAAACTACAATGGGGTTCTCAAATATCGGCTCTGGCAGGTAGATTGAGCTCCGCTGCATACGCAGTACGTAAAATCAGAAACTTGACTGACGAATCCACTGCTAGATTGGTTTACTTTAGCTACTTCCATAGTATAATGTCCTATGGCATTTTATTGTGGGGGAAAGCCGCCGAAATCCAATCTATATTTGTTTTACAAAAAAGAGCTATTCGATCTATATATACCATGAAGTCGCGAGACTCACTTCGTGATAAATTTAAGGAGATTAAAATTCTCACAGTGGCATGTCAATATATATATGAAAATATTATGTATGTACGCAAAAATTTGAATGAGTATGATAAGAGGTCCGATGTACATAATTTCAATACAAGACACAAAAATAGATTAATTCTACCTCAATTCAGGTTGTGGAAAGTTAGTGGTTCTTTTCTGGGGAATTGTATACGATTTTATAATAAACTTCCTAAAGATATTGATCAACTGTCTATAAGCAGATTTAAAACCTTTGTAAAATCCAATTTAATGAAGAAATCGTACTATACAATAAATGACTATATGAATGACAAAAATGCTTGGCCTGAATGCCCCAAGCTCCAAGATATAATATAAATTGTATGATAATAGAATTACTTATTGTACATTAAACATTTATTTAACGAATTAAAATAAGTGACAAGCCCCATAGAGTTTCTTGGTGTTTCTTCTCTGATGGGAGTACTTCCGAAACACCAGTAGATTCAACAGTCAATCAGTTTTCATCTTTTGTTTGCAGATCTAGGGTTGCCTGTTACGACAGTATTATGCGGCTGATAGTCGGACAATCAGTTCCATTCGGAACATGATTTGTACTGCAATTAGTCTGCGTTTTATTTATCTATTATGTTTCATTATTTCACAATTTTTTGGATAAAAATTGTCTGAAGTACTGAAACATGCACTGGGTTGCGGGTGCACGTAATGGTACGGTTGGCAACCCTACATTAATAAGGGGAATTAAACATGTGTTTTAAGTGTGACGTTCGACGTCTAGATGAAAGCTGAATGGCTCAATACCTTTGTTTTTTTTTTTTGTAAATTCAAAGCGTTATGTTTCTGTTATATCTATATTTTTTGTTGAATATGATCTATTTAATGTTATTTGACGTGTGTAAGTGCTAATTCTTAATTTGCCCATATACTGAATAAATGCTTTGACTTTGACTTTGACTTTGACTGAGACAGACAGACAGAGAGAGAGTCGCATGCTTTTTTTTAAACCTAAAACTTTAAACATTTGATTTCTGATAACGACATCTAAGTTCTAATTCTAAAAGCTATATCAGTGAAAGTTAACATAAAGGTGTTAGGGATCGGAATTTCAATATAACGTCATCTATAGACGTTTACCTAAGCGTTCATAGATGGCATTATATTAAAATGCCCTAAAAAACACGTTTCTTGTATGGGGACCCCCTATAATTTTAAACTTTATTCAGTTTTTAGTATTTGTTGTTATAGCGGCAACAGAAATACTTAATCTGTGAAAATTTCAACTGTCTAACTATCACAGTTCATGAAATACAGCCTGGTGACAGACGGACAGACAGACGGACGGACGGACAGACAGACGGACGGACGGACGGACGGGCAGACAGACAGGCAGACAGACATCGGAGTCTAAGTAATAGGGTCCCATTTTACCCTTTGGGTACAGAACCCTAAAAACGGCTTTATCTGCTTATGTAACTTTAATAAATAAAACAGTAGGTACTAAAACAGTAGGTAGGTACATTTTAATCTTTAATACTAAATCTACTACTACTAAATCACTTCTACTTTCAATTGGTGGACTATAAGTCAAACCGCGAGTGTCCACGTCTCAGCTCCGTATGTCATGACAGGTAAGACACACTGATTAAAGACTTTTGTCTAAGAGAGCTAAGAGAACTAAAGCGGTCGACATAGCTCAGCGGATTAGCAAACTGCTAGGCTATTCTGTAAGCTATCTCGACAGCGGAATCCGCGGTGAGATTCTAATTTCGTACTACGAAATTCAATCTTACCACGTTCGTAATACGAATTCAAATTCAAATCTCACCGTGGATTCCGATGTCGAGATAGCTTACAGAATAGCCTAGCTGAAGTGGCAGTGGGTTGGTCATACTGCCGTAGGACTGATAACCGTTGAGGCAGACTGGTTTTAGAGTGGAGACCGCGTATCGGCAAATGTAGCGTGTGATTAGGTGAAGCTACGACAATCGCAAAGTGGTTGGCAGTGACTGGAAACAAAGAGCCGAAGAGTTAGATTATAATATTTGTTTCTGGTGAAAAATATGTAGTTAGTTTGCGGTAGGCAACGCGAGTGAACCCGCGGGCAGATGCTAAAGTATTGTATAATAATTATCACCTAACCACCTAACAGACAATTAATGTTACGTATGTCGTGTTACCTTTTAGACGCACTTAATGTAGGCTTTTATGAACTTAATACAATGAATACAAAATAGATATTAAGTTAAGTAATTGGTAGTACGGCAATACAGAAATAGAATAAATAAAACTTTTGAGGGCCCGGTGGCGTAATCGGGAGAACGGTCGGCTTTGATGCCGTGGTACCGAGTTCAAACCGCCGTGCACCTATGGATTTTTCTATAGAAAAAATTATGTGCGCTTCTCACAGTGGCCCTCCGGTGAAGGAAAACATCGTTAAGAAACCAAAAACCCCCGCATGGTGGTAGGACACTATCGAGTGTCCGCCTGGCCAGCTACCACCCTCAAATATTATGTTTCTTTTAAGTGTTTCACACTTTATATTTTTGTAAATTGTTAAACACAATCCAAAATTTCATCGTACCGACGGGACTTGAACCCGCAACCTCCGGAATAACATGTTCCGGTGCTTTGCCAATTAAGGGTTCAAGTCCCGTCGGTACGATGAAATTTTGGATTGTGTTTAACAATTTACCTCCCTCAAGTTAGAAAATCTGTCGCCACACATCTAATGTTTTCCGGCAGCTATCCTTGAGAGCCAGTTCCCATTCTAGGCCTAGCGTGCTTACCATCTTCGACCGCATCATCACTTACCAACAGGTGAGATAGTGGTCAAACGCTAGCCTATAAGATATAAAAAAGAAAAAAAACTGGCCATGTGCGAGTCAGACTTTTGTCTCGCACATGGAGGGTTCCGAACCGCAGTATAATAATATATAAGTATAATATTATATTATATTACCGTGTCAATACCAAACATGCTTATTAACTACAACGCCATCTAACGAATATCTAACGAATTTTAACACCAACTTAGTGAACGTTAACACAAAGGTAGGTAATTAATATTATTTATTAATAAGTTACACAATCGTTCATAGATGGCGCTATAGTAAAAACACGTTTTTTGTATGGTAACCCCCTTTAATTTTTAACTTTGTTGTTTTTAGTATTTGTTATATAGCAGCAACAGATATACATTATCTGTGAAAATTTCAACCGTCTAACTATCACAGGTTATGAGATACAGCCTGGTGACAGACGGACAGCGGAGTCTCAGAAATAGAGTTGGTACCCTTTGGGTTCGGAACCCTAAAAAATCAATAAAAATTCAATAATCAAGTACTCAATCCATAAATCAAAATTCCTATATTCTATGAGACATAAAATGTATCTAAAATTTTAACGAGACTCGACGAGACTTGACGAAAATCGACGAGAATCGACGAGACTTGACGAGACTTTACGAAAATCAATGAGACTCGATGAGACTTGACGAGACTCGACGAGACTTGACGAGACTTATCTAGAATCGACGACACTCGACGAGACTTGCTGAGATTCAACGGGTCTTGACGAGACTCAACGAGACTTGACGAAAATCAATGAGACTCGACGAGATTTGACGAGAATCGACGAGACTTGACGAGACTTAAAGAAAATCGACGAGACTCGACGAGACTTGCTGAGATTCAACGGGACTTGACGAGGCTCAACGAGACTTGACGAAAATCGATGACACTCGACGAGACTTGACGAAAATCAAAGAGACTCGACGAGACTTGACGAGACTTGACGAAAATCAATGAGACTCGACGAGACTTGACGAGACTTGACGAGAATCGACGAGGCAACCAGAATCGACGAGACTTGATGAGACTTGACGAAAATCAATGAGACTCGAGGATACTTGACGAGAATCGACGAAAATCAATGAGACTCGACGAGACTTGACGAGACTCGACGAGACTCGACGAGACTCGACGTGACTCGACGAGACTTGACGAGAATCGCCGAGACTTGACTAGAATCGACGAGACTCGACGAGAATTTACGAGACTCTAAATCTTATTTATTATATTATATTCTTTTTTACTTCCACATTGTTTCTTAAGAAGATTAATATAATCTTCAGCAATAAATAAATATGTTTACGCGCTAATATCAATTTACAAGTACGATTTATTTAATCTGATCGGGTAACACTAAGTATGGCGCGCCGCGCGATAATTTTTTTATTGACGTAACGATTTCAGGGTTTTTGGCAGAAACGAGAAAATGTGTGTGTGCTCTCATATTATTAAATTATAGTTGATAATTACACTAATTATTGAAGATTGTTAACCATTAAGTGACAAAGAAGTAGTATCTGCCTAGCCCAACGGGAAAAAGGCGTGATTTTATGTATTTATGTATAAGTGACGGTGTAAGAGTGTAAGGTAACAACACAATCGACGAAAATTCGTTCATAACAAAATTCCTATATTCAATGAGACATCCAACTCAAAAAATCCAAAATTTTAACGAAACTCGACGAGACTTGACGAGAATCGACGAGACTAGACGAGACTTGCTGAGATTCGACGAGACTTAATGAGAATCGACGAGAATCGACGAGACTTGCTGGGACTCGACGGGACTTGACGAGACTTGACGAAAATCGATGAGACTCGACGAGACTTGCTGAGATTCATCGGGACTTAACGAGACTCGACGAGACTTGACGAAAATCGATGAGACTCGACGAGACTTGACGAGAATCGACGAGACACGACGAGACTTGACAAGACTCGACGCGACTTGACAAGACTTGACGAGAATCGACGAGACTTGACGAGACTTGACGAAAATCAATGAGACTCGACGAGACTTGACGAGAATCGACGAGACTTGACGAGAATCGACGAGACTCGACGAGACTTAACGAGAATCGACGAGACTTGAGGAAATTCGCCGAGACATGACGAGAATTGACGAGAATCGACGAGAATTGACGAGACTCGACGAGACTCGACGGAACTTGACGAGACTCGACGAGACTTGACGAGAATAGACGAGACTCGAAGAGGGGGGATGAAAAGCAGAGTGTATAACTCGGCGCAATATTATACTCTCTCGGCCGACGTAAGTACTTTAAATCCCTCGCTACGCTCAGCTAGGCTATTCTGTAAGCTATATTTCGTGTTACGAAATTCAACCGTATTACGAACGTGATACGATTTAAATAATAGCAGGACTCAGGATCCTCGCTACGCTCGGAATACAAAATAGCGGCCTCGCAGAAACGTAGGTACTATTTTATTAGATATTATTTTTTTAGATATCCAGTTAACAGTCATAGAAACTAATGAATTAAACATTCATAATGTTTTGCCCATAACATAATATAAGTAGGTTCTAGACATTCTTAAAGTTGTGGTCACCATAAAAGAAAGGGACAAACTCCGTTCAAGGTCGGTCTCATGTGGGCCGGTTTTGTGGTTTAGTAAGCAGTCAAGTTTAATATATAGTAGCAGGTCTTTGATTTACCAACATTCTGACAAATAAAATTGATTAGGCTGTGGTATATCTTGAACCACCTTATTCATTTTTGTCATCACGCATACTCTTTTGAATTAAAACGAGATGTTTATTGTTCGAATGACGGCACGATTGATAAATTGAAAATGAATAACAGTCAGATTCCGGCATCGAAACGAGATAGTAAAAATGTTTAAAAGTAAAAAGAATAAAGGATTTTGGAGCTGAATAAATAAAATGGATGACGTAGTAGATAACATAATAATCTGGCCAAGTGCAAGTCGGACTCGCACTAATAGGGTTCCGTAACACACTACAGTATTTTTTAAGATCGAGCAAAAAATACCACTATCATTTTTCGCCAGCAAAAAATAATAATTAATAAACATTTTATTTCTTATAACGCCATCTAACGTCTAACAAAGGTGTTAGGGATCGACATTTCAATATAACGCCATCTATGGGACGTTTACCTAACTAAGCGATGAAGATGGCGTGAAATTCCGAAAAAAAAAAACACGTTTCTTGTATGGGAACCCTCTATTATTTTTAACTTCATTCTGCTTTTAGTATTTGTTGTTATAGCGGCAACAGAAATACATCATCTGTCAAAATGTCAACTGTCTAACTATCACGGTTCATGAGATACAGTCTGGTGACAGACTGACAGACGGACGGACGGACAGACAGACATACAGACAGACGGACAGCGGAGTCTTAGTAATAGGGTCCCGTTTTACCCTTTGGGTACGGAACCCTAAAAAGCAAGTTTTCATCAGATAATTTTACAGACATGAAAGACGCTACCGTAATTGACGCTAACACCGAAGGCGATGTTCGCAGGACTTCAAAGTTGATTTTCCAAACAGCGTAATAAGAATAAATAATAGAAGAAGCTAAACAAGCTAATACTAATAGGACTTCAACGATTACCGACTTCACTGATAAGATGAAGTCGAGCATGGTAAATGTGCTAAACAAGGCCGGTATTTACAGGAGCCTCACTGGGGAGATGTTGATGCAGCAGAAGATATATCGGGGAACATTTGTACCTAGTGTTTTAAGTTAAGTGTGTTTATCACTATAAGTATGCTAAAGTTTCTTGTGTTTTTCATCATCTAGGTTCCAATCCCATCAGGCGCTTCGTAACGCTACATTCCGTTTCGTTACAAGGCATTACTTATTATTGACGCACTCGGGTTAAATATCTTCATTCAAAGGTTTCGGCCTAACACGTAGCCATCGTCTAGGAGCGGCTAGGATAAGGGCGACACGTATTAGGCCAAAACCACAGAATAATGAATAGTACAAGTACAGAAATTGCACTCCCTGAGAGCAAAAATGCGAGATTAAACCTAGTTACAACGCCGGTAACGTTCAAAATGCGCTTCACGCCTCGAGTGCGACCTTGTATTTGCGTCACAGTATCAACTAATAGTAACTATGAACCGCGTGTTGCGCACAGTAAAATGCACCGTAAGTCCGCACAGCGAGAGTCTGAATAACTAGGTCAACTCGCGGCCTCTCCTATAGGGTTGAATGTTATTAGATAACTTATTGAAGCCTTTAATTGGTAGAAGAATACTTTAAGGTAGAACAATGTAATGAGTATATTTAAAGTGCTACATTCATGTTTAATGTCGAGGTAGGATAAAACTACTACAGTTATACTATAATTAAGATAGTTTAATTAAGATAGTTTAAACTAAAACAACCGACTTCCATGCCGCGCGAGTCAGTTTCAGTTGCAAGTTTGAGACGTTTATCGTCATATCTCTGGAGATACTCATCAGATCTCGATGAAATTACAATGGGACCACCTCGGTACCTACCTATAGGATCTACGTAACCTACCTACAGTAAATAATAAAATAACCTACCAATTTCAAGTAGGTTACAATTAATATTGTGCAAGATGTAATGTCGATAGAAATACCCTAAAGATCTTAAAGTGAATTCCCTTGAAACATGAAACTCAGCTGACTTAAAACCTACCTACCATTTTATGTGTGGCATTCTTTGCTTTTTACATAAGTACCTACATGTGCAGCGCGACGACAAAATTAACAAATAAAACGAAAAAAGGGCAAAAAAAATTGACATTTTCTATCCCCTTCTTTTATTGTTCAATTTATATAAGTATTAAACCGAAACTAGTATACACTGACCCTGCATTAGAAGGCGGCCACTAGTACCCGGGAGGTCTACTTACAGTGAACGATCTTTAAGTCAGTCATTGACTTTTACGCGAAAAAAAGTCGATAACTACTACTAAACGACCGGATCGTTAAACAAAAAGTACCTAGATAGCCTTACTACCTAGATTTACGTTACTTATACATAATATTAAGTTTATTAATGTCTTACCTCTCGAGATTCTTAGGAAGTGTATGAAATCTAATGTCGTCATTCCCGTTGTTGTTTAAGCATCCGTATGCTACGCAATGCTTTGTAGCCCTTCGTTTAGACATACTGAATAATATTTTTGTATGTTAATATCGTAAGCAAGGAATATAATAATGAGGTAGGTACAAATAAGGTGCGCGGCCGATCGAGAGCGCGCGTGACACTGAACTGACTGAACATGCACCCGAGAGGGTTGCGCGGAGGTACTTGTAATTTCTAGCTACAGCGCGGAGTGCGACAGGCCTGCCAAAACTTAGTCGGCGCATGATTAACCTATCCAATGTCCTACTACTATTATAAACTAGCTGTGCCCGCGACTTCGTCCGCGTTGAATAGTGTGTTTGGGTATCATTTTTAAATATTTAGGCTAATTATTTTACAAATATGGCACATGCGTATCCCACCTACACCGCACCGTACCACGCCTCGCAAATCCCCCTCCCCTCTCCCTCTCTCTTCCCTCCACCCGCTTTCTCCTCACTTCCCTCTCCCCCTCCCCTTTCCCCAAACTTCCCGTGCCTTCCCCTCTCTCTTCCCCCTCCCCTCCCCGTCTCTTCCCCCACACCCCTTCCCTCACTTCCCTTTCCCCCCTCCCCCTTCCACCACTCCACCTCCCCTCCCCTTTCCCTCACCTCCCATCACTCTCCCCCTTTCCCCTTCCCCTCACTTTCACCCTCTCTCCCCTCATTCCCCCTTCCCCTTCTCCCTCACAAACTTTGAATGACATATTAATTTATATCGAATCAACAGCCTAAACAATAGTTACAAGCTTCTAGCTTTAAAAATGACGATACTTCCATACAAATTTTCATCCCCCTTTTAACCCCTTACAACCATCTTTTCGCATTAAAAAGTAGCCGATGTCCATTCTCAGACTCTAGACTATCTGTGTACCAAATTTCATTTAAATTCGTTCAGTAGAACATTCATATAAACCTTACATATTTCCATACCTTACATCCCTTATTCCCTATTGTTATTTTTACACCCTTGAGGGTAAAACTTTTATAAACTTTGAATGTCATATTTATTTATATCGAATCAACAGCCTAAAAAATAAGTTTCAAGCTTCTAGCTCTAAAAATGACGATACTTCCATACAACTTTTCCTCCCCCCTTTCAACCCTCTTTTCGCATTAAAAAGTAGTCTAGAGTCTGAGAATGGACATAGGTCCATTCTCAGACTCAAGACTATCTGTGTACCATATTTCAATTAAATCGGTTCAGTGGTTTTGGCATGAAGGTGACACAGACAGACAGACAGACAGACAGACAGACAGACAGACAGACAGACAGACAGACAGACAGACAGACAGACAGACAGACAGACAGACAGACGGACAGCGGAGTCTCAGTAATAGGGTTCCGTTGGTACCCTTTGGGTTCGGAACCCTAAAAAGCTCATAGTTTTATAACGATTGAATGAATTTTCATGAATCAAAGCTAAGAACACTCTCAATGAAGATATCTATCAAACAAAACAAAACTATCAATAATAAAATAAAAATCGGTTCATCCGGTTGGGTGCTAAGATGCTACAGACAGACACACAGATACACACGTTAGACGTATAATAACCCTACTTTTTGCGTCGGGGAACGCCGTAAGGTTACGGCGGCAGATGTTCTCCTTGGTGGTAAGCTACTTTTTGGTAGATTTAATGATCCCACAACCTCTGTACGAAAACCCATGATTCATGTATGCACATAAAACTTTCATTAGTAGGTATATATAGCTAGGATTAGAACCAACGACCGTCGGGTCAGAATCAGGGTAACTATCTTTTACGCCAAAGGGCCGTCCAATATCACTACATAAGTATTATAAAACAAAGTCCATCACTGCGTCTGTCTGTCTGTTCGCAATAATCTCAATAGCTACTGAGTTCAGTAGCTATTGAGATCTCAGTTGAGAATCAGTTAATTATCATGCGGTTTTCACCAATAGCCAGTGTTTATGAGGAACGTTTACGTGCATAATTCGTTAAGGTTTTGTGTAAATTGGTTGAAATATGACGATGATTGTTAAATATGTTAATATTTTATATTCGATGCAACAAACTGATGCAAATTTTGTAGGCATATATGTTCTACCCGTGCGAAGCCGGGGCGGGCTACTAGTTTCTTATAACGCCATCTTACGAACATCTAACGCTATCTAAGTGAAAGTTAACAAGGTGTTAGGGATCCGCATTTCAGTATAACACCATCTATGGACGTTTATATACGCGTTCATAAATGGCGTTATATTGAAATGCCGAAAAATTACACGTTTCTTGTAGGGGGACCCCCTATAATTTTAAATTCTATTCTGTTTTTAGTATTTGTTGTTATAGCGGCAACAGTTTCACCCTTCAGGTACGGAACCCTAAAAATCGCAATATTCCGAATATTGTAATATCCGAATTTGCTATCTGTGGAGGGTATATTTGTGACATTATTCGCCTATTTGCGTATTTGGCATATATACGAGTAGCAACTAACGAACATGCCTGTCGGTTACCACACGTCTGTCGGTTTGTAAGGCACATATACATTGCACCCCTAGCCGGCTTGTCACTGTGGGGGAAGAAGACAAACACCCTCCATCTAAATCAAAACATAATTTGAAAAACCCTAAAGTAAACCTAACTACAAAAAATATGCACAAAAAGAAAACAATACAGATAAAACAAGATAAAAATATCACTGAACATATACATGTCTGCACACTGAATACTCGGACACTAAGAACCGAAGAGAGCCTAAAAGAACTAGAAATAGCCATAACCAACATAAAATGGGACATAATGGGCATTAGCGAGATGAGAAGGCCAAGAGAAGGGATAGAAGAGAGGAACAACTACATCATGTTTCACAAAGGAGAACACACTGGACAAAAAGGAGTAGGATTCCTTATTAAGTCTAAACTGAAGAAGAACATCTTGGGATTTGAAGGAGTTTCTGACAGAATTGCGGTGGTTCACTTAAAGTTTCCAGGTTACAAGAAAAACTGGGCCATCTTCCAAATATATGCCCCAACAGAACAAGCGGGGAAATCAGACAGAATTTTTCTACGAAAGTGTCTCAGAAGTAATAAAACCGCACTACAATAACAACATTATAATCATGGGCGACTTTGACGCACAGGTTGGGAAAAGGCAAATCGGAGAAGAATCCTCAATCGGGAAGTATGGGCATGGCAAAAGAAGCCAAAATGGACAGAAACTAGTAGAATTAATGATGGAAAATAACCTTACTTTAATGAACTCACGTTTTTACAAAAAAACTAAAAAGAAATGGACGTGGTCCTCCCCAGGTGCAAAATTCAAGACTGAAATTGACTTCATTTTAACCAACAAAGCAAGTGCGTCCACAGATACCAACATAGTTAAAAACCTCAACTTCAACACAGACCACCATATGGTAAGAAGCTGCCTAAGCCTAAATCAACCCAAAAGATCCAGGAAAAACCTAGTAAATAATAATAATAAGCTGTATCACATACCAGAACAGTCATTCCACTAACTCCCACACAGTAGATACACTCAATGAGATTATTACCTCCGACGCAGAAACTGGGATTAAATACAGGATATTACAAAACAAATTGATAGAGATGCTAGCCAGCAAACCCAAAAGCAAAGAAAGCTATTTAAGTAAAGAGACACTAAAACTATTAGATGAAAGAAGAACAGTAATATCAAATAAAGGGGACAATGAAAGACGCCAAAAATTGCAAACCTTAGCAAGGAAATTAAGGAGAATATGAGGAAAGACCGTAAGGAGAAAAGAAATAGAGTTTTGGAAGAAAATATAAAAAGAACAGGAGGAACTAAAAAGGCTGTGAAACAACTAAGCGAACATGCGAAAGAATGGATATTGAAACTAAAGCAACGCAAATCTTACTTAACTAATAGATTCTCAATACAGAAACTAGCTACAGACTATTACCGTCTATTATATTCTGATAAATTCGATTCAGGGTTGGCCACAATTCCGGAAGTAAACGAAGCAAAAGAAAATAAAGTAGACGAAATGCCAGAGATCCTTGCCTCAGAGGTAATCAAGGCAATAAAATCCCAAAAACTCGAGAAAGCCCCAGGGCCGGACAAGATACCTAATGAAATGCTCAAGGGAACCTTAGAGGAAATCAGCCCTGTGCTGGCAAAACTTTTCAATGAAATCCTACAAACAAGGCAAATTCCAGAGGAATGGACTGAGTGTCACATAATCCTACTACATAAAAAAGGCCCTAGAGACGAGATTGGGAACTATAGGCCAATTTCTCTAATATAAAAAATATATAAAGTATTTGCTAAAGTGATCCTGGAAAGAATATCATTAACACTAAACGAAAGCCAACCCGTAGAGCAGGCAGGATTCAGAAAAGACTTCAGCACAATAGATCACATTCACACAATAAAACAGCTGATACAGAAGTATAACGAATATAACAAACAAATCTACTTGGCGTTTATAGACTACTCAAAGGCATTCGACAGCCTCAGGCACCAATACATATGGCGGAGCCTTGAACAACAAGGGGTCCAGAGCAACTATATAGAAACACTTAAGAGTATATACAAATGTAGCAAGGCTAGTATTAAACTAGAATCAACAGGAGAACCATTTCCTATCAAAAAGGGCGTACGCCAAGGCCTCTCTCCCCTACGCTATTTTAACGCTGTACTCGAGCGCATCTTTAGACAGCTAAACTGGGACCACTTAGGCCTGAGCATTAATGGAGCTTGCCTAAACCACCTAAGATTTGCCGATGATCTGGTGCTTGTTGAAGAGAACCCAACAGCAATAGAATAAATGATGCAGAGCCTAGCAAATATAAGTAGAGAAGTTGGTCTGGAAATCAATGGTAGTAAAACAAAATTGATGACAAACTCAAGGGAAGACGTTATGGTAGATGGCAACGAGATCGAATATGTCAAAGAATATATTTTCTTAGGACAGATAATATCTCCTTCAGATGAAATGACAAAGGAGATAAACAGGCGAATAGCCCAAGGATGGAGAAAGTACTGGTCACTGAAGGAAATAGTGAAAAGCAAGGATCTAGGCAACCACATAAAAAAGAAAACATTTGAGACCTGTATTCTACCAGTTCTTACTTATGGCTGTGAAACTTGGTCAATAACACTTTACCACAGGGAAAGGCAACAAAATGCCAACGTGCCATGGAAAGAAGCATGCTAGGGTTAAAAATCAAAGACAGAGTCAGGAATGTAGACATAAGAACAAGAACAAAACTCACAGACATTATTACCCGGATAGACGTCCAAAAATGGAGATGGGCTAGACATATGTTACGCCACCCCATTAACAAATGGAGCAAGCAAGTCACCCTCTGGCAACCAAGAGACGGCAAAAGAGACAGGGGTCGTCAAGTCAGGAGATGGAAAGATGACTTGAAACAGACGGCGGGACCATTCTGGTTGAGAGTAGCAAGGGACAGGACCCATTGGAAGGATTTGGAGGAGGCCTATGCCAAAAGGCACACCGAACTTAGGGACCTCTTGTTACCCTATGTTCAGGAATAAAAGGCTATTATTATTATTATATTATAATAAGACAAAGAATATTTAGAAATATTTTCAATAAGCAATCACGAATAGCAAATAGCAATGTATGGAGGGGCGAAGACCCTTATTTTAATTCAATTCGACGGGATAAACTATTGAACATCAAATGATTGGCAGTTAAGAAACCCAGGTACATTTCGGCTAAATAATTTTTCTTGTTTTTTTTTTACGTCAATTATTTATTGTTTTTAATACTTATTATTCTATTCCTGACAAAGACCATTCCAAAAATATAAAACATTTTTTTTTAATGGTAATATATAACAGGACAAGCACTAAGCTCGCCTGATGGTAAGCGATGACGTCTACCTATAACAGATACAGCAGCACATGCAAAATTCTGAACTGCCAGAATTTTGCACTGCACTGTCACTGCACGGCACCTGTTGCCTTGAGACATAACAATGTTGAGTCCCACATGCTCTGTAATTTCACTGGACACCTTGCCATTTCAACCGAAAATCTTCTATTTCACGGCTGAAAATTAATAGGCAAAGTGGTGGTACCGCCCCAGGTGGACTAGCAGAAGTCCTACCACTACACCACTCATATAAATTGGTGCAGGTATTCTTGATTTATAAGTGGTGTAACTAACACGACATTCTTTTATATATATATTACCGTGACTTTTTCTGTCACAGCTCCACGAGTTTTAAAAACATGTAAATTGATCCAAGGATGTTGAGTAATACCATCCTTGGATCAATTTACATGTTTTTAACACAATTATATAATTATGTTTTTACAATCTATTTAAATTGAAGCAGTCGTAGTTCATGGAAGTACATACTATGATGTTCGTTCTATCGATAACTAAATTATGACTACACAACACTATTAAACCAATATTTAGGATATTTTCTAAAAAAATGGATAATAATGGATAGCATAGACATAGACGTTTCTCATTACTAATTCTAATTTTAGTAGTTTAAAACACTAAGCTAAAAAATCACTCAAAACATTAATTAACCTGTGAAATTATAAATTCCTGTCTTCTTTGGTTTTTCCACAGCTACGGCTTTTAAAGCTGTAAGCAGTGCAAGGTAATGAATACTTGATCAAATAAGGATTAAGAGATTTTGTTTAAATCAATCGTTTCAATAACACACCCGATGATATCCAGACTGTTGAACAAGATGTAAATAAATGGCGTCTGTCATTGTTTTTCATTTCGAGATGAATGAAGTGAGATATATCTGTCTCTTTTTAGAAAATCGTGTTTCACTGGAGGTTTTACACTGTTTAGAAAGGTTCAACCAGTGCTTTGCAGTTCAACTTCGAATAGAACAGCGAAAGAGGTATGTTAGGATTGAAGCATGTGGAAAGAAGTAGTCTCTGCCTACCCCAACGGAAAAAAGGCATGATTGTATGTATGTATGTATGACAGGCTAGTATTTGACTACTACCTGTAATGTATGGAAATTGAAATAAAATGGTTTTGAAGGTACCTTTAGATTTTAATGTTATCCTACCTACATTATGCATTAAAATCAGTTGAGATTGATATGATGATTGATATGATAAAGAAGCTGATATTGAGTTCTAGAGTATTAATTAAACTACAATAGTTAAGAAAATAATACTACTTGTCTATACTATTTTGTAATATATTCTAATATTGATTAGCGGGCTTGTTGCAACAGCTGGGTATAGGCTTCATAGGAAAAGGATTGGGATATGCTAGCAGGCCTAAGGAATACTGCAAGATACAAGTGTTAAAAATACATTGGGTTACATTTAAGATTTGATTCAACTTACCAATGATTCAAAGGTCAATATACTATTGAAGATTTCATAACCATAGTCCAACACCATCATATCAATAGATTCTGTTTCCATCGCCACTGAAAGTAAAGAAGTGAAATTATACTGATTAATACCACACATCGTCCTATAAGGAGATTATTGGCGGGATTTGCAAGTGAGCCTACCGGTGAGCCAATCAAGTAAAAAGGCGACTCGAGTAGAATTTGTCTCGTACATATTAGCCAGGATCCAACGCAAAGTATACTCCACGGTACGCTTCTCTACAATGTCTGGAGGCACCAAACAAATCCCCAAACTCATCCATTTTGTCATGGCTGTAAAGAAAACAATGCTTCATGAATCTACACATAATCGGAGAGAGAACGATGTTCTTCGTCATAATTGTACTCACGTATAGATAAATTCAACCAAACTTTGAATAATTCGTGAAATTCGTCATAATCCAAGCCACGTGTATCGACAACATAGGCCAATTTATCGATGTTATGTTGAAACAAATCTTTATCGAAACGTTTTCTTAGAGACGCGAAGTAGTTTCTCAATTCATCTATATCCGCCATCACCGCCACACCTGTATTGGTCACGGTAAAACAGAAAGATATTAGAAAACCCGTTAAAAAACCCCAAAAATTCAAAATTCAAACGGTTCAAACCCCCTCTCGCCCCTCTGTAGTCTATGACCCGTTTACATTTAAAACTTTTTTTTTTAAGTTTCATTATGACTCCACACGATTAGTGTGTTTAGCCAGTGTCAAGTCAAGCCGGCTTTTCACTATGGGATATAATATAATGTATATTATATCTTGCGATATAACATTTTATCGCTCGTCATACATTTAGTATGATACCGTTTACACTATGCTATGATATATATTACATCCCAAGCTATAAATATTTTTACGACCGACTGAGCGATTTTTGAAGGTTTATATTTTACCTCACGTCCCCGGACACCGCACCTCCCTCGGAACAATGACTAAAGCATTAGTCATTGTTCCGAGGCACCTCCCCCTGCCTCGCACTCAGTTTTTTTTTGTTTTTTAAATTTTTATTATGGCTCCACACAATTAGTGTATTTAGCCAGTGTTTGAATGAAACCATAGAAAACGAAAGCTGAACTATATATCTTACAGTGTGAACAGCAATCGCGTGATGTAGTATATAGCTCAAGATGTAATTTACATTGTACACAGTGAAAAGCCGGAAGCCGGATTTTCACTATGGGATATATTATAATGTATATAATAACTTGAGATATAACATTTTATCGCTCGTCATACATTTTGTATGAGACCGTTTACACTATGCTATAATATATATTACATCCCAAGCTATAAATATTTTTTCGACCGACTGAGCGATATTTGAAGGTTTATATTTTACCTCACGTCCCCGGAGACCGTGCCTCCCCCTGCCTCGCCCTCAGTTTTTTTTTGTTTCTTTTTTTTATTATGGCTCCACAGAATCATAGTATTTAGCCCCAGTGTTTGAATGACACCATAGACAACCAAAGCTGAAGTATATATCTTACAGTGTGAACAGCAATTGCGGGATGTAATGCTTAGCTCAAGATGTAATTTACATTATATCCCATAGGAGAGAGCGAGATGAACAACAATTTTTACAAACTGGCTCATGCACTGGCTCCAAGTTCTAGTGCACCTATTGGCTTTCACCCGCTGTCATTTATGACCCGTCCAAATTACGCTGTTCATTTTATCTTATAACTGGAATTATGTATCACGTGTTCATCATTTTAGTCGGGTTATATATCTATATAGTTATATCTCTATTTCATTTGCATACGCTAATGTTTTCTCTATGTATTATTATTTCTCTATGGTTTATAAAAAATGAATCGCCAAAGACCTGCTACTATATATTAAACTTGACTGTGTACTAAACCGCAAAACCCTCGGAACAATGATTAGCACGGAAGCCGGGCTAATATAAGAAATGAAATACGTATGTTTACTTTTTTTTACTTACGATGTTAATAGTGCGTAGGAAAGAGACGTATAATGCCGTTCTGTTTCGTTATCGTGCAGGTGGTCACAAGTTAATTTTTGGCTAGTGATGGGCTTATCATCGACATTATCGTGTCGATGTCAGTCATCAAAGCAAATATGTATTTAATTTTATTAAAAAATCCAAATACAAGACTGTTCATTATATGAGTTGTGTATGTCGTAGGTATTATTGATAAAACATTTTTTGCAAAAAATAGTAGGATTTTGGGAACACACGAAAAATTAGACAATGGCTATGATATCAATTAATCAATCTTAATGAAAAAAGTTAGTTCCGATTAGGTTTTTAAATGATAAAAAACCTAGTTATTTAGCGAAAATTTAGTTTATGAAATTTTCCTTTAAAATCTTCTCTTCTTCACTAAGTATAATTCGCTATCCATGGAAAAATGGCGTAAGATGAAAACACCAACTTTTCAGGAGCGTCAAAAAACTGATTTGTGAAGAACTGAGAAGTCCTAGACAATTAGTGTCTTCAGCAACATGGAAGCAAACATTTTCATACAGATACCTATACACTTCATTTTTTTTAATAAAATCTGGATTTTGCAAAAATCTAAAATTAGGTGGTTACTCCATTAATATATGGAATAATAATATGAAATTGAGAAACATCTAAAGTTACCGCTTTGTTGCTATGGAAATTAGGCGAACTTCGTAGTTTTATTTCGAGTTACGCCTTTATTCCAGCCCGCTTTTAAAGAACATTTGTACGTAAACAATTATATTGTTTTCTTCCATGAGAGAATATTAAGAAAAATTATAGTAACTTGCGAAGTGCTGTTATTAAGTGGGATAAAAATAACAAAAAAAGTTGTATCACTTATTACTTACTTAATCTGTGGCTAAAACTTTACTTTGAAAGAGGTATGTGGTAAATACGTAAAAAAAACCTGTGTATATTAAATAACATAACTGAAGATACCCTATATGCTTCCACTTGTGTGGATATAAAAAAAGTCTGTGTGCAGTTTGTGTTAATTAAATAGTTAGCCAGGGTGGCTATCTCTATTCCAATTTCATTCAAATTCGTTATTTCTTATGCATAATACGTTTATGACAAACACACCAAACAGTTTGCAAATTAACGTTTGCGTGTACATGATGGGTATCTGCTGTCAACGTCTCCAAAACCATAAAGACTCTCGCAATCTATGCTTCAATACGGCTTAGAAAAACTTCTCTACGCCTATGTCTTTTCGCCGCACAATGGGGATCAGGAGACGGCCATAGCCAATTGCTTGGACCTTCTGCTGGCAACTGATCCAAACCGGTACTCAGTTTCAGTATCGTCACCGCTAGATTGTTCCTACCACCTATGATGGATGGATAGGATTAAAAACCTTAAATAATTCGAAGGCAATCAAGGTACTTGGCCCTTGTTTGTTTACACAGCGTTATTAGATACCTTGTGAAAACAGCTTTATATATAACTTAAGACAGTACATAAAAGTTATTACTATTGTAATGCTTTACATAGTATTATACCAAACAATATAATGTAATGTTTGGTTATACCAAATAATATAATTTAAGATTGTACAAAACGAAACCGAGTACACATGCCGTGATAGTCAAAGTACTGGATAATCATGTCATCTAAGTATACAAATTTGCTTATATTGTTTATCTCCATATCTCCGGAGATAACTGTCATAGCTCAATAAAATTTCAATGGAACCAAACGGGAGAAAAAAAAAAGCTCTTAAACATAAAATCTTTTTCAAATAAATTCATTTTATTTTATGGTGGCGTAATCGGGAGAACGGTCGGCTTTGATGCCGTGGTACCGAGTTCAAACCGCCGTGCACCAATGGATTTTTCCATCGAAAAATTTATGTGCGCTTTTCACAGTGGCCCTCCGGTGAAGGAAAACGTCGTTAAGAAACCAACAACCCCCGCATGGTGGTAGGATACTATCTAGTGTCCGCCTGGCCAGCTACCACCCTCAAGTTAGAAAATCTGTCACCAAAACATCTAATGTGTTCCGGCAGCCATCCTTGAGAGCCAGTTCCCATTCTAGGCCTAGCGTGCTTACCATCTTCGACCGCATCATCACTTACCAACAGGTGAGATAGTGGTCAAACGCTAGACTATACAGCCTATAAAAAAAAAATTAAAAAAAAAAATTATTCATGTTTCAATAATAAATGAATAAAATATAGCTTACTCGATTTTTATTTTAGCCCGGCTTCCATGTTTTAGTCATTGTTCCGAGGCAAAACCGGCCCACACATCGAAGTCATAACAATTAGACGACCCCGCTTGAAAGGCGAGCACTTTCCGCTAAATCATCGGACTTATAAGTCTTATATAAATCCACGCCCACAAACGCGATGTTAGTTTCGACCAGAACGGTGACCTGTACACACCTCCGCGCTCAGATACTTAAATTTCTTAAAAAGTCGTTGTGATGGCTCCTTGCAGTGTAAGATGGTTTGTAAAAACCAGTACAAACTCAAATTTCAAAGCAAACGGTATAACATTTCACCGGTAAGTCAATAAATGTATCTAATGTTTAAAAATACATTTTAGGCAAAGCTCAGCTTATATTTGTCGGTCGGCAGTTGTCTTTAACCACTTTCTCTTTTTGTCACGGGCGATGTTTATAGTTCTATCCCGTTTTTGCGTGGATTTAGTGTTGCGCCTCTGCTGCAGTGATACATATCGATTAACTAGGAATATTATCGACATTCATTTTACAATTAGGTATAATTTGTAAATTTGGATGTAGTGTGTCTCCTGATCCCACAGACCATTTATGGAGATCTACAGAGTAAGTACGTTTTAATATGGCTCCACACGATTAGTGTATTTAGCCAGTGTCAAGTATTAAACATTTTCAAGTATTCGTAAATTCTACATAGTTTTTTACTGTACCATAACAGTTAACGCATAATGTTTAACGGCATAATAGTACTAATGCATATGTTTGTTGTATATCATATTATTAATTAACTAATTAATCCTACTAATATTATAAATGTGAAAGTAAGTGTGTGTGTGTGAATGTTTGTTACCACGTATCTCGATAACCACTAAATCAATTTTAATGAAATTTAAAACGTAGGTATTGTAGATTATAACTTAAGACATAGGCTAATATTATTTTTGAAAATCATCCCCTAAAGGGGTTAAATAGGGCGATAAAGTTTCTATGGAAAATGTTATTCCTTGGGCCGATTTACTCAAAAACTCGGTACAAATAAACCTTAAAACAAATAATGAGACACGTGTTTTTATTTTTTCAAATCTACCTTTAAGTGGGGTGTAAAATGATTTTGTTTGAAAAAGTCATAGAAAATTCAGTAATGTTTGTTTCCACGTATTCTTTGGCCCGATTCACTCAAAACTCGGTACATATAATCTATCCAACAAATAATGAGATACATGTATTTCATTTTTTCAAAACTACCCCTTAGGAGGGTGTAAAATGATTTTGTTTGGAATAGATAGAAAATTCAGTAATGTTTGTTTTCAAGTATTCCTTGGCCCGATTCACTTAAAACTCGGTACAAACAAACCTTAAAACAAATAATGAGACACGTGTTTTTTATTTTTTCATAACTACCCCTTAGGGGGGTGTAAAATGATTTTGTTTGGAATAGATAGAAAATTCAGTAATGTTTGTTTTCACGTATTCCTTGGCCCGATTCACTTAAAACTCGGTACATATAATCTATCCAACAAATAATGATACAGCTGTATTCCATGTTTTCAAAACTACCCCTCAGGGAGCTTGAAAAATGATTTTTCTTTGCAAAAATTATAAAAAAATCAGTAATATTTGTTTTCACGTATTCCTTTGTCCGATTCACTCAAAACTCGGCACAAACAAACCTTAAAACAAATAATGAGACGTGTTTTTTACACGCTTTTATTTAACTTGCAATGTATGTATGTATGTATGTCACTATGTTTGTTCGGGTGGAATCTTGGAAGCTAAATTAGACCCACTTCGCGATGTCCGATTGGACTCAAATTTGGTGTACTTATGTATCTTCGGTGACAATACAATAATATGGTACCATGGAGCTGGTCTGATGATGGACACGGAAGGTGGCCACGGCATTTCTATGATAAAACAACATAAACCCACCGAGTTTGGGCTCGATTGATTTGTCTTGAAGAGAACTTTTCGCTTAGATGATGTCCAGGGTCTGATGATGAAGCTGGAAGGTGGCCACGGCATCTCTGTGATAAATCAACGTAACTCTACCGAGTTTGGGCTCTAATGATTCGTCTTGAGGAGCACTTTACACTTAAATGATAGCCAGGATCTGATGATGAAGCGTGTATATATAAGGTGGCCATGGTATTTCTGTTATAAAGCAACATAGCCCCACCGAGTTGATTGATTTTCCTTGAAGAGCACTTTACCCATAATCACATCAAATATCCGTGGAATATTTTAAAACATCATGCCTTCTCTTAAATACTTAGGTAGTAGGTAGGTAGTCGGTATCTATACCTACCTACTAAAAAGTTAAAAATAAATTATATGCAAAAAATATTTTTAAAAACAAGCTTTTATCTGGGACAATGAACTAAAATGTTAAAAATAAATTCTAGTAAGTATTTGGCGTGTAGATACTTACCTATATTTTTAAAAGCTTGAGGCACTGAAGTATAGTAATTACCTAGCCTGAGCCGGTTTTTTTATAACTCGGACATCTAAGAATGGCAAACTCCCGTTTCTTTCTTCCTCCACGGAGAAGGCGATGTTTTCATGTATGGAGTTCAGGTACTGAGTTATATCCGGCAGGTTGTCTCTCGTAAGTATGGCGAACACGTCATCGACATACCGCCACCAATATCGTGGCTTTATGGGAGCATTTTTTAAAGCGCAGGCTTCAAACCACTCCATAAAGATGTTGGCCACGACCGGAGCTATTGGAGACCCCATAGCAACCCCATCCATCTGAAGATAGTAATCCCCTCGCCAAACAAAATAACCGCTTTTTAGACAGTATTCGGTCCACTTAGTGTACTCCGTGGGTAGGTTTGTGGTTTGTATAAGATCACTGATTACTTTAATTGAGTCCTCCACGGGTACATTTGTGAATAGTGAAACCACATCAAAACTCACCATTATTTCATCTGGCTGAATACGCACACTTGACAGGAGATTCACAAAATGTCTTGAATCACGAACGTGACTGTCAGTTTTTCCAGTGAGGGGTTGTAAGACCGATGCAAGGTGTTTAGACAGTTTATATGTCGGAGCGTCAATTTGACTTACGATAGGTCTTAATGGCCAATCCGGCTTGTGTATTTTTGGCAGTCCATAGATCTTCGGTGCAGTGGGGTTCTGTGGACGTAGGCGTGTCACTAGATCAATATCCTCCGACTCTTTCAATAGCTTAACTACTTTTGTGGTTACTCGAGCGGTGGGGTTATAGTTGACTTTTTTGTAGATATTGGAGTCACTCACAAGTTCATTCACCTTTCGTTCATAATCCGCAGTATTGACCACCACTGTCGCGTTACCTTTATCGGCCGTTAAAACCAAAACTTCCTCATTATTTCTAAGGTCTTTCAAAGCTTTTAACTCGCCAACACTAATATTACTCTTCGGTGGTTTAAGTCTACGTAACATAGACGATATGTCCTGCCTTATGCATTCTGCGTCCCTAAAGGGCACCCTATTACGTACCAAAGTGTCCTCTATACTGGTTACAATTTCCTCCACTGGGATTTTTTGAGGCGCAGGCGCATAGTTAAGACCGCGTGATAAAGAAGTTGGGCATCGCTACTTAGTTCGTAAGATGATAGGTTTACGACGCTATTACTATCATCGGTGCTAGTAACTTCACCGGCAACATTTTGAAAATGAGGGTATGATCGAAAACATGTTTTGTTTTGATGTTCCAATTTTAAGCCGGTCAGTTTTTTCCGATGCCTACCCTCCACTTTGCATTTAATTCTCGCAGATCTATTATAGGTCATAGCGTCCAGTACTTGCCACAAATCCTGCTGTAAAACTTGTGATAACTGAAGATGTAATTCGTACACTTGTTTGTTTATGTACATCACTTTACGTCGATATTCAGCGATCACTCTTCGAAGTAGCTTCATATTAGCGGTATGGAAAAATGTATCGCTATCTCGAATACACTGTATAGGTTTAATTCGTGAAAATTTCGGTATAACATCACTGTCCCGGCACTTCACAGCATAATTTAAACCACATTCGAGTTTTATGCGTTTTATCCGTAATCGCGTAAACTCCTTTACTTTTTTTAGACATACCGTACCGTAACGGTTTACTATTTGATTATTAAATGTATCGTGAGGATTACACATAATATTATTATTAAGAACGGTTGTACACTCACGTCTACCGCAAGCTCCTCGCGCAACGAGCTTCGGTACGTAACTGCCTTGCTGATCGTGGGGCAGGCACGGGAACGGCGGCCGGCGGTGTTGGCGATGTTTGTCTCCTCTCGGACAAAAGCGGAAGCTCAACGTCGACATCCGATGAGTGGTCACTATCACTATTGTCTGTTTGGTTGGTCAGACACACTGCACTTGTAGTGTCAGCTTCACAAGTCCACAACAAGGTATTTTTATTATTATAAGTGTTGTCAGTTAAAGCCGGCTTCCAAGACGGCGATACAGTCCATCCTCCATCCCGATTAAAATTCGGATATCGACTAATCTCTATGGCCTCACGTACCTTACGAGGAACATAGAACTTCTCCCGTGAGAGCACGGAGGTCTTATCAAACCGAAGATAGTGTTGGGAATCCGGAGTATGGGCATTGTGCCGGCCGCCGCTCAGATTACTTAGATGTAAGCATTTTTGTACCATTTTAAGTTAGCATGCATTCGCACGGCAGTTCCGTCGCGGACTCGTAGCAATCAACACGGAAATACAGTGTAAAGCAAATTAACAATCTTTCATTTGTACGAGACCGAGACCCGTACAAATACTTTTTTTTTTTTTTTTTTACAAACTGTAATTTCTTACATTCAGTGCATAAAGTGCAGTGTACTACAAAAGGATTACAGTGAATTATCATAGCATAGCAAATATCAATTCTGCCGGCTGGAGTCGGCAGGACACACCAGCATCAGCATCGGTCTTTGTCGGATTCGGCCGACAGGGACATAGCATTCAGCATAGCATCAGCAGCAGAGCATTCAGCATAGCAAGGGCCAGGGAGTCAACAGATATCAAGTAAGATCTTTCCATTTATAACTTGTTATTTAAAATGGAGAATCTTTACATCAGCCAGCAGGAAATTTATCAGTCTATCAATAAACTTATCATCAACATAAAGAAGGACAGTGCAGATAGAAAAACCGGCGACTATTATAAACGTCGTTTAGAATTACTGGAAGCTTACTGGTCTGAATTCGTGAGTAATCACGACAGCATATGCCAACTCGGGGTCCCGCATCATCAGTACTTTGAGGAAGCTTTATTCAAAACGACCAGTGGCTTATACAATTCGGCTAAAACTCAAATAAATGAGCAAGATCCGACTTTAGCAAGCAGCAAGCAGTTTACATCTGCGAGTCACGAACAAAAAGATGTAGAACAGCAAGCACAAGAGCAGGACCTTCAGAAGATGAGGTCACCAGCAGATCCGGTGCCAGCCACGAGAGGCATGGTATCGACCGGATCACATAGCAGGGTAGATGATATGCTACGTAAACAATATATAAACTATAAAGCACTCATGAGAACCATCAATAACGTCAGCTTGGAGGCGATTGAGGAGAAGTGGGAGCTGGAGGACATTCTCAAATCCCTTCAGGCTCGTTGGACAGCAATAGATTTGCTACATTGGGACATTCAACTGGAGCTAAACGGTGAAGACGAGGATTATGAAGCAATATACAACATACACGAACAAAAATACAACAACATAAAAAGGGCCATTAACAAGCATTTGTGGTCTATCACAAACAGGGAGCGATCCGTACCCAGTATGGAAATACCTATCTTTTCTGGCAGTTACCAACAGTGGACTTCCTTTAAAGATCTCTTCTATCAGACAATTCATAGAAATCCATCTCTTTCCGACTCTCAAAAAATGCAGTTCCTAAAGGGGAAGGTGCGTGGAGAAGCGGAGAGACTAATACAGCACCTAACCATCAGCTCAGAAAACTATCATACATGTATTCAGATACTAAACAATAGATTTGACAACAAAAAATTGATATTTACATCGCACATAAGTATGTTATTAGGGCTACAAAATATTCAACAGCAAAATCAAGGACAACTCAAAAAGATGCATGACATCACCGTTGAAACATTACATGCAATCAAAAACCTGGGAATAGACATCAGTACCTGGGATCCTATCCTTGTACATATTTTATCTCAAAAACTAGATCAGCAATCCTACAGCGACTACATAGAGTCGCTCAAGGACCCACGTGAAATACCAGTTCTCAGTGACCTTCTCAAGTTTTTAGAGAGCAAGTTTACAAGTTTAGAAACGTCAAGAAGGAAGCCGGAACTTTCATCACCCAAGCCTATCAAGTCTCAAAATCATAACTTCAATCAAACTAATTTCAACAAAAAATCAGCAAACCAACATAGCAACCATAATTACAACAACTTTCCCACGGCAAAATCTTTCCACATAACAGCAAGTATCCGATGTCCACAGTGTAACGAGGGACACGGATTATTCAGTTGCAGGAAATTCCTTGATATGTCTAATGACATAAAGTTGAAAACAGTTTCACAGCATAAATTATGCATAAACTGCTTATTCGATCATAACGGGAAACCGTGTATTTCAACCCGGAGGTGTCGAGTATGTGGTGATAAACATAACACCTTATTACACGACGCTAGCATTTCTAGCACGAAGAGCAATTTACCTGTAAAAGGCCGTGGGAACCAAAACAGCAACATGCATGTATCTCAAGGTTCATCAGAGGTGCTACTGGCAACAACGCTGGTAAACATCAAGTCTACAGATGGTACCTATCTTATATTCAGGGCTCTTATCGATCAAGGGTCCCAAATATCATTAATATCAGAAAATGCAGCACAGCAGTTAAACATAAAACGTAAAAGATGTAAAGGCGTAGTCTTTGGACTAGGTGAACGGGAAAATAACTGTAAAGGTCTCATCAGCATAGCATGCGCATCATTACACAATGACTTTTCTTTTAACATCGACGCATACGTCATCAATCAGTTAGTCAAAAATTTACCAAACAATTCATTCACGAAGCCATCGTGGAAGCATTTAGAAAGTATACAACTGGCAGATCCAGACTTTAACAAAAGCCGACCCATTGACTTGCTATTGGGCTCGGATATCTATGCGTCTATCAAAATGTCAGGTATATGTAGAGGAGAAGATCAATATCAGCCAATTGCAGAACAGACCCAGCTCGGCTGGATTCTATTTGGGAAAATGGAATCTTATCATTGCAATGTTGTATTAAGTAATGTTGATAAAATACAGCAATACTGGGAAATCGAAGACATCAATGAGCAATCGGAAGTATCATCAGAGGAGCAAGCATGCATCGATTTTTACGAGTCGACCACTACCAGACAAAAGGATGGTAAATACGTAGTGAGATTACCATTAAAACCAGAAATCAATGAGAAGTTGGGATCATCAAAGGAGAAAGCAACAGGACAGTTCAAAAGTTTAGAGAAAAAGTTTGAAAGACAAAATCAATTAGCAGAAAAATACCGAGCATTCATGTACACGTACACGTACAGAGTACACGGCCTTGGGTCATATGGTACCAGCAGTTAGCAACAGTAAAGAGCAGCTATCGTGTCACTTACCTCATCATGCAGTGCAGCGGGCTGACTCTGTGACGTCAAAGTTGAGAGTTGTGTTCAACGCCTCTGCTCGTACCTCATCAGACTACAGCCTCAATGACCTTATGTTCAAAGGGCCTAACCTTCAGCAAGACTTACAAGCACTGATCATTAAATGGCGTCTCTATCAATACGCCTACACATCAGACATCGAAAAGATGTACAGACAGATTATAGTACATGAATCAGATCAGCAATTACAGCAGATAGTGTGGCGAGACTCACCCGAGCAACCACTACAATCATATCAACTAGCCACCGTCACGTACGGTACTAAGGCAGCGCCTTTCCTGGCGATGATGACCCTTAGACGTCTTGCGGTGGATGAGCAGAGCAGCTTTCCTGAAGCGTCTAAAATCGTTCAGGAAACCTTCTACATGGATGATCACCTGCATGGAAGTCACACCATAGAAGAAGGCATACAATCAATATCAGAAATTAACAACTTATTACAAGCAGGAGGTTTCAATTTGAGGAAATGGACTTCAAACGAACCAAAACTATTACAAAATATTACAAACAACGAGAGTAAAGAGCACGTTGTATTCAACTTCAAATCTGAAACAACATCAAAAACATTAGGTTTGCTATGGAACCCAGTGGAAGACGAATTCAGCTTTCAATGCAAAATGTCAAGTCAAGACACCAAACCAACTAAACGCTCAATATTATCTGAAATATCCAAAATTTACGACCCCCTCGGTTGGCTCTCTCCAGTTAGCACAAAACTAAAATTACTATTTCAGCAAGTTTGGAACGCTAACATAGAGTGGGACGACACTATACCCGACAACATAAACGTTCAATGGGAACAGATTCGAGACGACCTCGAAAACATTAGTAGTATAAAAATACCTCGATGGATCGGATTTCAGGGTTCTGTACTGATCGAATTAATTGGAACATGTGATGCCTCTTGCAAGGCCTACGCCGGTGTAGTTCACGCGAGGATTGTCAAAGAGGACCAAGTATCAGTGGTATTAGTCGCAGCCAAGACGCGACTTGTACCAGTCAGCAAAACAGTGTCATTGCCAAGGCTAGAGTTGTGTGGTGCATTATTACTTTCAAAACTGATGGAAAAAGTAGTGCAAAGCCTTGGACAGCATAACGTCAGCGTACTTGGATGGACAGACTCAAAGGTAGTTTTGAGCTGGCTACAAGGAGATCCAGGTCGTTGGAAACCCTTTGTTGCGAACAGAGTACAGAGCATAACAAAGGTAATAGAGCCCCGTCGTTGGCACTATGTACCCTCAGAATCAAATCCAGCAGACTCAGCAAGCAGAGGTACTTCTGCAGCGCAACTAAGGACAAACGAGATGTGGTGGAAAGGTCCAGAGTGGATGAAGGCAAAACAACTACCTATACTGGACAAGCAAAATACATACAACACTGAAGAAGAAGTCAGAAAAAAGCATGTAAATACCGCACAGACAAGCAGCTGTGAGGATAGCATCATTAAAAAGCTATTAGAAAAACACGGCTCGTTCACAAAGGTCGCTAAGATCTTAGCATGGATATTACGAGCGATAAAAGCAATCAAGTTTCATAACAACCCGGCTAATAGTAAACAATGGCACGGGTATATCACGTTACAAGAATTAAAGGTGGCTAAGCTACTCATTAGCAAGTATGTGCAACGTAATGAATTCAGTAAGGATATTGAATATCTACAGAAGTTTAAAAGGCCGAACAATAAAAGTGATTTACTAAAATTAAATCCGTTTTTAGACGAACACGGAATACTACGTGTCGGTGGACGTTTAAAAAACGCAAACATCAGCAAAGACATGAAGCACCCTATGATCATTCCGAAAGAGCACAGGTTGACAACATTGTTAATTGATGAAGCGCATCAATTAACTTTTCATGGTGGACCTAATTTATCATTAGCATGCTTGAGACAGAAGTACTGGATAGTAACAGGCATGCGAGCAGTTAAGAAACAATTACGCAAATGCGTAACATGCAAAAAGCATAATCCTAAGCAGCTACATCAATTAATGGGAAACTTACCTGCAGCAAGATGTAATCCAGCACATCCATTTTTTCGAACAGGGGTGGATTTTACCGGATTTGTTGAAATAAAAGCAAACAAAGGTCGAGGTATCAAAACCACGAAAGGTTACGTGGCTATATTCGTCTGTATGGCCACTAAAGCAGTGCACCTAGAACTGGTGTCAGACATGACAAGTTCAGCATTTCTGGCAGCACTTCGCAGGATGGCGGCCAGAAAATCAGCACCCGCTCACATGTACAGTGATAACGGAACAAACTTTGTTGGAGCAAGCAGGATCTTAAATCAAGAATATTTGGACCTGCAAAACATCTTAGATGAAAACGCCTTGGCCGAAATAACAGACATGAACATAGAATGGCACTTTAACGCCCCTTCATGGCCAAGTGCAGGTGGACTTTGGGAGAGGAATGTCAGGAGCTTAAAACATCATATCCGAAGAGTTATCGGAGAACAGAAGCTAACGTTCGAAGAGTTCAGTACAATACTAGCACAAGTAGAAGCATGCCTGAACTCCCGACCATTATGCGCCTTGACCGAAGATCCCGACAGCTTGGATTTTTTAACACCAGCTCACTTTCTTAGTGGAAGACCTGGAAAAACAATCATCGAAACAGAGCATGATGCAAGAACACGGTGGCAGTTGACATCTAAATTAGCACAGGACATCTGGAAGAGATGGAAAACAGAATATTTAGCACAGCAATCAGTCAGAAGTAAATGGCGTCAGCAACAGGAGAACGTGAAGGTGGGAGATCTCGTCACCATTCAAGATGACAATCTACCACCTGGGAAGTGGATGATGGGAAGGATTCTAGAACTTTTGTCTTCGAAAGACGGACTTGTCAGAGTGGTTACCCTGAAAACAAAAAATGGGATCATGAAGAGGCCAGTGGTCAAGTTATCAGTCTTACCATTATCAACAGCAGACAGCATACCAGAACAGAAGCAGGACAAACAAAAATCAAGAGACAGCACGCCCCCGTCCAGAGCAAATACCAAAACAACCAGCGCGAAGCTATTATCATTGTGTCTGTCTTTTATGTTATTTATGACATTCATTTGCGGAGCTCAAGGTTCTTACAACATCACACCAATCGATGAAAACAATGGATTATTTTTCGACAAGATTGGGAACATGCAGTTGGTCAGAGATGAATGGAAATTTATAACATACTATGACCTAAAACCATACTGGGATGGAATAACAGCATTAATAAACAACATACGATATCTAGATAACATATGTAACAGCAACACAATAAAAATATCGTCACATTGCACTATCATTATGACTCAACTACGTCACGGGTTCTCAGAAATTGATTACTCCAACAACATTCTCTTCAGTCAGCATTTCAACGCTCGTGCCAGACGGAGGCGCGGCCTGATAAACGGTGTCGGTTACATAGCTAACAGCCTGTTTGGCGTCTTAGATGAGCGATTTGCAGAACAATATCAAAACGACATATCTCGTATCAGAAAAAATGTAAAGCATTTAGCAGCACTGTGGAGAAACCAAACATCGATAATTGAAGCACAAAATAATTTACTTACCAGAATGCAAATCGTTATGCAGAAACAAAACGAAGCTATCAAAAACCATTTAACTAACCTTGAGAACACAGTAAAAACATTAGGAATGGAGAATGAATTTACACTATCCAGTATCATCAGCAACAATTTATTGGCCAATCTAAGAAGCATACAGGATACATTAGTTGATTTAATAACAGACATTCATCACGGCAATTTCAACGTACATCTTTTATCACCTGAACAACTACAAAATGAACTAAACACGATATCTGGATTGTTATCCAAAGATCTCCTATTACCTGTACAGAATATACAACATAACATGCCCTCAATATACAAAGTCTTGAAAATAAAAACTCGAATGACTAAAAAGTATTTGATGTTTGAAATCAAGATCCCACTTATCAGCAGGGATGTCTACGAGTTATATCGCCTCCTAGCTGTTCCTCAACATATTAACAACAAGACAGTTAGTATAACACCTATATCAGAGTACGTAGCGATCAACTTACAAAAAGACATATATCTACCCCTGCAACATACCGAAGTTCAGCAATGTGTAGAGATCAGCACATCTACCTATCAATGTAACTCACATAGCACCATTTATCATTTGAAGTCAAACCACAATTTATGCATTAACGATCAAATTACACAGAAATGTAAAGTGAGCACAACTACTTGCGAAGACAAGTGGATACAGTTAACGCAAATAAATACATACATGTACATTTGTTGCGACGAGTGTACCCTTCATGTTATATGTGGAGAACAGATAACCATCAAACAACTGAAAGCAGCAGGTATCTTTAATTTGGAGCAAAACTGTGTCGTCAAGGGAAACAGATTCATTACCTACTCCCGCGGTGAATCATCGAACACGGTTCATATCACCGCTCCTATTAATCAGCAGCATCCAATCAACAGCATTATCAGAATACCCCTGGCCCATGAACACAATTTGACAGCAGAATTAGACATTACAAAAGCATTATCAGACATCACCAACAGTATCAAAGCCATGAAGGCAAATGACATTTCCGAGGAGGAGGACTCCTCTATGTCGAACCACGACATCCACCAGTACACCATATCATACATACTGGTGGCAGCAGCAGTGTTAGTGGCAGCAGCGGTACTGTGGAGACGTTTGCGGCGCCGAGTGGCGAGGGTGCCCCGCGGAGCCGAGGTGGCTCGCCAGCCCTCGCCCGCCGACAACACGTGTGTCACCACTGTCAGTGCTAGTGCGTTGCCCCCCACACCGCGTATTCGTGCGTTCCCCCACCCACCGCAAGATAGTGCTCGTGCGTTAAACCGTATGTCTGACACGCGTTGCAAAGTAGACAAATCTTCCTCCCCCATTCCATTAAAGACATTGATACATTAAGGACAATTTATATTTTTAAGTTTTCATATTTTGTATTGAGATTTTTAAGCACGTTTGATATATCAATTTACATTAAGCATTTTATATTGAAATTCTTAAGTATCATTTATAAGCATATTATATACAAGCATAGCAAAACAGCGGTGGCTTTCGGCATCTCCTTTCTTGTTGGGGAAGATGTGCCGGCCGCCGCTCAGATTACTTAGATGTAAGCATTTTTGTACCATTTTAAGTTAGCATGCATTCGCACGGCAGTTCCGTCGCGGACTCGTAGCAATCAACACGGAAATACAGTGTAAAGCAAATTAACAATCTTTCATTTGTACGAGACCGAGACCCGTACAGGCATGTTCGGCGATCTTAATAATACTTCTTAATAATAATATTATGTGTAATCCTCACGATACATTTAATAATCAAATAGTAAACCGTTACGGTACGGTATGTCTAAAAAAAGTAAAGGAGTTTACGCGATTACGGATAAAACGCATAAAACTCGAATGTGGTTTAAATTATGCTGTGAAGTGCCGGGACAGTGATGTTATACCGAAATTTTCACGAATTAAACCTATACAGTGTATTCGAGATAGCGATACATTTTTCCATACCGCTAATATGAAGCTACTTCGAAGAGTGATCGCTGAATATCGACGTAAAGTGATGTACATAAACAAACAAGTGTACGAATTACATCTTCAGTTATCACAAGTTTTACAGCAGGATTTGTGGCAAGTACTGGACGCTATGACCTATAATAGACCTGCGAGAATTAAATGCAAAGTGGAGGGTAGGCATCGGAAAAAACTGACCGGCTTAAAATTGGAACATCAAAACAAAACATGTTTTCGATCATACCCTCATTTTCAAAATGTTGCCGGTGAAGTTACTAGCACCGATGATAGTAATAGCGTCGTAAACCTATCATCTTACGAACTAAGTAGCGATGCCCAACTTGCTTTATCACGCGGTCTTAACTATGCGCCTGCGCCTCAAAAAATCCCAGTGGAGGAAATTGTAACCAGTATAGAGGACACTTTGGTACGTAATAGGGTGCCCTTTAGGGACGCAGAATGCATAAGGCAGGACATATCGTCTATGTTACGTAGACTTAAACCACCGAAGAGTAATATTAGTGTTGGCGAGTCAAAAGCTTTGAAAGACCTTAGAAATAATGAGGAAGTTTTGGTTTTAACGGCCGATAAAGGTAACGCGACAGTGGTGGTCAATACTGCGGATTATGAACGAAAGGTGAATGAACTTGTGAGTGACTCCAATATCTACAAAAAAGTCAACTATAACCCCACCGCTCGAGTAACCACAAAAGTAGTTAAGCTATTGAAAGAGTCGGAGGATATTGATCTAGTGACACGCCTACGTCCACAGAACCCCACTGCACCGAAGATCTATGGACTGCCAAAAATACACAAGCCGGATTGGCCATTAAGACCTATCGTAAGTCAAATTGACGCTCCGACATATAAACTGTCTAAACACCTTGCATCGGTCTTACAACCCCTCACTGGAAAAACTGACAGTCACGTTCGTGATTCAAGACATTTTGTGAATCTCCTGTCAAGTGTGCGTATTCAGCCAGATGAAATAATGGTGAGTTTTGATGTGGTTTCACTATTCACAAATGTACCCGTGGAGGACTCAATTAAAGTAATCAGTGATCTTATACAAACCACAAACCTACCCACGGAGTACACTAAGTGGACCGAATACTGTCTAAAAAGCGGTTATTTTGTTTGGCGAGGGGATTACTATCTTCAGATGGATGGGGTTGCTATGGGGTCTCCAATAGCTCCGGTCGTGGCCAACATCTTTATGGAGTGGTTTGAAGCCTGCGCTTTAAAAAATGCTCCCATAAAGCCACGATATTGGTGGCGGTATGTCGATGACGTGTTCGCCATACTTACGAGAGACAACCTGCCGGATATAACTCAGTACCTGAACTCCATACATGAAAACATCGCCTTCTCCGTGGAGGAAGAAAGAAACGGGAGTTTGCCATTCTTAGATGTCCGAGTTATAAAAAAACCGGATGGCACGCTAACTCATACCGTTTAACGAAAGCCGACACATACTGATAGGTACTTGAAGGCAGACTCGCACCACCATCCCGCACATCTAGCATCCGTGGCAAGTAGTCTTATTAACAGGGCCTTAGCCATATGTGATACGCAGTGTGTAGATGCTGAGCTACAGCGTGTAAGAGGAGCGCTAGAGAGAAATGGCTACAGGTGGCGACAATGTTCACGTTGGGCGAGCAGGAGCACGAAAATACTTCCAGACACAGTGCAGCGGTCTCCAGTCTATCTACCTTTCGTGAAAGGCGTGACCGACAAAGTCAGTTTTTACCTTAAGCGAAGGTACGATATCAGGACTCTGTTCCGTTCGTCGGGTCAGCTTCGTAGGATGGTTCGCTCACCTAAAGACAAGGAACCCTTAAGTGGACCTGGGGTGTACAGGATCCCATGTGACTGCGGAAAAAGTTACATCGGTGAGACACGACGCAACATATCGACGCGGGTACATGAACATATCAGGAGCGTAAAAAACGTAGACACTGTCCGGTCGGCGGTCGCCGAACATGCCCATACTCCGGATTCCCAACACTATCTTCGGTTTGATAAGACCTCCGTGCTCTCACGGAAGAAGTTCTATGTTCCTCGTAAGGTACGTGAGGCCATAGAGATTAGTCGATATCCGAATTTTAATCGGGATGGAGGATGGACTGTATCGCCGTCTCGTCGCCGAATCGTAAGTCAAATTGACGCTCCGACATATAAACTGTCTAAACACCTTGCATCGGTCTTACAACCCCTCACTGGAAAAACTGACAGTCACGTTCGTGATTCAAGACATTTTGTGAATCTCCTGTCAAGTGTGCGTATTCAGCCAGATGAAATAATGGTGAGTTTTGATGTGGTTTCACTATTCACAAATGTACCCGTGGAGGACTCAATTAAAGTAATCAGTGATCTTATACAAACCACAAACCTACCCACGGAGTACACTAAGTGGACCGAATACTGTCTAAAAAGCGGTTATTTTGTTTGGCGAGGGGATCACTATCTTCAGATGGATGGGGTTGCTATGGGGTCTCCAATAGCTCCGGTCGTGGCCAACATCTTTATGGAGTGGTTTGAAGCCTGCGCTTTAAAAAATGCTCCCATAAAGCCACGATATTGGTGGCGGTATGTCGATGACGTGTTCGCCATAGTTACGAGAGACAACCTGCCGGATATAACTCAGTACCTGAACTCCATACATGAAAACTTCGCCTTCTCCGTGGAGGAAGAAAGAAACGGGAGTTTGCCATTCTTAGATGTCCGAGTTATAAAAAAACCGGATGGCACGCTAACTCATACCGTTTACCGAAAGCCGACACATACTGATAGGTACTTGAAGGCAGACTCGCACCACCATCCCGCACATCTAGCATCCGTGGCAAGTAGTCTTATTAACAGGGCCTTAGCCATATGTGATACGCAGTATGTAGATGCTGAGCTACAGCGTGTAAGAGGAGCGCTAGAGAGAAATGGCTACAGGTGGCGACAATGTTCACGTTGGGCGAGCAGGAGCACGAAAATACTTCCAGACACAGTGCAGCGGTCTCCAGTCTATCTACCTTTCGTGAAAGGCGTGACCGACAAAGTCAGTTTTTACCTTAAGCGAAGGTACGATATCAGGACTCTGTTCCGTTCGTCGGGTCAGCTTCGTAGGATGGTTCGCTCACCTAAAGACAAGGAACCCTTAAGTGGACCTGGGGTGTACAGGATCCCATGTGACTGCGGAAAAAGTTACATCGGTGAGACACGACGCAACATATCGACGCGGGTACATGAACATATCAGGAGCGTAAAAAACGTAGACACTGTCCGGTCGGCGGTCGCCGAACATGCCCATACTCCGGATTCCCAACACTATCTTCGGTTTGATAAGACCTCCGTGCTCTCACGGGAGAAGTTCTATGTTCCTCGTAAGGTACGTGAGGCAATAGAGATTAGTCGATATCCGAATTTTAATCGGGATGGAGGATGGACTGTATCGCCGTCTTGGAAGCCGGCTTTAACTGACAACACTTATAATAATAAAAATACCTTGTTGTGGACTTGTGAAGCTGACACTACAAGTGCAGTGTGTCTGACCAACCAAACAGACAATAGTGATAGTGACCACTCATCGGATGTCGACGTTGAGCTTCCGCTTTTGTCCGAGAGGAGACAAACATCGCCAACACCGCCGGCCGCCGTTCCCGCGCCTGCCCCACGATCAGCAAGGCAGTTACGTGCCGAAGCTCGTTGCGCGAGGAGCTTGTGGTAGACGTGGCTCCCAGAAGAAGGACACCAAACGTGTCTGAAACTGGTCGGAGCAATTCCGATAAAAAAACCCGTGAGTGTACAACCGTTCTTAATAATAATATAACATAAGATAGTCTATTTTATTGGAAACTTCTCACAAGTACTTCTGTAAATAAGTAAGTAAGAATGTGTTTCAGGCTTTTGCGAAATTCCACCTTTAAGAGAGTGAAATGGGGTACAAACAAACAAAACAAAGTTTGAAAATCAATATGATTTTTTGAGTTTTATATAAATGAGTCGCTATGTCCCTTGGTCACGCCAAACTTGAAAACGGGTAGACCGATATGGTCTACGTCCAATTCAGTTTTTCACGTGTTTTTACGAAAAAAAAAAGAAATGAATGAAATGAAGTTATTAACGCGGGCGAAACCGCGGGGCACTGCTAGTCTATGATATATATATAAAAGCGAAAGGTTACTCATCACGAAATCTCGAAAACCGCTGGACGTACAAAAGATGAATTTTGGCAGGAAGGTAGTTCATAGTTAGTAGACGTCCGTTAAGAACGGATTTTGCGACAGGGCCGGATTAAGGGGTCTAAGGGCACTCGCAATTTTTTTTATGGAAGTCCCTCATGTTTTTGCTACAAACATGAAATTTCGCCAGAAGTATTTAGTAACCATTCGTTTATAACGGATTTTGCGACAGGGCTGGATTAAGGAGGACTTAGGGCTCACGCATGTTTGTATAAAAGATCTAATTTTTTTTTATAAACTTGAAATTTAGCCAGATATATTTAGTAAACGTTGGCTTAGAACGGATTTTGCGACAGGGCTGGATAAAGTTTGTATAAAAGATCTTCATTTTAGGGTTCCGAACCCAAAGGGTACCAACGGAACCCTATTACTGAGACTCCGCTGTCCGTCTGTCTGTCTGTCTGTCTGTCTGTCTGTCTGTCTGTCTGTCTGTCTGTCTGTCCGTCTGTCACCAGGCTGTATCTCATGAACCGTGATAGTTAGACGGTTGAAATTTTCACAGATGATGTATTTCTGTTGCCGCTATAACAACAAATACTAAAAACAGAACAAAGTTAAAAATTAAAGAAAAGTTTTAAAAAAGTTTTTTTACGATAGCGCAGCGCCATCTACCTAGCATCAAGGATAGCGCTATCGTCTTTACCTTAATCTGAATCTCGGAAGCGGCTCCAACGATTAAATAAAATTTAGTACACCTACAGGGGATTTCGGGGGCGAGAAATCGATCTAGCTAGGAGTCATTTTCAGAAAATGTTGTTTTATTCGTGTTTTTAATAATCAGCTTTATTGATAATCAACTTAAAATATGACAAAAAATAGTATTATTATTCGTCAATAGATGTCGGGAAGAGTCATACTTGTCTCTTAAGTGGCAAAAAATACCGAGCAAAGCTCGGTCAACCAGATATTTAATAATAATTAGACAGTTGAAATTTTCACAGATAATGTATTTCTGTTGCCGCTATAACAACAAATACTAAAAACAGAATAAAGTTTAAAATTAAAGGGGATCTCCATACATGAAACGTGTTTTTCGGCATTTTACTATAACGCTATCTATGAATATTTGACTGTACTAGTTATATTGATTACCTTTGTGTTACTTTCACTTACTTTCACTTACGAGTAGTTGGCGTTAGTGTTCGTAAGATGGCATTGTACTGAATAAGGACGCGGCTCCTGTTTTAATAATTGTTTGGAATTGGCACGGTAATATAATATAATAATATCTGGATGACCGAGCTTTGCTAGCAATTTTTTTTTGTAAATCGTGTTTTATGTAATTTTTTGGCTCCCAATAATAGTCTTCTTACAAAAGAACAAACTTGGAAAAATTAATCATCACGTCTGGACTCGAACCGGGATCCTTCTGATCGCCATCCGAACGATCTCCCACCGAGCTATCGTAACAATGTAGCAATGGCGAAATTTACCTTCATATCCTAATTATATTGTAGGAGTTTTTCATTACCTGAAAACAGGGATAAAACAACATTTTCTGAAAATGAATACCTATTTCGATTCGATTCGATTTGTCAATTTATTACAAGAAACGTGATTTCTTTCAGAATTTTTTGCTAGATTTTATAAAATATTGTAGTGTGGTACGAAATCGGAACCCTACGAGTGCAAGTCCGACTTGCACTTGGCCAGTTTATTTTAGTTACGTACTTGAAATTTGGCCAGAGGTGATAAGTTAACGTTCACTAGAAGCTAAGAAGCTTGCTCCTGAATGGTTAATTGTTAGAGCGCAAGGCTGCGATTGGTGGCAAGTCACGCGTGCATCGTCCCACGCTCGGCTTGTTATTAGTGTAAAAACCGCCGAGAATTTACGAATCATCCCGAAGTTACCTAATGCAGCGTGGCGAAGGCGAGCCCCCGCCATCTGGTATGTATTTCCGTATATATAAAGTACTCTGTGGGTATGTACGTAAAGATCGAGTTTTGACGTGTCAAGTGTATTAATTTAAAAAAAAGAGTGTGTGTACTTATGTACACGCGTTAGAAGTTATACTTCTGTGGCGTATGGAAAAAAAATAACTAAAATGCAGTAGTGATTAACGATAAATATTAAAAGTAATCAAAAAGAATTTATTTAAATAAAAAAGGTTTTATTAACGTAAAAATATGACGTTAAATATGACATATACAACTTGAACATAGTCATGCCACCTAGAACTACTCGTAACTTCACGGTGTAGAATTTAGGTGTCGGTGTGCGCGCGCATCGTACCACCTAGAACTAACTTCACGATGTTAAATTTAGGTGTCGGTGTGCGCGCGCATCGTAAAAATTCACTCTCATCATTATTCTCTATCGTGGCAAAAGAAGTATAACTTCAAAAGAAGTAGGAATTGTAATTGTATTATCATTGTAACTGTCTGTAATGCAAAAAGCATTGTGTGGAGAAGTGTGCGTGCGCCGGTAAACAGTACGTAATAAATGTAAATACCAGTTGAACGGTTGTTTCAATCTGCGACACCATCAAGCCACAAGGACCCTGCGCCATAAGCGTCTACCTTAATATTAATTTTGCTCTCGCGCTAAATAGGATAATTAAGAAATTTATGAGTTTAGGCTGACGGCTACTTTAGCCAATTTATATATTATGATTTCTCCAAACGTTGATGGTACACCTGATGTTTGTATACTTATATATTTTTACTATATACCAACGTCCATGTCGATAGTGTACTTAACTTTTATCCATATTTTTTACGGTAATTTGGCATGGTCATCTCTATCTAAGATTTATGACTTTGTCCGCCCGTTAAAACTAGTCGGAAGCGCCAATCACAAACAGTTCCCCGCGCTCGCATACAGTCCGGCAAGTATAACTTGGCGTGCCTGTGCGCCACTGTGCTTTTACTTTGTACTTTGATAACAGTTTCTCTTAAACCACTTTTCATTACTTTTGGCATTATTTAACTATTTTAATGTAGCAGATTTATCAACAATAATGTCGCGGTAATCTCTCAAACGTCAAACTCACAGTTTGAATTAAAAGAATTAGTTCCAAAAACCACCACCGCCAAGTTATACTTGTGGCACTGTACCTCGGCCAGTTGCGGAATTGATTGTACCGCGCGCCAATAATGATTAGCGGTCTAATTGCTATGACGTCGATGGGCTCACATGAGACCGACCTTGAACGGAGTTTGTCCCTTTCTTTTATGGCGACCACATGTTTAAGAATGTCTAGAACCTACTTACTTAAATATGTAATGGGCAAAACATTATGAATGTTTAATTCATTAGTTTCTATCACTGTTTTAACTGGTTATCTAAAAAAATTATATCTAATAAGATAGTACCTTCATTTCTGCGAGGCCGCTATTTCGTATTCCGATCGTAGTGAGGATCCTGAGTCCTGAGCGTAGCGAGGGATTTTAAGTACGTCGACCGAGAGAAAATAATTTTGCGGCCGAGTTATACAATCTGTTTTTCATCCCCCCTCTTCGGCGCCCGTGGCGTCATCCACACCGGTACCACGCACAGCGCCCGCAGAACGCCACCCGCATACGCTTACGGCTCAGTAACAACCCTCAAATGTTCGGAGACCTCCGCCACCACCACCACTTCAAGCTGCAGCCCCAAGAGCCCGATCGTGAGGTCCGAGAGACACCACGCCTGACAGCCACGCCAGCATACGGCGAATGGGGAGCGGGTTACTTTGCACTGTTAGCACCGAACGTACCCGCCCCATCCGCTCCCACTTCCGCCCCCTCATCCGCTCCATCGTCCAGCTCCAGGCGTGGTCAACCACGCCGCCACCGTTCCAGACCTGACGTGGCCATGGAGGTGGAGGCCGGCGCACCCTCAGCGCCGGTTACTCCCTCCATGCCCGCCGCCGCACGGGCACCACTACACATCTGGATCCAAGGGTCCACTTAACCCCGTGACCTGCGCCTCGGTCACGGGCACAACGGTGACTGTGAGCATACCTAGGCCCGTGCGCCCTCCGCTTGCGCCGCCTAGGCTAAGCGGGACGACAGGTGCACCACCGCACCCGATCGCCGCACACTATCAGCCTGGTTTGAGCGCTTTTGCTCCCCGGGCTCGTCGACAACAGAGAGGCCCATCGGCCTTTCCCCCATCGGGCTTGATTGGCCCCATGCATCAAGCAGGGTTTTCGTCAAGTCTCGTCAAGTCTCATCAAGTCTCTTCGAGTCACGTTAAAATTTTGGATACGTTTAATGTCTCATAGGATATAGGAATTTTGTTATGAACGAATTTTCGTCGATTGTGTTGTTACCCTACACGCTTATACACCTTTTTCCCGTTGGGGTAGGCGGATACTACTTCTTTGTCACTTAATGGTTAACATCTTCACTTACAGGTGAGATAGTGGTCAAACGCTTGCTTATCTACAGTAAAAAAAAATAAAAAAAAATCTTCAATAGTCAGTGTAATTTTTTTTTTTTAATTTTTATTATGGCTCCACACGATTAGTGTATTTAGCCAGTGTCAAGTATTGAAATTCTTCAAGTTTTTATAAATTTTTGTCGAAGAGATAGGTCAACGTCAAGTCACATTTCAGGTCAGTTTTTTTCAAGTAAAAGTCTAGTCTAAGTCATACCTTTAGTAAAGATGTGGTGTTTACTGAAGATTTTCAGTGGAATTTTGGTGAGAACGCAAATAGCATGTTTTTCAACATGTGCTGTTTCCCTACACTCGCACACATTCACCGGCACTTAATGGTTAATAATCCACATTTATTACACATTAACTCGCGGAAGAACACAAGTTTTAGGAAAAAATACAATGAGATCACACACACTTTTCCACGTTCCCGCCAAAAAACCCCATTCATCAGTGTAATTATCAATTATAATTAAATAATATGAGAGCACTCACACATTTTCTCTTTTCCGCCAAAAAGCTAAAATTGTTATGTCAATAAAAAATTATCACGCCATACTTAGTGTTACCCGATCAGATTAAATAAATCGTGCTTGTGAAATTGATATTACCGCGTAAATAAAGTTATTTACATGCCAAGCATGTAAATAACTTATTATTGCTGATGAAGATTATATTAATCTTGTTAAGAAACAATGTAGAAGTAAAAAGAATATACTTACAAATCTACTGAATGACGTCGTTCTTTTTTAATTTCTACCAAACTCAATTATATTTTTGCAATGGCAATTTGTTAGACTAGATAGGACACACTACAACAAAGGTGGCTCTCGATTGGGCCGTTTTGTTCTACAAAGCATTCATTCATTCATTTATTCAGCAAAACATTTTGAAGACGCAGCTTATCTAATACAGAGTTCTTATTCAATAAGACTCACGAAAAATTAGATTAATTATGTTTTGGGACGGGGTCGAGGCAGTCCTCTTTACCCGGGCTGGGCGCGTGGGGCGATTACCCTACGGGAATGGAGTGGGCTTGAAAACCCTTTTGGTATCCGATATGGTTGTTGGCCATATCTTGGCGTAGTGGTTGTATACATCGATGACCATCTTGGCTTAGAGGTCGTGTGGGCCATTCTTGGCGTTGTGGTTGCTGTGCCTCATCTAAGAGTTGCCGTCTACTGCCTCGTTGTCATCCAAAGTCGGCGGGATGATGTCTCGAGGGAGTGCACGCTTGGCCGTTACGTCGGGCGGTCGGGCGTGAAGCGGCGCAATGTTCCAGAGATGCGAGTGCAGTCCGTTGTCAGCGCGGTCGTACATGCCGCGCGCCAGCCGGACAACAAACTTCTCCACGGACTCGATCTTGACATCTCGGGCTATCATGTGATTGCGTACGTAACGGCCGGCTCCTGTGCACATCCGCAGGGTGACGTTTTGGACAACAAACTGTGCTTGTTTGTATTGGAACATAATGCATACCACGATGGTGCAGCGTATAAGAGACGTGTTCGCACATACGTGTTATATATACCAATCTTGGTTTTGATTGGCAACTTCGAGTTCAGGACCGGACTTAACATGCCCCTAGCTGCCTTGGCCTGGTTCACGGAGTGGGCCACCTGTGGCCCCATTCTTAAAGATTGGTCAATGTGGATTTCGAGGTACTTAACCGGCTTTTCCCATCGGATATCTTCTCCTCGAAGTTGCAGTGGAGGAGACAGAATACGCTGTACACTGATAAGTAGCGCGGCTGTCTTTCCCCCTTCTAAAAAGCAAGTCTTTTTTCTACAAAGCAATTACAACCTTATTGTTATAGTATACGAATTAAAATGAATTTGTCAAAACATCTGCAGTGCACATAGACGTAATATGAATAGATGGTGCACTGCAGATGTTTTGACAAATTACATTTAATCCATATATTTTAACAATAAGGTCGTAATTGCTTTGTCGAACAAAACGGCCAAATTGAGAGACACCAGGGTGGGAGTGTGTCCAACCTGCTAGTCCTAAAAATGTTCTATACTAATGTATGGTATATATATATAAGTTGTCCATACAAAAGAAAGGTACAAACTCCGTTCATGGTCGGTCTCATGGGGCCGGTGTACGCGACAAAGTTTAATATATAGCAGGTCTGTAGCAGTGCACCATCGTAGATTACGTCTATGAAAATCGCGCCATACTTAGTGTTACCCGATCAGATTAAATGAATCGTACTTGTAAATTGATATTACGGCGTAATCAAAGTGATTTTCATGCCAAGCACGTAAATAACTTATTATAACTGATCAAGATTATATTAATCTTGTTGAGAAACAATATGGAAGTAAAAAAGAATATACTTCCAAGTCTAGTGAATGATGTCGTTCATTTTTAAATTTCTACCAAACTCAATTATTTATTTTGCAATGGCAATTTGTTAGACAAAAACACACTCTCACCTAGGTGCCTTTCGTTTGGGCCGTTTTGTTTTACAAAGCAATTACAACCTGTTTGGTGGATACGGTTTAAATGGCATTTGACAAAACATCTGCAGAGCACTAGGATGATGGATTACACCATCATCCTAGTATAATATAATTAATCTATGGATACGACGTATGACAGTGACATCGGACCGGAAATGTCTACAAACTTAAAGTCGTCGTATTACGTATGTTATACTCTATGTTATATACGTATTACGTGTCGTATATAACATCCGTTTAGAAAAAAGCGCGGGAAACGTCGAATTAGGCGGGAGTATTTTTTCCAAGGCGATTTTTATTATTTACTAGCTGACCCGGCAAACGTTGTTTTGCCATATAAATAATTTCGTAGTAATTTCTAGTGTAGACAAAAAATAGCTTACTTATTGTAAGTATGTATGGAGGAAAAATGATTAAATTACTAAAATGGCTATTAAAAAATAAGGGTTGATCGTAGAAGGGTGAAAATTGAGGATTGTATGTATTTTTGTATGTTGTATCATAAAAAAATAGAAATTAAAAATTTTGTCTAAAAAATAAAATAAAAAATTTAGGGGGACTACCCCTAACATTTAGGGGGATGAAAAATAGATGTTGGCCGATTCTCATAGATACCGGATAAGCACAAAAAATTTCATCAAAATCGGTCAAGCCGTTTCGGAGGAGTATGGCAACGAAAACTGTGACACGAGAATTTTATATATTAGATTTTAACTGGTAAAAAGGATCAGTGAAGCTACAATTATCTGTTTATATTGTTAATAAGTGTATAAATTATATTTTAAGTATATAGTTTCTTCGGACTCAGTAAGTCTTTATTTATTTTTTTAAATGAACGAGCCGCCCGACTTGGTGGACCCGGGGGGCTCCGTTCCCCCGGCTATTAATTTTGTAACGATCCCCACCACAAACGAGGTATCTACTGAATCTGGTATGGAAGCGGATGGATCTCATACTCAGCGCAATGTGCGTAAAAGGAGACACTTACATAAAATATGTAAAACTTGCAACAAAAAGAAAAGGAAACATGCGCAAGCAATCGATGGTAAAACGGGATGTCGCTGTACTGGCATAGTTAGCACAGATAGCGAAAATAATGAATTTAAGATTACTTCCCATGAAAATAATTTACCAGCATCTGTCCCTACACCTAGCAATGGTCCAGATACTCAAGTTTATACACCTGTGGCACGTTCACTTTACCAGCCCAATGATAGCGCTCGGTTTGTGATCCATGTTCAAAAGGAAACAAATTCGCCTGATGACGGTTCCATTCTTCACCCGGTCTCCTTTGAAAAGTTCCTTAAACGCAATGCCTTGAAAAACATAGTAAATGGTTCTGCTAAGAGGATAGGCAGGAATAGGATTTCGCTTGCTTTTACCGACTTTAACGATGCTAACTCATTTTTAGCTAGTAATAGTTTAGCTACTAATAAATTCAAAGCGTTTATTTCTTCATTCAATGTGACTCGAATGGGTGTCGTTCGTGGTGTCCCATCGGAATGGTCACCTGAAGAAGTGATGGAAAACATTTCAGTACCTGATGGTTGCGGCAAAATATTAAAAGTGAGGCGAATTAATTTCAAAACTATAGTTGATGGTTCACCGATTTTGAAACCCACACAAACAATAGTTATTACTTTTGACGGCCAAGTATTCCCCAAAATTCTTTACCTGTTGATTTGTATACTTACCCGACAATCCAATGTTTCAAATGTTGCCGCTTTGGACACACAAAAATGCAATGCCGTGCTCAACCTAGATGTTATAAGTGCGGAAACGATCATTCAGGTGACTCTTGTGATGGTGATGAAGATAATGCGTCATGCTGTTTATGCTCTGGCTCTCATTACGCCATTAGTAAAACATGCCCAGAATTTAATAGACAGAAAAACATTAAAATTGCTATGTCTGAAAAAATGTATATCTTATGGTGATGCAGCTAAATTACTCCCTCCTGTCGTTAAGTCTTATGCTGATATAGTTAACTCTGCCCCTCAAACTCGTACCACTCATCCGTCTTCTTATATAACAAATGACACACCTAAAACACCTTTTACCACTTACAGGAAAACTGTGTTTAATAATCGACGTCCCGCACCTAAACTAACTAAAGGCTACGACCAAGTGGCCCATAATAAGATCATTAATGAATATAATATACCATCCCCACAAAATGGATGTGCATTAATTAAAAATAATGACGACAATCCTCTCATGATGTCATCTACAGACATCATTCGGATTCTCGTAGAAGCCCTGACACAGTCTAAAATAAATATACCGTCCAACGTCGCCCCTATAATAGAAATGTTTAATGTACACAAAGCCATTTAAAATGGCGGTGTTCAAAGCAGTGATACAGTGGAACTGCCGAAGTGCAGTTCCTAAAAAAAGTGAAATTATTTATCTAATAAACAAGTACAACACTTGTTTATTTTCTCTCTCGAAGACCTGGTTAAAACCAGGCTCCGTTTTCAAAATCCACGGATTTTCTTGTTTAAGGGATGATAGATCTGATGGGTACGGCGGTGCTGCCTTACTCATTAGAAATACTATCTCTTTTTCCATTATTTCTCTTCCAGATTTTGATAGATTTTCTGTGGTAGCAGCACAGGTTGGTAATATTTGTGTTGTTTCTGTATATATTCCTTCTCCTTCTTCTTTAACTTTTGTACAGCTAAATCAACTTATTACTGCACTCCCTAAACCATTTTTAATTCTTGGTGATTTCAATTCGCATCACATTTCTAGAGGTTTTTCAATTACCACATATTGTGGTGAGATACTAATAGACCTTTTGGATTCACATAACTTCTGTGTATTAAATTCTGGATCTGCCACTCGACGCTACTGCCCCTAATGAAAATAAAAGTGCGATAGATTTATCAATATGTACTCCAAACTTGGCATCGGCTATTACATGGTACACATTAACATCCACTTATGGAAGTGACCACTTCCCTATTTTAATATCTTTTCCCAATAACCGATATCAACGTTTTCCAATGCGGGAGCCCCGTCTCAAATACAAGATTCGCGATAAAACACCATGGGACAAATACAAGACCTCAGTTGATCTTCAGGTATCTCACCTTCCGAATGTAACAGTTGACATTGATAAATGTGCGGATGCCTTTACCCAAATACTTAAACGTTCTGCAGATTAAACATTCCCGATTAAAAATCCTCAAACAAGTATTATCCCTTCACCTCCTTGGTGGGACAGAGAATGTACTGAAACAGAAAAAAGAAAAAATGTAAAAATTCAATATAATGAAGAAATGTCGGATGAAAATTTAGAAAATCTTTTAGAAGTTATAGCACAGACCCGCAAACTACTCAGAGATAAAAAATTCGAGGGATGGAAAAATTATTGTCTTTCTATTTCCCGTAGTACTCATCCTTCCATTGTTTGGTCAAATATTAGGAGATTTAGAAATGGTACTACTAATTCACGGCCTACAGTTATGATGCCACCAGAATTAAGTCTTTTATTTCTTGACAAATTAGCTGCACATTCTGTTCCTCATCAGGGAGTTATCGACATTTCCGTTCCCTCTTGCACAAAAGTGAACCAATCACCAATGAACTCCCTTTTTAATTTACATGAACTACAAGGTGTACTGTCTTCTGTTAAGGATTCTTCACCTGGTGAAGATGGTATACCATATTCTTTTCTAGATAACTTAAATCCATCATCTTTATTATTTTGCTTGGAAATTATAAATTCAGCCTTATTATCCGGACATATTCCATCTTCATGGAAATCTCAAATTGTTATTCCTATTTTAAAGCCTGAAAAATCTCCAACAGATGCTTCCTCATATCGCCCAATAGCTTTATCATCAGTTCTAGTAAAAATTGCTGAGAATCTAGTTAAAAACCGACTTGAATGGGTAATTGAAAATCGGCAAATATTATCCGAAACTCAGTTCGGTTTTAGAAGAGGCAAAGACACTTTAGACTGTATTGGTACCCTTATAACAGATATTCGAATCGCATTTAGCTGTAATTAATCCCTTATTGCGGTTTTTTTAGATTTACAATCTGCTTACGATAATGTGCTACTCAATGTCCTTAAACAAAAGTTACAAAAACTAAATATCCCTGAAAGATTAACATGCTTTATTATTAATATACTATCAGGTAATATGTGCTTAAAACTTGATCATGCTCGAGACCAGAGTAGACTTGTGTGGAAAGGTCTTCCACAAGGGTCAGTTCTCAGCCCGATTTTGTTTAATATATATTCGTATGATTTAGAACGTTCCATTCAGAAATCTACAAATATACTCCAATATGCTGATTATATTGCTATTTATTCTACAGGAAAATCAACAGGTGTTATTTGTAATGAATTAACTAATTTACTAAATCTTTTGAAGGTGTGGCTGGATGAAAACGGTCTTAGCATATCTGCCCAAAAAAGTTCTGTGGTTCACTCTACGAGACAACGTTTACGTTCCCATATATCTATACGTTTCAAAAACAACATCATGCCAACAAGGAATGAAGTAAAATTTATAGGTATTTATATAGACACATAACTTTCGGGTATTCCTCACTGTGAATATATTTTGGCTAAATGTGAAAAGCTCCTGAATTTATTAAGATGCCTCTCAGGCGTTTGGTGGGGTGCTCATCCTTTTTCTATGAAACTTATCTACAATGCTCTTGTTAGAAGTGTCCTGGATTACGGGACATTTTTGCTTGAACCTTGTAGTGCAGTAAGCCTTAAGAAATTGGATGACATTCAATCAAAAGCCTTGCGAATAGTATCCGGAGCAATGAAAACTAGCCCTATTAATGCCTTACAAATTGAATGCGTTGAACCTCCTCAAAGTTTAAGACGTCAGCTTTTGTCTGACCGTTTGCTTTTCCGTAATATACAATTTTCTAATAACTTTTTACTTAAAAAACTTAATATCCTCGTCAATCTTACAGAATCATCAGATTATTGGAACCATAAACGCGTACCCTGTCTAATCACAAGCCTTTTGAGTTGCAAGCTACTAAATGCTCCCATACACCGTTCCCCAACTCTTGAATTATTTAATTGCGATTATGAAGCCTTAATAAGTTCTCCTACAATAATATTTGATTTAGAAATTGATAGTACGAATGCTAATTTCAACTTCATATCGCTTGTCCAAGAAAAGCGGCCTAATTGGCATCGAGTATATACGGATGCATCTAAGCAGACATCCGATAATCATACAGGTGTAGGTGTATATCATGCTGAATATAATATAGTTCAGATAATAAAATGTCCTCCTGAGTCTTCTGTGTTTACTGGTGAATGTCTTGGCATCGTTAAAGCTTTAGAATATATTATACTGTTAAAACTTGACAAAACTGTGATTTTTAGCGATTGTAAGAGCGTGTTACAGGCTTTAGAGAGATATCCATTTAAAGCTAAGCCTTTTTTTCCTCTTATAGCAGAAGCTAGACAAAAGCTAAATTTGTGCGTTTTAAAAGGTCCTAAAGTACATTTTGTTTGGGTACCCAGCCATAGAGGGATTTTTGGAAATGAAAAGGCCGATAAGCTAGCTAAAGAGGCTGACGTCAGTGGAGATCGTTATCCGTTTAAAAATTACACACATGATCTAGCTGCACTTCCCAGATCCTCGCTTCAAGAATCTTGGGTGAGAAACTGGGAGAGCAGCAGTCAAATTATAGGCAAATATTATTATAGTATACAACCGCACATTCCGCGAAGACCGTAGTTTTCGCATATTAGGTTTAGCAAGGTTGTGACATCAATTATTATAAGAATGCGTTTGGGCCATACCACCTGTCCTGCACACCTTGCTAGATTTAATATTGCAGACAGCACTAAATGTGAATGTGGTCATGACTATGGGGATCTGGACCATATATTTTTTGCTTGTTCCAAATATGACCGTAACTCCTTTTACGACACATTGATATCTCTCAATGTTCCCTTACCTACAAACATCTAAGTTCTTCTTTGCAATACTAATCCAAATGTATATAAAACTCTTTCAGATTTTATTGTTTGTAATAATATAAAATTGTAAATATGATTCTAGTGTACATAATATACTGTAAATTTAATGTTATATAGTAAATATTGTTCTATATCTCAATTTTTCTTTATTTTTTATATACTGATCCATTTTACTTTTCAATAGTTACCAAAGTTTTCTAAATTCCGATGGCAAGATTCATACCTACAGTTTTCGCGTTAAATCGCGTTTCCCCACTTTTGTTTTAACCTCTATAACGTTTATATAATAACATATGCGCAAGTTAATATGCAAGATCAAGATATAAAACAAGACTCTGGCAAATGCACGAACGTGTGACGCCAAAAAATTCCCTTGACTGGGAAAGAAGAAAAAAAAACATCTGTTTACGCGTGTTTTAAACACAGAATACTATTTACTCGGGGAGGTTTAAAATGACGGAGACTTCCAAACCATATTTTCGTGATAAATAAATGACTTAAAAAATTTGTAATTTATGCATGTACTATTTTACATGTTATTCTTCTTTATTAATGTTAAATAATATTATTGTATTTTCCTTCATCTTGTAGTAACTACTTACTAGCTAGCTAAGCTATTATATGTTCTGTGGGAACTAGTAAGTGTGGTTTGCTTTTACAAAAGTGCTAATAGTAGCCACGGAGAATGGACTAGTATTGTATTTATATATATATATAATAAGTTTTATTTGAGATATTACTGTTATTGACGTTTTTCGATTCGAGATTTTTTAATTATAGTTAATAATGACATTTTACATTCAAATTATATTATTAGTATTCACTATAATCAACATTGCTCGGAGAAAGTTGTATTATTTATCTGTCATTCGAGACAGTTTTCAAATATGGAAACACTGTCGGCCCGCCAGGCGCCACGTTTCGCCAGTCTATCTTGTTGCAGTCATCATTGATACACTTTTTACCAATCGGAATCTATTCAACAGGGTATCAGTTGAAGATCAGCCAAAATGAGTGCTCCAGCACCGGCGCCATCGTACAAAATTGGAATCGTGAAGCAGGTAATACATTTAACAATGTGTTTTAGAAAATTCGTAAACAGTATGGCTCGTTGGTCGCAAGCCTCGTGCGGGCTGGCATCGGTGATGCCTCGTTGGCACCGCACCGTGTTTCACTGGAATTCGTATGTGGGACTCTGTTGCCGGATATAAGTCGGATGTCGCCAGAATTCGCTAACATATTGTTGCCACAACAGTTCGTATTTATTTTGTTCGTTTCGAAAGGTAGCTTGTTACATATCAAATAGACCGCGAACGAGATCGTAATCGGGTCATATTAGGTGTATTAGTAGGTGTAGGATCCTTTGTGGTTTATGTGTTGTCGTTCTGTCTCAGGTGTTATCCGGAGACACGATTGTGATAAGAAAACAGCCGCAAGGTGGACCTCCTCCGGAAAAAGTGTTGGCTCTGACTGGCATCACGGCTCCAAAACTCGCGCGACAGCGACTGCCCAACAAGTAAGTTATTTCTCTTTCAGATATGTCCACAGCATGAAGATTCAGACATACTTTCTGTCATAAAATGACTGGTAACATCAGTAGCACTAGCTAGATGGCTACATATACATCCTGCTAATATAACTCAATAAAGATCAAACCTGTGGAGTTTGCATCTTCTCATTGGTCATAGGTTGTACTGTACATAACTAATAATATTCCATATTCAGTGTACACTTGAGTGCAGCTAACAAGCCCTGTAAAACTTTTTTATTTTTTTAAATTACTTATGTACTAATAAATGTATAATTTGATGTGTTGTACATACATACATAAAATTATAAATTTTTGAAAAATATTTTTATTTAGCTTTAAAATGATGCCATAATTTTGTAAATCTGCCCAGTAGTTCTAGTAGTCTACTCAGGGCTGGCTCAATCCAGCCTACTAGAAGTACTAATAAGACAATGCCCAGTGCCGTACCATGTGAATAACTCTTCAGTTCAATGGACAGAGTTGACATTCAAGCTACAGACTGGCCAGTACTAACTTCTGATCGCAATCCCATTGAGCATTAATGGAAGATATCATATTAAGGGTTCGAGCCAAAAATGCAACCACTGTAAAGCTAAAGATAGTGTTAGATGAGGAGTCAAAAAGGCTTCCCCAAGACCTGATAAAGAAGCTTTAGATCGATGAGAAACTGCTGACGAGCTGTTATAAAAGCGAGGCTATCAAACAGATAAATTTTCTCCTATATCAATTTTAATTATTTCTTAAATTAACTCACTTTTTTTTGCATTTTATTTGAATTTGATTCATTTAAAAACTACTTAGTAAATTTTGAGAATAATGGCATCATGTTAATGCTAAAAGATTAGATTTTCTAAAAATATATAATTTTATGTAAATTTATTAAGTTACTTATAAAAATATGGTACTTTTGTAGGTGTAAGGCGATTTAGCTGCACACGAGTGTATATTATTAACACTCATCTCATTTCTTTTCATAGCAACCATAATTATATAAAATATAATGGGTAAGCCTACATTACTATTCCTTACATGTTTAACTCAATACCAAGTTTTCATAATGCTGATTTTCTATAGAACATTTTGTATTTAAGTTTAAGTATAATTGGATTCATAAACTTGATATTGAGAACAGAGTGAAAGTAGACTAGTAATTGCATTACATAATGTGAGTGTAAGTGTTATCAGGTGCATTTGCGAGTACAAGTTATAATTGCGAATATTTAAATATGTAAGTTAAGGTTGCAATAAAATGATTAAGATAGTTTAAAAACTAAAACAACCGACTTCCATGCCCCACGAGTCAATTTCAGTAGCAAGTTTGAGTCGTTTGTCATCATATCTCTGGAGATACTTATCAGATCTCAATGAAATTACAATGGGACCACCTAGTACCCTACCAATTAAAAAAGAAACATTTGAATGTGTTCACAATTGACAGAGTAATCGCGTAACATAGATACACAAAAAATAAACATACAGAAGAATTGAGAACCTCCTTCTTTTTGGAAGTTGGTTGAAAAGTGTAATTAATTTCATCGATATGTTCCAGTTTAACATCTCAAAATAATCAATAGTAAAGATGATAATGTTCATCATCATAATCAGCCGGTATCAGGCCACTGCTGGACATAGGCCTCTCCCAAGACACGCCACCGAGCCCGATCTTCGGCTCTTTGTTTCCAGTCACTGCCCACCGCTTTGCGAATGTCGTTGCTCCACCTGGTCACAGGGCGTCCTATGCTACATTTACCAATTTGCGGTCTTCACTCTAGAACCAGTCTACCCCAACGGTTATCGGTCCTAATAATGTTCATAAAAAATTTATAGTACATATACCATTTATACATTTAACGTTTATTCCAATAATCATGATGCTACACATTAATTTACCATTTTTCTGATTGTTTCTATTATTAAGGTGAAGAATTAAAAAATAAAATATTATATAGGCTAGCCTTTGACCACTATCTCACCTGTTGGTAAGTGATGATGTGGTTGAAGATGGTAAGCACGCTAGGCCTAGAATGGGAAATGGCTCTCAAGGATAGCTGCCGATAGATAGATATATGTTAGTTTAGATGTTTTCGTTAGAATTCTTCATATCATATGTTCAATGTGGCAATTGTTATATTGTGGCATATCATATGTTCAATGTTCAATGGCTAAGGCGTTGGCTTGGCGAGGTTTACGAGTCTGTTCCCACCCATTGAACTATTGACGTAAACCCACTCCTGATACAAGCATTTTTAGCTCTAGCAAAATATGCATTACTAGTAGTCTTTTCTTCTGGAGGGACAAGACTACCAGTAATGGGCAACACATGTTGCTAGTAAGCTTAAAAAAAATGAATGTATTAGGCCAAAACCTAGTCAGAGCATTATCTTAAATAAGTTAATAATAATTAAGATTTAAAGGTTTAAAAACTGACAATTAAGTTTAAAAACTAACATTTGACTTTCATGCCCCGCAAATCAGTTTCAGTTGCTAGTTTGAGACGTTTATCATGATATCTATGGAGATACTTATCAGATCTTGATGAAATTGCAATGGGACCACCTTGGAAATGTACCCTACTGATTAAAAAAAGTATAATTCAAATCGGTTCACAATTGACGGAGTAACTGAATAAAATACATTTAAAAATATTGTCTAAGTGAGAACCTCCTCCGTTTTGAATGTCGGTTGAAAAAAAAGATGGTATGTTAACATTGAATATGAAGAAATGTTCTTTACATGTTGTTTATACATTATTTTGATAAGGTAATCTATACTAATTCATACGTATTCGTTTTTTGAGTCTTCCCTCTTTATCTGTGAGTTCAAAAAGTTGTGTTGCCTTAACGTTGAATTACTCTGCTCGATTATGTAAATGAAAAAAGATAATTATATAATATATATAAAGTTCTCCGGAGTTCAAATATCCCTATCCACAAAAATCAAGGAGCCGTTTTTAGAAAAATAATAGTTCCACTACACCCACTAGGTGGCCTTTGATGCAAACGAGATTTTACTGTCAAAATGCATCAAACCTAATCATTGTTATTTATTGCTTACTAAACCAATGCAAAGCATTCATTTTGTAATCGATTTGTTAAGTACTTTAGAATCCCACTTTTTTTTAAGAAACTCCGTATTTGTGTAGTACATATGAAGACAAATAAACACGAGATTTTTTTTATATTGTATACGCTAGCGTTTGACTACTATCTCACCTTGGGGGGTAAGTGTTGATGCAGTCTTGAATGGTAGCACGCTAAGCCTAGAAGCCAAGAATCTAAGCCTAGAGGGAGTGTTAGATTTATAAATAATTGCATCCCAGTATTTTACCCCATCTTTTTTTATCATGATCGGATAAAAACTAGGTCAGGGATTCTTTGTTTAAGTATAATAATTGTTGTCAATGTAGGCTTCAGTTGCCCTATAAACTATGACAACAGTGCAGCTACTAACTGTAAATTCATCGACATTTGATGAGCATCTCCTGAGATATCGAGAATACTTTGACACTGGCTAAATACACTAATCGAGTGAAGCCATAATAAAATTTAAAAAAATTAAATGTAACAAATTTTTCGGTCCATGCAAATATTTTACCGTCCATATTGAAAATTGCAGTTTTTAGTTGTTTCTACACATAATATCTACCACAGCTTTCTAATATGTAATCTACTTCGATACTATCATCATTACCTCCTTTTAGGGGGAGCTTTATACTGGCAACCCCAGGCGGCCTGCCTTCGCTTCACAAACGCTTAATTAGTTGTTGTTAGGGAGGAATGCACAATACCAGCCAAGCGTGACGTCAGTGCACCTATGGCCCTCACCTCAAATTAGAATATGAATGATGTCTCTTATCAGATTAAGGTAACGTGAAGGATAGGCTAACCATAAGGAAGATTGTATGTATTTAAATATTGCATTGCATTTACATATTTTAAGTCCATGAGATACATGCAGATGATGGTCCATGAGATTTTTATTCTTTTATGTATGTTCACCGATTACTCGAAGATGCCTGAACCGATTTGGAAAACTCTTTTTTTTGTTTTAAAGGGTAACCTTCACAGGTGGTCCCATTTAAATTTTAACGAAATTGGCCGAGCCGTTTTTAATATATCAACGTTTGTATTACGACGCATTTACTTATTTCGATGACTTACTAATTACTGTAGAAGAAGAGTCCCAAGAGCATTATAAACAATGGATTATGGATTGTGGATATTGCATATACTTTTGAAGACTAAAAATTATGACGTTGAATAATGTTTTTACACATCTTTCTTCTCGTTGATTTTGGTTTTTGACAGATATTCTTACGGTAACTGTGAGCGAGATAGAAACAAAGGTGAAGATAATTAATTTGTCTCCACAGGAATGTTCTACCGGGCAAAGTCTTGTTAGGGTGCAAGGTTTTTTTACATTCCTAATATTTTTTGACATGATATGACGTTTGGCGAAGATGGCCATATGGTGGCGATTAATGTTAATAATCGCAAATAATACTTTTTAATATTAATTTTGAAATACAACAAGTCCGTGTTATAAAAGTATTTGGAATTATTGTAATGAAATAGACAATTAATTATCGTGAGTGTCAGATGCTTTTATTGCACAGGGCCTTTTTGAACATTGTCCTTTGATACCTTGATGACATCATTATGACTAGTGGATATTTTCACTAGCGCGGCATTTGAAGTCAATTTTTTAGGGTTCCGAACCCAAAGGGTATCAAATGAACACTTTCTGAGACTTTGCTGTCCGTTCGTCCGTCCGTACGTCCGTCCATCCGTGAGTCTATATGTGCGCACTTTACAGATCTGTATCTTCCTAATAGGTACATACTTGAAATTTCCACAAAGTATATATCCGTTAGTGTATAACGGCCCAGACACGAAATTTTATAGATGAATGTAATTTAATTAAAACTTGTTTTGCACTAATAAGGGTAAAATATATTTTGAAAATTTGAAAAATAATTTATAATTTAAATAAAGGCAAAGTCAAAAAGTACATATAACCGGCGAGCATGTATGAAAGCGCTTATGAAAGTGGAAGAAGCGAAAGAGGTATGTCATAACGTTTATCGTAGCATGGAAAGAAGTAGTCTCTGCCTACCCTAACAGGAAAAAGGCGTGATTTTATGTATGTCATCATCATCATAATCAGCCGGTGTCCGTCCACTGCTGGACGTAGGCCTCTCCCAAGGTGCGCCACTGGGCCCGATGCTCGGCTCTTCTTTTCCAGTCACTGCCCACCGCTTTTCGTATGTCGTCGCACCACCTGGTCACAGGACGTCCTACGCTACGTTTGCCGATTCGCGGTCTCCACTCTAGGACAAGTCTACCCCAACGGTTATCAGTCCTGCGGCAGATAATTCCAGCCCACTGCCAGTTCAACTTACTAATCCGTTGAGCTATGTCGATAACTTAAGTTCTCTGGCGAATTACTTCGTTCCGGACTCGATCCCGCAGAGAAATACCGGGCATAGCTCTCTCCATAGCTCGCTGAGCGACTTTAAATTGGTGGACCAGTCGAATTGTTATGTATGTATGTATACATATTACATATAAAAAAAAGATCTCTTTCTTTAGAAGCCATAGAGATGAAACAAAAAGGCTTCCTTACCATCACACGCACAATATTCGAACAAAAAAATGTCCAAGAACAACGCGTTTCTAGATGGAAATTAAAAAAAAAAATATATATATTATTTGTTATAGCAGCTACGGTAGTACACATTTTGTAAATAAAATCAGTCTCTATTATGTCGAAGAACGGTCATCCCTGTGACAGGCAGACGGACGGACGGAGTCTTAGTAATAGCTCAGAATAAATAATAATAATACTACGGCACGTTCGTCTCTCTGCAGCCCTAACTACCGGTAGCTTGGGCTCTGCCCCGCTGCTGGCGGCACCCTAGGTTTATGTTTTTTTATAATATTGTTTATTTGATCATGATTTTCAACCGACTACAAAAAAGGAGGAAGTTCTCAATTCGTCTGTATCTATTTTTAAATATTTTTTTTGTGTGTATGTTACGCGATTACTCCGTCAATTGTGAACCGATTTGAATGATTATTTTTTAATCGGTAGGGTACATTCCCAAAGGGGTCTCATTGAAATTTCATTGAGATCTGATAAGTATCTCCAGAGATATGACGATAAACGACTCAAACTTGCTACTGAAACTGACTCGCGGGGTATGGAAGTCGGTTGTTTAAGTTTTTAAACTGTCTTAATTATGTATTGTAGTTTTGATATTTTTACTGTAAAAAACATAGACCTAAGAAAAAATTAAATAAAGTGCATAATAGTAAAATAATAGTATACATATAGATGGAGCAAACTACGCATTTCGCGCGACGTTACTTTATGTAGTTCTTGCAAAACGGCGCGTGTTGCTTATTGAAATAAGGTTGCAATTCAAATAATAATTGAAGCGTGCTCGTGAATTGAAACAACTTCATCTTCTTTAACTGAAATGATTTGCATAATTACACTGTATGATAGAAATTTAGTCGCATATAACACGTTGTATCGTTAAACACATTTCGACGTGATTGCCTTTTATTATCTCTAAACTTACGATAAACAATCAGTTTTATACGCAGATAACGAAACTGAGAAAGGTATTAGTAGCTTGTAGCAGCGTATTAATTGTGTACAGGATTAGATTCGGCGCAATTTTACCATCGCGCGATTTAAGTTCGCACCAAGATATAAACTAAATTAATACCCAAGTACTATCGCGTGACGGGGTATTGTTAAAACGGAGCGTCGCTTGTTTAGGCGCAGTTTCACCAGTTCCTGATAATGCGTTTCATAAATCTGACACATGACGCCATAAGCTGTCAAAAATCAGTCAGATTTCTTCATATTAGCGCAAAGACTTAGTATAAATTGACTGCGCAAAACGGCCCTGATGATACCGACCTAGAACGGAGTTTGTCCCTTTCTTTTGTATGGACGGCTTATATATATAAATAAATAATTCTTTATTTGCTCATAACTATAAAAACTTTATCTAGTACAACAGGTCATAAACAAACGTTAAGTTTTAAAATTAATGAATATGGTTTCTTTACAATAAGTAATAACAGTTGAAATGGTATTTTTGGTGAGCTTGAGTTTCAAGCTCACCAATGACCTGTTGGCTCAAACAGGTCGAAAGTAATGAGTAATTAGTGTAGGTTACTATACATATAGTATAGAACATATTTAGGTAGCTCTAGTATATTGTTAGACAAGGATACACAATACCCGGGTGCCTTTCGATTGGGCCGTTTTGTTCTACAAAGCAATTACAACCTTATGGTTAGAGCATACGGATTAAATTTAATTTGTCAAAACGTCTGCAGTGCACCATCCTTTTATATTACGTCTATGTATTAGCGCTATCAGGAACCGGTGAAACTGGCCTTTAGACTCGCGATCTCTCATTTTAATTTAAAATCCCAATTTCATTAACTAATCTATTGCGGGACATGGGCCTCTTGAACTGCACGCCACTGAGCACGAATTTCGACTACTCTAAAATATCCATACGTCCATAACAAACGTTTGTAATTAAGTCACTCTGTCTGTTTGTTACCTAATCACGCCTAAACGCACGATCCGATCTTACTGAAACTATTCTGTGCTGAAAAGTAACCAGGAGATACTTTATAACATAAGGATGAACATAGGTTACATTTTGTGAAAATGAAATCATGATAATCATTGACCTTTCACATAGTTTTTAATGCGGGTGAAGCCGCGGGGCACACCTGGTAAATACAATTATGTCTAATAAATAATAGAACAAGTGATATTGCTCTTGTAGTAATTAGGGCGTCTTACGGATTAGGCGTTCGAATGTACGCTTAGTCGGTTACGTATATACAGGAACCTCTACTCCGTACATACGAGTATACGAGTATAGTAACGAGCAACATTTTGAGCTCCATGAGCGTAAAAAGATTACGCGTACATTGAAACGCTTAGACCGTACGAGGCTTAACACAGCATTCTAATGAATGATTGTCTGAATAAATTGTACTGATAGCTTAAAATTTAACGTAATTTGAAGGTATAACACGTTGAACGCCAGACTAAAAACCATGTTTAGTTCAGTGGGCCGCGACGGACACCATGTGACAGCCATCATGTTGGGTCCAAGAGGCCGCGTCGGACACCATGTGTCCGCATGCCCTCGATCACTTCAGAAGCCTCTACCAACCAAGCCAACGCACAGTGTTTCCAGTGTCGCCCATTATTTTTGAGGGTTTTACTGACAATATTTGCAAAGAACACCTTGGCGATTTTTTGACGATTTTCGATTTATTGGTGTGGCCCCAGGGGAAAGTATGCTTTCGGACATAATATGTCCGAAAGCATACTTTCCCCTGGGGCCACATGGTGTCCGTCATGGCGTGCAACGTGTTAATGACCTAGGTGCAACTGTTATGGGTCCCCGAGACGATCAAGTGCACTTGACAAGTCTACGTGCTGGAAGTGAATATTGATCGTTTACAGCATTACTTGACAAGTCTCGTCAAGTGATCTACAGGCTTGACCATACTTGACAGAAATTTTGATTGACGGCACAGATCGGTAGGGTCGATAGGCGAGAGACTTGACAGCACCTTCAATAGTCGTCAAGTCGCCCATCAAGTCGCGTCAAGTCCCTCGTCAAGTGAAATCGTCAATCACGTGAGACTTGTCAAGTGCACTTGATCGTCTCGGGGACCCATTATTATGCGAAATTTTAAAAGGTACGAAAGGCACGAAGAAATGTTAACCTATAAATGGGAAGTCTGGTTAATTAGTAAGACTTTCTCTAACCCCTACACTGAGTTGTAATGTAAGACTTTAAAACGGGAGTTTGAAAAGAACCCTTACACAGAGGTACCCTCAACGGGTTCTAAAGACGCCCGGGCGACCTGAATTTATTTTAAATATATGAAAAGCTTCCGCCCTTAACTAAATAAAATAAACCATGTTTTATACTTATGTGATAAATGTTAAGTCTACATCTATAAACCGTGGTGTTTTAATTTGTTCAATTTTACTAGTTTTTGCTGATGTTTTTTTAAATATCTTATAGGCTAGCGTTTTGGCCATTATCTCACCTATTGGTAAGTGATGATGCGGTCGAAGATGTTAAGCACGCTAGGCCTAGAATGGGAACTAGCTCTCAAGGATAGCCGCCGGAACACATTCAATGTTTGGCGACATATTTTCTAACTTGAGGGTGGTAGCTGCCCAGGCGGACACTAGATAGTGTCCTACCATGCGGGGGTTGTTGGTTTCTTAACGATGTTTTTCCTTCGCCGGAGGGCCACTGTGAGAAGTGCACATACATTTCCGATAGAAAAATCTATTGGTGCACGGCGGGGTTTGAACTCGGTAGCTCTGGCATCAAAGCCGACCGTTTTTTTTTATATAGAACTGGGCAGCACTTGATCACTATCTCACCTGATGTTAAGTGATGATGCGGTCGATGATGGAGCGCGCTTACCCAAAAGATACCTATTCACTCGCGATTTGAAGACCCCCATATTGTATTTTGCCGGAAACACAGACTCAGGCAGAGCATTCCATTCCCTGGCGGTTCGCATGATGAACGAAGAAGCAAATCGCTTCGTTCGTGTAGATGTCATATACACCATAAATCGTTGGCGCCTTTTAGTGTCTCCGGATGTCCGATAATAAAATGGGGAAACGTTATCCCGATTACGCCACCGGGCCCTCAATGTGTACTTGACTTAAAGCCAGTATCCTATATCCAATAAGATGTCGTCGCGCTGCCTGATTTGACAGCGTGACGAAATCCTTTTGGATGTAGATGTAGTTAAAACTGCTTTTAGTGTTATTAAGGGCTGTCAAAATTATTTGACAGCTCTTTAACACGGTTTCGCCCGCGTATAAAAAGTATCCTGTGATCTAATTCACCGTATTGGCTTCAGTCAATTTACGGTCCAGCTGTTAGACCGTGAAGAGGTAACAAACGAACAAATATACGAACTTTCGCAATTATAGTATTGTGAAAGAAACAGATACAGAATTTTTAAATTAGTCCAGTTTCTAGTCTTTGAGTTTTTTTACTTATTTCAATGATATAAAGTAACAGGACAAGCATGACGCTCGCCTGATGGTAATCGATGACGTCTACCTATTACAGATACAGCGGTATGCAAAAGTCTGGACACATTGCCCTGTAATTTCAATGGACACCTTGACATTTCAATCGAAAAACATTCGTATTTTACGGCTGAAAATTAATTGGCAAAGTGGTGATACCGCCCCTGGCGGACTACCAAAAGTCCTACCACTACAGAAAATCAAAACGAACAAACAACAATTAAAATCTTTCCTCTTTATAATATTTATAGAATAAACTTTGACCTTTGATCTTAAAGATAACATTTTGTCGTATTACACTTATTACTTGTTTTCTCATTGGTTAATATTTAATGTCAACCTTCGAATAGGCCTAAATCGATGAAGGTGACTTGGTTTTCGCTTTGATTTATCTCAGCCAACAATTTTTTTAAAGGAAATAATCGGCTATTTTTGCTTTCATACGATATACGATTTGCCCATCGACAGATAAATAATAATAACAGTTAAGCTTCGCAGATTCATCGCAAATTGTAGCAACATGTTTTTCTACAAAAAATCAAGGTCTGCTGTAGCAGCTACGCCCTTGTCATTTGCCTTTTTTAACCGACTTCAAAAAAAGGAGGAGGTTTCTCAATTCGACCGTATATATATATTTTTTTATGTTTGTTCGCGGATAACTTCGTCGTTTATGAGCCGATTTCGATTATTCTTTTTTTTGTTCGAAAGGAGATATCCCAAGTGTGGTACCATGGTAATTTTATCGAGGTATGAAAAGTATCTCCAGAGATATTGAGATAAACATCTCAAAATTGGTACTGAAAATGAATAGCGCGGCATTGAAGTCGGTTGTTTTTTAGTTTTTAAACGTTATTATTTGACCAACCAATTGTAAAAAGAAATATGACCCTTCAAAACCTGAACATGACATATTTTTAACCGACTTCAAAAAAAGGAGGAGGTTTCTCAATTCGACCGTATATATATATATATATTTTTTTTTTTTTTTTTTTTTTTTTTTATGTTTGTTCGCGGATAACTTCGTCGTTTATGAACCGATTTCGATTATTCTTTTTTTGTTCGAAAGGAGATATCCTAAGTGTGGTACCATGGTAATTTTATCGAGGTATGATAAATATCTCCAGAGATATTGAGATAAACATCTCAAAATTGGTACTGAAAATGAATAGCGCGGCATTGAAGTCGGTTGTTTTTTAGTTTTTAAACGATATTATACTGCCTTGATCTAAACGTTTACCAGACAAATATGAAAGTGTTTTAAGACAACAAAAATGATAGGAGCACGGATGCACTGTACGTCTGCAAAAAAGTTGTGCAAAAAAAATTTATCGGATCAGTTTTCGAGGAGAAAACAGGGTAATACGAAACCATATTTTAGTCAAAAATTTGTATTTGTAAATAAAATGGGTCTGAGTTGCTATTGTCCCACCGCACTCTTATTAGTGGTTCGGGCACTGCGCGACGGCAATAGTTTCTTTAAAATACCTATTTATCAAATTCCTCGCACCCGCGTTTCCTCTTTACCAATCTTTTTTTTATCTGATGAGTGTTATACCACTATCCGCGAATCGGCAAACGATGCTACGTTACTAGGACGTCCTGTGACCAGGTGGAGTGACGACATACGCAGGGCGGTGAGCAGTGACTGAAAAAGAAGAGCCGAAGATCGGGCTCAGTGGCGCATCTTGAGAGAGGCCTACGTCCAGCAGTGGACTGACACCGGCTGATGATAATGATGATGCAAAGTCCATATAGCGTAGTTTTATTTGGTCGGGTGGCATCCAAGTATACCATAAATCATTGATTTCTTTGAGTCAAACGTTGCTAAGCTAAGCCAGAAATATGGACTATTACAATATTCGCCATAACATGTTATATGATGTAATAATATGTATAACGGAGGCTCGTTCGGGAGGCTCGTTATCAGAGTGTTCGGATATTGAGAAAACCCAAAATAACACTCGCAACACTTAACACAATCGTTCGCTTAACCAATGCGTAAATAGATTAAAAATCAGTTTAAGGATTAACCGCATGGATTAGGATTAGAAACACGGTGAGTTCGATGCCACGTGGCGTTCGTGCGACCGCTCGCGCTTCCCTTTCAAAACAGAATGACGTTGTTCACTTTACTCCCGTCAAGTCCCATCTCGACCGTCAAAACCACAGAAAAGATAATACAGTCAAACGTCCTACAGTCAAACTGTCAAACATGAAACGTCAAACGTCACCACTGGCATCGACCACACCCAAGCAGCTGTCTGTGAGCTGCTTGGAGTTTCCAATAGATGTCGCCGTAATGCTGATGCTGCGACATGTATATTAATAGATGTAGTATATTTATATTCCGAAAGTCCGAAGTCCGGTGATCGATCGGTGTGACAAAATAGACTTAGGCTCGTTTCACTACAACATAAAGTCGCGTGACAATATATATATATATATATATATATTATAATTAAAGCTTACTAGCTATGTGGGTTGTATTGCATTGCACATTACTAGTATTATTAACCCCTCCAACTAAGTTAAATATGCTTGTGTCTGGAGTGGGTTCACGTCAATACTGCAATGAGTGGGGATCGAACTCACGACCTCTCGATCGCCAGGCCGACGCCTTTATTACAATTTAAAATCTAGTATTAGCAGTATTTTCAAAAGACTTCCAAAAAGCAGAAGGTTCTCAATTCGTTGATTTTTTTTGTATGTATCGCGATTACTCCGCTAATTGTGAACCGATTAGGATGATTCTTATTTTATTGGTTGAGTAAATCTCCAATGTGTTCTCATTGTAATTTCATCTAGATCTGATGAATATCTCCAGAGATATAGAGATAAACACTCGAACTCGGAACTAAAAAAAATTAAGATCTTTTACAAAACGATAACCTACTTTAAATGCCGCGCTTGTATTAATATCAGATCTTGATTCAATTATAAAGGAACCAAACTGGAAGCGTAAAAAAAACGGAAAAATTTTTTTTTCCAAATCGGTTAAGAAATGACGAAACGACATTAAGAAGTAACAAGTACTTTAAACCTTTTTTAACCGACTTCAAAAAAAGGAGGAGGTTTCTCAATTCGACCGTATATATATATATTTTTTAATGTTTGTTCGGGCATAACTTCGTCATTTATGCACCGATTTTGATTATTATTTTTTTGTTCGAAAGGAGATATCCCAAGTGTGGTACCATGGTAATTTTATCGAGGTCTGATAAGTATCTCGAGAGATATTGAGACAAACATCTCAAAATTGGTACTGAAAATGAACATTGAAGTCGGTTCTTTTTTAGTTTTTAAACGATAATATTTATTATGTCGTTTAATAAATGGCGCGGAATTTAGACGTATTTTTTTTCGAATTTTAAACGATCTAAATAATAAATTATTTAAAAAACAAAATATATATATTCATTTTTATTTAAAGAAAAAAAGCTTACTAGCAATGTACATTGTTGCACATTAGAATCAGATTATGTACTACTATTGTCGCGTGATTATTGTTTTTATTCTAAAATGCAATTGCAACAAACTGAATTTGACAGCTCTGAAACTATTGTTGTCTTTGTCTTATATCATAGATGAGAATAGGACCGCACTATGTTGTGGGCTGTCAAATAAAGTGTGGTACCATGGTAATTTTATCGAGGTCTGATGAGTATCTCAACTAGAGTATCTAAACTAATAACGCGGCATTAAAGTCGGTTCTTTTTTAGTTTTTTAAACGATCTCATTAGTTTGCGATTTATCCCAAGCTGACATTGACATAACATTATATTGGTCTATAAAATTTAGAGATGTCATCTGTGATCTGCAGGGTTATTCTCAATCATACGAAAGCACATTTTGGATTCGAAAACTGCCTTTACTTCGACATGGATCTTTGCAATTCAGAATGCTACGATCGGTTACTTTTCATATAAATTAGTGATTCGAATTTGAAAGGTGTCCGCGACAAAATAGCTCACGGATATATCAATATTTAAATTTGAAATGAAGCTTCAGAATCCGAATAGGTTTTCGAATGATTGAGTATCGGAGGGCTGGACCATTTTACCCAGTAGCGCCACCTGGTGAACGAAAAAACAGTAAGCCCCATTCTGAGAGAGAACATTCCGCTATGGATACTTGGTTGGCGGCCCTAATTTCCAACCGTATAGTGGACCTTGACTTTAGAATAAATCCCAGTATTTATGTTGCATGCGTACTCGACCTATTTTCTATTCAGCATACCTAATGCTTTCCATTCGTTCTGTTTTCATAGCTTCCTACCATTTCATCTCAACGGGTAAGACTATTCACTATTATTTTGTGTTAGGCCTGAAAGGATTTCAACGTTTTTTTATTTAATATAATTACATTTTAGTGACTGCAGATTTCGACTTATATTCTACAAAATCTTTTGTATATTATTATAAAAACATCTTACTTGAAAGGTGAGAATGTAAACTTTTAATGGTTTACCAACTTAATTCAAGTCGTGACAAAACAGTGTACGCGCGATAATTTAGAACGAATCTCCACTCACATAACCAATTTTTAAACAATGACATCCAGTGGTGATGTCCAAAGCTGGAAACACGATACTTCGACCACAACACAATCAGTATTTGGTCATTTTATAAACGACCTTAACCGTCGGGCAAGTGAAGTGCCGACCTAAAACTTGTTGAGACAAAAGTGAAAGGTGAAAGTAATCTGATAGTACGAGTATGTTGTACCATTTATGTAGGGTTTTTATGTTCAAATAAATCGTTATTAGTTAGGACGAAGTTAGGTGAAGGTGCTACTATTATCTGTTCTGTGGTACTACGTAAACATGTTCCGGAGTACCGATTTAGACTTGCAATGGGATTACGTAGTAAGAGAAATTCACGAAAACTGTTGTGACGCTTCCCACACTCGGAAATAGAACCGATTAAAATCCGAAAAACTACATACTGTACTTTTATTATTTTATTTTTCGGATAGATGCCATGATTTTCTCTTTAAGTCATGGCTTTGAATGACTTTAAAATGTTGTCCCACTGCGATTCGTAATGAAAGTATATATCGAAACTTATGCCACTAATATAACCGTGCCTATGCATTGACACAAAGGTCAAAAAAGGAGTGTAAGAGAAAATACAAAAGCACGTTGTGTGGTGTGTTGAACGTAGTCAACCTTGTGTTGGACCTTATTACTAAGACTCCGCTGTCCGACTGTCTGTCTGTCTGTCGGTCTGTAACCAGGCTGTATCTCATGATCCGTGATAGACAAATATTATGTTTCTTTAAAGTGTTTCACACTTTATATTTTTGTAAATTGTTAAACACAATCCAAAATTTCATCGTACCGACGGGACTTGAACCCGCAACCTCCGGAATTACATGTTCCGGTGCTTTGCCAATTAAGCCACGGTGCGAAGTATCGTTACGACGAAATTAGTGGATTGCATTTTGTTAACCCAATTATGCATTGGTGGCGCCATCTATGACTACTTATTACGTAAGTTAATCATTCGGAAGAAATCATTACAGTTTTCAAATCCGACGAGAGATGTTGCACTGCGTAAATCAAATATTATGTTTCTTTAAAGTGTTTCACACTTTATATTTTTGTAAATTGTTAAACACAATCCAAAATTTCATCGTACCGACGGGACTTGAACCCGCAACCTCCGGAATTACATGTTCCGGTGCTTTGCCAATTAAGCCACGGTGCGAAGTATCGTTACGACGAAATTAGTGGATTGCATTTTGTTAACCCAATTATGCATTGGTGGCGCCATCTATGACTACTTATTACGTAAGTTAATCATTCGGAAGAAATCATTACAGTTTTCAAATCCGACGAGAGATGTTGCACTGCGTAAATCAAATATTATGTTTCTTTAAAGTGTTTCACACTTTATATTTTTGTAAATTGTTAAACACAATCCAAAATTTCATCGTACCGACGGGACTTGAACCCGCAACCTCCGGAATTACATGTTCCGGTGCTTTGCCAATTAAGCCACGGTGCGAAGTATCGTTACGACGAAATTAGTGGATTGCATTTTGTTAACCCAATTATGCATTGGTGGCGCCATCTATGACTACTTATTACGTAAGTTAATCATTCGGAAGAAATCATTACAGTTTTCAAATCCGACGAGAGATGTTGCACTGCGTAAATCAAATATTATGTTTCTTTAAAGTGTTCCACACTTTATATTTTTGTAAATTGTTAAACACAATCCAAAATTTCATCGTACCGACGGGACTTGAACCCGCAACCTCCGGAATTACATGTTCCGGTGCTTTGCCAATTAAGCCACGGTGCGAAGTATCGTTACGACGAAATTAGTGGATTGCATTTTGTTAACCCAATTATGCATTGGTGGCGCCATCTATGACTACTTATTACGTAAGTTAATCATTCGGAAGAAATCATTACAGTTTTCAAATCCGACGAGAGATGTTGCACTGCGTAAATCAAATATTATGTTTCTTTAAAGTGTTTCACACTTTATATTTTTGTAAATTGTTAAACACAATCCAAAATTTCATCGTACCGACGGGACTTGAACCCGCAACCTCCGGAATTACATGTTCCGGTGCTTTGCCAATTAAGCCACGGTGCGAAGTATCGTTACGACGAAATTAGTGGATTGCATTTTGTTAACCCAATTATGCATTGGTGGCGCCATCTATGACTACTTATTACGTAAGTTAATCATTCGGAAGAAATCATTACAGTTTTCAAATCCGACGAGAGATGTTGCACTGCGTAAATCAAATATTATGTTTCTTTAAAGTGTAAGACATTTTCACAGATTATGTATTTCTGTTGCCGCTATAACGACAAATACTAAAAACAGAATAAAATAAATATTTAAGGGGGCTCCCATACAACAAACGTTATTATTTTATTATATTTTTTTGCTTGATATTGATAACGGCAACAAGTGGCCGCTTGAAAAATTTACAGAATATTGAGTTATATTATTATATATTGAAATATTGAAAAAAATATTGAAAGGGGGGGGGGGCTCATATAACAGACATGATTTTTTTGCCGTTTTTATAGATAATGGTGCGGAACCCGTCGTGCGCGAGTCGGACTCGCACTTGGCCTGTTTTTTTTATGTCTGACAGACTAACACTTGACCGCTATCTCACCTGATGTTAAGCTAAGATGCTTGTTCAAGATAATATAATAGAAGCTAGCAGTTAAAGTTGTAAGCCACGTTCGGCCTAGATTACGTACTATTCTCAGAGTAGTACATAAAACATCAATGTGAAAGTCTATGGCATTGGTCTATTTACAACTATTACTTTCGTTTATCGAGATGCCATTAAAGTGTATTTATTCTTATTCTTACAAGGGTATCGGGTAACCGATTATCATCCTCTGCATATGCTTATATCGTCGCTCGACTTTATTTGCTGCAGAAGTGATATGATTTGCTCCTAATTCTATATCCTGTAAAGTAGTCTGTAAGAAAGAAATTTTATTTATCTATTTATTTTATATCTGTAATGCTATCCATTAGAACTTGATTATTGTTAAAAGCATCCTGTAGTGATGTACATTCGACCCGCTGTATAATTTGTATAGAAAATGGTACAACAGACAAATTCAAATTTAAAAAAAAAAACTATATAAATATGTACCACCACAAATTATTAGATGAGTATAAGGCCCAGACTCCAACAATGTGAAAAGAATAGATATGTGTCAATAACCTATCGGATTTGGTCACGCTGCGTTTCTAAAAAGATGCGATGAAATGTTATTGGTTGATGCTGATTGATGATACACAAATCTCCGCTCAGCTCAGCTTTGATGAAGACCGGCCCTTTGTTTGTGCATAGCAATGAGTTCGAATTCTGCACCATTGCAATTCACTGTGAAATCCTTTCAAGTCTGTGATATATAATTACGCCCATTACGTTTTTATTATTAATATTCAGCACTTTAGAATTGTGCTATTAACCATGTTTTTTCTAACTGATTACAGTTTTGAGTTTTCTAGACACTAGTATGAACATTTTTTGTCTACGAATTTACAATAATTCAAAAAATAGTTCTAGGTATTGTTATTTCAAGTCTTGTTACTGATAATAGACTAGAAATAGTATTAGGCTCGAATTCTTCAAAACTGAGAGGAAAGGATATATACATACATTGTGGACAATCAATAGAATTAAGGTATACATATAGACATGCTTCTAAATAGTATGCTCTTCAATGGTATACATTTGCTTGCGAAAAGAATGCTTGTTTTAACCATGCAAGCATAAGACGCGCTCAGTCCCCAGATTATCAATAAATCGAAAACCTAATGTGTTCCGGCAACTATCCTTGAGTTTCCATTCTAGGCCTAGCGTGCTTACCATCTTCGACCGCATCATCACTTACCAACAGGTGAGATAGTGGTGAAACGCTAGCCTATTTGTTATAAAAAAAACTATACTTCATTTTTTATTTTTAATATTGATAAATCTTTGAATGATTGAGAATAACCTAGCTGAACACGCCCCCTTTTCACACGCGCTGCAGGTAGCAAAGGGCGAAAATAGAACGATGGTCGATTTTTGAGCATATGTACTAGAAATGAGCATGCTTATTGCTAGCAATGTGCATACATTGCATTACTAGCGTTACTAGTAAATTAGTAGCATTACTAACACATGCTATACTATCACACACATGCTACTAAGTGGCAATTGCTCATTAATAGAATGCTTTTGTGCTAAAAATGAGCATTTCCATCTGTAGCTTACGTCACGTCACATCACGCAGCACGGAGAAGTCCTATTGGTTGTTCTCACACATATCTCCTCTCCTCTTTGGTGGATACCGTTTCTATCTATACTTACGTGTATTTTTTTCGTATAAAAAAAAGTTGTGAATAATAATTTAATAACACCTTTGTCATTTCAAAAAGAATCCGTGTCAGATTGAGTGGGTAAGAAAAAACCCAATAAACTCTATGTGTGTGAGCATTTGTGTCGTAAATGTTAGATTATGTATGGCCATATACATTAATGTACAACAATAAATTGTATTTATCATTGTAAATGTATTATTAAAGTATACAAGGAGATCCATCAAAAAGGGTCCGTGGGAGGGAAAATAAGAGATTATTTTTTTCAAAATTGAATCTTATTATCGACCTAATTTTATTTATTGTTTCTATTCGGAGTCTTTGAGTCGGAGTATTGTCTATATATTATTGTCTATATTATATAACCTTATTTAAAACAAACGAGTAAATAAACCGGCCAAGTGTGAATTGGACTCGTGCACGGAGGGTTCCTTACAAACTTGTAGACGTTATAACTAAACGACAAAACTAGGTTAAAGAACAAATTTATCTTCGCCGTTCGATTCTTAGATTCGGTTACTGCACCTTCCCCAAATAATATCGAAGTTTAGTTGTAAATTCGCTTTTTTTATTTAACTACATAATAGGCATACAGTTTTCTTTTACATGTGCTATAAAGAAATGCTTGTTGACAAATTTCATAATTCTAAGTCAATAGGAGTGTCCTATAGGTTTAATTCCCTTGTGAAATTGCATAATATGCGACATAAACGGCCATATCTTTTGATCGCGCTGACTTACAAGTTTAATTGAAAAAAACCGTTCTTACATCCCAGTATTTGATATTAAATTTAACTTAATATGATACCTCAACGCGTTTCTGAAAAAAAGGTTCTTGACGGACAGATGGACAAACAAAGTGATCCTAATTCTAGGTTCCTTTTTTTTATTTTGAGGTATGGAACCCTAAAAACATATTCAATTTATTGTAGTCGCAGGGTTTCATAAAATTATTTATTTATAACCTTACCAACTATACCATACAATTTTTTTAAATAACCTTTTTTTCATAAATCTTATTTGACTTTATTTCGCTTCCTATTTTTCTTTTATCTACGAATGCAAAAATAAATGTTTCCTTTTTCTTCAAAAAATTATGGCATTGTTCCTAAAGGGAAAAAAACTATGTACACTAACTACCATCACTGACCCATTTTGACGAATTATACTGTATATTGGCTGCAATAGTTTGAGTGAGATTTGCACGCTGCATCGATAACTTGACAATATTTTCATAAATTCCTCAGGATAAGTTACAAATACTAAAAAAAACACTTGCGTAAATAGTTCTTTATGTGTTCAATATAGTTTTATTATAACTGAATGTCTACTCTCACCTAAAGAAGTATAAATACACACTTTTATATATTATGGAACCTCAGGATTCAAGTGAAAACACTTGCGTAAATAGTTCTTTATTTGTTCAATATAGTTTTATTAGTACTGAATGTCTACTCTCACCTAAATAAGTATACATACACACTTATTTATTATGTAACCTTAGGATTCAAGTCGGTAAAACTTGCGTAAATAGTTCTTTATTTGTTCAATATAGTTTTATTAGTACTGAATGTCTACTCTCACCTAAAGAAGTACATACACACTTTTATTTATTATGTAACCTTAGGATTCAAGTTAAAAAAAACTTGCGTAAATAGTTCTTTATTTGTTAAATATAGTTTTATTATAACTGAATGTCTACTCTCACATAAAAACGTATATATCACACATATACATATATAACACTTTTAATATACAACGTGCCGTTGGTCATAAAGCAGAATAATTATGTATATTAAACTCCATCATTTATTTTAAGTACGTGTATAATGTGAGCAATCATGTTTGATTAATTATATTTAAGAGAATGGTAAACGAGAAATGCACAAAAGTAGGTAGATGCATGTAAACTTGCACTTTCTGGTAAAAGTTTTATATATATATATATATATATATATATATATATATATATATATATATATATATATATATATATATATATGTTTAATATATAAATCCAGTAAATTTTTTTATTGTGGCAATACGGGCTAACTACTGTGTTATATCTTATGATATTTTGAACGCAATGTATGTGCATTAGTAGTAAATCACTGGGTTTAGTTTGTTCTTTATTAAAGCCCGTTCCTTGAATATTATATAATCTTATAAATATATTGATAATTAACTGGATTTACTTACGTTAATCTTGAGCGATGGACAATATTCTATATTAATATGCATCCAATGGTATTTTTAAATGGTTCGTTCCCAATCACTTACCTACCTCACAGCTTATGTTATATACTAACTAGCAAGTAAATACATTTATGTAGTTAATACTATGATAGTTATGTGTATCACAATAATCACTAAAATATTGTTTTATGCTATATATCACCTTGAGGTAACCTTTTAAGGTCTAAAATATTCTTATATCAGTCAGAATCGCAGACCAGACCCAGACAATATCAATACTAACATTCCTTATGTATGACTCCAAAAAAGTACCGTTTATTAATTTTATTAAAAAAAAAACATTCAAGAAACGACGAACTAAGCGGGTGATTGGAAACAAGAACTGTCTTATCTTTATACACACCTACGCGCGATATGGTTATGTGGCGAAACCGTTTATCTAGCTCCAGAAAAATATTACTTTCCACTACTGATGGACAAATGATAGCATAGTGTAATGAAACTCAAAACGTTTTCGCTATTACTATATCGCGATGGTCAGCACTGAAAAGTAGTATCCTTTATCACCCATTCTTCGATATGTTTATAGATTTGTTGTGACAGCCGAGTGAGAGAGAGAAAATACTCATATTCCCATAGACGTAATATAAATTGACTGCGCAAAAAGGCCCTGATGAGACCGACCTAGAACGGAGTTTGTCCCCTTCTTTTGTATGGACTACTTATATATATATATATATACTACACATAGTATAGAACATATATAGTACTAGCAGGTTGTTAGACAAGGACACCCTCCCACCCGGGTGCCTTTCGACTGGGCCGTTTTGTTCTACAAAGCAATTACAACCTTATTGTTAGATCATACGGATTAAATTGAATTTGTCAAAACATCTGCAGTGCACCATCCATTTATATTACGTCTATGCATATTCCATATCATTGTATAGTAAATAGTCATTTACCTTTGAAAAATTACTTAAAGAATTTATTCTCTCCCTCGCTAATTTTGTATGTTTCTTCCCAAGTGTTGCCTGAAAATTAAAACTTGTGCGAATTAAATTCTCTAATAGGCATTATGCTAATGGTAATTTCTTCTAACAGTGATCTCGAAACGAAAGATGAGCCGTACGCTTGGGAAGCTAGAGAGTTTCTGCGGAAAATGCTCGTTGGCAGAGAAGTTATCTTCACTGCAGAGAAACCACCTAACTCTGCTACCAGGTATGTACTGTTCCCTTTTTCTCAACATCTGCTTCTTACTACTTATGTTATTTTGAAGTTACAGGGAATTTGAAATAAAATGTATCTCAAGCTCATTTCAGACTACGCTATACTATGCTGCTATATATAGCACAGCATTAAAAGCAAATTACAAGCAAACTGGCTGCTATATACTGTTACCTTATATATGCTGTTACCTCGAGACATAAAGATGTTCAGTCTCACATGCCCTGTAATTTCACTGGACACCTTGCCATTTCAACCGAAAAACGTTCCTATTTCACGGCTAAAAATTAATTGGCAAAGTGGTGGTACCGCCCCAGGTGGACTAGCAAAAGTCCTACCACTACAGAAAAAAATGTATTACTATTTGTATTATCTTTAGACATATACATATATTATGCACATAGGCTTATACTCCACTAAAATGAAGAGAAGAGGCAGAACGACGAAATCCTGTTAGTTGGAGACACACATCTCAGCTCAGCTTTGTGGAGTCTGATCCTTAGAAACATCACACAACATAAATAATACATCATTAGTTACTATTATAATTTCTCAAATATCGTTTTCTCCCAGGGAATACGGTATGGTATGGGCGGGCAAAGACCCCAAAGTAGACGAGAACGTGACGGAAGCTCTGCTAGCTGAAGGTTTGGCCAAGGTCCGCGAAGGAGGAAGAAACATACCCGCGTTGAAAAAGTTCGTCGAAATTGAAGAAAACGCTAAAGCTCAAGGCAAGGGCATATGGAGTGAAGATGCTCAGGTAAAGAACCTCCGCTGAAACGCTCAAATCCCGCCGTGCATCAATGGATTTATATCGAAGAATGTATGTTGTTAGTGTTGTTTTTAGGGTTCCGTACCTCAAAAGGTAAAAAAAAGAAACCCTTATAAGATGACTTTCTTGTCTGTCTTTCCGTCTATCTGTCCGTGTGTGACCACCGATTTTCTCAGGAACGGGTGGACCTAGCAAGTTGACATTTATACCAGATACTGAGGTCTACAGTCCCTATTGGGTGTATAAAAATCAAGGTCCCGAGTCAACACGATAAAAAGATATGGGGAAATTTAGATTTTCGCGAAAACTTGTGAGTACCAAAATTTACTTTCAACATTTTTTATATTTCGGAATTTTTCCTTTACTTGTGCTGTAAGAATTCTAGGTCAACCGAAAGTACCCTATAGGTTTTGGGTCGAAAACCTATATCCCTTTGATCTAGAATCATTAAATTTGGTAAGAAGCAAGTTCTTACAGCACAAATAAAGAAACTCCAACTCGACTTAGCCGGCTTTATTTTTAAGTAAAGCCTCTTAAGGCGTACTGGGGTAAGCGTCATGTTATATTTCATATTTATAAACGCTCTCTATTGTAGAACGGCGTAACTACGAAGACATATTCGCTACCATTAGGGCATTCATCCCGCTAAGTTCAACAGATAGCCACTTTGTTTTATACGATGTAAAGATGGTTATTTCTTACATAGGAGCACACAAGAGACATAAAATGGGTGGTGGAGAATCCTAAGCAATTCGTGAACAAATTCAACGGGCAGCCGATTCCCGCCATCATCGAATATGTCCGCGACGGTTCCACTGTCAGAGTCTGCCTTCTACCCGACTACATCCCTATAACAATGATGCTATCTGGAATAAGGGTAAATATATTTTCAACACATTTGTTCAAAAATGTATGATCGTACAAACGAAAAAATCGACTTCACATGCCGCGATTGTCAAATTAGTCCGTAGTCATCATGTCATCAAGGTATACAAATACATCGATTTCGAGTGTAAGATGTTTATCTCCATATCTCCGGATATCCCTTCATAATGGGACCAAATGGGAGGCATAATCTCTGAAATAAAAAAAAAACAAATCTGTTAAGATTTGACGGAGTTCTGAGGTAACAAACATTAAAAAAATACAGTCGAATTGAGAACCTCCTCATTTTTTTGTGAAGTCGGTTAAAAAGTGAATTTAAGAAGCCTATAAAACTGTTCAAAAGTTAAAAATTACCCATCATACAACGGCGCGTGCGGTAAAATAGGTAATCTCACCTAAGTACCTATTTACCACACGCTCCGTTGTATGACGTCGTGCGTATCCTACACGGCTTTTTTTTAATTCCAACAAAGAGTTTTACATTGCGAGAATAATAATAAGCTGAATTTTAGAACCTCCTTGGAAGCGCTTTTGTTTAATACGTTTCTCTCTCTATAATACTAAAGAGTAAATGAGACGAAAGATGTGGTTCTTATTTTTACTACGCGTGACGCCATTTGCAAATTCAAAGGGATGATTATCAATATATTAATGTGTCCAGTGTCCAGCGATAAAACAAGATGGCGAAGCGGAACCGTTCGCTCAAGAGGCGCGTTTCTTCGTGGAGGCTAAACTGCTCCAGAAAGACGTGGAGGTTATCCTCGAATCTGTAAACAATAACAACTTTGTGGGGACGATACTGCATCCGTTTGGTAACATTGCTGAGCTTCTACTGAGGAATGGATTCGCGAAGTGCGTTGATTGGTCGCTAGCTGTCATGAAATCTGGTATGTATTTCTTGTTTGTTTAATACTAATTACTACTTAACTTACTAAATATTATAAATATATTTTTAAAATAATTTATATTTAACACTAAAATTTATATGTAAAATAAATTTAAAATAAATTCTCTAAACTATATAAAATTTATTAATTGAAATTAATAAACTTTATTTTAACAACTTAAAAATAATTACCTAATGACAATATCAAGATTATATAAACTACAATAATAATATCTATACTATAAATAAAAGACAGAACCTAGGTCGCTACCTGCCGGTAATGTTCCCAAAAAGCTAGCGACGTTACCTCGTTGTATAGCTAGGCTAATACGTTGGCCGAGGTATATTATTATATATATATAAATTATATTAAAGAGATTTTTTTTAAATTTAATAGAATGTTTTAGTTTTTTATGGCTCCACATGATTAGTGTATTTAGCCAGTGTCAAGTATTAAAATTAGTCGAAATTGTTTTTGTGCATTCAAATCTTTTTTTTTTGTGCATTCGAATCACAGTTCAGGTCAAGTTGAAGTCACAGCATAAACTTGCACTTAAATCATATCCACTGGTCTTATATATAGGTCTTTACTTACACTCTTTACATATGGGACATTGTATTTACCTACATAATTTAATTTAATAGTATGAAGTTTTTATTAAATAATAATTATTTATTTTTAAATTAACTCTATCAACCTTTACATTATCAAAAAATATTGGATAATATAAAAATATTTTTAGTCCATCATTTACATTATAAAAAAATAATGGATAATATAAAAATATTTTTAGTCCATCATTTACATTCTAAAAAAATATTGAATAATATAAATAATTTAACAAAAAATGACGAAGATATAGAGCGTCAAAATTCCGCGTTACGTCACGGCTTGCTACACTTTTTAGCGGTTAATGACGTCACGAACCCCCACTCACAACTTTGACGCTCTTTGTCTTAGTAAATTTCTATTGATTTGTTAAATAAAAAAATACGTGTACAATATTTTTTATAATCCAACTGACGGACTAATAAGATTTTTTTTAACCCAGTCATCATTCTTATTCCCGATAAATTTACTAATGGTCGGTTTCTGACGTCGGTTTATTCAGAGTTTAAGTACTCAATTGTACCGTTATTGAATAGATAAACTCTCAATAAATGTACTCAGAAACCGGCCATAAGACTAATTATATTTCCAGGCGCCTCAACACAACTGCGGCAAGCCGAGAAAGTAGCTAAAGAGTCTCGGCTTCGAATCTGGGCTAACTATGTGAACACGGCTCCCGTCATAGCGGCTAAAGACAAGGAGTTCTCAGCCACCGTACTTGAGGTGGTCAACGGAGACGCGTTAGTGGTGAAACTCAATAACAATGCCCAGAAGAAGATCTTCTTGGCTAGCATTAGGCCGCCGCGTGAAAAGTAAGTACTTTTCAACACGTTTATATCTTCTTTCGTTAATTTTTATTCTTTATATATATATTTTAAAAGATTACTCGCAATGTGGGTTGCACATTACTAGTAGTCTTGTTAACCCCTCCAACTAAGCTAAATATGCTTGTGTCTGGAGGGAGTTCACTTCTATAGTGCAATGGGTGGGGATCGAACTCACGACCTCTCGATCGCCAGTCCGACACCTTATCCATTGGGCTATTACCGCATTATATCATCATTATCATTATCAGCCAATTTCCGTCCACTGCTGGACATAGGACTCACCTATGGCACGCCACTGAGCTCGATCTTCAGGTCTTTGTTTCCAACCGCTGCACGCCAGCTTGCGTATATCATCGCTCCACCTAACTGGAGGGCGCCCTACACTCTAGAACACGTCTACCCCAACGGTTATCGGTTCTACGACAGATGTTACCAGCCCACTGCCACTTTAGCTTGCTAATCCTTTGAGCTATGTCGATAACTTGGGTTCTCTGACGGATGACTTGAAACTTTGTCTCGTAGCATTAGATATTTGTACAGGAGTATTAATATGTAACAAATTAGCAAAATAGATAATTAAATGCATGGTGGTAGGATACTATCTAGTGTCCGCCTGGCCAGCTACCATCCTCAAGTTAGAAAATCTGTCACCAAAACATGTAATGTGTTCCGGCAGCTATCCTTGAGAGCCAGTTCCCATTCTAGGCCTAGCGTGCTTACTATCTTCGACCGCATCATCACTTACCAACAGGTGAGATAGTGGTCAAACGCTAGACTATAAGATATTTTAAAAAAAATTGTGGAGAAAATCATTACATATCTAAACTGTATTAAGCTGCTCTCACCATAGTCCCATATCATGTACCATGTATCATGTACATGTAACATGTACTTTTTAACCGACTTAAAAAAAAGGAGGAGGTGTCTCAATTCGACCGTATATATCTATTTTTTTATAGATGATCGTGGATAACTTCGTCGTTTATGAACCAATTTAGATGATTCTGATTTCGTTGGAAAGAAGATATCCCAAGGGTGGTACCATAGTAATTTCATCGAGATCTGATAAGTACCTCCAGAGATATGGAGATAAACACCTCAAACTTGGTACTGAAAATTAATAGCGCGGCATTTGAAGTCGGTTCTTTAAGTTTATTAAATCTTCTTATTTGTTATACAGAAACAACCCAGATGACGAAGGCAAGCAATCTCCAAGACCGAAAGGCTTTAAGCCTCTGTACGACATCCCGTGGATGTTTGAAGCCAGGGAATTCCTCAGGAAGAAGCTTGTTGGAAAAAAGATCAACGTGACAGTGGACTACATTCAACCGGCTAAGGATAACTTCCCAGAGAAAACTTGTTGCACCGTCCAAATTGGAGGCGTGTAAGTTATCAGTCATAAACTTTAATATTTCATTATATCTGTACAAACTTTTAAAACATTTAACATGATTTGAATTTATTTAAAAATTATAACTACAATGTAAACTACTCCTAATACTATCACATTTGAATACAATACAATACATTTTATAATACAAACTATTTAAAATCTACAAATAAAAAACTGAATTAATGTCGCTGTCTACTGGTAGGGTAGGATAACCAAAGAGCTGGCGACATTACCTCTTTGGATGGCAAGACTAATTCGTTGTTAAAAGTCATAAAATAATTATGTTATGTGGAAATCAAAGTCAAAATATTTATTCAGTATATAGGCGAGTAAAAATCTGCACTTAAGCACTTCTAATAACATTAACTAGATCATATCAATAATTTTTTTTTTTTTTATTCTATTTTAATTTAGGGACTTTGGTCGCACAGCGACTATGTCAGTCCCATCGTATACACAAGAGGTTGATTATGTGCTATCTTTTAAAAGCTTGTACGTGTACTGATAGAGCACCTTGGCTACGCTTGAAGTTTGCGCAGACAATATGCTCTGGAACAGTCCCACATCAAGCCAGTTGAAGTTAAACTCTCTTTACATTGGTCTTCCCTCATAGTAACGCTTCGCCTACACTCTGACAACAAATGGTAAACATCCTCGACGCTATCGCTACACATCACAGTTAGGGCTATCTATTTTTCTCATCATAAATTTAAATTTGTTCAAAGGCATATGCCCAGAACGCAACCTATGAGCAACAACGACAAGATGTCTACTCATCTTCACATTGGCACACCATGGTACATGAGGAGGTTCAGCTTGTAACGTTTGATACCATATACCTTTTTCCTTAGATGTCTTATCGAAGTATTCTTTCCACTGTACTTTAATACATTTTTTATGCCTTAAAAGAGCTTCTGTGTATTCTTGATTGAAATGTACTTCTGTTCCATTGGAGATGGCATCTCTCGCTAGTGCATCTACCTCCTCATTACCACGTATGCCAACATGCGATGGAATCCATTGCAGCATCAGAGTCGCACCGCCGGCCAACAGCGTCAGGAGTTTGTCTAAAATTGTGTAAGCTATCGATGCTCCTCTGCGGCCAGAGGAACACCGAGCCACGTGTTGTAAGGCGCTTTTGCTGTCACACAAAATGACCGCCTTTTTGAGTCCCGCACTGATGACGTGCGAGAGCGCCTCCGACACCGCAAAGAGCTCCACATACATAATGGAGTGCTCGGACATATTAACCATTTAAAACCTTCTTTTACATTGTGACTGGGATTATAATATGCAGCCCCGCGACCGCCTTCCGTCTGTGATCCATCAGTGTATATTTTACACCAATCATTATTTGTTATTCAACATAAATAAAGAGTTGTATTTTAAAATTATCGGGTCACACCTCCGTTTCGGTTCATACACATCTTCTACTTTAGTACAAATAAAGTCCATATTTATATTTGACATCCAAGTATTTAAAGATACATATTTAGAGGATTACTCCTATTAACTTTTACAATATGTGTATCACTATACACAGATGCAAGTAATGGTTTTTTATTTCTGCTGAAGTATGACGCTTGACTTGAAACCACATTTAAAAGAGTATTTAGCGCATCGACAGTGACGTTATTAGCCCACGATTGTGACTTAAGGCAGTATCGTGTAGCCAGGTATTGTCTCCTCAAATAAAGTGGGGGTAGGCACAGTTCATACTCCATTACATGTATTGGGGTAGTTTTTATAAACCCTCCCATCACACGCAAAGCAGCATTCTGGACCCTGTCTAATTTTACTAAATTAGTTTTGGCTGCATTATCGTACACAAAGCTCGTATAATCTATTCTACTTCTTATTAATGAAATATAAACCCGTCGTAGATGCCTTGGATGAACACCCCATGAGGCACCGGCTAATATTTTTAATATATTTAATAGTTTCATACATTTCTTATGAATCTCTTTGATGTGTCGCTTCCATTTTAGTGAGCTATCCATCTAAACCCCCAGATATTTAACTGTATCTACGACGGGTATAATATTTCCATTAATGCTTATATTAACTTGATCTCTTCACCGTCCTCTGCTAAATAAACATACTTGTGTCTTTGAAAATGAGATGTCTAATCCAATTTCATCTAGTAATTTCGAAACCCAAGCTAAACAATCTTGCATATCAATCACACTATTTTGTATGTTGTAGTGTTGTACATAGAAAACAAAGTCATCAGCATATTGTAAGCTTTTTACGATACTATTTGTATTTTCTTGACATATTTTTGACGTTATTATATTAAATAAGAGGGGGGACATAGGATCCCCTTGCGCGAGTCCTTTTCCGGTCCATCTCATTAATGTACTTGTTTCATTGTCATCTTTTATTTTTAGACATCTCCTTTTCAAAAATGCATATAGATATTTACACAGAATTTATCCAATGTTATGACAAGTTGATCTATTAGCACATTATTATACGCACTATCTAAATCTAAGAAACAGGCAAGTGTGGCTACATTCCGGGCATATCCTATCTGAATTTGTGTTACTAATCTTACAATGCAGTCTACACTGGACTGGCATCTACGAAATCCAGATGTAGTTTGTGCAAGCATTTTATTGCGTTCAATAAACCACTCCAACCGTTTGTTAAGCATAGTGTGAAAAGTTTTACATAGACATGAGATCAATGAAATTGGTCTAAATTGGGGGTCCGACCTAGGAGTAGTAGGTTTGGGGATCGGTATTACCTTTATGTCACGCCATTGTGTTGGTACTGCTGTCTGTTCGAATATACTATTATAAATTTGAAGAAGTATTTTTTTAGCATTGATAGGAAGCCGATAAATCATAGAGTAAGTGATACAATCTTCACCAGGTGCCGTATCCTTCTTTTTCAAAGAGTTACGCAATTCCTGTAGTGTAAACTCACTTTCTAGTTGTACATTCTGAGAATTGAATGTAGGTGAGTCAGGAACTACAAAATCTGGTGCTAAGTTATGAATTAATTTTAGTTTTTTATCATCAGATGCTAGTATTCGGTTTTTCCTTATTCCCTTTATCCAACGCATTTTTTGCCACATTTGTGTAGAGCTAGTAGTTTCATTAATTTCTGTACAAAAATTCTTAAAGCTGCCGGATGAAACTTGTCTAATACATCTTTGAGCATCTGATATATTTTTCTTTAATTCATTTAAATTATGTGGCGTTGAATTTTTCCTAAAGTTTTTTAAAGCTAACCGACGTTGAGCAACTGTGTGAGATACTGTCGGAGACCAATAGGGCTTCGGCTTAAATAAGAGTGATGGACTGTTATTAATTTTCAAATAAGGAATACTTTGATCTGCAGCTACATTCAATTGTTTTATAAATAGATCATCCATGTCTTGAACCCTAGTACTAACACTGAAATTATAATCGGTAAAACTTTCTTGACATATATCATGGTAAAGTTTCCAATCAGCTAATTTGAAGTTACGGCGCCTTGTGTAGATTGGAGTATCTGAATAATCTAATTGAAATTTAATAAACATATGATCGCTGCCCAAGTTTTCTCTGGTCACAGACCACTTGAAAAGTACCGCTATATCTGAAGATACAAAGGTAATATCCGGTGCGCTTTCTTGTAAAACTTGTCCCACCAATTTGACTCTAGTTAATTCGCCATTATTCAAAGATACAAAATTATAATCTGAAGTGGAATCAAACAATTGTATACCCCTAGCGTTCACCCTATTCGACCAATTGGTATGGTGACCATTAAAGTCACCAGCTATAACAGTTTTCTCTGTGAATTTTGAGAAGAGATCATCCCAGTCACATTGTGATGTATTGACAGACGGTGCACAATAAACAGACGCTATATATTTTATATGCTTACAATTATATATTTGTACACATACTACGAGGGTCATTCAATAAATACTTAGCCTACAAAAAGTAAACGAAAATTTTTGAAAAGTGGCAATTTGTTTTTCAACATAGTCTCCTTTTAGTGCGATACACTTAGCCCAGCGATGATCCAACTTTTTTAACCCGTCCGAAAAATAGTTTTTGTCAAACTCTGCAAAATAGGCCTCCGTGGCGGCGATGACCTCCTCATTTGATACATATCTATTCCCGGCGAGAGATTTTTTCAGAATAGGTAACAGAAAGAAGTCACAAGGGGCCAAATCTGGAGAATACGGTGGATGGGGCAGCAATTCGTAGCGTAATTCGACCAATTTGGCCATGGCAACGGCAGACGTGTGAACCGGTGCGTTGTCGTGGTGAAACAGCACTTTTTTCCTAGCCAGATGGGGTCGTTTTTTCATCGTCATCCTATATTCTGCCAATGCTACCTTATATGTGCAATTTTGTCTGCACATTATCTCTCTGATCAGCTTCTCTTTCAAAAATATGGGACAGCTTCTGTTGAATGTTGTATGGTTTCCCGAACAATTTACACATTTATAATTAGTTGTGTCACAGATGTCATGCTCACCGCTACATGAGGCACAAATTTGTTTCTTCGCAGGGCAGGTACGAGCTCGGTGTCCGAACTTCCAGCATGTGGCACATTGAGTGACTGGAAATGTGTATGGCTCCACCTTGAAACGGCATTCATAGCCATACACATATGGGGGCAGTTTCGCACCTCTGAAGCAGAATCGTACAGTTTCACTATTACTCCATGTTCCATTCTCATTCTGACGCATCAATCTTTTAACAGAAATTATTTCCGCCTCACATTTGAAGGATTTAGCTAATTCCTCTTCCTTCACGGGTTGGCATTAGTAGTCGGCGGCACGATTTCGGGGGTTTTTGGGGGAGGGGGGGAGGGGAGACTCCCCCCCTTCCTTCCCCTAACGCCGGAGATCAATGGTTTAAAAAAAAACTTTCACTACATGGTTGGCATTAGTAGTCGTTTGCACGATTTTGGGGTTTTTAGGGGTTGTGTTTTATAGGGGGTGTCTACCCCTTACAATTGACACCCCCCTCACCTGCCGGAGAAAAACTAGGTTAGGTTAGGTTGAAACTGCGACAACACAACGCGCGAGCCGAGCGAGCGAAGCGAGCGTGCCGCGGCAGCGGCCGGCGAAGCGCAAAAAGTCTGTTAAATATCCAACAAAACAGTGATATTAATCTAAAAAAAATACGCATAACTCAATGCATTACCTTGTAATGAAAGTGGTGGGAAAAGGAAAAGGGGGACCCTCCCTTACCCCCCCATCACCTCACCCTCCCTTTTTCGTGCCAAATGATTCTAAATTTTTACCAAGTGAGGTTATTATTTTGCAAAAAAAATCATAACACCAAAACTATGCATTACCTTGTAACGAGAGTGGTGGGGTAGTGAAAGTTTTTTTTTAAACCATTGATCTCCGGCGTTAGGGGAAGGAAGGGGGGGAGTCTCCCCTCCCCCCCTCCCCCAAAACCCCCGAAATCGTGCCGCCGACTACTAATGCAATCCCTCCTTCACTTCTAGTTCAATGTATTTGACAACACCGTAAGTTGAACTGACTTCATTGGTAAAGCGACATCTGTAACCCATATCCTTAAATTTGCCGTTATTAACTAAATTTTCAGCATTGGTCTTATTTTCAAGCAACATCATTACTTTGTACGGTGTTTTGTATTTAATCTGTATGATGTTCAATATATTTTCGGACTTCAGCAACTTCGCCAAACCAATTTGTTTGGGCAACTTTTCATTAGATGACACACAAACTTCGATTGAATTTAAATCCTGAATATTCTCGTCATTCTTGCTGTAGTTGTCATTACTTCTCGACTGTTCATTTTCATCAGATTTCAGGTTTTTTCTTGCAAACTTTTTGTACTTTCTACCGGTGGGTAGTTGGAAATCATTTTCATTATTCTCTTCACTTTCATCACTTTGGTTTCGTACTCTCTTCTCTGGCCTCGATGATTGTATCTCAGAAACATCATTATTTACACTAGATTCGTGCATTTCGATTTTTTCTAATTCATATGTTAAACTCGTATTCATTTCACAATCGGGTCGACTCGCCCATATTTCGCGAAAACTGGAGGGTAGATAATAAAAAGTGGTAAGGTGGTGGAAGGTAATAGCCGTCAACCGAGTTACGTGTGCTCGCCGTCAAGTTGCGCGCGCGACTGCAATAATTATTGTAAATATAAAAATGCATAATGAATTAATAACTTTGAATTAAAAAAAAAAAAAACAAAAGTAATGAGCAAAACCTAATGAGCAGTTTTTGTACTGTCATCTTAAAAATCATGATTTTATTTTCGCAAAAAGGAGCATAATATGCTACTTTTTGTACATTATGTTCATCCTCATGCTGTAAAGTATTTATACTAAAGTATATATGTACTATAAGTATCTCCTTGTTAAATTTCAGTAAGATCGGATCCTCCGTTTAAATGTGATTAGGTAACAAACAGACAGAGTTACAAACGTTTTTATAATATTAAGTCTAGATTCTTATACATCACATAATTTTGCAGGAATCTAGCGGAAGCGCTAGTCGCCAAAGGTTACGCCACAGTAGTGCGGTACAGGAACGACAACGACCAACGCAGCTCACACTACGACAAACTCCTAGAAGCTGAGCTGAAGGCCCAGAAAGCCGGCATCGGAGTCCACGCCAAGAAAGACATCCCAGCTCACCGCATTCAAGACACAAGTGGAGATTCGGCCAAATCGAAGAAATTCTTCCCGTTCTTGAAGCGAGCGCAGAAAACCGAGGCCACAGTTGAATTCGTCGCGAGCGGGTCGCGTATGAGACTCTACATTCCCAAGGAATCTGTGCTCGTTACCTTCCTCTTAGCCGGAGTGAACTGCCCGCGTGGCGCTCGGCCGGCTATCGGCGGCGGCGGGGCCATGCAACAAGCGGAACCCTTCGGAGAAGAAGCTCTTCAGTTCACCAAGGAGAAGGTCCTTCAACACGACGTCAACGTCACCATCGAAGAAATGGACAAAGCGGGCAACTTCATCGGCTGGCTCTGGGTTGAAAACGAGAACTTGTCCGTCTCCTTAGTTTCCCACGGACTCGCCTCAATGCACCACACCGCGGAAACGTCCGAATTCGCGCGTCAGATCAAAACGGCTGAAGAGAACGCTCTCAATAAACGCATCGGAATATGGAAAGACTACGTAGAAGTTGAAAAAGAAATAGAGAAGGAGCGGAACCAACCCGTACAAGACCGAGTGATCAAATACGAGAAGGTTATAATCACTGAGATTAACAACGAGGGACATTTCTACGCCCAAAACATCGATCAAGGAGCTAGGTTGGAAAGTTTGATGGACAGGATTCATCAGGAGTTCAAATCGAACGCTCCGTTGCCCGGATCTTACGTACCGAGACGTGGGGCTATCTGTGCAGCTCGGTTTTCTATGGACGACAGTTGGTACAGAGGCAAGATTGAAAGGATTGCTGAGGATAAGACTGTGCAAATACTCTTCATTGACTACGGAAACCGAGAGGTGAGTATACATACCTATTTATTGGGGCTGTATTCATCTTTGCGATTGTAATAGAGGATTTGTAGGAAATTGGATATACTCTGAACTACTGTGAAGTAAATAAGTACCTAATATTGTGTTTTAGGTTCATTTTTCCACAACGCCAATACTACTCTAATGGTTACGTCACATGTTCCTAAACACTTGGAAGTGCAAACAACATAGCTTTTGACTGCTAAAAATAAAATTTAAAAGAAAAACAAAAATGATTTTTGTTATTCCTTTAAATTAAAAAAAAAACAAAAGCAATGAGCCATTCATCACCAATCATGCAAACGTCGACGCTACACTGAAAAAAAAATGTTTAATTCTCCTGATAAATGTACCCTACATTCATCAGGAGAGTTAAGGCACTAAAGCATTTATGAGCAGACAGCTGACTCCTCTTTGTGTAGTCAATGTAAAGTGTGTTATCTACAGTAAACGTCTTAAGGCTTACATTTTAATGAACGTTTTTTGCCGGGTGGGAGCGGAGATAGTACTTTCTTTGCTATTCTAACCGTACCTATAATTGCAGGCGGTTCCAATAACGAAACTAGCAGCTCTGCCCGCGGGTACAGAATCTGATCCTCCATACGCGACAGAGTACAGCTTGGCTTGTGTCAAGTTCCCACAAGACGCCGACGATCGCAGCGAAGCGGTGACTGCGTTCTACGTTGACACTATGAATAAGAAACTGTTGATGAACGTTGAACAACGTGGCTCTCCGCCCGCTGTCACGCTGCGTGATCCCAACACTAATGCTGACATTGGAAAGGTAACCATTTAATACATTAATTAAATAGAATATATGGCTTTGTCAGCCGTTTCCCCGACGACAGTTTCTATAACTTTTTCTTCATTTGTATTAACGGTTTAGGCGCAAAATGCCCAATTCTCAAAATGGCATGTTATATGCACCACGAGCAGGTGAGGTTGACTAGGAGCATTGAGGTGATATTTGTGCTCCCTTACACCCCAAAAATCTTAATGTATCCTAAACAAATACATTATTAACCTATAAACATTATTTACAGAACCTGATAAAAGAAGGTGTGGTCCTAATGGAACCGACTCGGGAGGCGCGCCTCGCCGCTCTTGTTAGCGAGTATAGAAGCGCTCAAGATCACGCAAAGAGCTCCCGATTGGCTCTCTGGCGACACGGTGATATCACCGACGACGACGCCGTCGAGTTCGGAGCTCGTCGCTAACAAACGGGACGCACCCTAAACACATCAATACCACAACACCGACTGTGACACTTCTCACTCAAAAACTGGCACATTAATATAGACGGACTACTTATTACAATTTTTGTTAAAGACGTTATTGACTAACAGCGAATAAGAACCCTAATGTGCTATCTTGAGTCAATTGTACGTTTACTCACCTTTATATCTATATGTAAATTCTCCGTTGTTGCCACCCGTTGTATGTGTTGTGTGAGTACGTAGAAAATACTTATGAGCTTTGACTGTTACTCGCACTTGATACTTTGTAAGTGTAAATCTATTTAGAGTTGTTTTTATTCTAGAAAGTAAAAAAAGGTGATTGATTAATTAAAATATTGTGTGTAAATGACTTTGTTGTGATTTAAATTAAATTGCTGTGCAATAACCTAATGCACTACTTGTCAAATTATAAGGTGGCAACTCAGAAATGTATTAAAGCAATATGCATATTGAGATATATATATATATGATTTGCGTTTTATTATTCTACATAATCTTGCAGTGAAGTGTTGTGCCCTCGGTGACTCGGATAAACTCTAGAATAAATTTACCGATCGTCATGTGTATTTCTTATTCCTATATCACATAAAAGACTATTAAAGATTTTTATGGAAGAGTTCATTATTTAATATTTACCTTTTTCACTGTCGAGTTACTGTAGTTTGTTGTAAGCTGATTTATGGTTGATTAACTTATTACTTCAAAGATCTAATGTAAAAAAGCTGTTAGCTTATATGAACTGTATATTTTGTATCTTCACTCGCAATGTTTTCAGTGTTGATTAAATATTTCTATTAATCAGTAATCAGAAGTCTGAAATTGTTTTTCTTTTATATGTTTATTATTGTACCTTGTTTAGATGCATTACTTACGTAATATACCTTTTACTTTTTCCTTATTGCGTACTTACATTTGTGAACATCTTGGTGCGTGGAAATTATAAAATATTAAAGAAGTAAATATTTAAGGAAATTATAGTGGTTTTTGTTGATTCCTTAGTAATAAGCTTAGTTTTGTCCAGAGACTTAGGATTCACTAAATTTAACGCATCGATATAAAAAGGTAGATGCGGTACTCACTCTTATGCCACGTAAACATAATGGAACTAGAAATGACTACATGAAAACACGGATTTCTAATGTCGAGCTTGATGTGCATGAAGAACAGAGGAAGGCATTATTATTAATTATTTACATTAATCTGCGATAATTGCACATGTGCGTGCTACTAAGGTGAAATTAGGTTCGAGAACCTAATTCATACGGTCCACATTGAGGAGCGGGTTCCTTTATCTTCTTTTTATATATCGATGGTTTCACGTAGTGAATGGACCCTGGAATAACACAGGATATTTTTTATCCCAACCAGTGTTACGTGTTTGTTATTAATGACAGACCTCAGGGGCCTTATTCAGTATGACCAATGAGATAACGCGTTCCTTAACGCGCCACGTCACGTTATTGAAAAATTGTATTCTGTATGCCACACGATCGGTAAATTATACAAAACGCGCGCGTTACACGTCCTCATATGTCACGATATTTTGACAGCTCAAAACGCGCTCATAACCTTACTCTACCGCGTTTTAATAGGCATAGAGAATACCATAACGCGGAGATAACGTAACACGGCACGGTAAGACTTTAAAATGGCCATACTGAATAAGGCCCCTGATTCTCTTATGGGTTTTATCGTAGACGGAGTATATGCTTTTTAATGCTGTTCGGCGTTTTTCTGCCAGTGTCAAAAGTAATTCTCAGTATATATAATGTTACTCTGATGACGCTACGCGTGTCATCAGTTCAGTTCATAGCATGTTCGGCGCACGAGCAGTGTGAAGCGCATTTCAGACTACGCTATACTTATTCCTTTCGCTATATAGTACAGCACGACAAGCAAACCGGCTAATTTATATGTAGTATAGCTAAATGTGAACGTGTTCTAAATTTTTTTTTATGCGACAATGGGTATCGCTTGACCACTATCTCACCTGATGTTAAGTGACGATGCGGTCGATGATGTAGCGCGCTTACCCAAAAGATACCTATTCAGTCGCGACTTGAAGAGCCCTATGTTGTATCTAATCGGAAGCACAGACTCGGGCAGGGAATTCCATTCCTTAGCAGTACATATGATGAAAGAAGAAGCGAATCGCTTTGTACGCGTAAATGGTATAATTACCATGAAGCGGTGGCGCCTCTTAGTATTCCTGCTTGTACGATTATATAAACAAAATAAATGTATGGTGAGCGATATTGTTGTGCTATAAACCAAAGAGAATACAATTACTACGTAACTATAAACTATCCTTATTTATATAATAAACGCGAAAGTTCATATGTGTGATGTTTGTTACTCTTTCACGTAAAAACTACTGCACCGATTGTGCTGAAATTTGGTATGTAGATAGCCTAGACCCTGGAATAACACAGGATACATTTTATCCCGATATTCCCACGGGAACTATGTCTACGCGGGTAAAATCGCAGGGCACAGCTAGTATACTATAAAAATAAGCTATTATTAATATAATAGCTTATTTTACGCTATAATTAGCGTAGTCTGAAATGCGCTTGATTCGTTTGGGAGGGGCGTCTCTGGTAGCGCAACTGGTGGTAGAGTGAATGAACTACAATGTACGTAGATGAAACATGGATTCCCTCGAGCTTAGCTGAACTGCACTCTACACGAATTCCGGACGGAATATATTATAATAATCATATATTTATCCCACACAAGTAATTTGGACTAATATTGTACTTGATATATGGTATAACAAGTCGCCACGACGGCTTCAGGTTGCACTTGGCGAATTGCAATGCATCTATCTTGAGGCGTAGCACGACGCCACGCGCTATTATTAAACTCAAATCTCAATATAATTAAGTTTAAAAACTAAAACAACCGGCTGACCATGCCCCGCGAGTCAATTTCAGTAGCAAGTTTGAGATGTTTATCGTCATATCTCTGGAGATACTTATCAGATCTCGATGAAATTACAATGGGACCACCTCGGAAATGTACCCTACCGATTAAAAAAGAATCATTCGAATCAGTTCACAATTGGCGGAGTATTCATGTAACATACATACATAAAAATTAAAAAACCATACAGACGAATCCTCATTCTTGGAAGTCTGTTGAAAATGTGTATCTTTTGAGTTGTAAATAAGTAGAAGTCTTCGAGCATTTACCAATGGAGATGTTAACGCAAGGCGTACCCCTCTGCTGTCCATATAGCCATTTTTGGCCATATGAGCGTGCGTAACTACGCTGTATTTTTAATACTGTGTGCGTGTTTCAAGCTAGTGTGCGGGATCGTTAAAGTGAGAAATTTGTGTGTGTGCGATGCGTGTTTACATCGTCCCCGGTAAGTACCAGCAGTAAAAAATGTTTGCGGATTACAACGTTAACATCTCCATTGGTAAATGCTCGAAGGTAGAAGTTGGTAAGTTATATTCTGTATCACTATCTTAAAAAGTGCACGACGCTTTTCATCACGTCTCGGTGTGAACTGACCCTTAGCTTACGCTAGTTTGTCTATCTATGGTTAAATAAAAATGCGAAATGTAGTTAAAAATATAATTTAATTGCAATTAAAATTGCACAAAATTATACATAATGAACGCACGTACAGTTTGTACAGTACACGGACGTAAATTTTATACATTTGTGTATGTTTTGGAATACTTCCTGATACGGATATATATTGCTTTTAATTTACAATTTTAGAATCCAACAGTACCAATTCACATTACAGACATTACATTTGACGTATAGTTATATAAACCAATAAATTAATACTACAATTTCGTGAACATTTATATTTACTAAAACTAATACATTGATACACACAAAATGTCGTCATCAGCAAAATAAACTAGATTGTGCTCACCATTAGACTGTGCTTATTTACTTTCTCTTTTACCTCGTAATATCAAACCTTAAGAGCGATTCCGCACTACGTCCGAATCCAATGAAAATGCGTTCCGGAGTAGTAGAACTATTTGTACGGTACTTTACGCACTAGACTCGATTTCATTCCGTCATCCGTGAATTTTCATTTCGGCGAAAATTATTGACGAACCGAAGTAGCAATAGTATATTGACGCATGAAGGCAAGGTGGCCCCCTAAATTGCTTGGATTTGGATCAAAGATTAAGATTTATTTTTTAAGATTATTTTCAAATGGAAGGTAGTGCGAAAAGCAATACCCGAATTGTGTCCGAGTTTCTTAGACCCCGGATTTGGATCGGACGTAGCACGGAACCGCTGTATCGAGTAGGTAAAGCCTTAAGCGAAAGGAGACATATGCCCATACGAAGATCTAATCTAATAAAATAAGATGGAGTTGGCAATTTAAATGTATACATTACTTTGTTGCCTTTTGACATTAAGAAGCCTGTATTTGCTTCTTTTATTCCTTTTTCGTTATTTAATTGTTGCTGATTGTTTTCTGACTGTAGGTACACATACAAAAACTCGCATACAAGACCATAACCAAAGTACTGATTTTTAATTAATATAGTTGCATGACATTTTATTTATACAGTATGTAGTAGTATCGGCTAGATATGTGGAATACCAAATGCCAGCTCCATTTATTTTATAGATTCCAAAAACGAAAAGTGACTGTCATTTAGCCTAAGCTTCCCAATATATGGGTGTAACAGAGCATGGGCGAACTCATATAAGATTTTATAGTAGGCCACAGTTAGACAATTTTTGGCACCACATCGTCCCCATTTTCAACCGACTTCCCTAGAGGAGGTTCTCAATTTTTATGTTTTTTTTGTATGTATGTTACGTGATTACTCCGGCAATTGTGAACAGATTCAAATGATTTTTTTTATCTGTAGGGTACATTTCCGAGGCAGTCCCACTGTAATTTCATCGAGATCTGATAAGTATCTTCAGAGATATGACGATAAACGTCCACTCGCTACTGAAACTGATTCCGCGGGGCATGGAAGTCGGTTGTTTTAGTTTTTAAACTATCTTAATTATTTGTTTACAAACTAAATCGTAAACAGTTTTGAACAATAATACTCATATCTCACATGTCATATTAAGAATCGGTTTTGTAAACTTTAAACTTTCGCGATTTGAACACATAGTTATAAATAAAATATCTAACTGAAATATTTAACTGTAATATTTAACCGAAACACTCAACTGAAATATTCAACTAAAACATTCAACATAAATATCTAACTGAACTGAACCAGTTAGATATTTATGTTGAATGTTTTAGTTGAATATTTCAGTTGAGTGTTTCGGTTAAATATTACAGTTGAATATTTCAGTTAGATATTTTATTTATAACAAAGAATCGGTTTTAAAGGTAAGATTAAGTACCTAGAACTCTACAATCTAGTCTAGATTTTAGAGTACTTATTCGGAGGGAAAATATATTTTATTTCAGCCTTGGATGAGAAAAAAAAAATCGAGAAATGGCATTCTAAGCGTGATCAAACATTTTCTAAGCATTTTCTGGAGCAAACTAACGATTTTTTAAAAAATAAGTACTAGTTTGTTAAGCGCTAGATCACTATATCACCAAGGTTCCTAAACAAAATCCAATTTCTGTTTCCATTCACACTAACGCAAGTTCAAAATGTATGTAATGATATTTATGTTTCCGCAACAAAGATGTCAGTCCCATACATTTTGAAGTTGCGTTAGCGTAAATGGAAACAGAAATTGGATTTTGTTTAGGGGCCCTGATGTTAAGTCACGATGCGAACGACGATTCTACAAATACAAATCTTTATGATAAATAAATATTATAAGCCAAGTTTACAAAAAAAAGGAAATAAGTTTTTTATTATCATTTTTATTATTTTAGTTACATAGTCTTTAATACTACTAATTTAAGTAACAGACATTTTAGTGACTTTTACAGAAGGGTGCACTTCATAGATGTAGAAGTTGGGTATACTATTCCCGAATGCATTTAGGTAGAAAACACAACATATTTCATATATCTAAACTAGAATGACACCTATATGCAGAGTTATTTTCTTGAGACCTCCACTCGACCTTAGTCGAGGTCACCTCAAGGAATTCTTGAAAACACCCTTGAAATTAGTATGTTCAGTTACGGCTTCACCCTCCAGTGAGGAACCTCCATTCGAGACATTTATTATTGTCTTTTCTAAATCGAAATCTCTTAAGGAATTCCTCATCATCAGCTTTATGGGACGATATTTATTATGTACTAAAACTTGAAATAACCTCAGAAATAACGTACAAAGCGCTGATAACAAGCTTTGAGGAGACCTTAAGGTAGATCGCGACGTACCTTGAGTTTGACAGTTTTCCACTCGACTCGACTGAGGAATTTGCTCAAGTCGAGGAAATTTTTTGTATCCTGCATACCGATTTTATCCTTTAGGTTGAGTCAAGTTACATTCGAGTGGAGGAAATCTTGAGGAACCGACTATGCATATGGGTGTGAAACTTTAATTAAATTGGTCTGCTACAAATAGACCAAGCGTAAAAAAATCGATGTAAGATTTTACAGCAAAAAGTTTTAAACAAACAAAAAACTATTAAGCTTATGCCGCGAACTTCCTCTCGACGTTATTTTTACGAATGTTATCCAGACTAATATTATAATAAAGTGGCTGTGACATACGGACGGACAGACATGACGAATCTATAAGTTTAAAAACGTTTATAACTCTGTCACTCTGTCTGTTTGTTACCTAATAACGCTTACACGGACGATCCGATCTTACTGAAATTTAACAAGGAGACACTTTATAGAATGAGGATGAACATAGGCTACTAAATTCTTGGAGTACGTGAACGAAGTCGCGGGTATCAGCTAGTCTCTAAACTAATATTAGAAAAGGAAAGATTTGATTGTTTGTTACAATTCAACTTAAAAACTCCTGGACCGATTTCAAAAATTCTTTCACTAATGGAAAGCTGCATTATCAGCGAATAAGCGGGGCGCTGCTAGGTTACTATATAAAATAGGGAATAATGGAAGTATATTAAAAATCCATTACGATTATAACTACTAATACTGACCACACAAAAAAAATCCTAAACTCATACATTTGACGTAATTTATGCTATACCAGTATAATTTGTACGACTGAATGGATTGCAATTTTTATTATGACATCTACTATGTCATAAAATACGTTGCCGAGAAGCGTGATGAGAAGAGCGTTAGACAGACAAGCACTCGATCTATAATATCATCTGATGGTCAACGATGATACGAACAGTCAAGAGCTTCCACGAGATCTGCGCAATCCACTAATATTGGAAAATGACTTGGAACAATTTAAAATATTTCAGACGAAATAAAATAATGGAAAAAAACCGACTTCAATCAATACCCTCTCAAACAAAGAAAGAATTTTCCGAAACCGTCAAATTGAGAACCTCCTCCATTTTTGTAAAGTAAGTTAAAAATTAAGTGAGGCTTTTGGTGGATTGTTTTCCCGATCACCGTTTCGCTACCTCGCACATCTTTGGTGGAAACGCAGCCATAAGGCTGCGTTTGCGTGGACAAAAAAGCTAGAATAATCTAGCTTTTTTGTCCAATCATTTCTTAGAACAGGCATGGCTTCTACGTTTGGAGTATAGATTCTATTCAGTCATTTAAAATAATATAAGACTAAGGGCCAGTATCACCGGTTCCTGATAATTTGTTATATTGTATCTGACACATGACGCCATATAAAAGCTATCAAAAATCTGTCAGATTTCTTCATATTAGCGCTATCAGGAACCGATGAAACTGGCCCTAAATAAATAAATACTTGCACTAAAAATGTTTAATCAAATAGACGCATGTCTAACTTGTCTTGTTTTGTTTTTTACATAAGTTTAAAACCTTATCTTATTTTTCTGTAAATGCGATAATTGGTTTTTATAATAAAACATGTCAAGATGATTAGTATAAATTATTTGATATTTATTTATGTATATTTATCGGCGAAAGATAAAATTAATTGTCAATATCTAAACTAATATAACAAATAAGAAAGTGGCTGTGACTGGCAGATTTTATTAAAAAGTCCGATAGATTTTACAGTCGGCCATAAAGTGATAATAAACGTTTTACACAGAAATATGAACCTAAATGTCGCGATGTTAAATCTCATATTTGAATGCTATGTTTTAAATCTAGGTAACATTTTCGTAGGAATGTTTCAATTTATAAGGATTAAGGTACTAACTGTGCCCGCTACTTCGTCCGCGTGAAATAGTGTCCTTGGGTAGCATTAACAAATAAGACACATACGTATCCCAGCTACACCGCGCCGTACCACGCCACGCTAATCCCCCCTCCCCTCCCCCTTCCCACTTTGAATGTCATATTTATTTATATCGAATCAACAGCCTAAAAATAAGTTTCACGTTTCTAACTTTAAAAATTGACGATACTTCCATACAACATTTCATCCCCCCTTTCAACCCCTTACAACCCTCCTTTCGCATTAAAAAGTAGCCTATGTCCTTTCTCAGGCTCTAGACTATCTCTGTACCAAATTTAATTTAAATCGGTTTAGTAGTTTTGGCGTGAAAGCGAGACAGACAGACAGAGTTACTTTCGCATATTATATAGTAAGGACTAAATTCGTTGAAGAAATGGATGTCCTACTACAAAAACCAAAAATCATGACCAAAAATATGTAGAGGTGCTGGGAGGTTGAAAGGCATTTTAGAATTAATTTTTTATGTAACAAAACATTTTTATTTCTTCTGAAATAAATTTTCAGAAGAACTAATGGCCAACAGATCATCAGTCAAGAAGAAGCTTATAATTATTGTGATTATCTTACGGTAATTCGTTTAAAGTTCTAATATACATGGTTACCGGTTAATAGGGAACGCTGGGTGCACTTTTCCATACAAATGTATTCCCCCGTTTCCTCCCTGGAAAATGCTTCTAAAGCAAAATTTGATTCTACAAAAAATTAACGTCAGCTGTAGCTACGCCCCTATCATTTGCATTTTTTGACCAACCAATAGCAAAAAGAAATATAAGTTAATCTCGTCATTAATATTTTTAAATGGTCATATTTCTATATGCAATTGGTTGGTTAAAAAAAGACAATGACAAAAAGACAATTGGTTGGTTAAAGTAAGGGCGTAGCTATAGTAGACCTTGATTTTTTGTAGAAACATTTTCCAAGGAAGAATCGAAGAAAAGAAATACATTTATTTGTATGGAAAAGTGCACCCCGATTTCTCTCTAAAGGCGTTATAGATCCTTAAGGGGGTTATAGACATCATTACCTACTGACTGAGTAGACTAAAGGACTCTTCTATCCAAACTCTTTGTTTTATTTAATAAACAAGGAATAAATTTGACTCATAAGTAATAACTACATCGTCGATCACATCTTCACTTAGCATCAGGTGAGATAGTGGTCAAACGCTTGCGAAAGAAAAGAAAAAAAATTAAAAAAGGTAGTAATTTTAGTACTAAGCTAGAGGTGTTTATCTCCATATCTCTGGAGATACTTATCAGATCTCGATGATATTACAATGAGACCAACTAGAAAATGTACCTTACCAATTAAAAAAAGAATTATTGGAATCTGTTCGCAAATGACGGAGTAATCGCGTAACATATATTGGAAGTTGGTTAAAAAGCAGTTTATTTTATTTCCTCTATGGATTTCAAGTATTTTAAAATTAATTCTAATAACACAAGGGTTATATTATACTTTGTTGGATAGCCGCAGAAATGCAAATATTTTCAGTACATCTGCAAAATAGCTGCCATACATATATTTGTTTCAACCGACTTCTACAAAGAAAGAGGTTCTTAATTCGTCTGTATGTTTTTTTTTTATGTTACGCGATTACTCCGTCAATTGTGAACCGATTCGAATGATTCTTTTTGTAATCGGTACGGTACATTTCTGAGGTGGTCCCATTGTAATTTCATCGAGATCTGATAAGTATCTCCAGAGATATGACGATAAACGTCTCAAACTTGCTACTGAAATTGCCTCGCGGGGCATTGAAGTCAGTTGTTTTAGTTTTTAAACTATCTTAATTATTCAATAATCTAAAACGAAAAAAAAATTGTTTAAATTAATTTGTTTTCACCTCTACTCCGACCCATTTTGTTAAGTTACACATAGAATTATTAATAAATATAAAATAACTCGTATAGTACGCAAAATCTTCAAAAAATATATGTAAGAGGCGCAAAAAAGACATACATTTTCTAGGCATATGAAATGAATGAATATTATTTATTGTTATATTAATAATAATGCATAAAAAAAGACATTTAAAAAATTAAAAGCCATATTATTATTATAAGAATCGGTAAGATTTTGGATAGGGTGTCCCCAGAGTCAAATCAGTCAACTTTATACCCCTAAAGGATTTAGATCGACTAAACATGGATCCTTGTAATACATAAATTACACATAAATTACACATTCCAAGATAAAGAATTGCCATTTCATATGGAAACCTATTTATATATAAACATCAATTATAGATATAAAGAAAACTCATTGTCATTTATTTTTATTTCAAACATTTGTCGTAATGAATTATTTCAATATATAAAGGGATGATGGCTGGATGAAATTCTTATTAGTCCGTCAGTTTTAGTATCAAAAAATATTGGACACGTATTTTTTTATTTTATAAATCAATAGAAAATGACAAACATAAAGAGCGTCAAAGTTCGGGAGTGGGAGCTCTTGACGTTACGAAACGCTAAAAAGTGTAGTGGGCCGTGACGTCACGCGGAATTTCAACGCTCTATACTATATCTTTGTGATTTTTTGTTATATATATATATATATATATAGAGTGTACAATATGCAATTTTGTTGTTTGAAATCGTTATTTATCTCAGAATCTTTAAAAGCTACCATCTTAATATTTACGGAAATGATACTTTAAACTTTTATCTTTGATTTGGTGATTTTGGAAACACAATGGGTAAATATTTTCTCGATAGTATATTTTTATGAAAAATACATGTTTTGCACACATTTTGCTATTTATTTCAGGAACAGCACACTAATGGGTTAATGTTTTTTCGAGATACCTAGAAGTATTTATTTAATTACATTTTTTAATTTTTCAATTGATTGTTTAATTAATTTATAATTAGGTAAACACAGTTTTTTTCGCTTACGTCGATAGAAAATTGCGTTGCGCGTGTATCGCTCTGTCCTTCTCACTCACGTTGAAAAAACTTTATTGTCATCCCGCTCAACGCTCTGTTCGAAATCCGTCTCATGGCGGCGTTATTGCACACTCTTAATAGACAAAATAAAATATACATATCCAATTTTGTTTAATATAATGTAAATGACGGATTAAAATATTTTTTTTAGGAATTTTGCCTATTTCAGCAGTCATTAGATTGAAACCTATGTAAATAAGGTTTCAAAATACCAATGGAGTACTTGTCAATTTTACGTCCTAAAGTGGAAATAAGTTATTTTTTTGCTAGTTTTATTTATCTGCGTCCCAATTACAAAAAAGAGTCATTTAAACCGTATGGACGATTCCTCTTGGCGGGTCCTTACCTTCATCGAAATAAGGGCCAATTTCGGTCGGCAATGGCGGCACGTTTACTAGGAAATTCTGCAAGTAAGAAACAATATTTTGAGGGCCAGTTTCAACGGTTCCAGATAATGCGTTAGACAGTTATTTGACACATGACGCCATATAAAAGCTATCAAAAATCTGTCAGATTTCTTCATATTAGCGCTATCAGGAACCGGTGTAACTGGCCCTGAAACTTTTTAATTTACAACTAATGGATTGCATTTTTAACCAATTATGCATTGGTGGCGCCAGCTACATTGTATTTTAACAGTAAAAAATGCAATCCAATAATTTCGTCGTATTGATAGGATCGTACTGTGGCTTGATTGGTTAGAGCGCCTGGGCGTGATTCCCAGGAGGGTGTCGGTTCGAATCCCATCGGTACGATGAAATTTTGGATTGTGTGTAACAATGTATGAAAATATCAAGTGTGTAAGAAGATGGTAGGATAATAAGTAAATAACTTAACCCACAATTTAAATTGTTTTAATTCGAAAACAATTAAAATGCCCAACATATAATTCAAAGTCATAATGAAAACAAAAACTCTGGAGATTATCAGAGGGATCAGAGAAAAATATCATTAACATTAAAAACTAAAACAACCGACTTACACAGACGTAGTACAGTAGCACGTTTACAACCGACAGTAGCACGTTTGAGACGTTTTTCGTCATATCTCTGGAGATACTTATCAGATCTCGATGAAATTACAATAAGACCACCTCGGAAACGTACCCTACCGATTACAAAAAAAAATCATTCAAATCTGTTCACAATTAACGGAGTACTCGCGTAACATACACAAACAAACAAAAAAAACATACAGACGAAAAAAATATAAAGTGTGTAACACTTCATGAAACATAATATTTGACATACAGACGAATTGAGAACCTCCTTCTTTTTGGAAGTCGATTGAAAAGAAAATGGCATGTGTGTGTGTTCACGATGATCAGTAAGATATATAACCTACCTGTATATAGGTATAATAGTCGCGACAAGTCCATGTGTCATCGTGACCTCCTCCTGGCATTACCACTAACTTCTTAGAGACTGCCCCGCATCTCATATAGAGCTCTTGGGCCATAGCAGGCGGTACGAGGGCGTCATTCGACCCACAGACTACAAGTGTCGGCGTCGAAACATGACCGATCTTCCTTAACGACATGTACTGGAATAGAAGACGTTTTATTAGTCTATGGATGCTTTTAGACCAAAGACATTGTACTTTAATACAAGGCTCAAAAACCGAACTGACCGAGACGACACTTGCAAGTTGTTTGTCCCTTTCTTTTGTTACATTACAAAGGTTGTCTGGAAGAGATCGGTTTCAGCGATAAGACCGCCTGTTGTTACACTATTACAATTAGTAGTTAAGTAATACTCTGTTTCTTTTTAATAAGGTGTTCAATAAAGTGTTTCTATCTATCTACATATACACTATATACATATAAAAAAGTTTTTTTAAATAGTATACAAGCAAGCGTTTGACCACTATCTCACCTCACCTGATGTCAAGTGAAGATGTTATCGATGATGTAGCACACTTGCCTAGAAGATACCTGTTCACTCGCGATTTAAAGACCCCCGGTATGTACATATTTTATAATATGTACGTATTTTGCACTAGCAGGTTGTTAGTTGTGCAGGTCAAGAACACACTCCGTTCTACAATCCTCTCGCTCGGCCCGTTTTGATGTTTCATAGTAATTACAACCTTAGGTTCCGGTCATACGGATTAAATTGAATTTGTCAAAAATCTGCTGTGCACAGTCACGTATATTTTATTTTTTTATATATCTTACAATGATCGGCGAAGGCGTCAAGGGCGTCCACGAACCGATGGCGGGATAAACTAGTTACTAGATGCTTTTCATGGTAATTGGGAATAAGCATGTGGTATACATTTACTTGAAATAATTTATTTTCGAATCATTATTGTTCTGGTATTGTATGTTTAACTTTATTTTTAAACAAAATTATTATTATATTATTTTTGATTTTAGTTTAAATTTTAATTTACAAAACACATCACCACTTGTCAATTAGTTGGTCAAAAAAAATCAAATGATAGGGGCGTGGCTACAGCAGCACTTGATTTTTTGTAGAAACAAATTTTGCTCTAGAATAATTTCCAGGGAGGAAACGGGGGAATACATTTAAATGGAAAAGTACACCCCGCGTTCCTTCATAATCTGTGGTGGCAGCAGTGGCATGTTGTGACGTCACAAAGACGCGCGAAAATTTTAAGATAATTTTTTTTAAACACTTGGTATTTTTAATTTTAATATGTCCCTGCCTTTGGGGATCAACATTTTTGGGCTATTGGATTTAATTATCACGCAACGAGTCATTTTATAGTTTTCGCGACCGTGCGGCTGCAAGAACAGACGCGTGCGGGCTTTAAGTAGAGGCGGCCAACCTAGACGCTTGGTCGGGGTTCGGACACGCGAAGTAGCGATAGCGTTATCTATTGTATTTATACTCGTATAACTTTGGGCCATACATCCTAACCCTATAAAATGTTTAAGGAATAGGTACTTACTTTATTTTTATGACATATCTGCGGCAGCCAGTCCAGGCATTTCCATTTGAGTATGATCTGTGCCATGTCAGGTATACTTGTGAAAGTGTTCTCTACGATGAGAGCCCAAATCTTGTTCCTATTCTCTAATCTCGAAGCTACGTCTATAGCTACGGCACCTCCTGCAAACATAATATATACTGCTAGCATATTTACGAGCGATTTTGCTGAGAGTTGCCGCATTACCCTCCAGACTGTATAAAAGCGGGTATGTACGCCTGCACAGCGCATTTTGTCGTTGGACTTAGAACAGTAAGGTTGTCTGGTGGGTGATCGTTGCAATTTGCGGTAAGACCTCTTGTCTTTGTTTTAACGTGATGAAATATAGTGTTGTAAAGATAAACTAATGTCTGTTTGTATATCGGAGTCCTGACAATTGTGAAATAAAGGATGTTGTAGTGATAAAATGAGTTTGTATTCGATTTATTGTTTCTTTTAATAACCACTTCTGATGCTAATAATACACATTTTAATACATTGCTATACATGAAAGGTTTCTTTTTATTGTTACGTGCGGGGTGGTATTAAAATGCCAATCCGATGAGATGAACGTATTTCCACTTATCACTAGGTTTTACAATGTTCCACAGTAGCTGTCCAAATCGTCTTGCACAATTATCAAAAGTCCGTTAACACACACTGAGGTCGTTGGTAATCACAATCACTGATTTCACAGTTCACAGTTCACAACACTAGTTCACTGATAACACTTAACGATCACTTGGTCGCTATCCGCGCTTAGATCTTTACACTGTCGCTTCCAAAGAAAGACTGACTCAACGCCGCGGTGCGACGCTTTATATAGGACACAATAATTATTCTAGAAAATCCTCGATCAATAAAGAATAAAAATAACAGACAAACAAGCAATAAATCAAAAACAAAAGGGGCGGCTTTCCTTTGAACATCTGAAGTAAACAACTTTACCATACATGCTAATTTGATCTCTAACTACTTAAGAATAAGGTTCAATCTTAACTACAAAACTAGGTACATTGACTAGGGTCGGAATTCCAGGAAGGTTACTTTTATGACGGTCGGGTGTTTATGGCGGGTAATTAGTCTATTCTTTCCCACGCTATTTTTGTTCGAGAAGCTTGGCGAAAAATCGCGACTCGACGACGCGATGTAACATAATCCCCTTCTTAGTTATGATCGTCCCGATGATAATTTGTTCCATGGTATCGTGTAAGTCGATCGATGTGTACTACCCTCGGCTTTCCTCTCTGGCCTCGTTTAATGCGGTAGGTAACGTCGTTTATCTTCGTGATAATCTAGTATGGTCCTTCCCAATGAGCCTGCAGCTTCGGACTTTTTCCTTTCCTTCGTAGTGGGTTGTGCAACCAGACGAGAGTTCCTTCTTCGAAACCCATCGTATTAGCTCTACGATCGTACCGGGTCTTCATTTTTTCACCAGTTTTTAAACTATTCTCTCGAACTATCCTGTGCACTTCGTCCAGCTGACTACGAAGATCACTGACATAGTCGGTTACAGGCTTCGGAGCATCTGGCGGGGAACCAGTGATGGCGTCGATAGGAAGTCTTAGTTCGTGTCCGAAATTCACATTTGCAGGAGTCGTACCAGTGCTGTCATGGATAGCGGAACGGTATGACAACAAGAACAAAGGTATGTACTGATCCCAGTCTCGTTGATGTGCGTCCACGACTTTAGCCAGGTGATTCTCCAACGTCTGGTTAAACCTCTCAACCATTCCGTCTGACTGTGGATGAGCTGCCGTTGTCCGCGTCTTTTGGATCCCGAGGAGGGTGCATATTTCTTGGAATAGGGCAGACCCGAAGTTCCTTCCTTGATCGGAATGCAGTTCCATCGGTACACCAAATCGACAGATCACTTCTTGCACCAACTTCTTTGCGACTGTCTTTGCTTCCTGGTTTGGTGTCGCGAAAACCTCGGGCCATTTACTGAAGTAATCTTGTACTACGATGATGTACTTGTTGCCTTCTTCAGTCTCGGGAAATGGCCCGGCAACATCCACGGCAATGCGCTCCCATGGTGCTCCAACGTTGTACAATTTTAATTGTCCTTTACTTCTTGTCTTCGGTCCTTTTACTGATGCGCACGCGGTGCACTTCCTGCACCAATCTGTCAGGATGTGGACATCCTCGCGGCTGTGTACCCAGTAAAATCGTCGACGAACCTTCACAAGAGTTTTCTTGACTCCTAGATGTCCACCAGAAACTCCATCATGAATGTGTCGTAGTAGAGATGCCACTTTACTCCGGGTAACAACGACCTGCATTGTAGTTTCTTTTCCATTGCTGTTTTCCCATTTTCGGTACAAGATTCCTTGTTCCAGAGTCAGGCTGTCCCACTGAGCCCAGTAACTTTTTGTAATTGGGCTGCAAGCTGACACTTTGCTCCACTGGGGCTTATTTCCAGACTTTATCCAATCCAGTACAGGTCGTAAATCACTGTCCTCCGATTGTGCTTGTCTCATATTGTCGCCGTTCCATTCGTCATCTGTTCTGTTCATCCTGATGACTCTGACTTCTTCTTGAGACTCGTGCTTCTCGCAGTGTTTACAGACATCTGCACAAGGTCTTCTTGACAGGGCATCGGCGTTGCTATGGCCATTTCCACTGCGATGTTCTGTCACGAAATTGAACTATTGAAGTTGCTCGATCCATCGTGCCACTTGACCTTCGACTTTGACTTGAGGGCTCTTAAACTGAAGAAGCCATTTAAGAGCAGCGTGGTCAGTTCTGAGCGTAAACTCTCTTCCGATGAGGTACTTGTTGAAGTGCTGAAGAGTCTTCACCACAGCTAGCAACTCGCGGCGGGTGACACAGTAGTTTCGTTCTGGTTTGGATAATGATTTACTGAAGTATGCTATGACCACTTCTTGGTCTCCTTGGATTTGCGAGAGAACTCCTCCAATTCCCGTGTTGCTGGCATCAGTGTCCACAATAAATCTTCCATCTCTGGTAGGGTACCCCAAGATCGGCGTTTCACACAGTTGCTGCTTAAGATTGTTGAAGGCGGATTCACACTCTAAGTCCCATACAAATGTGCGCTTTTCTTCCGTCAGTCGATGTAAGGGTTTGGCAATTCCAGAAAAGTTCTTGACGAACCGCCGATAGTAAGCGCATAGTCCCAAAAACGACCTTAAATCCGTTTTATTCTTCGGGTTAGGCCAAGTTTGAACAGCCTTGATTTTGTCAGGATCAGTTTGTACCCCGTTCTCCGAAATGATGTGTCCAAGGTAGCTGACTTTGGATTTAAAGAAGTCACACTTTTTGGCACTTAGCTTCAGGTTTGCTTCACGTAGACGGTTCAAAACCTTCTCCAGATTCTGCAGATGTTCAGTAAAATCACGGCCCAAAATGATGACGTCATCCAGGTACACCAAGCATACGTCTCACAGTAATCCAACCATTACTCTGTCCATGAGACGTTCGAACGTTGCTGGAGCATTACACAGTCCAAATGGCATGACGTTGAATTGCCAGAGTCCATTTCCAATGCCCGTACTGAATGCTGTCTTCTCTTTGTCTTCTGGACTGATTTCTACCTGCCAGTAGCCACTTTTCAGGTTAACCACTTCATTCCACTGAGCATGTCCAGTGTATCGTCTATTCGAGGCAAGGGGTAGCTGTCCTTCTTTGTGACTTCATTAAGCATTCTGTAATCTACGCAGAATCTTGTGGAGCCATCTTTCTTTTTCACCAGAACCACTGGCGATGACCAAGGACTTGTAGATGGTTCGATGACTTTCTCTTTGGCCATGTCTCGTATCATGTCTGCAACTTCAGCTTCTTTCGCCCATGGAATCCTTCGTGGCCTCTGTCGTATAGGTCTTGCGTCGCCAGTGTCAATTTTGTGTTTAACAAGTCCGGTACGTCCACAGTTGTTTCCAGCGGCGAAGACGTCTTTAAACCGCATCAACAGATGTTTTGCTTGTGACAGCTGAGTGAATGTTAAGTTGTCTTTGGATGATTCCAGCAGCTGTGATATTTGATCTTCCGAGCTTGGTTTCGTAGAAGTAATATCCGTTCGTCGCAGGTACTTCACTTCTTGACATTTTCCAATTATGCTGTTTTTCTTCAGATGAACTTCTTCATTGCCAAGATTAAGAATTCGCACACTGGCCATTCTGTTTGTCATGAGCAATGTTCTTGCAGTAATCCAGGTCGGATGTGTGCCCTCATCTTCGGCAACTACACATAGTCCACTCTTGACTGTATTTGGAAATTTCACTCGAACAATATTTTGCGATTTTGGAGCCAACACGACGTCCTTGAGACAGTAAAGCTTACACGGTGCCGTTCCTTCGAAAAACACTTCTTGCTCGGGAAATCGGAGTACACCACGGGCCACATCCAATATGCACTGCTGCTTCTCCAAAAAGTCCAATCCCAGAATGCAATCGTCAGTTATGTTGGCAATAAGCACAGGATGAATGTATGAGTGCTCACCGATGACTATCTCCACATCTGTATCGCCAAGGACAGGTACTGACTGGCCGGTTGCTGTCCGTAGTGAGCATGCTGCAGATCGATGTTTCCGTGATATAAATCGTTGCAGGAATTCAGGCTTCACAATAGTGCGCGATGCTCCTGTGTCCACTGTGAACTTGCAGGTCTTGTTGTTCAAGGTGCCCTCGACGATTAAGATGTTCCCGTTGCACACTTGTGTCACAGTGATGGTGGGGGCTCTCTCTTGACCAGCCAGTGCCCGCCCCGCGGCCCTGGCGACGTTTAGTTTAACGCCTTCTCTTCCACTTGGGTCTCGGAATTTCTGACCCGTTTCCCGTTTCTTCGTTTTCGGGCAATCAACCCGAATATGCCCTTTTTCTCCACACCCGTAACATGTCGGTCCATAACGGGGCTTCCTGGGTTCAGTCACCAGCTCCCGAACTCTGTATGGTTTGGTGTCCCGTCGCACTGCTTCCACTTCTAAAGCATGAGCCAGAGCGCTCTTGAGTGTCTGATGATGACCCAACCGTACCGCAGCGCGTACCTCATCATCCCTGATTCCATCCACAAAGCTCTGTAGAGATGTCACTTCAATGGCTGATGGCGTCGACACGTAGGCTCGTCGGACCAACCTCTCGATTTCATCTGCCCACTGTTGCAATGTCTCTGTGGGCTTCTGGGTGCGCTCACATAGTTGTGCCCTGTACGCATGCTCCATGTGCTTTTCTCCATAGCGCGTTTCGAAGGCTTCCAGCAGGGTCTTCAGGGTCCTTTCCTCTTCAGGTATGCGTTCCACGATAAGCTGAGCGTCTCCTTTCAGCGCTAATGTGAGCGCTGCATTTGCGTGCTCGTCTGTCCAGCCGCAACTTTTGGACAGCGTTGTGAATTAGAATTTGTAGGCTGCCCACGAAGATGTTCCGTCGAAGTGCGGCAAATCTAGCTTGTGGGGCGAGGTCATAGTGGGACCCTGGCTGCTATGTCCAATTCCTCGTAACTTCAGTTTCTGAAATTCGTTGGCCAAGTCATTCACGGTCTGCTCATGTATGTCAAGCCGCCCTTCTACTTCCTTGATACTGGTTTCCACCATTTTGATCTTCTCTCCCATGCCGGCAAGCCCGCTCTGCAACTGACGTCCAATTGTCTCTTCCAGTTTGCGGCTAGCTTCTTCCTGTTCCTTGCGTGCTTCTTGTTGGGCCATCTGTACAGCCTGTAGTGCAGCCTGTTGTTCCTGGCGAGCCTCCTCCTGTTTACGGTTGGCTTCTTGTAGTGCAGTCTGTGCAGCTTGTTGTCCTGCTAGGATAGCGGCTAGCATGGCCTCCAAGCCCCCATCCGTAGTTCGGTTCGCTGGTGCTGCTGCAGGTGGCGCTGCCATGGTGGGTGCCAATGGTGTTGCTGCTGGCTCTTCCAATGTGGGTGGTCCTCCTCCCGATGCTTCGAGCTCCTTCTGCCGGGTTGCATCCATCTCCGCCTGGCGCCTGGTGCGTGGAGTACGCGTATCTTCCCTCGGAGTGATTGGCATTCCGCTTCTGACACCAATTGTTACGTGCGGGGTGGTATTAAAATGCCAATCCGATGAGATGAACGTTTATTTCCACTGAACACTAGGTTTTACAATGTTCCACAGTAGCAGTCCAAATCGTCTTGCACAATTATCAAAAGTCCGTTAACACACACTGAGGTGGTTGGTAATCACAATCACTGATTTCACAGTTCACAGTTCACAACACTAGTTCACTGATAACACTTAACGATCACTTGGTCGCTATCCGCGCTTAGATCTTTACACTGTCGCTTCCAAAGAAAGACTGACTCAACGCCGCGGTGCGACGCTTTATATAGGACACAATAATTATTCTAGAAAATCCTCGATCAATAAAGAATAAAAATAACAGACAAACAAGCAATAAATCAAAAACAAAAGGGGCGGCTTTCCTTTGAACATCTGATGTAAACAACTTTACCATACATGCTAATTTCGGATTTTCCAGGAAGGTTACTATTATGACGGTCGGGTGTTTATGGCGGGTAATTAGTCTATTCTTTCCCACGCTATTTTTGTTCGAGAAGCTTGGCGAAACATCGCGACTCGACGACGCGATGTAACATTATTAACCCCCGACGCAAAAAGAAGGGGTGTTATAAGTTTGACGTGTGTATCTGTGTATCTGTTTGTGGCATCGTAGCGCCCAAACGGATGAAGCCATTTCGATTCACTTAGCTTTATTTTTTATAGGTGCTTAAATCGAGGGTGTTCATGGCTTTGATTCATGAAAATCCATTCAGACTATATGCTTTTTTCTAATTATTGACACTATGAAATCAAAATGTATAGTTCTGATCAATTCGAAATTAAGTATCCTCTTACTTCAACGATATTGTAAGAACATGGTAGCATTGACCTGAATCCTGATGCTTTGAAAACTTGAGTTTGGGCTCATTGGGATGATCCCAATTAACAGATTATACATACAGTCGGCGGTGATTTTAAACATAAATATTAAATACGAAAAAAGTTTTTGAAGGAAAATGTCAAGTCTTGCAGGCCAGACAAAATACTCCAGTAACGCCCCTGGTGTTGCAGGTATCCAAAGAGAACGGTGACCAATTACCATCAGGACGTTTTTTTTTATCTTATAGTTTAGCATTTTGACCACTATCTTACCTGTTGGTATGTGATGATGCAGTCTAAGATGGTAAGCATGCTAGGTCTAGAATTGGGAATTGGCTCTCAAGGATAGCTGCCGAACACATAGATGTTTGGCGACAGATTTTCTAACTTGAGGGTGGTTAGCTGGCCAGGCAGACACTAGATAGTGTCCTACCACCATGCGGGGTTGTTGGATTCTTAACGATGTTTTTCCGTCTGATGTACATAATTTTAATACAAGATATAAAAATAGATTAATTATACCTAATTTCAGACTGCAGAAAGTTAGTGGTTCATTCATGGGGAACTGTGTACGCTTTTACAATAAGCTACCTAAAGATATTGATCAATTGCCTATGAGCAAATTTAAAATCTATGTAAAATCCAATTTGATGAAAATTCATACTATACAATAGGTATATAAGTATAATATAGGTATAGACTATATGGATGACAAAAATGCATGGCCTGAATGCCCCAAGTCCAAGAACAAATATAAATTGTATTATAATTATTAATATATTGTTAAAATTTTAAAGCTGACATGTACAATTAATTTAAAAAAAAAGATAAAATGACAAGACAAGCCCCATAGAGTTTCTTGGTGTTTCTTCTCTGATGGGAGTATTTCCGAAACACTGGTAGATTCAACAGCCATTCAGTTTTCCCCTTTTGTCCGCAGATTTTCTTTCTAGGTTTGCCATTTTTATTTTTATTTAAACAATATTATGCAGCTGACAGACGGACTATCAGTTCCATTTGGATCATGATATGTACTGTGATCGGTATGCGTTTCTCTATGTTGTGTTTCACTATTTCACTTTTTTTTATATAAAAATTGTCTGAAGTACTGAAACACACAGTTACATGTATGGTTGGTTTTAACCTACTTTAATTTTTTTTAATATTCTGACGTAAACGATTGGATGACAGCTGAATGGTTCATTACTTTTTTTTTTCTAATTCAAAGCGTTAAATTCTGCTTTTGCTATGTTTACTTGATAATTGGTTATGATTTATTTTATGATTTATGATTTTGACGTGTATATGTGCGTATATTTATACTACCTACATACTGAATAAATGCTTTGATTCTTTGATTCTTGATTCTTCACCAGAGGGTCACTGTGAAAAGCGCACATACATTTTTCGATTGAAGAATCCATTGGTGCACAGTGGGGATTGAACTCGGTACCTCTGGCATCAAAGCTGACCATTCTCCCACTTACTTCAAAGGGCTCCCAACAAAAAAAATTCAACGTTAACTTGATGGAACCTAATTACAAAATAGATGAGATGACTCACCAAGAGATCTTCCAAAGACTATAAGCTTAGTACGATCTACGTCACTCCTCTGCATGATGTATTCGAGGGCTGCTTGTGCGTCCATATACAAGCCACATTCGGACGGGGAACCCTCGGAGAGACCATAGCCTCTATACTCTACCATTAGTATATTGATGTTCAGTTTATGGTAGAATCCTGACACGTTTGATAATCTGTAACAATGTTCTTTTATCACCAAGGGCACAGATTAAAAATAAGAGGGAGCGTAGAGAACTACGTTTTAGGAGAAGTGAAACTTCCAAGTTCATTTAATTTCAGGGTTCGAAAATATCCGATATTTATAATAAATATCAAAATATCGGATATTTATGATATATATCAAGTTTTATAAATATCAAATTTGTATGAAAGCCATATTATTATTTTATTGTATTGTTTATGAATATAATTTGCATATATGTGTTACATAAACATACTAAAATTATCAAAAAAGAACTACAATGTTTTATTTATATACTTATTAGGTACTTATAATTTTCATTAATCAGAAAAATTAAAAGCCTCTTTTAGATAAGGCAAAATCAACTAAAAAATATAAACAGGAAGTAGAAATAGTAAATACAGTAAAAAACTCAAAAAATTACTTAATAATATTAATTTTTAAACCATTTTTGTATTACAACATATTAAAAAAAAACCATTTGATATATATTGTCGAATCTAGTTTGATATATATCGGATATATATCTTGATATATATCGGATATATATCTTGATTTATATCCATTGATATATATCCTCCGACCCTGTTCAATTTATTTCTCAACACCTCTAATTATTATTTTGTACACCTCCATCTGCTGAACGTAGCGGGACGTTTGCCCGAATGATAGCGAATACGTCTTCGTAGGTACGCCGTTCTACAATAGAGGGCGTTTATAAATATAACTATTGTTCGAGCATTAAACATTTTCGCATAAAAAAAAATTAATGCACTTGTTCGACTTTATTCAGCTAGTGCTGATCGGATAGTACAGATAGCAAAGCCAATCTGAAGCAATCTTCATGTGTTTGGTTTCATGCAGCCAGATAAGTCATAATTTTGATGGCCACTTTGCACCCAAAATCTTCGTTGCAAAGTTGCGTTGTTTTCGTATTAGAGCTGGCAATAACCACAAAAGCTGCTGATATTAAGAACACATTGTCTTCATCCCACATTCTTAGCAAACTTGATTGCCGAAACCAGACTGACATGAACAGGTCGGGTTTGTCACATAATTCATCGGTATACATTTGAAGTAACCGCACGGTTGTGCCAGTTAAAACCAAGCTGCTGTTGTCTAACTGATCTTACACGCCTGTTGTGTATGCAGCTAAGCCTAGCCGAAAATTCATCTACACATATTCGATATTTTTGCATCGCTGTATCAATTAATCAATTTAAATTATAATAATAATCAATTTTGGAGGCAACAATAGCCCAATGGATAGGGTGTCGGACTGGCGATCGAGAGGTCGTGAGTTCGATCCCCACCCCACCCATTGCACTATTGACGTAAACCCACTCCAGACACAAGCATATTTAGCTTAGTTGAAGGGGTTAACAAGTACTCGTATACTAGTAATGTGCAACCCACATTGCGAGTAATCTTTAAAAAAAAAATGCCAGCCCGACTATGTAACATGCCTTAAATACTACAAATGCTGTCAATATTTGAGAGCGAAAAGTAAGTGGCTTGCTAAATAGCAGCGGGCCCTGGCTTTAGGGTAATGAGTGTTAGAACATTTACATGAAAATATTTACAATCGTTTTGACCACCAAGTATCTGTTATAGATAGCATTTTTAACAGACTTCCAAACAGGAGGAGGTTCTATAGTCGTCTGTATTTTATATATATTTGTATGTATTTTTTCTTGTTGTATGTTCATCGATTATTCACCAATTGTGAACCAATTTAAAAAATTGATTTTTAAATTCGAAAGGGTATACTCCCGAGGTGGTCCCATTGTAATTTCATTACGATCTGACAAGTATTGTCAGAGATATGACTAAAACGACCCAAACTTGCTACTAAAACTGACTCGTAGGGCATGGAAGTAGGTTATTTTAGTTTTTAAACAATCCTAATTATGCCTCATACCATATAAAAAATTTTGCAATTGTTTAGCAATCTCACCGTTGCCCCATATTCCCAGCATTTCCATGAAAGAATATCATAGTAGGTAAGTGTTTGCTATTAGACGGCTGTTTGATGAGAAACATGTGAATCCTCAGGCCATCCTTGTTGTGTATCTTGATGCTCTCATAAGGGAGCTTGTAGTTACTCGGCTGGAGGACAAAAACCCTTGAGTCGGGCGGGTCGTTGGGGTAATACAGCAGAAGATCTTGAGCGCTGTATAGAATACCTGCAGAGAAGAGAGCAGAAGAAATTACTAAATGGCATTAAATTCCAGTGATGATTAAAGGTAAGACTACTGCTAGTCCACCTGGGGCGGTACCACAGAAAAGATAATAATACTACGTATAGAATGGACACTCTGATCCCCCCGCCAATCCGGGCTACCTCACCTCGCCACCGATTTTGGAGCTGTCGAGAAGCTAGTGTGAGCAAGGATGCCATACGCGCGCGACTACAGAACAATACTACCTCACAAGGAGAAGAATATCAACTTCATACATGTATGAATAAAAAACACAGAAATATTAATAATAAGTATTATGGAATATTTCTGTGGGACTAGGTAGACACAGGAGTTTCAAATTTATGTAGTTGCTATATAATATATATACTAATACACTTATATTTGTATACCTAACTAACTAAATATTCGTATTTTAGAATTCATTTTCATAAATGAAACAACGATATACTCGTGCATAAATAAACCTTAGTTTTTAAATATTGAATAAAAAATTTCTTAATAATTTATTTATCTTTGTCACTTTTTCAAATCGAGTTACTTAAGTATATGAAATGTCCCTACCTAACTCTACACTATTTAAATAATGTAATCAAATATTTAGAATATTTTAGTTTACAAAAATTTTCGCAACTGTTTCTCTCTCACATATATCGGTCTTCGTTCGCAGCGAGACAAGTGTCTTAGTTATGGCGTATTGTGTTGAGTAAATGAGAATAATTTTAATATCTATATACTTTTGAAACCATAGCGAAGTACTGGCTAGCCTAAACCGACTTCAAAATGAAGTAGGTTCTTACGGTGACATCCTTAGACTTCACGCACACAATTGCACCTATTGAAAAACGATATGTGTGTAGTGTCTGTGTAATAGGTCGTTAAAACGCGAGTTTGTATGGAGATTTAGTCGAGTGTCCGGGGTGTGGCGGTACTACCACTTTGCCAATTAATTTTTAGCCATGCAATAGGAATGTTTTTCCGTTGAAATGACAAGGTGTCTAGTGAAATTACAGGGCATGTGAGACTCAACATCTTTATGTCTCAAGGTAACAAGGGCAGTGCAATAACATGGAAAATTCTGGATTGCCAGAATTGTGCATGCCGCTTTATCTGTAATAGGTAGACGTCATGGCTTACCATCAGGCGACCATCGTGCTTGTCCTGTTACCTACTACCATAAAAACAAAAGGGGTGTCACTGACTATTCCAACACGGATCCCACCCAGCAAAATGTTTTATTCAAATGTAAGCCTTATTATATTCACTTTAGATATACTTTACATTGACTACACAAAGAGCAGACAGCACTGTCTTCTGAGAACAGTGTTGGACGTCGGCGACAACCTTAAGACCAACACCCCGTTAGCATAAGGGATAGATGGCTGCAGAAGATGATGGATTGACTTGATCTTGATAATTTAGCTGACAGACGGACAATCAGTTCCATTTGGCTCATGATATGTACTGTGATCTGTATCTGTTTCTTTAAGTCAACGATTGGATGACAGCTGAATGGTTCATTACTTTAATTTTAATAACTGACTTCACAAAAAAGGAGGTTTCTCAATTCTACCATATAAACTGGCTGCAACCCAGCCTTAGACTAGATTATGTTGACTTTGAAATAAAATTATAATATAATCAACAAAAATATTATAAATGTGAAAGTACATGACACATAAACTATGTACTTATCAGCAGGTGAGATGGTGGAAAAGCTCTACCCATTTTCGCATAAAATAAGAAAGTTAGTTTGAACATTTGTTTGTTTGGTTTGGGACCCCTTCAAATTCAAACAGCTTGACCAATTTGGCTGAAAATGAAGAATGAAATGAATCATAAAGGATTGCTATCCTACAGTAGTTAAAACGATAAAGTGAAGTATTTCAATATTTTTTGGTTATTGTTTACATATGTATTAAACTATTACATTGCACATACCTGATATGCCAATAACAAACACGAGAAATGATAGTAGGAAGCCGTAGAACCAAAACGCGAAAATACTTGAAAATAACGTAAACGTGGACACTACCCATAGTCTGTACAAAATTATCCTTAAAATGTGATACATTTTCACACTCATTGTGTGCACTACGAGTGCATTTTATATCTGAGCAGTTCTTTTAATGAGTTCATTCACATATTGTCAATAAAAGTGTGGCTTAATTATTATTTTAACACCAACATTAAATGACTGTGGTTTAAATTTTATTCGAACAATTATTGAATTTTAAAATATAAGTAAATTGGTAAATTAAAAATTTTGTTCATTTCAATTCAATGTCTACATCTACTCTACAAAAGTCATCCATTATTTATTAGTCATCTGTCATACATGTCAACGTCAACCACATGTAAATTATGTGTCAACTGTCAAGTAAATTTCTTTATTATTTTAATTTTATTATGGCTCTACACGATTAGTGTATTGAGCTAATGTCAAGTTTTGAAATTATTAATTTTTTTGTGAATTTAATTCATAAAGACGGGTTAAGGTCACATTTCAGGACAAGTTTCAAGTCAAAGTCAAGTCCAATAAATGTTGTTCTGAATCTATGTTCTGAAGAGCTTTTTAATATCAAACCTTCGTCCCGTTTCTAGCTTCGAAATTCCCGACACCGTTAAAAAGCACATTTGCATCGCACATTATAGATATTGTACTGAAGATCTTGAATGACCTCCCATCTGGGCCCCTAGACAAAATCCAATTTCCTGTTTGGCTTCACGCTGACGCAAGTTCAAAATGTATGGGAATGACAATTTTGTTGCGGAAACATAAATGAAAAAACATCAAACCTTCTCAGACACATTTAATATGAGTGGCTTTAAACGAAGAGTAATGAGAGTGCTGTCTAATAAGGGTAAGCAACACATCGGAAATACCTCTGGTTTTGCAGATGTCAATACGCAGCTGATGGCAATATTATTTTTGTGAGAACGCAAGTAGCGTGTTTTTCCACATTGTGCTGTTTTCCTACACTTGCACACATACACTGGCACTTAATGGTTTATAATCCAAAAGTAATTAAGAACACAAGTTTTAGGAAAAAATACAATGAGAGCACCTTTGAGTATTTTTGGTTGAATACTCAAAGGTAGAGAGAGAAGGCAATCCCATCAATTTTGGCGGGAACGTGGAAAAGTGTGTGTGCTCTCATTGTATATTTAATAATCCACATTTAGTACACATTAACTCGCGGAAGAACACAAGTTTTAGGAAAAATACAATGAGAGCACCTTTGAGTATTCTTGGTTGAATACTCAAAGGTAGAGAGAGAAGGCAATCCCATCAATTTTGGCGGGAACGTGGAAAAGTGTGTGTGCTCTCATTGTATATTTAATAATCCACATTTATTACACATTAACTCGCGGAAGAACACAAGTTTTAGGAAAAAAATACAATGAGAGGACACACACTTTTCCACGTTCCCGCCAAAATTGATGGGATTGCATTCTCTCTCTACCTGTGAGTATTCAACCAAGAATACTCAAAGGTGCTCTCATTGTATTTTTTCCTACAACTTGTGTTCTTCCGCAAGTGAATGTGTAATAAATGGTGCCGGTGAATGTGTGCGACTCTAGGGAAACAGCACGATGTTGCGTCAGCTTTTTGCTTGTTCTGTTACCATATCAAAAGATATGTGAGCCGCAATGCATTATAACATGTTTTAGGACTTTAAGGCTTTTTAGGTTTTTAGGCGTTTTAGGTTTTAGGCGCAGACCAATATACACTGTCTGATACAATGTCTTATTAGCAATGATTTTTTTCTTATATATTACTAGAAGTTCCCCGCGGCTTCGCCCGCGTTAAAAACTTTTTTATTCGCTTAAAACTTTTCTTTTCTAAAAACCTTCTATCAAATTCGTTCACCCGTTTTCATGTTATCGCGTGACTAAGGCAATTCGGGATTCATATTTATAAAACCCGAAAAACCTAAATTTTCAGACTTTGTTCCTACCCCATTTCGAAAAATCTTACAACACGTACTTTATCTCATCTTGTTTCGCCTTACAGTCTTTGAATCCCCGTTCCGTATCCGGAAAGAATTTTTAGAAAATCCTTTCTGAGCGGATACCTACGTTATAATAGATTTCTGCATTCTAAATTTCAGCGCAATCCGAAACAATATTGAGTTTTAGACTTTGTTACCCCAGTTTATCCTCTTAGGGTGGCATTTTGAAAAAGTCTGAAACTTGTATTTACTTATTTATTTACAGAAGTACTTGTGTGAAATGTCGAATAAAATTTATTTCCAAGCTTTAAACCCCCGCTTCATCCCCTTGAAGAGTGAATTTTGAAAAATTCTTTCTTATCGGATACCTAAGTCAAAATAACTATCTGCATGCTAAATTTCAGCGCAATTCGATAAAAATTTGATTTCAGACCTTGTTACCCCACTTCACCTTTTTAGGGGTGGAATTTCGAAAGAGCCTGAAACACGTATTTACTTACTGAAGTACTTGTGTTAAGTTTCAATCAGCACGGTTATCAGCAGCATTTCACGAGCAGCAGGTGCGGCAGCGGATGCGGCAGAAACCCTCAAACGGAGGAAATATGCTGCCATTGGTGATGGCTACATTTTTCTTCCGTTTAGGGTCGAAACAATGGGTCTGTGGGGTCGAGATGCGCGAAGTTTTGTAAAGGAGCTGTCCAGACGATTAATATACGTCACTCGTGACCAAACAGCTGGCGCTTACCTCGGCCAACGGATTAGCCTAGCAATTCAACGAGGTAACGTCGCCAGCTTTTTGGGAACGTTACCGGCAGACAGCTGCGACCTAGGTTCTGTTTTTTATTTATAACATTTTACTTATTTATATCAGTTTAAATAGTTTTTATCTACATTTAGTTTTAAGTTGTATATATGTACTATTTGTAAATATTGTTTTATATGGAAATAAAGTTTCGATTATAAAAGACTATCTAATCTTGTTTCTCCATACAAACTTTGAACCTCCGTTCCATCCCCTTCAGGGGTGAATTTTGGAAAATCCTTTCTCAGAGGTAACTAAAGTCGTAATAACTATTTGCATGCCAAATTTCAGCGCAATCCGAAACAATATTGATTTTCACACTTTGCTACCCCATTTCACCCTCTTAGGGCTGGAATTTAAAAAAAATCTGAAACACGTATTACCTTATTTTTTTACTGGAGCACTTGTGTGAAGTTTCGGATAGAAAAGACTGTCCAGCTTCTTTCTCCATACAAACTTTGAACCCCCATTTCATCCCCTTAAGGAGTGAACTTTGGAAAATCCTTTCTTTGTACACCCTTACGTACTAAGACAAACATACCCTCCAAATTTCAAGTCTCTACGACCAGCGGTTTAGGCTGTGCGTTGTCTGTCAGTTAGTATGTAAGGACAAAGATTCTTATAGTATTAGATAGGTAGCGTTTGACCACTATATCGCCTGGTGGTAAGACTGGTAAGCGATGATTTTGTCGAATATGGGAAGCAACGAAACACGCTAGTCCTAGAATACTCTGACTCTCGAGGGCTATGTGCTGCCAGACCACTAAGGTTATGGCAGCAGATTTTCTCTTTGTGGTGGTAAGCAAATTACCTACCAGAACGTTAAATGCGTTATGAATACAGTTTTGACTAAAATCGTGCTTTGATCCAATATTATAATATACCGTAGACAGAGTATATTAAAATAGACCTGGAATGAAAATAGCAATAATAATATGAGAAGGATAAAACTACACAATCACTAGCATGAGAGAGCGAGATGGATAACATTTTTTTATCTTTCTCTACATATGCGATTTCATTATTTGGAGTCAGCTCTGGCACCCAGTTCTAGTTCGTACATTGGCTTTTAACCGCTGTCATGTATGCCTCGACCAAATTACGTTGTTCATTTTATCGTATGCTCTGTCTACGTAATACTCCTTTTTTTTTTTTTTTTTAATAAAGATTACTCGCAATGTGGGTTGCACATTACTAGTATTCTTGTTAACCCCGCCTATTAAGCTAAATATGCTTGTGTCTGGAGTGGGTTCACGTCAATAGTGCAATGGGTGTAGGTGGGATTCGAACTCACGACCTCTCGATTGCCAGTCCGACACCCTATCCATTGGGCTATTGCCGCCTTATTCATTGCGACATTTGCGACACCTAAAATAGAGACATAGACAGAGCGCTTGATCTCGTCGAAAATTGCCTGCCACTGTTGTCTCGGTGTGAATTAACCCTCATTGATCGATTGTTTTCCATCACAGGATACACAATAATACAACATCAAAAACTACAGTGATCTTTATTTACAATAAAATATTTAAAAAATTGTAAGTAGCTTAAATTAAACGGTCATATTGCCATACATTGAAGGGACAAGTTGCGATGATTGATTTAAAAATATTTGGCCCCATTGGCACATTTATTACAATATAAATTGTGTTGCTACGTCAACCTATATTAGATTAAGGGCCAGTTTCACCGGTTCATGATAAAGTGACATATAGTTATCTGACAGTTGACACTATATAAAAGCTGTCAAAAAGGTGTCAGACTAGTTCCTGATAGATCAGGAACTGGTGAAACTGGTACTAAGTTATATTTCGATCAAGTACAACTGAAAAATATTTAAAACTGATGTAATCACAACATATTTTCTAATACTACAATATAATAATATGGACAGAATAACATTGCAGAGTATTTTGTATTATGAATTAAAAAATAAATACTAAAATTATGGACTGTTTTAAAACTGTAATGAGAATTCAATATTCACAATAAATTTGACCAACAATATACCATCAATTAAAATCAAATTCAATTCAAATGCGAATAAAAGCAAAAAATTATTATTTATTATCAATATTGCATTTCCAAAAATTAATAATTACTAAAACTACAATAACACCAAAAATGTGTAGAATATAGTCGGGTATTTTTATACAAGAAATATAGACACAATTTTTACTCATAATATGATTTTTCCAAACGACAAGAACAACATTAACAAATTCAATTTAAAATAATATCCGACTATTCACACAGTATTAACTTTTAACGTATATTATAATAGAATACATAATTGCATTGATTCGACATATTTAATAAGAATCTTGTACATTGTCACAAATATCGTGATGTATATAATATTTCCTAAGATGTATAAAATGGACCTTGATATGAAGAGTGCTTAGCCAAGAAATAAATAGGTCATGATGAAATATCGGAGTTAGTTATTTAGTTAACATAAATGTGATTTTCTGTTTTTCTATGAGAGGTTTCCATCGACTGACCCATGATACAAAATGGGTAAAAGCTCTTGGAAGCCTAAACACAGTACCATTATGTTCTCCATCGATTTATTAAATACGGATAAATGTATTGAGCTGCCACGCTCGACTTATCGATACGAAACTAAATCGATAATGGACAGTATGCTACTTTAAAAGATCCTTTATCATGTCATGTGATGGATAATGTTTCACAAAGTGTTTTAAATATTTGTATATTTATATATCTACTTTTATAAAAATATCAATAGCACTTCAAAAGTTCATAAAATGTATTTCAATTTCTACTGTATGTACAACATTAAAGATCCGTACCAAATATCTTCACCGTAGTTGAAATCCACCACAATAGAAAGGTTTTTATTAAAACCTAACTAGGTTTTAAGGAGCATCTTCTGTACATTATAATAATTTGTTTATTAAGCGGCAATAGCCCAATGGATAAGGTGTCGGACTGGCGATCGAGAGGTCGTGAGTTCGATCCCCACCCGTTGCACTATTGACGTAAACCCACTCCAGAAACAAGCATATTTAGCTTAGTCAATAATACTAGTAATGTGCAACCCACATTGCTAAAATTATATATAACTGATAAGTTTCGTTCTAGAACTACCAATCTAAACGTAATAAATGTTTCAAAAATAAATAATTCAGTTTAGAGTTGCTGCGTTGTATGGATTTATGTCTACAGGTAGGAGGAGCATTGTAACGATGTTCCGCCTGGCTTGCTGCCAAAAAGTACCTTACCACCATCAAGGAGAAAATCATAAACATTACGGTGTTCCGGCAGCACTCGGCCCTTAAGAGTCAGACCATTCTAGGCCTCGTGTGTTCACCATTTTTGACCACATCATCGCTTAGCAACAGGCGAGATACGTGAAATATTAGGAAATATGTGTTTGCTTTGATATACAGAATGTGCTCCTAAGAGATTGTTAGGTATTCAAGAATTACGCTATATTATATAAATTACCTATAGTAGTCGAGAGATAGTAAAATTATCTAATATTGAAAGAATACTAGGTACATTAAGATATTGTGATCTGTAAAATATCACTACGGTTATGATATTTAGCAAAGTATAGTGTTTATTTCATGCGCACTAAAAAACTAAACCTGATTTGACAGCTCTAATTTGCTCTCGTCTCTTTCTGATTTCAGATCTCAGATAAGGACAACAGTATATCAGAGAGTACATTTTTAGCGCACATCAAAATGAACTCTAGTATAAATTAAATTATCTTATTATAACCCAAAAAGATTACATTACACCAAAACCCACGCTACATTTATCTAATAAAATACATTTTCCGTTGTTCCGTGCATATACAATTATGTAAATAAACTGTCAAAAATGTCCGTAAAATATTACGACATACGCATACAAATTGCACATACAAATATGTAGTTTTGTACATTGTTGTACAGCCGTACAAATGGAAAATACTTTATACGTCACCGCCATTTTATATTATCGTTATTGTGACAGACACAAATTAGTAATAACAAATACATTTTAAAACAAAGCGCGAGTAGGAACATTTTATTTTATATATTTACAGCACACATTTGATATCCGGCGCGTCCATTATGTGTATTTTTGGGTTTGACAATTACTTTGTACCTATATCGTCTTTAACAGTTCGATGTATTGACACAGAATAATGAATAGTACAAGTAGAGAAGATGCACTCCCTGCGAGCGAAAATGCGAGATTAAACCTAGTTACAACGTCGGTATTGTTCAAAATACGCTACACGCCTCGGATGCGACCTTGAATTTGCGTCACAGAATAAACTAAAAGTAACTTGGAACCGCGTTGTGCGGCGCCATAAAATGCACCGTAAGTGCGCGCTGCGAGAGTCTGTATCACTCGTTCAGCTCGCGGGCCGTCAGCTGTCTCTTACAGTAAGGTTGAGTGTTGTGAGAAAACAGATTGAATAGTAGTGTAACGGCGCGCGTCCGATCGAGAGCGCGCGTGACTCTACTGACTGAACTTGTAGCTCGCATGCTGCCACGGAGGTACTAGCATTTTCATAACTACCGCGTGGAATGCGACAGGCTTGGTATTGTTCATAATATATTAGTAAATCCTCATATAAAATACTTCTACATTTTATAGAAAATGTTGAAGTAGGTCATTGATATATTAGTAGTCATTGCCCATTTTTGGTTTTCAAAGGAGATGTAATCTTTACGTCATTGTGATTCGATTAAAGCTTTTCATTTTTAACTAACCGACTTCCAAAAAGGAGGGGATGTATGTATTTTTGTGTATGTTTATCGATATTTTCGCCAATTGTGAACATATTTAAACAATTATTTTTTAGTTCGAAAGGGTATTTAATTTCATCGAGATCTGATAACTATTTCCAGAGATATGACGATAAACGCCTCAAACTTGCTACTGAAACTGACTCGCGCGGCATGGACGTCGGTTGTTTTAGTTTAAACTATCTCAATTATTGTCGATTATGTTTAAAATGATACTGTAAAATGTAAACATTGCGTGTAAGTAAACAATACTGCAAGATAAGTTAATACATTATAAGGTGTTTAAAATATCCTTGTCGATACATGTAACCAACTTTTATGTTCCAACCTGCCCCCTTATGATTGAATTTCATAAGGATTGAAAAAAAAACGAAATTACAAATATGAAACTATACAACCTGCATAGTTGCGTCCCCGTCATTTAGTTCATTCAATAATCAACTGTCACATTGGGTTATATGGGGGCATGACACGATAAGTAATACACAATATGGCGTGGACACCACACTGAATACTTAAAAAAAAAACAATCTTCTAGTCTGTACACAATAACGACTGTAGTAAAATAGCGTAGTGTCATCTACCTACATTGGTCGGAAATTTTTGTACGTTCGTATTCGAGTTAAAATCACTGATTTAGTTGCAGACTCGGTTAGTTTAGGCAAGCCATTCTACACAATAAATTATGTCAACCCTGTATTCGTAAAATTCTCTATTTGTTATAATTAAGGGTTAAACTAAAAACGGGATCGATCACAAACCATGTTGAATCTAATAATTAATGAATTAATAATTAATATAAGGTTGAAAGGAAAAAAAAAATTTCAGTAATCAGCGTAGCTTTAACAACACTTCTGAAGGCAAATATAAAAATCAAAATTGCGGTTGTAATTTTTTTTTCATTAAAATTTTATCCGTCTGAACATATAACCTCGTGGTGTAGATAAAAATTTACTAACTAATGTGTTGTGTGCTTTATCCTATTTTAGTTAACTTGGATTAGAGTTGTTGATCTACTCAATTATTTTGTTACTAATTACATAAATAAAAGATGTTTTAATGTTTTTTATTAAATCATAGAATGTGTTTAAAATGTATGAAATGTAACAGAAATTATATATTAACATATGAGGTAATGTTTAGTATTTCTTATTGAAAAGGGACATACGTGCTCACAAGCATATATTTTTCACACATCATTCCATATCATTTCAGAAAAATGAGTATCGTTTCAGAAAATATGTCTATGGACATAAAATGATTGAAATTGATTATTTCATTTGTGTTATATTATAATAGTATAAAATATGCTCATTATTTAAAACTTGACTCATCTCTAACTTAAAAAAAGAAAGAAAGAAAGATGACAATATTTTTAAAACAGAAATAATTATTTCATTGATGCCTAATAACCTTTTGTACATTTATATATATTTATTTTTAATCTGTATCACTAAACTACATAAATAGTTATTACGTTCAAACCTGTTAAGCTATTAGGGGTTTACTATATAAAAAATTAAGCTTTTCGATGCAATTTGCTCGGTTAAAAAAAAATTTTCTATGGCGAGAATTGTCAAACATAAATAAGATGTAATTTACTAAGGGCATGCTTAAGTAAAGATTATAAGTTAAGCCTACAGTGCCAGTGCCGTTCACTATAAAGCTAAGTTAAGCGAGTTATGTATCAACATCCACAATAGCAGATAACGGCAGCCATCTTCGATAAAAACTGACGTAGAGGGGAACGTTTGCGCAGTGCACTTACGTGCACCAATAATAGGCACACAACGGAACGGGACGCATGTATCGAATGAACTAAGATTAGAGAGAGAACGACGAATGATCAACCAATCACGTGACCGGTAGTCACCGCGCGCCCGCCGCACGATTCTAAAATCGACTATTGCGCACCGCCATTTTTTTCAAGTTGGTGTTTCTCGTTGTCAAATTACACTCGAAATCCTATAGGTTGTTTACAAACATCTCTCTTCTTAGCTTTGGTGGAATCAGTCTGTTAAAGCTGCACTGTACATAACACCACTGTAAAAGCCTAAAGTAAAAGTTCGTATTGAATAGCATCAAACAAAAAACGAGCCTAAAGTATAGTTAATATATTAGCACAAAACGCAGGATGAAATACTCAAAATTGCAATTTTTAGAGACATTTTAACTTATAGACTAAAGCATAACAACAACAAAATGTTAACCTACGGTCGTATAGTTCGTTTGCGTAATTTAAGACAATCGTGCAGCAAATTATAGAGTAAAATTGGTCACCCGTACAAAATGCAATCAACTGACGCCATTGAAATTATTACAAATTAACAATATCCACACAAATAAATAATTTCGCTTGACGTTAACTGCAATAGTTTGTGTCGTGAATAAAAGTATAATAGTACATTAAAATGTAACAAATTTAGTAGTCCTGTAGAAGCGGCCTGCCCGTTGTAATTGTAAAATGCATTAATAGTAATGATAGGAATTTAAAGCGATTTTTGAAAGACATGGTAGTTCCAGGAGACTCATTGTGCTTACATATTAAGCAGCATTTAAGCTTTTTTTAATGTCCTCAATTTTTTAATGTTCTCAGTATCTATTGTTTCATGTAATAATTTTTCAGGACCAGTTCAACCGGTTTCCGATAAGCCCTATCAAAAGATTTAAGACCATCTGACAGATTTTTAACAGCTGGCGTCATGTGGTTAAAGTGGCCCTCAGTGTCATGATTAAGACCCCGATTAAACCCTAATTTGGGTCACCGTCAGTTAAAGTCAAAGAGCAAGATAGCGGACCGCTTCAACAAATACCATGCAGCAGTTAAAACAATAAAATCTGTTCATTTCGTGTTATTGACGCCATTTTTGAGTTTGTTGTATTCTGCGAAGAGGTTGCGAACGTCTTGTAGAGACCTTTCGATCTCTTTCACGAAGTTTGAAGAGCTCTGAAAAAAAAATCATAGTTATAAATTTTAACCCTATGTTTACCCGACTACAGGAGACTGATTTCGACCGGTATGTATGTTCATCTGTTTTCTCCAAAGACCTTTTACTTAATATTAAACTCGACTGCGTACACCGGCCCTAATGAGACCGACCTTGAACGGAGTTTGTCTCTTTCTTTTGTATGGACAACTTATATATATATATTCTATACATATAGTATAGAACATATATAGCACTAGCAGATTGTTAGACAAGGACACACTCCCATCCCTGTGCCTTTCATTTGGGCCGTTTTGATCTACAATGCAATTACAACCTTATATTTAAAGCATACGGATTAAATTGAATTTGTCAAAATATCTGCAGTGCACCATCATTTATATTAAGTCTATTATAGACTATGTGACATCACATTAAATTGGATATTGCGCCCTCTAGAGGAAATTAAGTCAAAACTAAAAGAAAATGTTAATTAAGCCGTGTTGGGTATCAAATTCATTCATTCATAATCAACCAGTGACAGTCCACTGCTGGACGTAGGCCTCTTCCAAGATACGCCACTGAGCCCGATCTGTGGCTCATTGGGAGGGATATGCCCTAATCGCCACGCTGGGCAGGCGGGCGGGTTGACGATCGGAGGACGTAGCTCCTCGCATCGGTGACACTGCTGGATTTCAAATGAAGGGCATAATTAGCACATTGCAAAAATAGCATACATACATAGCTGTTGCATGTGACTTTGCTTGCATGCACCCGAGAAAAACGTGATTTTTCAGTAGTCGACGGTCGAGTAATAAATAGTTTTCATGACTTTGACGGGATATATATCTCGCAAACGGTACGGTTAACAAAAATATGATGTAGAAAACCCTACCTTCATTTTAAAATCCCTATTCAACGATACCATACACGATAGGGTGGGGCAGAAATTTTTTTTTGTTCTTGATTTCGTCCCCCTTGGAGGGCGCCACATTCAATTTAATGTGACGTCACATAGTCTATAACCAGTAGGCAAATAAGACGCATCCAAAGCCACCTCATTTGCCAAATTATGATAAGTACTTTAGAAGTTATTAGGGGTCAGATGAACATACAAACATATCCTTATGCCGGTCAAAAACATAACACTCCTTTTTGCATCGCCACAGTCGGGTAATAACGAAATATATGGTATACTATAACTAAATATAGGGGCCAGGTATTATAGTTTACGATTTTACGCAAATATTGTAATTGATATAACCCCGCCATCCCGCCTTCGCAATTAATAGAAATCAAGCATGTGGTTGTATTGTTTTCATTCAATGTTGGATCAGCGTTTGATATACAATCCTACGCGTACATCAAGCGTTATGAAATTTTACATTTTGTGAAATATTGATTAAAGCATGTGTATTTAGTTTTGGATTAATTTTCGAAGGCCGGATGTGGCCCGCGGGCCGTGGTTTGTCCAACTCCGGTCTAGACCGTCGACATCAAACAGTGCCCTCAGTACGAGTTTTCATCGTAAACGCTTTTGACAGACCTCACATAGTTTTCGACTTATTCTGGCTCTGATTGGTCTAAATTTAGTGAAGTGTAGTAACCACTAGAGGCGCTGTACTGTTTTTCATACAAAATTTGTTCGATATACGATATCGTGTTTGGTAGGAAAACTCGTACTAAGGGTACTGTAGTGAGCATAATAGTCAGTTCTTTATAATGAAGGTACGAAACCCTTCGTCTTCATTCATTAGAAACATCAGGCAGGTAAAACCGCGGGGAGACACAAGTTTAATAAACAAAGCCAGTTTCACCGGTTCCTGAAAAAGTATCAAATAAATTTGACATTTACGGCCAGTTTCACGGGTTCCTGATAGCACTAATATGGAGAAATCTTGACAGATTTTTGACAGCTTTTATATGGCGTCATGTGTCAGATAACTATCTAACGCATTATCAGGAACCGGTGAAACTGGACCTTAACGGCATTAAGTTTATCTAGCAGATAAGTTTCAAATAGGCTATCAGGAAATGGTGAAAAATGCCTTTAGTGTCGACGATTTTTTGGCATTGAGGTGAATAAGCAGAAGTATTATAGTTGTAAGGCCTTATTCACACCGAGATAACAGCGGCCGGCAGCTAAACAGCAAACATTTTCAAAGGTAGAAAAATGTATGCTTTATTTTTATGACTAAAATACATAGTTTATATAATGTTATAAATGATATTATTAATAATAATGTAATAATATCATACGGCCAGTTTCACCGGCTTCTGACAGTGTTAGGATAATTATCTGACATACATGACGCCATATATAAAAAAAAAAAGCTTTATACATACTAGCAATGTGGTTTGCACATTACTAGTAGTCTTGTTGACCCCTCTAACTAAGCTTAATGTGCTAGTGTCTGGAGTGGATTCACGTCAATAGTGCAATGGGCGGGGATCAAACTCGGAGTCTATCAGCTAAGTTCTTAATAGGGATATCAGAAATCGGTGAAACTAGCCCTAAGTATCGTGCCAGGTGTCGTTGTGATATGACATTAGTGACCACATTCTGTTTTATTTTTTTAGCGACACTTTGCGTCGAGCTAAACGCTGCACGACGCTGCTATCTCGATCTGAATTGAGCCTAAGTGCAAGAACTTACAGCTACGAAACCATCCATTGACAGCTAAACAAAAATAGTTCAGTTGTAAATACTAATTTTGAGGGCCCGTGGCGCAGTGGGCTTATGTTCGGCTTTGCCGCCAGAGGTAGCGGGTTAATATCCCTGCCGTGCACCAATGGATATTTCTATCGATAAATCTATGTGCGCATTTCACAGTGACCTTCCGGGGAAGGAAAAACATTGCTAAGAAACACCTGAAATGGTGGTAGGACACTGTCTAGTGTCGGCCTGGCCTGCTACCATCCTCAAGTTGGAAAATATGTCGAACAATATCTGACGTGTTCCGGCAGTTTATTATTGAGAACTTATATCTATTCTAAGCCAAGCGTGCTACCATCTTCGGCCGCATCATCACTTACCAACAGGTGAGAGAGTGGACAAATGCTAGGCTATACAATAACATAAAAATAAAAAACGCGCTTAGCCACTTAGCCACTATCTCACCTGACGTTAAGTGACGATGCTCTATAAGATAGAATCGTGCTCATCTGGTAATAAATGGAGGTAAAAAGCTGAAGATCGAGCTTAGTGGCGTGCCATAGGTGAGGCCTATGTCCAGCAGTGGACAGAGATTGGCTGATGATGATGATACATTTGTTGACTATGCCAATGTTAATATATTTATTTAAGGTTGGATGTACTGAATTTGTGTTTAAGTTGGTAATACTGTTTTGTCTGTCATAAGATATTCTGTCCAAGAACGTTTTTCGGTTTGATACTAAAATGTAACGCAGTTCAATAAAGCTAATAAATTACATTGAAGATAACACTGCTTTTATTTAAATCACATCAAAATTATATGTCATTATTTTGAGGGCCCAGTGGCGCAGTGGGAAATTAGTCGGCTTTGATACCAGAGGTAGCAAGTTCAATCCCCGCCGTGTACCAGGAAAAACATCGTTAAGAAACCCCCAACCCCCATGGTGGTAAGACATGGTGGTATAGTGTCCGCCTGGCCATCTACCCCCCTTTAAGTTATAAAGTCTGTCGCCAAACATCTAATGTATTCCGGCAGCTATCCTTGAGAGAGTTCTAGGCTTAGTCAATCGCTAGCCTACGATAAGATATAAAAAAATAACAACGGGTTACACTCCGGGAGTGCCGGCAGAAGTGAAGTGTGTCTCCCTCCGTCTTACGAATTTTCGATCAGGTCACGTGCCCTGACGCGAGTTTAACATTTTTTACCCATCCCGAAAAAAGTTTCTACTCTCCCTCCGTCTTACGAATTTTCGATCAGGTCACGTGTCCTGACGCGAGGTCTTGACGCGAGTTAAAGTTTTTTACCCATCCCAAAAAGTTCACAACGCCGCTAAAGAAGTTTTCATTTCAAATATGTTTACAAGTCCGCAACTTACACCCAATTTTTTGTGTTAGTGTAGCTTACAATCATGTTAAGGCCATTTTCTTTCTATGCAAAATTCAAAATCACGCTCGACGTGGCGCCACAGAATACATACCAGTTTTACATCTCTTTGCTCTCTCTGCGTGAACTCTCGCTACCCCGTTTATTTATTATGACTATAATGAAAGAAATGAAAAGTTTACTGTTGCTCTACTTTGTAATTGATATTTAATATTGTTTGTAACGTAAAAACTAAAAGCTAAAGGTAGGCTGAATTAATTGTTACCGTTTCTAAACCGAATTCACAAAAAAGGAGGAGGTTCTCAATTCGACTGTATATATATTTTGTTTTAATGTTTGTTACCACAATAGTCGATCAAATTTCGACCGATTTCAAACATTTTTTTTAGGGTTCCGTAGCCGAATGGAAAAAAAACGGTACCCTTATAGATTCGCCATGTCTGTCTGTCTGTCCGTCCGTATGTCACAGTAATTTTATTCCGAAACTATTAAGACTACAGAATTGAAACTTAGTAGGTAGATGTATTCTGTAAACCGCATTCAGATTTTTATACAAAAATAAAAAATATAAAAGTTTAAGGGGGTGCATCCCATACATGAAACTGGAACAAAAAATGTTTTTTCTTCAAACCTATACGTGTGGGGTGTGTCTATGGATAGGTCTTGAATAATGACATTGAGGTTCCTACAATGATTTTTTCTCAAAGTCAATCATTTAAAAGATAGGCGCGTCTAAAGAGGTAAATGTGTCCCCCCCCCTAGAGATTATGCCACCCATTTGGTCCCATTTCAATTTTATCGAGGCGAGGTATGACACATATCTCCGGAGATATAGAGATAAACATCTCAAACATATTACATACCTTGATGACATATGCATTTGTATAACTTGACGACATGATACTACTGGCTATTTTGACTATCGCGGCATGTGAAGTCGTTTTTTTTTCATTTTGTACGATCACATACAGACAGACATGGCAAATCTATGAGGGTTCCGTTTTTTGCCATTCGGCTACGGAACCCTAAAAACTGACAATTTTTTTTCCCGTTTTAAGTCCGTTTTAAAATGTATCTACCGTATTACCCTCTTAGGGATGTAATTTAAATAAACCCTTTTTTCCTTTCTGAGTGGAGAGTGGAGAGTCCTTGGTGAGTTGTACTTTATGTGCGGGTTATCTATAGATAGGTCTTTAAAAATGACATTGAGGTTTCTTAAACTATTATTTCTCATAGTCAATCGTTTTAAAGACACTTTTTATTCCATTTTCATTCCATTTCGTTTCCATTCCGTTTCCATTCCATTTCCATTCCATTCGGAAAAAAAACGTTACGTTCATTTATCACAGGGATCCCGTGGCCTCCTTCCAGCTTCATCATCAGACCCTGAATATCATCTATATGTAAAGTCCTCCTCACTACGAATCAATCGAGCCCAAGCTCGGTGGGGTTATGTTGTTTTATCAAAGAGATGCCGTGGCCACCTTCCGGCTTCATCATCAGACTCTGGATAATATCATCTAGGTATATAGTCCTCCTCAATACGAATCAATCGAGCCCAAACTTGGTGGGTTTATGTTGTTTTATCAAAGAGATGCCGTGGCCACCATCCGTCTCCATCATCAGACCACACAAGTTGTAACTTGCATTTTAAAAATAATAGCGCGACATTGCAAGTTAAAAATAATAGTTTGTAATATATTATATCATAATACCTTATATTTGTTCAGTTTTCGAATTTTATTAAAGTAGAGCAACTTTAGATGCGTAACAAAGCTTGAGCAAGGTAAAGCGAGAGTAATGATAGAGCGAGAGGTACGCTCAAAATTCGGCATGGATCATACGTCTGATCGAGACGACTGCTTGGCCGCCACTGAGGAATTTTTCACGCGATTCTTGTTTATAAACTGCATTTTTTAGTTTTTCTCCATGTTATTATTATTTGAGTAATAATCAAATACGAGTGCTACTTTATACATGGTTATTGAATTAAATAATAGGCATTTTAAAACATAATATTTTACGTAAATGCGTCACTTTATTATCAAGAAAAAAACAGTTTAAAAAACAACGAAATCTTAAAAACTTTACGATTTTGTAACATGTGAATTAAGAATATGATAGATATTAAGAAAAATCTATCCAGTATACATTCAATAAGAAGATGTTTTTCAAGGTATGATCTGAAAAGTTTTGCTATTTCTTTGTTTATTTCCATATACTAGGTATTCAAACCTAACCCGAAATGGTGTTAGGCACGGCAGAGTCCTGTTTAGCGTTTGATTTACCAAACATAATACTTCGTGATGATCCTTAAAAAAATATGTAGCGATAACTTATGTCCAGAATATTTATGTACATCAATTTTTATTTGTTCATATTAAGTGGCTTTGCTTTAAAAAAATAGTAACGCTGCATAAATATTTTGCCGCGAGTCAATTTTCCAAGACAACGGCCTTAAAATAACAACTTACAGTAATAGAACAGCTCTTCTTGCTAGACACGTGGAAGAAGATGGTGTGTTCACCGACGATGATGTAGGAGACTCCGTAGCCATCGTCAGCGACTGGACCGAAGCCCCCTCCGGCGCTCACGCATTTAGGGTGCTTCTTCAGATCGAGCATGCTGGTCTGACCTGGAAATACAAACATGGTTTTTAATACTCGACTCGCCCCACCTCGCACGGTGATTTATCATACATGTAATCTATTGCTGAAAGCTGCATTCAAATCCCTTGCGTTGTTTAAAACATCTAAGCGTACGGACAGCGGGAGTGATTTTGATTTATACTATTTAAAATGAGTTTTAGTCTAATGAATCCACCTTCCCCATACGCCGCGACCAAACACGAAAATGTAAAAGCGGACAACGGTCAGCGAGCGGGCATAGGGTTCACTTTTTGACTTCTATTCAATAAGAATAGTTAATAAGAGATTTAGTAATATTTAAGTGAATACGTGTTTATTATTAGTTATATATAATTAAAAATTAAATAATATAAACGCAAAATATTATTTTTTTTGGCAACACACAATATTGAGAATAACACCATCTAGCGGATTTTTAGAAAACTAAAAACGAATACCCAACTTAGAAATAACTTAAATTAGACCTGCGCAACAGCGTTGTTATTAACATTGTTCGTTAGATGGCGTTTTTACAAATGTGATGTCTGAAATATTACAATTATTTAAATTAATTGAAATTTAGATATGCCTACAGTAACTAATTCTTAAGACGCGCACGCTATTAATCGAAATCTAATATTTAACCATGAATCGGAAACAATGTAATCGCTTTTGCCATTTAATTTATCGCATATGCCAAAAAATGTTTACATTCTATCGCTGAGTAAATCAATTTTATTTATAACATACCGAAAAATCACTGAGTGAACTGAGAGACCAGCATTTTATTCAGCACAAGCAATAGTTCGTGTGGTATTATTTATTTTGTGGTATAAGTGGCTACTTTCAAAGACTATGCCTACAGTAAGTAATTCTTAACACGCGCACGCTATTAATCGAAATCTAATATTTAACCATGAATCGGAAACAATGTAATCGCTTTTGCCATTTAATTTATCGCATATGCCAAAAAAATTTTACATTCTATCGCTGAGTGAACTGAGAGACCAGCATTTTATTCAGCACAAGCAATAGTTCGTGTGGTATTATTTATTTTGTGGTATAAGTGGCTACTTTCAAAGACTATTGTAGGGTCAAAAATTTATATATTTTGTATTGAAACCCGTGCGTAATACTTAAATTAACTTTCCGATTGCCATTGGCAATAAGTAGATTTTTGGAATTCATAGTCAGTAGCAGAATAAGAAGCCTTTTAGGGTCATATGTTGACGTTAAATACCTCTTAAGACCTGTATTATTTACATATGAAAACAATAAACGATTGAGTATTGAGAATTAATGAATAATTGCAAATGCTTATCCAATTATTTATAGTCGCCACTATGTTTAGCTGCGCGAGCATTCAATTATTATACTTTATTAATATTTAGACCTAGCGTGCTTCCATCCGTATCCTAAACCTCATCGTCACTTAACAACAGGTGCAATTGCAATTACAATGCAATTATCTCTGGAGATACTTATCAAATCTCCATGAATTTACAATAGGACCGCCACAGGAGAATACAATACTTTACAATACAAAAACTCTTTATTGATTACCAATAAAACAAATTGTACAAAAACAAAACAATAAAATATATCTGAATGGCAACACAATCGGCGGTCTTATCGCTTGAAGCAATTTCTTCGAGAATACTCTTTCAAATAAAAAAATCATTTGGAAAATCGGTTAATTTTTTTTTTGTTTTTTTAATATCTTATAGGCTATCGTTTGACCACTATCTCACCTGTTGTTAAGTAATGATGCGGTCGAAGATGGTAAGCACGATAATAATTTACAAAGAAATCGATAAAAATATATAAAAATAAACAAACATACATATAGACGAAGTAAAATAATAACCTCCTCCTTTTTGAAGTCGGTAATAAAATAAGGATATTTGCTTATACTGCATATAATTTAAGATACATTTGCCAGGCTTATGAAAATAATTTGCTGCTCGAATAAAGCATGCCTAAACTGTATTTATTCGTAGCCTAAACTCGACTAAAACATAATAAATAAGCTACCTCAGAAGTTTAGAAGACCAGAAGTCTAGAAGCCTCATAGTCATTTCATCATCATAATCAGCCGGTGTCAGTCCACTGCTGGACGTGGGCCTCTGCCAAGATGCGCCACTGAACCCGATCTACGGCTCTTCTTTTCCAGTCATTGCCCACCGGTGCCCAGCGGTGGGCATAGTCATTTATTGACAATTAATATAACTGGTCCAATGTTTTACAATAATGTTAATACTTATATCAAAATATAGATATCTTGATCCATTATGATGTTAATTTGCCCGAATAGTTTGCTAAATTGTTCTTAGTCTAATTTATAGCTTTTTAACCGACTTCAAAAAAAGGAGGAGGTTTCTCAATTCGACCGTATATATTTTTTTTTTTTTATGTTTGTTCGCGGATAACTTCGTCGTTTATGAACCGATTTTGATTATTCTTTTTTTGTTCGAAAGGAGATATCCCAAGTGTGGTACCATGGTAATTTTATCGAAGTATGATAAGTATCTCCAGAGATATTGAATAAACATCTCAAAATTGGTACTGAAAATTAATAGCGCGGCATTGAAGTCGGTTCTTTTTTAGTTTTTAAACGATATTATATAAACAGAAATTCCGCGGTACACTAGGAGTATTAAAGCCCGTACTTCATAATCGATACTATTCGATAGTTTTAATCGAAAGCGAGTAAAAATCTATGTTTGGGGCGAAAATATTACAACTTGGTTGAAGGCTCGCAGAGATTTTGTTCAATTAAGTAATTGGAGAGTGAAAAGTTTATCAGTTCTACTCTACACAGATTAAACAGAGGTCTTTTTTTAAAAATTGATACTTTGCGTGTGATATGAACGCACATGTTACCTTTTCAAACTATATGTTTGTTCTACCATTATACACTTATAATTTATATCAATATGTATAAAAATCAATGCCACTTTTTGTTATAATTGTATAACTCAATAACGGGCTCACCTATCCAAACCAAATGTTTAGGCTTTGTTCGGACTATTTAGTAGATGGTTTATGCGAAGTTTGCACAAAATCGGTCGAGCGGTTCTTCATTTATCACATTTCACGAGGACTCAACGCGCGCAAACCGCGGGGCGCAGCTAGTATAGTATATTAGTATATACTATACTAGACTACACTATACTATATAATATTAAAAATTACACTGTTTTTATGTCTGTGTTTTTGTTCCACAATTGCGATATGACTGACCGCATCATCACTTACCAACAGGTGAGATAGTGGGCAACCGCTAGCCTATTTGGTATAAAAAATATCTATATAGGCAAATGTACCGCGGCGCCTTAATGTTTATAAGTATTTCCTGCCTCCATGCTATTTCATGTCAAAGTTCGAGAAAAGGCCTATTTGACTTACCATGGGGCGTCTGGCTGGTTGACAGTCTCCAGGGTTCATTGAAGACCTCCTGGAGGAAGGGTGACTCCAGCTCCAAGTATTTGGAGACCACGTAGAGGCAGAAAAGGTGACGGTCGATGCCTCGTCCAGCCATAGCGTCTTGATAGCCCAGTTGGTGACGTTGTGCTGCTTTCACGAACAATTCCATACGCTCTTCGATCTGTAATTAGAACATAAATTTAAGTATTACCCTCGACTGATTTTTTAGGGTTCTGTAGTCCTGACAAGGAACCCTTATAGTTTCATTATGTCCGTCTGTCTGTCTGTCTGTCCGAGGTTTTGCTAAGAGACCGTTAATACTAGAAAGCTGTAATTTTGTGGGGGGTATGTATATATATTACGCCGACAAAGTGCTGAAATAAAATCATTAAAATATTTTTTTTTAGGGTAGCTCCCCTATATATGAAGTGGGGATGAATTTTTTTTCATCGTCTACCCCATCGTGTGGGGTGTTGTTGAATAGGTCTTTTAAAATGACTTCGGAGTTGCTTATACCATTTTTCGATTGAATGCTCCGTTTACGAAATATTAAACTTTAAAGTGCAAATTTTTGTTCCAGTAGGGCGTCCCCCCCCCCCCTCTATAAGCTAAACTGCTGGCATGAAAAATCTGGAAAAATTCTTGATAATAGCGCATTTCATGAACTTTAAAGGAAAATTATAGCGGTTAAGATAACTTTATTAGTTTAGCAGTAATAGTCGTTGATCTTGGGTGTTGGATAATTTTGTACCAAATACAAAATCCATAGAATAAATCCTTTAAAGTGACAAAAAGACGGAGTACCTAGTTGCTTATTTATAACGGGTAAAGACTTGCACTGAATAACAGGCTACTACGAAACCCTACACTGTGCGTGGCCCGACACGCACTTGGCCGGTTATTATTTTAATATCATATAGGCTAGCGTTTGACCAATATCTCACCTGTTGGTAAGTGATGATGCGGTCGAGGATGGTAATACGTTAGGCCTAGACTGGGAACTGGCTCTCAAGCATAGCTGCCGGAACAGATTAGATGTTTGGCGACAGATTTTCTAACTTGAGGGTGGTAGATGGCCAGGCGGACACTACATAGTGTCCTACCACTAAGCATTTAGATAAAAGATTTATGTATGATCTGTTAATTGAGACCATTCAGATATATAGTCAATTTTTAAATTAAACGGAGTAAAATGGCATTACGAGTATTGCCACTTTTTCATGAAATCAAAATAGGCATGTGGTATAAAAGATTTAGTTCATCGAGTCATATCAATTCAGTGAACTATTTCAGTAATTCTTATTAAAGTCTTCTCTTATTTTATCATTCTTATTCAACTAGTACGCTGTACTTTAAATGCTTATGCCTAATACATATAATATATCAAATATATAATTCAGTTACAATTTATACGTACTAATTAATTTGGTATTTATTTAATTTATAGTTCAGTTCATTTAAACTTCGAGCATTTACCAATGGAGATATTAACGTTGTAATCCGCAAACATTTTTTTCTGCCGATACTTACGGGGGACGAGGTAAATACGCATTGCACACACACAAATCACTCACTTTAACGATCCCGCACACTAGCTTGAAACACGCACACAGTATTAAAATACAGCGTAGTTACGCACGCTCATATGGCCAAAAATGGCTATATGGCCAGCAGAGGGGTACGCCTTGCGTTAACATCTCCATTGGTAAATGCTCGAAGCTTTTAAACGATAAAACCGAACAAGATCACTACTACGATTTGAATGTTGGCAACATTATTTTTATAAGCGACATATTGACCTGTCAGTTTACAACGTCTAATAAAAAATTCAAATATAGATAAACTTACCGATGCATTTTTGTCCACCATAGACTTGACCCACTCCGAGCTTTCAATGGTGCAAGGACGCACGGTTTCCGTGCGTCCTTCTCTGAACAATCTGGTCATGGAGGCTTCGTACGTGAGGCAGAATCTGCCAGCGTCTCGGTAGTACGACAGTTGTAGAATCAGCTGGATAAATGCGTCCGGTGATACGCGGCATTTCTTCATGAAGCCTGGAAATTATAGCATTTTGGATGTGAAACTTTTTTAGGTGCACTGGGACAAAATTTGACGGAAATGACGTAGCGTCACGATCCATAGCCAGCGGAAATGACGTAAGCGTTATAGCTTATATTTATAAACGCCCTCTATTGTAGAACGGCGTAACGAATACGCATTCGCTAAAGTTGAACAAAAGAAGTTACCCAAAAAAAAATTTGTGACGTTGAGATATAAATTGAATGAACTTGGAAAACTTTGTAACGCATAGATTTCTACGCACCCTCTTTTTTATTTTCTTTTGTATCTTATAGGCATATCTTATATTTTTATACTATGTGAAGTTTGAGTAGTATGATTGGAGTGAGGTGGAGAACAGCGTGATAAAGGAACATTGTAGTGTGGTAAAAGATGTAGTGACAAAGATAGAGAAAAGGATGCTTAGATGGTTTAGACATCTAGAGAGGATGGATGAAGGGAGATTGACGAACAGATTTATAAGACGAGTGTGAATGGGGCAGCCGGTAGAGGCCGACCTAGGCGAACGTATCACGACCAGATCGGAGACGTTTTAAAGAAAGGCCAAGTCAGAAGTACCTATAACCGGCGAGCATGTATGAAGGCGCTCATGAAAGTGGAAGAAGCGAAAGAGGTGTCTCAGGATCGTAGCATGTGGAAAGAAGTAGTCTCTGCCTACCCCAACGGGAAAAGACGCGATTTTATGTGTGTATGTATTATTATAGATCAAGTACCTTTTCCATATTTCTCGTACATCAATATTCTGAGGTCGACGTCGTTGAGGAGTTTCTGTGCGACGTTGTACGAGGTGTCGATAGCTACTGTCAAGTCTTCGTTCTGCAAGTCCCATTGTAACCGGACCGGCGCTGGCGGCGGAGTGCTTACTGTGCCTATTGTGTTCCCGTCTGGAGCATATCTAGAAACATACAAAAATAAAATAATTATATTATATTAATGTATATAATATTAAGTTAAACTATAAATACAGTAAAGATTAAATCGTTAAGTATAATTTAAATTCGTATATAAAATAAGTTAATTTGAACTTAAAAAAAAAATTCACCAGATAGTTTAAAAACGAAAACTTCCATGCCGCGTGAGTCAGTTTCAGTTGCAATTTTGAGACGTTTACAGACATATCTCTGGAGATACTAATCAGATCTCGATGAAATTACAATGGTACCACCCTTGAGATATCTCCTTTGTAACAAAAAAGAATCTTCAAAATCGGTTCATAAACGATGAAGTTATCCGCGAACACACATAAAAAAAATGTATATACGGTCGAATTGTGAAACCTCCTCCTTTTTTTCGGTTAAGTCGGTTAAAAACAATTGTGTCGTGAATTCCACAGTATGTCTGTGTTCATTAACATCAAAGCTTGATTTTGCATTGCAAAATGTTGTCATATATACAGCGCAGGCTATTCGCAACACTAGTTTCGCGTCGTGTTTTTTACCCTACCGTATATATATATATTTCTATGATTGTTCGCGGATAACTTCGTTGTTTATGTACCGATTTTGATTTTTTTTTTAAAGGAGTTATGCCAAGGATGGTACCAAGGTAATTTCATTGAGGTCTGATAAGTATCTATCTCCAGAGATATGGAGATAAACACCTCAAAATTGGTACTGAAAATTAATAGCGCGGCATTGAAGTGGGTTCTTTTAGCTTTTTAAACGATCTAATTAATGGAACTAGTTTCACTGGTACTGAAAGTAGAGACATGAAATTAATGTGTCATCATGGATGAAACTTGTTCCGTAATGAAAATTCGGCTTTAAACAATGCATTAGGAACATTCAACTGCATTTCCTTTTTTAACCAACTTCACTAAAAATAAGGAGGTTAAATATTATGTTTCTTCTCTGCACTTTCTTTTTCGTAAGTTAGTATTTTTATCCCAGTCATCACTGGGCGTTCTGAATATGTCCGGGTGTGAACTGGCAGCACACAACTGTTTTGGCGGTGTACGCAATCACTTTGCCATGGCTTGATGGATTGCTTGACATCTTAGTTTTCGAACGAAATTAATATTTTATACTGGTAAGACAGGGGTGTCAATCTTCAATCTTAGCAGTCTATGGTTATAGACTAAGTTAGTATATCTATGGTTCAGTTCTGTCACTGTCAGCTGATTATGTTGTTGATATCGGGTAATTTATAAACAAAAGCCGATGTGGGTGTTATAAAGTTTTTAGCGATGTAATGATTGGTTTATGGAAACTGTGTAATTACGCTGCTTTGTATGTATGCGACTATAAACGACATTTTTGAATCGATATTCAAAAATGTCGTTTATAATATCAAATAATTTGGTTGTGATTTATGTGCTGGATAATTACTTGCCGGCGAGAAGAGAATTTGATGCACGTAGTCCTTCGTTTAATCTTCAAGACTATTGGCTGCGGCTCAGGTAATCCGTGGTTTTACACCAGATTCTTCAGTAAATATGCAGGAGCAAAGTAACAGCTATGTTTACCGGTGTTTACCGTATGCACGCACACTCATTAAAAATTACTATCGCGGCATGTGAAGTCGGTTGTTTCGTTTTGTACGATCATAAATGATTAGCGTAGTAGCACACACCGCGGGTATGAATAAAAACTAAATACTAACCCGATTTCAAGCTCCGACCAAATCACATATTCCCAAAGATGACCCATTACTGGCGCGTCTGCCCTGTAATAAAAAAGAAATAATAAAATATATAAACTGACCATGTGTTAATCCGACTCGCACACGTAGGGTTCCGATTGAACAACATTTGCCGGAAAAATAAGTTTCTTGTTTATTATTATTGTTATTATATACTGGCTGTAATTCACGTACCTTTAGTCGAATTTTCTCGACCTAGGTTTCGAGCGAGTCAGTCGCTCTTCCTCGGGAGTGAGGGGGGATGTTCTTGTTTATTGTACCACATGAGTAAAGACTTTACTCATTCTTTATCACATGAGTAAAGAAGGAACAGAGACAAACCTTCTTAGGAATGAAAAAAATGTTTAGCTATTCTTGCAGGGTTGGTACAAAAAAAAACAAGAAAAATCTTCATCGTAATAAAATCCTCCTTCAAGTAAACATGATCTACTTTTTATTTTTCAAGCTTCATCATTGTCGACAACGATGTATGTCGTGAATGTATATGTCACGAAATGTCCTAAATGTCACGAAATGTCATGAAATGATACGAAATGTCATGAAATGTCATAAAATATTATTCAATGTCATGAAATGTGACAAAATGTCATAAAATGTCACTAAATGTCATAAAATTTCATGAAAACGTCATTTTATGTCATGAAATGTCACAAAAGTCACGAAATATCATGAAATATTATTAAATGTCACGAAATGTCATGAAATATAATTCAATGTCATAAAATGTCACGAAATGACATGAAATTTCATGAAATATTATTCAATGTCATGAAATGTCATAAATGTCATGATATATCACAAAATGTCATGAAATTTCATTTCATGAAATGTTACAAAATGTCACGAAATGTCATGTAAAGTAACTAAATGTCATGAAATGTCAAGGAATTTCATTGAGCCTCCTTAGGCCGGGCACTACAGAAGAACATTCATAAGCCAAAAATTAAAAAAATACTTTCCCGCCCTAGGGCAGAAATGATCTACTTTGCGCGCACTTATCGAGGAACAAACCATCACTTTTCAAATAGATGGGATGAAAAATTATATTATATAACGTGACGGGTGGCGAGCGACAGCCCTTAGTTAAAGCACCAGCCGAGGCACTATAAACCGGTTTCACTCCGTACGTGGCAGGCGGCACACAGGCCGCTGGTGCTCACGCACTCACGTGCGTCTACGTCATCATCTCAGCGCAGTTGTATGAAGCTTTGTCTCTGTTCCTTCTTTACTCATGTGCTTGTAACCCCCTTTAATATTCAATTTAATTTAGTTTTTATTATTTGATGATAATGCGACCATACTAGTACATACATACATACAATCACGCCTTTCTCCCGTTGGGGTAGGCTACTAGAGACTACTTCTTTCCACATGCTACGATCCTGACATATCGGCCTTCATACATGCTAGCCCGTTATAGGTACTTAACTGACTTTTCTTTAAAACGTCTCCGATCTGGTCGTGATACGTTCGCCTAGATCGGCCTCTACCGGCTGCCCCATTCACACTCGTCTCATAAATCTGTTTCGTCAATATTTCTTCATCCATCCTCTCTAGGTAGTAATACATATTATGTCTAAATTTCAAGTGTCTACGTCTTTCTATACATGGTAAAGGAGATCAAACTCCAGGAACTTCGTCAATAATTCATAATATATTACATCACTTACCAAGTGTGTTCGGCATTGAATCCGACCTGAAAAATTAACAATTTTTAAATCAATATCAAGGTAATTTTAACCTTCTCTGACTTCCCATCAATTTCTAAACCATCATCTACATCATCAGCCGGTATCAGTCCACTGCTGGACATAGGCCTCTCCTAGTTTCTAAACATGAATGTGGAATTTTTAAAGATTTGCACAGATTTTATTTTTTTTGCTGCTTATAAAATGAGGTACCAGATGTTTTTCTAAAACTTCACCATTTAGATTCGCTAAAAGCATTTGATCGCTATCTCACTTGATGTAAAGTGACGATGTGATCGAGGGTGTAGTATGCTTGCCTAGAAGATACCTGTTTACTCTAGACTTGAAGAGGCCCAAGTTATACATACATACAATCACGCCTTTTTATAGCTACTCGGAATGTATATTTTTATAGCCAAGTTATAGCTACTCGGAAACAAGGCAACCAACAATGTATTCCATTTTCTTATGGTACCAAAGACGATTAACGTTAAATCGAAAAGTTTAGTATTATTTTTAATCCTCAACGCATAAATAAAACTGGCCAAGTGCGAGTCAGCATCGAGTCTCTTATCGCACACTTAGGGAGGGTTCCGTACAATACGAAACATGACAGAGTTTCAACCTCATATATTTGATTAATTTATATTATCAAGAATATTTGGTTTGATCGCGATCTAGAAAGACGGGGTTCGTGACCGCGATCTAGAAATGACGGCAAAATGACATAGATGGCGCTTACTAGCGCCATCTATGTCATTTTGCCGAAACTAATTAGATAGATGGCGTTTAAAAACACGTTTTTTGTATGGGGACCCCCTTTAATTTTTACTTTATTTTGTTTTTAGTATTTGTTGTTCTAGCGGCAACAGAAATACACCATCTGTGAAAATTTCAACTGTCTAACTATCACGGTTAATGAGCTATAGCCTGGTGACAGACGGACAGACAGACAGACAGACAAACAGACGGACAGCGGAGTCTTAGTAATAGGGTCCCGTTTTACCCTTTGGGTACGGAACCCTAAAAAGGATCATCATCATCATAATCAGCCAGTGTCCACTGCTGGACGTAGGCCTCTCCCAAGATACGTCAATGAGCCCGATCTTCAGCTCATTGGGAGGGATATACTCTAATCGCCACGCTGGGCAGGCGGGTTGGCGATCGCAGGACGTAGCTTCTCACACCGGTGACGCTGCTGCCCGTCACCGGCCTGTAGTATTTAGCTACGCCATCACTTGAAATGGTTACACCGCCATTTGTCGGTCGCCAGAGCCTCGTTTGTTAGTCAGCTGGATAAAGAAGCGTATATAAATGTAAGGTTATAAGTTTGATGTTTATCTGTGTCTGTCTGAAATTCTGATTTGAAATTCGGTATCCTTTTACTTCAATTATAATTGTAAAAACATGGTAGCATTGACTTGATGCTGGGACATCTCCTGTACCCTTTACTGTACTGAAACATGCACTGGGTTGCGGGTGCACGTAATAGTACGGTTGGCAACCCTACATTAATCAGGGGAATTAAACATGTGTTTAAAGTGTGACGTTCGACGTCTAGATGAAAGCTGAATGGCTCAATACCTTTGTTTTTTTTTTGTAAATTCAAAGCAATAAGTTATGTTTCTGTTATATCTATAATATTTTTTATTGAATGTAATTTGACGTGTGTAAGTGCAAATTTTTAATTTGCCCATATACTGAATAAATGCTTTGACTTTGACTTTGACCCTTAGTACGAGTTTTCATACCAAACACGATATCGTATATCGAACAAATTTTATATGAGAATCTGTACAGCGCCTCTAGTAGTTACTACACTTCACTAAATTTAGACCAATCAGGGAACTAGGATAAGTCGAAAACATGTGAGATCTGTCACAAGCCTTTACGATAAAAACTCGTACTAAGGGTACTGGAATCTGCAGAATACTCAACTCCACACCAACTTATATCAGAGATGTCGTGTTTGAGCTAATTGGATATATTTGAATGGTCTCAATAAACAGATTATACATAGATCAGTCGGGGTGGTTTTAAATTTAGAATTATAGTATACTAGCAGCCCGCCCCGGCTTCGCACGGGTAGAACATATATGCCTACAAAATGTGCATCAGTTTGTTGCATCGAATATAAAATATGAACATATTTAACAACCATCGTCATATTTCATCCAATTTACACATAACCTTAACGAATTATGCACCTAAACCTTCCTCATAAACACTTTGGCTATTGGTGAAAACCGCATGATAATCCGTTCAGTAGCTATTGAGATTATTGCGAACAGACAGACAGACGCAGTGATGAACTTTGTTTTATAATACTTACGTATTGATATTGGACGGTCCTTTGGCGTAAAGGATAGTTACCCTGATTCTGACCCGACGGTCGTTGATTCTAATCCTAGCTATATACCTACCAATGAAAGTTTTATATGCATTCATGAATCATGAGTTTTCGTACAGTGGTAGTGGAATCATTAAATCTACCAAAAAGTAGCTTACCACCAAGGAGTACATCTGCCGCCGTAACCTTACGGCGTTCCCCGACGCAAAATGTAGGGGTAATATACGTTTAACGTGTGTATCTGTGTGTCTGTCTGTAGCATCTTAGCACCTAACCGGATAAACCGATTTTGTTTTTATTATTGATAGTTTTTTTTTGTTTGATAGATGTCTTCATCGAGAGTTTTCTTAGCTTTGATTCATGAAAATTCGTTCAATCGTTATAAAATTATGAGCTTTTTTCTAGTTAATTGCGCTATGAAATCAACTTTCATAGGTCTGATCAATTCGAAAATCTTCTTCTTCAACGATATTGTAAGAACATGGAAGCCTCCTGGACTCTACAGAATACTCAAATCCTCACCAACTTACAGCTCAGATTTTAAATGTCGTGTTTAGAGTCATTGAAATGCTTTTAATGAAAAGATTATACATAGATCAGTCGGGGTGGTTTAAAATATTATATTATTATATATATAGATGAATATTATTTTATACAATAGATCATATTATTATACTATATTGACTTCAAATTGATTGTGATCGGTGGGGATCTACAGCATAGCTAAGCTTATAATAATATTTCTTAGTAACTACGACCTAATCTGTGGTTTCACTGCGAATATTTTATTAATTTTGCGATGCGTGTATGTGAAATTCGTGATATCTTCTAGAGTTTTCATTTGAATTATATACTGTAAGGGACAATTTTAATCTATAATATGTGGCCAAGCTAATTAACGTAATTATTTGGATAAGGATTAATACTATATACTTGAAAGTAGCCTTGGAAGTTATGTAATATTTTTTAACAAAAATTTTAAGATTAAAATGGTTACTGTGAGTCAACCTTAAGAGATAGACATATGCTGTCGCGGATTTTTTTGTAGGTCTTATTAAGTTGTACAACTCTTGTATGGAAAATATTCTTCTATCTATTTTCAATTAAGCAGCGTTCGTAAGAAACGTGTTTTTTTCGACCGTTTATTTGCCGACTTAAGTTGCAAATTAGGTCTCCACGAATGTAGTTTTGATTTAAACGGGATAATATATAGCCTATTTTCATTCCGAAAGTCCATTCTATGTATTAGTGAAAGAATTTTTTAAATCGGTTCAGTAGTTTTTGAGCTTACTCATTACAAACATACAAAAATACAAATGTTCTCTCTTTATAATATTAGTATAGATTTAGCATGTTTACCTAATATGACTACTTACAAAACCGTTAGTACTGAAGCAGAGATTGAACGACTTATCGAACCATCGGTCGTGTCCTTTGCCGTGTAGCAGCACCCGACCAAACTCGTCCAACTTGGTCGGGTCGGTCGCGTCGAAACCATACTCTATGTCATCTGTAAATAAATTACATTTCAATCTTCGAGTAATTTAAAAGATAATGTAAACTCTACTCGTGTCAAACCTTCGTTCCCGCGAGGCCATTAATCATCGATGCAACAGAGAGAGGCACGTGCGGCTGCGTTATCGATAAACTGGTTATTAATGACGGCTTATCGATTCCCGGAATATTTCCATCGATTATGCGCTGGCGCAGTCTATTTATACCAGTTTGTATTTATACCAATGTCGTAATTTGCCTAATAATTAAATATCGATAAGATAGTGGTACATCACTATTATCTTCCATAAGACATGCAAGTGCGGCAGAGAGCACTATATAGGCATCTCTTTCCCACACTTTTATTGTTCCGCGGACAGCGAAAGTTTGACACGAGTATAGCGGCATGCTAACTCGGCTCTAAAATAATCTCGACCAGTCCCGCAATTTTGCATACATAGTTAAATAACTCATAATTATGAACGTACTTTGTACCAACCAACACTACAAAACATTTTCTATTAAATTTATAAGCATAATACTTTCCGTTGTTACTCGTAGGTTGGCTACAAAGTACGATCATAATTCGGGTATCAACAATGTAGGGAAGTGCCTACTCTTATAGCGTAGTAGAGTGATTCAGTACTCTGTGATCTCGACAACAATCTAGATACAAAGACAAACCTAAGGACGCAGTGCACATCCAAATTGGTTCAGGCATTTTTGCCACAAGCTGTTACAGAAACGTCCTAGCACACACTCGTAAAATATGTACTCTTCTTTTTAACCGACTTAACTTTTTTTTTGTTACCTCAAATCTCCGTCATTTATGAACAGTTTTGGAATATTGTTAATTTTTTTGAGAAGATATGCTTCACGTTTGTTCCCATTGTAATTTTATCGAGATCAGCAGGGTTATTCTCAATCAATTGAAAGCAAATACGGATTCAGAAACTGCCTTTACTTCGACTTGGATCTTTGCATTTTATATATATATTTACAGTGTTCCGATCGGTTACATTCGATATTTCAATTCGAAAAAAATCAGTGATTCCAATTGGAAAGGTTTCCGGGACTAAATAGCCCACGGATTTATCAATATTAAAAATAAAAATCAAGCTTCCGAACCTTAATAGGTTTTCTAATTATATAATAGATCTTTAAAACATATAATACAAATTGTGTTGTATCTTGAACGTACTGTAACCGCTAGTTATGGTGATGTGTTTTTATTTAATAGTGCTAAATCATGAAAGTAGGTATGTTTTTATTAATACTTGTTCTTGTCTGGTGGGGGCATTAATACGCCATCAAACAGGCTATCCCAGTTTGGTTATCAATGACAAACTAGTCTAGATAATACTATGTATTAAACTAGTACATAAGTTTGTGTTAAACAAGTTTGTCATACAAATAAATAATTCATTCATTCATTCATTCAATGATGGAGAATACGGCGGCTGATGAGTATTTCCAGCGATATGGAGATAAACTTAGTACTGTACTTGTACTGGACTAGCGCGGTTTTAGAAATCGGTTCTTCTTTTTTTTAACCGACTTCAAAAAAAGGAGGAGGTTTCTCAATTTGACCGTATATATTTTTTTTTTTTATTATTATTATTATTATTTTTTTATGTTTGTTCGCGGATAACTTCGTCGTTTATGAACCGATTTCGATTATTCTTTTTTTGTTCGAAAGGAGATATCCCAAGTGTGGTACCATGGTAATTTTATCGAGGTATGATAAGTATCTCCAGAGATATTGAGATAAACATCTCAAAATTGGTACTGAAAATGAATAGCGCGGCATTGAAGTCGGTTGTTTTTTAGTTTTTAAACGATATTATTTGTAATCGGTCTTAAATTATAAGCAGTTGATATATACAAACAAAGCAACCTAGAAGCTAAATCGCTCGATAATAGGTATGAGGTCCAAGGTCCCACCGAGCTCATTCAAGTTATCAGAACATTGTAACATTACCGAGAACTAGGGTTGCCATTTCTAAAATTTGGCAACTAGGACGACGCGTGAAAACACCGGATTTAAGAATCAAAGCATTTATTCACTATGTAGGCAGTATTAATATACGACACGCACATATTCACGTCAAAATCATAATAAATTATCAAGTAAACAGCAAAAGCAGAATTTAACGCTTTAAATAAAAAAATAAAAACAAAAGTAATGAACCATTCAGCTGTCATCCAATCGTTGACGTCAGACTATTAAAAAAATATTAAAGTAGGGTTGCTAACCATACACGTAACTGTGTCTTTCAGTACTTCAGACAATTTTTATATAAAAAAAAGGGAAATAGTGAAACACAACTTAAAGAAACGCATACCGATCACAGTACATATAATTACGGTGAATTTAGAGAGTCGGTTCGTCGTTTGATCGCGGCGTGCAGGCACAGTGCATATGTCACGGGCGGCCCTAGTCTTTAAATTTTTACACCCGGACTACAAATGAAGCCCCGCCCGGATTCTCCCCGGATACCCTCTAAACTAGGACAAATCCGGGAAACCCGGACGGAGATGACAACCCTACCGAGAACGAATATTTGTTATCAGTGATGCGCAAGTACGCGGATTGTTTTGACTACAACATAACACGGAAATTACTCAATACCGAATAGACATCCTAGGCTAAACAATTAATATAATTGTTTAACAAATGTTAATAGGCATCATTAGGCATTCTAGGGGCAAATGCAGTTCTTGTTCTTGGGAAGGGGAGTTACTGGTATCTGGGCTACTAGACAAAATCCCATTTCTGTTTCCATTCACGCTTACGCAAGTTCAAAATGTATGGGAAATACATTTTATCACAACAAACTTTTCATTCCCATACATTCGGAAGTTGCGTAAGCTGAAAGAAAAAGCTTGGAGTAATATATTTGTTTTTTTTTTAATTTGATTCATCGATAACGGTAATTAAATCTCCGTTTAACTTAAACGTGAATAAAAACATTTTCAATTTGGATCATGTGCGAATTATGATCAAAAATTAATAAAACGTGCTGAAAGTGCCTACTGGCCGGCTAAATAGAGGTATTCTACAAAGGCTTTAAAACTAAATTTAAAAAAAAACCCTACAATTTTTATTAGATTCTTTTTTATCTGTTATCGTGGGTTGAAAACTATTCAAATTTCAAAATTAATTTCTAATGTTTAAAATATAAAATTTAAAAGGATTAGGGCCAGTTTCACCGGTCCCTGATAATGCGTTAGATAGTTATCTGACAGATGACGCCATATATATAAATAAATAAATATAAAAGCTGTCAGATTTCTCCATATTAGCGCTATCAGGAATCCGTGAAAATGGCCCTATACCTTTGTTTTCTTATAATTTATTACTGATTATAAATAATCATCGTCATCAGCCGGTGTGAGTCCACAGCTGGACGTAGGCCTTTATAGATTATATAATAAAATATGATAACATACTATATCACTATTTATTTTGTCGCAGTCAATGTTAAAAAGAAGATTACACGACTAGTGACTTTTTTTATTTTAGTCCTTGTATCCCTGAGCAGAGCGAGCAATCCAACATCAAGTCCCTCATATGAAATTCCTTTTTTTTTACTTGTTGTATAATCTGCTAATAGAGTCTGTGCAAAAAGAGAACCGTCGTGGCTTTACGATGAACTAACATTCAAAAGGAAGGAAGGGATATACCTACCTACTACCACCCGATAATGATAAGAGTAGGTACCTACCAAGGTATCAAATATTTTTAGTCGTATTGGCAATGACAGAGCAATGTTGTCAACGCAACAAAAACAGTAAACTAGAACCATCAACACGCGCGCCCTCAATTTCTACTGCGGTTTTCTTTTTGCACTGACTCTAGTCTAGAGGTTGTTGGTAAAGTATAACGATTCATGCCTTACCTAGGCAGACATTGAAGGCAGCTCTTTCAATACAATGCAGTGAGGTCCGATTGTGTCCTCGGTTGAACATGGTTTGTCTGATGTGGGCCCAGTGCGATCGTTCGCCAGCAGTTAACGCACCGAGCCGCTCTTCGTAAGGCAAAGGTGGAGTTTTGTCGTCTAAGATTTGTTGGATTTGCCTGTAAGTAAAGATATTCCAACGATAAGTAAGTTTGCAGGTACTACTGGGTACAAATATACACCAATATAATGGTTAATAGTAGAGATGAAACGGATATCCGGTAACTGTCCGGTATCCGGCCTTGTCTTCACTATCCGTCCGGTCCGGATACCGGAACGTTATTTAGTATCCGGCCGAATTCCGGATAGTACATTTAAAAAATATCTCATTATTTTACACAAGGCAAATCATACTACAATAGGTTATGAACACCGTTTATTTTTATAATCACACCCACAATTAATTCGTTTAGTACTCAAAATTAACAAGTGGCAAATTGTGGTGAATGAATACCAAATTTTCCGCATTACTCGAACGTCCCTGATTCATCACGATCTCCGCTCACGTGTGATTACACCCGAATGCGCTCGAATATTTCCGATCTCGTTCACCGCGCCATATTCAAATCAAACTGATCGCGTCATGTAACGCGATAAAGGGCCTATTATCCGGTAGCCGGATATCCGGCGCTCCAGCCACGTAGCTTGCCGATACGGTATCCGGCCAAACCACTATCTGTTTCATCTCTACTTAATAGGTACTCACTTGTTTAATTCAATTATATGTTACGAATATTCCTGAAAGATATTATAAGAATGTAAACATACGAATTACCCTTACACTCTTGTTAGCAAGTAGTGCAGAGCGGACAGACCGATTCAAATTAGCGTATCATTTGTGGCATGTTGTGTAGCTTTTTAACTCTACCCAATTTTTAATTTGTATAAAATAATAAATGCTAATGGAATTTTAAGACTATTCGGTTCAACAATTTTTGCTGCTTACTTGCATTCATTACACTTACTATTATACTTTATAGTATCTGAAATGTCTTAATTATATACATTACAGTAGCTTGCTACATAATACTTAATCAGTAATACTATGGTATTATGTTTCTTTGAAGTGTCTCACACTTTATATTTTTGTAAATTGTTAAACACAATCCAAAATTTCATCGTACCGACGGGACTCGAACCAGCACCCCCCTGTGGCTTAATTGGCAGAGCACCTGGACGTGTAATCCGGGGGGTGCGGGTTCGAGTCCCGTCGGTACGATGAAATTTTGGATTGTGTTTAACAATACTATGGTAATACGTAGTCCGCTATAATAATTAAGATAGTTTAAAAACTAAAACAACCGACATCAATGCCCCGCGAGTCAATTTCAGTATAAAGTTTGAGACGTTTATCGTCATATCTCTGGAGATACTTATCAGATCTCGATGAAATTACAATGGGACCACCTCGGAAATGTACTCTATTACATAAAGAAACATTCGAATCGGTTCACAATTGACGGAGTAATCGCGTAACATACACACAAAAAAAAGAAAAAAAAACATACAGACGAGTTGAGAACCTCCTTCTTTTTGGTAGTCGGTTGAAAAGTTTCCGGAATAAATAAGTAAAACAATAACTATGAATGGTCTGAAATAAATAAATCGTTTATTTGGAAAAATTGTTACAATAACTTAACTAAATGTTGTGAGGCGATCTCCCGCGAAGGTTAGCAGTGAATTTATTTAATAATACAAAAATAATTTATTGTTTTTTCAAAATATTCTCCGTTAGCGTAAATGCATTATTTCATACGAATGTACTTATTGGAAAAATAATTTAGGATCATTTACAAAATGAAAAAACGGTCAAGTGCGAGTTGGACTCGCGCACCGAGGCTTCCGTAGAATCTAGTCAAACTAGGTTAAAGCACAGAATCTTAAAGTACAAACTTAACTTTGCCGTTCGATCTCTAAACCGATGCCTACACCCTGTTGCATGCACCAACCGCAAATAATAATTTTGTGATAGTACATTTGCTTTTTTTTAATGTGAAAACTTCTTTAGCGGCGATTAGAACTTTTTGGGATTGGTAAAAATTCTCAATTCGTCTGTTTTTTTTTTGTATGTATATTACGCGATTACTCCGCCAATTGTGAACCGAATCGAATGATTGTTTTTTTAATCGGTAGGGTAATTTGGCATCGTCCATAGTAATAAGTACGTAGAAGGAATGCGGAAAGTTAACATTTATGTAATAAGTAATCACTGTCGAATTTTAAATATTTTTCTACATTCAACCACTAGTTCTACCGACTGTATATTAGAGACTACCGACGTGCTACCTACCATTGTTTTCTTCCTACTAATATTGTAAACGCGAAAGTTTGTGAGAATGTATGGATGTATGCATATATGGACACAGATTATGTAATAGTTACTACGTAAATATGGATGTATGTTTGTTACTAACAAACATACATGAAAGAGTAACGTGAAAGAGTAACAAATTGTTACTCTTTCACGTAAAAACGACGGAACCGATTGAGCTGAAATTTGGTATGTAGATAGCCTAGATTCTGGAATAACACACAGGATACTTTTTATTTTATTTTAGAGTGGAGACCGCGAATTGGCAAACGTAGCGTAGGACGTTCTGTGACCAGGAGCGACGACATACGCAAAGCGGTGGGCAGTGACTGGAAAAGAAGAGCCTAAGATCGGGCTCAGTGGCGCAACTTGGGAGAGGGCTACGTCCAGGACTGACACCGGCTGATGATGATGATGATACTTTTGATCCTGATATTCCCACGGGAACGATGTCTACGCGGGTAAACCCGCATGGCACAGCTAGTTATTTATAATGACGAATTATTTATAAAGAACCCGGCTCATTCTCATAGCGTTAGGATTGTTATGTAATCGAAATCGTGCCCTCCTCAAGGTTACTGTATGTTGTTCCTAGAGGTAGGTCAGTAATTGGGCAGAGTAAGCAATATCAATTATGTGATAGGGCAAAGTGCAATGTCCATGTATACTTTAAAAGGCCTTAGTAAGCGATATTTTTAAACGATCATTATATTATTTCTGTAGACTAGCTTTGTTTTATATCTTATTTATAGGCTAGCGTTTGACCACTATCTCACCTGTTGGTAAGTGATGATGCGGTCGAAGATGGTGAGCACGCTAGGCTTAGAATGGGAACTGGCTTTCAAGGATAACTGCCGGAACACATTGGATGTTTTGGTGACAGATTTTCTAGACCCGCGTTAGGGTAATCCAGGTTATATACAATTTGTATGCCAAATTACATCCAAATAGGTTTTAAAACGTTTTTGCGTGAAAGAGTAAAGGTCGGCCAAACCGCGGCGTTCTGCGATCTGCGGGCGCGATCATCGCGTTTGGTGCGAACCAGTCGGTATAAATACTACTGCGCTATTGGATCGCCGCCTAGATCGCGCACGCAGGACGCTGCGGCGTGTCCGTACCTTATCAAACATCTATCTATACTCACTAACTTAACTGCGTAGTATTATTTTATGTTTTGTGACTTAACATATAAAATCATGAAGTGAACGCTAAAGCATGTTGCATTCTCGTAATAGTCGCCTCAATGTCTAAGATCCATTGCATCGCGCATACGATATTTTCCGCGATTTTAGTACCAGACCAGGGCCCCCAGACAAAATCAAATTTCTTGTTTCCGTTCACGCTAAAGCAAGTTCAAAATGTATGGGAATGATATCTTTGTTGCAGAAACATAAATGTCATTCCATACATTTTGAACTTGCGTTGAATGGAAATAGGAAATTGGATTTTGTCCAGGGGGCCCTGATGCTTCGTCATCTTAAGATTTGATTAAACTCTATAAACAGACGTTTTACAAAATTCTATGCTTAGTCGAAATTTATTGTAATACATGAATGGATTTTTCAATCGACTTCCAAAAAGGAGGAGGTTCTCAATTCGTCTGTATGTTTTTTTTTTCCATTTTTTGTTTCTTTATATGTTACGTGAATTCGGATGATTCTTTGTTGATCTGTAGGGTACATTTCCGAGATGGTCTCATTGCAATTTCATCGAGATCTGATAATATCTTCAGAGATATGACGATAAACGTCTCAAGCTTGCTACTGAAACTGATTCGCGGGGCACAGAAGTCGGTTGTTTCAGTTTATCTTAATTATTTATATCATACTGGCTAGCGTTTGACCACAATCTCACCTGTTGGTAAGTGATGATACGGTCTAGGATGGTAGCACGCTAAGCCTAGAATGGGAACTGGCTCTCTGGCTGCCGGAATACATTACATTGCTAATTTATATTGGAAGCGTAGAAACACTAGTGTTACATTATGACGAGATCCACCTTGTTTTTCATAACTGTGACAGTCATGCATCGAGGTACATGTAAACCAGAGGCGCCTATCATAAACTGACTTATGTGTCGAGTGGCGCGCGATCGGGCGTAAGGAGTACTTACGCTAAACTAAGCGAGATGTAGATTCTGCACTGCTTTTTATTTGAACATAGAGCTAGTTCGCGACGCCACATCTGGTACGTAGTATACAACGATGCAGTCATGTCATTGCCATATTGGTTATGCTATGCGGCAATTGTGTATCACAACACGGGACGTGCCTCATAGGGCTCATGGCTAATTCAATTGAACTCCCGGTAGCGAACCCTAGCCAATGTCAAGAAAATTACTTCGTTTAAATTAGATGTTTAGTAGCCGAACTTTCTCGAAAACAACTTAAAAAATCGACCTAGTTTTCAGTCATAAAGACGAGTTTAAGATAATCAATGGTTGTAACTTGTAAGAAAGTATTATTCTTGCATATTAGGAGCTTCTCACTAAATATATGCACGCCTTTATCTTTATACTTTTTTTTTTAGTTTACTCTAAATTCAGCTAAAATATTAATTTTTTTCCGCAAATTTCGCAAAAGTGTACTATCAATAACAAATTGTGCAACTTTGTTCCCGCAAAAGTAAAGTGCCCGTTCCTAAAGTGCGCATATTAATAAATGTCGTACATGACGATGTTCATTGAATTGGTTATTGGAGTCGCGACTGTTAAGGCTCCAGCGACCCTTGCTTTCAACTGCAAACCATTGCCAAATAATGAAAACTTTGAATACGTTCGCAATATTTTTTTAATAAATGTATTAAGTACGAAACAATAAAATAACAATAGATTGTTTATTGCCATAAATAAGTGCAATCCATGTTTCACTATGGTCCCAAAACTAGGCTAAGCCTGTATCTTGGGAGGCCAGAAAATGTATGTTTTAAAATAAAATAATATTTTTCGTTCCATCTACTTGAAAAAAACATGATTGGTTCCTCAATAAGTGCGTGCTAAATATGTCTTTTCTCTGAATAGCAGCATATTATAGAGTATATGTGTGAAACGTTAAGTTTGTTTTTACAAGCTTCATCTCTACTTCACGGCGAATTTATTTAACCGTCACAAATCTTGCAAATTAAATTTAATCCACTTCCCGGTTACCGATTGAGCTGAAATTTTGCACTACACATGTGTGTATATAATCGCGTGATAATGCAATATTATGATGATGACATGGCGCTGATCTAATGATGGAGCTGGAAGGTGGCCAAAAAGAAAAGAAACTCCTAAACTACACATGTTATACCCGTCGTTTTTTTTTTGTAATATTACTTGTTTATACTTTTTTTAAGACACACTATGGCCAAACATTTCATCGCAGGCCTCTTAAAAGGTCTCCAATGTCAAAGTGATTTGCTTGCAACTCGTTATAGTTACTCGATACTTTGTAATTGCAAGGGGGCTCGTTCTCATAACAACATGGTCATTGAACTAGGAAGAAATATTGAACTGACTAACGCGTTGAGATTTGTAGTGTTTATGAAAGCATTTCATTAAGTTACTATGATATATGTATCTATTGTGAGGGTCAAATCTAGGCAGCTAAATTAGAACCACTTCCTTTTTATTTTTATATCTTATAGGCTAGCGTTTGACCACTATCTCACTTGTTGGTAAGTAACGATGCGGTCGAAGATGGTAAGCACGCTAGGACTAGAATGGGAACTGGCTCCAAAGGATAGCTGCCGGAACACATTACACACCGGGCCCTCCTAACGTTCGATACGGCATCAAAGCCGACCGTTCTCCCGATTAAGCCACCGGGCCCTCAAACTTCTAAAGTTCGATACGGCATCAAAGCCGACCGTTCTCCCGATTACGCCACCGGGCCCTCAAACTTCTAACGTTCGATACGGCATCAAAGCCGACCGTTCTCCCGATTACGCCACCGGGCCCTCAAACTCCTAACGTTCGATACGGCATCAAAGCCGACCGTTCTCCCGAGTACGCCACCGAGCCCTCAAACTCCTAACGTTCGATACGGCATCAAAGCCGACCGTTCTCCCGAGTACGCCACCGAGCCCTCAAACTCCTAACGTTCGATTGGACTCAATTTTGGTATATCTTCGGTGATATCATCGAGCCGACTTTATAATAGAGCCGGGCTATAAAAACTGGAATTCCGTAACGGAAAAAGGAAGGACATTTAAAATTGACTTTTAAATGGTCATTATGAATTGGATAATTTTTTGGAAATTCTGTAGCTGTTTTCTTTTTTTATACTTTGTAGTGGTCAAACGCGGTAAGCATTTGACCACTATCTACCGCGGTGGTGAAAGCGTCACTGTATGACCACACTCAATATACAGAGTTATTGGTAATTCGACGTATTCCCGGCAGGAGCAGATAGGGGGGCTAAAATGCGACATATTTAGCCCCCCCAATGAATGGGCGACAATTAATAGTTTACGAGATATATTATCACATGATGGTTGAATCGAAAGATGTTTGAAAAAGAGGCACCGTAAATATAATAGTAAAGATAGTTTAAAAACTTTAAAAAAATGACCTAACATGCAGTGCGAGTCAGTTTCAGTAGCAATTTAGGAAAGTTTATCGTCATATCTCTAGAGATACCTATCAGATCTTGATATAATTTACATAGAACCACCTTGGAAATGAAACCTACCTATGAAAAAAAGTATAATTCAAGTCGGTTCACAATTGGCTGAGTAATCGCGTAACATACATACAAAAAACATACAGACGAATTGAGAACCTCCTGCTTTTTGGATGTCGGTTCAAAATACCCTATATTATAATACTAGAAGTGCCCCGCGGCTTCGCCCGCGTTAAAAACTTCTTTTAATTACTTAAAACTTTTCTTTTGTAAAAACGATTCTATCATTAAAGACATCAAATAAGAATTAGCCAAATTGGTTCACCCGTTTTCATGTTATCGCGTGACTAAAGCAATTCAGGATTTATATTTATAAAACCCGAAAAACCCGAAAAATAATTAGTCATACTTTTTAATTATGTGTCATATATTTTAGGTTTATTAAGTTTTTAAAAATTATGGGACTATTTTAGTTACTTATGTATTATTTTAGTTCCTTATATATATTATTTTATAATAAGTGAATAATGCTTTATCAACTTACACTTGTAACTCAGCAGGTTTCAGCAGCCTTCCTCTGGAGTAGACCAATACTTTGAAGTACCGTCCTTTATGGTAGACTGTGATGTGTGAACAGTCGTGATAATGGACTATTTTGTCCGTTTCCACGCCAGGCACTCGAACCGTGTTGAAAAGTCGCTCGTATTGCCATGAGCATAAGGGCACCATGTTTTGTAGCATTATCTGGAAAGGACAGATTATTTAGAGTTTGTATCGGTAGAGCAATAGGCCAATGGCTAAGGATCAAGTTCGATCCCCACACATTGCGCTATTGACGTGAACCCACTCTAGACACAAGCATATTTAGCTTAGAAGACTACTAGTAACGTGGAAACCACATTTATAGTAAGTTTAAAAGAGTACCAACAGAACCCTATTACTGAGACTTGGCTGTCCGTCCGTCTGTCACAGCCGTCATAGTCCTGTATCTCCTTAACCATTTTAAGTAGATACTTGAAATTTTCACAAATTGTATATTAATATGGCCTATAACAACACACAATAGAAATATAACAAAAGAGGGTAAGAAGGGGTTAAAAAACAATGAAGAATGGAACTTGGTGGTAAGCGATGATGTGGTCGAAGATGGTGAACACGCTAGGCCTAGAATACTCTGACTTTCAAGATCTAAGTGCTGCCGGAACACCGTAAGGTTATGGCGGCAGATTTAACGTATTTTTTCGGCATTTAGGTATAGCCCAGTCCTTTTTTGGGCATTATTGAGCCGAAGCCAACACTATTTCGTTATTTATACGTTTTTATATCTAGTAGCAGCCTCTTTATTGCATTCTGCGTTCTTAAAATTAACAAAATAAACCCTTTTAAAATAATTTTCTTAATAATATTGTGTTGAACAACTCCGATTTTCTAATTTCTTGGAACTAAAAGTAAATAATGTTCACAAGACAATCAGTTGCTAGAGAGATAATCGTGGTGGTGCCTCAAATTGGCACATAAGCTGACACTTTTATGGGATACCACATCTTCTCGATCAGTCAGTTGATAATAAAATTGAACTCTTGTACCAGGGATTTATGAATATGAGACAATATTCAATCAGCAGATCACCTTTTCTCTCAGACAGATTCTAAATAAGAAAATCCGTATGTACCCGTACCAGTTGACCTAAAACACTTGAAACAACAACACCAATCTAAACTCTACTGCAATACAAATAAAGCTCATCTTACCGGTTCCAGTTCCTGGTTGTCAATCATCTTTCTAAACTTCAAACACAGGTGTATAATGACGCCAGCCCTCGCCGCTTGCTTGTTAGTGTGTCGTAGGAGAATAGCATCTGTGCCGTAGAAGTTAGAGTTCACCATTAGGGGAGACCGACCTCTTAGGTACACGTATTCCTCCCACCAATCGGATACGTAGTTACTGGACCACCTGAAAGGTAAGTGTTCTATATAATATATTCAAATTTATTCCAATTACTTTTAGTATCGATACATTGGAATTGATGCTGAGTAGGTACCGATTAAAAGTACTCGTCTCGTTACTCAATTATTTGTCTCGGAAGAACATTGAGGGTGGCATTATAGAGTGATAATAAGATTTACAATTAAGCTATTTGATTGGCTAATCAAGCGCGATATAATCGATAGAAAAGTATCGAATGAGTATTTGTTGTAACTCGTATCGTGCATCCCTAGAAAGGTGAAAAACAAAAATTGCCGGTTTGAAGTCTGAACCTTGTATTCCCGGAACACAGAATTAACAAACTGTTGACATTTCTTTGTTCGATTGTAACCTACTTTGCTGTGTAGGCATTATAGTGTTATCAATAAAATTAGGATTTTTGGCACAACAGATAGTAGATGTTATCACAACTTCCCCCTATCGGTGTGATAAGTATGTGTGTTGACTTAGCGCGAGGCACTAATGCTATTGACAATAAAGCCATCGGAGTTTGAATATTTTATAGCAGTCATTAAAGGTATTTTAATAATCTCAATTAAGAAAAACCGGCCAAGTTCGAGTTAGACTCGCGCTCCGAGGCTTCCGTACAAACTTGTCAAACAAGGTTAAAGTACAATTTCTTTAAACAACAACGAACTTTTCAAAACCTTGCTTGTTGCCAAATTTCATGATTCTAGGTTAACGGGAAGTAACCTATAAGGTAACCTATAAGTTCCCTTGTGAAATCACATAATATGCGACATAAATTGGTCATATATTTTGATCGCGTTGACTTATACATTTATTTTTAAACCGACTTCAAAAAAAGGAGGTGGTTTCTCAATTCGACCGTATATATTTCTTTTTTTAATGTTTGTTCGCGGATAACTTCGTCGTTTATGAACCGATTTTGACTATTTTTTTTTTGTTGAAAAGTAGATATCCCAAGCGTGGTACCATGGTAATTTTATCGAGGTCCGATAAGTATCTACAGAGATATGGAGATAAACACCTCAAAATTGGTACTGAAAATTAATAACGCGGCTCTGAAGTCGGTTCTTTTTAGTTTTTTAAACGATCTTATTTTCACAGCCGAAAGATACCGTCAATCCAAGTATTTGATATAAGTTTCAACTTGATACCTCAACGCGTTCCTGTGAAAAAGGGTCTTCTCAGAAGGACGGATGGGGACACACGGACAACAAACTGTTTTTTTTTTTTGAGGTACGGAACCTTAAAAACCTAAAACATCCGAATTTTTTAATCGAGGTTAATGAATATAACTTACCATGATTTGAGAACTAAGTACCGCTGCAGTTTGACCGCGATCGTCTCCTCAAAGTCTCTTGCCAGCTCTTCAACTCTTTTGTAATTCTGGTCATCCAGCAATGGACGGACGCTTATTAGGTACTGGAACAAAAATAACAGTAAGAATTTTTATTGAAACTTTAAGAGATCTAACTGAGGAGGACACCTACCAGCCACCAGTGGTGGCGCAACAAATGTTTACAGTTTTATGAAGAGCGTGTCCGGTTGGTTGCGTGCAGTAGGGCTATTCTGTAAGCTATCTCGGAAGCGGAATCCGCGGTGAGATTTGAATTTCGTATTACGTAATTCAACCTTCGAGCATTTACCAATGGAGATGTTAACGCAAGGCGTACCCCTCTGCTGACTATATAGCCAATATTGGCCATATGAGCGTGCGTAACTACGCTGTTTTTAATACTGTGTGCGTGTTTCAAGCTAGTGTGCGGGATCGTTAAAGTGAGTGATTTGTGTGTGTGCGATGCGTGTTTACCTCGTCCCCCGTAAGTATCGGCAGAAAAAAAATGTTTGCGGATTACAACGTTAACATCTCCATTGGTAAATGCTCGAAGAATTAAACCGTATTACGATCGTGATACGATTGAATTTAGTATTATTGTAGGACGAAATTCTACTCTCACCGCAGATTCCGCTGTCGAGATAGCTTACAGAATAGCCCTACAGTTAGGTGGCGGCTATAAAATCACCCACTAGTGGCGCGATGTGTTAGTCGGATCGGGTCCTTAGAGAGAACGAGGGGTGCACTTTACATACAAATGTATTCCCCCGTTTTCTCCCTGGAAAGTGCTTCTATAGAAAAATTTGTTTGTACAAAAAATCAAGGTCTGCTGTAGCTACGCTCCTATCATTTTATTTTATTGACCAGCCAATTGCAAATAGAAATACGACTCTTCAAAAATCTTAAACTTTATCTTAAAGATTAAAAGGCTTATATTTCTTTTTGAAATTAGTTGATCATGGTCACACAAGCAAATGATAGGTGGCTACAGCATACCTTGATTTTTGTAGAAACTAATTTTGCTCTAGAAGCATTTTCCAGGGAGGAAACGGGGGAATACATTTGTATGGAAAAGTGTAACCCGCGTTCGCTCTTAACGCTTAACAAATTGACTTAACTGACTTTTAAAAGTAGTTTTTTTATAAACATTAACATGTTATGTGCCACTGCTGAGCAAAGGTCTCCAATATCTTCTAATCTTTGAACGCCAATGACCGTAACGATCGAAGCAGAACCTACCATTGCATCGCTTCCGGTCTGTAAATGTACATTTAGTTCGTACTCGTATAGCCGATACATTTTTTTTTAATTTTGTGATCAGCAAGCGTTTGACCACTAGCTCACCTGATGTTAAGTGACGATGCAATCAACGATGTAGCACGCTTACCTAGAAGATACCTGTTCGCGATTTGAAGACACCCTTTAGTGCAACTTTATCTATATATATAAAAATCAATTGCTGTTCGTAAGTCTCGCTAAAACTCGAGAATGGCCGGGCCGATTTAGCTGATTTTGGTTTTGAAATGTTTGTCGTAGTTCAGGGAAGGTTTAAACGCTGAGAAGATTAAGAAAAATTGCAATAACAAACATTTAATTTTCCCATATAAACTGTTCTACCTACTTTCCTGTCAAACATTTGACGTTCGTCCCTTCGGTACGGTACGGTAGGTAGACTCTTTTCCACTCTCGAATTGAAATTTGAAGCACGTATTAAATTAAGGGGTTTGAATCGACAACCTATTATATCCAAATTACTTGGATTATCGCGTAGGTATTTAAATTTTAATATTTTAAATTTTGATGGTTGTCTCAGGTTGTCATTTTTTTTTTTTTTTTATACCGAACTGGGTAGCACTTGATCACTATCTCACCTGATGTTAAGTGATGATGCGATCGATGATGTAGCGTGCTTACCCAGAAGATACCTATTCACTCGCGATTTGAAGACCCCCATATTGTACTTAATCGGAAACACGGACTCAGGCAGGGTATTCCATTCCTTAGCGGTTCGTATGATGAACGAAGAAGCAAATCGCTTCGTTCGGGTAGATGGTATATCCACCATAAATCGGTGGCGCCTTTTAGTGTCTCTGGATGTCCGATTATAAAATGGGGATGGTGGAATCAAATCATGCAGTTCCATTGCACACTCTCCGAAATGTATCCGATAGAAAACCGATAAACAAGCGACTTTGCGGCGATGCGCGAGACTCTGGAGTCTCTTGCTTACTAATAGGTCATCGCTGATGAGTTTTTTGGCTCTCCTCTCAATAGCTTCCAGTGTCTCCAGCTGGTATTTAGCAGAACCATCCCAAAGGTGAGAACAGTACTCCATACACGACCGGACTTGTGCTTGGTAAAGATTAAGCAACTGTCCCGGTGTGAAGTACCGTCTCACCTTAGCCAAAATGCCAAGCTTTTTTGAGGCTAGCTGGGCTCTAGACTCAATATAAGAGCCGAAATTGAGAGTTGGTGTCAAAGAGATGCCAAGAAGCTCGAGATTGTTACTTATCGGAACGGACACATCCCGGAAAGTAGGAGCCAGTAGAAATGGGCTCCGTTTAGCGGAGAAAAGACACGCCTGGGTTTTCGCAGCATTGAACTTGACCAGATTGGCATCGCCCCACTCAGAGACTGCCTTCAAAGAAAAGTTCAAGCGTTCGACCATCGCTTCTCTATGAGACTGGATTTGTAATGCACTGGTTCGTGCGTTGGGTGTGTAACTCTCTACAACAGTGCTGTCATCTGCGTACCCAAAGATACCGGGTTTAAGCAGGTCATTAATATGCAGCAGAAAAAGTGTTGCAGAGAGTACTGATCCTTGAGGGACTCCGGCATTTATGGCCAATTGGTCGGAAGAACAGCCATCGATGACCACTCGAATCGACCGATCCCTTAAGAAATCTGCTATCCAAACACATAAACCAGTGGGCAGGCCGTATGAAGGAAGCTTGCTAATAAGGCTATCGTGCCAAACCCTGTCGAAAGCCTTCGAGATGTCAAGAGAGACGGCCAGCGCCTCGCCGTGGTTCTCGATGGCTTCGCTCCAGATGTGCGTGGCATACGCTAGAAGATCCCCAGTAGACCGGTTTCGGCGAAACCCGTATTGTCGGTCACTGAGGAGATCGTTCACTTCTAGGTATGCCAGGAGCCTGTGGTTCAGTACACGTTCCATAGTCTTACAGAGTATGGAAGTGACTGAGATAGGCCTGTAATTGACAGGGTCTGCACGACTACCCTTTTTCGGCACGGGTTACACGTTTGCTTGCTTCCAGGACTTAGGCACTTGACCAGTCGTCATAGACAAGCGAAAGAGGCGTGTCAAAATAGGAGCCAACTCAGGCGCACACGTCCTCAAGACTACAGCTGGTATACCGTCTGGACCACTAGCTTTGTTCACGTCTAGATTGCGCAACGCTTTGCGTACTTCAGTCTGACGAATGCGGATTTCCGACATAAACGTCCCGCAAGTCGGCAGACTAGAAGGTACAGCATTGCCAGCATCTAAACGTGAAGACTCCGCAAACAGAGTAGCAAATAAATTCGCTTTCTCTTCAGCCGAGTGTGCTAGTGATCCATCGGGTTTCAGTAGTGGAGGCAGTGAGGGACGGCAGAAGTTCTCTTCGATCGACTTCGCCAGGGACCAGAACGCTTTGCTACCCGAGGGGTAAGAAGCAAGTTTGTTCCCTGTTCGGCGTATGTGATCGAAGCGAGCCTTCTTGAGAGCCTTTTTGCAGGACTTGGCGGCTAAGTTAAAGGCTTTCTTCTTTTCGCGTACATCTCTAGTCTTGCGGGTTCGAGCATCAGCCCAGGCTAAGTAAGCTTCATGTTTACATGCTTCTGCATCTCTACATTTGGCATTAAACCATGGACGAGCTTTGCTTGACACCGGAACGTCAGAAAATGGTATGAAATATTCCATACCCTGACGTAACACTTCTGTCACAGCATCCGCGCAAGCTGAGGGATCGCTCGAAGAAAAACATACCTGCCGCCAAGGATAAGACGCGAAAAAACAACGCATCTCATCCCAATCTGCTGACCTGTATCGCCACACCCGCCGGGTGCCTTTTTGGCTGGGATCGGGCGGGGAGTAGACGGATACAGACTTCACCAGACAGTGGTCGGAGCTACCTAAGGGTGATGAAACCGACACCGAGTAGCGGTCTGGTTCTGTTGTCAGCAGAAGGTCCAAGCAATTGGCTGTATGGCCATCAACGTCCGGTATCCTTGTTGCTCCCTGGACCAACTGAGTGAGGTCTAGCGTTAAAGCAAGCTTTCGCATCTCTCGACCAGCGTGGTCTGTGCTCTGGTATGGGTATAGCCAGTCTTGATGATGGGCGTTGAAATCCCCCAGAAGCACTAATTGAGCAGAAGGATACCTCTGTTGGGCCACATCAGCCGCCTCACTGAGGTGGTTTGTGAGCCTGTTTGTCTCTTCGTCTCCGCTGTGCGAACGGTAGACACTAGCATAAAGAATTTTCTCTATGCCAGTGTCCACCAAAATCCACATGACGGAAAGTTGAGGGTCTTCAAGGTTGTGGAGACGCCGATAGCAAATGTCATCGCGGGCATACATACAAACTCCCGCCCTCGCCCTAAAGTTATGCTCTAGAACATAGCCTGGGTAGGCAAGGTACGCCGCGTCAGCTGGACATTTGATCTGCGTCTCCGTGAGGAACAGAATATGCGGTTTTTCGGTCTCAAGGTGGTGGTGGACCGAGAGGATATTGGAGTGCAAGCCTCGAATGTTTGAGAGGTGCACTTGAAGGGAGAGGACGTGCTTCCGCTGTTCAACCTTTATTCTGTTTCTGCCTTTCATTTTGTGGGGAGTGAAGTTAGGTAAGGGAAACGGAAGTGGAAACGAGGCGCTAATTACCAACCCGTGATACATATTAGGTCTTTTCACCTATTGGGAACCAATCCTGGAGACCGCGGGGACGCCCGAGCCCCCCCAGAGGTGTCCATCGGGTCCTCTCGTCCGGTCGCCAACCGGCACGTTGGCGCACCTCCGGGATTTTTCGCGAGATGGCGGGGCAGCCTTTCATGAGTGGCTGGCTCACTACTTGGGCCCCCAACTATCTGCGGTCGGCCAGCGGAGAACCGTGCCTCGGATCCCGCTGCTCTCCAAGATTGGCTGCCAGGTAAATTGACCTTCAATGTATCACGACTAGCTATAGTAAGCAACGCAACTGTTTCCGACCCGTTCCCCATAATGGCTTCACCAAACATTCATGCCGTAAAGCGACCGCTTGGCGGCATGGCTTTGTCTGGTGGGTGGTAACACGCCGTGGCCTAAGCCTACCACCTGAAAAGTACTGCTCTTTTGGCGCCACCCAGGGGACACGTGTAGGACATCGAGGGCTAAACCCTACGGACGCGAGCAGTAATAGTCCCCCTCATTGTTGGTTCGTTTAGAATTTTTTGTCATTGTATTGACATATTTTGAGGGTACCATTATGGCGCTTCCGTATTCGCTATTTTGTACAAAAACCGATATAAACAAAATAAAATAATAATAAATAATAAAATCCCCATAAAAGAAACGTGTTTTGAGACTATTTTTGCTCGATCTTACAAACCTTAATAGATAGACACTTGAAATTTACTCATGGTGTGTATTACAATGGCTGCTATAAGACTAAATAATAAAAACTTAATTAAATTAAAAATAAAGGGGGCACAAGGGGGGATACAAGGCACGCGTTTTTTAGGCAAATTTTGTTCAATCGAAACCCTGCGTGTGCGGGTCCGACTCGCACTTGGACAGTTTATTTATATTCGCGGTACGAAGTTCGCCGGGTGAGCTAATAATAAGATAACAATGTAAATAGATCTACAACTTTTTAATAAGAACTTGCATGGGCCATCCCATATTTTGACCAAAACTCAGACTTATCACAAAAGGCCTTATCAATGCGCAACGGCAAAATCGCTTAAGCACAGAATATTTAATAGTACAAGAATTAAGGAAGTAGAGCTAGAGTCTGTGCAAAAAGAGAACCGTCGTGGCATTACGATGAACTAACATTCAAAGGTAAGGAAGGTAGGTACATACCTACCAAGTAGCACACGATAATGATAAGAGTAGGTACCTACTAAGATTAAACATTTAGTCGTACTAGTAATGACAGCAGTGTTGTCAATGGAACAAAAACAGTAAATTATAACGACTGACGACCGACGCGACCTCAATTTCTACGAGGGTTCTCTTTTTGCACAGACTCTGTAAAATCTGTCTTTATAATAATACAAAATGAGTTGAAGTAGAATGTTAAGTAGCAATGGTGGATTAGTACTCGTCTAGAAATAGAAAACAGTAAGACAAGCCGGTGGACAAATGATTTCAGTCTCTAGCTCAATCACAATAGCGCTGCTATTTCAATGCGTTTCACGAACAACCGAACACGTCTTTCGACACACTGACTAAATGATTACTTATTACCCATTATTTATGATATACATTTCATTGCGGATGCGTAGCTTCTTTGTAGATGAGGTAAGAAAAGGCAAGGGAAAGACCGTGGTATGATTATATAAGGAAAACCGACGTTAAATACCAAATCGATGTTGTCTATTGAAGATATTTGCTCAAATCTCCAAATCTCTCCCATCAGATCTTCAAGATTTTATAAAGGATCACCAATCACGCTATTAAAAAAAATACTACAATAAACGAATTACGCAAAACCACCGGATGTTCTTGGATTAAATTATACCTACATAAAAAAACGCGAGACATAAGTTATTTCTTTTTTTATTGAGGTCAGAGACGTCAGAGTAGAGACAGACTTAGAACGTGATTGTCACGTTCATGGAGACGAATGGGTCACGTTCTAAGATCAATAATATGCTTATCTGCAAATTAATGACTGTGTAATTGTCATAACTCAAATCAATCTAGCAATCTTCAAACGAGACGTGTTTTAGGAGACCACGGCTGGGTAAACGTAGTATAACGCGGCCTCCAGTAGTCAGTGGTTCTCAACCAGTGGTCCACGGCCCACCGGTGGTTCTTAAGGTCCTCAAGAACTTTATATATGGTCCGCGAAAGATTTCAAACTGACGAAACAATAATAATGCTATATAAATGAGCAAAAGTATCATCCCCTTTTCAAGAACTTGTACAGAAGATGCCAGCTCACAAATCTTATTGATGCAAACTATTTTTACTGAAACATGCACTGGGTTGCGGGTGCACGTAATAGTACGGTTGGCAACCCTACATTAATCAGGGGAATTAAATATGTTTTTAAGTGTGACGTTCGACGTCAAGATGAAAGCTGAATGGCTCAATACCTTTGTTTTTTTTTTGTAAATTCAAAGCAATAAGTTATGTTTCTGTTATATCTATAATATTTTTTATTGAATATGATCTATTTAATTTAATTTGACGTGTGTACGTGCAAATTTTTAATTTGCCCATATACTGAATAAATGTTTTGACTTTTGACTTTTTTAGAATGATACAGTTTACTTTTTGACTCTGTGGTCCCTGCTACTAATAATAAACTTAAACTGGTCCCAAGAAGGTTGGGAACCACTGAGCTAGATGGAGCTATGATATACGCAAGCTGGTTGGCAGCGGCTGGAAACAAAGAGCTGAAGATCGAGCTCAGTGACGTGCCATAGGAGAGGCCTATTATGCCCAGCAGTGAATAGAAATAGGCCGATGATGATGATAACTGGCTGGCTTCGAACATCATGGCGGAACTCGGCGAACCAATAGGCAACATTTACTTTTTTAGTGGCTAGTACGAGCCACGGCCAAATCATACCATAACTTAAGTTAAAAAATCTGTCGCCAAACATCTAATGTGTTCCGGCAGCTAATCTTGAGAGCCAGTTCTCATTCTAGGCCTAGAGCCAGGTGAGATATTGGTCAACCGCTAGCATATAAGATATAAAAAAAAACTACCAGACCACCCCACCTGCTTTTTAAACCCAGTTATAAATTAATAAAAATGCTTACCCTTCGCATAGTTTCCTTAACTGGTGGCAAGGGCAACCTCGGCAGAGACCCTTGGAAGCTGTAGAGCCTTGGCTTGTTCCAACCAGAGAGTACTTTGACCACGCTCACCCACAACTTGGTCTTGAGGGATATCTTGGAGCCAGGCGCTCGAGATTCATACATCCAACCCTAAAATGAAAGTTCACTTTTAGGAACACAGACATATTTGTACAATAGATAACGCAAGTATCACGATTTGTATTGAATCTAAGCCTGCCTGCTTTTGAATACATGCTGTGAAGGCACAGCTGAATTTAAGAGACAGAAATAGTGATAGGATATTTATATCTTTGCCTTTCGAGGTTCGAAATTTTTGGGCTTTTGCATTTAATTATCACGCAACGAGGCATTTTTTAATTTTCGCGGCGGTCAGGCTGCAAAACCAGACGCGCGCGGACTTTAAGTAAAGGCCGAGACCTAGACGCTTGGTCGGGGTTCGGACACAGGAAAACCTACACGCATTTGCGTCATCAATGGATCAATAGACAATCAATGTCAGCCATTTTAAGTTCTTATGACGTTTAGGTATCCACCTTTAGTGTTTCGTGTCCTTATATATACGTCAATGTATATATACTACTTATATATACTACTTATGATTTCAAGGATCTTACCTTGTACATTAGCAGCAGTTTGAGCAGGTATCGCATCAGAAAGATGACAGAGAGCCACATCGTCAGAGCTGCCAGCAAGCAAGCTACTACCTGCCATAATGTAGAATCGCTGTGAACAAAACCTTACCGTTAATCTTAACTAATATTTGTATCGATTGGATCCCACGTGGCTTAATTACTCAGAGCACCTGGGCCGGTAGTGTCTACATGCATAGCGATGAATTTCGAGCGATAATCGGCGATACGAAAAGAGATGCAGAGAACAACTGTCTAGATGCATCTCATTCTAGCAGACCCTTTCTTGTACGGGGTGGGGATTTAATTTTTAACTTTATTCTGTTTCCATTATTTGTTCCTACAGCAGCCATATTTTGTGAACATTTCAAGTTCCTATGGCGACCCCCTTAAATTTTATGTTATTTTTAGTATTTGTTGCTAAATCCCCTATAGATTATGTGCAAAATGAGAACCCTAGTGGCGTTACGATGAACTAACGTTCAAACGTAAGAGAGGAAGGTACATACCTACCTAGTGGCACACGATAAAGATAAGAGTAGGTACCTACCAAGTATCAAATATCGTAGATGGATAATTAAAAAGATCTGATATATTAAAATAACAATAATAATATGAGAAGGATAAAACTATACAATCACTAGTATGGGGTTACTACATTTTAGGGTTCCGTACCCAAAGGGTAAAACGGGACCCTATTACTAAGACTCCGCTATCCGTCTGTCTGTCTGTCTGTCTGTCCGTCTGTCACCAGGCTGTATCTCATGAACCGTTATAGTTAGACAGTTGACATTTTTACAGATGATGTATTTCTGTTGCCGCTATAACAACAAATACTAAAAACAGAATAAAGTTAAAAATAATAGAGGGTCCCCATACAAGAAACGTGTTTTTTTTGGCATTTTACGCCATCTATGAACGCTTAGTTAGGTAAACGTCTCATAGATGGCGTTATATTGAAATGTCGATCCCTAACACCTTTGTTAGACGTTAGATGGCGTTATAAGAAATAAAATGTTTATTAATTATTATTTTTTGCTGGCGAAAAATGATAGTGGTATTTTTTGCTCGATCTTATAAAATACTGTAGTGTGGTACGGAACCCTACGAGTGCGAGTCCGACTTGCACTTGGCCAGTTTATTTTTTATCCTTCTCGCGTATGCGATTTTATTGTTTGCCAGCAGCTCTGCCCCCAGCTCTAGCGGCGCCTATTGGCTTTCACCCGGTGTCATATATAACCCGACCAAATTACGTTGTTAATTATATCTCATGGCTGGCTCATATGTATCACGTGTTCATCATTTTAGACGGGTTATAATATCTCTATAGCTATATCATCGTATACGCCAAATTCTTCTCCATTTAATTTTCCCTCCACGATCAAATACCTTTATGTAGTCGTACTAGTAATGACAGCAGTGTTGTCAAAGCAATTAAATCAGTAAATCAAAAAGACCGAAGAATGACGCGACCCCAATTTCTACGACGGTTCTCTTTTTGCATTGACTTTAGTAATACAAATGAGAGATAGATATGGTGAGATAGTGGTCAAACGCTAGCCTATAAGATGTAAAAAAAACATACTATGTGAAAATTTTAAGTATCTACCTATTACTGTTAAGGATATACAGCCCTGTGAAAGGCAGACAGACAGACAGACCGACAGACAGCAAAGTCTCAGTAATTTCCTTTGGTGCCCTTGGGGTTCGGAACCCTAAAACTCGACTTTAAATGCCGGGTTAGTTCTTGTCAGTACTAAGTTTGAGGCGTTTATCTCTATATCTCTGGAGATATGTATAAGATCGCTATTAAATTACAATGGGACCAAAATTACCTATCTAATATAAAAAAAAAAAATTAAAATAGGGACAAACGGGCATCATAATTTCCAAACAAAAAAATAAAAAATATGGGAATTGAGAACCTCAATTGAGAAACATTTTCTGAGCAGTCGGTTAAAACTAATAATACAAATCGGTCAACAAATGCCAGAATGAGGCCATCTAATAAGTTCATTATTTACTTAGTAACATAAACACGACTGTCTTACTCGTATGTCATAATATTATACTGACTGACTATGCAAATTTTTTGCCAAATCGGTATGAAAATGTAACAGACTTATTTATATATTTACTAGCTGACCCGGCAAACTTCGTACTGCCTCAGAATCAATAATGGTCTAAGATCCCTTATACAACGACCTTCACCGAGCTGGTTAATGGATCAAACACATTTTTTATGTAATTTAATATATCACAAAATATATTGCAGGCAACCCATATGCCTAGCAAATTTCTGTTTAGGATATTTTTTTTTTTTTTATATTTCCCCGGTTTGGTTAATCGATAAATTCTATACCAATCGAAACTATGCAGCCCATAGTATATGAAAAAGTTAGGTCGCCTATTTTTTCCCGTCACAACCCTTGGGTTGCCAGGTATGAACTCGATACTAGTCATTTGCACCGGTCTGGTTAATGAATGAAACTTAAATAAAAATAAAGTTTATTTAATTACGAACACGGTGATATGTCTGCTATGTATGCTATATATGCTGCTATGTATGCTGTCCGTTCGTCCGTTTTTAACCGACTTCACAAAAAACGAGAACGTTTTCAATTTGCTATATTTTTTTGTTGCGATATGCAAGCTGGACGATTTGAATCAACGCACGCAATTATCATAAATGCGAAAGTCAGGTTGTTTGTTTGTGATCTCTTCACGGTCAAACGGCTCGACCAATATGGTTGAAATTTTGCAAATAAGGTAGAAATAAGAGACCGGTTAATTTTAACGCGAGCGCTGCTAGTTTACCAAACGCGAAAGTCGGTCAGTTTGTTAGTGACCGCTTCACGGTCAAACGGCTTAGTACAGACATTTTTGAACACCGTAACGTGACAACCTTTGCGATTTATTTTCTCTAGGCTTATGTAGGCCAAGCCACGGAAGTAACAAGTATAAAAGCATACATTATTATTCATACATTTAAATATACAACAGTTAGCAGTATCACAGTATAGATACTAGTACAAGGCAGTATATAATAGTTCCCTCTCATGTCTCGGAGATGTCTCGACCTGATAAGGACGCTATTTGTACTAGATAGATTAATGCTGTATTACTATTGTATATAGTATATTGTATATAGTACATAGTATTTCAATTTAATCAATTGGCTGGCAGCAGTTGGAAACTAAGAGCTGAAGAGAGTTTGTTGGCCTGTCATTAGGTGAGACTTATGTCCAGCACTGGACAGAGATAGGCTGATGATGACGTTATTGCAAAAGGAATTGCTAATTGACCGAGCAAGCGAAGCGTCAAGTTTTAACATTGGCATAAAAAATGATTTTGTCAGTCTGTTTGTCTGTTCTTGCCTACAGGTCGCATTTTGAACAAATTTTGACAAAAATTGGCAAACAAATTCCTTGATTTATTTTAAAATGTATGTCTAGCTGTATAGAATAGTTACCACCAATACATGGACGTAATAATAACGCCCTTTGTACACGATAGATGAAGAATGCTTTGTCACTACCGTATTTAAATTATAACTGCACGAGGTTTTATAATCTAGGAAATATAAAACAGTATCTATATCTATAAAAGAAAGTCGTGTTAGTAACTACACTTATAACTCAAGAACGGCTAGACCAATTTTTATCATTTTTGTATTTATGGAATTGTCTTTGTCAGGAATAGGATAATAAGTATTAAAAACAATGAATAATTGACCTAAAAAATATATATAAGACAAATTATTTTGCCAAAATGTTCCTGGGTTAAAAAACTGCCAATCATTTGATGTTCAATTGTTTATCCCGTCGATACGGTAAACAGCAAATTAATAAGAGTCATCGCTCCACACGATTAGTGTATTTAGCCAGTGTCAAGTATAAACATTCTTCAAGTTTTTGTGATATGAAGTCATGTACATTTTAAAAATGTTAATACATTTTAAATACTGTCCGTAATGACAATTGTATGACATATTTATTGATTGTCAAACATTAAAAGATAATAATTGAAAGAAAGCGTGTACGGATTAAGAATGAATGATTTAACCATCAAATTCCTCCTATACGCTGATGATCAGGTGGTATTAGCATCATCGGAGGAGGAGTTGCAAAGGATGGTTAATATTATGCATGATGCCTTAAAATAACACTTAAATACAACCTCGGAGCGTTCAAGTCTAGAGTGAATAGGTTTTTACTGAGCAAGCGTGCTCCATCCTCGACCGCATCGTCACTTACCATCAGGTGAAATAGCGGCCAAACGCTTGCACAGTTCGCAATAAAAAAATAAAAAAAAAGGAAAGGGATGAAAGTGAATGTAAGTAAGACCAAAGTAATGGTTTTTGAAAGAGAAGAAAGAATTACAACTTGTAAGGTTACTAAATAATGGTGGTTATATTTTTACAATTAACATTAAACTCAATCGAACTAATGTCAAGTTAACTTATCTATAAACAATAACAACATTGTTTCATTCCATCATGTCTTCCTGACACGCGGTTGAAGTACTTGATCGTTGTATTTTTATTCTATTTCTGTATTGCCAAAATAAATTACTAAACTATTCATTGTATTACGTTCATAAAAGCCTAAATTAAGTTCATCTAAAAGGTAACACGACATTCATTGTCTGTTAGGTGGTACGAAGTTCGCCGGGCCAGCTAGTATATTATACTTTAAGGTTTTTTCTTCTTGTGTGTTGTTGTCGTGCTTGTCCCGTTACCTTATAAAATAAAATAAACTTAAAAATATAAGCAATATAAATATAGACGGAAGCAGATTACCCAGATAATTATGACTTATCATATCATAGTTAGCATTACGTTGGTACAGGGAGCAATTCCACACGCGCCAATTAATTAAGACGATAGCAATACCAAATTGATTACATTCAAGACTCCCCCTGAGGTTATCAGATTCTATATACATTTAATCGCTTGGGGAATGGCGGATTTGAATTTCAAATATGGATTTTAAAAGGCTTCACTATAACACGGACTATAATTTAAGATCGTTTACAATTAAAAAATTCACTATAACACGGACTATAATTTAAGATCGTTTACAATTAAAAAAAAACCAGACTCCATATGCCGCGCTAGTCATTTTCAGTACTAAGTTTGAGGGTTTTATCTCCATATCTCTGGAGATATTTATCACATCTCGATGACTTACAATGGGTTACAATGGGACCATATTAGAAATCTGCCCTACCAATTAAAAAAAGAATCATTCCAATCGGTTGACAATTGCCGGAGGAATCGCGTAACATACATACAAAAAAAATACAAACTACCTGAGAACTTCTTTTCGGAAGTCGGTTAAAAAGGGAGTACAAGTCAGGTGAATGGTGCTTTTTCATATCATCTCAATCATAGACATTATAGCACAAAGATTATATAAGATATAGAATATATAAGATTATAGTACAAAGACACCTAGTAAAGGGCGAACGTTTTCAGACATTACATTAAACAAGTAGGTCGTAATCGAAAATGTATATATCATCATCACTCACTAATGTCTGACCCAAAGACCTCAGATCAGATTACACTTCGCTGCGTTACATTCTTAATCTTCGAGCATTTATCAAAGGAGATGTTAACGCAAGGCGTACCCCTCTGCTGGCCATATAGCCATTTTTGGCCATATGAGCATGCGTAACTACGCTGTATTTTTAATACTGTGTGCGTGTTTCAAGCTAGTGTGCGGGATCGTTTAAGTGAGTGATTTCTGTGTGTGCAATGCGTGTTTACCTCGTCCCCCGTAAGTATCGGCAGAAAAAAAATTTTGCGGATTACAACGTTAACATCTCCATTGGTAAATGCTCGAAGTTCTTAATCTATGGTCTAAAACAAAATTAGTTTATCATGTGTTGTAGTTTATGAGTTCCAACGACCATTTTCCAGCTCTATCATCAGACCAGCTCGGCGGTACCGTAAGGCAAGCCGCACACCATGCAAGCATACACTTGTATCTCGATAATTGTGGCGCCACATTTGAAACGCAACACATTTAACGCCCCCGTATATCAGTGCGCGAGCACGCACGTTGGACTGTGGGGCGTGACGTTGGCTGCGCTACACTTATTCAATATCGAACACGTTCGATTCTTATGTCGCGTTGGTTGAATGTGGCGCCAAAATTATCGAGATACAAGTGTATGCCTGGTGTGCGGCCTGCCTTACATTGCATTGACAATTGACATCCTATTTACATATGTATGCTCAATCTATTGGAAACCGAGAAGTATACAGACAGACACCGGGAAAGATTAAACTAGATAAAACTTGTAAAATAAAAATCAATATTCACAAGAATTAATTATCTACTTCTTTTGAAAAGTCAGTCAATAATAACAAAGCATATGCCTAGTATCTAGCGACCGAGTCTTATGCGTATTCTTTTTTGTCTTGCCACGTTCTTATAAAAAAATACAAGTATGTAGGTAAATTAAAAATGCAAAACACTTGCATAGTATAAAAAAAGTCTCTTTCTGCCGTTTGTCCTTCCCTCCGTACGCTTTAACTAAACAACGGATTATTTTTTTTAACCTTTATAACCAGGTTAAAAACGCGGGCAAAACCGCGGGGCGTAGCTAGTATAATATACACAAAATATTATCCAAATCTTTAGAGCCTTTTCCGAGATACACAAAATGTGTAAATGTTTTATAGATTTTGAGCACACTGAAAGCGTTTTGGAAGTATTGCGCGAAGTTCCGCGTTCTAGTGACCGTTGACCGCTCGAGAGTTCCTTCACAGACAAGTGGCGTTCAAATTCTTGCGTTCTAGTTTTGTTTGTGTCTTTGCACGTGCAACATGTCGAAGAATTATTGCTTTTGTGGAGTTCAGTAGCTTCTAAAAAAACAAAGAAAGTATTGGGCGCACCCAATTCACACAACGCGAGAAGAACAAGGCGAATTGAACATTGTATTTTCAACCGACTTCCAAAAAGGAGGAGGTTCTCAATTCGTCTGTATGTTTTTTATGTATGTTTCGCGATTACTCTGTCAATTGTGCACTGATGCGAATGATTATTTTTTTAATCGGTAGCCTGCATTTCCGAGGTGTGCCCATTGTAATTTTATCGAGATCTGATAAGTATCTTCAGAAATTTGACGATAAACGTCTCAAACTTGCTACTGAAACTGACTCGCGGGGCATGGAAGTCGGTTGTTTTAGTTTTTAAATTATCTTAATTATTTCTACATGACTTAAATCATATAATAAACTCCTTTTTCTAACCAATTCTATAAGTTTTTCTGACTGCCCGCTGTATGCGTTGTTGTTAGTTAGGACTCGGTACATTATAAAAAACGCAGAGTTCTGAACTCGGAACTCCGAACTCCAGAACGCTTTCTGCGAACGAGCTCGCAATAATTGCGTTGCGTTGAAATATAATTTTTAATACAGTTGCTCAAAAAGTGGCGTATTGCAGGAACGTATAGCGATCGGGATGTGGGCTATTACACACTCGTGCTTTTTCTTTACCTTTCCCGAACTCGTGCGTTCTCTTTCCCAACTGTCAAAATAATGTCTATTAAAAAGAAAAACCAACCATGAAGTTTTTCCTAAAAAAATTCAAAGAAGTTTTTATGATTCATGCAAATACATATATTTCATTTCATTTCATCTCATTAAATTTCATTTTCATTTCATATCAATAAAAATATTCTACTGAAGACTTGGCTGTATGAGCATAGTTCCCTTTGCCTACCAGAATGGGTGAAAAAAAAAACTCTGCGTATATTCTACGGTTGGCGCCATTTTTCAGAAATTTTCTTTGCGAGTTTAGTTGTTTGTTGCACAAAATGAGTAATATCGACCCTAGTTTTTTTGAATTAACACCACCGGAACTCAGTATAATTGCACAAAATGCTTCGGAGAACATTTTACCGGAAAAGTCAAGCAGTCGCTACATATCTACATACGACGAATTTATTGCGTGGAGAGAAGAGAAAAAAGCAAATAGCTTTTCAGAAAATGTTATGTTGGCATACTTCTCCGAACTCTCAGCAAAATTAAAACCTTCTACGTTATGGTCGAGGTTTTCGATGATAAAAAGTATGGTGAAAATAAGGAACAACGTGGATATAAGTGAATACCCAAAATTAGCAAACGCCATTGTATGACAAATATACATGAACAATCATACGAAATTAATAATAGTTTGTCTCAAACAGTAAATATGCAACCTAAAACTTCCCCAGTTAGTATAAAGTAAAAACTGTACCAATTTCAATGTATATGTGAATTATAACTTTTATAAGAAATAAATGTTTAGTTAGATGAGTTTATTGTGTTTTTATTATTTTATTAAATTGCTTCATTTTTTCGCAACTGTATTAAAAATAGTCGTTCAGTACACGTGCGGAACCGTCATTGCAACTTGTTCCGACTGTCAACCCTCGCCTTCGGCTGCGCCTCGGCTCGGATAGACATTTGTCGGAACTCTTTGCAATGACAGCCTTTCCGCACTTGTAATGAAATATACTATTATAGCACAGTGTGACCTAAACCCGCACGTTAAGCACGCTTTTCCGTGACTTAAATAGTCAATTATTGCACTTCTTCACGGCGTGCTATAATCGACTACTTAAGTCACACGTATCGTAATCTAATACTATAAGAATCTTTGTCCTGACATACTGACTGACTGACTGACAGACAACGCACAGCCTAAACCGCTGGTCGTAGAGACTTGAAATTTGGAGGGTATATTTGACTTTGTACTAAGAAAGGATTTTCCAAAATTCACCCTTTTAAGGGATGAAATGGGGGTTAAAAGTTTGTATTGAGAAACAAGATTAGATAGTCTTTTCTATTCGAAACTTCTTACAAGTGCTTTAGTAAAAAATTAAGTAAATAAGTGTGTTAGCCTTTTTTTTAATTCCACCACTAAGAGGGTGAGAAATGGAGTAACAAAGTCTGAAAATCAATATTGTTTCGGATTGCGGTGAAATTTGGCATGCAGATAGTTATTACGACGTTAGTTCCCTCTGAGAAATGATTTTCTAAAATTAAGGGGATGAAACAGGAGTTCAAAGTTTGTATGGAGAATCAAAATTAGATAGTCTTTTCTATTCCAAACTTCACACAAGTGCTTCAGTAAATGAATAACTGTTTTAGGCTTTTTAGAAATACAACCCCAAAGAGATAACAATAGAAAGAAACGGGATAACAAAGTGTGAAAATCAATATTATTTCGGATTGTGCTGAAATTTGGCATGCAGATACTTATTAATATGACGTTGGTATCCGTTAAGAAAGAATTTTTCAAAATTCATCCCTTAAGGATATGAAACCATGGTTGAAAGTTTGTATGGAGAAACAAGATTAGATAGTCTTTTCTATTAGAAACTTCACACAAGTGCTTCAGTAAATAAATAAGTAAGTACGTGTTTTAGGCTTTATCGAAATTCAACCCCTAAGAGTGTGAAATGGGGTAACAAAGTGTGAAAATCAATATTTTTTCGGATTGCGCTGAAATTTGGCAGCCAGATAGTTATTTCGACGTAGGTATCCATTAAGAAAGGATTTTTCAAAATTCACTCTTTAAGGGGATGAAGCGGGGGTTCAAACTTTGGATGGTCTTTTTATTCGAAACTTCACACAATTACTTCTGTAAATAATAAGTAAATACGAGTTTCAGACTTTTGAAAAATGCTACCCCTAAGAGGGTGAAGTGGGGTAACAAAGTCTGAAAATCAATATTGTTTCGGATTGCGCTGAAATTTAGGATGCAGATAGTAATTATGACGGAGGTATCCGCTAAGAAAGGATTTTCCAAAATTCACCCCTTTAAGCAGACGGAACGGGGGATTCAAAGTTTGTATGGTATTCGAAACTTTACATAAGTACTTCTGTAAATTTAGAGATACTTAAATACGTGTTGCAGGATTTTTCGAAATGGCGTAAGTAACAAAGTCTGAAAATCAGTATGGTTTTTCGGGTTTTATAAATATTAATACCTATTTCCCTTGGTCACGCGATAACTTGAAAACGGGTGAACCGATTTGGCTAATTATTTTTGATGTATTTTATGATTTAAAGGTTTTTAGAAAAGAAAAGTTAAGTTAATAAAAAAAGTTTAAAACGCGGGCTTAAGCCGCGGGGCACTTCTAGTATACTATATTATTATAGTAAAGCACAGCTATACAGCGTGTAGAGGATTATTCTTTCCGCACTGCTACCGGCTTAGGTTTATATGAAGGCCGACTGAGAATGACACACGTAAAAAAATACGCTACATATACCTACGCTATATATAATTCTCCATTAGCCTTTATTTTTTTATGTTTGTTACCTCAGAACTCCGTCACTTGTTAATCGATTTGGAAAATTATTTTTCTGTTTGAGAGAGTATGTTTTTATTATATTTTATAGGCTAGCGTTTGATCACTATCTCACCTGTTGGTAAGTGATGATGCGGTCGAAGATGGTACGCACGCTAGGCCTAGGCTGGCCGTTTGTTCCCATTGTAATTTTATCGAGATCTGATAAGTAGCTTCAGTGATATCGTGATAAACCTTTCAAACTTGAGAACTCATAAGATCGTTTAAAAACTAAAAGAACCGACTTCAAATCCCGCTCTATTAATTTTCGGTACCAAGTTTGAGGTGTTTATCTCCATATCTCTGGAGATACTTATCAGACCTCGATGAAATTACCATGGTACCACACTTGGGAAATTCCTTCCAACAAAAAAAAATATATTCAAAATCGGTTTATAAGCTACAAAGTTATCCGCGAACAAACATAAATATATATATATATACGGTCGAATTGAGAAACTTCCTTTTTTAAGTTCCTTTTTTACATTTTTAACCGACTTCAAAAAAAGGAGGAGGTTTCTCAATTCGACCGTATATTTTTTTTAATTTATTTTTTTATGTTTGTTCGCGGATAACTTCGTCGTTTATGAACCGATTTTATGGAAGTATGATAAGTATCTCCAGAGATATTGAGATACACATCTCAAAATTGGTACTGAAAATGAATAGCGCGGCATTGAAGTCGGTTTTTTTAAGTTTTTAAACGATATTATTAAACGCCATTAAATTATTATAATATTAACATATTTCTAGAGAGACCACTAAAATAGCATAATGCTGAATGCTCGCCTCGTTGGTCATTTACATTAATTTGATGCAAAAGACAAAGCTTTGATAAGATAAGATAGCAGCTACCGTTAGATGTTTGTATGATCTATTTACAAGACAATATGAAGTTTAATAACTGTCAACCTAACAAGAAACCTTTACATCATAAATAAACCTTTTACATTTTATGTTATAGTGGGGCTATAGTAGCCTGATGGTTACGTAGTAGGTAACTATTATATAATGTGTGCTGATGGTAAGCAGAGGCGGCTGCGCGATAATATTAGCCACATCCATCGAGGTACATGTAAACTAGAGGCGCCCATCAAAAACTGACTTACGTGCCGAGCGTGTGCGATCGGGCGTGAGGAGAACTTACGCTAAACTAAGCGAGATGTAGATTCAGCACTGCTATTTGAACGTAGAGCTAGTTCGCGACGCGTCATCTGGTACGTAGTACATATACATCGATGGCCACATCTTAGGTCTGCATGCCTATCACGAAGTTTGATAGGGATGAAAATGAAAGAAATGACAGAGATGGAGCTATACAGACTACATAGCTGCGTCCCCGTCATTTAGTTCATTTAATTATCAACTGTCAAAGTTTGTGATAGGCCCGCTGGTTAAGTCTGTGTATTATCATGATACTCGTAACTTACCTAGGCAATAGCACCAGCGTTTTTTGTACTAATCCAAAAGGTATGTTGAATCCCATAAAGTGTGCCCCGACGAGCAGAGACCACAGCACGTACAATGTCTGCATATGACCAGGGTACACGCCATTGTTGACATTGTTCTGTGGACAGAGAGGACAACCTTCATCGTGACTAGATTTAATGCAGCAGCGTGGTGTGGTTTTATGAAACCACGATGCAAGTGTAACTTTTTGTTTATGTGCAGCTATGGTAGCTAGCTACTATGACAGTAGTTGACATGACACATTAGCATGTTTACAAATATGGCTGCGGCAGCGTCCGCCAATCACAGCTAGACTTAAATGCTAGTGCATTATATCCACCAATCAGCACCGGCTGTAATGTGACATGCATGTCGGCGACATGCGCTAGATACACGAGAAAATTTGAGGCGATGTAATATTAGTTTCACTTTATTAAACCCAACTGTAGACATATCTTACTGGCAAAGAAGAGCCGAAGATCGGGCTCATTGCGCATCTTGGGAGAGGCCTACGTCCAGCATTAGACTGACACCGGCTGATGATAATGATGTTGATGATGAGACATATCTGATCCTTGCAGTGGTCTCCTAAGCTACAAAAACATAGTCTACGACACACCTTAGAGACAATATTCGTCATATTGCAAATTCTGTCAAACCAAAGCGGATCTTAAAGAAAAAAACTACACTACACATAAATATAACTAGCCAACGTAGCGTCGTCACTTAACATCGATTTAATAGTGGTTAAATTCTTGCCTGTTTGGTAAAAAACAAAAAAAAACTTTTAGCGTGTTATATCGAGGCCGAAAAGTGCGAATGGCGAATGGAAAGTGAGGCGTCTATATCTATACATAGCTCCATCGCCCTCTAATCAGTGTTTGTTCGCCCTTGTGTGTACCCCGCATGACAGCGGTGTTATAAACACAAACACATAGCCATAGCAAGTGAGAAATCTTACGTAAAGAACGGCTTATATGATCATCTCCATCGACGGCTAGACATATGCCTCACCTATGGCACGCCACGACATGGATAGAGTATTAGTATTAGATGACACAACATATAACATTATACTAGTTAGGGCGTAGAAGTACCTACTCTATAGAACAGCTCTATAGAGCTCGCATCAACTATTACACACACACATAAGCCTTGTGTGTACAGGGAATTAGGGATCTTGGTCTATAATAGTCTCATATTATCATGATAGTATGAAGGAACACGGATAGAAGATAGAATTGTGAAATCTGAAGTAAGACAATAGTTTCAGTACTGTAAAATATGATGTCAGAGAAACATCAGAATCAATAATTATGGAGACTCTTTGTAATTATCACGGTAGGGAGCTATACATGCTGTAAAAGTCCAATCTCCTTTACTCTACGGCCAACGGTAAGCGATGCATGAGAATTGAGAACAGGCTGTCATAGATTCATCGCCAACGCAACGCCTATCCATAAACGCTCACATAGGGTAGTTGGATAAAACAAGTTGTATAAGGATCTTACCCTGAAGCGTGCCAAGCGTTTCTTCCACGACCTAAGTCCAGACTCCCATACAAGGTAGAGTACTTCACGATCGAAGTTAACGTCCCACCCGTCGTGGGTAATCGCGAACGAAAACGCTACAGCAGAGTGGGCTTCTGCCATCTTGGATTAACAGCACCTGTGAAAAAAATACGAAAATTGATATACTCCCCAAACGTAGTATAGGACGTTCTTTTATTAATTGAGAAGAAGCATTTGTATGCTTCTTCTCAATTAATAAAAGAAGAGAAGTGTTGCTTGTGCAACACCGAGTTGTTTGAGAGCACAACATCATCTAGTGCTCCAAGCCGACCTCGCCTGAAAGTGGTCTTCCTGCTAGAGAATGAACTAGGCGACGGCGACCGATTGATGACGGGATACCCATCACGAACATCCGTCGCTCATTTACATGCAACAAACCGGTGTCGGGCAGCAGCGATTCTGGTGCGAATAGCTACGCACTGAGATTGGCAACCCGCCGTTCAGCGCGCCAATTACGAGCAAAAACTTCAATGGCCAGATAAACCACGGCCCCCAGTTTCCGTTTGCCTTGCTATCAATCACAGCGGCGGTTTCGGTTGCGGAAGGGCAGGGGGTGCGGAGAATCCCCAGGTTACGGCTGGCCGCCAAAGACTTTTGACCTTGGCGAAAACTAAAGACTAGACAAGCATTTTTTTTTTTTTTATCTTATAGGCTAGCGTTTGACCACTATCTCACCTGTTGGTAAGTGATGATGCGGTCTAAGTTGGTAAGCACGCTAGGCCTAGAATGGGAACTGGCTCTCAAGGATAGCTGCCGGAACACATTAGATGTTTTAGCGACAGATTTTCTAACTTGAGGGTGGTAGCGGGCCAGGCGGACACTAGATAGTGTCCTACCACCACGCGGGGGCTGTTGGTTTCTTAACGATGTTTTCCTTCACCGGAGGGCCATTGAGAGAAGCGCACATAAATTTTTCGATAGAAAAATCCGGTGGTGCACGGCGGTTTGAACTCGGTACCACGGCATCAGAGCCGACCGTTCTCCCGATTACGCCACCGGCATCTGCCGCAACTCGAGCACTAACTCAGAAAGATGATGTTAACGCTTGAATCTAGCTACCTGGTGTACTTCCGAGAGGGAATCAAGCAATCCTGGGGTAGCGTGAGCCCTTCGTGACGTTTAGACGAAGTTTAGACTGTGTCCAGTAGGGTGTCGTGGCTTGTAATTAAGCTAACTAAGACGTCTTACTAATGAACCTCAGGGTTGCGCAGGTTTACGAACCGACACTTCGACGCCGTAGAAGTAGTAGGATATCATGGTTATGATTGCAGAAGTCATAGGGGACAAGTGCTTGTCAACTTCCTCAAATAGGAAAGGCTTTTTTTAATGAATTTATTCTTTAAGAAATGACGAATAAAAAAGGGAAAAATAGTCATCTCATCTGGTCTCGAACCAGGAACCTCCCGAACGCCATCTAATCAATCAACGTTATGATAGCTCGGTAGACGAGCTATCATAACGTTGTCCAATAAGTCGAAATTACCCTTTGTATTCTAATGATATTGTAGCAGTTTGTCAATGCCTAAAAACACGAATAAAACAACATTTTCTGAAAATGAATCCTAGCTAGATCGATTTATCGCCCCCGAAATCCCCTGTATCCTAAATTTTATGAAAATCGTAGGAGCCGTTTCAGAGATTCAGATTATACATATATATATACATATATATATATATATATATATATATATATATATATATATATGTGTGTATATATATATATATACAAGAATTGCTCGTTTAAGGGTATTAGATATCTACTATATTCTATATTTATCACTATGTAACATAATATTTAATAATAATTTTATTTTGGAGCTTTTGGAACAAAATATTGACATCCATAAAGAAAAATTACATTATGAAAGCCGAGTAAAGACTAAAATAATTATAAGTAATGTGTCTATGAATACCACTTCCATTTATCATTAGTAAATCCCTCGGTTAAAGTCCCTACAATCAGGTCATGATGATGATACTTTGACATAAAAAATTCAATTGTCTCGATTACTCATTTATTCGTGTATATATTGAATTACTCAATTAGGGCATGATTTACATTTAACCACAATAAACTATTAAGAGCGAACGCGGGGTGCACTTTTCCATACAAATGTATTCCTCCGTTTTCTCACTGGAAAATGCTTATAGAGCAACATTTGTTTCTACAAAATATCAAGGCTTGCTGTAGCTATGCTCCTATCATTGGCTTGTTTTGACCTTTTTTGAAATGTCACATACTTTCATATACACGTTTATCACCTAAACATGTACGTACACACTACAAACCAATTGCAAATAGAAATATGACCCAGCAAAAATCTTAAAATTTAAAGAAGATAATAAGGCTTATATTTCTTTTTGCAATAGCTACAGAAGACCTCGATTTTTAGTAGAAAAAAATTTTGCTCTTGAAGCATTTTCCAGGGAGGAAACGCGGGACGGGGGATACATTTGTATGGAAAACTGCACCCCGCGTTCGCTCTTAAGAATCGAAATAGGCAACACCTATTTAAATTATTTTCACTGCACAATAAATATGTGGTTTTAACTAGAATAACAACGAGTCCTACAGTCATATTCATGAAGATGTTGACGACTGCATAATGGTGGATTTGACACAAGGCATCGTCCATTACTCACGTGAGGCTCGAAAAGGGGGAGGGGTTCGGAATAAAATCACGAAATATCAGGAGGAGGGGGAAGGGATATAATGAGATATCAAATGTATTTCTTTTTAATACGCTTTTATTAGCTTCAGACGTATGTATGTTTGTATGTTAGTATGTAACGGAATCTTTGAACATGATTTTAACCCCCTTCAAAACGTCGGATTAACTCGAAATTTGGCATACTTATTAAGGACCGATGACAATTCAATATTTTAAACATTTTGACCCGTTATCCTTACTAGGATAATCAGGATTACGCTTTTAAAAAAATTCGACTAAAAAATGAAAAATAAATAATAGTTTTAAAACACTAAAAAAATACACTTTTATAGAAAATCCAACTAAAAAATAGAAAATAAATTTTAATTAATTTGAATTAAAAATAGTGTAAGAAAAAATGATTTTATTGTAAAAAAAAGCGTGGGGTGCTTTTCAGGATATTATCAAAATAACCCTTCTAGTCATATCTGTTCATAAAATATTTGGAACTATTGATACCATGCACCCCACGCTTTTTTTACAATAAAATCATTTTTTCTTACACTATTTTTAATTCAAATATATTAAAATTTATTTTCTATTTTTTAGTAGGATTTTCTATAAAAGCGTATTTTTTTAGTTTTTTTAAACTATTATTTATTCGTTTATGCCAGTCAAAAACAACTTGCAACCTTAATGCCTATCTGGATTATTTTGTCACGATGCTAAGTTTTGAAAATTTCGTCAGATTATACCTGTTTTCTTTATTTAAAAATAATATTCTGATAATGTTTATATACTTTGTACAAAAAAAATACACACGTGATTTTGCAATGGGGGGGGGGGGAGGGTTTGTCTAAAACCTCACCACGTATCACCAGGAGGGAGGGGTCAAAATGTTAAAGACATCACCTGATTTATGAACGACCCCCATGTCATACATATAATTCTCTTTTCTATGCCCAAGTTATGTCAATAATGTACCTATTGGTTTGACGGACTCTATGCATTCGCACACTGTGAGACGACCTCATAGTCATAGTGTTATTTGTGAATATGGCGGAGAGTGTGGTAGTATGATAGAACGATACTTAAACGTATAATTTAAGATCGTTTACATAACTAAAAAAACCGACTTCACATGCCGCGACAGTCAACGTAGGCTGCTACTTATAAGCATGTCATCAAATTATACAAATTTACTTATATTGTTTATCTCCATATTTCCGGATATAAAATAGTCAGATAAAATTTGAATGGGACCAAACATGAGGCATAATCTCTCAAACAATAAAAAATAAGTTCAAAAACTAAAACCCGACTACTGAAAGATCACACTCTAAAAAGTATGAAACAAGAAAATATTCTCACCTGAGATCGCTATGTACAAACTATTCAATACGTATCGTGTATTATACAAACAACTTACTTTTAATAAATATTTTATTGAATTTCATAAATATTCTTAGTGGTGCTCAGTGGATACCCGTGGTCGTATGCTACTTTGCAGAGTGTATTGTTTTGTTACGGTCACTACACAGCCACGACGGACGGACATACGACCACAGCTATCCTCTGAGCACCACTAAAAATATTTATGAAATACAATAAAATATTTATTAAAAGTAAGTTGTTTATATAATACACGATACATATTGAATAGTTTGTACATAGCGATCTCAGGTGAGAATTTTTTCTTGTTTCATACTTTTTAGAGTGTGATCTTCCAGTAGACGGGTTTTAGTTTTTGAACTTATTTTTTATTTAAAGCATTTTGGGGTTTTTTGCATAATGGTATACATGTATACATGTCAATATCCTTACATAAATACACAGCGATCAACAAACACATAACCCTCCCAACTGCTTCTTAGCGACGCCGTGGGGTAAAAATTAGTTTTCTTGACTTCGGCAGGATATATCTCGCCAACGCTACGCCCGAAAAAAATATGATGTACTAAAACCCTATCTTCATTTTAAAATCCCTATTCAACGATACCACACACGATGGAGTGTGGTGAAATTTTTTTTTTAGTGTTGGACTTCGTGCCCTCTAGAGGGCGCCACATTCAATTTTTTGTGACGTCACATAGCCTATAACCATCAGACAAATAAGACGCGTCTAATGACACCTCATTTGTCAAATAATTATAAGTAGTTTAGAAATTATGAGGGAACAGATGAACATACATACAAACGTAAATACTTACATACATACATACCCACATACCGGTCAAAAACATAACCCTACTTTTTGCTTCGCTGTAGTCGGGTAAAAAGAAATATATTTTCAAATCGGTCAACATTTGAAAAAGTTCTGAGATAACGAACATTTTTTTTTTTTTGTGATTTATCTACGTAGAGTAGATATCTCACTGCTATTACAATCTAGCCTTATAACTAGGCTAATAAGTAATTTGATTTTAACTTAATTGACTATTAAAATATTACTAAGAATGTGTCCATTAACACTTTTCCTAATGTCTCTATTAAGGGGAAGACACTTTGTTGTTGTGTTCTTTTAAATACCGTTTACTATCACTACACTTATGCTCACATAGTAAAATATCAATGAAGTAGCTCGAAAGGTTTTACCCTTTTTAGTCTTCTCACTATGTCCGTGTTGTCGAGGAGCTGGATAGCCTCGACGTTCACATGATGGTGAAGTCTACGATCGTGAGCTTCAGCATACTCTTTTATTGTTTTAGCGACGTGTTCCACTTTTAGGTCCCGATGGAGGTCGTCATTTCTAATATACCAGGGTGCCTTTACAATGCTCCTGAGCACTTTATTTTGAAATCTTTGTATAATCTGTACGTTGCTCTGTTTGGTGCATCCCCATAGCTGGATACCATAAGTCCATATTGGCTTAAGGACTTATTTATATAATAGCATTTTGTTATGCACTGACAGAGATGAATGTTTTCCAAACAGCCAGTGCATATTCTTGTAGCGAAGCTCTAATTCTTCACGTTTCTTTTTGACATGCAGCTTCCAGCTTAGCTTTGCGTCTAATGTCATCCCTAGATATTTTGCTTTGCTATCGTAAGGTATTGGTTGATCATTTATGAACACCGGAACAACTTATTTGTGAAGTCTACGTGTACAGATTTACTTTCGTTGAGCTTTATTCGCCATTTCTTTGTCCATGCAACTATGGAGTTGACTGCTGTCTGAACCTTTTTCACTGCTTCCTCTTGGGTGACACCTGTTGCCATAATAGCTGTGTCATCCGCGAAGGTTGCGATGGTGTTATTTTCTAAATGAGGAATTATATGTATTATACACCTGTGATATTCCTCGTACAGGAGCGGACCTAAAACACTGCCCTGTGGTACTCCAGCTTTTATCTGCTTTAGTTCTGAGTATGAGTCATCTTGTCTTATCCTGAACATCCTTTGTGTTGAGTAAGACTCAAGAATATCTGCAAACTGTTTTGGAAGCATATTTGTCAGTTTGTGTATGAGGCCCTTATGCCAAACATTGTCGAACGCTTGAGCTACATCCAAGAAGACGGTAGTGCAAACTTTCTTTTCTTCCAGAGCATTTTCTATGATGTTGGCGATTCGATGAACCTGGTCTATGGTGGAGTAATTTTCCCTAAATCCGAACTGGTAGTCAGGAATAAGGTTTTTTTCTTCTATAATGGGTTTCAGCCTCTTCAAGAGCAGTTTCTCGAATAACTTCGATATTATTGGTAGCAGAGATATTGGTCTGTATGATGTTGCATCTTGTGGTGGTTTACCAGGCTTCTGGATCATTATAACCTCAGCTATTTTCCACAAGTCGGGCACGTATTGAAGTCTGAATGACACATTTATGAGTGTTGTTAGTTTGACTAGCGCTTGTCGGGGAAGATTTTGGAGTACTTCACCTATAATCAAATCATATCCCGGCGTCTTTTTCTTTTTAAGCTTTTTTATTTCATTGTAAACTTCTCTTGGTGTTGTAAGTTTAATTTCAATATCATCTTGGGATGTTTCAGTTAGCACGAAGTCATGATTCATATCCTCATTAGGCTGAAATATCAACTCTAAGTGTTGTGCAAATCTAGAAGCTTTCTGTTCATTGCTGACGGCTCAACTTCCGTTATTTTCTTTTATAGGTGGGACCTGCGGAGTAGGTTTTTTAAGGTTTTCAGTGGTTTTCCACAATGAATAGTTGGTTGAACGATCACTTGTCAGCTGACTCAAGTAAGTGTTCATGGATTCGTCATTGAAAGCTTGTATTGTCTTTCGAAGTTTTTTTGTTAAGTTGTTCAGAAGCATTTTGTCTTTTGGAAATCTTGTCATGTGCCATTGCTGTCGCTGTCTTCTCTTATTAGCTATCATATCTCTTATTTCTATGGGATATTCATTACATCTATTTTTCTTTTTGTATTGTGGTGTATTTTTCCAGGCACATTGTTGAATGTCAGTTATGAATTTTTTTTAATCTATGACTACTTCATTTGGGCATTTTAATGAAGTTTTTAGGTCAGTTATACTGTCTAAATCGAGCTTGAAGCTTTCCCAATCAGTGTTTTTATTTGCCAAGGAAGGGCTGGTTTCTTTCTCAATGATGTTCTCACTTAGCCTTAGAATTATCGGTGAGTGGTCAGAGTTCATATCATAACCTGCCTGAAAATGCAAAAAGCTTGGTGATATATTTTTATAAATAAAAAATCTATGAGGTCAGGAATCTTCATAGGATCAGTGGGCCAATAAGTTGGCTTGCCTGTTGATATGACATCACATTTGCATTCTCTAATAGCTGTTAATAGTTATTTTCCTTTAGTAGTAGTAAGTCTCGATCCCCAGTAGGTATTCTTAGCATTAAAATCACCTCCCAGTATAAATCTGTTACCTAGTTCTTTTAGAAAACTTATGTACTGTTCCACTTTTAGTGCGTGCTTAGGCGGACAGTATATCGATGATAATGTAATGGGATACCTTTTAATTTCAAGCTGAATAGCAACTGCTTGTATATGTTGTTCTTCAAACTTATGTTTTTCAAAGTGATTGATATTATCTTTTATGATGATGGCGCTGCCTCCTCTTGCGGTATTATCCGGGTGCAGAGCGTGATAAGTTTTATACCCTTGTAGTCTGATGTAGGATTCACGTGTAAAATGTGATTCGGAAACAAGACAAATATCGATATTTTCTGTGTTGAGGACCACCTGTAGTTCAATTCGATGATGAAGCAGTCCATTAGCATTCCACGCCATTATATTTAGTGATCTATTCATGATGTATGTTTTGAAGTAGCTATTTTAAAGCTATTTTCTAGTTTTTTCAACCTACTGTCAAATGAGGTCATAAGTGACAAAATTTGATTAATTTTTTCGTCGGTATTGGAACTTTTCTGCTGAGTTTGAGGCTGTTGCTGAGTTCCTTTGGTCATTTGAGCGTACGTGATGTTTTTAGTTACGCTTTGTGCCTTTTTGGTATTATTTGCACTTGGCGCGTGGGTAGTGGTAGTTATGACATTTTTCTTTGTTTGCTTATTTTTTAAGCTGTGTAATTACTTCGCTACTATGCATCCCCTGTAGTTAGCAGGGTGCGGTTGACCACAGTGTACACATTTCGGTTTAGCATCAGCTGGCTTCTGACAGTCTCGAGTCAAATGCTTGCCTGTACATTTAACACATCGTGGTTCCTTGGAACAGTACTTTTGCGTGTGCCCATATGATTGGCACCTTTTACATTGGGGGAGAAGTCTGGAGGTTTTCACAGGTTCAATCTCCACATTGCATCCTAACATTATCCTTATATTGTACATTTTATTTATATCTTCATCTTTTTCGAAAGAAAGCAGAAACATATTGAGTGGTTCCTTCTTCCTCCAGCTGAGTTTGTTGACCGCACTTAGAATTTTAAATCCATTGAGGGTCAGGTCACTTACTATTCTATCAGGCATAAACGAAGAATGAAGATTTTTAGCCATCACTCTTATAGGTCTATCCTGCTTGTTTTCGTAAGAATGCCAACGTAAGCTCTGTTGTGACAGCAATTTCGTAATACTTCTATACGAATCTTCATCGCGCGCATTTATCTTCGCACATTCACTGTTCATTACTTTTATGATAAACGTGTCCTGAGGAACGCTTGTCAATAAAAAGTCGTAAAACGCCTGATAGTTTCGGACGTCTTCAACAACAATTGGTGGAGGTTGCGGAGGTTTCTTTAACTTTTCTTTGGTGATCTGACTAGGGGGATCATCTTGCGTGCGGGAGGAAAGAAAAGGAAGTTGTTAAAGTCTCCCACTTTAACAACTTCCTTTTCTTTCTACCTTTTTCTCGCACCCACCCGGTTTCTTTAGCGAGTTCCTCCTCGTCGGTCTCGTACTGGACTGCGGCTGAAGGTTCTTCATTATTGGGCTGTTTAGCTGGAACAGTGTCATTCTGCTCCCGAACATGTTTAAGATAGCACTGAAGCTCGTGGATTTGGTTTTGTAGTTCACCAACAAGATCCTGTAATTTAATACGTTGTCTTCTTTCTTCTTCGAAACGATCATATAGCAATCGTTCCGTTTCCGTTGATAAAGTTATTTTTGTAGGTGAAGCCATAGTTATTAGTTGCTTCGCCTTAACATTTGTTTACACAAAATTAGCTTGTTTCACTCACTACGCGTATCTGGGTCATCGCGACGACCGTATAAACAATGCACTCGCGACGGCTAAGTAGGCTGCTGCGTCAGCGCCTTACTCGAGCGGACTAGAGCAAGCGCAACGCGAACGCGACCTTTCTCTACGGAAGTAGCAAACTCACAGAACGATAACGAACATAACAAAAAAAAAAACAATCGAATTGAGAACCTCCTCCGATTATGTGAAGGCGATTAAAAACACAAAATTTGCTCACAACATTTCACGAGAATCAGTTATGACCTGCAGAGTAAAACAGCCAGACATCCATCCATAGGCATTGGCTAATTAAGCTAGTTGGCTGCAGCATATCTTTATCGATATAAATATTACCACATTATTAATTTAGGTAATTAATACAATAACAGGAAATATAATTTAATTTTTGAATCAACACCAATGCATATTATAAATGCGAAAGTCAGTTTATATGTTTGTTTGGGACTTCTTCACGGTCAAACGGCTGAACCGAATTACCTTTAACGATTAAGTATTCCAAGAAAGTTCTGCTAAGTAAAGCGCTGTAAAGCTCTGTCGACGACCATGTGATCAGAGCTATTTAAGTTATTTGTAAAAATCATGTGTCGATTAACATTTGTGTGATCTGAGTTATATGTAAAAATCATGATCTCTGTCGATCAACATTTGTGTAATCTGAGTTATTTGTAAAAATTATGATCTCTGTCGATCAACATTTGTGTGATCTGAGTTATTTGTAAAAATTATGATCTCTGTCGATCAACATTTGTGTGATCTGAGTTATTTGTAAAAATTATGATCTCTGTCGATCAACATTTGTGTGATCTGAGTTATTTGTAAAAATTATGATCTCTGTCGATCAACATTTGTATGATCTGAGTTATTTGTAAAAATTATGATCTCTGTCGATCAACATTTGTGTGATCTGAGTTATATGTAAAAATTATGATCTCTGTCGATCAACATTTGTGTGATCTGAGTTATATGTAAAAATCATGATCTCTGTCGATCAACATTTGTGTGATCTGAGTTATATGTAAAAATCATGATCTCTGTCGATCAACATTTGTGTGATCTGAGTTATATGTAAAAATCATGATCTCTGTCGATCAACATTTGTGTGATCTGAGTTATATGTAAAAATTATGATCTCTGTCGATCAACATTTGTGTGATCTGAGTTATTTGTAAAAATTATGATCTCTGTCGATTAACATTTGTGTGATCTGAGTTATATGTAAAAATCATGATCTCTGTCGATCAACATTTGTGTGATCTGAGTTATATGTAAAAATCATGATCTCTGTCGATCAACATTTGTGTGATCTGAGTTATTTGTAAAAATTATGATCTCTGTCGATCAACATTTGTGTGATCTGAGTTATTTGTAAAAATTATGATCTCTGTCGATTAACATTTGTGTGATCTGAGTTATATGTAAAAATCATGATCTCTGTCGATCAACATTTGTGTGATCTGAGTTATATGTAAAAATCATGATCTCTGTCGATCAACATTTGTGTGATCTGAGTTATATGTAAAAATTATGATCTCTGTCGATCAACATTTGTGTGATCTGAGTTATTTGTAAAAATTATGATCTCTGTCGATTAACATTTGTGTGATATGAGTTATATGTAAAAATCATGATCTCTGTCGATCAACATTTGTGTGATCTGAGTTATATGTAAAAATCATGATCTCTGTCGATCAACATTTGTGTGATCTGAGTTATTTGTAAAAATTATGATCTCTGTCGATCAACATTTGTGTGATCTGAGTTATATGTAAAAATCATGATCTCTGTCGATCAACATTTGTGTGATCTGAGTTATTTGTAAAAATTATGATCTCTGTCGATCAACATTTGTGTGATCTGAGTGTAATAAAAAATTTTGGTTTATAAAAATATAAACGTTACTGGTTGTAACATGAAGGTTATAGAGTATAAAAAGCTAAAAATTAATGTTAGGTAGACAGTATTTATGAATATCGAGCGCCCTTGTTCTACCAAGATCTAAAACTTACCAGGATAAATCAGCGGTGTCATTGAGACTTTTAATCTCGGACCGGGGGACAGGCAAATGATAACACGGTTTGGGATTGTATGACAAATTTTAATACTTCAAAACGTCCCTTACCTCCAGAATGAGATACACATTATTTAGTTAAAGCCGGAATACTATGTCTAAACATTTGACTATAAATACCATTCGGTTTTCGTTACTTTTTAGGTTAATTTATTTTACATTTTACTACTGAAATTTGGTTATTGTCTTTCTTGCATCTTGCGAATATGAAATTAAAGTTTTAAGGGTAATAAAAAGAGTTATAATGAAATTTGCTTAGCTGCAGCGTCCGGGGGCGTCTGAGCACACCGTTCAAAATAGACGACGACATCTAGCGTCGCTCAAACAGCTCAAAACTACGACGACATCCAAACGTTGTGCGTCGAACAAACATCTCAAAATAACGACGTCTTCCGGCGTCGTACAAACAGTTGACGACACCCATAGTCGCACAAACAGTAGACGACAGTCGCCCAAACAGCGCCGAAAGGCTGTAACCAAAAATCCGATTGTAATTTGTCGCCATGAAGGATGACGCGAAACATTTTAGGTTATCAAAAATTGACTCACCGCAAAATCACGACGTTGTCATATGGCACTACGCCATAAGCACGCCGAATATCATCGTAACGGTGATTTGGAATACGGATTCACTTAATAGAATCCGATTTATAAAATTTTCTAAAAATGAGCCCTTTGTATGCCTAGGGGCAAGAAAAAGTGACGTCTCCCATCGAGAATTGACAGATGTCAAAGTCATTTTTTTTTTGAAAGATTGTCTATAGGATATTGAATGATCCACAGACCAAGTAATAACTCGATTATTTAAAATCGACCAAAAATGGCTAAATACGAAAATGTTCTAAATTATTTAAAACCAAAAGGTAATTTTGTCAGTCTTAGAAGCTAAAATGTGCTTCCAAACGAAAAATATGTAACGAGTCGAAATACCTCGTTACAGTACATACCTTCCCAAAAAAAAATAAAAGAATGAAACTTCTTTTATTTTTGAGAAGAACTCCCAAAAAATTCCTAACAAAAACTTATTCAAAAAAAATTAATAAACAGAAAATATTCCGCCACCAAAATATGAAATTTATTCAAACTAAAAGAAGACACTAATAAAGCATAACATTAAATCAGTTAAGCTTCTAGCCACTGACTAAGTTGCTCTAGAAAAACAAGTTATAAAAACTTTCTAACTAAGTGAAAAACAATGTAAAGGTTTACCAAAACTAATCCATCAATATGACTCAATCCTAAAATCCATCACAAATTAATTATACTCAAGAGTGGATAAGCACCATAGCCTCCATCTACCTATCTGTATTACAAACCAAATAAATATTTCTGAAATATTTAACAAAAGTGTAGATAAGCACCATCGCCTCTATCTTTTATAATCTCAGAACGATTCTAACTAAATTAAAAGGTAATAACAAAGGTTATCCATATTGTAGTACGGTTAAGCATTAGCTGCCGACTTTAGATAATTATTCACTGCAAACGATTCAGTGAACAAGTTTTCAATGAAAAAGTTGAACAACAAAAGTTCAAATTATTCTCATAAAAATAGAGAACCAAAAAATAATAAGTAGTGACCGGCTCAACTCTACCGACTTTCCGAACACTAACAAATTAATAAAAGGGTTTGTCAAAAAGACCAAAAATTGTATATTGTGACCGGCTCAACACCACCGACATTCCGTGCACAATAACAAGTTAACAAAAGTTTGTTGGGAAAACAACAAAGTTGTATTGTGACCGGCCCAACACCACCGACTTTCCGTTCACAATATCTAAAGTTTCCAACGCTTGAACCAAAAATGTCAAAGCGAGGAAAAATGAAGAGTAAAAAATTACCCAAAAAGGTTAACTGAGACAAAAGCTCAAAAGAGTCAAATCCGAGAGGCAAATCCGGGTAAAAATTATATAGAGCTCTAAGTGTCAAATCCAAGTCTTAGGTCTACAACAAACACAAACTAAATAATCTAAATAATATATAACATGCTTCACAAAGACTGAAACACATTTATATTAAAAATGTATTTACACTATGTGCAGGCTATTTGAAAAGTGGAAAGCTTTTCATAGCAATCTAAAACAATATTTATACTAGAAAAGTGGAAAACTTCTCAAAGTATCTAAAAGAGTTGAGTACTTGAAAAGTGAAAAACTTTTCAAAGTAACCAAAATAATAAAATATACAAAAATATACATAAGATCTTTTGATGCCAAGAAAATTTCTAAAAGAAAATATAATCGTTAGATGTAGTTTCTAAAGTTGGGTAAAAGTTCAAAAGTAGGATAAAAGTACTAAAAATAGAATAAAATTACCAAAAATAGACCTAAGATAGGTTTAGTATATTTAAAGTTGTATTTCAATAAAGTGTTGGTTTTCCTTTCAGATAATCATCTTTCACCATGGAGGATCTCTTTCATACATCAATCTCATTCTTCCACACTCAACCTCCTCCCCAAACAGAGTATCAAAAACAAAGTTAAATAAAGAGTTAAATCTAAAAATGAAAATTTTAATATTTAATTATATCTTTAACATGATAACGTCCAGTACTTGTTTTATTAAATTCCTTTAGTACATAAACGTTAGGAGAAATTCTCTCTACAATTTCACATTTAATAAACTTAGGTGCTAATTTAGCCGAAAAATATGCAGGTGCATTTGACTGTACAAAACTTCTACGCCAAACTACATCACCGACATCAAAAGAAATGACTTTTCTTCCCCTATTATAATAAAGAGCATTACGCTTATAAGCTTTCAAAAGATAAGCTTGAACTTTAACAAAAACTTCACTAAGTGAATTTAAAGAGTGAGCATAAGTATCTCTAGTACCAAGCTCAAGTTGATCTAAGTTATCTAAAGAGTTACTAAAACGGTGCAAAGATGCATCACAAATAAGTTCTCTACCGAACATCAAAAAGTTAGGAGTGTACTCTGTAGCAAGATTTACACTACTATTTAAAGCTAATTGGACATGAGGCAAAAACCTTGACCAAGTTCGATGATCATTTTTAACAAAACAAGAAATACATGTTTCTATTGTCTTATTATATCTTTCTACTGGATTATTCTGTGGAGTGTATAGTGCATTATAAAATATTTTAGTGATGTTGAAATTTTTTAAGAAATCTACAAAATATTTAGATATAAATTGGGGTCCGTTGTCGGCCACTAAAATTTTAGGTACACCAAATTTAAGAAATATTTCTTTTTCAAAGATTTTACAAATTACTTTAGAAGTAGCATTTATCATAGGAAATATCCAACAATATTTAGTAAAAACATCTACAATTGAAAGAATGAATCTATGTCCAGAATAAGATTTAGGTAAAATCCCAATAATATCAACGGATAACATTACCATAGGTTGATCAACTTTCTTAGGGTTAACCATCTTACCAGCAGGAGCAGAAGTTGAATGTTTATAAGCTTTACAAATGTCGCAAGAAGAAATATATTTTTGAACGTCTCCGAACATTCCTTTCCAATAATAATGTTGTTTTATTTTATTAAGAGTTTTATGTATTCCAAAGTGTCCAGAATTAATATCGTCATGATTAGAACGAATAGTATCTAAAACATGTTCTTTAGGTATTACAATTTTCCAATTCAAACGACTATTAGGGTCAAATTTATTTTTACAGTAACGATACAAAGTATTATCTTCTACTCGAAGGTTTTTCATTCTAGAAGGGTATTTTTGACAATTTATAAAGACTTTTCTATACCAAGGGTCTTCTATATCTTCATCTGGTGAGACAATATTTATAGCGGAAACTAATATTGAAGTTATATTGATTCTAGATAAAGCGTCAGGAACTTGATGTAAAGATCCTTTTTTATGAACAATATCAAAAGTAAATTGAGAAATACGTGCAGCCCATCGAGCTAAGCGTCCACTAGGGTTATTAAGTTTTAAAAGCCACTTAAGACTAGCATGATCTGTCACAACTGTGAATTTCATTCCTTCGACATAAGGTCTAAAATGTTCAATTGAATCTAAAACTGCCAAAAGTTCACGTTCAGTGGTACTATAATTTCTTTCACATTTATTTAAAGATCTTGAATAATAAGCAATTGGATGTTGTTCATTATTTTCGTCTTCTTGACTCAGAACACTACCAATTCCTACAGAACTAGCATCGCAATGTAAAAAGAAAGGTTTTTCAAAATCAGGACACTGTAAAACAGGTGTAGTTATTAAGGCATTTTTTAAATTAATGAAGGCTTCTTCAGCTTCTTCATTCCAAACAAAAGTATGTTTTATCTTTTTACTTCCAGAAGTTAATTTAGTTAAGGGGGAGGCAATATCAGCGAATTTACAAATGAAACGTCGATAATATGAACATAATCCTAAAAAGCTTCTAAGTTGTTTTACGGACTCTGGTCGTGGAAAGTTTTCTATAATTTCTAATTTAGACGGATCAGTATGTAGGCCTTGACTGTCTACAATATAACCAAGATAACGGAGTCTTTCTTTGCAAAATTCACATTTTTTAAGATTTACTGTTAAGCCTGAGTTTTTAAGTATTTCATGGACTTTTTTAAGGTACTCTATATGATTTTGAAAATTATCATTTACTAAAATCAAATCATCTAAATATTTAAACAGGACATTGTCAAATTCAGGTCCAAAGAGTTTATCAACCAAGCGTTGTAACTCTGCCGGTGCGTTGGTGATTCCAAAAGGCATCCGAACAAAATGGTACAAGTTTTTTCCAGGAACTACAAAAGCAGTCTTTTCACGAGAGGACTCTTCAAGTTTAATTTGCAGAAATGCTTTAGAAAGATCTATGGTAGATATGAATTTAGCCCCACGAAGGCTGTCTAATATCCTAGAAGGGTACGGCAAAGGATAAGAATCTTTAACAGTTATTGAATTTAATCGTCTCGAATCTAAACATAATCTGGTTCCACCATCTTTTTTATCGACGGCTAATACAGGGGAACACCAAGGAGATTTTGAAGGTTCTATAATTCCTTCTTTTAATAAAACTTCCACTTCATCATAAAGTTCTTTTTGTTTAGCAGGACTCAAAGGCCAATATCTACTTTTAAAAGGGTCGCCAGTAACGTTAATTTTATGTTCTACAAGGGTGGTAAGGCCTAAACCTTTTTTCTCATAAGAAATATCTTCAAACAAAGCAATGGTTTCATCTAATTGTTGTTTCTCAGAAGGAGTTAAATGAACTGTAGAAGTAACAGCGTTCACTTGAATTTTATTATTGTGAACATATTCAATATTTTTCCACAAGTCTTTAGCTAAGTTAAATTTCAACCAAAAATCAAATCCCAATATAATAGGTGGATCAAAAGAGGGTATTATTAAAAATTCTACAAGTTTACAAACATTGTCAACGGTAACCGGTAATCGCATAGAACCGATAACTTTTCTTGATGAACCGTCAGCAGTACAAGCGGAGGCATCAATAGGTTTGATTTGAAATCCTAGTTTAGAAAAATGCAAGTGTTGGTTATTACCTAAAACACAGCTATTTGAACCACTATCTAGCAATCCAGAAAAAGTTTCATTATAAATGGTAAATTTTAAAAATGGTCTAGTATCATTTTGTTTAGTAAAAAGTATAGGAGCTGCTTTATGAACAGAAAAAAATGTTTTTAAATAGTCAAGCCATTCTGAAAATTTTCTCTTACACGTATCATCATCAGGTTTATAATTGGATATCGGAGCACCTGAAGTTTTTTTTAAAAACTTGGGCCCGATGCCTTACAAGTTTTTTGAATTATTTTTTTTTTTAATATTGTCAGAATGACAAGTATCACAGTTCTTTGTCAAAACGCCTCGTTTATGACATTTAAAGCACACAGGTCCAAGAATCTCTGTACACTCTTTATAAGTGTGGTCAGTCGACTTACACTTCAAACAAGAAAGTTTGGTTTCAACCGCATGAAAGTTTTGTTTAATTTCCTTTACAGGTTTTCGGTTAACTAAAATCTCTAATTCCTTACTAATTCGGATAAACTGTTCAATAGTGTCTATTGATTTTCCAAATAAAAACGGTGTGTAAATAGGTAACATGTTGTGTTTAATTATAGTTATCAAAACATTCTCAAAAATTGGATTAGCTAATCTGCTAGACATATCTAAAATCTCAGTAATGAAATCAGGAAGTGACTCATTACTCCGTTGTTTGCGAGTTCTCATTTCATACTCCAAATGATAATCAAATTCAGGTTTGTCGAATCTGTTCAACAATTCAGTTTTAAGTGTTGTCCACGAAGAAACCCTAATTCGAATACTACGGAACCATTTCGTTGCTGTTCCAGTGAGCAGATCAGAAAAAGAACCGACTAAAAAGTTTTCATCAAAGTTTTTATACAAAAAATACTCCTCAACCGAAGTGATAAAATCTCTAACACAAGTTTTCCCATCAAAAGATATCTTACTACGCTTCAAATCAGGAAGTTTATTTGTTGAAGGCAAATGCTTTTTCAATTGTTCATTGAGTTGAACATTCATCGAGTTAAACGAAGGTAAAGGTGTAAAATTATGCAAGCTACTATGACCAAGGTTAGGTAAGAAAGGGTCAACAGCCTCTAAATTATCCAACGCCGGATTAGAAATAACATCCCTAGAAGTACCAGGTAAGTTCTCTTCCAACAAGGGTGGAAATTGAACCTGTTTGTCAGTCATGATGAATAATCAAAAATATTAAAGAAACAAAGACAAACAACCAACTAAAAATTCAAAGAATAGTTAAAACTCATCAAAGTTTATAAGATTTTTTGTTAAAACCGGTTTAAGTTATTATGTTTTAAAGTTTATGTTAATATTTGATAATGTTCAAAAGTATTTAAAGAAATTTGAATGTACAAAGAAACATTCAAATTGTAAAGTATGTAAGATGCAAAAAAGATTCACAATTTATCTTAATTTTCAAGATTATTAACAACGGCTAAGGTTATATCTATTTGTGAAAAGTAAAATCAATAAACTAGTTAATAATTATATACATATGAATGTAGTTTAATGCTTCTCAACAGTAAACAAACGTTATAACTTTATATAAGACAAAGTTATATCAATTCAAACAAAAACTTAGCACTTTCAATGTGGTCAAGGTCAGTTCCTTACAAAATGTAAACAACGCATATCTCAAATGTTATTATATAGTAAGTACACACTTAGATTAGTCTATCCAGTATATAAGACATATAAAGAACATTATATGTGAATTAGTTTTGTTAAAATACAAAAAAAAGTTGTAAACAAAGTTACAATTGTGTTTTCAAAGTACACAAAACAAAGTAAAAATGCTAAAAATAACAAAAAATTGCACTAAATTGTGACAAGAAAAACAAAAATAAGATGCAAGAAAGATTATATATGTGGAGGTAAATCCGGTCCCTGTTCTCGCGCTAATTGTAATAAAAAAAATTTGTTAATAAAAATATAAACGTTACTGGTTGTAACATGAAGGTTATAGAGTATAAAAAGCTAAAAATTAATGTTAGGTAGACAGTATTTATGAATATCGAGCGCCCTTGTTCTACCAAGATCTAAAACTTACCAGGATAAATCAGCGGTGTCATTGAGACTTTTAATCTCGGACCGGGGGACAGGCAAATGATAACACGGTTTGGGATTGTATGACAAATTTTAATACTTCAAAACGTCCCTTACCTCCAGAATGAGATACACATTATTTAGTTAAAGCCGGAATACTATGTCTAAACATTTGACTATAAATACCATTCGGTTTTCGTTACTTTTTAGGTTAATTTATTTGACATTTTACTACTGAAATTTGGTTATTGTCTTTCTTGCATCTTGCGAATATGAAATTAAAGTTTTAAGGGTAATAAAAAGAGTTATAATGAAATTTGCTTAGCTGCAGCGTCCGGGGGCGTCTGAGCACACCGTTCAAAATAGACGACGACATCTAGCGTCGCTCAAACAGCTCAAAACTACGACGACATCCAAACGTTGTGCGTCGAACAAACATCTCAAAATAACGACGTCTTCCGGCGTCGTACAAACAGTTGACGACACCCATAGTCGCACAAACAGTAGACGACAGTCGCCCAAACAGCGCCGAAAGGCTGTAACCAAAAATCCGATTGTAATTTGTCGCCATGAAGGATGACGCGAAACATTTTAGGTTATCAAAAATTGACTCACCGCAAAATCACGACGTTGTCATATGGCACTACGCCATAAGCACGCCGAATATCATCGTAACGGCGATTTGGAATACGGATTCACTTAATAGAATCCGATTTATAAAATTTTCTAAAAATGAGCCCTTTGTATGCCTAGGGGCAAGAAAAAGTGACGTCTCCCATCGAGAATTGACAGATGTCAAAGTCATTTTTTTTTTGAAAGATTGTCTATAGGATATTGAATGATCCACAGATCAAGTAATAACTCGATTATTTAAAATCGACCAAAAATGGCTAAATACGAAAATGTTCTAAATTATTTAAAACCAAAAGGTAATTTTGTCAGTCTTAGAAGCTAAAATGTGCTTCCAAACGAAAAATATGTAACGAGTCGAAATACCTCGTTACATGAGTTATAGACTCCGCTGTCCGTCTGTCTGTCTGTCTGTCCATCTATCACCAGGCTGTATCTCATGAACCGTGATAGTTAGACAGTTGAAATTTTCACAGATGATGTATTTCTGTTGCCGCTATAACAACAAATACAAAAAACAGAATAAAGTTAATTATAATTAATATAAAATATTTATAATATAAAAATAATAATGGGGACCCTCCCCATACAAGAAACGTGTTTGTTTCGGCATTTCACGCTATCTATGAACTATTTTTTTTTTTTTATAAATAATATAAATATAAAAAATTTTTTTATAAATAATAAAAAAAAATAATATATAAATATTTTAACTATTATATTGAAATGTCGATCCCTAACACCTTTGTTAGACGTTAGATGGCGTTATAAAAAATAAAATGTTTATTAATTATTATTTTTAGCTGGCGAAAAATAATAGTGGTATATCTTGCTCGATCTTATAAAATACTGTAGTGTGGTACGAAACCCTACTAGTGCGAGTCAACTTGCACTTGGCCAGTTTATTAAGTCCGTCAGTGTATATCCATATGTGTACACATAGGAGGGATAATGCAGGTGAAGCCGCAGGCACATCTAGTACAGGGCCCAGTGGTGTAGTGGGAGACTGGTCGGCTTTGATGCCAGAGGTACCAAGTTCAATCCCCGCTGTGCACCAATGGATTTTTCAATTGTAAAAATTTATGTGCCCTTTTTACAGTGGCCTCCAGTGAAGGTAAGACATCATCAAGAAACCCCCCCCCAACCACCGCATGGTGTTAGGACATCTAGTGTCCGCCTGGCCAACTACCACCTTCAAGTTATAAAATTTGTCCTCAAACACCTAATGTGTTCCGACAGCTATCCTTGAGAGCCAGTTCCCATTCTAGGCCTAGTGTGTTATCATCTTCGACCACATCATCACTTAACAACAGGTGAGGTAGTGGTCAAACGCTAGCGTATGAGATATAAAAATAAATATATGGTACATAAAATAAAATAATAATTTATGGCCTAGCAGAATGCAAATGATTTATGCTAAATGGTGTCCAGAACATATTTTGTTTAGTTAATAAAAACATTTAATTTTGATTAAATTATTTGTAAGTTCAAAATAAGAACAAAAGATATTGTCAATAGTGGGGTATTCTAATAAACGGCCTTTCACACACAGAGTAAATTTAATATAGGAACTTCACACATCCGCATGGTGTTGTGTTGGTAGCCCCTAGCCTATAAATACACGTATACACACGTACGCACGCACACAACCAAACCAGGTGTCAAAGTCTAATTATTTCTGAAACTCGATTCTTTTTTACGTAATTATCGCGCACAGTATGGATTTAACTTTTAGTTAACAACATTTCAACATGCAAATAGAAAGTTTTTGCCACAAGTGTAGCAAATACATATTCACATTTGATTATTAAATTATTGTGGATCAAGTCACATGCTTTCCACGTATAGAGTATTACTCTAAAACAACATATAAATTAAAATTTGCATTTAGATAGCAAATCAACTAGTTAAAATGAGAAGATGATAATATCAAGCAAATATTTGATAAAGCATAATCATATATTTAAACATACCTTATAATGAAACAGGTACGATTGAAGCACTTAGCACTTTGTAAATAGGTACACAGGTCCGTGTACCTTGGATAATAATTACACTATCAGTTCAAACATTTTGTTCAAAGAATTCTGCAAGAATCTTTTGATGTCAATTAATTATTAAATCTCGATTTACAAATTAGTAAACTAATATACAAACGGAGATTGTATTGTATGTGCGCACAGATGACGTTTCACGTTACTTTACTTTACGTAGCAGTAACCACCACAGACTTCTATGTAATAGTTAGCAGCGACACAGATGATTAATTTATATAGATTATCTAGCGAAGAACGAAACCTTACACGTCAAACACACAAGTGGTGGTGGTCGACCTGCAGTCAGCCCATAGTCAGCCCGAGGTCAGCTGTTGTGATGTATGGAAAATATTAGAAAATAATGAGCTGACTATCACTACGTCACAACAAAATGTTGCCATAATGAGGAACAACTTAAGTATCGTTGTCACTTTTGTCCTATACGATTGTTTTGTTAGCAAGAATGAGGCAAAACGATATTTCACAGTCCGTATCGTATTTCATTCATATTTGTATAGGCATATGTATCGTCACGCCTTCATGTTTTGTCTAGCTCGATTTGATGTAATTCAATGTAATTAAGATAGTTCAAAAATAAAAAAAAACTGAAATAACATGCCGCCCGAATCAGTTTCAGTAGCAAGTTAAAGATGTTTTCACCATGTCTTTAGAGACACTTATCAGGTCTTCATAAAATTTAAATGGTTTCACCTAAGAGATGAATCCTACCAATGAAAGAAATAATAATTTAAATTCCAATTGGCAGAGTTATCACGTAACAAACACAAAACAAAAAACAAAAAAAATGTATACAGACGAAGCCTGTTTAAAACAGATATTCTGTAAGACTTAGCGATGTTATTGATACGGAATATGCTGTATTATTCGGCATTCCATGTTTTTTTTTCTTCAGAAAATACGATATACGGCCTCTCATAATCGTATCACAATATACGGCAATTGGCTGTAGGTGAAACGAAACGTTTTTTCACTAGCGCAACGTAGTGAGTGAAACTAAACGTACCACTCATATGAACACAGCCAGGGTAATCCCGACTCTCGACTATAAACTTTCAGTTATAACGCAATATCGTGCCATCTCGTTCGTATATGTTAAAGAACCGGCCAAGTGCGTGTCGGGCCCCGCGCAGTGTAGGGTTCCGTAGTAGCCCGTTATTCAATGCAAGTCTTTACCCGTTAGAAACAAGCAACTAGGTACTTCGTCTTTGTCACTTTAAAGGATTTATTCTAAGGATTTTGTATTTGGTACAAAATTATCCAACACCCAAGTTCAACGACTATTACTGCTAAACTAATCAAGTTATCTTAACCACTATAGTTTTCCTTTGAAGTTCATGAAATGCACTATTATCACGAATTTTTCCTGATTTTTTTCAAGCCAGCAGTTTAGCTTTTAGAAGGGGGGGGACGCACTACTGGAACAAAAATTTGCACATTAAAGTTTAATATTTCGTAAATGGAGTATTCAATCGAAAAATGATATTACCAACCCTTAAGTCATTTTAAAAGACCTATTCAACGATACCACACACGATGGGGTAGACGACGAAAAAAAAATTCATTCCCAGTTCTCAAGTAGGGGAGCTAGTCTAAAAAAATTTTTGAAGTTATACTTCTTTTGGCGCGATAGAGAAAAATGATGACAGAGAATTTTTACGATGCGCGCGCACACCGACACCTAAATTTAACACCGTGAAGTTAGTTCTAGGTGGTACGATACGCGCGCACACCGACACCTAAATTCTACACCGTGAAGTTCTAGGTGGTATGACTATGTTCAAGTTATATATGTCATATTTAACGTCATATTTTTACGTTAATAAAACCTTTTTTATTTAAATAAAATCTTTTTGATTAATTTTAATATTTATCGTTAATCACTAATGCATTTTAGTTATTTTTTTTCCATACGCCACAGAAGCATAACTTATACGTAGTATCTCCTAACTGGTCTGTGCATAACTTCTAACGCGTTTACATAAGTAAACACACTCTTTTTTTTAAAATTTTATTTCACCACTTTGTCGGCGTAACGTATATACATACCTCCTACAAAATTACAGCTTTCTAGTATTAACGGTCTCTTAGAAAAACCTCGGACAGACAGACAGACAGATGGACATGGCGAAACTATAAGGGTTCCTTGTCAGGACTACGGAACCCTAAAAAATGAATTTTTGCAAATGAGACAACGCTAACTGATCTGATGAGACTGATCTTTAATTGTTTCATCTATGAATCGAATATCAATTAGCAATAAAAAATAGACAATTTGAAAATAAATAATTATATACGGCAACTTTTTTTTTTTTTTAATTTATTTATTATTAGGTGCATATTACAACAGTATACAGAACATACATTTTAAATAACATATACATAAGTTAAATCGAACGATTCTGTAGACCAAAGTTACATGCACACAACATGGATTTACAGTGTTGAAAACTTGCTCACATATTAAACATTATCTTATATACCATTACACATTTTTGTGATTCAAATTTAATAAATTAATACGAATATAATATTTATGTTCCGAAGATTAAATGCGTTTAATAATAGTCATACCTAAGAATTGAATACCTAAGAAAGAATGTCAACTAAGATTAAAAATAAAAATTATTATTTAGCATACATATAGTCATAGCATTGAATACATTTAAATAGAAAAATAGCAATATATACATATAGTGAATTAAAATTAAGTAAAAATACAGTATTAAAAATTATTAATTCAATGACATAAATAACGCAAAAAACAGATAATTTGATAAAATACAACATGAATATCATGTTGTAGTAAGAGTATTTGATATAACATTATATACTGCGTTTTTAAATTGATTGAGACCAATACCGAAAATATCTAGATCAACAACTTTATCATCATCATGGTCTTTATCGGAGGGCTTGGACGCACGGACGACAGCGCGGTGCAGGTCGTTGAAAGATCGACACATGCGTGGGATGGGACCATTCCACGATATATTGATTCTATACGTACCTACATTAAATATACGAGGAACCCTACTGCGAATCTTTATGTTAAAATCGATTAGTCCCAACAAATAGGGACAGTCAATTCTGGCATGCATAATTTTATAAAGATAAATTAATTCACTCACCTGCCTTCTGGTGGATAATGTGTTTAATTTCAAATGTTCATTTCGTAATGTATGGGTATGATACTTACGAGCGATACCGAATCGACGACATACCGCAGCCGTGTATCGGCGCTGAATGCGCTCGACGTTATCCGAGTGCGTTATGTAATATGGTGACCATACGATGGAGCCGTACTCGGCGACTGGCAGGATGAGGCTCTGGTATAGGTATATTAAAGTCCTGGCATTAGCAAACTGTTTCGTGATTCTGAGTAGAAAACCGAGTAATTGGTTACCTCTTTTTATAATATGGTCATAGTAAGGGCGAAAAGACAACTCCGAATCAATGTAGACACCCAGATCCTTTGCTACATCTTTTCGTTCTAACGTCGAATTATTAATATTGTAGTTATATATAAAGTTACATTGTCGAAAGATATCACGAAGCACTTATTGATGTGGAGGAACATCCCGTGCCATTGACACCACCTATTGACGGAGTCGATATCTCTTTGAAGGGTAATGCAGTCATTTTCACTCTTAATCGTTCGGACAATTTTTAGGTCATCGGCGTATAAAAGACAATTGCTATGTATAGTAACTAGGTCATTTATAAATAAAACAAAAAATAAGGGACCGAGATAGGAGCCCTGCGGGATGCCAGATGTTATTGCAGAGGGTGCCGAGAAGTATCTTTTTAAGGCAACCACTTGACTGCGGTTGGTAACATACGATTCCACCCATCGAAGTAAATCGCCATGGATACCATACATAGACAGCTTCCTAACGAGTAAAACGTGATTGACTTTGTCGAAGGCCTTAGAGAAGTCAGTGTAAATGGAATCTACCTGATGTCGATCTTCAAAAGCTGAGCAAATATGTTGCTTGTAAGTTAATAGATTAGTAATCGTAGATCGACCCGCTACAAAGCCGTGCTGTTCGGGTGCAATAAGGTGTTTTACATGACTATAAATGTAGGGGTATACGAGCGACTCAAATAATTTAGCCAAGCAAGACAAAATGCTAATCAGTCGGTAGTTTTCACATTTCGACTTGTCACCAGACTTGTGTACTGGTATTATGAATGCGCACTTCCACATATCAGGAAATACTCCCGTCGTAAGCGACTTTCTAAATAAAATATCTAAAGGGACACTTATCTCCTGAGCACATTTTTTAACAAAATAAGATGGTATGCCGTAAGGCCCGGCGCCCTTATTTTGATCCAGTTTAGTAATGGCTTTAATGATATCACCTCTAGAAATGTTTACCTGAGACAATATCAAATTAGTATATGTGTCAGGGTGCACATCGGGACTGTTGTTCTCTTCGTAGACAGAGTTGAAATACTTAGCAAATAGCTCGCAGATCATCTGGGTATTATTGGCGGTATCATTTTTATACGTCATGGTCTGGGGAATGGTGTAACTGGATTTCTTGCTATCCACGTAACTCCCGAAAAGTTTCAAGTTATCTTGTAAACCATCCTCAACGGATGATGTATAGGCTCGGTAGCATTCATTTAACAACCGTTTGCTTCTATTACGAAGTAGATCGAACGTGTCGTAGTCTCTAGGGTTTTTATACCTTTTATGCAATTTATGATATTTGAGTTTTTCTTCGAGGCATTTTATAAGTGGAAAACTAAACCATTTAGGATAAAAAGAAGGCTTTATTTTCATTGTAGGGGTGTGTTGAGCAATAATTACATGTAATTTTTCATAAAACTTTTAAAAAGCAGTATTTGTGTCTAGGTTTGATAGAAGATCTACCCAGTCCGTCGTTAATAAGTCATGCCTAATAAGCTCGTAGTTACATTTACGAAAATTTAGTTTTTGCGCGAATGGGTTTTGGGAAATACCTTTAGTACATTTTATCGGTTCAATTTCAATAGCTATAGCGGGATGATGGACGTCTAACCGGCTCAGTGGTTCAAAGCTATTAACGCTGATATTGCTGTGATCATACAATACAAGATCTAGTAATCAGCCATTAGCATTTAAAATGTGATTATATTGTGAAAGGTTGCAGGTAGAAAGTGTTTCAAGCAGAGGTAGTGATTTACTGTCTGAGGCCCCGCTAGGTTTCAGATCAAAAGAGCCCTCGCCCCTATCCCAGCTCATATTCGGTATGTTGAAGTCTCCCACAATGAGGAACGGACCCGCTCTTATCCCATGAACTCTGTCGAATTATGCTGATATGTTTCTTAGTTGCTATCAATACACCCCCACCCTCAGTTTTTTCCGACGCGGTGGATTGACAATGATCCTTGCGAAATACGTTGTAACGCGCGTCAAACAGCTCCTCATCAAAAACGATATTGTATCGTGTGCTGCTGCAGACGTGGACGGTGCGTCTAAGTACCCAGACCGGTCCAGCGCGTCGTCACAAGACATCATAGACTCATTTAGAGATAACAGCAAGTTGCGCACGGGCGTGTTGGAGATGTCACCGCGCCACCGGTTCGTTACGTTCACGCAGGTCGGACACCGCCATGCTTTAAACTTTTTACATAGATACGTAAACGTAGAAATATCCAGATTAAGGCATTTGTAGTGGTACGCTCCGTGACACGACAAGCATCTTAATAGTTCGTCAGCTCTTATATCCGTCGTGCAAGCGATGCATTTATCCATTGCTTTTGTGAAGTGTGAAGTGTTTATATCCAAGATGCACAAGTTAAAAGATAACAATAGTGGTGCAATCGAAGTGTTGCGGTGACTTACCAGTGTGAGATAAATACACTGTACTTAATCTTTAAATAACTTCGCTTGTTATGTGAGTTGTCCGTGATTGTTTGATTTAATGAGGCAGCATTCGCCAAATAACGCCGTGGCACTCAAACTTTATATGTATATTGGTAAGTCTATGTCTTAGGTAATTATATTTACAAAAATTTAACACTTTTACTATATTTTTAACGTAACATTTCGATAAATAAGCAGAGCAAAATATATAACACTGTTTACTTTTTATATATTAGTATCGATAATCAATTCAATTAAATTCAATTCGATTCGATTCGATTCGATTCGACTCGACTCGACTCGACTCGACTCGACTCGACTCGACTCGACTCGACTCGACTCGAATCGACTCGACTCGACTCGACTCGAATCGACTCGACTCGACTCGACTCGACTCAGACTCGACTCGACTCGACTCGACTCGACTCGACTCGACTCGACTCGTTTCGACTCGACTCGACTCGACTCGACTCAATTCGATTCGATTCGATTCGATTCGATTCGATTCGATTCGATTCGATTCGATTCGATTCGATTCGATTCGATTCGATTCGATTCGATTCGATTCGATTCGATTCGATTCGATTCGATTCGATTCGATTCGATTCAATCGAAAAATTGAATAGTTGCGTTAATTGTTTCAGTAACACCTTCCCAGTTCCTTGATTGACACGACCCTCTAAATGGCAGCCATTTTATGTGACATGAGTTTATGGATGCACATTTTTAAGGTATTCCGTTCCATTCCCTTATCCATTCCTCATATTTTTTGGTCAACCGTCAACTCTATTGTCATTGTCATTGTCATTGTCAATGACTTATAGTCTAGAAAACTGAAGTTACAGTCACTTATATAGTAATCTATCTGTGGTTACTGTTAACTGTCTGTGGCTTATAGGCACGGTCGTCGACGTCGTCGTATTATTTATATTTTCTTTGTGCTACTAAGCTGAATATATAATACTGAATAAGTGAATACTTCTGAATACGTGATCTTTGCCTGCCGTAGTCCGTAGCAGTGGTTTTGCCGTGCTAGTGAATTGATTATTCTATCAATCATAATCATCGATCATCATTGTGCATCTCGAACACGAGCATTCCCTGAATTTCATCATATTTGAGACTGCCTGCATTGATTATTGAGTTTCGCCCAGTATCTAAAAGCATTCAATTTGGCTTCCAAAGTTACCAAGGTCTTAATTAGAAAGATAATAAAAATGCATGCCATTAGACAAGGCAGATATCAAGCGAGGCATAGAATGTCTCTACCTGCCATAGTAATGATAACGCTACTATTTTCCATTTGTATGTACGTCTACTTTTCTAAATTTAAAGAAATATTTACAAACGGTCCTACAGAGGACAGATGTCTTAGTGAATTGGCGAGTGTGAAATATCAGCTTGATTGTAAGTACTTATCAATTAATTTTTACCTATCCTTTGGTCGCAATTTCTTGGACATCGTATTTAATCGATGTACCGCTGATGCATTTCGCATGCGCGTATTTAGAGGTCATTGGTCTAGAAAAGCCTAGAATCTCTTTGTCCTAGATGTTCTACCTATCCCATAAGCCCTCTATGTCTGATATGACTGAATTTCTTTCAAATAAATCTTCTTTTTACTGTACCTCCTTATGGACTACTGTTAGTAATGTTTTAAACCAGCTCATAGATGTAATATAAAAGGATGTTGCACTGCAGATGTTTTGACAAATTCAATTTAATCTGTATACTTTAACAATAAGGTCGTAATTGCTTTGTAGAACAAAACGGCCCAATTGAGAGACACCCGGGTGGGACTGTGTCCTTGTCTAACAACCTGCTAGTCCTATATATTATCTATACTATATGTATATAAGTTGTCCAAGTTCAATCTCATGGTGTACGCGATCAAGTTTAATATGTAGCAGGTCTGTGAACCAGCTATAATCCGCAAACTATTTTTATTTGTATTAATTTCTCTGCCCAAGTTTTGAAGTGAGTACATTATCCTGTCTGAAGCATGCAAATATGTTTCAGTTCAGCATCATATCTTTGTCATTGGGTGAAATAGTTTCCTCCAAATTGTATTTTTGGCTGTGCTGCCAAAAAACTTCTCTTCAAAATAACATCTTATGCCATTGTGAGATTTAAGTTCACTCTGATGTTCTATGCCTACCCAACTGCTATTGTGTGAAGGGATAGCTGAGGACTCTGTGACTGTATATGCATTTCATCTTTAGTAAAATATTCTAAAATACATTTTGTTATTATAAATACTCTTCTAGGGTTTTAACCCTTTAACACCGAGCTCTACACTGCAAAAACCCTTAAAGCGGCAACAGATTGGGGAGCGGCAGGCTGCTTTCGCTCCTTGCATATTATTTTCTGTCTAGCGATAGAATGCTTCTATTTAGAATGATTTGGGTTACATTATCTGATAGCTATTATTGAAACAAGCTATAAAACTGGGTATAAATGTTTTTCATTGTATATTTTTTTTAATTTTACACAGATCTGTCTTTTGAGAGAGTTGAAAAATAGGTATAGTTTTTAATAAAGGAGTATTTTCAATTAAATCTATTTGTTCAAATAATAAATACTTTGTGTATAATCCTTTTTCTTCATCTACAATTTGCTAACATATTGCTAAATAAAAAATCTAATTGTAATAACACATACCTAGGGTTGCCATCTGTCCAGGTTTCCGAATTCGTCCTAGTTTAGAGGACATCCAGGGAGCGTCCGGGATGGGCTTCATTTGTAGTCCGGGTTTAAAAAATTAAACTTTTGGGCCACCCACGACACATGCACTGTGTCTGCACGCCGCAATCAACCATCAATCCGACTCTCTAAATTCACCATCCCCCCCCCCTAACCTAACCCAACCTGTTGACACATCCGGGTTCTGGAATCTAATATCCAGGATTTTCACGTGTCTTGTCCTAGTTGCCAAATTTTAGAGATGACTACCCTACACATACCTAAAGAAATACATTTGTAAACATTTATGCAGCGGTGTCGGCGTACAAGAAGAAGATTGACACGATGCTGAGTGACGTGCAACGAGACTGCAAGCTGACAAAGGAGACCTTGAAGGAACTGTCTGATAACTACGTGCTTTTAAGGAGTCATCTTGACCTCTGTGAGGTATGTGTAATGTGCTACGTCTTCCACCTTTTTGATTGGGTTGGTACGTACCCAGTTTGTTACCCAGGCGAACATTAGCCAGTGCCCTAGAATCCATCTTAGAATCATTAGATGACATTTCAAGTAAAACTAAGGGTCTAGTTGGTTCAGACCACAATAAACGCACTATATTTACTACTAAAAAAATACACATTTCTTTGAGATAGTTTCGAAAATGCATCGATCGTGGTGTTGTGATGCAACAGTGCTTTGTTGGTAGGTAAAATGTAAAAGTCGCGCTACGTCTCGCGAAGCTGAAACACAGCGAGATGCAGCCTGAGCTAGGTATCATTTTTTAATATATCATATAGGCTAGCGTTTGACCACTATCTCACCTGTTTTTTATTTACTTATTTTGTTTATAATTTTGTAGATAAATCTGTTACTTTCAGCTTCATGTACCTATAGTAGTAATAATTTAATGGCTTCTAGTTCTAATGAAACTATTAACCTTAAAAGTATTTAAGTACCTACCTCAACAAAGAATTGAAATTGGGTAAGTGATGATGCGGTCGAGGATGGTAGCATGCTAGGCCTAGAACTGACTCTCAAGGATAGCTGCCGGAACACATTAAATGATTGGCGATAGATGTATCTCGTTGCCAGCGCTACGCGGCGATATCTCGGGCTTTTTCAAGCATCCTCGCGACGCGTCGGTGTGTACTAAATCTTAATAGGTTTACTATAAACTTCCAGATGCAAACCGAAGAGTTGCAACAGGAGTGCAACAGGTTGAAGGCCAAACTGCAGATAGCTGACAAAAAGCTGGAGGAGTGCCACAAGCCCACTGGATAAGTTCTTAATCTAACTTTGATGTTTACAATGTTTACAGTAATCCCATTGTTGTGGGTATAATAAGGTGTCAGACTCCATCAAACTTGTTGACTGATAGACATTTTTATGATCATATTTTCCAAATTGTTAAACACAATCCAAAATTTCATCGTACCGACGGGACTCGAACCCGCACCCCCCGGATTACACGTCCAGGTGCTCTGCCAATTAAGCCACGGTTCGATACGACGAAATTAGTGGATTGCATTTGTTAACCCAATTATGCATTGCGGGTTCGAGTCCCGTCAGTACGATTAAATTTTGGATTGTGTTTAACAATTTACAAAAATATAAAGTGTGAGACACTTCAAAGAAACATAATATTTCATATTTTCCAAGTTTCAAAAATACATTCTGCATTTTTTCTCTAATTTTGTTAATTTGTTTTTTAAATCTAGCCTAAGTTTTTGTAATTACAATTTAATTTTAGATCTATTTAAAAAAATTATACGTTCTGGATTTTCCGGATAAATCAGTCAACGGTTTGGTAGAAGCAGTAGTTTTGAAATGAACAAGTAATTTACAATGTTCTTATATACCTTGATGTTATGGCAACCAGTATTTTGGTCTATTGCCTTTTTATTAGATCTCCGTAAGCATTTAACGATTTTAATGTAGGTTTTACGGACATGTGCCAAAACTCACGATCCAGAATAATGAAGGAATTTCGGAATGGAATGGAAAGAAGCTATTTGAATGTATTTTATGTATTAGTAACTGTGTTAGTTAACATTAAAATCTAAATGTTAAATGTCTATATAAATAAGAGTAGCTTGCTGGCTTCCACATCCGAATAGAAATTGTTTCATTTTTTTTACAATCTCTATGCATTTGTAAAATTGAATAATTTATAATTTTGTATAATCAGTATTATAACATACTTTAAATAGATTTTGTACTACGTATAACGTCTTAAAAAACACAATTTAGTTGCCTCTTTGTCATGTCAATTTTATTTGAAATAAACAGCACTTAAATGCTCATTTTAACCCGTCCAAAGGCATCACTATTTATTTGCAATAGTGATAAAAATTAATGGTAGTTATTAAGCATAGGAATGTATTGATGTTGTGAACCCTTCCTATGCTCTAGTATCCTTTTTCTGGACGTGTTATTTACAAGTTTAAGGGTTCGTTTAAACCCTATATATTATGCTTATTTTTTTAATGGACGGGGTAGTCTAAGGCCTAATTTTCGATGTGACTATGCTGTCAAAAAGACAAAATTGCTTGCATTTTGTGCTCGTTATAAAACCATCATATATGGCAAAAATTTCGGCCTCAACTCGTGAATTAGTCCCTTTTGGGAGAGCTAAAGGCAATGGGAAAGAAAACTGTCAATTAGTTGCGGCTAGAGGGCGCCAAATGTATGCTCCCGAAGAACTGTCAATCTATATAAAAGCTTTATGTTTTTAAATTATTTTCAGTCATTACTTAAAATATGGGTCGTTGTGTAGCTTTTGTATGTGAAGAAATAGGTGTACACAAATTTCCAAGTGATATTTAAAAGAGACAGTGGGAAAAGCACTGAGAAGATAAAATGTTAAATCAAGCGATTTTTAGAGTTTATGTGGTAAACACTTCAATGAAACTGATTATGAAACAACTTCTCGTAGAACAGGTACCTCAAAAAAACTCGACAAAAACCTGAACAACGCTTAAATAATAAAAAAATGCAATGAAAAGCTTATTTCAAGATATTTTGACAGGAAGTAAACATATAGCTCCCTCTACCGGACAAGCTTACGGTAATCTTCCCCCATTTTAAAAAATGGTTCAGGATCTCATTTATAATATATTCTATTTATTAATTACTAGTTGTAAATTGTGATAGTCAATGTGATACGTAAAGGGAATTTAAACAGGGGAAATTATGACCAAGGAGTATGTCAAATAATTTGACCCGTTTTTTGAGAAATTTTGTAGGAACGTAATTGATGGCGGCCTTAGACCAGGTTGGCGTGTTTGTTAAACTGTACTGGGTGATTTCACATTTATGTATGTTTCTACTAAATGAATGAATGAATGAATTTATTCAGCTTGTGTCCCTAGGTTAGGTTGTTGTTAGTATTAAAATTACAACTTTAGTGTTACTACTTAGGTCCTACTTTATCAGTATAAAAGCATTAAAGTACTACAATACTATAATAATAAAAATCATTTTAACGATAAATCTTATAAATGACAGTATTAAATAATAATTAAATAAATATGTCAAAAAATTAAAAATTTAGATCACATTGTTATCCTTAAAAAAATCGCCAACAGAATAGTACGCCTTGATGATTAGAAATTCATTTAGCTGTATTTTAAAATATCCTTAATTTTTATAAAAAAATATTTGTCTATGACAATATCCGTGATTTTATGGAAAAACTCAACCATATTCCTTTGTTATATTGTTAAAGGCCAATATCTATTTTAGGAATTTAAATTAAATTTCAGGAATTTGAATATTGAATTAGGAACAACATAAGTATACCCTATTCAATTTTAAATGTTCGGTGTAACGGATTATTTCGTAAGTCTAAAGCTTTGGTTTCATAGGAAAGCGGTGCCGTCATATAGCGGCCGTAATATTACGGACGCAAAAAGGCGGCCGTCTTGACGGTGACGACATGTGGATAGTTCCACGGCCGTTTTAACACACCGTCAGTATTTTTTTTAAAACAAACTTCAAACGAAAAGTATAAAATTTCATCGTCCTCGCTGCTCCAAGAGTTGGAACTCATTTTGTACGTTGTTCCGGTAAAAAAAAAACACAAATACATATTTAAAATAGCTTCACCGCTACCAATGAAACGTTCACGAAACCATATCACACCGACAAGACGGCCGTCATGCAAATGGCGGCACCGCTTTTTGTCAGTTACCGCTCTCTAGGAAACCGCGCCATTTTGTTTACATAGACAACGTTCTAGTGACGTCATTCACCGCTGTATTACGGCCGCTATATGACGGCACCGCTTTCCTAGGAAACCAAAGCTTTATGTGGTCTAATGAAGTAAGACAGAAATGGGTTGGTATCAAGATATAAATTCTCACGTATTAAAGGTACCACCCTGTTTGTCACAGTAAAACTATGGATAATGTGTTTTTCCATAGAAACCGTACTAATGGATAGTATTGTCTTTCAGAAGACTCATGGGCTATTACAAACACAGTATGGTTTTAAAAGCACGGACATACTTGTTTTTCTTGTTAACCGACTTCACAAAAAAGGAGGAGGTTCTCGATTCGTCGGAAACTTTTTTTTAATGTATGTTTTTATCTTTTTTTTATGTGTGTTATCTCGGAACTCCATCAAATCTTAACCGATTTGAAAAATTCTTTTTTTTTTGTTTGAAAGATTATGCCTTCCGTTTGGTCCCATTGAAATTATATCGAGCTATGACAATTATCTCCGGAGATATAGAGATAAACGTTAGCCAGTCTACTTTGTCTATCGCGGCATGTGAATTCGGTGTTTTCGTTTTGTACGATCATAATAGGCGTCATAGGCGACCTGTAACACAGGTTTTTTTACAAAAACCTACATCAGGCGCCAGCTCTCACAAAGTAGTATAAGTTTCAAGATCTATTGTTCACGTACTTTTATTATCCTATGTTAATAGTTACTAAGCTGTACCTTTGTGAGGAGAAATAAATACTTTATTTATTTATTTATTTCTATTGGTCATGTTTTTTTTGTAATATAGGAAGGTGCCGAAGAAGTCGTTGTGTGCATTGGTACAAAATAAATAATAGTTTAAAAAAACTAAAAAACATGCTTTTTATAGAAAACTGAACTAAAAAATAGAAAATACATTTTCATAAATTTAAATTACGAATAATATTAAACATTTCAATAAATATAAATTAATAATAGTGTGAATTAAAAAAAAAATGTATTAAAATGTATTTTCTATTTTTTAGTTCGGTTTTCTATAAAAAGCGTGTTTTTTAGTTTTTTTTAACTATTATATATTTTCTACTTTTCAGTTGAAAATGGAATAATTTTTTATCAAATTAGTGTATTGTCATCGGTCCTCGATAAATCTACAAAGTTTGAACGAAATCTGGCCGTTTAAAGTGGGTCAAAATCGCGCCCAAAGGAGTCGGTTACAAACATACAAACATACAGGGGAAGCTAATAAAAATCTAATAAAAAATAGATTTGGCTACATAAGTAGTTACGCGGTATTGACCGACGCTACTCACGCGGTATTGCACTATCCCCGACGTTATGGAAAAAAGCATCATCCAATATGATGTGCAATACATTAATGTATTACTTATATTAAAGTACCTATCAATGTAAAATGTGCTCATTTCGATATTATTCATACGAAGGGATAGAGAAGTGAGACAGCATGTCCTCTTTCTTTATCGTTTATGTTAAGTATATTGTTTATATTATGTTTAATTATACAACGTGTTTTTAGCTTCGGGACAAATACCGATATCCCGAGTAGAGTTACTTCTCAGGAATGCTCTAATTTTAAATATTTTTTTATGATATAAGGTAACAGTATAAGCGCAACGCTCGCCTGATGGTAAGCGATGACGTCTACCTATTACAGATACAGCGGCATATAAAATTCTGGACTGCCAGAATTTTGTATAACTGATCTTGTCATGTAACGCGATAAAGTGCCGATTATCCGGTAGCCGGATATCCGACGCTACGGCCTCGTAGCTTGCCGAATATCTGGTATCTGGTATCCGGCCAAACCACTATCTGTTTTAGAGGTGGGCGTTATTTAACGTAAGCGGTTCTAGAAACTGCTTACGAGGCTAATAACTGTATACGTAGTTTCGCGGATCAAAAGTAAGCAGTTATTTTTCGTAAGCAGTTTTGTGTTAAGAAACGATTCTATTCTCAAAAATGTAATGCAAAATGGTTATTAGATTATGTGTACGCAGTTTTGTGCGGCGATGTGCTGTGACTAACTGTGTACAAGTTAATAACATTAACTACGAAATAGTGATTTAAATCAAAATAATGTATTACCGAAATAATGCGAATCTTTCTTATCTTTGTAACGTGAAATTAACAGCATCAATTTAAGTACACTTGCAAGACTGTTTTCCGAAGTAGCTATATGTGTGTCCTGTGTTTGAGAAATAACCGGTTACTAAAATAAGCGTTTTAAAAACTGCTTACGCGCAGTCATGAAATTACGTATAACTAGTTACCCGAAAAACCGATTACGACCCACCTCTAATCTGTTTCATCTCTAATTTGTACCCTTCCCAGGTGGTCCCATTTACATTTTAACGAAATCGGTCGAGCGCTAATACATTAACATTTGTATTACGATGCATTTACATATATACCTCGATGACATGATACTGGCTACTTTGTCCAGCGCGACGTTTGAAGTCGATTCTTTATAGTTTTTTAAACGATCTTAAATTATTAATTACCATCTGTATCTACATACAGGCTGTTCCGTAATATTAAATCGTAAATCGGTAATGTATACGTGAATACTATGCCATTTGGTATGAGACTTTGTACATCGGTTAGAAGTACTCTCTAATCAACGCGTATTTATTACGTTCGTCTAGAGGCCAGAGACACATTGTATATGTTTTATATATTAATATAATATTAATATGATTGTTAAGTTTTATAACATTAAGGGCCAGGTTCACCGGTTACTGATAGCCCTATCAGTAACTAACCTGACAGGTTTTTGACAGCTTTTCTATGGCGTCATCTGTCAGGTTACTTCTGACACATTATCAGGAACCGGTGAAACTGGCCCTAAGGCTGAGTTGCACCATCTTACTTTAACCGTAACTGTAGTCGAAATCTCAGTAACTCGATTTTTTTTGCATTTCCCTTGATATTTGAGTTATCGAGATTCCACTGTATTAACCGCTGTTTTTATATGGAGATTGACAGATTTTTAACGTTTGTATAGTGAAAGCAGGCCTGTCGCACTCCGCGCTGTAGCTATAAAAATATTAGTACATATGCGGCATCCAGTAGGCTGCAAGTTCAGCCAGTAGAGTCACGCGCGCTCTCGATCGGACGCGCGCCGTTACACTACTATTCAATCTGTTTTCTCACAACACTCAACCTTACTGTAAGAGACAGCTGACGGCCCGCGAGCTGACCGAGTGATACAGACTCTCGCAGCGCGCACTTACGGTGCATTTTACGGTGCGCAACACGCGGTTCCTAGTTACTTTTAGCTTATTCTGTGTTGCAAATTAAAGGTCGCATCTGAGGCGTGTAGCGTATTTTGAACGATACCGTTGTGGTAACTAGGTTTAATCTCGCATTTTTTTCTATCATGGAGTGCATTTTCTTTGTCTGTACTATTCATTATTCTGTGGTTAAAGTAAAATGGTGCAATTCAGCCTAAGCTTTTTCATATTTATTAAGTTATTTTCAATAATGTTGTTTATTGCTGAAATTGTTTATTGATTGTATCAGCTATATTGTTATTTGTTATTTAGTTACAACTTAATACTTTTTGATGGACTTAATCAGAGTTTTAAGAATTAATTTATGTGAATAATCCTGATAAGTGTAGGCTCTTAAAAGATTATAATCCCGGTAAAGATTTGATCCGAGGGCCAGGTGACGTAATCGGGAGAACGGTCGGCTTTAATGCCAGAGGTACCGAGTTCAAACCCCGCCGTGCACCAATGGATTTTTCTATCGAAAAATGTATCCGCGCTTTCATTGTGGTCCTGTGAAGGTAAAACATCGTTTAGAAACTCTCTGTCAGTCAGAAAATCTGTCTCCATAACATCTAATGTGTTCCGGCAGCTATCCTTAAGAGCCAGTTTCCATTCTAGGCCTAGCGTGCTACCATCCTCGACCGCATCATCACTTACCAACAGGTGAGATAGTGATCAAACGCTAGCCATTAATATAAAAAATCATGATGAAACTAAGTATAACTATTAAACTAAAATACGTTAGTACTTGTAATGACGGTAATAATATAACAGGAGATATTGTCAGGCTCAATATCTAGATGTCGCTATTATCTGAGCACAGTTCAGTTGTGATAAAATCAATCTAGTCAGCTACTTTAACTTGAACATTTTTGATCAAAATGTGCAATAAAACAATTTAGAGCCTGTACTTACTGGGATGAAATTGTTAAGACATATTACACAATGACTTATAATAAAACTGTCATTATTATGCTCTTTGTAGTTATTTTTTAATGTGGTTTACATTGGTGATGTCTTTATTGTACCGTATTATACAGATTTATGTCTATACTAATTATGAAGTATAGAATGTCGTGCCATAATCCAATGTAATTTTATGATACATCTACTAAGTGTCTATAATATCAAATAAATAGTCAATGCATACATTTGTGTTTTATTTCCGAAGAGTAACAATAATATTATACTAAGATAAATACTAATGCCTACTGGTGAGGCCTACGTCCAGCAGTGGACTGCCACCGGCAAATGATGATGATGAATTACTACTGAGATAATTAATTACTTTTGGACAAGGGCTTTACAGTATATATTATGTACTGTTGCGCCCATGTTCAAAAGTAGGTATATATCTTGTCCATTTCTACATATACTATACTAGTTCTTCACTGCGAGCAAACTGCTTGCAAAAAGTACCCTATGTGTTTGCTATTCTCTCTTTGGTTCTTCGAGCATTTACCAAAGGAGATGTTAACGCAAGGCGTACCCCTCTGCTGGCCATATAGCCATTTTTGGCCATATGAGCGTGCGTAACTACGCTGTATTTTTAATACTGTGTGCGTGTTTCAAGCTTGTGTGTGGGATCGTTAAAGTTAGTGATTTGTGTGTGTGCAATGCGTATTTACCTCTTCCCCCGTAAGTATCGGCAGAATTTTTTTTTTGCGGATTACAACGTTAACATATCCATTGGTAAATGCTCGAAGCTTTGGTTATTCCAGGTTACAAACTGCGCCAAATTTAAATCAAATCCTTTCAGTACCAAGTTTCTGTGAGAAAGAGTAACAAGTGGAGGGTATTTGTTACTTTCACATTTTTAAGAAGCCTATGATATGCTATCTACATAACACATTTTATTTTTATTGTACTATGTCCTTATCCAAAAAGTAACAAAATTACTGGTCCTATAGTGAATATTTAGTTTAATGGGCGCTGCTATGGCTGCCCTCTATTTGCCGCTATAGTAACTAATAGCACCTTGAGTGTTCACTTCCACACGTAACAGTAACTTATTGCTTACTCGTAGATCGTTACCAATAAGCTTCTTCATAATTCAATAAGTTCGCAGCGTAACATATAGATGGCGCTAGTATGTACAAATCCATGAGATTATTTTTAGGGTGCTGCAGGTTACCTCGAAATGAAGCTCTTATATCTCGCCCGGACTGCAAAAAACAGGGTGTCATAATACTATATTCGTATTTATCGCGCTAAAACATTACTTTTATTTATGTATATTTTAATATGTACCTATACTTACTACAATTTTTAGGGTTCCTTACCCAAAGGGTGCCACAGTTTTACATGGATTGTAAAACTGTGCCATTAGGTACTGAGACTTCGCTGTCCGTCCGTCTATCCGCACTTCTCAGGGCTGTATCTCCTTAACCGTAATAGATAAATACTTGAAATATTCACAAAGTATGTATAACTATCGGGGATTTGACATAAACACTAAAAACAAACTAAAATAAAATATTTAAGAGGGTCCCCATACAAAAAACGTGTTTTTTACTTGAACTTATGAACCATAATAGATAGGGACTTGAAATCTACACAAAGTACATACTTTCATATATTAAATATATAATAATAACAAATACTAAAAACAGAATAAAGTTAGAAATAAAAGAGGATCCCCAAACAAAACGCCAAAAATTTTTTTCTTGTGTAGGGACCCCCTTATATTTTTTAAAACTTTGTTTTAGTATCTGTTGTTGTAGCGGTCATAGTAATAGGTATACATACTTTGTGAAGATTTCAAAAGTGTCTACCTATTACGGTTAAGGAGATACAGCCCATTGACAGATGGACAGACGGACGGAAAGTGAAGTAGGGTTCCTAAATGGAGGTATAGGTTCCTATGGTACCTTTCGGTATGGAACCCTAAAAACACAATAAACTTCTAAATTATAATTATTGATGATAATCGTTTCGCAACTGATAGTAGTAAATTAATGTTTCGTAATATCTAGGTACTATCTTCTTACCAGTAGGTAGGTACCTAACGTTCCCGCGTTATCGCTTCTTGATAAATTAATCAAACTTCTTGGGTGTTTATTTATTACTAAGCCATAATTTACAATCTTAAGAAAATTAATCAAGTATTGTGGAAATATTTGGTATATCTATAGGTTCCGTTGAGTGTGTCTTTTTATCTACCTACACTCATATCTATCATCAATTTCTGATTATTAATTAATAAATAATAGCATATTGACGTTAATGAATGACAAACTGTGTGCATGTGCAGCTGAAATGAAATTAAAAGTGCTATTAATTTAATTATGATACAGATTAAAATTTTCGTATAATATTAAATTTTAGATTTAATATACTTACAAAGAAACGCTCGCGAAAAACACATAACAAAGAATTAGCCAAATTGGTCCACCCGTTTTCAAGTTATCATTGATTAAGGGAAATAGGGATTCATTTTTATAAAACCCGATAAACCATACTGATTTTCAGACTTGTTACACCATTTCACAGTATTTACTTATTGATTTTCAGAAGAACTTGTATGAAGTTTCCCATACAAATGTTGAATCCCCGTTTCACACCCTTAGGGAGTGAATTTTGGAAAATCCTTTCTTAGTACACCCTTATGTACTAAGACAATTGTACTCTCCAAATTTCAAGTCTCTACGACCAACGGTTTAGGCTGTGCGTAGTGTGCGTTGTCTCTAGTTAGTATGTCAGGACAAAGATTCTTATAGTATTAGATTGTACGGAATCCTTCGTGTGTGAGACCAACTCGCACTTGGCCAGTTTATCTTTATACTTTCTGTTGTAAATGGTTGCTTTCAATCGCAGTTGAGTTTTTCGAAGAATTTCAATTTCAATTTATTTATTATTTAAAATGTGGCTAGATACATAGTTGGTCATATTAAAAAACAAAGATTTATACAATCTACTCCCTTTTAGAGTGTGCAACATTTCTGCAGCTATTACTCAGTTATTTAAAATAAAATAAAAAATATACAAATGTCAAGGCGTTAAATATAAATTAAATATAAAAAATATTAAATTTGACGCTCGTAAATAATAATCTATACTAATATTATAAAGAGAGAAAATTTGTATTTTTGTATGTTTGTAATGATTTGGCTCAAAAACTACTGGACCGATTTAAAAAATTCTTTCACTAATATATAGAATAGACTTTCGAAATGAAAATAAGCTATATATTATCCCGTTTAAATCAAAGGTACATTCGTGGAGACCTAATTTGCAACCTAAGTCGACTAACAAACGGTCGAAAAAACACGTTTCTTACGAACGCTGCTCAATTGAAAACAGATGGAAGAATATTTTCTATGGAAGAGTTGTACAACTTAATAAGACCTACAAAAAAGTCCGCGACAGCATATGTCTATCTCTTAAGGTTGACTCACAGTAACCATTTTAATTTTTAATTTGTTGTTAAAAAATATTACATAACTTCCAAGGCTATTTTCAAGTATATAGTATTAATCCTTATCCAAATAATTACGTTCATTAGCCTGGCCACATATTATAGATTAAAATTGTCCCTTACAGTACATAATTCAAATGAAAACTCTAGAAGATATCACGGATTTCACATACACGCATCGCAAAATTAATAAAATATCTGCAGTGAAACCACAGAATAGGTCATAGTTACTACGAAAATATTATTATAAGCTTAACGATGCTGTAGATCCCCACCGATCACAATCAATTTGAAGTCAATATAGTATAATAATATGTTTTTTACTGTATAAAATTTTATTGTATAATATAGTTATGATCTATATATAAACCACCCCGACTGATCTATGTATAATCTTTTCAATAAAAGCATTCGAATGACTCTAAACACGACATTTAAAATCTGAGCTGTAAGTTGGTGTGGATTTGAGTATTCTGTAGAGTACAGGAGATGTCCCAGCATCAGGTCAATGCTTCCATGTTCTTACAATATCGTTGAAGAAGAAGATTTTCGAATTGATCAGACCTATGAAAGTTGATTTCATAGCGCAAGTAACTAGAAAAAAGCTCATAGTTTTATAACGATTGAACGAATTTTCATGATTCAAAGCTAAGAACACTCTCGATGAAGACATCTATCAAACAAAAAAAAATATCAATAATAAAATCATAATCGGTTGACCCGGTTAGGTGCTAAGATGCTACAGACAAACATACGTTAAACGTATAATACCCCTTCTTTGATCCCATGATTTGATTGATTTTGATTCAATGATTCCACTACGACTGTACGAAAACCCATGATTCATGAATGCACATAAAACTTTCATTGGCAGGTATATAGCTAGGATTAGAACCAACGACCGTCGGGTCAGAATCAGGGTAACTATCCTTTACGCCAAAGGGCCGTCCAATATCACTACGTAAATATTATAAAACAAAGTCCATCACTGCGTCTGTCTGTCTGTTCGCAATAATCTCAATAGCTACTGAACGGATTATCATGCGATTTTCACCAATATCCGGAGTGTTTATGAGGAAGGTTTAGGTGCATAATTCGTTAAGGTTTTGTGTAAATTGGTTGAAATATGACGATGATTGTTAAATATGTTAATATTTTATATTTGATGCAACAAACTGATGCAAATTTTGTAGGCATGTTCTACCCGTGCGAAGCCGGGGCGGGCTGCTAGTTATTAATAAAATTATACATCAAATTTATGTTCAAAATTTTCATTGACACAATGACACTATAAAACATTTAGACAATAGCAATGATTTTAATTGTTTTTTAAATACATGAATACCTTACATCTTTATAAATCTCGGTAAATGATTAAGATATTAATAGACATTGCAAACACATTTTTTTTTAACAATATCCAAATGTGCAATCAGGTAAGTACAATATATTATATTGTCTGCATTTTCTACCCACAGTACGCGATTCTTCTTCAAAGATATTTGGGTTCCATTTACATACTTCCCAGAAGAAACTACTTTCGCTTTAAAATAGCTAGATGGAGCCACAGGCAAAATTAGAACTCGCAAGCGTTTCGTTCGTATCTAATAGCTTCAGCAACTTCAAGTTAAGAGAAATTAACAAGTATATTTGAAAAATTCGAAATCCAACTTACAGCTTTTGATGTGTTTGCTTAACTAATTACAGTTTCAGGCGTAATATTTGTAACAGGTAATTAAAAACTATAACTTTTTGGCAGTATTTGTGATTCATTGAGTGAGACGGATGATAGTGTTGATAGTGAGTAGTGAGATTATAATAATTATTATGGAATATAGTTAAATAAAAACTTCAAACGACCAAACCACAGGTTTTACAAATTGCCTAAATATTTTGCATGTATTAGATGTAGATGCATGTAGATTGTATAACAAGGGTGCAATATAGTACGTTTCTGCGAGGCCGCTATTTTGAATCCAGTACATCGGCCGAGAGAAAATAATATTGCAGCCGAGTTTTACACTCTGCTTTTCATCCCCCTCTTCTGAGAAAAGGGAATAGATAAAAGGCTCTATAAAATAACAATTCAAGAGCATAATATTGTAAAAGACGCTGACTAACATACACAAACGTAATACCTCCTTAGACAGGGCACTATAAAAGAACATTCATAAGCCAAAAAACAAAAAAATACTTTTCATCCCATCTATTCGGAAAGTGATGGTTTGTTCTTCGATAAGTGCGCGCAAAATAGGTCTTTTCCGCCCTAGGGCTGGAATAGTAGATTGTATAACAAGGGTGCAATATATTACATTTCTACGAGGCCGCATTTTAGATCCAGAGTGAAGCGAAGGATTCTAAAGTAGAATCCTGAGCGTAGCGAGGGATTTAAAGTACGTCGGCCGAGAGAAAATGATATTGCAGCCGAGTTGTACACTCTGCTTTTCATTTTTTTTCTCTATGAGAAAAGGAAATAAAAGGCTCAAATTAAGTTCAACACTATATTAACTAAAAATGAGACTAACACAACTAAACAAAACACATATGACACATACGAGTATACATATACAGCACATACACAAGCACTTTTGATTTCTTTGGTTTTTGTTTGGTTTTTCCCAAACTATAAAGGCTAGACCCCTAGTTTTTTTGTGGGACTATGAACAATGAATAGGTCTTTCAGGGTAAACTACGATTTTTTATTTAGCCTTATTATTTTCTGAGAAAAAAAATAAGACATCACATTTTTTTATTTAGACTATATTTGAACTTTTACTTTAGGCAGGATTTTTCCCAAAAAAGCACGGAATAAAAAATGTAACAACCGATTTTAAAAATTTGTCTGTTTTATGGACCTGCTGCATGCCAAATTTCATACGGCTATGACAAGAGGATCAGGTCGGCTGAAAATGAATGGCAAAGTGGTGGTACCGCCCCAGGCGGACTAGCAGAAGTGCTACCACTACAGTGTGCAATAATGTGCATTGCTGTAAATTGTGTAAATTGCTGGGTCACTTTGCTTGCATTGCTGTAAAGGGACACTTTGAACTTTTATATTTGACAAGAAAATTAAGAAAATTGTCGATATTTTTCAACATAAAACCTTTTAATTCCAAGATTGGGCTTTTATTATAACTTCTTCTCTTTATTTGAGTTCATTCTGTAAAAAAGAGTTTACAATACATCCTGTATTTCAGAAGAAATAATTTGAAAATTGAAATCCTATCTATTTCGTTAATTATGTTTTAGACCTGAACCTCTTGTCGTAGCTGTATAAAATTTGGCAAGCAGTAACAAAGCATGAAAAAGAAAAGTTGCTTAAATTGGTTGTAACTTTTTTATTTTGTGTTTTTTTTGGAGAAAAGCCTGCCCAAAGTAAAAGTTCAAATATCGTCTAAATAAAAAACTGTGATGTCTTATTTTTTTCTCGGAAAATATTAAGCCTAAATAAAATTTTGTAGTTTTCCCTGAAAGACCTATTCATTGTTCATGGTCCCACATAAAAATTAGGGCTCTGGCTTTTATAGTTTCGGAGAAAATTTAAATCAATTGCAATGCAACATTTTGGGGACTAAATCGGAAACAAGTAAAACTCAATTTTCTCGAAAACTATAGATTTTCGCGGAACATACATGGGGGTTCTCTGGATAGCCCTTGGAGTCCTTCATCGATGGTTTTCGTTTGGCCCATATGAGACATCTTATAGGCTATGGGGCATCGACTTCATAACAATGAAGTCAATGCTATGGGGTAACAAAGTCTGAAAAATCAATACTTATAGGTTTTATGGGGTTTATAAAAATGTATTCCTATTTCCTTTGGTCACGCCATAGCTTGAAAACGGGTGGACCGATATGGTTTATTCTTTTTTGGGTGTTTTTTTATGAAGAAATCGGTAAATGCACATTAAAAAAAATAAATGCAGTCGAACATAGAACCTCCTCCTATTTTGAACGTCTTTAAAAGTCTCTACGACCAGCGGTTAAGGCTGTGCGTTGTCTTTAAGTCAGTCAGTATACCAGGACAAAGATTCTTATAGTATTAGATAGGCTAGAGATTGACCACTATCACGCCTGATGGTAAGCGACGATGCGGTCGAAGATGGCGAACAGGCTAGGCCTAGAAAACAATGACGCGTGTATTTCAAGGGCGGTGTGCAGTTGCCGGAACACCGTAAAGTTATGGCGGCAGATTTTCTCCTTGAAAGTCGTAACAACTCAGCCGGAACATCGATATAATAATACCTATAATCTGTAGGCCAGTTGGCAATACACTAGCGGCAACGCGAATCATGCTGGCGTATTATGCGTCTCATGAATCAAATTTGTACAATTTTAAACAATTGTGTTAAAATTTTAAAATGGTATACATTAGATTAAGAGATGAAGGCATATTGGCGGTCGTCTACGACGATTTTAATAAGTCACCATTTCCTAAAGTTAGTTACGTGTTAAGTTCAGCTGAAGACGCTGACCAGAGCGAGGCAAATTTCAGTTGAAGACGCTGACCAGAGAGAGGCAAATTTTAGTTGAAGACGCTGACCAGAGCGAGGCAAATTTTAGTTGAAGACGCTGACCAGAGCGAGGCAAATTTCAGTTGAAGACGCTGACCAGAGCGAGGCAAATTTTAGTTGAAGACGCTGACCAGAGCGAGGCAAATTTCAGTTGAAGACGCTGACCAGAGCGAGGCAAATTTTAGTTGAAGACGCTGACCAGAGCGAGGTAAATTTTAGTTGAAGACGCTGACCAGAGCGAGGCAAATTTCAGTTGAAGACGCTGACCAGAGCGAGGCAAATTTTAGTTGAAGACGCTGACCAGAGCGAGGCAAATTTCAGTTGAAGACGCTGAACAGAGCGAGGCAAATTTTAGTTGAAGACGCTGACCAGAGCGAGGCAAATTTTAGTTGAAGACGCTGACCAGAGCGAGGCAAATTTCAGTTGAAGACGCTGAACAGAGCGAGGCAAATTTTAGTTGAAGACGCTGACCAGAGCGAGGCAAATTTTAGTTGAAGACGCTGACCAGAGTGAGGAAAATTTCAGTTGAAGACGCTGACCAGAGCGAGGCAAATTTTCCACCATAATTATCTCGACCGCTTTTAATAATACTGTGCCACTCATATGTATTTTTGATAAAGTCGAGTCACCGTAAGCCACAAGCATCGTTTTACTATCCATATGCTATTTATGCATACCTGGTAACGATACTTTTTGCGGATCCCTAGCTTTTGTTGAGTGTGTAGTATGAAATAGAAAAATAGAAACAATTATTTTGATTTTAATTATTAACAAAAAAATACGTTTTGCCTTTTTTTTAATTTGTCAAAATAAATTAAGATGTTCGAGTTCATACACTTTTAGTTTGAGCACGGCAACATAGATGGCGCCAGTAGAAAAATTAGAACACGCTATCGTTTGTCGCACCGATTTGTATGAGTGATTTTTCGATTGTTTGAAATACAACCAGCTTCGGGATACGAACAAGGCGTTTCATTTTACCCTTCCGTTATCCCTCACGTACACTCGGTGACCTTTACCGAGCCAGAGACGGACCGTGAGAGTCCGTACCCCCCGTGCTCGCAGTGGATTGCTGCAATAAGAGCGCGCGGCACTTGTTTCGGTAGCTACTCGTCCGCCACGCGGAGATAGCATCCGTACAGTGGAGGGAGGAGCCAGCTCATCAGAGCTAGTTGGCGAAATTCAAGATCATCGCAGTGCGAGTCCGCGCCAACTTCAGTCGAGACGGACGTGACGTACAAGCGGCGGTGACGTCAGGCAATGGCGGTGACGACATCAGGCGGAAGTTTGGCGCCTAACACCGAGTACCAGTGACAGCGTACGTCAAGGTGACAGTGACAGCAAACGTCAAGTGGTGACAGTGATTCAGGGAAACTGTGAGTACTTTTTACTGTTTATTACTAGCAAAAGTGAACCTAGTGAGTTTGAAGAAAATAACTTTGCATATTTATAGAAGATATTTGGACTTGTAAAATTTTAGTAAGATTTATCTTAACTTAGAATAATTTGCATGCAATAATTAGGGACTTAGAATAGTTTTAAGAAAAGTGAACATACGGGGAACCTATGCCCGATTTTCGTTCGAAGTTATTAATTTGAAACACTTGTAAAATTTTAGTGACTTGCCTTGGACTTAGAAAATTTCGATTTAAAATTTAACTTAGAATAATTCTATCTTTGAACAGTTTTAACGGTAATTAACTTTTATTTTAGTAACTTAGTACTATTAGCTATATTCAAGAAGTTTTTGTATAATTATTAGATATTTTAATTGAATTACAAAATGTCGCTAACTTTTAATGTACAACAGGACATTTTTAATTGTATGTTAAAGGCCTTCAGCAATTATATATATATATATATATAAAAAAAGTCCCAAAGAGCGCATAACTGCTGAATACGTAGAAACTAAGTTAGAACTCTTAGAAAACAATTGGAACTCGTTTGTGGCCAACCACAAAAAGATATATGGAAGTTTAAAGCCTGATGAAATATGTGTAAGTGAGTATGTAAAATCAGAGGTATATGATAAGACAGAAGATACCTACATAAATTACATAATTATAGATTATAATAATTAATATTAGAATACCTACATAATTATAAATTATTATTAAATGTCTCTTAAAGTCAGCACAAAATAAGCTTTCATCCAAACCTGTTGAGCAACTCACAGAGCAACACAACCCTACTTTAGCTAGTAAAAAAAGCGCGGTCAAGTTACCGGACATTTCAATACCAACCTTTTCGGGAAAGTATTCTGAGTGGGTTTCATTCAGAGATTTATTCAAGTCACTTATAGACAAAAATGAATCTTTGGATGATGTCCAAAAACTTCATTACCTTAAGGGCTACTTAAGTGGTGAGGCTGCTCAACTGGTGAGGCACACTCCAATAACAGAGGCTAATTATAAGGAGTGTTGGGGCTTATTAGAAAAACGTTATGACAATAAAAAATACTTGTCAAATTGTATTTTAAAAAGGTTATTTGGTATACGTCGTTTAGCATCAGAATCAGCCATTGGTCTTAAGGAATTGTTAGACACAACTGTTGACTGTATAAACGCATTAAAACATTTGGGCATAAATGTGACTACGTGGGATATCATTGTGATTCATGTTGTCACCTACAAACTGGATCAAGAGACCCGCAAGCAGTGGGAATTGTTTATAGCGAGTGATGATGAGCTGCCCACTTTGGTTCAGTTCAAAACCTTTATTGAACAAAGGTTTAGGGCTCTTGAGTTCGTAGAACCACGTCGAGTCATAAATAGTCATGGCCACAGCACTAAAGTTATGTTGGCTACGAAATCGACAAAAAATTGCGAATACTGTTCACAGGGCCATAAGATGTGCTTTTGCAAGAAGTTTTCTGAACAGACGGTCGATCAGAGGAGAGAATTTGTTGCCAAAAACAATATATGCTACAATTGTTTAGGAAGCAACCATATATCTTACGATTGTAAAAAACAGACAACCTGCAAGATTTGTCATAAAAAACATCACACGTTGCTTCATCCTTGCTTCAGTGAGTTTGCTACTTCCGCAGAGAAAGGTCGCGTTCGCGTTGCACTTGCTCTAGTCCGCTCGGGTAAGGCGCTAACGCAGCAGCCTACTTAGCCATCGCGAGTGTATTGTTTATACGGTCACCGCGATGACCCAGATTCGCGTAGTGAGTGAAACACGTACATTTTGTGGAAACAAATGTTAAGGCGAAGCTATTTATAATCATGGCTTCTCCTGCTAAGATAACTTTAACAACCGAGACAGAACAACTGTTATACAATCGTTTTGAAGACGAAAGAAGACAAAGAATAAAATTAGAAGATCTTGTTAGCGACCTAAAAAGTCAGATACACGAGCTTCAGTGCCATCTGAAGCATGTTCGGGAGCAGTATGACACTGCTCCAACTCAACAGCCCAGTAATGAGGAACCTTCAGCATCAGTTCAGTACGAGACTGACGAAGAAGAACTAGCGAGAGAAACCGGGTGGGTGCGAGAAAAGAGTAGGAAGAAAAGGAAGTTGCTAAAGTCTCCCTCCCCGACGCAAGATGATCCTCCTAGTGAGACCACCAAGGAAAAAGTAAAAAAACCTCCCCAACCTCCACCTATTGTTGTGGAGAACGTCCGAAACTATCAGGCGTTTTACGACTGTTTGCTCACGAGCGCCCCGAGAGACGCGTTCACCATAAAAGTATTGAATGGAGAATGTGCTAAAATAAATGCACGCGATGAAGACTCATACAGAGCTATTACAAAATTGCTGTCAGATGGAAACTTACACTGGCATTCTTACGAGAATAAGCAAGATAGACCCATAAGAGTTATGGCCAAAAATCTACATTCTACGTGCAAACCAGATAGAATTGTAAGTGATTTGACTCTCAACGGGTTTAAAATACAAAATGCCGTCAATAAGCTTAGCTGGAAGAATAAGGAACCGCTAAATATGTTTCTACTTTCATTCGAAAAAGAAGAGGATATAAATAAAATTTACAACATTAGAACTATCTTAGGATGCAGAGTGGAGATTGAACCTATTAAAACCTCCAGACTTCTCCCTCAATGCAAGCGTTGCCAATCATATGGGCACACGCAAAAGTACTGCTCTAAGGAGCCAAGATGCGTGAAATGCACGGGCAAGCATCTGACCAGAGACTGTAAGAAGCCAGCGGATTCTAAACCTAAATGTGTTCACTGTGGTGAACCGCACCCTGCTAACTATAGAGGGTGTATAGTAGCCAAAGAACTCCAAAGCTTAAAAAATAAGCAAATAAAGAAAAATGTCGCACCTTCCACCACGCCGCAGGCTTCAATTGTAAATAAAACCAAAAAGTCCATTGCGGTACAAAACGTAACTAAAAGTATCACGTACGCTCAAATAACCAAAGGAACTCAGCAGCAGAGATTACCACAGCCTCAAATCCAGCAGAAAAGTTCCAACATCGACGAGAAAATAAATCAAATTTTGTCTCTTATGACCTCATTCGATAGTAGGTTGAAAAAACTGGAAAATAGCACTAAAATGGCCACAGCAAAACATTCATCATGAACAAGTCACTAAAAATAATGGCCTGGAATGCTAATGGACTACTACATCATCGAAATGAGCTACAGGTAGTCCTAAACACAGAAAATATCGATGTGTGCTTGGTCTCTGAATCACATTTTACACGTGAATCCTACATCAAATTAAAAGGTTATAAAACTTATCACGCACTGCATCCCGATAATACTGCAAGAGGAGGCAGCACCATCATAATAAAGGATAACATCTACCATTACGAAACACATAAGTTTGAAGAACAACACATTCAAGCTGTAGCTATTCAACTTAAAACTAAAAGATATCCTATAACATTATCATCAATTTATTGTCCACCGAAGCACGCGCTGAAAGTTGAACAGTACAAAAGTATACTGAAAGCACTAGGCAACAGATTTATACTGGGAGGTGATTTTAATGCTAAGAATACCTACTACGGGGATCAAGACTTACTTCAACTAAAGGTAAAGAACTATTAACAGCTATTAGAGAATGTAACTGTGACGTTATATCTACAGGAAAACCAACTTACTGGCCCACAGACCCTATAAAGATTCCAGATCTCATAGATTTTTTTATTTATAAAGACATATCACTAAGCTTTCTTCATATTCAGGAAGGTTATGATATGAATTCTGACCACTCACCAATATTTTTAACTATAAGTCAAAATATTATTGAGAAAGAAGCCAGTCCTTCCTTGGTAAATAAAAATACAGACTGGGAAAGCTTCAAATTAGATTTAGATTGTATAATTGACTTGAAAACTTCATTGAAATGTCCAAATGAAGTAGATATAGACTTGAAAAAATTTATCACTGACATTCAACTTTGTGCCTGGAAAAATACGTCAGAATACAAAAAGAAAATGAGAAGTAATTATTATCCTATAGAAATAAGAGATTTGATTGTTTATAAAAGAAGACAGCGAGAGCGATGGCATATGACAAGATGTCCTAACAACAAAACGCTATTGAACAAGCTAACAAAAAAACTTGGAAAGATAATACAAGCTTTCAATGATGAGTCTATGAACACTTACTTGAGCCAGCTGACAAGTGATTGTTAAACTAACTATTCATTGTGGAAAACAACTAGAAACCTCAAAAAGCCAACTCTGCAGGTCCCACCTATAAAAGAAACTGACGGGAGTTGGGCCATCAACAATAAACAGAAAGCATTTCGATTTGCACAACATCTACAGTTAATCTTTCAGCCTAATGAGGATACGTACCATGACCTCACGCTAACTGAAAAAGCCCAAGATGGTATCGAAATTCAACTTACAACGCCAAGAGAAGTATATACTGAAATAAAAAAGCTTGGAAAGAAAAAAACGCCGGGCTATGATTTGATTACAGGAGAAGTACTACAAAATCTGCCTCGAAAAGCGTTAGTCAAACTTACTACACTCATCAATGCATCATTTAGACTTCAGTACGTGCCCGACTTGTGGAAAATAGCTGAGGTGATTATGATCCAAAAGCCTAGTAAGCCACCCCAAGATGCAACATCATACCGACCAATTTCTTTGTTACCAATAATATCAAAGTTATTTGAGAAACTGCTTTTAAAAAGGTTAAAACCTATCATAGAAGGTAGAAATCTCATTCCTGACTACCAGTTTGGATTTAGGAAAAAACACTCCACTATAGACCAGGTTCATCGAATTACGTTTTCAATGATGTTGATCATTGAAAACGCACTAGAAGATAAGAAAGTTTGCACCACAGTCTTCTTAGATGTAGCGCAAGCATTTGACAAAGTTTGGCATAAAGGGCTCATACACAAATTGAGAAGTATGCTTCCGAAACAGTTCGCAGATATTCTAGAGTCTTACTTAACACAAAGGATGTTTAGAATAAGACAAGATGACTCGTTCTCAGACTTAATGCAAATAAAGGCTGGCGTACCACAGGGCAGTGTTCTAGGTCCGGTCCTGTACCTATTATATACCTGTGATATCCCTGAGTTAGAAAATAACACCATTGCAACTTTCGCGGATGACACAGCTATTATGGCTACAGGGGTCACCCATGAAGAAGCAGTCGCAAAGGTCCAGACAGCAATCAACACCATAGTTGATTGGACAAAGAAGTGGCGAATAAAGCTTAATGAAACTAAATCTGTCCACATAGATTTTACAAATAAAAGACCTAACTACCATCCGGTATTCATAAATAATCAAGCAATACCATACGACTATAAAGCAAAATATCTGGGTATGACTTTAGACGCAAAGCTAAGCTGGAAGCTGCACGTCAAAAAGAAAAGAGAAGAATTGGAGCTCCGCTACAAGAATGTGCACTGGCTCTTCGGAAGACATTCTTCCCTGTCTGTGAATAATAAATTATTATTGTATAAACAAGTCCTAAAACCAATATGGACTTATGGTATCCAGCTATGGGGCTGCACCAAACAAACCAACATACAGATAATACAAAGATTCCAAAATAAAGTACTCAGGAGTATTGTACGTGCACCGTGGTACATCAGAAATGACGATCTTCACCGGGACCTAAAAGTGGAGCACGTGGCTAAAACAATCAAACAGTTTGCTGAAGCTCACGATCGCAGACTTCACCATCATGTGAATGTCGAGGCCATCCAGCTCCTCGACAACACGGAAATAGTGAGAAGACTAAAAAGGGTCAAACCCTTCGAGTTACATTAGTGATACTTTATCAAGTGAACAAAGTGTAGTGATAGTGAACGCGAACGCTATAAAAAGAACACAAGAACAAAGTGTCTTCCCCTTAATAGAGACATTAAGAAAAGTGTTAATGGACACATTCTTAGTAATATTCTAATAGTAAATTAAGTGAAAATAAAATTACTCATTAGCCTAGTTGTTATAAGGCTAGATTGTAATAGTAGTGAGATATCTGCATCAAGTAGATAAATCATTATAAAAAAAAAAAAAAAAAAAAAGTTGCTTCATCCTGGTAATAAGGAGAGCCAAGAGCAAGGTATTCTTGCCCCTTCTACGTCTCAAGAACAACACGTTGTCGCGTAGGGAAAATGCAAAAACCTAAACAGGTGTTGTTAGCTACAGCTTTAATTCAAGCTGAAGCTAAAAACGGCGAGCGTTTATTAATACGGGCTTTGATTGATCAAGGCTCACAAGGCTGTTTCATAACAGAAGCTATAGTTCAACATTTACGTCTGAAGAAACTACCAGCCAATGGTACCATATCTGGTTTAGCCAGTGACAAAACTATACGAGCTCAATACAAGGTACGAGTTCAACTTCAATCTTAATTTCAAGATGAAAGTAGAAGCTTTCGTTTTAAACAAGATATCTTCCTATCTACCGGAACAAAAGATGGACGTTATCAATTGGGTTGATTTGGATCATCTGCAATTAGCAGACCCACAGTACAACGTACCCAACAAAATAGACATTTTATTGGGTGCGGATGTTTATGGCACTATTATGAAAGAAGGATTGATGAAGTGTCCTAGTGGATCACTCATTGCACAGAGCACCACCTTAGGGTGGATCCTTTCAGGTGTCATAAACAAGGTAAATAATAGTGAGATAGAGTCAATGAGAATACGAGTCATGCATGCACAGATTAATGAAAATGAAATGTTGAGAAAGTTTTGGGAAGTAGAAGAAAGTACTTTCTATAGCGAGAAGAAAATGTTGAATGAAGAAGAACAAGAATGCGAAATGATTTATGCGAATACGACGAAGGGAACACCAGAAGGACGATATGTAGTAAACTTACCGTTTCGTGAAGAAAATCCACGCTGCTGCAATGGAGATTCCAGGAACGTAGCAGTTGGGCGATTGAAGTCACTGGAAAAAAGACTGCAAAGGGATTCAGATCTTAAGCAAAGTTACAGTGATGTTCTGAAAGAGTACTTACAACTTGGACACATGAGACTGGTTAATGACATCGATGACAAGAAACAAGAAGCTGTTTACTTACCGCATCACGCTGTGGTGTGCGAAGACAAATCAACCACGCGAGTTAGAGTTGTGTTCAATGTATCGGAACCAAATAAGTTGGGAGTCTCATTGAACGACGCTCTGATGGTTGGGCCAACGCTACAAGCTGATCTTCGACACATCGTGATGCGCTGGAGAACTTACCCTATAGCCTTGGTCGCTGACATTATTAAGATGTACCGCCAAGTGCTCGTGTCGGAATCACAAGCCAATATGTACCAACGTATTGTGTGGAGAGATCATCCCACCTCTGAAATAAAAGACTATGAGCTTCTTACCGTCACTTTTGGCACTGCAGCTGCTCCGTACTTGGCAGTAAAAACGCTGCAGCAGGTGGCTCATGATGAAGGAGAGCAATATCCCCTCGCGAAGGAACGGGTTCTGAAATGTTTCTATATGGATGACCTTATGTCTGGTTGCGAAACAGTACAGGAAGGTGTTGAAATATACAAGTAATTACAAGAACTTCTTAACAAAGGAGGGTTTGAATTACAGAAGTGGAATAGTAATGACAACAATATTTTAAAACACATAACATTATTTACAAAAAAGCAAGAAAACAAAAAGAAAGAAGTTGAAACAGAGTTTGATAAAAATAAACATAAGGAAAAAGAGAAAGAAAAAAAAAAGAACTATAAATAAAGTTAGATAATACGACAAAAGTTTTGGGACTTACCTGGAATAGAAGCGAAGACGTTTTCAAGTATGCAGTGCAGCTCTTCCCGATGACAGGACCTGAAACAAAAAGAAAATTATTAGCAGAAATAGCTAAGCTTTTCGACCCCTTGGGATGGGTTGCGCCTAGTGTGATTTTAGCAAAGATGTTCATACAAAAGCTTTGGTTAGCAGGCGTAAGCTGGGATGAACCAATATCAGATGAATTAAGACAAGAATGGAGTGCTTATCGTTCAGAGTTCGGTGAATTCTCCAAGGTACAAATCCCACGCTGGCTTGGCACGAAGAACGACGTAGACTCACACTGTAGAGTTGCATGGCTTTAGCGATGCTTCTCGCAACGCATACGCAGCAGCAGTATATATTCGAATCGTTGCTGGTTCGAATAATATTAAAACGTCGCTTGTGGTGGCAAAAACCAGAGTAGCACCCGTCAAACAGGTTAGCATACCTCGACTGGAGTTGTGCGGTGCAGTCTTGTTGGTACGATTATTATCTGAGACTGCTGAAGTTCTTGACATTCCGAAGGATAATTTACACGCTTGGACAGATTCCACAATCGTATTAGCTTGGCTCAAAAGTCATCCTAGCCGCTGGAAGACGTTTGTTGGCAACAGGGTATCAGAGATCATCAGTTTTATGGAATCGTCTAAGTGGTCTCACGTCTCAAGCAAGCAGAACCCCGCAGATATCGCGTCGAGAGGTATCTTACCTTCTGCATTGATCGGAAATGAATTATGGTTTTCTGGACCAAGCTTTTTGAGAGAACAAGAAGTACCCTACAATAGTGCAAGGGACTTACACACAAGCGAAGAAGAATCTATCAGAACTCATTTAGGAGAAGTCGCGGAAGATGACTTACTTTCGAGATATTCATCGCTGCAAAAACTATTGAGAGTTGTTGCTTATTGCCGAAGGTGGTTAAAGAAGACTAGCAGAACTTCACCATATCTTCGCAAGGTTGAAGTGGATGAAGCATTGCAATGTTGCATCCAACTTGCTCAGCAACAAGGATTTGCAGAAGAATATGACACATTAAGAAAAGAAAGACCAGTTTCAAGGAAGAGCAGCAAGCTAAAGATACTATGTCCTTATCTTGACGATAATGGTATAATTAGAATAACTGGCAGACTGAAACACTCTTCTTTGGATACTGACACGAAAAATCCTATAGTCTTACCGCATGATTCACCATTAGCAAAATTGTTAGTGGCTGAAGCTCATGAAAAGACCATTCACGGTGGTCCGCAATTGATGATCAACTACTTAAGGTCAGCATACTGGGTCATCAGAGCTAAGAGCTTGGTGAAACAGCATATTCGCCGATGTGTTACTTGCATCAAGAACAGTGCACCCACTCAACATCAACTCATGGGAGCTCTGCCATCAGAAAGATGCAAGCCGGGGCGTGCTTTCCTTTGCAGCGCTGTTGATTATGCGGGTCCTATAAGCGTCCGTACAACTAAAGGACGTGGCCATCGTTCCTATAAAGGTTACATTTGCTTGTTTATATGCATGGCCACAAGAGCAATTCATCTAGAGGTAGTGAGCGATATGACCAGTCAGGCATTTATAGCAGCCTTTAGGAGGTTTGTTGCGCGACGTGGAAAGTGCACAAAAATGTGGTCGGACAATGGCACTACTTTTGTTGGAGCAGCTAAGGAACTGCGAGAATTGGGATCCATTCAGCCAGAGATTGCCGAACATCTGGAGAAAAACGGCACTGAATGGCACTTTATCCCTCCTCGAGCTCCCAACTTTGGGGGATTATGGGAAGCTGCAGTAAAATCCACCAAACATCACTTGAAACGAGCTATCGGAAACCTGACGCTCACGTATGAAGAACTGAGCACGCTTCTAGTTCAAATAGAGGCATGCTTAAATTCAAGGCCTATATCGGCAATAGATGGAGAAAACCCACAGGAACCTCTCCCTTTGACTCCAGGACATTTTTTAATAGGAGAAGCATTGGTTAACGCACCGGACTATACCTACAGTTCAAGCAACATAAGTCTTCTGTCTCGGTGGCAGCTTGTTCAGAAGACGCTGCAAACATTTTGGAAGCGTTGGTCCCAAGAATATTTAGCAACACTAATGTAACGCTACAAATGGTCTCGACGAACTTCGGAGCCAAAGATAGGAGATGTTGTTTTAATAAAAGAAGATGACCTTCCTCCTGGTCAGTGGTTACTTGGTCGCGTGGCAGAAATTCACAAAGGTTCAGACAATTTGACCCGCGTAGTCACATTGCGTACCAAGTCATCGGTAATAAAACGGCCAACTTCGAAATTATGTATACTTCCTGTGAATAATGAATAGATTATAAGAATGTTAATCGATCTTTCATGTTTAGTAAGGTTATATATTTTAATGGGTAAAATTACCCATCGTGACATCTAAATAGATGTCACTTTTCGAATATTTCAGAGAATTTGTGTTTAAGTTTGTTTAGATATAGTCATAAACAATATTGTAAGTTTTTTTGCGTTTATTGATCATTTTTACTTTACTTGTAAAAATTCTTACCACTCACCAAAGACAACAAACAGCTTAACTTCAAGCAACGGTGGGCGGTAGCCATATAGCATGAGTTAAAGGACATTCCTCACATAATTAATGTCCTTGGTGGGCGGTATGTTCGAGCTCATACACTTTTAGTTTGAGCACGGCAACATAGATGGCGCCAGTAGAAAAATTAGAACACGCTATCGTTTGTCGCACCGATTTGTATGAGTGATTTTTCGATTGTTTGAAATACAACCAGCTTCGGGATACGAACAAGGCGTTTCATTTTACCCTTCCGTTATCCCTCACGTACACTCGTGGACATAAGGAAATAAACAAAACACCGTTCGTTGAAACCTAGCACAAGGGCTACTATAATTTGATGTCTCGAATCATATTTATTTATCAAAATAAATGAAAAACAAAACCAAATCGTCGTTCGTAACTAAGCCCTAGGGCTGCGATAGTGAGATATCTCGAATCATAAACAATGTTACAAAACCTAACAAGATAGTTAACAATCGGGAACGTCGAATTGTCTTTTTAAAAACTAAAATTAAAATTTAATTATAGAGTTACAAGATTTTATTGTATTCTCTACAGTGGTTGCTCTAAGACTAACTTATTTATTAAATGTAAGAGCTAACTGACAAAGGATGTTATGACTAAACCTTATCTAAGAATATGCTGGCATTGCATCCTGCACATGGGTGATCTTATGCGTGGGCGAATACTATGTCAGCATAAAGGGTCGGAGATGGGAATATAACGCCTTCCCCCTCAGACCGAAGTTATCGGAAAATTAGTTTTCAGAGAACTTCGTTAACATTTTATGTATGTAAAGTTTAATGTAACAAAAGTGGTCTATTAGTTGTGGGTATCTGGAGTTCAACTTCATCATTAGAGTTAATTTGATTATTAGAACACAATTTAAATATATACGGCTTAAATTTAAAGTAAATTAAGGATACAATTATCACTGTTATAATTAAATAAAGTACAATTGTGGCAATGTCATATGATTTTGGTGGAATAACACTGCTATCACTTTTCACACTTTTCTTCAACAAATAGTTCAAATGTTCGATGTCATCTAAATTTACTCCTTTGAGGTCAATTACTTCCGTATCTTCAATATGCGACTTGCTATTCTTTTCATATTCTTGTACATCAGGCAGGTTGATAATAGGCGTTTTTTTATAGTAGTTATTTCCAAGACTGCGGAAACCATGTCCAGAAATCGGGAAATCATCCATATAGACATCACAAGGTTTCTGTATTGTTATTATAAATGTTCCACTTACGGGCTCTCTAACAACTTCATCTCCACATTTCTGGAACAGGATCTTCTCGGATTTAGCAAAAAGTATCCAGCTATTGCGGGAAATTTTCTGAACCTTCATGAAATCTGGATCTATTCTCCGTGCGTGGCATTTTGAGCGGTTCTGACGGTATTCCATAAGTTGTTGAATGCAAGTTTCTTGGGCGTAAACGGCTAGATCATTTTCCGAGCAAAGATATTCTTTAGCTGTAATTTCTTTACATTTCCGTACGATTAGACTGTACTTGGTACCTTCTACTAGCAGGTAAGGAAATTCGGGAATGATGGCGTGGGTTTCATTACTAGGACCAAGGGATATAGGGAGTGTGTACAATTTATAATAATCATAAGTGGCGTTATCAACTACCAGAATGCTTATAATAAATCTTACATTACTATCCTTGAGGTAGGATTTGACAGTAAATGTTTCTTCCAAAGTATTCAGGTTTTGTTCATTAACAGGATACATTAAATGCGCAACAGTACTGATGTCGTTTAATAGCGGTAATAATTCATTTGAGTTTAATACAGATTTATGTAAGACTGATACTTTACTTAATGCCAAAGATGTTTCCATATCGCTAAGCTTCATTGAAATAGTCCGGAAGTTAATAATAAACAAATTGAATATACTAATTATGTAAGATAATGCAACACTATGGTTTTCCTCTTGGAGTTTTTCTCTAACAAACCTTTCTACTTTAGTTAATCTGTCATTTAATATTTTAGTATTATCATTTATAATTTTTGTGGAGTTAACAACATGGTCCAACATTTCAGATATAATAGTAATTTTGTTAGAGATAGCTTGTTCACGAGTTTTAAGATCGGATATCAACTCTTCAAAATGAACTGCATCTTCGTGGTCAAGATTACCAATGATAACTTTGATAAGAGATCCAAGTGGATCAATTAGGCCACGTTTAGACCTCTTTTTTGGTATGAGTTGTTGTAATTTTTCAATAACTTCATCTCTAATATACTCTACCTGAACTCGGAATTCTTTTACTTCATTATTAAAAGAATTGTTATTATTACGAAATATTACACTTTTACAAAATTTAGAATATTGGCGTATGTTGAAATTAAAATCTGACGCTATTCCCTCTAGTTGAATTGTTTTAACAATTGTCCAATCGTTGCGTTGTACAAATGCTTGGCCTTGCTTAACGGGTAGAATGCCTGGATTTTTGTCAATTTTCTGAATTTGCAGACCTTGGCTTGGAGCAACTTGGTCTAGGAGAGCTTGGGTCGTCGTCATCGACACCATCACGAGTATGCCCCACCTGTGGAGGACGTTTGACATGTTTAATGGGCACCTTTGTGTCTCTGTCCTTTATTTTTACAGGAACTACATTGCGTTTTACCTTGCCTGTTACGATAGCCTTTTGATATTTGGGTTTATCTTTGGATTGCCGTTTATTGACAGGTTTTGCATAGATGGTTTTTCCAATACCTAATTCCGGTCCTATCTCACCTCCGCGCTTTTTAGTTACGTTTTCCTTATCTTTGTTCATCTTTTCTGCTATACATTTATATAACTCATGTGTTCTTTTACGGTGATCCTTAACCAGTTGTTGTTTATATGTTTTGTCAAAGTCAATGTCAAAATCTGATTTTAAATCGGTGTGTCCGAATACAACTTCGAAGGGTGTTAAGTCAGTAGCACTATGGATGGTGTTGTTATATGCCATAATAGCATAAGTCATTACGGATGCTGCATCTGTGTATTTCCTATCAAATTTAGCTATTCTATAGATCTCAATAATGGTAGAGTGGAATCGTTCGATCATCCCCATTGAATTAGGGTTGTTTGGAGTACCGATGTGTAATTTAATTTTATATAGCTCAGTTAGTTCCTTCAATAAGTCATTATTGAATTCGGTTCCGGGGTCGCAACTGATTTTACGTGGAATACCATAAAAACTGAAGTATTTTACTAAGGCTCTAACTACTTCTGGAGTAGATCGAGCTGGTATTTCCATGGCCTGGCCTAATTTACTAAAGGCGTCAATTATGGTGAGGTACTGTTTAGATTCTATAGAGAATGTGTCTATGAATATTTCCTGAAACGGTGAATTTTGAGTTGTAGTAAGCTGTAATGTCGGTTTGATGGGTTTGCGATCATATTTTGCGATTTTACATTTTTCACAGGAATTTATAGCGGCTGCAACCGTTTCATGCATGTTTGGCCAATAGTAGTTGCGTCGGATTCGTTTAACAGTTTCTGTAATACCACGATGGCATGTTTTGCCTTCGTGTAATTTCCGAATTATCATTTGTTGCTCTTCCTCATCAGTGACGGAAACAACACGTTCAGTGCACTCATAGAAATTAATAGTTCCCTTTTTAAACAGCGATATTACAACGTTACTAAATTCTTTTCGGTGTTCTTCTCTTTCAAAATAGATAAAATACTTTATTTTTGGGCGAATATATTTTTTTAAGAATTGTTTGATCAAATCCGGGTTCTCAAGTGGTAAAAAGACTTCAAGTATTTTCTGATGTTTGTTGGAAAGATCTTTAACCTGAATGTCATTACCATATCGGTGAAATACCAATATTTGATTTGGTTTCGTATCTACTGCTTCATTCAAAATAGGTATGCCAAATGATTCTAACTCTTTTTCGGAATGTATGGTGTCTGTGGCACTAGTACTTGAATCAGATCGAACAAGCCAGCCTGATTCTTTCCTCAAAAATTCTGAATTTACAGAGTCTGTTTCTGATATGGTTATAGGACTAGCTGTTGCAGTTCTGTCTGAGTCGGAGATTGTTATAGTCTTTGAGTCGTCAGTCGTTCGTCGTCTTGCCAATTTAGTGATTTGTTTAGTCACGTCTTCTATATGTGATTGTAATCTATTTTCGCTCTCATCTACGTTAACGATCATAGATATACCGTCACTCGGTCCGTCTGTTCCTAGTGCGTTTAGTTTGAGCCTAGATAATGCGTCAGCGTTCGCGTTTTGATGTCCGTTTTTATGTTTAATGTCAAAATCATATTCCTGTAAACGCAATCTCCACCGTGTGAGCTTGCTTCCGGGTTCTTTGAGTTGGTATAGCCACAGTAAAGGTTTGTGGTCGGTGACTATATCGAACTTGTTGCCATAAAGATACGGCCTGAAGTGCTTTGTGGCCCAAATGATGGCCAACAACTCTCTCTCAATGGCGCTATACTTTCGTTCGCTCTCAGTTAGCGTACGACTAGCGTAAGCCACTGGTCTATCGGTACCGATTGAGCCTTGCGAAAGTACAGCTCCGATTGCTACCTCTGATGCGTCGGTGGTCAAGATGAATGGCTTGGTCATGTCTGGGTATTGTAAGATGGGTGCATTTACTAACAACTCCTTACACTTTTCAAATGCCTCTGTATATTTTTCCGTAATTTCCACCTTTTTACCTTTCTTTAAGCAAGCTGTTAACGGTTGTGTGATTTTGGAAAAGTCTTTGACGAATCGTCTGTAGTATCCTATAAATCCTAGGAATCTTTTTATCTCGGTCTGTGTCTGTGGAATGGGATAGTCAAGCACTACCTGAGTTTTGTCATTGTTCGGTCGAAGTCCGTCTTTAGTCAGAGTATGTCCTAGATACTGCACTTCCCTTCGGAGAAATTCCGATTTATCTAGCTGTACTTTCAGGTTAGTCTGTCTCAGTCTGTCGAAAACTGCGCGTAATTTTTCAAGGTGTTCCGTGAGCCCATTTGAATATATAAGTATATCGTCAAGGTATACTAGACAATGTATACCTTGTAGACCTCTCAACACATTGTCCATGGCTCGTTGAAAGGTCGCCGGCGCCGTCTTCAAGCCAAAAGGCATCCGAAGAAATTCGTAATGACCATTTTGGGTTGAAAACGCCGTTTTTTGTTGGTCCTGCTCTGCGATCTCTATTTGATGGTAGCCTGATGCAAGATCCAATGTAGTAAAATAAGTGCTTTTACCTAATTTGTCAAAAAGATCACATATGTTGGGAAGTGGATATCTGTCATCGGTCGTTATCTCGTTCAGTCTGCGATAGTCAATGACCATTCTATATTTCACCTGGCCTGAAGCGTCTAGCTTTTTGGGGACCAGGTGAACAGGTGCACTCCAAGGAGAGTGTGATTCTTTAACCACATTGTCCTTGAAAAATTTTTCCACCTGTTCTTTGATCTCTTGAGCTTGAGCCGGTGCCTGCCTATAAGGCTTGGTGTATATAGGATCCTCATTTACTGTCCTAATATGATGTTTAACCTGGTTCGTAAAGGTTAGTGGTAAGTCTTCGCAGTAAAATATGTCTTTATATTCCATGCATAAGGCAGATATTTCTTTGCGCTCTTCTGAATTTAAGTGGTCAAGTCGCAATTTGTTCAAGTTGTTTTCCAGTAAATGATCTACGTCGACGTTAGTCATGTCAGTATTGTAATTTATGTCACATACGTCATTTTGATGTTTTAATTTTAAGACCTTAAAAGGCTTTGTAATTGTCATGACTATGTCATCTTCCGATGTGTTTTGCATAATAGTCGTAGCAAAATAATTTTCACATTTAACTATTGCAGAGGGCATTCTCACGTCATTGCTAAACTGCTTGAAATTTAGGATTGCATCACCTTCTTCCAAGTTTACAGGTAACCTAATACGATGTTCACTACGAGCCTCTAGGTTAAAGGTATGTACCTTGCCTACGTCATAAATAATAGGCACAGTGGTGTCATTAGTTCTGAGGGTGTTATTTCCCAGATCTAAGTATGCCTTGAGTTTGGTCATTAAATCCCATCCTATTACACCGTCATACTTTTTGTCAACGTCATAAACGTAAAATTTATGATATTCATCGTGATTAAAAATGGCGAATAGTGGAATATTGACCACTTCACTATGGGTGCTGGAAGCATGTGTGCTCGTTACCATAAACGGTTCATAGGACTTTTGTTGAGCATAATATTCATTCGCTTTAGTTGGGCTTATAACTGATCTTGTGCTGCCAGAATCCAACATGAATTTGCTGTCAATTTCGGGCACATATATGTATGGTAATTTAAGAGTTGTATCATAGTTGGCTGTGCTGGTCCCGGCTTAATAATAGGCCAGCTCCTTATCTTCCCGGGGATGACGTGGGAGCCGTCTAAGGGATATGTTCGCAAAGTGGACCGTAGCATAGTACTTACAGTAATGTACTGTGGTCCATTAGGCGAAAACAGGAGAAAATACTACCGTAATGCTCCTCCTTCCACACCGATAAATGGCGGTATACCCATTGCATAGTAAAACTGCATAGCTAAATGACATAGGCTAGTGGCGGGCAGCAGCGCCATTGGTAAAAAAGCTATGCACTGCGATCGCCCAACTCGTTTGCCCAGCGCGTGGCGATTACGGGCATTTACCTCCCATGCAGAGCACCACAAATAAACGGCCCCCAGTTCCCGGTCGCCCTGCTATTCCTGGCCAAGGTGGCGGCCACGGTTACGGCAGGGCAGGGGGTGCTAAGAATCCCCGGGCTACGGAAGGCCACCAACAACGACTGACCTTGGCTACGTTCAACGGACGCACTCTAAGACTGGATGAACACATGGCACAGCTAGAAGTGGAAATGCAAAACATAAGGTGGCACATTTTGGGGTTATGCGAAGTCCGAAGAGAGGGAGAGGACACCGTAACCCTAAAATCGGGCCACCTTATGTACTACAAAGAGGGAGAACATCCATCCCAGGGCGGAGTAGGATTCCTCGTCCATAAAGTCCTCGCTAACAACGTTGAAGAGATCTGCAGTGTATCGAACAGGGTAGCGTACCTTATCATCAGGCTCACCAAGAGATATACTCTGGTGATAAGGTGAAGGTGATACAGGTATATGCTCCGACCTCGACATACGCAGATGATATGGTAGAAGAAATGTACGAAGATATTTCAAAGGCCTTACATTCCACAAGAAGGGCCTACTTCAACGTTGTTATGGGGGACTTCAATGCTAAAGTTGGAGTTCAAGACGGCAACGAATCAAGAATCGGACCCCATGGATTGGGCAGCAGGAACGCCAGAGGGCAAATGCTTGTGAACTTTCTTGAGAGGGAGGGGCTCTTCTTAATGAATTCATTCTTTAAGAAGAAGCCCCAAAGAAAGTGGACATGGCGAAGCCCAGATGGCGTCACAAAAAATGAGATCGACTTTATCATGGCGGATAGAAAGCATATATTCAGAGATGTCTCGGTGATCAACAGGTTTAATACTGGTAGTGATCACCGATTAGTCCGAGGCACTCTGAATATCAACTATAAGCTTGAACGTGTTCGCCTGATAAGGTCCACGCTCCGACCGAATTTGCAGCAAATCATGGCTGGGTCCGAAAAATTCCAAAAAATCTTGGAAGAACGATTTGTTGCTGTGAAGACCCCAGATAGTATCGACGAGGGACTCGGCAGGGTGGTTGGAATCCTCGCTGACGAGGGCAAAAAATTATGTAGCCTGCAACGTAAGGGCCTTAAGTCTAAGCTATCAGACGAGACTCTCCGGCTTATGTCAAAAAGACGTGAAGACACACAAGCCACGTTAGCTGAACAGGCGACTCTTAATAAGAAAATCAAGAAGCTGACACGACGTGACCTCCGGTGCTCCAATACACGCCTTATAAAAAAGGCGATAGAGCAGAACCGAGGGTCTAAAGTGTTTGTGCAGCAACTTGGTAGGAGTCACCTGACGAAGCTTAAAGCTAACGATGGCGGAACTGTTGTGTCAAAACCGGAGATTCTCGCTGAAATCGAAAACTTTTATGGCAGACTTTACGAATCGCAGGCTCCCCGGCCGCTGACTCAAAATAGCGATTCTAGGGCCACCCTGACGCGCCACTTTACTGATGAACTGCCAGACATTAGCTTAGATGAGATGGAGATGGCCTTGAGACAGTTGAAAAAAGGAAAAGCCCCGGGTGAAGATGGAATTACTTCAGAGCTCATGAAGGCAGGTGGCAAATCGGTTCTGAGAGAGCTTCAGGCTATCTTTAATTCCATAATTCACTGCGGGAGAACTCCTGAGGCGTGGAACAAGAGTTTGGTAGTGCTGTTCCTTAAGAAGGGTGATAAAACTCTTCTTAAGAACTATCGACCTATCTCACTCTTGAGCCACGTCTATAAACTGTTCGCAAGAATCATCACAAACCGTCTCGCGCGAAGGCTTGATGAATTTCAACCGCCGGAACAGGCTGGGTTTCGAGGAGGATTTGGCACCGTAGACCACATACATACGGTGCGCCAGATAATACAAAAGTCAGAAGAGTATAATCGGCCACTATGCCTGGCATTTGTGGACTACGAGAAAGCCTTTGACTCCATCGAAACCTGGTCCGTTCTGGACTCCTTGCAGCGATGCCAAGTGGACTGGCGCTACATCCAAGTGCTGACATGTCTATATACCAACGCCACAATGTCCGTCCAAATCCAAGATCAGCGCACTAAACCTATCCCTTTGCTCAGAGGTGTGAGACAGGGGGATGTCATATCCCCGAAACTGTTTACGAACGCTATAGAGGATATGTTTAAGACGCTGAAATGGAAAAGTACGGGCATCAACATTAATGGCGAGTACATCTCACACTTAAGGTTCGCCGACGACATCGTCCTAATGGCGGAATCTCTGCAAGAAATACAACAGATGCTAACCGAACTAGCTGACGCCTCACGACATATTGGTCTCCGCATGAACATCGATAAAACCAAAGTAATGCTAAGTGCCAACATTACACCGGAACCAATAGTCATTAATGGCATACCTCTCGAAGTTGTACAAAAGTATGTCTACCTTGGGCAGACTATCATGCTCGGCAAAAACAACTTTGAGACAGAAGCCGATAGGAGGATTCAGCTGGGTTGGGCAGCATTTCATAAACTTCGTCAAGTCTTCTCGTCACCCATCCCTCAATGTCTGAAAACGAAAGTTTTTGATCAGTGCGTCCTACCCGTTATGACGTACGGAGCCGAAACGTGGACACTGACAGTGAGACTGGTCCACAAGCTGAAAGTCGCTCAGCGGGCTATGGAGCGTGCTATGCTCGGGTTTTCTCTAAGGGATCACATTCGTAACGAGGTGATCCGGCAGAAAACTAAAGTAACCGACATAGCTAGCAGGGTAAGCACACTGAAGTGGCAGTGGGCCGGCCACATTAGTCGCAGAACCGATAACAGATGGGGTAAACGAGTTCTGGAGTGGAGACCACGTTTGGGAAAACGTAGTGTAGGACGCCCTCTAGCGAGATGGAGTGACGATCTGCGCAGGGTAGCTGGCAGTCATTGGATGCGAAGAGCCGAAGATCGGGCTCAGTGGCGAGCATTGGGAGAGGCCTATGTCCAGCAGTGGACTAACACAGGCTGCTGATGATGATGATGATCATAGTTTAATTCAATTATCTCGGGAATTTGGGGGAAACAACCATGCAAAAATTTTCTGTTTCACTTACTTCGTTTTCGTTGTTGCAAGCATTTTCTGCGGTCTCTGTGGTCTCCGGGTAATATTCTGTCATGTCATAAGGCTGGTATTCTTCATGGGGGTAATAGTACTCTACATCGTCATAATTATATTCTGGGTTGTACTCGCCTTCCGAATTCGTGGTCATCTCGTTCACTGGCAACCTTTGTGGGGCAGTCCTCATAGACACGTCGTTGGTGAATGGAGGCGGGCGGTAGCCTTAAGGCTGCGATGGTCTATAACCGAACTGACCAGCTTGAGGCCGGAACCCAAACTGTGAAGGTCGATAGCCAAATTGACCGATTTGAGGTCTAAAACCATTCTGACTTACCTGTTGAAGCTGGGGCCTAAAGCCGAACTGAGCCTGCGGTCTAGGCACAAACTGCTGAGCCTGCGGTCTAGGACCAAACTGCTGAGCCTGTGAAGGGCCGCTGTTAAAATTTGGTGTGAAACCAAATTGGGGTGGTCGATAGCCAAAGTTATTTGTTTGAGGCCTGGGCATTGGTGGTTGAAAATATTGGGGTCGAGCCAAAAATTGATTTCCAGGAATGCCAAATTTGAATTGAGTTTGAGGTATCAAAGTTTTAAAGATTGGTGCCGGAACATTAGGGGGTTGCGCACGACCTTGCAACATTTTTGTACGCATGTTGTATTGTTCTTGGAAGTTTACTTCCTCTAAAACTTGTTTTAAAGCGTCTTCCAAAGAATTCGGATTTTTCAACCTAACTAGCCTCACCATATGTTCAGGTAGGTTATATAAGAACACATTTAACGAAGTATTGTCGTATATAATACGCTTAGCCTGTTTCATGTCCGCTGTATGTACTTGATTAACCTTCGACAAAAGGATTGCACGCACGTCCTGAATCCTGCCACAAAATTCAAGATAGGATTCGCTAGGCTTGATCTTTAACGTCTCTAGCTCAATCGCAACGCACTCCTCGCTACGCGGATCACCAAAATGTTGGACAAGGACAGATCTTAATTCGTCATATGTGTCAAAATCACCTCTCTCGCTAATAAGGGCCGCTGCTTTGCCTGTTAACCTACTGGTCACGTAATGCATTAAAAATTCATTACGCTGTACAGTACCTTGAAAGTGATGAATCACGTATTCACATTTTCGCAAGAATAAATTTAACACTTTAGTATCACCATTGAATTCAGGAATTAACCCTAAAATTTCTCGCGGAATATGCGGTTCGGGGTTAGGTGCATGCACAGGTGCCGCTGCAGCCTGAACATTTTGTTCGTGAGACATTTTGGTTCACTATACTATACACTTTATATTATTAATTAAATATTATACAGTAGATTTTATACTGTGTGTAATTTAATAAAATTACCAAATTCTAATAGAACTAATTATTTAAAGTTAATATCACTAATTACACAATCAATTAATTATTTTAACTTATTAAAGTTAAAAGTGCAATTTAATTCACTCCGACAATTTATAAAAATACAATTCTTATAACTATGTGCAATGTTCGTCACTTCATAAAACTATTTTACACACTTCGAGGATGGCAGGAAAGGAGAGAAAAGGATGTTACTTTAGGTACTCACAGTCCAATCGCCATTATCCAGTTGTCCCTTGTTGAACTAATTTGTTTGGTTCGTAGATAGCCGATACCGCGAATCACTGATTTTAAGTTATCGCGATTTTTCGCTGCCACACACGGGTTTTCACGTATATACTCGGATATTACGAGCGCGAATTTTGGCGAGGGCAGCAGCCGACTATCCTACCGGCTGCGCCAGTTAACAATCGGGAACGTCGGATTGTCTTTTTAAAAACTAAAATTAAAATTTAATTATAGAGTTACAAGATTTTATTGTATTCTCTACAGTGGTTGCTCTAAGACTAACTTATTTATTAAATGTAAGAGCTAACTGACAAAGGATGTTATGACTAAACCTTATCTAAGAATATGCTGGCATTGCATCCTGCACATGGGTGATCTTATGCGTGGGCGAATACTATGTCAGCATAAAGGGTCGGAGATGGGAATATAACGAGATAAATAACATTCACTCGGAACTTGTTTTGTAAATAAAGTAGGTTTTTGTAAATAAGCTGCAAAATGCGAGTTATACTCGCGTGTACAGGAATTAGATTTATCATCATCATCATCAGCCGGTGTCAGTCCACTGCTGGACGTAGGCCTCTCCCAAGATGCACCACTGAGCCCGATCTTCAGCTCTTCTTTTCCAGTCACTGCCTACCGCTTTGCGTATGTCGTCGCTCCACCCTGGTCACAGGACGTCGGACATCCTTCTCTAGGCAGGCTTTGCAGAATAAATTAGATTTATAAGTTCTAATTCTAAATCTAAATCGTATCTAATTTCTGTTCACGAAGGTGTATATTATATGAAGAATATAAATATGTACTATATATTACATATATATTTGTAGTAAAGCTAAGGCTTTACTACAAATATTATCGACAAAACCCCGTGCGAGAACCGAATTCAATGCCTGCCTCAAAGATTTTCGCAACTGAAATGAAAATGAAAAATGTCTGCTGAGAAAAACTGCCGTGCCCCCAGATATTTTATATAGATTTTATTTTAGAAAAGCAGCCCCTAAAATGGTTAAACAGGGTACAGTTTCTATGGATTTTTTTAATACTTGGTTCAAACGCACGTGTTAGAATATTTTCATAGTACATACAGAGTTGCGACATATTTCCAATGTTTGATGATAATTTAATTTATAAATTATTAATATTGCCTCAAATAAGGGTATTTATACTGTGATCGATACATTTGAGGGTAGTCTAAACCTTACGAGATTTGTCAGAGCCGCCATGTTGGTTTTCTGTTTGACTGATGCTTTAAAAGGGCGGTAGAAACGTTTATTGGGACACTTTTGCTCGAGCAGCCTTCGGGCTAACATCGTCACCTTTACTCTGTTGGGAATATCGTTCAGACGACAAAGTGCTGTCCAACTCAATGAAGCTAAGTATTTGTATTACAAAATGTATAGAATAATTATGGCTAGAATGTGGTTTTCTAGGATATGTTTATAGTAATGATGGTTTCACCTAGGAATGGTGATGATAGTGTTAGCTTCGTTGAGGGTGGTAAGGAAAGGCTATGAGGGGTGGTGGAGGCCTTTTGGGGGAAACCCCATAATATTTTGTATAAATTCTTTTTTATAAATTTTTGTCTAAATCGGTAGTGATTTTCATGTGTTATGTCTTGTTGAAACTTGTTATAAAGCCTTGTGACTTAACATTAAATACTTATTGGTATATTGCTGTTCTCTTTGTTCTATTGTCTATTATAATGGTCCTGAGTCTCCTGATGGTACATAAACTGTTGTTATAATGATGAAGGTACAAATAAAATGCTTTCTCGGTGATGTCCTGACTTTTATATTTTTTTAATAAGTCCTACCTATTAGCTGAAGTATAGGCAGGTAGTTTTGGACGTGGTTCCAAGTGAATATTTAGCTCCAGACATATTCAGTTTATGGTAGATTACTAGACTACCGGCTACCACCTATATTGTTATCTATGATTTATCTAACACACGCGTACTATTCATTATTCTGTGCGCACGCGTGGAAAGCACGATAATTGGCCGCAAAACTCTAAGAAGGGGTGTTATAAGTTTAAAGTGTGAATCTATGTACGTGTGTGTGTCAGTCTGATGAACCGAATTTGATTTTTCAACCGACTTCTAAAAAAAGAAGATTCTCAATTCCTCTGTATGTTTTTTAGGGTTCCGTTGTCCTGACAAGGAACCCTTATAGTTTTGTCATGTCCGTTTGTCTGTCTATCTGTCTGAGGTTTTGCTAAGAGACCGTTAATACTAGAAAGCTGTAATTTTGTAAGGGTATGTATATCCATTACGCCGACAAAGTGGTAGAATAAAATTTAAAAAATTACTTTTTTTAGGGTAACTCCCCTATATGAGATGTGGGGATGATTTTTTTTGTCATCGTCTACCCCATCGTGTGGGGTATCGTTGAATAGGTCTTAAAATTATTTAAGAGTTGCTAACAAAATTTTTCGATTAAATGCTCCATTTACGAAATATTTAATTTTAAAGTGCAAATTTTTGTTCCAGTAGGGCGTCCCCCCCCCCCCCTCAAAAAGCCAAAATTGCTGGTTTGAAAAATCTGGAAAAATTTGTGATAATAGTGCATTTCATGAACTTGAAAGGAAAATTATAGCGGTTAAGATAACTTTGTTAGTGTAGCAGTAATAGCCGTTGGACTTGGGTGTTGGATAATGTTGTACCAAATACAAAATCCTTAGTATAAATCCTTTAAAGTGACTAAGATGATGTAGTTGCTTGTTTGTGACAGGGAGACTTACTACCTAAAAATAAAAATAAAATATCTACCTACCGTAAAAATATATTTTTCAAAATTTTATTTCACCACTTTGTCGGCATAATTGATATACACACCCCTACAAAATAACAGCTTTCTAGTATTAATGGACTCTTAGCAAAAACTAGGACAGACGGACAGAATAAATAATAGGTTAGGCATCTATTGTTATTAGATTACATACAGTAATATAATTAAAAATCCGATAGATGGCGTTGTACACCGTTAACACACGCAAGTGTGTCATTTTGCATTTTTAACCGACTTCACAAAAAGGAGGAGGTTCTCAATTCGTCTTTTTTTTTTTTTTTGTGTATGTTACGCGATTTCTCCATAAATTGTGAACGGATTCAAATAATTCTTTTTTTAATAGGTAGGATACGTTTCCGAGGTGGTCCCATTTTAATTTTATCGAGATCTGATTAGTATCACCAGAGATATGGAGATAAATACCTCAAACATAGGAGAATGTACTAGTTTTAGTAGAAGAGGCCCAAGAAGATTATACACAATGGAGGTTGCTATTGCATATAAGATATTCTTACGGTAACTGTAAGCGAGATAGAAATAAAGGTGGGGATAATTTTTTTTTATATCTTATAGGCAAGCGTTTGACCACTATCTCACCTGTTGCTAAGTGATGATGCGGTCGAAGATAGAGAAGTGGACTAGAATAGGAACTGGCTCTCAAGGATAGCTGCTGGAACACATTAGATGTTTGGCGACAGATTTTCTGACTTGAGGGTGGTAGCTGGCCAGGCGGACACTAGATATGTTCTACCACCATGCGGGGGTTATTGGTTTCTTAACGATGTTTTCCTTCATCGGAGGGCCACTGTGAGAAGCGCACATATATTTTTCGATAGAAAAATTCATTGGTGCACGGCGGTTTGAACTCGGTACCACGGCATCAAAGCCGACCGTTCTCCCAATTACGCCACCAGGCCCTCAATAAATAATTATATATTAATAATTATAATAAATAATTATATATAAATATAAATAATTTGTCTTCACAGGAATGTTCTACCGGGCAAAGTCTTGTTAGGGTGCAAACTTTTTTAAACATACCTAATATTTTTTGACATGACATGACATTTGGCGAAGATGGCGGCCATTTCAGTCCCGCGACACTGCACACATAATTAAATAACTCAGAATTATAAACGTACGCAGTACCAATCAAAACAGCAAAAAAAAATTATAAGCATAAAACCACATATTATATAATAGTTACTACGTAAATAATACTTTCCGTTGTTAGGTTGGCTACACAGTGCTTTCATAATTCGGGTATCCACAATATAGGAAAGTGCCTCTTATAATGTAGTAGAGTGATTCAGTACTCTGTTGGCCATATGGCGGCAATTAATGTTAATAATCGCAAATAATACTTTTTAATATTCATTTTGAAATACAACTAGTCCGTGTTATAAAAGTATTTGGAATTATTGTAATAAAATAGACAATTAATTATCGTGTGCGTCAGATGCTTTAATTCTACAGGGCCATTTTGGACATTGTCCTTTGATGCCTTGATGACATCATTATTACTAGTGAATATTTTCACTTTAGCGCGGCATTTAAAGTCAATTTTTTTAGGGTTCCGAACCCAAAGGCTACCAAATGAACACTTTCTGAGACTTTGTTGTCTGTTCGTCCGTCCGTCCGTTCGTCCGTCCGTGTGTCTATATGTGCGCACTTTACAGATCTGCATCTTCTTAACCGTTATAGGTACATACTTGAAATTTTCAAAAAGTATATATCCGTCAGTGTATAACGGCCCAGATACGAAATTTAATAGATGCATGTAATTTCATTAAAACTTTTTTTGCACTAACAAGGGTAAAATAAGTTATTTTTCAAAAAAAATAAAACCGACTTCATAACCACAAAAAGGCACTCAAAAGCGAAAAATAATTTACTTAAAATTATTATAAGCGTTACCCACTTCTCTATTTGAAGTCGGTGCCAGCCAAGCCTATTGGATATTAGATAGACACTATGTATGTAGTAGTAGTAAGTAAGTTAGTAAGTAGATAGATACATGTAGGTATTATCTATCTACTACCTATTAGACTTGGCTGGCACCGACTTCAAATAGAGAAGTGGGTAACGCTTATAATAATTTTAAGTAAATTATTTTTCGCTTTTGAGTGCCTTTTTGTGGTTATGAAGTCGGTTTTATTTTTTTTGAAAAATAACTTATATATCAATCAAGTTTTACCATTACATTACATACATAGTTATAACACAGATGTGTTTAATTTCACTCTTGATAAGGAGATAATAGATATATCAACAAAATTGATCGTTAAATATTCATAGATTGCTGCAAAAAAAAAACCATTTCATATTAGCCATGTGCAAACTAGTAGTGTGTCGTTACGCGTTTTTCAGAAAACATAACGCAACGTTATCTGCATTACAATAACGTTGCCAAAACCGTCTATTTCACAACGATCTATTTCGCAACCATCGTTTAATAGATGTATACGTTTTAACAATGTTAATAGATAGTTGCTTAAATGCATACATCTATAAAACGGTGTTTGCTTTACGAAATAGATATTTATGTATAGGTAGTATTAGGTAAGTACAATGTGAAAGTCTGTAATGTTTATTTTTCAAATCGTCCTAATCATTTTACTTCTATTTACATCTACATTTTACCGTCCGACCCAAATTTATTTAACCTGGCAAGTCTGCAAACAGTAGTAGACACTAGAAAAAGTATTCCTTTCTCCCTCTATCGATATTGCAAACGAAGTGTGACGTGACGTTGCAACCGCAACGGTCCGCAACAACAGTCTAAGTCTAAATAGACGGTTTTGAAAAATAGACGGTTATGAAATTCGTCCATAACGTTTGCGTTGTCGATCTGTGACAACGTTGTGGAAACGATCTATGCTACATAACGCCCACTTCTAGTGCAAAACCATATCCTTAAAGAGAAAAGATAGATACGTATCATTTTGAACCAAAGATATATATATATCTTTTATATATCTATATCCCTAATAACTCTGTGACGCTACGCTCCCATTCTATCACATAGATTGTTATATGTTTACATCTCCCTTATTCTAACTCCGTGACGCTCTCTTTTTAACGCATATAGAGTTATATGCATCTCGCTTACTCTAACTCCTTTATGCTCTCTTTTTAACGCATGGTATGTTATATGGTTACATCCCACTTACTCTAACTCCGCGAAATGAGTTGTTGCGTTGAAGATATAAAAGAGTAAAAGAGATGGTGGTGAAATGTAAGATATACGGATATAATCTTTAGTTTAAGGAGATATAACTCTTTTTAGTTAATCACTCCTGAGTTACACACGTCTATTTCAAAGTAAAATTTAATACATATACATACATACGGAATAAAAAGGATTGAACAGACCGAGAACCTAGAATAGAAAGTGTGTGTGTGTGTAGAAAGTGTGTGTGAAAACAGAAAGTGTGAGTATTGAAAGTAGAGTGCAGGTGCTTGTTATGTTCGTTCAGCTGTGTGTACTGTGTTTACAATACACATAGAATTGAACATTGAATTGTGATTTGTTTTTATATATATTAATTTATAAATATATATAGTACCAGAAGTGCCCTGCGGCTTCGCCCGCGTTAAAAACTTCTTTTATTTACTTAAAACTTTTCTTTTGTAAAAACGATTCTATCATTAAATACATAAAATAAGAATTAGCCAAATCGGTTCACCCGTTTTCATGTTATCGCGTGACTAAGGCAATTCGGGATTCATATTTATAAAAACAGAAAAACCCAATTTTTCAGACTTTGTTACCTACCCCATTTCAAAAAATCCTACTACACGTACTTTATCTCATCTTATTTCGCCATACAAACTTTGAATCCCCGTTCAGTATCCGGGAGGAATTTTTAGAAAATCCCTTCTGAGCGGATACCTACGTCATAATAACTATCTGCATTCTAAATTTCAGCGCAATCCGAAACAATATTGATTTTTGGACTTTGTTACCGCAGTTTATCCTCTTAGTGAGAGTTAGTTTTTTTTTAGTTAGTTAGTTTATCCTCATTTTGAAAAAGTCTGAAACTCGTATTTAGGTACTTATTCATTTACGAAGTACTTGTGTGAAATGTCGAATAAAATTACTATCCAAACTTTGAACCCCCGCTTCATCCTCTTGAAGAGTGAATTTTGAAAAATTCTTTCTTAGCACATACCTAAGTCAAAATAACTATCTGCATGCCAAATTTCAGCGCAATCCGAAACAATATTGATTTCAGACTTTGTTACCCCACTTCACCCTTTTAGGGGTGGAATTTCGAAAGAGCCTGAAACATGTATTTACTTACTTAAGTACTTGTGTTAAATTTCAAATATAAAAGACTTCTAAGACTTCTAGACAACTAAGAGAAGAATCTAATCTTGTTGCTCCATACAAACTTTGAACCCCCGTTTCATCTCCTTCAGGGGTGAATTTTGGAAAATACTTTCTCACAGGGAACTAACTTCGTAATAACTAGCTGCATGCCACATTTCAGCACAATCCGAAACAATATTGATTTTTACACTTTGTTACCCCATTTCACCCTCTTAGGGGTGTAATTAAAAAAAAACCTGAAACACGTATTTACTTATTTTTTTACTGGAGCACTTGTATGAAGTTTCGAATAGAAAATACTATCTGATCTAGTTTCTCCATACAAACTTTGAACCCCCGTTTCATCCCCTTAAGGGGTGAATTTTGGAAAATCCTTTCTCAGAGGGCACTTACGTCGTAATAACTATCTGCATGCCAAATTTAAAGTGTAATCCAAAACAATATTAATTTTCACACTTTTGTTACCTCATTTCACCCTGTTAGTGGTGTAATTAAAAAAACCTGAAATACGTATTTACTTATTTTTTTACTCGAGCACTTGTCTGAAGTTTTTGAATAGAAAATACTATTTAATCTTGTCTCTCCATATAAACTTTGAACCCCCGTTTCATCCCCTTCAGGGGTGAATTTTGAAAAATCCTTTTTCAGAGGTAACTAACGTTGTAATAACTATCTGCATGCCAAATTTCAGCGCGATCCAAAACAATATTGATTTTCACACTTTGTTACCCCATTTCACCCTCTTAGGGGTGGATTTCCAAAAAATCTGAAACACGTATTTACTTATTTTTTTACTGGAGCACTTGTGTGAAGTTTCGGATAGAAAAGACTATCTAATCTTGTTTCTCCATACAAACTTTGAACCCCCATTTCATCCCCTTAAGGGGTGAATTTTTGAACATCCTTTCTTAGTACACCCTTACGTACTCAGACAAATATACCCTCCAAATTTCAAGTCTCTACGACCAGCGATTTAGGCTGTGCGTTGTCTGTCAGTCAGTCAGTCAGTCAGTCAGTCAGTCAGTCAGTCAGTATGTCAGGACAAAGATTCTTATAGTATTAGATTCAGTATAAAGAAGAACAACAGAATCGTTCTATATTGCGATAATGGGCTACTACGGAACCCTACACTGCGCGTGGACCGACACGCACTGGGCCGGTTTATTATTTTTCTATTTACAAGCTTTTATTTAACTTGCAATGTATGTATGTATGTATGTCACTAAGTATGTTCGGGTGGAATCTTGGAAGCTAAATTAGACCCACTTCCCGATGTCCGATTGGACTCAAATTTGGTGTACTTATGTATCTTCGGTGACAATACAATGATATGGTACCATGGAGCTGGTCTCATGATGGAGACGGAATGTGGCCACGGCATCTCTGTGATAAAACAACATAACCCCACCGAGTTTGGGCTCGATTGATTTGTCTTGAAGAGAACTTTACGCCTAGATTATCATCTATATCTCCAGGGTCTGATGATGAAGCTGGAAGGTGGCCACGGCATCTCTGTGATAAATCAACGTAACTCTACCGAGTTTGGTCTCGATTGATTTGTCTTGAATAGAACTTTACACCTAGATGATATTTAGCGACTGGTGATGAAGCTGGAAGGTGGCCACGGCATCTCTGTGATAAAGTAACGTAGCCCCAGTGAATTTGGGCTCAAATGATTCGTCTTGAGGAGCACTTTACACTTAAATGATAGCCAGGATCTGATGATGAAGCTGTAAGGAGGCTATGGCATTTCTGTTATAAAGCAACATAGCCCCACCGAGTCGATTGAGTTTCCGCGAAGAGCATTTTACCCGTAATCACATCAATTATCCGTGGAATATTTTAAAACATCATGCCTTCTCTTAAATACTTACGTAGCAGGTAGGTAGTCGGTATCTATACCTACCTATTAAAAAGTTAAAAATAAATTATAAATAAAAAATATTTGTAAAAACAAGCTTTTATCTGGGACAATGAACTAAAATGTTAAAAATAAATTCTAGTAAGTATTTGGCGTGTAGGTACTTCCTATATTTTTATAAGCTTGAGGCACTGAAGTACAGTAATTACCAAGCCTGATAAATGGGTAGTGCTTCAAGCTTTTAAGAATATAGGTAAGTACCTACACGCCAAATACTTACTAGAATTTATTTTTAACATTTTAGTTCATTGTCCCAGATAAAAGCTTGTTTTTAAAAATATTTTTTACTTATAATTAATTTTGTGTATGTTACGCGATTACTCCGTCAAAAGTAAACCGATTCGAATGACTATTTTCATCGAGATCTGATTAGTATCTCCAGAGATATGACGATAAACGTCTCAAACTTACCTACTACTGAAAATTACTCGCGGGGCATCAGGGTATTGAAGTCGGTTGTTTTAGTTTTTAAACTATCTTAATTATTGTATGTTTCGTAATCGAAAGTGATCTTAGCTACGATTCACGGAAATCCGTTCGCTTTTTTTACCAACGACGGAACGGAGACGGTATATGCGTTTGGGGTCAGAGGAGTTTTGTGTGTACAAATCCATGTTGCCATTTTTCTCCAAAATGACTAGTCCGATGTTGATGCAATTTTCAGTGATGGGTTCGGTTTCGATTGGTGCATGTTCTCAAATAGGTGTTACGGTGACAACTCACCAGGGGGCGCAGCAGCAAACATTGTTTGTGCAAATCCATGTTACCATTTATCTCCATAGCTACTAGTTCGATTTTGTCTTTGAACGGTTCGTAATTAATAAGTGGTGATTTTCAGATTGATGTAAACGTTGACTTTCTAAAGGAAGCTGTCGTGTTTTTTTATTCAAAATTTTAATTTTGCTACTTGTTCTAGTTGATGACGCTATGAAATCAACTTTCATAGGTTTGATCAATTCGAAATTCGGTATCCTCTTCCTTTAACGATATTATAAGAAAATGGTAGCATTGACCTGATGCTGGGACATCTCCTGGGATCTGCAGAATACCCAACTCCTCACCAAATTACAGAAGGGATGTCGTTGGGCTTATTGTAATTATCACAATAAACAGATTAATCATAGATCAGTCGGGGGTGGTTTTACATTTTGAATTTAAGTATTATGTCAAAGGACGTTACAGTATATTTTTAACAGACTTCACAAAAAAGGAGAAGGTTCTCAATTCGACTGTTTTTTTATGTTTGTTACCTCATAACTCCGACCAATCTTAACCGATTTGAAAAATTCTTCTTTGCTTGAGAGGATATGCCTTTCGTTTGGTACCATTCAAATTTTATCGAGATATGACTATAATGTACGGAGATATGGAGATAAACAATATAAGCAAATTTGTAAATTTAGATGACATGATTATAACTAGCCAGTACTTTGACTATCGCGGCGCGTGAAGTCAGTATTACGTTTTAAATAAAATAAGGAGGTTCTCAATTCGTCTGTATGTTTTTTGTACGATCATAAATTATTTACATTTAGATATAGATAAAGTACATATGCATGTTACACTTAAGGTACGGACACAGCGCGGCGTCCTGCGATCAGCGGGCGCGATCTCAGCACATTTCAATTGTTTTCAGATCGCGTTTGGTGTGAACCATTCGATACAAATACTACTGCGCTATCTGATCGCCGCCTAGATCGCGCACGCAGGATGCCGCGGTGTGTCCGTACATTTACAAATAGCCTATACCATGCGACTTCGTTCACGTACACCAATAATTCAATCACTGTAAAACTGTGTCTATCAACATTTGTGTCATGTGAGTTATTTAAACTATCTGTAAATATCATCATTTTATTATCACAAAAAGTATAGCCTATGTTCATCCTCGTGCTATAAAGAATCTCCTTGTTAAATGTCAGTAATTATATTGTAATAAGGGACTTATCGCGCTAAAAACATAATTTGCAGTCTTCTCGTGACCACGGTCAATGCAACTTGATCGAAACGTCGAGGTAAATAAAATTATGTTTTTAGCGCGATAAGTCCCGTATTACAATATAATTATGTGTGTAAATCGCGTAAAAGTTTAAAATTTTAGTAAGATCGGATCGTCCGTTTAGGCGTCATTAACTAACAAACAGGCAGAGTGACAGAGTTACAAACGTTTTCACCTAACTTCCAAAAAGAAGGAGGTTCTCAATTCGTCTGTATGTTTTTTTTTCTATGTATGTTACGCAATTACTCCGTCAATTGTGAACCGATTGGAATGATTCTTTTTTTAATTGGTAGGGTACGTTTTTCAGGTGGTCCCATTGTAATTTCATCGTGATCTGATAAGTATCTCCAGAGATATGACGATAAACGTCTCAAACTTGCTACTGAAATTGACTCGCGGAGCATATAATTCGGTTGTTTTAGTTTTTTACTATCTTAATTATTGTAATATTGGTTTGGATCAAAATCCCAACTGACTTACGTATCGATCTCGTACGTTTGTACGTATATTATGTTAATCCGATGTGTAATTACATTATCAATGCTGTATTTAATTCAATTATCTAGGAATCATATTGAAACCTGTGTTATCAGTCAACGGAAAATAATACTTTTCATACTGTAATCAGGTGCAGCCGGTGGATTACCGCGCTTTAGAGACAACTTAAATTCATAATTTGTATTTTTTTTTATAAATACAATATGTGTAATTTGGCATGCAGTGTCGTTTCTACTGTTATTGGGGCTATTATGGTGATAGCCAGCTGTTTAATCGGCTTTCTTCTTGTGCCTAACCTGGTGGAAAATATTATTATAAATGTAAGTATTTCTTAACCGATCTCACAAATGGAGGTACTCGTTTCGTAATGCTTTTTATGGTTTCTTAGGCACACAATGTGCCTACAGGACCCTATTACTGAGACTCCGTTGTCTATCCGTCCGTCTGTTTTAAGGGCTATATCCCTTGAACCGTAATAGGTAAACATTTTGGCAAAATATGTATTAATATTGCAGATATAGCAACAAATACTTAAAGAAATAATTAAAACTAGGTAAGTTCAAAAATTAAAGAAGTTCTTATACAAGAGACGTATTTTTTCTGGCGCGTATAATATACAAAAAAACCATTCTTTTGCTGCAGATAAATAGACTGTAAGAAATCGAAATGATATATATAAGTTAAAATTTTCGGAATAAAAACGATGTACCTAACAATATAAAGCCGGGAAACCGTCGCCTAATTGCTAAGAAACTTAAAACATTCAAAGATATATAAAATAAAACGGAATTTAAAATGATACTTATAGCACCGTATTCATAAACATCACTATGAGGTTACATAACATAGTGTTCGCGAACGCATAGTGTCCATCATATCAATACATTATTGACATTACTTGTCTCAAATTAGGGCTTTGTGGTGTAGTGGGAGAATGGTCGGCTTTGACGCCAGAGGTACCGAGTTCAATCACCGCCGTGTACCAATGTATTTTTCTATCGAAAAATGTATGTCCGCTTCTCACAGTGGCTCTCCGGTGAAGGGAAAACATCGTTAAGAATCCCCCAACTCCCGCATGATCGTAGGACACTATCTAGTGTCCGCTTGGCCAGCTATCACCCTCAAGTTAGAAAATCTGTCGCCAATCATCTAATGTGTTCCGGCAGCTATTCTTGAGAGCCAGTTTCCAATCTAGGCTTAGCGTGCTACCATCCTCGACCGCATCATCACTTACCAATAGGTGAGATAGTGGTCAAACGCTAGCCTATCAGATATATTTTTTTTTTAACTAATATGGTCACTATCTATTTCTTTTTGCATTTGGTTGGTCAAACAAAGAAAATGATAGGGGCGTAGCTACAGCAGACCTTGATTATTCAATCAACTCCCAAAAAGAAAGAGGTTCTCAATTCGTCTGTATGGTTTTTTTTTCTTTTTTTTTGTGTGTATGTTACGCGATTACTCCATCAATTCTGAACTGATTCGAATGATTATTTTTGTAATCGGTAGGGTACGTTTCCGAGGTGGTCCCATTTTAATTTCATCGAGATCTAATAAGTATCTCCAGAAATATGACGATAAACGTCTCATACTACTGAAATTGACTCGCGGGGTATTAGTCGGTTGTTTTAGTTTTTTAACTATTATGTTATTGTAGAAACAAATTTTGCTCTAGAAGCATTTTGCAGGAGGAAACGGGGGAATACATTTGTATGGAAAACTGCACCCCGCGTTCCCTCTTAAATGTACTGCGATCTGCAGGCACGATCTCAGTACTTTTCAATTGTTTTCTGATCGCGTTTGGTGTTAACCAGTCGGTACAAATACTACTGCGCTATCTGATCGCCGCCCAGATCGCGCACGCAGGACTTTGCGGTGTGTCCGAACCCTTAATGTATGTTTGTATAGTAGAAAGGACCATTCAATTTATTAGAAAGTAATCCTGAACTTTGATGCAGTTTATTAGTCTGTGAGTGTAGTTTATATATCTGGATTATCGACAACACAGTTCTAGAGTAGGCACTTGACTACATGTGCTATCAGACGGTGTACCCTTACTCCGAACAAAATACAAATCGATGTATAATAATCCTATCATATCATATCGTCATATATTTATTTATAAAAGAGTTATAAGTCAAAAGTACAATGATATAGAGGTATTGATATTTTTTTAGGAAGTCGTCTTGTTGGATGACACGATACAATTTGAGCGGTTTGAGCAGGTGCCTTTTCCACTTCAGTTCAGCTTTATGGTATTCACCATCAGCAATCCAGAGGAGGTGCTGAATGGAGGTATTCCAGTCATGGTGGAAGTTGGACCTTATGTCTACAAGTAAGTAAGTCATTTTTAACTGACTTCGATAAAGGAGGAGGTTCTCAATTAATCTGTTTTTTTTTTAATAAGTTTATGATGCGCCAATTAGGTATCGATTCGAATTATTATATTTGAAGTGAAAACTGGGTAAATGTTCAACTCGCGTCAGGACCTCGCGTCAGGACACGTGACCTAATCAAAAATTCGTAAGACGGAGAGAGAGAAGAGACTTTTTTGGGATGGGTAAAAGATGTTAAACTCGTGTCAGGACACGTAACCAGATCGAAAATTCGTAAAACAGAGGGAGAGTAGACCAAATGTTCAAGTTTCACTTCTGCCGACACTCCCGGAGTGCAACCTGTTGTTTTTTTTTTTTCATAGGCAGGGTAGGTACATCTCCACAATGGTCCCAATACACAATTATTTGAGATCTGATGAATATCTTTAGAGATATTGGGGATAAATAAAAACTTTAAGCTTGGTGCGTAATTGTAGCATAGCATTTCGTGAGCATTTAGCTTAATTTTTAATTACTTTATCCCTGGGTTGCTTAAATATACAAATTATAAATAATGTCTAATGTGTTACATGTTATCAAAATACTACACCACGTTAGAGCAGTGCAGGTAATACTGTAACGTATAATAACTTTTAATGTACGGCCACACCACGGCGTCCTGCGATCTGCGAGCGCGATCTCAGTATTTTTCAACGGTTTTCTGATCGCATTTGGTGTGAACCAGTCGGTACAAATACTACTGCGCTATCTGAGCGCCGCCTAGATCGCGCACGCAGGACGCTGCGGTGTGTTCGTAGCTTTAATAGTAGCTTGCGATGTTTAACAAGCTTTTTTTTTCAAAACTAGCTGCACCCCGCGTGTTTGCCCGAGTTTAATTTTGGATAAATCTTCCTCTGGAATTACTCTATCTATTGCTAAAAACGTCATTAAAATACATTACGTAGTTAAAGCGGGAGCGAGTGGAGCGACTTTATTTTTAACCGACTTCACAAATAAGGAGGAGGTTCTCAATTCGACTATTTTTTTATATTTGTTACCTCAGAACTCTGACAATTCTTAACCGATTTACATGTTTTTTTGTTTGAGAGATTATGCCTCCCGTTTGGTCTCATTCAAATTTTATCGAGATCTGATGATAATAATCTCCGGATTATTTAATCTCCATATGTCTGGAAATAAACACATTTTTTACTCGAAATCGATGCATTTGATGACATGATTATAGCCTTTTTGACTATCGCAGCATGAGAAGTCGGATTTTTTCGTTTTGTACGATCATAAATTATATATTACTAGCAGCCCGCCCCGGCTTCGCACGGGTAGAACATATATGCCTACAAAATTTGCATCAGTTTGTTGCATCGAATATAAAATATGAACACATTTAACAACCATCGTCATATTTCATCCAATTTACACAAAACCTTAACGAATTATGCACCTAAACCTTCCTCATAAACACTCTGGCTATTTTAATTTTAAAATTATCGTGAATTTGTAACATTATTATTGTTATATACCGGCTGTTATTCACGTACCTTTAGTCGACTTTGGCTATTGGTGAAAACCGCATGATAATCCGTTCAGTAGCTATTGAGATTATTGCGAACAGACAGACAGACGCAGTGATGAACTTTGTTTTATAATACTTACGTATTGATATTGGACGGCCCTTTGGCATAAAGGATAGTTACCCTGATTCTGACCCGACAGTCGTTGGTTCTAATCCTAGCTATATACCTACCAATGAAAGTGTTATGTGCATTCATGAATCATGAGTTTTCGTACAGTGGTAGTGGAATCATTAAATCTACCAAAAAGTAGCTTACCACCAAGGAGTACATCTGCCGCCGTAACCTTACGGCGTTCCCCGACGCAAAATGTAGGGGTAATATACGTTTAAAGTGTGTATCTGTGTGTCTGTCTGTAGCATCTTAGCACCTAACCGGATGAACCGATTTTGTTTTTATTATTAATAGTTTTTTTTTGTTTGATAGATGTCTTCATCGAGAGTTTTCTTTGCTTTGATTCATGAAAATTCGTTCAATCGTTATAAAATTATGAGCTTTTTTCTAGTTAATTGCGCTATGAAATCAACTTTCATAGGTCTGATCAATTCGAAAATCTTCTTCTTCAACGATATTGTAAGAACATGGAAGCCTCCTGGACTCTACAGAATACTCAAATCCTCACCAACTTACAGTTCAGATTTTAAATGTCGTGATTAGAGTCATTGAAAAAAGCTATTATACATAGATCAGTCGGGGTGGTTTAAAATATTATATTATATTATTATATATATAGATGAATATTATTTTATACAATAGATCATATTATTACACTATATTGACTTCAAATTGATTGTGATCGGTGGGGATCTACAGCATAGCTAAGCTTATAATAATATTTTCGTAGTAACTATGACCTAATCTGTGGTTCACTGCAAATATTTTATTAATTTTGCGATGCGTGTTTGTGAAATTCGTGATATCTTCTAGAGTTTTCATTTGAATTATATACTCTAAGGGACAATTTTAATCTATAATATGTGGCCAAGCTAATTAACGTAATTATTTGGATAAGGATTAATACTATATACCTGAAAATAGCCCTGGAAGTTATGTAATATCTTTTAACAAACATTTTAAGATTAAAATGGTTACTGTGAGTCTGATGCTGTGATGCTGTCGATGACTTTTTTGTAGGTCTTATTAAGTTGTACAACTCTTGCATAGAAAATATTCTTCTATCTATTTTCAATTAAGCAGCGTTCGTAAGAAACGTGTTTTTTCGACCGTTTATTTGCCGACTTAGGTTGCAAATTAGGTCTCCACGAATGTACCTTTGATTTAAACGGGATAACATATAGCCTATTTTCATTCCGAAAGTCCATTCTATGTATTAGTGAAAGAATTTTTTAAATCGGTTCAGTAGTTTTTGAGCTTACTCATTACAAACATACAAAAATACAAAAATACAAAAATACAAATGTTCTCTCTTTATAATATTAGTATAGATGTAATAAAAAGCAAAAATTTGCTAACTATTTTAAGGCACTTGCAATTTTTGGTGAACTATTATCGAAAAGCGTTTGCTAAACCAATTCTTCAGCAGGTCAGCTAATGTTCGGACAGGATCGCTAGTAATTCTTAAACATTTTACTAGGTATAAATTGATAATTTATTTCTAACGCACATTTGGTAGTAACCATTTTTTAGAGAAAAAACCTAATTTAATAGATTTAGTATAAACTAACAAAACTAATATATTTATAATAAATAATAATAATAAAATATATAAACTAATATATCTATGCCTGTAATTAAAATAAAAACTACAAATAAAAAAAGGAATTTAGGTCGCTGTCTGCTGGTAGAGTACCCAAAAAGCTGGCGACATTACCTCTTTGAATCGCGAAACTAATGCGTAGCCCGAGGTAACCGCCAGCTCTTTGGTCGTGGGAGACATCGATTAGGCGTCGGGACAGCTCCTTAACAAAACCACGTGCTTGTTGATCCCACGGGCCCATGGTTTTGACCCCCAACGGAAGAAAAGCATGCACCGATGCTTATATTATATATTTCCTCCGTTTGAGAGCCTCTGCCGCGTGTGCAGCTGCTCCTGCCGCCCGTGAGGTATTATGAAGATGGGAAACTGCCAATGTGTCGATGCACGTCGCATCCCACACTAGCGGCTTCCCACGACACCAAGAAACCAACGTCATGCCGTCAGGTCTCTTACCATCGTCATGTGGTAATCGTAATGAGCTTTGGTACGGAGTAAGCTTGAGACTGCAATGTGCGAGTGGGATCCTCATAAAATCAAATACTCATTAATGCTCAAAAAAGTACAAAAAGCGTTTTTGAGATATTTGTATAAACGCATCAATGGTTATTACCCGTACATGTATCCCACTAAGTTTCTTTTGGGATCATTGGGTTACAATTCTCTTCAAGATGGACGACAAAGGCACCAACTTACTTTTATGTGAAAAATTTTAAGGGGTAAAATTAATGCACCGGTTCTGCATGATGAGCTGTGCCAGGTGTTTGTCCCCGACAATTACTTGCGCAGCAGACGTCACAAGCTGTTCGCCGTGGGGCATTGCCGCACGATAGCACGCAGCATGTCGCCCGAGCCGCACTCACTCGCAGCTTTCAATGCTCTGCTGTCTACCGACACCGACTACGACTTGTTTGAGGATGGATCGCAGAAGATTATGTCGGATTGTCTCATGTTTTCTGAAATGAATGAAAGTGTGCTATTTCATTTTAATTTAAGTTAATTTTAATAAATGTAATTATTTTTAATTGATAATTTGTTGTTAGAATTTTTAATACTATTTATTTGCTTTGTTGGATTAATGTGATCTAATTTAACTTTTATAATTCCGATAACTATTTATGACATACTTGACTGATTTGTTTTTATTATGATTTAAAATGTTCTAATATAATTTAGTTGTAATATTCCTTAATTAATGTAATTGGTTTTTGTACCGTTTTGATTAAGGTTAAATCAATAAATAAATGTGCGATACCGTTCGGCTCTAAAATAACCGGCACGTGGCCGGTGGTAAGAGCCACCGTAGGTTTAGTAGATGACAATAATCTGCTTCTAACCTAAAGTCTGTGCAAAAAGAGAACCGTCGTGGCGTTACGATGAACTAACATTCAAAGGTAAGGACGGAAGGAACATACCTACCTAGTAGCACACGTCACACGATAATGATAAGAGTAGGTACCTACCTAGTATTAAACATTTTTAGTCGTACTAGTAATGACAGCAGTGTTGTCAATGCAACAAAACAGTAAATTAAAACGACCGACGACTGACGCGACCTCTGCGATATTCTACGACGTTTCTCTTTTTGCATTGACTCTACCAAGCAACATGTGGCTGGGATAATCGAATTATAAATAAGCTGTGTAGGTAGGCTCACGTTTATAAGTAAGTTTGCTTTATGTGGTTTTTTGAGATGGGTATGACCAACGCTGGTCTTCCGTTGGGAGTGGGACCCTGACTGATGTCACGGAATCTAAATTAAAACTACGCTCCTGTGTAGTTACACATTAAAGAAAACAATTAATTTTGATGGAAGTGAAGTAGCGTCACGGTCTGAAAGCAGCGAAAGTCACTTTGTTTTATACTATGTAAGCAAGGATACATTATTTCACATTGAATAAAATAAATAAATAAATCTAGATGTGATAATTTGGAGACGTGTTCCTGACATTCGAATAGACTAAAGATTGGTATAATTTCGTATCTTCGGTGACAATGCAATAATATGGTACCATCGGTCTGACCTGATGATGGAGCGGGGTTGTAGGGACACTAGGGACTGGAACTTCGTAAGGGCAAATGGTAAGACAGTCGAAGTTGGGCTGGTATGTATTGTTATCATTAGTACTTCTCATTACACTTGATAACTTCTTCACAATAAGCTTGTCATTAAAAAGGCATATATTACTTTATTTCATAGTTTCTAGCTTACAAAAAGGAGGTATTGTGCTCTAGGTCGGTAGTCTCTACATGCATCTCTTTCCGTATCGACGATTATAGCTCAAAATTCATCGCTATGCATGTAGAGACTAAAGGCTCTGGTATAAATAGATTAAAATCTTACCCCTTTATAATGGAACATGCGTAGGCGTGCCCATCTAGTCAGTTCAAGCACGCCTACGCATCTCACAATGCTATAGCTACGCATAGTCTGTGCAAAAAGAGAACTGTCGTAGAAATTGAGGTCACGATGGTCGTCATTACTAGTACGACTAAAATGTTTACTTTGTAGGTACCTCCTCTTATCATTATCGTATGCTACTAGATAGGTATGTCCTTACCTTTGAATGTTAGTTCAAAGTAACGCCACGACGGCTCTCTTTTGCACAGACTCTAGTCTGGCCAGACTACACGGTCTAGATGGTACTAAAAGTTATACATGCCATTTTTACAAGTTTTTATTTAGTTTCTTCTGTCGTGTTGTCTATCTGTCGGTCTGTAATCAAATCTTCCAAACGTAATAAAACTCAAATTAGACGGTCTTCCCGATGTCCGAATGGACTCAAATTCGATGAACTTATGTATTTTCGGTGTCAATACAATGATATTACCATGGAGCTGGTCTGATGATGGATACGGAAGATGGCCATAGGAACTTCTTAACTAAACAAGAAAAACCCATCGAGTTTGGGCTCAATTGATTCTACTTGAGGAGTACTGTACGCTTATACAATCATTCAGGGTCTGATGATAAAACCTTGTTTAAAAAAATATTTTTTTCTTTAAATTTATACCAGTATCTCACCTGTTGGTATGTGACTATGCTGTTCAGGAAGGTAGAAGACCTATGCCTGGAATGGGTAGTTATGAAGAACGTTTATAACGTACATATACTTTTTCGTCAGGCTCTACCAAGCAAGAAACGTGACTTTCGCTGAAGATGACATCATGAGGTATCACCGAGTCGACAAGTTCGTGTTCGATGCTGAGGCTTCCTATCCTCGCACTGAAGATGACCTGGTCACCATGATCAACGTGCCTTACCATGTAAGTAATTTACAGTATTTTTTTTCATATCATATAGGCTAGCGTTTGACCATTATCTCACCTGTTGGTAAGTGATGATGCGGTCGAGGACGGTAGCATGCTAAGCCTAGAATGGGAACTGGTTATCAAGGATAGCTGCCGGAGCATAATTAATGTTTTGCGACAGATTTTCTAACTTGAGGGTGATAGCTGTGATGTGTATATTGTGGAGTTATTCAAAAACACACGTTCATTTAAAAAAATATCTTTTTATTTAACTTGTCGTGTTAGTATGTATGTTTCTGTGGGAGCTAAATTAGAACCATTTGATGAAGTTTGATTGGACTAAAATTTCGTATACTTACTTTTCGTATATTTGGTTTTTAAAATTTTTATTTATGAATTTAATGGTTTGTAACGATCGCTCTGCGCCCAAAAGTTTAAAGACATTTTTCAGAATAAATCGAAACGTGACTATTGAAACATTTACGTAAACTACCGAGGAACTGTTCGATGCACATCGAACATTCACGAAACCTAGGTCTATAAAGGTACGGACACACCGCAGCGTCCCGCGTGCGCGATCTAGGCGGCGATCAGATAGCGCAGTAGTATTTGTACCGACTGGTTCACACCAAACGCGATCAGAATACAATTGAAAAGTACTGAGATCGCGCCCGCCGATCGCAGGACGCCGCGGTGTGGCCGTACCTTAACAGTCGACAACAAACAGTAGTGAGTATAAGTGCCGGTAGTTTATAACCATGATGCAAACTTACGATAACTGTAATCTAATAAATCGAAACATAATTATGTCGGTCATTATATCAACATCGAGTGTCAAGTTAAATTCCCGTTTAAACACCATTATCGTTTACTGTATTGCTTTAAATATCTATTCGTAGATCATCGATGGCGTCATATGCTATTAGTTCCTATGGCAAATTTAAGATGTTACCGCCATATCTCTCGAGATATTTTAGAAAGTTTAAAAATTAATATAAAGAGAATTTGTGGAAAGCTACGCGTTAGAAGTGAACTTCCAAGTTCATACAATTTATTTCTCAACATCACTAATCATTGTTTTTGTACAACGTCATCTGTTGAACTTTAGCACATACGTCTTGGTAGTTACGCCGTTCTATAATAGAGGGCGTTTATAAATATAAAATGGCACTTACGTCACATCCGCTCCCTTCGGGCCGTAACGCTGCGTCACTACTGTCAAATTTTACCTCAGTGAAGAGGTTTCTCTTCAAAAACAGACTTCACAAGCCACGCGTGTTCCGGTAGCAAGCTTGAGATTTTAATCGCAATATCTCTGGAGATATGTCTCATAGTTTAAAAACTAAACAACAGACTTCACGCACCACGCGTGTTAGTTCCGGTAACAAGTTTGCCTTTTAAACGCCATATCTCTGGAGATATTTCACATAGTTTAAAAACTGAGAATCAGACTTTACACGCCACGCGTGTTAGTTTCCATAGCTAGTTTCAGATTTTAAACGCCATATCTCTTGAGATATTTCACATTCTTTAAAAACTAAGAAACAGATGTCACACGCCACGCGTCTTTGTTCCGGTAGCAAGTTTCAGATTTTAAACGTCATATCTCTGGAGATACTCTACAGATTTTGATAAAATGTACTAAAGAACCAAACCAACTCAAGAATTTCAGTGACAAGTTCGGATTGTTTATCTCTTCATCTCTGGCGATACTCCGTGTAAATGTCTCTACCTATAAAAAAATAATAATTCCAATCGGCGGAGTAATCGCGTAAATAACATACAAAAACAAAACACTCAACCAATTGAGAACATCCTCCTTTTTGTAAGTCGATTAAAATATAGTTCCCTGCGCTCTCAACTTATGCTGCTGTTTGGTTGTATAATAACCCACTTGTTGTGCACCACAATGTAATCTGTGTCGGATTTAAGATCCATGTGGTAATTTAGGGGCTATTCAGGCCATTTTAGGCCATTGTAATTATATTGAGATGTATCTTCAGAGATATGACGATTTTTTTCGATGATTTTGTGATATAGCCTTTAAAATACAACGGTTGAATGCGTAGCATGAATAGGTTGTCATTTTTACAACCTATTCATGCTTTACATGCTACGCCTTCTACGGTGCTACGGATATATCTACGAAAATTAAACGTACTCATATATAGCCCACTTGCGTAGCGCCACCAATGAAGCCAACACGACTGTATAACTAATTTAGTTAATGCGAAAGTCAGTTTGTCCGTTTGTTATTTCTTTATATCTAACCGTCTCGACCGATTTTGTTGAAGTTTTTGCCCAGCCAATAAGGTAAAACAGGATATCGAATATTTTTTAAAGCGAGCCCATCCATTTTACTGACTACACAATATTTAGTTTCTGTATAGCTTTCGGCGAATTTATGTATGTATGGTTTGAGCTGCCAAATATATGCGATTGTTTCTTAAACTATACTAAATTAATTGTGCAACGCTATGTTTTTGTAAAGGTACGACCAAACGGGTGCGATCTGCGTGCGCGGTCGCGGGCGCGATCTGCGTTTCAATCCTTCAATCTGATTGCCGTAGTTCGCGTTTGGTCTGAACCAGACGGTACAAATACTACTGCAATATCTGATAGCGCCTGCGCATGCGCCCGTATATCGCTGCGGTTCGGCTGTACCTTAAATGTATATTTTATGTAGATTTTCGGTTCTTGTTGATCCTAGAGCGGGTGACACCTCTACGGTAGTTATTCGTAGTATAGTGACGCTACGTGACGCGGCGCGCACTTATTAAGAGAGTGATACAAAAAAGAACTTTATTTATAACACAAAAAGATACACATTTCATTGAGATAGTTCGGTGCCGCGCGAAACAAAAAGCATCGACACGTCAAGTCGCGTCGCGTCGCGGTGTGTGAACTGACCCTAAATTAGAAAATGCTGCTGGCTTGGAAAGTCTTTATTAAAATTACACGGTATTCAGTGAACGCATATAAACATTCTCTTTCGGCATAAGAGACACAATATTAAGGTTAGGTCATGCCACAGTACATGCCACAGTAGTGAACAATATATTGGCTTGATTGAACGTTGATTTTATACTTTATAGAGACTTAGTGGTAGAATTGGCCTAAGTAGTGAGGTTTCGGCCGTTGCTTTTAGGGGAATAAGTATAAAATTGCCGTTTTGTACTGAAAAATTTAAACTATTTAAGGAAATAACATTTTATTTCAATAGATATAAAATCACAGCGGCCGTAGTCACTCAAAAGTTAAATCGATGTTTAAATTGCATATAAAATTACATTAACAAAAATATAGTAACTATAGAACCGTCTTAGTAAAAGCCATCATTTTGCAATTCACCATCTGCCTACCCTTATCCCACTTAAATGGGGTCGGTGCAACATGTCATTCTCTTCCATTTGTGTCTATCCACAGTCGTTTCCGCATCCACTCCTATTACATACATATCTTCAATCACACAGTCCATCCACACTTACTTCGGTCTTCCTTTATCATTTTGAGAATATTTAACCGATTTTAAAATATTCAGACATAGGTATAAAAAAGTATTTTAAAGCTTAATTTACATGATACATATTTAATACTATTTTGCACTTTAACTGCTGTCTATTTGTCCATTTCTTCGAGCATTTACCAATGGAGATGTTAACGCATGGCTTACCCCTCTGCTGGCCATATAGCCATTATTGGCCATATGAGCGTGCGTAACTACGCTGTATTTTTGATACTGTGTGCGTGTTTCAAGCTAGTGTGCGGCATCGTTAAAGTGAGTGATTTGTGTGTGTGCAATGCGTGTTTACCTCGTCCCCCGTAAGTATCGGCAGAAAAAAATGTTTGCGGATTACAACGTTAACATCTCCATTGGTAAATGCTCGAAGGTCCATTTCAATGTTACTTTCACATAGAAGATAGTAACGTAATTTATTAATGACGCAGCTGCGTGTTGCAAATTAAATTATAAACAAATAAATGACACTTTTCTTGTTGTCTCTATTTAGTTTTTATTATTTGTTATTTTTGCAGCCATAAAAACATAACTTTATGAAAAATTCAAGTGTTTACCTATTAAAGTTTGGTTCCAAAGGCAAAACCTTGCGACAGTCTCGCGGACGCATTAACAACTGAGTATCAATAATTTGGCACTCTTTGGGTACGGAACCCCAAAAATATACCCAAACTCGAACATATTATAATTATTATTACAAACAACAATTGCATTATTTTTATCAAGTATCAAGAGATTGTGTTTACGTAAAAAGATAACTTAATAAATAAATAATAAGATAAATTAGTCAATCTATAGCTACCAACTTATTCGTAATCTACGATAAAACATTCTTTTGCGATTGACGCAATCGTTAAGTAATGCTATATTTCTTATCGCTGTATAAAACTAGATACAACATATTTACCTACACAATATTTTATATATCTTATATCTCGTTTGACTATTATCTCGCCTGGTGATAAGCCATGTGTGGTCGAAGATGGTGAACACGCTAGGCCTAGAATACTCTGACTCTCAAGGTCTGTATGCTGCTGGAACACCGAGGACCGCAATCTGGACTCGAGATCGCAAATACATGTTTCATGTATAGAGAGCCCACTCCCCCCTCCCTTTATCTTTTATTTTTTTTATTTTTGTATAGAAATCGTAAAGCGGTTCACAGAATACATCTACCTATGAAGTTTCAACTGTGTAGTCCTTATAGTTTCGGAATAAAGTGGCTGTGACATACGGACGGACAGACAGACAGACATGATGAATCTATAATGGTTACGTTTTTTGCCATTTGGCTACGGAATTCTAAAAACATCAAGCCAATACCAGATGTAAACATTTATATCAACATACTTATACAAGGTGGATTATTGAGATAGGACCATAAGGGCAGGTAGGTACTTACCTCTCTAGAAGACTAACATTAATTTTTGACTACATTTCGACATTTTGAGTTGCATCACAGAATTTATAAGTATAAGTATATATACGTAAGTCCAACGGAAAAGTGCTATAAATGTGATAGATAATATAATAGATAAATATCACATATATAGCACTTTTCCGTGGCTACAGCTCTCTCTATCTTTAAAAATATAGCTTATCTAAAAATTTAGCTTATCTTAAGGTACGGACACACCGCAGCATCCTGCATGCACGATCTAGGCGGCGATCAGATAGCGCAGTAGTATTTGTACCGACTGGGTCACACCAAACGCGATCAGAAAACAATTGAAAAGTACTGACATCGCGTCCGCAGATCGCAGGACGCCGCGGTGTGGACGTACCTTTATTAAGTTATATCTAAGGGAAGTGCGTTCCATAATTGTGCAGCTTGGACCATAAAGCATTAATAAAGCATGTTATATTTTGCTGTAGTAATTAAACACACTTGTATTACGCGAGTTTTATTTTACTGTGCTCTTTAGAACAAATAAAGAACAACATTAAGTGTCATGAAATTGCATGTAAGCATTATTGGTTTACGAATCCTTACCGTAGCATCGTCGTACTATAATCCTTGCCTAAAATTTGCAAGTAAGCATTATTGGTTTACGAATCCTGACCGTAGCATCGTCGTACTATAATCCCTGCCTAAAATTTGCAAGTAAGCATTATTGGTTTACGAATCCTTACCGTAGCCTCGTCGTACTATAATCCTTGCCTAAAATCCTACTAAAATATTGGCATTGCATTGCAACTTGTTGCTTGCCAAATGCCACAACTATGCATTGGAGAGAAAGCGTTACATCTAGCTGTATATGTATTAAATGATCTCGTATTATTTTTTTACTATAAATAATAGTTTTAAAGGTGTTTTAACCGACTATAAAAAGGAGGAGGTTCTCAATTCAACTGTTTATTTTTGATGTGTGCTATTTACCTCTGAGCTGTCTCGAGTATTTATTAACCGATTTGGAAAATTCATTTTTTGGTGGTGTTGGGCCTTTAATCGTAGTATTATTCTATCCTTTATCAATATAGCATAGCAACAAAGACCAACAATAGTGAAAGTATGTGACATAATCAAGAATCTAAGCATTTATTCAGTATGTAGGCAGTATTAATATACACACATATACACGTAAAAATCATAATCAATTATCAAGTACACATAGTAAAAATATTAAAGTAGGTTAAAACCAACCATTCATGTAACTGTGTGTTTCTTTGAGCAAATGCTCGTAGGTGTGTTGATTGTTGTGATATGTACTTCAGACAATTTTTAATTAAAAAAAAAGTGGAATAGTGAAACACAACTTAAAGAAACGCATACCGATCACAGTTCATATCATGATCCGAATGGAACTGATAGTACATCTATATAATGTCAAGGTCGTAAAGTAATATGATACACACTAAACATATTTTGATAAAAAAGATTGAAAATTTAATGCATGATAATTACATAATAAAGATGATTATAATGGATAATACATAGGTAAGTAATTCGCCACTGGTAACGATAATGTGAAGGTCGTATTTTGTTTACTGTGTCAGGAGAGTATGTTTTGTGCGTACCTATTGATTTCGATTATGCTTTTAAAGTAAAACTTTTAATAATCTTTATATATAAAAATGAATTCCAATTGCCCTTGGTCACGGCATCATACGTACACAGCCAGTATAATATAAAAATAAATAAATAATTTATTTCAGAAGCTAAAGTTCCATAATTTTTGTTAGTAAACACACCAATAAATTAAAATCTTAAGAAACTATGTTAGTACATAAAACATCTCGCAAATACACTATCTTAAAAAATTGTCACTGAGTCACTAATTTTGCCAGTGGATTAAGCTGGCTAGACCAATGACGCATGAAGTCTGAGCTTAGATCCTCTACAACACCAACCTCTAATACATCACCTCAATTTTTTTTATCCATCTATCGCATGTCGCCGACATGCATGTCGCATTACAGCTGGTGCTGATTGGTGGATATGATGTATGACATTAAGGTCTAGCTGTGATTGGCGGACGCTTCCGCAGCCATATTTGTATTCATGCTGTGTGTGTTATATATATGTGCCATATGTGTCATGTCAACTGCTGTCATAGTAGCTACCTACACATAAACAAAATGTGTCAATTGCACCGTGTTTTCATAAAACAACACCACACTTTTTAATAGAAAGATATAATTTTCTTAAAAAAAAGCAGTCGCGAAAATGTTTAACTTACTTTGCATAAAAGAGGAGGTTCTTATATCGCCTGTATTTTTTATATTTGTTTCCTCGGAACACGGCCTTTTGTAAAGCGATTTGGAAAAATTGTTTTTGTTTAAGAGAGCATACTTTTCTTTTGCTCCTATTGTAATTTTATAGAGATTTGATAAATATCTCCAGTGATATGGATATAAACATCTCAAGTCATCAAAACATCTTACTGCTGAAAATGAATAGCACGGCATTAATAAGCCCGTTGCTTTATTTATTTGTATATTTATATTAATATAAAACGTATAGGTTATTTGGTTTATAAGTAACTTCTCAATATATTATGTTTATTCCGTGGAAAAGTAAATCTTAAGGGCCAATTTCACTGGTTCCTGATAAAGCCCTATTGGAAACTTTAACGGATTTTTGAAAGTTTTTATATGACGCTATATGTCAGATCTGAACTGAACTATATGAAACTCTATCAATACCCGGTGAAACTGGCCCTAAGTTTTAATATGAATATCAAATAACTCTTTATCTCTAATTCTCCTCTCTCTTTCTCTCTCTCTCTCTCTCTCACTCTCTCTCTCTCTCATAACGCATTTAATTTCATTTCTCATAAAATTTCCTTGCTGGGTGCCAATATATGAAAATCAATTCTTTATCAGTAAACTGAATGGTATGTTGACCACACTTTAGTGGGATAGGGGTAGGAAGAAGATGGTGATACTTACATACATATATAAAATCACGCCTTTTTCCCGTCGGGGTTGGCAGAGAGAGAGAGACTACTTCTTTCCATATGCTACGATCCTGACATACCTCTTTCACTTCTTCCACTTTCAAGAGTGCTTTCATACATGCTCGCCGGTTATAGGTACTTTTGACATAGCCTTTCTTTAATACGTCTCCCATGAACTCCCATCTGGTCGCGATACGTTCGCCTAGGTTAGCCTCTACCGGCTGGCTCATTCACACTCGACTCATAAATCTTTTTCGTAATCTCCCTTCATCAATCCTCTCTAGATGTCGAAACCATCTAAGCATCCCTTTCTCTATCTTTGTCACTACATCTTCTATCACAACACAATCATACTTCTATACTTCCAATCATAAAACTACACTACATTAAAGATGATGATTATGATTCTTTATCAGTAAACTCTAAAAAATCGCTGCGTGTTTTTGTCCCCAGTTCATACTAACCGCGACATGCATTTATTCACTTTGTTCGACAATATGAACCTTCGCAGCATCCCTCGTCACTCTTCCCACCTGCCTATTGATTTTTTTTTTTTGAATATTTATCAATTTAATTAAAAAAAAATTTTTTTTTTTTTAATTTTTAACGCTAAATTTAAAAAAAAAACGCCCACAATTATTAAATTTCATAAAATCTCTCAAAATATTTCCAATGAAATTGATATATTCAATTTGTAAGTCGACGTGAACATATTCAGTATTCATTTATTTACAAAAACAATGTATAATAGTTATACGTGATATTATGTACGTAATATTTGCACATGATTTATTTTGTAATATCTAATTTTCTGGTATTTTTTGCCAGCTTCAACTTTGCTTAGTAAGAATAATATGAAGGGTGCTTCAAACTGCGAACCTAGCACAGAGCAGTAGCTTATAGTGAATAAACGTGTCTTCAAGTTAATTAGTCAACATTTTATAAGTGATAAATCTTGGATGTAAGGGATGAAGGATCTTGGAGGTAAGGGGATGTAAGGGAGCATAATTCCACCTGATTGCTCTCAGCCAACCTCACCTGCACGTGGTGCATCCTGCCGATCAGCGAACGAGGCTCTGGCGACCGACAAATGGCGGGATATCCATTCAGAAAGACGTAGCTAAATACCACAGGCCGGTGACGGGCAGCAGCGTCACCGGTGCGAGAAGCTACGTCCTGCGATCACCCAACCCGACTGCCCAGCGCGTGGTGATTATTTGGGCAAACCCTTCATGGCAGACACAACCACACAACGGCCCCCAGTTCCCGGTCGCCCCGCTATTCCTGACCAAGGCGGCGGTTACGGTAACGGCGGGGCAGGGGGTGCTAAGAATCCCCGGGCGACGGAAGGCCGCCAAAACCGACTGACCCTGGCTACATTTAACGGACGCACGCTACGGCTCGATACACACTTGGCACTTCTGGAGGAAGAGCTGAAAAACATAAGATGGCATATTCTGGGATTATGTGAAGTCCGAAGAGAGGGGGAGGACACCGTTACCCTAGAATCAGGCCATCTTATGTATTTCAGAGAGGGAGAACAACCATCCCAAGGTGGCGTCGGGTTCTTGGTCCATAGGATCCTCTCTGATAACGTTTTAGAAATCTCCAGTGTGTCGACAAGGGTAGCGTATCTTGTGATTAAACTCACCGAGAGGTATAACCTCAAGGTTATCCAAGTATACGCACCGACTTCGGCACACTCGGACGATGAAGTGGAGGAAATGTACGAGGACATTTCCAAAGCCTTGCACAGAACCCAAAAGGCCCACTTCAACGTTGTCATTGGGGATCTCAACGCAAAAGTGGGAGTACAAACAAGCGGCGAATCGGTAGTAGGACCACACGGATTGGGAAGCAGAAATCATAGGGGGCAAATGCTCGTCAACTTCCTAGAAAAAGAGGGGCTTTTTCTGATGAACTCTTTCTTCCAGAAAAATCCCCAGCGGAAGTGGACGTGGCAAAGCCCCGACGCTATGACCAAAAATGAGATCGACTTCATTATGACGGACAAAAAGCGCATATTTAGGGATGTCTCAGTGATCACTAGGTTTAAAACCGGCAGTGATCACCGACTAGTCCGAGGCTCTCTAGATATTGACTGCAAACTTGAACGTGTTCGTCTAATGAAGTCCACGCTCCGACCCAATATGCTACAATCCGTGGTCGGGTCTGAAACGTTCCAGCTGAAACTGGAAAACCGATTTGCTGCACTGGAAACCACAATTGACGTTGACCAGGATCTCGACCATGTGGTGGACATCCTCAGGGAGGAAGGGACAAAATTCTGTGAGACGCGAGGTGCTGGCAAGAAGTCCAAGCTTTCAGAGGAATCTCTGCAGCTAATACAAAAGCGACGTGATAACCCTGCAGTCACTTCGTCAGATCAACGGACCCTAAATAAAAAGATTTTTAAATTGGTACGACGTGACCTCCGGAGCTCCAACACACGCTCAATTAAAGAAGCGATCGAGCAAAACCGGGGGTCAAAAGTCTTTGTCCAACAGCTGGGCCGAAGCCATCTGACGAAGTTGACCACTTCTAGCGGGAGTGTCGTCGCTTCTAAGCCGGAGATTCTTAGGGAAGTAAAAGACTTCTACAGCCAATTATACACCTCACAAGCGTCCCTTCCACAACCCGGCATCGAGGATCCTAGAGCCACTCTGACCCGCCACTACACCGAAGATTTGCCAGAAATCAGCCTAGATGAAATTGTGATGGCTCTCAGGCAGCTTAAAAACGTAAAAGCCCCCGGAGAGGATGGAATTACAACGGAGCTCTTAAAAGCCGGTGGAACTCCTACGCTACTACAGCTTCAGCGTATTTTCAATTCCGTCCTCTTTTCGGGGAGAACTCCGAAGACATGGAGTAAGAGTGTGGTTGTTATGTTCTTCAAAAAGGGAGACAAAACCCTTTTGAAGAACTATCGACCTATCTCGCTCTTAAGCCATGTCTATAAGTTGTTTTCTAGAGTCATCACAAATCGTCTCGCGCGTAGGCTCGACGAATTTCAACCCCCCGAGCAGGCTGGGTTTCGAGGAGGATACGGCACCATAGACCACATCCACACAGTGCGGCAGGTTATACAGAAGACTGAAGAGTATAACCAGCCCCTGTGCTTAGCGTTTGTGGACTATAAGAAAGCCTTTGACTCCATTGAAACCTGGTCTGTTCTGGAGTCTCTGCAACGGTGCCAAGTCGATTGGCGATACGTCCAAGTGTTGAGAGGTCTATATGACACCGCAACTATGACCGTCCAAGTACAAAATCAGCAGACTGAACATATCCACTTACATCGAGGAGTTAGACAAGGAGACGTTATTTCCCCCAAATTATTCACAAACGCTCTAGAGGATATGTTCAAAACGCTGAACTGGAAAGGACGGGGCATAAATGTCAATGGCAATTACCTCTCACACTTGAGATTTGCGGACGACATCGTCATCATGGCTGAAACCGTGCAGGACCTGCAATACATGCTGACCACCCTCGCTGATTCTTCTGCGCGCATCGGTCTCCGGATGAACTTGGATAAGACCAAGATCATGTTCAACGAACATGTTATTCCGGAACCGATTGCCTTAAATGGAGTCCCTCTCGAAGTTGTTGACGAATATGTCTACCTTGGGCAAATCTTGCAATTGGGCAGAAACAATTTCGAGAAGGAAGCTCGCAGAAGGATACAGCTTGGATGGGCAGCATTCGGAAAACTTCGTCGAGTCTTTACATCGCCCATACCACAAAGCCTGAAGACGAAAGTCTTTAACGAGTGCGTCCTTCCTGTTATTACCTACGGAGCCGAGACGTGGACACTGACAGTGCGACTAGTTCACCAATTCAAAGTCGCTCAGCGAGCTATGGAGAGGGCTATGCTCGGAGTTTCTCTGAAGGATCGAATTCGAAACGAAGTCATCCGTCAGAGAACCAAAGTAATCGATATAGCTCAGAGGATTAGCAAGCTGAAATGGCAGTGGGCCGGTCACATCTGTCGCAGAACCGATAACCGTTGGGGTAAACGAGTTCTAGAGTGGAGACCACGGCTCGGCAAACGTAGTGTGGGACGCCCTCCAACTAGATGGAGCGATGATATACGCAAGCTGGCTGGCAGCGGTTGGAAACGAATAGCTGAAGATCGAGCTCAGTGGCATGCCATGGGAGAGGCCTATGTCCAGCAGTGGACGGAAATTGGCTGATAATGATGAAATCTTGAGTGCCACTGTGAGGCTAAGACGCCGATACCGAGGTTTTTTTTGTTTGTTCCGCTTTTTTTCACCCCGACATAGGTTGGAGACTTTTTTCAAACACGCTTTTATTGGTTTATTGGTCACTTGTAACTGACAAAAAAGTAATAAAATCTAAAAAGTAAATTATTTCTAGCCTATTTCTAATTCTTCATTGAATTCAACTTTTTATTTTATTTAACATGTAAGATATGACTACGCACAGAGACCGGAATACGGAACACGCGGAACAAGTGAAACAAAAAAAAAATCTCGTAAAAATGTAGGATATTTCAATATGCCCACCGCCTACGCTACGCCGCGCTACGACATGCTACGATGTTCTACGGCATCTACGGGTGAGGCCACTACACGAAAATTATGAATATAGATTAGTTATTTGTTGATACCTATTCACTCGCAATTTGCAGACCCCCTATATTTTATAAATATGCTACGTAATCATTAAATTGAGAGGGATAACAACTGTTCCTTCTTCCACAGGCCATCATCCAAATCGCGCAAGAGTCGTTCCCAACTCTGGCACCAATTCTGAACCCAGCAATGAACGGCATCTTCGGCTCTAATAACTCTCCGATCATGACTGTTAGAGCAGGAGACCTGTTCTTCGACGGCGTTCGGATTTGTGTGAACCCTGGGTTCTTAGCTAGCGTGGCCTGTAGCATCATCACACAGATTGCTGCGCAAACTCAGAATTTAGTTGGACAGCCAGACGGGTCATTGCTGTTCTCTTTACTGGATTATGTGAGTCACCTTTTTTATTAAACACGGTTGATAAGCGCCACTATCTCACTTGATGGTTAGACCATTAGCACATTTTGCTCATGTGCCAATAGCGCGAGCGACTGTGTACATGAGTCTACCGACCTGGCAGCTGAGACCTGGCCGTTGCGATCTGGCCGCTAGTGCGCTACTAAGTGACTGCGGTCTATGAAATCGAGCTTTTCTGGAAATTGATGGTGTAATAAGAAGTAAGTACTAATGAAAATAAAATCCCTCGTCTGCCAAACTGACTTGCATGAAACATTATAATGGAACTCTGCGAATTGAAGGTCGGTGAATCTTTGTTTGGAGGATGGTTTGAACAATAGTCGAGGCCTTTAGTCGCCCCCCATTTAGCACCACCCAGGGATCACGTGGGGAGAGGGGGGAGGTCTAATTCTACCACAGAAATATTAATATTTCTGTGAATTCTTCGGACGTGAATGACAATGATCCCTTTGTCTAACGCTGTATACTGCTATTCCTATTTATTATATCTTAAGAATCAAAAATTTTAAAAAAGTTTTTTTAAAATTTCTTATAGGCTAACGTTTAACCACCATCTCGCCTGGTGGTAAGCAATGATGTAGTCGAAGATGGTCAACACGCTAGGCCCAGAATACTCTGAGCTCAAGGGCTGTGTGCTGACGTAACAACGCATGGTGATAATCTACTTTTTGGTAGCAAATCAGGCGGAACATCGTTTCAATACTTTCAATATGCTCTTACAGGACAGGAGCTAGTTTTGAAAAATAAGCTGTCGGTGGCATACAATACCTTTGACAAAATACGTTTAGACATAAAATTATTTCACATAAATCTACATACCAATTATAGTCAAAATATTTGATGATTATATCCAGATAAGTATCATAACTAAATACATTTATATGTAACGTTATAAATATATAATAAATACAATAACTACATATACATATCATATTTACAGTGTAGCTAACCAATTAAAAAAATAAATACAAAAAATTTGCGATAGTGTTTTATAATGCTTAAATACCATATTTTTGAATATCAAACTACACCATTATATTAAATTACTTTACTATATTATGGGAGATTATTTCGAACGCAATGTTAATGGATTTGTAGATAATAGCCGTTTAGAAAATCGGCTGCAGCAATATCAATTAAACTTCCAATTTAGGCACACCGTAGGTGGTGAACGGGCGATTTTAGGTCGTCTGTGCCCGACAACTGTTGACGAACACTGTTGTGGCTTCCATTAAACTCAAATTTAAAGCATTTATCAACTGGAATTGGAAGTCTCCAAAAAGAAGAAGGTTTTCAATTCGTCTGTGTGTTTTTTTATGTATGTTACGTGATTACTCCGTAAATTGTGAACCGATTAGAATAATTATTTTTTATCGGTTGGTTTGTTTTCAAGGTAGTCCCATTGTAATTTCATCTAGATCTAATAAGTATGTCCCGAGATATGACGATAAACGTCTCAAACTTGCTACTGAAATTGACTCGCGGTGCATGGAAGTCGGTTGTTTTAGTTTTAAAACTATCTTAATTATTATTGAAGTTAAACTTCTTTAGGCTTCACGGAAGTGACGTACCGTCACGGTCCGAATCAACGGAAGTGACATAATAAAATGTTGTATTTTGTATTTATAAGCGCCCTCCATCACTACAAAGAAGTTTTAACTATAGTCTGGCCATAACTGCTGTACACTCCCTGAGGTATGCGCAGCGAGGTGGGAGCCGGGGAAACAGAGGAAGACTGACAAGAACAGACTGAAAGTCTCGCCGCGCGCATACCCGCGTCCCCCCCGTCTCGCCGCGCGCATACCTCAGGGAGTGTACAGCAGTTATGGCCAGACTATATCATTTGGACATTCGACCCGCTATGTTCAACAGATGGAGTTGTACAAAAAAATAATAAGTGATGTTGAGAAATAAATTGAATTAACTCGAAAGTTACATTTTCACTTTAGCTTAAACACTTTAGCTTTCTACGCTCCCGCTTGTTTTTGTACACTATTAAATTGTAAATGCAAAAAAAAAATGGACCTATCAGTCTCTGTTACTGAACACATCTCAGTAGGTACAACTGAAGAATAATTAAGATATGGTCCGTGCCATATAGATTGGCACAAAAGTGCATCGACCTCTCGTCAGCCGCTAAGAAGAAATTAGTGTAACTTAAAATTTTGCCAAAATCAAAACCAAAAATATCTATTTATCATTGACTAGCTGTTACCCGCGGCTTCACCCGCGTTATTTGTGTCTTTATGACCATTGAGGTCTAGATCGATGATCTCTTAGACCAAGTCACCATAGATGACCCTCAAAGTCGAACTCAATATTCTCTATTGTTAAAGTCATTAATCATTTTGGTTAGGTATACGAAGTTGTGCTGTTTAAATTTTTCACTCACCACAACAACATTCCTGAAACATTTCTTACAAAGAAAATAAGGTGCTGCGCGAGCGTAGCGAGCGCTATTATTGGGCGAGTGAACATTTTTTATGACTTTTTATAGCTCTGATAGTTTAATGACCTAATAATCAAGTCAATACAGATGACTCTTAGGACGAACTCGAAATCGTCTATTGTTAAAATCATTAATAATTACTTGGTAAACCTAACCAAGGTCATTATGATTATTGAAGGTTGTACTGTTTCAATTTATAAACTCGTTTTGATGCATGTGGCTATTAAAATACAAAAATGCTGAAATATTACCTACAAAGTAGATATAACAAATGCTTGCGCGACCAGAGCGAGCGATATTACGGCGCGAGCGAAGCGAGCGCGAAAAATTTTTACGACCTTTTATGACCCTGACAGTTTTTATTACCTACTAAGTTAACACTGCTGACACAAAAGTTAAACTTGATATTCACTTATTGTAAGGTTATTAATCATTATGATTATTGAAGGTTGTTTCAATTTATGGCTTCATTTTGATGCATGTGGCTGTTAAAATACAAAAAATGCTGAAATATTAACTGCAAAGTAGATAAAACAAATGTTTGCGCGAGCGTTGCGAGCAATATTACTGCGCGAGCGTAGTAAGTGCTATCAATGCGCGAGCAAAGCGAGCGCGAAAAATTTTTACGACCTTGATTATAAAATACCGACTATTACACGACCACGACTATTTTACGACCTTTCATGACTCTGGCAGTTTTTATGACCTGCTAAGTTAACACTGATGACAAATGTTTGCGCGTGCGCAGCGAGCGTGAACAATTTTTACGTCTTTTTATGACCCTGACAGTTTTTATGACCTACCTAAGTCAAGACCGATGACCCTTAGGTTAAACTTGATATCCACTTATTTTAAGGTAACAAATCATTATGATTATTGAAGGTTGTACTGTTTCAATTTATAAACTCGTTTTGATGCATGTGGCTATTAAAATACTAAAAATGGTGAAATTTTACCTGCAAAGTAGATAAAACAAATGTTTGCGCGAGCGTAGCGAGCAATATTACTGCGCGAGCGTAGTAAGCGCTATCACTGCGCGAGCAAAGCGAGAACGAAAAATTTTTACGACCTTTTATGACCCTGACAGTTTTTATGACCTACTAAGTCAAGACCGATGACACAAAGGTTAAACTTGATATCCACTCATTTTAAGGTTAATAATTATTATGATTATTGAAGGTTTTACTGTTTCAATTTAAAAACTCGTTTTGATGCATGTGGCTATTAAAATACAAAAATGCTGAAATATGACCTACAAAGTAGATAAAACAAAAGTTTGCGCGAGCATAGCGAGCGCGAAACTTTTTACGTCTTTTTATGACCCTGACAGTTTTTATGACCTTCTAAAACAACACTGATGGCCCTAAGGTTAAACTTGATATCCACTTATTTTAAGGTAAAAAAATATTATGATTATTGAAGGTTGTACTGTTCCAAATATGACTCGTTTTGATGAATAAGGCTATTTAAATACAAAAGTTGCTGAAATGTTTCCTACAAAGTAGATATAACAAATGCTTGCGCAACCAGAGCGAGCGCTATTACTGCGCGAGCGTAGCAAGCAATATTACTGCGCGAGCGAAGCGAGCGCGAAAAATTTTTACAACCTTTTATGACCCTGACAGTTTTTATTACCTACTAAGTTAACACTGCTGACACAAAAGTTAAACTTGATATTCACTTATTTTAAGGTTATTCATCATTATGATTATTGAAGGTTGTACTGTTTCAATTTATAGCTTCGTTTTGATGCATCTGGCTATTAAAATACAAAAAATGCTGAAATATTACCTGCAAAGTAGATAAAAGAAATGTTTGCGCGAGCGCAGCGAGGGCCATCAATGCGCGAGCGAAGCGAGCGCGAAAAAATGTTACGACCTATTATGACCCTGACAGTTTTTATGACCTACTAAGTCAACACTGATGACACAAAAGTTAAACTTGATATCCACTTATTTTAAGGTTATTAATCATTATGATTATTGAAGGTTGTACTATTTCAATTTATGGCTTCGATTTGATGCATGTGGCTATAAAAATACAAAAATGCTGAAATATTACCTGCAAAGGAGATAAAAGAAAAGTTTGCGCGAGCGAAGCGAGCGCGAAAAATTTTTCCGTCTTTTTATGATCCTGACAGTTTTTATGACCTTCTAAGTCAAGACCGATGACCCTAAGGTTAAACTTGATATCCACTTATTTTAAGGTAAAAATCATTATGATTATTGAAGGTTGGACTATTTCAATTTATAAATTCGTTTTGATTCATTTGGCTATTAAAATACAAAAAATGCTGAAATATTACCTACAAAGTAGATAAAACAAAGTTTTGCGCGAGCACAGCGAGCGCTATCAATGCGCGAGCGAAGCGAGCTCGAAAATGTTTACGTCATTTTATGACCATTTCATAAGGTTATGACCCCGACAATTTTTATGACCAGCTTATTCAACACCGATACCCTAAGGTTAAACTTGATATCCACTAATTTTAAGGTAAAATTTCAGTATGATTATTGAAAGTTCCAATTAGTGTTCCAATTTATGACTCGTTTTGATGAATGTGGCTATTAAAATACAAAAATGCTGAATTATTACCTACAAAGTAGATCAAACAAATTATTGCGCGAGCGCAGCGAGCGCTATCACTGCGCGAGCGATGTGAGCGCGAACATTTTTACGTTTTATGACCCTGACAGTTTTTGTAACCTACTAAGTCAACACCGATGACCACCTGTTAAAACACGAATGTTTTTGAAACACTTTCTACAAAGCAGATAAAACACGTTGGGCAAGCAAAGGCATCGCGTAAAGTTTGATGACTTTTAATGACCCTGACAGTTTTATGGCCTAATTAAGGCACTTATTAAGTTTAGTCTTTATAGATGAACCTAAGGTCAAACTTTTATGATTATGCAAAGTCTATGTAAAGTTAACAAAAAATATAGGCACCCGCACTTAACTGCCGAAAAAAAGTATTCTTTGCCCTTTTATGCCCTATTAAATATCTTTGTACAAAATTTCATCAGAATCGGTCAAGCCTATTGGCCGAAAAAAGGCCACACATTAACAAAATTCTATAATAAAAATATAGACAACCGAAATTTCCACCCAAAACAAAAGTATTCGTTGTCCTTCTATGTCTTTTTGACTGTCTGTGCACAAAATTTCAGCTTGAATTGTTAACCCGTTTGACCGAGAGTTGGCCACACATTTACAAAGTTCAATTTAAAAATTCTGGACACCTGGACTCGACTGCCAGAAAAATAGTATCCTATGTGATTCTATGCAATATGAACTGAAATATGTATACAATTTCAGCTGAATCGGTCAAGCTGTTGAGCTGATAAGAGGCCACACATTCACAAAATTCAATAAAAAAAACCTAAACACTCAGACTCGATAGCTAAAAAAAATGATCCGATATCCTATTCTGCCCTATGAACTGTCTTTATACAACAGTTCAGGCAAATCGGTCTAACAGTTTATTCTAGAAGAGGTCTCATACAAAATTCAATTAAAAATATCTGGACCCCCTGACTCGATAGCCAAAAAAAAAAGTATTCTATATTTTAGTCTGCCTTATGAACTGTCTTTATAGAACATTTCAAGCAAATCGGTCAAGCCGTTTATTCGAGAAGAGGTCTTATATTTACAAAATTCAATTAAAAATATCTGGACCCCCTGACTCGACAGCCAGAAAAAAAGTATCCTATATCCTTTTCTGCCCTATGACATGTATTCATACAAAATTTCAGGCAAATCGGTCAAGCCGTTTATTCGAGAAGAAGTCTTATATTAACAAAATTCAATTAAAAATATCTGGACCCCCTGACTCGATAGCCAAAAAAAAGTATCATATATCCAATTCTACCCTATGAACTGTCTTTATACAACATTTCAGGCAAATCGGTTAAGCCATTTATTCGAGAAGAGGTCTTATATTTACTTAATTCAATTAAAAATATCTGGACCCCCTGACTCGACAGCCAGAAAAAAAGTATCTTATATCTTATTTTGCCCTATGACATGTATTCATACAAAATGTCAGGCAAATCGGTCAAGCCGTTTATTCGAGAAGAGGTCTTATATTTACTTAATTCAATTAAAAATATTTGGACCCCCTGACTCGATAGCCAGAAAAAAGTATTCTATACTCTATTCTGCCTTATGAACTGTCTTTATACAACATTTCAAGCAAATCGTCCCAGCCGTTTATTCGACAAGAGGTCCTTTATTTACGAAATCAATTTAAAATATCTGGACCCCCTGACTCGACAGCCAGAAAAAAAGTATCCTATATCCTTTTCTGCCCTATGACATGTATTCATACAAAATTTCAGGCAAATCGGTCAAGCCGTTTATTCGAGAAGAAGTCTTATATTTACAAAATTCAAATGAAAATATCTGGACCCCCTGACTCGATAGCCAAAAAAAAAGTATCCTATATCCTATTCTGCCTTATGTACTATCTTTGTACAAAATTTCAGCCAAATCGGTCAAGCCGTTTGACCGTGAAGAAGTCCCAAACAAACAAACAAACAAACTGACTTTCGCATTTATAATATTGGTGTTGATGTTTATAACAATTCTACATATTACTAGAACACATTTTATATATTTAATGTCGTATTTTCATGATCTCGATATTTATTATCCGTTTTTATTGTAAAAAGGGATTTTTACGCGCTAAGACTGTTCTATGTTATACTTTATTTTAATGACTATTAACGAACTTGAAAAATTTAAAAAAATAACCATTGCAACAGCTTTTATAATACTTTCGAAACTACTTCCTGAAATTATAAAAAACGCGAGTTATGTCACTTTACCTGGACCATTTTTTTACGTCAGGCAACAGAGATGCGTCACCTTCGGCAATAATAAATTAATTTATTTTATAAATTAATTTCGGCAAGAATTAAGTAATGGCAATTCTGTTCTCTTCACTAGAAGAACTCCACAGGCATAAAACAGGAGCATGGTGGTTTTGTTTTTCAAAAAAGGAGCAAAACCCTTTTAAAACTACCGCTCGATTTCGCTTCTGAGCCACGTCTACAAACTGTTTTCAAGGGTCATCACGAACCGTCTTGCGCGAAGACTCGACGAGTTCCAACCTCCGGAACATGCCGTATTTTGAAGTGGTTACGGCACCACGGATCACATCCACACGGTGCGGCAGATTGTACAGAAGACCGCAGAGTACCATTGGCCCCTGTTCTTAGCATTTGTGGACTATGAGAAGGCCTTCGACTCAATCGAAACCTGGTTTATTCTGGAGTCTTTGCAGCGTTGCCAAGTCCATCATCAGCCTGTATCAGTCCACTGCTGGACATAGGCCTCTCCCAAGATGCGCCACTGAGCCCGATCTTCGGCTCTTCTCTTCCAGTCACTGCCCACCGCTTTGCGTATGTCGTCGCTCCACCTGGTCACAAGACGTCCTACGCTACGTTTGCCGATTCGCGGTCTCCACTCTAGGACATGTCTGCCCCAACGGTTATCAGTCCTGCGGCAGATATGACCAGCCCACTGCCACTTCAGCTTGCTAATCCGTTGAGCTATGTCGATAACTTTAGTTCTCTGGCGAATTACTTCGTTCCGGATTCGATCCCGCAGAGAAATACCGAGCATAGCTCTCTCCATAGCTCGCTGAGCGACTTTAAACTGGTGGACCAGTCGGACTGTGAGTGTCCACGTCTCGGCTCCATATGTCATCACAGGTAGGACGCACTGGTTAAAGACTTTTGTCTTTAGACACTGTGGTATCGGCGACGAGAAGACTCGACGGAGTTTTCCGAATGCTGCCCAGCCCAGCTGAATTCTTCTCTGGATTTCCTTCTCGAAGTTATGTTTGCCTAGTTGGAGCGTTTGCCCTAGGTAAACATACTTAGTGACAACTTCGAGTGGGATTCCATCTACGGCAATCGGTTCCGGAACAACGTGCTCGTTGTACATGACTTTGGTTTTGTCCAAATTCATCCGGAGACCGATGCTACGAGAAGAATCAGCTAGGCCATTCAACATCCTTTGTAGGTCCTGCAGCGTTTCTGCCATAATGACGATGTCATCTGCGAATCGTAAGTGAGAGATGTACCTGCCGTTGATGTTAATGCCACGATCTTTCCAGTCCAGCGTCTTAAACATATCCTCCAAGGCGTTAGTGAACAGTTTCGGGGATATGACGTCCCCCTGTCTCACTCCTCGACGCAGGTGGACATGTTTAGTTCGCTGGTTCTGTACTTGTACAGTCATCGTTGCGGCATTATATAGACATCTCATCACTTCGATATATCGCCAGTCGACTTGGCAACGCTGCAAGGACTCGAGAACAGACCAGGTTTCGATTGAGTCAAAGGCCTTCTCATAGTCCACAAATGCTAAGCACAGGGGCCGATTGTACTCTTCGGTCTTCTGTACAATCTGCCGCACCGTGTGGATGTGGTCTATGGTGCCGTAACCGCTTCGAAACCCGGCTTGTTCCGGAGGTTGAAACTCGTCGAGTCTTCGCGCAAGACGGTTCGTGATGACCCTTGAAAACAGCTTGTAGACATGGCTCAGAAGCGAAAATGGGCGATAGTTTTTCAATAGGGTTTTGTCTCCTTTTTTGAAAAACAAAACCACCATGCTTCTGTTCCATGCCTGTGGAGTTCTCCCAGTTCTCCCAAAAAGAACGGAATTAAATAGCTGCTGAAGATGTTGAACTGCTGGAGCTCCTCCGGCTTTTAAAAGCTCCGTTGTGATTCCGTCTTCTCCTGGGGCTTTTCCATTTTTGAGTTGTTTAAGGGCCATCACGATTTCGTCTCGGCTAATTTCGGGCAGATCTTCTGTGAAGTGGCGGGTTAAGGTGGCTCTAGAATCCTCAGTATCGGGTTCGGGCCTTGAAGCATGCGATGCGTAGAGCTTGCCGTAGAAGTCTTCGACTTCCGACAGAATCTCCGGCTTGGATGCGACGACGTTCCCCGTTGACGTTGTCAGCTTTGTGAGGTGGCTTCTACCCAGAGGCTGGACGAACACTTTCGACCCCCGATTCTGCTCAATTGATTCTTTAATCAAGAGCGTGTTAGAGGATCGGAGGTCGCGTCGTACCAGCTTCTTTATGGATTTGTTGCGCACCAGGTTAGTTGACAAAGCTGACAAAGGGTCTGTTCGTCTCTCTTCCATTAGCCGAAGTGTTTCTGCCGAGAGTTTGGACTTTTTGCCCGTACGCTTGCTCTCGCAAAACTTCGTCCCTTCATCCCTGAGGATTTCCACCACTTCTTCGAGTTTCTGGTCTACGTCATCTGTGGTTTCCAAGGCAGCGAATCGATTTTCCAATTTTAATTGGAATGTTTCGGACCCAACAACGGTTTGGAGTAGGTTCGGACGGAGCGTAGACTTCATCAATCGGAATCTCTCGGCTTTAAAGTCGATATCCAGAGTGCCTCGTACCAGTCGGTGATCACTTCCAGTATTAAACCTAGTGATCACTGAGACGTCTCTGAATATGCGCCGTTTGTCCGTAATGATGAAGTCAATCTCGTTTTTAGTCACAAAGTCGGGGCTTTGCCACGTCCATTTCCTTTGGGGCTGTTTCTTGAAGAACGAGTTCATCAAGAAAAGCCCCTCCCTCTCGAGGAAATTGACGAGCATTTGTCCCCTGTGATTCCTACTCCCAAATCCGTGTGGTCCTATAGACGATTCGCCGCAAGTTTGTACTCCCACTTTGGCGTTAAAGTCTCCCATGACAACGTTGTAGTGAGCCTTGGAGGTGGTGTGTAAAGCTCTGGAGATATCTTCATACATGCTCTCCACCTCATCATCCAAGTGTGTCGAGGTCGGTGCGTAGACCTGGATAACCTTGAGGCTGTACCTCTTGGTTAACTTAATTATGAGGGACGCTACCCTGGTCGACACACTGGAGATTTCTACAACGTTGTCACTGAGAACCTTGTTGACCAGAAACCCGACGCCGCCTTGGGATGGCTGATCTCCTTCTCTGTAGTACATAAGATGGCCCGATTCTAAGGTTATGGTGTCCTCTCCCTGTCTTCGGACTTCACATAGCCCCAGTATGTGCCATCTTATGTGTTTCAGCTCCTCCTCCAGCTGCGCCAGATGATCGTCCAGCCGAATCGTGCGTCCATTATAGGTTGCGAGGGTCAGTTTTTTCTGGCGGCCTACCGTAGCCCGGGGATTCTTAGCACCCCCTGCCCTGCCGTTACCGTGACCGCCGCCGTGGTCAGGAATAGCAGGGCGGCCGGGAACTGCCAAGTTGCCAAGTTGCCAAGTTGACTGGCGATATATCGAAGTGATGAGATGTCTGTATAATGCCGCACCGATGAGTGTCATCATCATCATCATCATCATCAGCCGGTGTCAGTCCACTGCTGGACGTATGCCTCTCCCAAGATGCGCCACTGAGCCCGATCTTCGGCTCTTCTCTTCCAGTCACTGCCCACCGCATTGCATATGTCGTCGCTCCACCTGGTCACAGGACGTCCTACGCTACGTTTGCCGATTCGCGGTTTCGACAACGTGCTCGTTGTACATGACTTTGGTTTTATCCAAATTCATCCGGAGACCGATGCGACGAGAAGAATCAGCTAGGCCATTTAACATCCTTTGTAAGTCCTGCAGCGTTTCTGCCATAATGACGATGTCATCTGCGAATCGTAAGTGAGGGATGTACTTGCCGTTGATGTTGATGCCACAATTTTTCCAGTCCAGCGTCTTAAACATATCCTCCAAGGCGTTAGTGAACAGTTACGGGGCTATGACGTCCCCCTGTCTCACTCCTCGACGCAGGTGGATATTTTTAGTACGCTGGTTCTGTACTTGTTCACTCATCGTACAAGGTGCATCCTGCTGACCAACAGATGGGGCTCTGGCAACCGACAAATGGCGGTATAACCATTTCATATTTAAGTATGGCGTAGCTAAATTCTACAGGCCGTTGACGGGCAGCAGCGTCACCGGTGCGAGAAGCTATGTACGTCCTGCGATCGCCAACCCGCCTGCCCAGCGTGGCGATTAGGGAATATCCCTCCCTAAGGGATACATGTAATATGTAAAAGGTAAAAGGAAAAGGAAAAGTGTCAGTTATTACATGGTTATAAGGACACCCGAGGTCTACTGTTCTATTGTTTTATATTCTATGTTGTATAGGCATATATACATTTTCTGTTGACAGAAATATGTAAAACCATTAAACTTCATAGTACTTTATATCTTCATTACTACGCGGACGAAGTCGCGGGTAACAGCTAGTAGACAGTAAAATGTTCACATCAGTGTAGTTTTAATACAGCGAAAGCATATTTATCACTTGGAATTTTATCCAATTAATATATATATATATATATATATATATATATATATATATATATATATATTTAAAAGCGAAAGTTTGTGTGTATGTCTGTTACTTCTTCACGCTTAAACTACACAACCGATGGCGCTAAAATTGGTATGTAGATAGCCTAGACCCTATAATAACACATAGGGTAGTTTTTATCCCAATATTCTCACGAGAACGATGTCTACGGGTACGGGTAAAACCGCGGAGCACAGCTAGTACGAGTATAAATGTATAGGCCGTTTAGTTCCCATACATTTGCTCGATGTCAGTTGCAGACTACAGATAGATGTTGTCCCCCTGAACGGTCCTTAATTGGTTACACAGACTTATGTAACTCTCTGAAACATTCAATAGCTCTGGCACCTTTAATACGTCAGTCATTCTCCAATGTCGTAGTTGATAAGATCGTTTAAAAAACTAAAATGCTGCGATATTAATTTTCAGTACCAAGTTTGAGGTGTTTATCTCCATATCTCTAGAGATACCAATCAGATCTAGATGAAATTACTATGGTGGTACCATAGCATTTGGGATTTTTCCTTTCCAAAAAAAAAAGAACCATCAAAATCGGTTCATAAACGACGAAGTTATCCGCGAACAAGCATAAAATATACATATATATGTACGGTCGAATTGAGTAACGTCCTTTTTTGGAAGTCGGTTAAAAATGACCTATTTATGTTTGTGAGCGGCAAAAGAGATGTCACACTGTAGCCCGTTTGAAAACGCAATTAATTATTAGTCTATAGCACTGTAGACGGCTGAACAAAGAGCCTGGAGGCCAACTCCGAAGTGATACATCCGAAAATTCGGGCCCGACCGAAACACGACCGTATTTGCTGATGTTGACCTACTACGAATAAAGATCGGATTCTCATAGTTCGTTCGCCACCATTAGTAAATCAGTAGAAGAGTATCGGATTGAATGAAATGAATACTAGTGTAGTACCTCTAATCGATATTTTTTTATGTACTCATGTCGATGTCTTAAAACTCTTAAAATTCAGACTTATATATTGTTTTTATAATAAGAATATTGAACTTTGCTTATAATTCATTATTTTAAGGATTAAAATGTAAAAATTTCGATTTACTTACAAAATAAAGATATAAGAAAAGTCTAGCTACGATGTCTTAGCTATGGTCAAACCAGTCAAAGTCCGTCAAAGTTAAACGTAAACAAAAAACAACTAAGTTTTAAATTCTCCAAATAATCTTTGTAAAAGGTTCCTTATATCTTTTCTATATGAATGACAAAAAAACTTGTAAAATCTCTAACTAGAAACTAAAAAAACTAGGTACATTCTAATAAGTTTATCCTAGTATACCCATATAGTATATAGTAATATTAGTAAGCTGTGGTTTATCCGTGAAGAAGTGGCCTTTGTGTCTAGTCTATTTTGTCATGTTCATTTTTTGGACGTTTGACACTCATATTTGTAGAAGAAATACTTATGTATTCTATATCGAAGATGTCATATCTACACCGACACCATCAGAAATTGATGTTCTAGAAGAACATCAGCTTTCTTGTGGCGCATAGTGATTTGACTCGGATGAAACTATATGGAGAATTGAGAAAATGTATACTATGCTAGGGGTGCCTGCACTAAAACGTCGAAACATTGGCAAAAAAGTAAGTTTTCATTACTAATGTATTAGTATAGACACTTTATAATTTAATCTATTTTATACTATTTCATTTTTTAGCAACCGTTAGGTATAATAAATACACACTATGAGCAAATTTCAAGTCTTTATCTATTACCATTTTGTAAGATGAAGTATAAAATGCCTGAAAAACACATTTCCTTCACACCCCCTTTAATTTTTAACTTTATTCTGGTTTTAGTATTTTTTGTTATAGAGGCTATATATAATATAGGTAATACACATTTTGTGAAGATTTTAGTTTCTATTTATTATGTTTCTAAAGTTCAAGCAAAAAATGCCAAAAACACGTTTTTTGTTTGGGTACCCCCTCTAATATTTAATTTTATTTTGTTTTTCGTACCTGATGTTGTTAAGTCCCCCATAGTAATACATTACTTCATAAAATGTCATGTATCTCTACCTATTAAGGTTAAGGAGATACAGCCCAGTGAAATGCGGACAGACAGACGGACGAATGGACCAAGAAGTCTCAGTAAGACATAGAGACTCTTTGGGTACGAAACCCTAAAACAGACAATTTAAGAGCCTCCTCTTTATTTGAAATCACTTAAAATCCAAACGCAGGGTTTACGATACAAGATACAACAAATGTCAAATTTAAGTTCGGTCGGACCGAATGATAAATCTAAACCGACAGACCGAAACAAACGTGATTCGTAGTAGGAAACGCCCGATAATTTCGGCCGATGCATCGAATTACCATTTCGGAGTTGGCCTCCTGGATGCATATACGTATGTACGCACTTTGAATGTTACATAATGAGCTGTCAATAGCACACGAATCATTGGGTTCACACTATAATTAATATATGGCTGTAATTAATGAATTGAGAACTCTGGTTTCAGAGTGACCCCACAAAAGGTATTATACCTACCTACAACGCTGCGGTGGCAAGCGCTGATTGGATTTGGTGGACGTTTATAATGAAGGAGATATTAATTACATGGATGATTTGTTTATTACCGAAATTTTCCTATCTGTTTTCTGACACAAGTTTAGTAAAGTACTCGATGTACTTATATTTATTTTTCAAAAAAGGTTTCTAAATTTGACCGTATATATTTTTTTCTTTTTTTATGTTTGTTCGCGGATAACTTTGTCGTATATGAACCGATTCTGATTATTCTTTTTTTTTTGTTAGAAAGGAGACATTCCAACGGTGGTACTACTATAATTTCATTTTTAACAAGCATACTAGTAATGAGCAACCCACATAGCTGTAAGCTTTTTGTTCAAAAACTGTTGTCTGTCTGTATCTTGTCAGTCTTGTACAAAGGACCATCAAGGTTGGAGGTAATTTCCTCGAAACCACAGAAAATATAATAGTTCGAAACATGCACGCTTATCCGCTCTCGGTGCTAAGTATACCTTCTTCACTTATCTATATCTATGATTATTTTTGTTCAATAATAACAAATATATACCAACTAAGTAAATTAACCACAGACCTCGGATTGTAATCTGCAATCAAGGTCTGTGTAATGAATATGGATTTACTCATAGATTAATAATATAGTGTAATTTGAGATCTTCGAACTGGAGTTTCCGCTGAAAATACGGGTATAAAGCTCGGCAGACGATTTCTATCTGAATAGATATGTGGAATCACAAACTATTCAGAGGAAACAGGTTCATCGGAACGGGAAGGATGTGTATCGAGCTAGCTGAAGAGGTATCGAGCTACGCGGAATTGAATTAAAAGTAGCAAAGGAGTATTTAGACGGTGCTTGGGATGAAGTTAGAACCCTCTTGATTTGTTTCTATTTATAATAATTCATGTCTATGCAAAGTAAGTTACGTTAAAGTTGTTTTAATTAAAATTGTTGTATCTTTATATATATAATTCTACTGTACGTGTGTATGTCACTGATCTCCTCCTAAACGGCTGGACCGATTTACATGAATTTTGGTGTGTATGTTTGAGTTAGTGCGTAGTCTACCGGAGCCGCTGGTATATATGTACATATATATGTTACCAAAAATTTTATTACTTTTGTAAATTGTTAAATTCAAACCAAAATTTCAAAATATAAAGTGTGTAACACTTCAAAGAAACAATATTTAATTTTATTACTGTAAAAGTAATTACTGTACTGGAAATTGTTAAGCTCTATCAATTAACATTTGAGTTATTTAAGTTATGTGTAAAAATCATGATTTTATTTACCATGTCCATCCTATATCCAACCTATGTCCATCCTCAAGGTACGACCACACCGCGGCGTCCTGCGTCTGCATGTGCGTTCACGGTCTTCGATTTTCAATCGTTTTCTGATCGCCGTTGGGTGTGAACCAGTCGGTAAAAATACTACTGCGCTATCTGATCGCCGCCTAGATAGCGCACGCAGGACGCCGCGGTGTGGTCGTACCTTCATGCTATAAAGTATTTCCTTGTTTCGGATTCGTTTCGTTTTGAATCCGTCTAAACAGTGCTAGAGAGCTACAAACGTTTGTATAATATTAGTCTGGGTGTACATATGTGCTTGCTACAAGTGCTGTGTATTCTATTATTCAATCAAATTTTGTAGGTAAATATAATTTCCTATATCTAAAGACTTATTTATATAATTCCAAAAGATGTGATTTAAGTGCAAATCAGTGCAATGTGTACTTAACTTTCAAGATAGGTTCAATAACCCTACAATAAATATCACAGTGGTACTGGAAGACCTGAGAAAGCCGAGTAAGTTAATCAAAGGAAACATTCTCAGATCTAAAAATAATTTCCAACGTTAAAGAAAACCGAAGAAAAACCCTTATACGTCATCCCAGTACTAATTAACAGAATTCTATAGGTGGAAAAACTTAGTTCTCTAACCTGATATAAATAACTGAAACGGAAAACGTTTTTCAATTAAAGTTTTTACAATTTGCGTAACAGCTTTTTTCACTGTTGTCATAAGAGCGGTAATATAGCCCGATGGTTAAGGCATCGGCCTGGCGATCGAGAGGTCGTGAGTTGGATCCCCACCCATTCACTATTGACGTGAACCCACTCCAGACACAAGCATATTTAGTTTAGTTGGAGGGGTTAACAAGCCTACTAGTAATGTGCAACCCACATTGCTAGTACGCTTTAAAAGAATGTATACAATTGAAATAGCGTGACTGAATCTCAAACTAAAAGCAGTTTTTTAGGGTCCCGTAGTCCTGACAAGGAATCCTTATAGTTTCGTCATGTCCGTCTGTCTGTCTGTCTGTCTGTCTGTCTGTCCGAGGTTTTGCTGTCCCCCCCCCCCTCTAAAAGCTAAACTGCTTGCTTTGAAAAATCTGGGAAAATTCGTGATAATAGTGCATTTCATGAACTTTAAAGGAAAACTATAGCGGTTAAGATAACTTTATTAGTTTAGCAGTAATAGTCGTTGAACTTGGGTGTTGGATAATTTTGTACCAAATACAAAATCCTTAGAATAAATGTAAAGACTTTAAAGTGACAAAGACGAAGTACCTAGTTGCTTGTTTATAACGGGTAAAGACTTGCATTGCATAACGGGCTACTACGGAACCCTACACTGCGCGTGGCCCGACACGCACTTGGCCGGATAATTTGTACTAGTTACGCCTCGCGGATTTTTATATGGCCTTCCCCGCTGCAAATTGCAAGCAAATCGGTCCAATTAAAAAAAAATCATATAGGCTAGCGTTTGACCGCTACCTCACCTGTTGGTAAGTGATGATGGGGTCGAGGATGGTAGCACGCTAGGCCTAGAATGGGAACTGACTCTCAAGGATAGCAGCTGGAACACATTAGATGTTTGGCGACAGATTTTTCTAACTTGAGGGTGGAAGCTGGCCAGGCAGACACTAGATAGTATCCTACCACCATACGAGTACAATCCAATCTTTAATCCATATAATGTTAGCCAAAATGAGTATGCAAATATGGATTATAAGGAACGAAAAATCATTTAATCAGCCGTCTTCAAGATTACAGCTGATGACATACAAGAAATTATTTGACATCTTGTAAAATAAAACACAAACCAAAAAAGGAATACAACATATGATGCTGAAACAAACCAGTGCCAGCACAAATGTTTAGATTTTTCAGATCAAAAACGAAGACGCTTATCTTCAGAATGGCCTGAGAGCGGGAGTAGGACTAACACCAACAACAAGGACTTAAATATAATTGATACAATAACATATATTAACAGTGATCAAAAGATAAGATTAGGCAGTGGGTATATAATATGTTCAAAACAAACATGTCAAAGTATGTAAATAATCAAGTAATGCGTATTTTACATTATCAGTTTGAGGCCACCGGCTTGTAATTAATACGCCGCCTGAAACAATAGCGGATCCAGGATTTTAGTGAGGGAGGAGGGGGGAGGGGAGAGGGGGCCCTTAGCCCTGGAAACAAATTGCATTGACCTTAAACGGACGACATCGGTGAATTTGGACGATTATGGGCGTTTTCACACTGGACGATAACTGTAACTACACGATATCGGACTGGTAGTTTGATACAATCACTACTAAATGCTGTCACACTGTGTCGTCCTGTGTCATCGACAGATTGTATCAAACTACTCGTCCGCCGATATCGGACCGATATCGTGCAGTTACAGTTATTGTCCAGTGTGAAAACGCCCTATGGCGGGGAGGGCCCTGAGCCTCTGTCTCCTCCCTGGATCCGTTAGTAGCCTAAAGATTGCCATGAAATCTTGTTTTTAATTCATTACTTTGCGCTGCGGCGTTTTTTTTCGCGTTTAATCCTTGTTATTAAAGCTTCTTCTTGTGTCACTATTTCTATCGCTTAAAACCGCTAACATCTAAGCGTACAGACAGCGGCAGCCATTTTGTTTTATTCTGTGTAAAGATTGCTGCGTTAATTCGAGGTCTTCGAATGTTCTAGCACGTTCTAGCTAGTCGATATAAGTCGTAAAATCCAGTCAAAAATACAATCAGTTAGCGTCAAATAGTTATGGAAGTAAGGTTGCCAGCCATACACTTTATTACACGGGTCTCTAAGATTTAGACAAATTTTAATTTTGAAAAATGTGAAATAATGAAACACAATTGCCTTCTTTTTTTTGCTTGAATACTGCAATTTAATGTATATATTTTCTATTACAGTCTTCTATAGAAAGCGGCCGTGTAGTCATGACTTGTAAATGCGTACCTATTGATTTTTTTATGAATTATTTAGATGAAGTGCCACTGATGTGTGCCACTTTTAAGGAAGACGGTTCGAAGGTATTACTTGCTTTAATGCTTTACCAAATTCTTTGCATTTATTGATGGGTTAAAAATGTCCCTACTTCAGCTCGAAAAGAACATATTAACCTCTGGAATATTTTGTCAAGTATATTTGCAAACTACACTGAGCTGAAAGTATACTTGACTAAGCGCTCAGAGTGGTTCTCCAATATGTTTGACAAAGCATTCCAGAGGTTAAATCTTCTTTATAATAATTAAGATAGTTTAAAAACTAAAACAACCGACTTCCATGCCCCGCGAATCAGTTTCAGTAGCAAGTTTGAGACGTTTATCGTCATATCTCTGGAGATACTTATCAGATCTCAATGAAATTACAATGTAACCACTTCAAAAACAAACTCTAACGATAAAAAAAGAATCATTCAAATCGGTTCACGATTGACGGAGTAATCGCGTAACATACACAAAAAAAAACATGCAGACGAATTGAGATCCTCCTTGTTTTTGGGATGTCGGTTGAAAAAACCACGTGCATGTGTATGTAATTTAATGTTGGAATATACTAGCGTGCTTTTATTTACCTGTTAAATTCACGAAATGCAAACAGTATTAGTTTCTAGTGTGCTACGAATGACAGTCAATTGTGCTACGTGTCAAAACGGAAAATCGTAACACTTTCAGTTGTGATTTCCGTTGTGCAACGATGCAAAGAATTTGGTCCTGACCCTTATACACGTATTTTACACCTTTGAGTATACAGCTAGAATTCATACACTTATTTTTTTATTTATACCACAGAATAATTAATAGTACTACGGTTATACCACAGAGCTAGGATTTCACTACGTTTTAAGTGAAATCCTGTGGGTCATACTTCATAGAGCGCGTTAGGGAAATATTTTAATGGTGAAAACATTTAGAAAACTAATGTCTGACATTTTACGTAAATGACTCAGCTGATTTTGGAGAATGAGGTGGTGTATGTCAATTAATTCGTTTATTGTTATTTTTAATAATAATATGTTATGGTCCTTATGACATGACTAGATTTACCGCAGTTCATAACTTGCCAACATGTGAGATAGTGAATATTATGTTTCTTTTGAAGTGTCACACACTTTATATTTTTGTAAATTGTATCGATGGATCGAACCGTGGTTTAATTACCTGGACGTGTAATCCGGGGGGTGCGGGTTCGAATCCCGTCGGTACGATGAAATTGTGGATTGTGTTTAACCATTTACAAAAATATAAAGTGTGTGACACTTCAAAAGAAACATAATATTTGATTAACGCAGTGCAACATCTCTCATCGGATATGAAAACTGTAATGATTTCTTTCGAATGATTAACTTACGTAATAAGTAGTCATAGATGGCGCCACCAATGCATAATTGGGTTAACAAATGCAATCCACTAATTTCGTCGTATTGATGGATCGAACCGTGGCTTAATTGGCAGAGCACCTGGACGTGTAATCCGGGGGGTGCGGGTTCGAATCCCGTAGGTACGATGACATTTTGGATTGTGTTTAACAATTTACAAAAATGTGAGATAGTGGTCAAACAGATTGATTTGGTTACAATAGTATAAAAATTCACAAGTAAAGTTGTGCTAGTAGTAATATGAAAATGTGGAATGAGTTTTGTCTTCTAAATTCAATCAGGTACATACATACCTATGTGAAGAAAATATAACCAAATCTTAAGCACATTGCATTATCCATACAAATAGGTATAAAGTAAGAAATAAAGAAAGAAAAAAAATTGGTTGTCTGTAAAGTTTGTTTACGGACGATAGTTTAACGTGACAACGTCATAACAAAACATCAATAGGCCAATCGATTGGAAGAGAGATAGATGCGGCGCAAGCGTAACGGGACAATTTTTCGTGCATGCAGACGTTGTCACGTCAAAAAGAAACAAAGAAAGAAAAAAGCTAATACATTTATTCAACACTGTACCTGTGACTGTACATAGAATAAAGGAATCTTGATTAATTAAATAAAAAAAAAAGCAGCAGCTATATAATCAAGCAGCATTTTTAAATCCGCCAAATATGACTGTTCACTGATCACAGTACAGCCGCTTCTGCAACTTTTTGCCACTAATAATGTAGTTGGAATAAACGATACTCAATTGTTTGATTTCAGAGAAACGAGAAGCCGAGCGTTGAATACGAAATAAAGCGAGGTATCGAAGACCCAAGCCAGCTGGGTCTGATAAAATCCATGGATGGCTTGGGGCACTTCCTCTACTGGATAGGAGCCAGTGAAGATGACCCTGGCTTGTGCAACATGATCAATGGGACTGACGCTGGCATCTTTGCACCCTTTGTCGATGCCGAGAAGTCAATTTACGCGATTAATACAGACATATGCAGGTGAGTACGTCACTTATTAATATTAATATTAACATAATAGGGAATATGCATGTAGTATACAATTACTTGAAATCATTTATTTTCGAATCATTATTGTTCTGGTGTTGTTTGTTAAACATTTTTTTATAAATAAAGTACTCTTAAATATGTTAAAATATTATATGAAAAATGCAAAAAAAGTGTGGGAAATTTTAATTTGCAAAACACATCACCACTTGTCAAATAGAAAGTGTCTCCACAGATTAAATCTTTTTCATAGTAATACTATGCACTGTTGTACGAATACGTACTATTTCTAATAAAAAGATTTAATCTGTGGAGACCGTGTGGTGCACTGTGACGTCACAAAGACGCGCAAAAATTTGGTAGCGTTTTAGTTACCTCATATTTTTTCAATGCTAAAACTATTTTTTTAAGCTTAATTTGAACACTTTCCGTATTGTTTCATTTTTTACTGTGTTAAATGGATGTAATCAGTGCATTAAAAATATTTTAAGAAAAACGCATTAGTTTCGCGATTCAGAGGTAAAGTCGCCAGCTTTTTGGGTACTCTACCAGCAGAAGGCGGCCAACATTCAATTTTTAATTGGTAGTTTTTATTTTAATTATTAGTCAAAGTTAATATTTTAGTTTAAGTTATTAAATAGTAAATTTTGTAACATTTACATAATACTTACAAACAAAATGTAAAACCACCCGACTGATCCATGTATCATTTGTTTACTCAACCAAACTCGACGTCTCTTCTGTAAGTTGGTGAGGAGTAGTGTATTCTGCAGATGATGTCTGGAGATGTCCCAGAATCAGCTAAAATGGACTATGTTCTTACAATATCGTTGATGTACGAGGATATCAAATTTCGAATTGATCAGACCTATGAAAGTTGATTTCTTAGCGCCATCGACTAGAAAAAACTTAGATATCGTTTTAAAACCGCTGATCAGATTTTCACGAATCAAATGACGACACCTCGACGACAATAAAAAAAACTAAATTAAAATCGGTTCATCCGTTTGGGCGCTAAGATACCTCATACAGACACAAACATACACTGATACACACGTCAAACTTATAACACCCCTTCTTTTTGCATCCTGGGTTAAAAATAGCAAAATTCTAGTGTCTAGTAGTCTCTTTGAGTATTCAGCCAGAAACTCAAAGAGTAGTCTAGTATATTCCTTCAAAATGGTGCCGTAACGATGTCACTACAACGAATTCAGTTCAATCACGAGTTTCAGTCAACAGCGCCGAATCGTGATTACACGGAAATGGATATTTCAAGCTTTTGAAAGGGTATAAACACAGATCTAGTATTTCACTACGTTATAAGTGAAATCCTACATCTATGGGGTATAGATGATGAAACCTTTTGAAGTTTCAAATTGACTAACATCCGTATTCTAAAACAGTACTAAAAGGCATCTAAGCTCGCGAACGCATAGATCGGTAGTCTACGTAAATAAATAAAACCAATACATTATTAATTAATTTAAGATCGTTTAAATAACTAAAAAACACCGATTTCAAATACCAAATGAGTGGAGCTAAGGTCTTAATTTTAGGGTTTCTGCTTTTATCTCGAAAACATTGCGTCGCAGGGGAAGATTTTTGTGAGTGAATGAACATTTATAAAATTATATAACAGTAAATTTTATTTCATAGTTTTAAATTCTCATCAGTTTCCAAGTTCAAGGAAAATTTCTCCTACGACGCACTGTTTTCTAGTAAGTGGTTATACCAAAATTGGGATCTCTTCCCTCTTTCCTCTCTCCGGCTCAAATGTCAAGACTTTGGGTATGTTCCCATCGTAAGCAACAAGTTTTTGAAGGATACCTACATACCTGGATACTGCATGATATGATTCCACCATCCCCATTTTATAATCGCACATCCAGAGATACTACCACCGATTTATGGTGGATATACCATTTACCCGAAAGAAACGATTTTGCTTCTTCGTTCATTATACGAACCGCCAAGGAATGGAATACCCTGCCTGAGTCTGTGTTTCCCGTTAAGTACAATATGGGGGTCTTCAAATCGCGAGTGAATAGGTATCTTCTGGGTAAGCACGCTCCATCATCGATCGCATCATCACTTAACATCAAGTGAGATAGGGGTCAAGTGCGGTCAGTTCGGTGTAAAAAAAAAACCTACTCACAAACTCTACTGCACCTTGTGAACCATTTGTTGAATGTAGTAGTTGTAGTACATTGTATTATTATTTGTATTGGTGTATGATTTATTGCAATCGTCGTTTTTTTACCAAAGCACAATTAAATAATTTAAGATCGTTTAAAAAACTAAAAGAACCGACTTCAAACGTCGCGCTAGTCAAAGTAGCCAGTAAACGTAGTAACTATTACATAATCTGTGCCAGTAGTTAGTAGTACGAGTTAGTCGTCGAGATAAGTAAATGCGTCGTAATACAAATTTTTATATTTTAAAAACGGCTCGGCCGATTTCGTTATAATTTAAATGAAACCACCTGGGTACTCTTTGAAAGAAAAAAAAAATTCCAAATCGGTTCAGACATCTTCGAGTAATCGGTGAACATAAAAACAAAAAAAAATAATTAAAAAAAACATACAGACGAATTAAGAACCTCCTCCTTATTGTGAAGTCGGTAAAAAAATAGATTCCGACGAATTGAGAACCTCCTCCTTATTTGTGAAGTCGGTTAAAAACAAAGTCGCTCCCGCTACGCTTAGATCTATTAAACTACGCAACGAACATTAATGCAGTTCTCAGCAACAGATAGTGATTCAAGAAAAAGGATAATATAACCAGGATTAAACGCGGGCAAAGCCGCGGGGTGCAGCTAGTATATTATAAATGCGAAAGTATGAACCTTTGACCTCTTCACGGTTAAACAGCTCCATCGATTTGTCTGTAAATTAACAGGCATAAAATACGACGTAGTATATACATATTAACGCGGGCGGAAAGCGGCGCGCAACTGGTTGTTCTACGTATGCGAAAGTTCTGGCTGTATTCATGAAGATTTAATGATCACATAGCAAGTTTAGACTTAAGTAATGTCAATAAATGAATGACTATGCGTTCGCGAGTACTGGGAGTCCTCATAGTGTTTTTTGTGAATACGGGGTATTTATTTCATGTTTGAGATCTATCTGATCTTTCACAAATAGCCAAAGTTACGGTGGAATAGAAACATAAGATAATTTTAAACGTGGATGAAGCTGTGCATTGTAATTGAAAAAACACTATAATATACATATTTTTTTATTTAATTTGATGCGATCAATGTGTCTCCTTCGTTTTAAAGTTTGCTATAAATTTTGTAAAAGTGAAAATTTTACTTTTTGTTTGCCTACTCCTCATATGTTAGTAAACAAAGATTGTGTATTGTTTCTCACCGCCGGGCTAGGTAGATTAGTACTAACGCTTGTCTCTGTTCTGATTAAAGTGAAAACTTGTTTAGGCGCGTTGAGCACTTTTTGGGTGAACAAAAATCATGGAACTCGCGTCATCGTCACCGCACGCTTTCCATGATCTATATGTATAGGTACTGTGTATATATGTGTACATTTTGGGTGAACAAAAAGCGTGAAACTCGCGTCATCGTCACCGAACGCTTTCTATTAGCTATATTTATACTGTGTATCTCGACGATACAATTCACAAGTTACTTAGTTTTCACTTCTATCGGCAGTACTCAAACACTGCCCCGCATGTTTTTTTTTCTTTAAATACGGCTGTAAACTGAGTTACTGGTTGTTACGGCCGTCGTTGTGAGATTTAGTTCGCGCTGAGGGTGGGCTCCCAACTCCCACCTCCCACCACCCAAGCCTCGCATCAATATAGCTCAGCCCGCTCGCCCGGGCTATCTGTTAACATTGATTCCAGATAAATATTTATTTTTAACATTGTTCCGGCATTAGCAAATTTTGATGGAAATGTACCATAGTGATGAGCGTCACGCATCGGATGTCCAACATTAGTACATTTTGTTTTTGCAAATTTATGCTTCACTGAATGTACTTACGCAAGAGATGCGTGGACATTTTTTAAACTGAAATAAATGATCAAATGGATTGACTCAACAGACTGACTGACAAAACTCAGTCTGGCATAATAATTGATCTGTTCATTTAGTTAACTATTTTGCCTAATTCATTTAAAATGTAATATTGCATAGCACATCAGCACAGACAATATTTCAGTGCTATTTGTAATCCTGCCTAAATTATGACTTTCTGATATACCTCTAAACAAATATAATGAAAGGTAATTTTCCATTTAAAATAACGTCGCCATTGACGTAGACATAACAAGAGACTACTTAGAATCTCAGGTGGCTTCGATCCTTTCTTCTGTGTTTTATTTTTAACGTTTCTCTATAAAACCTATTAGCTGAACAAAGGGTGCGTACCTATAGCATAATACATAATATAGCATAGCATAATATATACATACATAATACCTATAGCAAAAGGGACACAAAGCAGCATTTCTGCGAAAAGCTTAGTCCGGTCGGCGTTACAGGCCTAGAATGAGAACTGCCTGTGAAGTGTCAAGGACAGCTGCCACCGGAACACATTAGTTGTTTGGCGACAGATTTTCTAACTTAAGGAAGCCATGCCAAAGGACACTAATACAGTCGTAAAGAAGTACTTACTTCTTTTACTAATACTTACTTCTTTTTGAAATACGTTTGAAAACTTCTTTCTTAAACGGCTTCTAAAAAAGAGGAGGTTCTCAATTTGTCTGTATGGTGTTTTTTAGTTTATTTTAAATTATTTTTTTGTACATCTGTTACGCGATTACTCCGTTAATATTAAACCGAATTTTTTAATCGGTGTAATTTCATTGAGATCTGATTAGTATCTTCAGAGATATGACAATAAACGTCTCAAACTTGCTACTGAAACTGCCTCGCGGGGCATGGAAGTCGGTTGTTTTCGTTTTTAAACTATCTTAATTATAAAGTTTGTTGACGTTCGACTGTACTTACTAGGCCAATAGCTTTGTGTGCTTGTGCTGGCGTTAGATGCTCGATAAAACTGCGTAATGTGGAAATTGTGGAAGATGAAAACAAAAGAACCGGAATGCAGAAAAATATCAGAATCAGAAAATTGGACGATGCGAATTATTTAACTTGCTTAGTTAATGTTTTACGTAATTTGAGTAAGTGAAATCTTGGAAGCTAAATTAGAACCACTTCATGACGTTCGATTGGACTCATATTTTGTATTCTTTTATAATATGGTACCATCGAGCTGACCTGATGATGGAGCCGGGCTGTAGGGACTGGGACTGTGTAGTGGCAAATGATAGGTCAGTCGAATTTGGGCTAGTATGTTAAGATACAGTTATCATTTTTACGTTTAATTTCACGTAATAACGTCTTAACAAAAAACGTGTGTTTAAAGGATTTTAAATTTTGGGGCAAGTGTGGCGCGGCAATGAGACAAGGTGCACGACAACCGACTTAATATAAGACAAACCCTCCAAGAATAACTATTACGGCTCATTTTTCGAATTGAGAGCCAGTTTCCATTCTAGCCCTAGCATGCTGCCTTCTTCGGGCACATCGTTACTTATCAACAGGTGAGAACAGGAAAGAAAAAAAGGCCATATCTGCAAAATCTTATACAAAGTAGAATGTATAGTTTCGTAAGTTCCAGCTCACTTTAACCGACTTCAAAAAAGGATGTTTCTCAATTCGACCGCATGTTTGTTCGCGGATAACATCGTCGTTTATGAACCAATATTAAATATTATTTTTTTGTTGAAAAGGAGATATCCCAAGTGTGGTACCATGGTAATTTCATCGAGGTTTGATAAGTATCTCTAGAGATATGCAGATAAACACCTCAAACTAAGTACTGAAAATTAATGGCGCGGCATTTGAAATCGGTTCTTTCAGTTTTTAAAACGATTTTATGAGTATTCCTTCTTGTTTTTTCGACATATGAGGTTAATGTTACAATTAGATTTTAATGCTTTGAAGCTAACAAGATGATATTATTTAAAGTCCAAAGTACGAAACTATTCACAATTTGACCGAGGGTTCCTTTGATTTATGGAAAATGTATTTATGCCGTTAGTCTTATGTATTTATTCAAAGAGCGAAATACTATGGTAACCAAATGAGAAACGTCCAGCAGCGATGACTACATGATTGAGAAGAGATTTATTTTTCAACAGAGTGCCAAGTGCGAGTGTCTTTAGATTTATTTACTCACTCGATCACGTTAAAGTAAACGCAGATTTGTATGGAAATTACAATGTTACCTCTTATACACACTAGATGGCACTTTTTAATTCCATACTAATCTGCGTTTACTGTAACGTGATCGAGTAAGTAAACCAATCTATTAAAACTCGCACTAGGCACTCAAACATCAAATAAACTGGCCAAGTGCAAGTCGGACTCGCACTCGTAGGGCTCCGTACCACAATTAATAAATATTTTATCAAAACAGAATTTAAGCCGCGTGCTTATTTCTTATAACGCCATCTAAGTGAAAGTTAACACAGAGGTGTTAGGCATTTCAATATAACGCCATCTATGGACGTTTACCTAAGCGGTCATAGATGAAGTTTTTTTTCGGCATTTCACCAAAAAAAAACACGTTTCTTGTATGGGGACCCCCCATAATTTTAACATATATTCGGTTTTTAGTATTTGTTGTTATAGCGGCAACAAAAATACATCATCTGTAAATATTTCAACTGTCTAACTAACACGGTTCATGAGATACAGCCTGGTGACAGACGGACAGACAGACAGACAGACAAACAGACAGACGGACAGCGGAGTCTTAGTAATAGGTTCCCGTTTTACCCTTTGGGTACGGAACCGCAAAAAGAAGGAGCTTCTCAATTCACCTGTATGTTTTCTTTTTTGTTTATTACGCGATTACTCCGCATACAAAACATAATAAACTAAAATAATTCTTACGTAACGTACGTAAATTGGGTAAAAATCAACATGATTTATTATTTATTTCATGATTTTAACGTGTATATGTGCGTATATTAATACTGCCTACATACTGAATAAATGCTTTGATTCTTTGATTGACATCATTAACAGCCAATTACCGTCCACGGCTGGACATAAGCCTATCTAAAAAATAAACATGGCTAATAAACTGATCGGTGCTTATTCTATTTGTAAATCGTAGGATTATCAATTTCCCGTTTCCAGACTCACCTTCAATTTCAAATGAGGGGGAGAGAAAATCATATTACCCTGTGCACCCTTGAAGGGGTTGAACCTACCCGCTACCACCCACGAGCGGCTATTTTTGTTTAGTATTGAAGTGCTATTGGATAGTTTGAGGAATATTTAATGAGGATATTATTTATTGTCCTTGAATTACAGTCAGAGCTATATAGGTCAGTAGGCAGATACAGTACATATATAACTAACCTAACTAGAAGCGGCTTGCGGTTTCGTGCTGTAATAACTTTCCTATGACCTATATATATATATATAGAATAGAAATACTCTTTATTGAATACCAGCACAGTAACATAATATACAAACAACTTAAAGTCTATGGTATTACAATGGGCGGTCTTATCGCTAAGAGCGATCTCTTCCAGACAACCTTTGTATGGACAGTATCGTGGTAAGAATTGGCTGGTAGTGCAGTGCGCAATACATAAATCTACAGTGCGAGCAAAATTATAAATATATTTATAAGCTTTTATTTACTAATGAAAAAATATAATATATGTTTATATTTATTTACAAGTACCTACAAATTAATAAACGAATTAAACTAAAATATTAACTATGACTAATAATTAAAATAAGTGTGTCAGTGCACATTTTTATTTTTTTATAATATGCTTTCTGCTTTCACTTTTGGCTTTTTTTAATAAAAACTACAAATAAAAAAATTGAATTTTGGTCGCTGTCTGCTGGTAGAGTACCAAAAAGCTGGCGACATTACCTCTTTGAATCGCGAAACCAATAGCGTTTGACCACAGTCTCACCTGTTGATGATGCGGTCGAAGTCCGTTCTGAATGCCGGAACACATTAGATGACTGGCGACAGATTTTTTAACTTGGGTGTGGTAGCTGGCCAAGCGGACACTAGATAGTGTCCTAGCACCATGTGAGGGTTGTTGGTTTCTAAACGATGTTTTTGAAAGGGCCACTGTGAAAAGCGCCCATACATTTTTTCGATAGAAAAATCCATTGGTGCACGGTAGGAATTGAACTCGGTACCTCTGGCATCAAAGCCGACCGTTCTCCCACTTACACCACCGGGCCTTCAAAACATATAATATTACCTGCTAGATGCAGCTTGCGGTTTCGTGCTGTAATAACTTTCCCATGACCTATCGACGTCTGGGACGTCAATGCTATGACCTATATGTATTATGGCTCCTCTTCCGCGTGTGTTGCGACTGCTTAATGCAGTGTTGTATCACCATCAACACCCTAGGTGTTTATTTCATGGTTCAGTAATAGAGTTTCACAAAGTTAATATGTTTGTGGAGTCACGTGGAGTAAGTAGTAGGTACAGTTTTTTATATAGCTTTGTATGTTAATTTTAATTAAACAGTTTCCCAATTCACCAATCCAAGTTATTAATACATTTTAAAAAACAAAGGTATGTTAATAATCATTATTAATAAATATAAAAAATAAACTCGGTGGTGACACACGGACAGACAGACAGACAGACAGACAGACGGACAGACGGACAGACGGACAAGAAAGTGATCTTATAAGGGTTCCTTTTTTTACCTTTTGAGGTACGGAACCCTAAAAATTGGTCAAACTAGCCCCAAGCATTATTATCTTTTCTATGCCCAAGCGACACATATATATATTTATTAAGAACCCTGACAGTCAACATACCTATAACTGAACTGGAAAGAGACGTGTAGGTAATAAATAATCGATGTTGACAAATCAACAAATTTTGCTGCAAATTTAAATAAATAAATAAATCATTTGTTGATCAATAAAAGGCAGGTAAATATAACAAATTTGGTAACATGGCACCTAAACTAGGCTCGAGACCCGTATGATAGGTTCCAGGTCACTTCCGTCTGTTAACAGGGGTCGAGATTTACTACGATAACATGACCCGCCCCTCCAAAATTCAAAACGTTTAAAAGTATTTGTGAAAGTATTTACAACGCATCACCACGCATGTGAGCGTACTGGTACTACCGGCCTGCTGCTGAAGACGATTAATTACAACTACATACAAACTCTTTCGTAAGGATGTGACTACACATATTAAGGCTTCTAGGCGGTAATAGCCCAATGGATAGGGTGTTGGACTGGCGATCGAGAGGTCGTGAGTTCGATCCCCACCCACTCTAGACACAAGCATATTTAGCTTAGTTGGAAGGGTTAACAAGAATACTAGAAATGTGCAACCCACATTGCGAGTAATCTTATAAAAAAAAAACACAGTAATTTGGAGGGGCGGGCCATGTAATCGTAGTAGATATCTAATTGTCTATTGGTAAGTACAGTTAATTTAATTAATTACATTTGTATTTACAATTATTATACACAAATTTGGCGCGTGTTACCTCTAGTTGGTACTGCTCTCTGTTCTGCTCACCTCAGCATTGATGGGCACTAGGTATTATTATCTTTTCTAAGACTAGGGCGTGACCTATTTCCGCAGGCTACGCAGCAAACTGTTGATTTATAACGTATTCCGATTTGAATGGCATTTATTAGCATTTAGCAGGAAGTCAATCATTGTCAGTTTTGTCACCCGCTTCAGGATCATTTAGCGCATTTCAGACTACGCTATACTATGTGTTGAGGCGAACGCCTTTATATAATTCATTAGCAAGAGACAAGCTAGAACAAACAATATATCATCTGTATTCATCGATGCATATGTACTACGTACTAGATGACGCGTCGCGAACAAGCTCTACGTTCAAATAAAAAGCAGTGCTGACTCTACATCTCCCTTAGTTTAGCGTAAGTTCTCCTCACGCCGGATCGCGCGCCGCTCGGCACGTAAGCCAGTTTATGATGGGCGCCTCTGGTTTACATGTACCTCGATGTCTGTATTATTTATCGCCTATATGGTTAGTCCGAGCTGTCAACAGTTTCTTACTTCCTTCACGATGCCTGTCGCCTTCGCTTCACACTTACTTTTCTTTGTAACTAACTATATCGAGTCAAGTAAATCAATAAATCTATAATTTAATATCTCAAGAAAGGCATTTTATTTGGCTCCAATATATCGTCCAAAGATATACACTATGCCGCTATATAGTTTAGCATGACACGTCATAAAGCTATACTATATACTCGTAGCATGGCGTTCAAATTAGAATAGTGTAACAAAGGAGGCCTTATCGATCAATCTCTGCCAGACAACCTTTGGATGATATGACATTATTTAAATAACTTCATTGTTAAACATCTACGTCCGTAGCATCTTAATCGTGATCATATTGGTGGTAAGCTAAATATGTGACCATTATTAGTAGGTAGGCTTCGGCCGGAATTTGAACGTATCTTCGAACAGTGTGAACAAAGTTTCCACCAATCGGTTCGCCGTCATTATATTATGTTATGATAACAAAAGGTTTACCCAAACAAAAGTATAAATATTTATTTTAAACCATTCAATAAGACTATACCTGAACCGGACCTGATCGAGCGTTACGGCTAGCGATCTTAGTGCGAGTTTTGGTTTACTTACTCGTCGATCACGCACGCAGTACACTAAACGCAGATTTGTATGGAATTAAAAAGCGCCATCTAGTGTGCATAAGAGGTATCATTGTAATTTCCATACAAATCTCGTGATCGAGTGAGCAAATTAATCTAAAGAAACTCGCACTCGGGCGCAGGGCCCCCTTGAAAAAATCCATTTTTAGGGTTCTGTGCCTCATAGGTAAAAAAAGGAAGTCTTATAAGATCAATTTCTTGTCCGTCTGTCCGTCTGTCTGTCTGTCTGTCCGTGTGTCACCACCGATTTTCTCAGGAACGGGTGGACCTAGCAAGTTGAAATTTATACCAGATACTGAAGTCTATGTTCCTATATAGGTGTATAAAAATCATGATCCTGAGTCAACACGATAAAAAGATATGGGCAAATTTAGATTTTCGCGAAAACTTACACAACGTACCAAAATTTACCTTAATCTTCAACTTTTTTTATTTTTCAGAATTTTTCCTTTACTTGTGCTGTACGACCTTGCTTTTGACCAAAATTGACAATTCTAGTTCAACCGGTAGTACCCTATAGGTTTTGGGTCGAAAACCTATAGGGTAGTTCCCGTTGACCTAGAATCATAAAATTTAGGAAGAAGCAAGGCTTTACAGCACAAATAAAGGAAAAATTCAAAAAAAGAGAAAAAAAAAGTTAATAAAAAAAAATATTAAAGTTATGGTGTCCCTATACTCGTAAATACATAGTTTGATCCAATTAACATAGGCCTCAGAGTTATATGAGCGCTCATACAATTTAGAGGCTTAGCTTAATTGGTACCAACCAACGTTGGTAAGGAAGCCTCGGTGGGCGAGTCCAACTCGACATGGCCGGTTTTATTATGTTCTCAATCACATCACGCGAACTCCACTTCAAAAAGTAAAAGAATGACAACTTTGTTGCGGAAAATTGTCATTCCTATACATTTTGAACTTGCGTTAGCGTAAATGAAAACAGAAATTACATTTTGTCTAGGGGGGCAGATACAAGTTACGGCTCAGAAAAATATACCCACAAAATAAAGTGTTTCTGCGCGAAGAAATTTTCACATCAAAAATACAAATTCGAATCTGCGCTGTACTACGTAGTCTAACCATAAATAAACAACTTTAGGCGCGACTAGACTTTAAAATTGGTAGTCAAAACAAATACACCTTCAATATCTACGCTGGTCAAATCAAACACTCCGTAGGTACTGGTTCACTACGGAAGGTACACTACGTAGATATTAAAGGTGTATTCGTTTTAACTACCAATTTTAATAAACTGGCCAAGTGCGAGTCAGACTCGCACATGCAAGGTTCCGATTGAACAAAATTTGCCGAAAAATGAGGTCTTTGTATAGGGAACCCGTTAATTTTATATTATCTGATTTTATAGCAAGTATTGTGATACACAATCTGAGCAAATTTCAAGTATCTGTCTATTAAGGTTTGTACGTTCGATCATAAAACGCCTGAAAATACACGTTTATTGTATGGGGACCTGGTTATTTGTATTTAATTTTATTTTGATTTTAGTAAATCTTGTTAAATCCCCTATAGTATAAGATCATTTAAAAAACTAAAATTAAATAAGCGTTTTCAAATGCCGCACTATTAATTTTCAGTACCAAGTTTGTGGTGTTTATCTCCATATCTCTGGAGATACTTATCATATCTCGATGAAATTACTATGATACCACCACTGGAATATCTCCGTTCAGACACAAAAAATCATCAAAATCGGTTCATAAACGACGAAGTTATCCGCGAACAAACATAAAAATAAAAATATATACGGTTGAACTGAGTAACATCCTTTTTTGGAAGTCGGTTAAAAACATACTTTGTGAAAATGTCAAGTATGTACCTATTACAGTTAAGGAGATACAGCCCTGTAAAGTGCGTAACAGGTCACAGACAGACGGACGGACGGACGGACAGTGAATTCTCAGTAATAGGGTTCCGTTGGTACCCTTTGGGTTCGGAACTCTAAAAAGTCTCTATTTTTGTTTATTTCCCGACGAATATAAATAGTGCGCGCTGGGAGCATAGACGGCTTTGATGTATTTTGTGAAGCCCTCGCCCAATTTTTTAGTTTAATTTCTTTTTTATATTGCAATCCGCAAGTTTCTATCACAAAGGCAATATTGCAAGTATTTCGATTAATGTTTGCAGTACCGGTACTGAAATTGGATTTGTATTTCCCGGTACTGGGTCTATTCCGGGAAATACAAATCCAATTACCGAAATTTCGATACGTTCGGTACTGGAAAAAAAATAATGTGCGTTGAATAAATTAAAATCACGAAATTGCCCCGATGTAATTCAATAATCAATCTCAATAAAAGCTTTCATAGAACAGAAAAATAGGTTAACAGAAACACGGAATAGACTTATGTATCATTAATTACTTGTATTATATTAAGTATGACGTGAAGACAATAAAAAATAAAATAATTTTCACATCAAGCAATTCAACAAGCTGTTGGAAATGCGTACTGAAAATGAAAATCGAATCGAGTTGTTCGACACATAGGGCCTAGTTTCACCGGACTAGGAACTTTCTGACAGATTTTTGAAAACTTTAATATGGCGTTATGTGTCAGATAGTTATTTGAAAGTTTGTGAGGAACCGGTGCAATTGGGCGTTAATCTTCTTTGCAATCCATCCTATATATACTCGTATATCCTGCAGAGCAGAATATTCTTTGGGGTTCTATATGTATCTAGAATTATCCACTGGAAAGGATGGTATTATTACTGAGCTCGTGAAAGCAGCTGGACAAGCTGTAATCAAGGAGCTCTAGCGTATCTTCGATATTGTCCTATGGAGTTCGACACTCCTAGTGTTGTCATGTTGTTATTCAAAAGGGAGAAAACTTCTTCTGAAGAACTACCGACCTCTTTCAATCCTGAGTCACGTCTATAAGCTGTTTTCAAGAGTCATCACAAACCGACTTGCACAAAGACTACGAATTCCAGCTACTGAAAGTGGATGGGTTTCGGGGAGGATACGGTGTGATTTGTGTGAATGTATAGGTGGTGACCAAAACTTGCATACAAATCATATCATCGTGGTGTGAGACAAGGATATTATATCTCCCAAACTAGTCACAAATGCATTGGCAGATATGTACAAGATGCTGGACTGGAAAGGACGTGGCATTAATTTGACCGCCCAGTACCTCTCACACTTGCGGTTTGCGTATGACATGGTCATCGTGGCAGAAATGCTGGAATAGTTATACATATGCTAAACGGCCTAGCTGATTATTTTTTTTAACGCATTGGTCTCCCGATGAACTTGGCTAAGGTTATGTCGAATAACTATGAAAATCAGGAACAAATCGCAGTAGTCACAGGGTAGTATTTTCGTAGTTGTTATTACATTACGCTCAGAAATACATACGTTTCGCCACAGAACAAAACATAGAACGAACGAGGCCCACGAAAGCCGAGTTTCCGAAAATATATGAAAGCTCCAATGTTGCCAACTTAGTTTTATATATACATAAAAAACATCAAAATTTTGCTAGTTCATGTACTAAGATATAAGTAAATAGCAACAAAAAAAGTAAAAATACAATATCTTTGTATATCGTTGTGTGGTACCGGTATTCCCGGGAAAAGGGTTTTATTTCCCAGTACTGAGGACGATGAAATTTCCCGGGAATTCCCGGAACCTAACCTAATTTCAATATTTACGTTCTACCCTGTTAGATTATATGTTTTTCAAATAGGCAACATAGGGTATTAAATCTATGTGGAGATATAATAATAATTATTATTTAATACTAAATTATAGAACTTATAGAACAGAAATACACGATTAGAACTATCGACTAAGACCTATGAGACATACCAAAGTAGTTGCGATATGCAGTTCGCACGAATGTTAATGGCACAGTGGCTTATCTCATTGTCTCCTTTTTTATATCTTATAGGCTAGCGTTTGACCTCTATCTCACCTGTTTGGTAAGTGATGATGCGGTCGAGGATGGAAGCACGCTAGGCCTAGAATGGGAACTGGCTCTCAAGGATAGCTGCCGGAACACATTAGATCTTTGGCGATAGATTTTATAACTTGAGGATGGTTAGCGGGCCAGGCCGACACTAGAAAGTGTCCTTCCACCATGCGGGATTGGGGGTTTCTTAACGCTGTTTTTCCTTCACCGGAGGGCTACTGTGAAAAGAAAAATAGAAAAATCCTTTGGTGCACAGTGAAGATTGAACTCGGTACCTCTGGCGTCAAAGCCGAGTTTCTCAAGTGAGATAGTCTACACCTGAGGAGCCCCGTTGACAGACGGCTTGACTTCTAAGCGACAGGTCACTGGTTCAAATCCTAGCACGGGTATTCGTCTACAGGTGGTACTTCTGCCTGTCTTGCTATCAACAAGTAGCTTACCACCATCAAGGAGAAAATCTGCCGCCATAAACTTACAGTGTTCCGGCAGCACACAGCCCTTGAGAGTCTGAGTATGCTAGGCCTAACGTGTTCACCATGTTCGATCACATTATCACTTACCGCCAGAAGAGATAGTGGTCAAACGCTAGCCTATAAAATATTTAAAAAAAATCTACCACTATGGAGATACTGGTTAAGAATATGTGTCGACTGCCTTAAGGTACGACCACACCGCGGCGTCCTGCGCCTGCGTAATCTTCATTATTACTGCCCCCTGATTCTCTATATATCGGAAACCTACCCGGATTCGGCAGCTTCATTTTTAAATGTGAATATTGATAAATCCGTGAGCTATTTCGTAGCGGAAACCTTTCCAATTAGAATCACTGATTTTTTAAGAATCGAATTATCAAAAGTAACCGATTGGAGCATTGTGAATTGAATTGCATCCAAGTCGAAGTAAAGGCAGTTTCCGAATCCGATTTTGCTTTCGAATGATTGAGAATAAAAATATACCAATGGAAGTTGCAAGTAGAAAAAACTTATAGAATAGAAATACGACCTTGAAAGACGTCAATGTTATATACAGAAGATTACAGTTGTTGTTGCTGTCTCTCTCTTATCTACCACACTGAGTGGGATAAAAATAAAACCAATATTGATGAACTTCTCTTCCGAGCAAAGATCTAGAAGATGAATCGTTATCAATCGTAGCTAATAAGCCTTTGCGGAATGAAGTCTTACCAGTGGATAAAAAACATGGCACGCTTTTATTGACTGCTTGTATAATAAACTTTTGAGTATTTGCTAAGGATTAGCGCTCAAGTGGCGTGACTTGGCTGGCAGAGGCCTATGTCGAGCAGTGGACTGATACCTGCTGATTATGATGATGATGACAATGACCGCTTAAACCGTCACATCAACTAACTCGTTGTACAATATACACATAGGTACTATTTACGGCCAACTTAAATCTAACGGGCAAATTCAAAGCAAGTTCAATGACATTATATTATACTAGTAGATGGTCACAGATAATTGAAAAAAAGTCTAACAAATTGTTTATTTATGATTATTAGATTGAAGCTATCTACTATCTTACCTATCTTTCTTTGAAGGCGTAGTGGGAGAATGGTCGGCTTTGACGCCAGTGGTACTGAGTTCAATCCCCGCCGTGCACCAATGTATTTTTTATCGAAAATTTTTGTGCGCTTTTCACAGTGGCCCTCTGGTTAAGGAAAATATTGTAGAGAAACCTCCAACCCCCGCATGATGATAGAACACTATCTAGTGCACGCCTGGCCAGCTACCACCCTCAAGTAAGAAAATCTATCGCCAAAACATCTAATGTGTGTTCTGGCAGCTATCCTTGAGAGCCAGTTCCCATTCTACGATTAGCAAAAACCTGCTTTTTTTAGAGCGAAACTCTATCTTCTTTTCTTCTCTGTCTTTTTTTTGTGTATATTCACCGATTACTCGAAGATGTCTGAACCGATTTGGAAAATTCTTTTTTTGTTTCAAAGGGTACCCTTCCCAGGTGGTCCATTTAAATTTTAACGAAATCGGCCGAGCCGTTTTTAATATATCAACATTTTTATTACGACGCATTTACTTATCTCGACGACTTACTACTCACTACTGGCAGAGATTATGTAATAGTTACTACGTCTACTGGCTACTTTAACTAGCGCGACGTTTGAAGTCGGTTCTTTTAGTTTTTTATTAATAATCTTAAATTATTATTAGGGACTGAGATTTCGCTGTCGTTCCTTCCGTCTGTAACAGTGTAGTATCTTTTAAACCGTAACAGGTTGATACTTGATATTTTCACAAAGTGTATATTACTGTTGCCGCTATAAAAATGTTTGTATTTGGGTATATATTATATCTGTTTTGGTGATGAATTTATTTATTATTATTAAACAGGTCTGTGGAACTTCGGTACCAATACGATGTCGATGTGGACGGTATACCAGTGAAATATTTCTCTACTAACGAGTGGTTCATGGATAACCATGAGGGATGTTTCTGTCTAAACGTCACCCGCGGCATCAACCGTGAGGACGGATGCTTGCTCTCTGGGGCTATGGAGCTATACACTTGCGTCGGTAAGTCTTTATTTATATTTGATTGGCTAATTGAGTAAATCGACATAATTAACATTTACATACATACACATTAAATTACATGGTGGTAGGACACTATCTAGTGTCCGCCTGGGCAGCTACCACCCTCAAGTTAGAAAATCTGTCGCCAAACATCTAATGTGTTCCGGCAGCTATCTTTGAGAGCCAGTTCCCATTCTAGCCCTAGCGTGCTACCATCCTGGACCGCATCATCACTTACCAACAGGTGAGATAGTGGTCAAACGCTAGCCAATATGATATTATAATCCACATACATACCTACTACATGTGTATACAATGGTACTGCACTAGAAAAGCACGACGCTCGCCTGATGGTAAGGATACAGGAGCATTTAAAATTCAAAATTCTGAATAAACAGAATTTTCCACGTTACTGCACTGCTCATGTTACCATAAGGTATGTGATACTTAACATCTTTAAGTCATAAGACTTAAAGATGTTAAGTATCACATGCCTTATATTTCACTGGACATTTTGCCATTCTATTTCGAATAACTAACAAAGTGGTGGTACCGCCCCATGCGGACTACGAGTCGTCCTACAACTACAAACATACACAATTGTAAACAGAAAAAAACTTCTACAATCTCGACTCGTAATCTATTACATCATCGTTCTTATCAGCCAATTTCCGTCCAATGTTGGACGTACGCCTCTCTCATTGCACGTAACTGAGATGTTGGTAGGCTTCCTCTTGGTATTAACCAAAAGGTACTGAATTCTACTTTTGCCAACATATAGGAGAAAAGCTGCCGCTAAAGACTTACGGTGTTCCGGCAGTGAGAGTCAGACCATCCTCGACCAGAATATCGCTTACCAGGCGGACTAGGGGTCTAGCTCTAGCCTACCAGTTATAAATAATATCCTTTAAAAACTAAAAAAGAACCGACTTCAATGCCGCGCTATTCATTTTCAGTACCTATTTTGAGATGTTTATCTCAATATCTCTGGAGATACTTATCATACCTCAATAAAATTACCATGGTACCACACTTGGGATATCTTCTTTCGAACAAAAAAAGAATAATCAAAATCGGTTCATAAACGACGAAGTTATCCGCGAACAAACATAATATATATATATATATATATATATATATATATATATATATATATATATATATATATATATATATACGGTCGAATTGAGAAACCTCCTCCTTTTTTTGAAGTCGGTTAAAAACCGCAACAAATGAACTAAGTACCTACATACCAAGATTTATTTATAAACTGAAAATGTTATATAAAATGCCAGTTTGAATTACCAGGAGAAAATAATTTAGTCCAACAAATCAGTTATAACAACATTTTTCTAAAGCGAGCTCGAGCTTTTTGTTCTTGTTCGCAGAAAACTTATACAACATCAAAAGGTATTTCTTTTAATAAAGTTCGCTGCCCGCTGCCATATAAACTAATTATTCTATATAAATAACTCGGCTCCGTAGATTGTTTTTATTTATTTCTTTTTTAAAAGCTTACTAGCAATGCTGGTTGCACATTACTACGAGTAGTTGTAGTCTTGTTAATCCCTCCAACTAAGCTAAATATGCTTGTGTCTGGAGTGGGTTCGCGTCACTAGTGCCATGGGTAGGGATCGACTCACGACCTCTCGATCGCCAGGCTGACGTCTTAGCCATTGGGCTATTGCCACTGTATTGAAATAAGAACAAACATTAAGAGCGAACGCGCGGTGCAGTTTTCCATACAAAAGTATTCCCCCGTTTCCTCCCTGGAAAATGCTTCTAGAGCAAAATTTGTTGCAACAAAAAATCAAAGTCTGCTGTAGCTATGCACCTATCATTTGCTTTTTTTGACCAACTTATTGGAAAAAGAAATATAACCCTTCAAATATATTAAAGAGGAGATAAAAAGGCTTATATTTCTTTTTGCAATTGGTTGCTCAAATGATAGGGGCATGATAATATAATATAGGTAAATAAAAAAAATTGATTGTAGCTACAGCAGACCTCGATTTTTTATAGAAACAAATTTTGCTTCAAAATCATTTTCCAGAGAGGAAACGGGGGAATACATTTCTATGGAAAAGTGCACCCCGCGTTCGCTCTTAATTAGTTTAATAATTAATAATAGTTTTAATAGTTAGCTTTTACGCACAGCATTGCCCGCGTACAAGTCTCAATCTATGTAGAACACAATCTTGGTATTTAAAGGACGGCCAGATTGTATTTGACCTAGGTAATAAATAAAGAACTTTATTAAAAAGGTACTGAATATAAAGGTAAAATTTTAAAAATACAATAACCAAAATCCGACCTTTTTTTCTGCTCTCACACGCTCTTTTCTCTGTACACCCTTTTTATATCCCCTATCAAACGTAAACTTAAACATGTAAAAAATGCACCATGATAAAAATGCTTTGATAATAATAGCGGGGATGTGTCAAGCGCTAACCTCTATACTGAAATTTATGCTGCACGATTGTTCATTAGACTCAGATTTTTTTGCAGTACTTGTTATCTATTTGACTTTTTCGTGGATTGTAATGTTGTTAACTTATTATCTACTTTCGCAGAATGGTGACAATAAGCTTTACTTCTGTAGGTATCAATTTATTCTCATGTATTGTGTACTGTACTTATTTTATTATATAAATACAAGCGTAATTTTTTATAGTAGTAGTATTTTAGAAATGCAATGGTTATGTGAACTAAAGCGAAGAAGAGTGTGAGCGAGATGCGACGTCTTGCGTCGTCGCCCCGCACTGAAAATGAAAAAAATCTTTGAACAAATATTATTGTCGGTCACCAAATTGAAATCGAATTAGTTTACGTTACATCCCGTTACGGACGTTATCGCGCTCAGTGGCGTGCCATAGGAGAGGCCTATATCCGACAGTGGACGGAAATTAGCTGATAATTATGATGACATCCCGTCATAGACATCGACGAAGTCAGACAGGAATTCCATTACCTGGTAGAAAAAAAATTAGTTAGATGTTAATTACATTCTATTTTAAATTAAAAGGCAAAGTTCACGAACGATTTGTTCATCTCATGTTGCTTCTTTTTTTTCTTTGTTTATTTTATGTAAAGCTTTGAGTAACATTTTTAATAATTGGTACTTTTTGTAGTTTAATGGTTGATATTATAAAACGGATGTTGTTTATCATCATCATTAACAGCCAGTATTCGTCTACGTCGTATTGAACATAGGCCTCTCCCATGGCACGTCACTAAGCTCGATATTTAGCTATTTGTTTTCAACCGCTGCACAGAATAATTCACAATATCTGGCAAGCTGGCTTAGCTTGCCAGATATTGTGAATTATTCTCAATTTTGGAAGTATCTTAAAAATGTATAGCATTTAGTGATTAATCTGGCCGCTATAGCAGCCATAGCAGTACTAAAACACTCGACCTCCTTTTGAACGTTCTCAAAAAAGAGGTTTCGTGTCAACGTTGTTTAAAAATGTCCTTTTTCGGCACAGTGGCGTGATTTTAGTTCCTTTTTCTTGTTATTTACCTTGTTTTTGCTCAGTTGTTTCTTAGAAATTTGAACAAGAGCCAAAGAGATTATTGGATCTCGATCAAATGAAGCGAAACAGTACAACGAGCAGTTGAATATAAAACAAAGTCGTTTATAAAAGTATAATTAAAGGTACGGACACACCGCAGCGTCCTGCGTGCGCGATCTAGGCGGCGATCAGATAGCACAGTAGTATTTGTACCGACTGGTTCACACCAAACGCGATCAGAAAACAATTGAAAAGTACTAAGATCGCGCCCGCAGATTGCGGGACGCCGCGGTGTGACCGTACAATTAAAGTTGCTGATGTCTTGTCAACACTGACCTCGATAACGCTACGTCTACGGATGCCAATTTCTAAGTCACACAAACTTACCAAACTTAATTTGACAGCACTAAAAAAGGCCATTCACACTTAAACACATTTAAAGTTAAATAGAGCCATAAGTTTCAACGCTACTATATCTAGCGCAACATCAGAAGCTATTATCTACTTTATACTTATACAATACATATACTGCGTAGTCGTACTCTCTTTTTATCTTATATATAAAAATCAATTGCTGTTCGTTAGTCTCGCTAAACTAAAACTAGAGAACGGCTGGGCCGATTTAGCTGATTTTGGTTTTGAAATGTTTGTCGTAGTCCAGGAAAGTTCAAACGGTGAGAAAATTTGGAAAAATTGCGAGGAAGATAGTAAAAACAACAATTTCATTTTTCCCATATAAACTGTTCTACCTACTTTCCTGTCAAACATTTGACGTTCGTCAGACTCTGTTCAACTTTCGAAAATTAAAGGGGGTCCATACAAAAAACGTATTTTTGCGGCATATATTGTTCAATCGGAACCCTGCGTGTGCGGGTCCGACTCGCACTTGGACAGTTTATTTATATTCGCGGTACGAAGTTCTCCGGCTCAGCTAGTATGAAATAAAAATACATATCATATTTCGTTCTCATCGCATATACCATTAATAAAGTTACAATAGTACATTTCCTTAAAAAGATAATCAAAGATTTTGCGGTACTAAAATACGCGAGAAAAAGTACAGAATATGCGGACTCTACACTTGACATACTAATGCAAAAGCGTCGAGCATACTGAGAAATTATGTGTAAGTTTGTGTATTTGTTTAACGAGAACAAAGAAAATAATGTTTGACATGTCATTCACGTATTTTCCAGGTACCTACTTATCTAAAGTACAAAGCTCTATACGGGAAAAAAATGGATGTTTCATACATGACTATAATACTGTGGCTAACCATGGCGATGACTGATATTTCAATGGGTATTTACAATTGAAATTATTTTTCGTGCGTATGTTATACGATTTCTCCACCTAATGTTAACCGATTTTTTTAAATATCTTATAGGCTAGCGTTTGACAACTATCTCACTTGTTGGTAAGTGATGATGCGCTTGAAGATGGTTAAGTATTGGCATTAATCTTTTTTATGAGTAGAGTATTATAACTCAAGGGGCGGGAAGGGGTTGTATTTCGAGAAGACTTTTATAAATGTTATTTATCATTATCAAGATCCAAGATGAATATCTTGGAAGATATGGTACGTGGTATTTGTATATATACATTATGTATAATGTCGATACAAGCATGTTGCCGTTTTAGGTGGCATCGCATCATCATCATCATTAGCCTGTGTCAGTCCAACGCTGGACGTAGGACTCTCCCAAGATGAGCCACTGGTGGCATCGCATGATGGTGATATCTTAGTCAAGAGCTTGTCTGTCTCCAATTAGAAAAGTTTTAAGTGTTCCACAAACTTCCAAGAACATATATATCATAAAATACATACTGGTAGCAGCCCTACCTGTGCCAAGCCACCGACCCGATACAAAACTTAAGGATCAACCACACAGTTGACAACAAGCCCGGCAAAAGATCACGTGACTGGTTTCCAACCATATAGTGTCAGCAACCAATTCCAATGGCTAACTTTGAATATAACTGAATGGTCACCAAACACTATAGTGTTTTCCTACAGCTGTCCTTGAGATGCAGTTATCATTCTAAGCTTAGCGTGCAACCATCTTCTACCAAAAGTTTCTTTACTAACAAGTAAGATGGTAAAACACAAGCCTGTAAACTGCAGTAATTTATAATTAACATAGTTTAAAAACTAAGACAACCGACTTCCATGCCCCGCCAGTCAATTTCGGTAGCAAGTTTGAGACGTTTATCATCATATCTACTTTTAGTACTAACTTATCAGATCTCAATAATATTATCACGAATTTTTCCAGATTTTTTAAGCCAGCAGTTTAGCTTTTAGAGGGGGGAGGGGGGGGGAACCCCCACTGGAACAAAAATGTGCACTATAAAGTTAAATATTTCGTAAATGGAGCATTCAATCGAAAAATGGTATTAGCAACCCTTAAGTAATTTTAAAAGACCTATTCAACGATACCCCACACGATAGGGTAGACGATGAAAAAAAAATTTATCCCCACTTCTCAAATAGGGGAGCTAAAATAATATTTTTCATAATTTTATTTCAGCACTTTGTCGGCGTAATATATATACATACCGCCACAAAATTACAGCTTTCTAGTATTAACGGTCTCTTAGCAAAACCTCGGACAGACTGACAGATAGACACACAGACGGACATGACGAAAATATAAGGGTTCCTTGTCAGGACTACGGAACCCTAAAAAGTATGTGAACCAATTTTCGCGTCAATCGACCCAGAGAATAAAAAGATTCACAGAAAATTCAAATCCATATTTCTCCTTCAGGGAGAAATTTGACAACCTCTTTCTCATTGGAACTCAATAACTATACTTCACAAAGAGCACTCCCTCCAAATTGCATGTCTTTAGAACCAGCAGTTTGGGCTATGCATTGATTATCAGTCAGTCAGGACAGAATTTTTATATATAGATTAAAATTCTAGCGATCCAAAGCCTTTCGTTACACAGTATATTTAATAGGCTGAGTCATCGTTTCATTTCGTCTGTCCTGTTACATACCTACCTGTCACTATAAAAAAAATACAGCCAAGGACACTCGGTTGGTGACTCTTGTTGCCTACCAAGGATACTTTGTTAGTTACTCTGGTTTTCGACTGAAGATACTTGGTTAGTGGCTCTTGCTTATGACCGAGGACACTCGGTTGGTAACTCTTGTTTGCAACCAAGCATACTCTGTTGGTTACTCTGGTTTCCAACTGAAGACTCTTGGTTAATAACTCTATGACCGAGGACACACGGTTGTGACATTTGTTTCCGACCGTGTAGTCGGTCCCTTATAGGTAAATTCTGACGATGGTGTCAGACTCCGGAAATTATTACTCAATGTGGATATGACTCATAGTTAACACTGACATTAGACATATCATAACATGTATTTTATAATTTTATATTTAGCTCATAATATAGCCATGAATATTTTCATCATTTTTGACCGATTTCAACAAGAGTAGATATGTTTTTCTACATCATAGATAGGTAAGTAAAACTATGCCACGCACATGCCGCGCCAGTCATTTTCAGTTGCAAGTTTAAAGTGTTTATCTCCATATCTCTGGAGATACTTATCAGATCTTAATTACATTTAAATGGAACCATTTCGGTTCAACTTTCTTAACAAAAAAAAGAAATTTTGCATATCCGTCTGTATAAGAGGGAGTTATACACATACATAAAAAAATATACATCCGAATAGATAACCTCCACTTTTTTGGAAGTCGTTTAACGTTTACTTTAGCGTTGTGTTTGTTAACATAAAACGTTTATTATTTATATAATAATACTAGTAAAAAAATGTTATTAACATGGAATGTAGTTTAATCAACGTGACTTCTTCTCATGATTATCTAATTAACATTGTAAGGACCTGACGAACAATTATCCACTTGATAAGCCACTTTTTTTCATGTAATTGACAACCATTGTCCTGGCCCATGAGATTCTATTACATTTGTGTTCATTTCTTTTATAATTTAAGGAAACAGGACAAACAAATTGTTTGCCTTGTGGTAAGCTCTGACGCCTCTTTTTACAGCGTGACATAAAATCTGGATTTTACAGAATAGAGAATATAGTGGTTAAACATTTTATTACAATTCATTATCATTCTGATATGTAATATTGGAACCCTTATAGGATGACTTTGTTGTCCGTATGTATGTCTGTCTGTCCGTCTGTCAAGACCCTTTATCTCCGGAATGCATAGAGGTATCAGGTTGAAACTTATACTAAACTCTTGGGCCTACGGTATCTATAGACTGTCAAAATATCAAACTTGTAAGTCTACGTGATCAAAAGATATGAACGTTTATATCGCATATTTTGCGATTTCAAAAGGGAATCAAAACCTACAGAAAAAAATCCTTTATTAAATTACTTTTTAATTGCTTAAATGATTTTAAGAAAATAGCAAAATAAGCTAGTAAAAAATTAGTTTGCAGAGACGTCACAAAAATATTATGTTACTCTTTGCGTCACAACACACTCTGCTGTGAACGCATTCATTATTTGTCATAGAAATTGCAGCTTTTATTAGCTTGTACGATTATTGTTAAATAAATACTATTTCTGTGACAAAGATTAATCTGTGGTCACAGCGCGGTGTCTTGTGACGTCAGGCGCGGAAAAATATTGGGGTTTTTTAAAAAGCTCATATATATTACATTTAAATTATTGTCATTTTAGCAACCACCGTAGGGCTCTATTTTCAAATTTAAATCATTTGGTTTGTCTAGGTTTGTATAAGTTAATACTTGATACCTGATGGTAATCCTATACTGTACCCTTAGTACGAGTTTTCATCGTAAACGCTTTTGACATATCTCACATAGTTTATTACATATCGACTTATTCTGGCTCCCTGATTGGTCTAAATTTAGTGAAGTGTAGTAACCACTAGAGGCGCTGTACTGTTTTTCATACAAAATTTGCTCGATATACGATATCGAGTTTGGTATGAAAACTCGTACTAAGGGTATAGGAAACAAAGAGCCGAGGATCGGGCTCAGTGGCATGACTTAGGAAAGGCCTGACATGTCCAGCAGTGGACTGATACCGGCTGATTATAATGATGATGATGAGTAATCCTTGATTGTTTTACGAAAGTTAAGGCAATTTTAAATAGACTTCTAAAAGGATGAAGTTATATATTAAAAAAAAAATGTTTTGTTCTTACAAATCAAATGATCTCAATACAGGGGTGAAAGTCTCCACATTGATAGCGATGCGTCTTGTCATCGCAAACGTTTGCTAGAATGAGATGCAGCTAGACAGTTGTTATCTGCATTTTCTTTTTTATCGACGATCGAACTGTTTAACTGTATCTCAATTATCTCATTCTAGCAGACGTTTGCGATGACAGGATGCATCGATATCAATGTAGAAACTTCCATCCCAGGCCAGGGGGACAGAAACGCGTGTTTTTCTTTGTTTGCAATAAAATAGGTGTTCTTATGATTTTGTCAAGCTTTTAATACCTCATAAATAAAGCACATTTTCTGAGTCAACTTCGCATTAAAAATGTAAGAAAAAGAAGGTAACAGAACATGACGTCATTTCTCAGCAAACTCTGTCTTTTGGTTTAATTACAATTTACGATCTTTTACAAAAAAATGACTTCATATATCACGCTAATCATTATCAGTACTAAATTTCAGGAGTTTATCTCCATATCTCTGGAGATACTCATCAGATTTCGATAAACTTATAATGGGACCAAACGGGAAGCCTATTCTCTCGAACAAAAATAATTTTCCAAATCGGTTAAGAAATGACGCAGTTCTAAGGTCTTATAGGTGACAAAAAACAAAAACACATTTAAGTCGAGCACCTTCTTCATTTTTGTGAAGTCGGTTATAAACAACTATAATTAATGGGACTACAAATTCAAACAGTGATCGAACAATTTAACAGTAGTTTAACTATCGATTACAATCGATGACCAATATGATTAATGCGCATCTATAAACGGCGTCTAAATAGAAGATTGATTCGGCATTTAGACGTAGTAACTATGGTCGTATCTATGGTTAAGGAGCCTGCGACGTATTACCTTACTTGTCCATACAAACGATTCGTACTAACAAAATTTTTAAATTCCATTTTCAAATTTATTTTTCCCATACCATACTGATTACTGTTATTACATCGGACCTAGGCTCAAGGTACCCTACATAACTTTTACCCAAAATATATACTTAAGAATCCCTGAAAACGCGCGAATAGAGGTTTACGGTTTTTCAAATATTAAGGAACTCGCTACACTGAGAGACACAATAAAAAAACTCAGCTACTTATTATATGTATCAACAGTTTCACCGCGTGATATTAATTACTTATAGCAATTCTAATCTTCAAGAAAAAAAAATCATCAATATAATCAAAAACACGGAAATCGACCTTTTCTATTTGCCATATTAAGCTATTCCGGAGGTCCATTGAAAAATGTCTGTATCTCAATCTTGAGCCAGTAATGTAAATATTGTATTCACCGTGTTCTTTCCCCCCATAATTGTAACTAAAAATAATAGCAAAATAGTGCATTTCAATTTTGTTTGTCATACTTTTTGTGTATTTTTGTTCATTGAAATGTGACACATGACATTGTGTTATATTATTGCCTAGTAATAAATACATATATGTAACAAAACATAACAAAATAAAATATCATCTTTAACTGCCTTCAAATAAAGAGGAGGTTCACAATTCGGATGTTTGTATATTTTTTGTATCTTCGGGCATAACTCGGTTAGTTTTAAAATAATTTTTGATCCCATTTAAATTTCGTAAAGATCTTTCATAATTAGTATCTTCATAGATATGTAGATAAACACTTCATACTTAGTACTGAAAATGACTAGCGCAGCATTAAAAGACGATTTAAAGTCGTTTTTTTTAAATTAATTGACATTTTTGACTGTTCACGTTGGCTTCAAATTGAAGTTGCGAATGTTAGTCGCGGCAGCCTTAAGGGTTATCATGAATTAAGCAACAGAGGCCAGCGTCTCACCTCTTGACCTGGTGCGGAAATCTTTGTGCGGTATTTACATACTCGTCGGTTTGGCTCGAATCGACATCTGATCTCATGTTACATCTCCGCAAACAAAGCACACAAACATTAACGCGCTGCGCTGGCGCGATCACAAAACTAATAAAATACGAAGATCAAATATTATTACTTTTTTATTTGTAGACATTGTTGGAATGCGACACTTCGAAAATAAAAGATTTTAATTTGATGTGGTACGAGACATCATAACTACATTGACCTTTGCATAACCGGCCACCTGCACCGTCACCTTTGACTTTGTCGATCAGAAAAAGTGAGAATTATTAGTCTAATGAGCACGGAATGTATATACACCTGTCGAGATAGCTGCGATTTTCGTCAAGGTGATCGTACAGCCTCGGGCGGAGCCAGCTGCTCTCGCTAGCGTGCTCGACACGGCAATTATCTGCGCTCCAAAATGCTCGGCATATCGATCCGAAGTATTTACGATTGTGGTAAAATACGGGTGCGATGCGACGCGACATGTGTCGAGCGGGCGGGAGGATCTCGTGTAAAAAAGAGCGGCGACGCGCCGAGCGCATACGCACGCCGCCATGGACCGCGCCGGGCGGTGGACGTGCGCGCTGCTTGCGCTTCAATTCACGCTCGTCACCGCGCGAACTTACCACCGATGCGAGCTCGCGCAGGATCTGCGCGCGATGGGCGTACATCCCGACCATCTCTCCACGTGGGTGTGCATCGCGTACCACGAGTCACGGTTCGACACGGCGGCCAACAACGCACACAGTGGCGACCACGGCATCTTCCAGATCAGCGAGCTGTACTGGTGCGGCGCGGGCAAGGCTTGCGGGCTGCCCTGCTCCGCGCTGCGAGACGATGACATCGCGGACGACCTGGCGTGCGCGCTGCGGGTGCACGAGGAGCACACGCGGCTGCAGGGGGACGGGTTCCTCGCCTGGGTCGTCTACCCGCAACACTGCCGGCAAAACACCAAGAAGTACCTCATCGACTGCGATCGACCGCCGGCTCGCTCCTACGACGCCTACTCGAACCGATACAGAGCGAACGCTGTCGACACTTCCTACGAGAAAAACCCGAACGTCGAAGACCTCCTGCCGCCATACTTGACGATCAGCTCCATCTTCCGCGGAAGTTATGGGAAAGTGCTCGATCACAACAAGATAAACGGCTTAGATTATTATAACTACAAATTTGATAACGTCGACGATTTGAAACTACCGGCCTACGGTTTGGGGACGAGCGGTAAATCTGCGACAACCCCTGGAACCACCCCGTCGACCACGACAATTACCGTGACTTCGAGGCCGATCCCGTCCACGACACCGTACATCCCACGGATCAAACCATGGCGGTTCATTGAAACTAACCAGTTCCGGAAAAAAGCGCTATCTCTCAATAGCACCACGGCGACTCAACAGGACTCGACTGTATTTGAAAAATACACGCCGAGCTCATCTACATACAAGCCACCGGCGGAATCGACAACCTATAAATCACTTACCAGTGTGACCGTCGCAGATATATCGCCAAAGGTTAAAAGCGCGATCGTTTCATATAAATCACCGTCGACGCTCACCTCTACAATAAAACCGGCAAACATAACAAACAATGCATATAAATCGAAGTTAACAACTTCCTACACGTCGCGGACGTCTACGTACGCTCCGACGAGTACAACCTACAAGTGGAGAGGATTCGACTTCTTTACTCCATCGACTATGAACCCGAGGTCGACTACTACCAGTAGACCTATTTTTCCGACATTCGCATTCACGTTCCCGACATCTACAGCAAAACCATTAACGTCAACTGAAGCGGTGACGCTTCCGTGGCGTTCTTTTACATATAAACCCAGTTATACAACGTCAACCGTGAAACCTAGTACTACGACGGTCAAATCGACGACGAGAGCTACAACTAGGAATACGTACAAGCCGACGCCTGCACCCACATCTCGCACAACGACGCCGTGGGACACGTTCACGAGTCGACTGAGAAGTTTCGGCACGACCACTTCAAATTTCCAAACAAAGATAACGACGACCGAGAGGCCAACATTTTCAACGCAAAGATCGGTGAGTACATCGACATGGGGAAGGGCGACGTTTGCTCCAACTACTCATAGACGATGGTTTACAAGTACATCGACTACGCAAAGACCGATTACTTCGACGCTGAGATCGACGATATTGTCCACGCCGAGACTCGCTACAACGAGTACTACACAGAGACCGTCGACACAAAGGACAACTAGAACCACGCAGAACATATTCGACTTATATCTGAACCCTACAAAAGCCCCGAAACTTCCGTCGTACTCGTTTTCCTCTCGAGGAAATGACAAGTACAAGATAAATATCTTCAATGACGGAACTACTACGATACAGCCGGACGACCGAGGCCTCAATAGAAATCAGGTTAGAAGGGAAGCCTCCTGAAATCTGTATTAAAAAATCATGCCTGGCATTACTGTTATCGATCGAGTGACCCACTGCCCGCTTTCGCAGCAGTTTAACATAAAACGTTTTAAAGGTACGTTTGCAGTTAAGTTATTTTAAATTAATGAGTGTATGAAACATACCTGTGATGTTATTACGATTATATGGCTTATTATTGTTTGTCTGAATTAAGCTCAGCGTGGAGTTGTGAACTGTCTTTAACATTTCTCATTATCTTTTAAGATTTATTAAATAAGTTGAGGTAGTATAACGTTATTTTAATAGCACTACTAAAACCATACAATGTTAAATGTCGTTAATATTATTGTGATAACGATGCATCGTGCCAACACTTTGATTATAATCTAGGATAGATGGTCTACACTAAAAAGTTTCAATACTTACAATATTTGTGTCTAAACAGGTTTTCATTTAAATATAATATTTTATTTTAACAACTTAAAAATAATTACCTAATGACAATATCAAGATTATATAAACTACAATAATAATATCTATACTATAAATAAAAGACAGAACCTAGGTCGCTACCTGCCGGTAATGTTCCCAAAAAGCTAGCGACGTTACCTCGTTGTATAGCTAGGCTAATACGTTGGCCGAGGTAAGCGCCAGCTCTTTGGTCACGGGTGATGTCAATTAGGCGTCTGGACAACTCCTTAACAAAACCTCGGGCATCTCGACCCCATGGGCCCATTGTTTCGACCGCAATTTCGTTTCATTTAATGCTAATAATCAATATGATCATTTCGCAAATGTATCAAGATAGGTTGGCACCCAGTGACAACCAACCTATTTATTCACAGAAGAGTAGAACTTACTTCAACTGTTCTGTGTATATACTAGTCCAAAATATTTATGTTTAAGATTTTTTTCAACTACGGTAAATATTGCCTTTATTACCTTACATAACCTTTAAACTATTTTAAGAGCGAAATTTGTCCTTGATTTAGCAAAGGTGGTTTTGGGTGTAAATATTTTCTGCGAATGTCAATTTTTTATAGCAAATTTTTATTTGAATTTACTTGAATCTAAATTAAGGTACGGACACACCGCAGCGTCCTGCGTGCGCGATCTAGGCGGCGATCAGATAGCGCAGTAGTATTTGTACCGACTGGGTAACACCAAACGCGATCAGAAAACAATTGAAAAGTACTGAGATCGCGCCCGCAGATCACAGGACGCCGCGGTGTGGCCGTAGCTTTAGAAATATATTTTTGACTCAATTGTTTCATGTATCCTTTTGTTATTTAAGATAATGTGATATTTATATTATTATTTACTTGAATTTAAATTAGAAAGATCATGTTTGACTCAGTTGTTTCATTTCTCTTTTTGTTATTTATGATAATGTGTCTGATCTTCAAAGTTGAATATTGAAAATCAATTGCTTAGCTGTATCATGAGTGTAGGTATAAAGTTTTGATACACCTGTAACAAGTTTGTTAAGCAAGCTTGTTTCAATCTCGTGACCCCTGCATGGTAGAGGACACTGTCTAGTATCCGCCTGACCAGCTACCACGCATCAAGTTGGGAAATCTGTTATTAAACATATAAAGTGTTTTCCGGCAGCTGTTCTTGAGACCTAGTTCTCATTTTAGGCCTAGCTACCATCCTCGACCGTATCATCACTTACCAACTAGCCTATATGGCATAAAACAAATAGAACACTATAAAATATCTTCTTTGTGTGGTTTTAACAATCGTTTATAAAATAGGTTCAACCACAAATAAATTGCAGAGCTTTGCGAGTTTTGCTTGCTTAAGAATTCTGTAAATGTGCAGGTAGTTGACATAATAATAATATATAAAACGAACACGGTACACACCATAACATTAAATAAAAAATAAAATACCCGACAGACCAAGATAACCATGTTCTTGCAATATCATTGAAGTAATTTTGAATCAATCAGACTTGTGAAAACTTCTTTTCCATGACCCGCGAGTCAATTTCAGTAGCAAGTTTACGACGTTTTATCATCATATCTCTGGAGATACTTATCAGATCTCGATGATATTACAATGGGACTACCTTGGAAATATACCCTACCGAATAAAAAAAGAATCATTCGAATCAGTTCACAATTAACGGAGTAATCGAGTAAACATACAGACGAATTGAGAATGGTTCGTTGAAAATGAATACGATACACAACATAACATTATAAAATTAAATAAAAAATAAAATACCTGACAGACCAAGATTACCATGTTCATCATATCGTTGAAGTAATTTCGAATCAATCACAACTTCTTGGAAAAGACCAAACGGTCTTTTAAAGGCTAATCAGATTTTCTTGAATCATAACTAAAAACACTGATCAAATAATCTATAATTCATGTTCGTACAAAACGAAAAAACCGACTTCACATGCCGCGATAGTCAAAATGACCAGTTGCCATAATCATGTCATCAAGGTATACAAATTGGTTTATATCGTTTATCTCCATATCTCCGGAGATGATTTTCAGATCTCGATAAAATTTGGATGGGACCAAACGGGAGGCATAATTCAAACAAAAAAGATTTTTTCAAATCGGTTAAGATTTGACGGAGTTTTGAGGTAACAAACATTTAAAAAAAATACCATCGAATTGAGAATTACCTTTTTTTTAAGTCGGTAAAAAAATCGAAATCGGATCATCCGTTTGACAGCTTTTCAGAAAGACGCGCATGCACTCGTCTAAACTTTAACACCCGTCTTTTCCCGTCGAAGTTAAACATTAATAATATAAGTATTGTGTATTTAAATAGAAACTTACATAAGAAATGTTGTTCGATAAGACTTTCTTTCAGGTCAATGACCTCCACATATGGACATCATATAACATTTATTACATTACATAAATATAAACATTATAAATAACATATAACAGTTCTGTTGTCAGTGTATCTCGTTAAGTTATTATTATATATAGTAAACATAAGTTTTGTATTTATTTTATCATCATTTAACATCACCTTTGGTCATAGGACTCTCCTAATCTCCTATGGCACGTTACAGAGCTCGATATTCAGCTCTTTATTTCTGAACGCTGCCAGCTAGCTTTATATCATGGGCTATCGTGGCTATATCTTATCAACCGACTTCCAGAAAGAAGGAGTTTCTCAATTCTTCTGTATGTTTATTTTATTTTTTGTATGTACGTTACCGTCAATTGTGAACCGATTCGAATGACTCTTTTTAATCGGTAGGGTACGTTTCCGAGGTGGTCCCATTGTAATTTCATCGAGATCTGATAAGTATTTTGAAATATATGACGATAAACGTCTCAAACTTGAACTAACTGAATTTGACTCGCGGGACATGGAAGTCGGTTGGTTAGTTTTTAGGGTTCCGTACCCAAAGGGTAAAACGGGACCCTATTACTAAGACTACAGATTATGTATTTCTATTGCCGCTATAACAATAAATACTAAAAACAAAATAAAGTTAAAAATTAAAGGGGGTCCCCATACAAAAAACGTGTATTTTGTATAGCGCCATCTGGTCAAGGTGTCATCTGCGTGTTAACAACCTCAGAGTAACTATTACTCATAGACATATACTACTCGACGGAACATCTCGAACTGGCGAATACCGCGAGTAAGCTGGCTGGCATATTCTCGCTCACACGTAGCTCGGCACTCGAAACAACAGCACGCGCTTATGTTAAAAATTGCGTACCCGGAATGCCATCGTGTGTCCTCAGATACTGCAAAAACCAGTCAGGAAAAACAAACTGAGACGACGGAGTCACTTTTCACAATTAAGTTCAGATTTTCGAATGAAAACCCGCATACATAAAACGTTATTTTGTTAATATTTTTTTTTTTTTTTACTTTTTTATTTCCAAAAACAAATTAACAGGAAGCACTAGATATACAATATTATACTTAACTAATTGAAAAACGTTTACAAAAAGAATACTTAAAACTAGAGCCATATATAACTGCGGCTCCACACTAGGCTCAAGGCCCGTGTCGTGGTAGCCATTTATTCGAAAATCACTGTCTTTTTACTTTTATGGAGGCATCCCTAATGGTGTGTGTGTGTGTGTGTGAGTGCGTGTGTGCGTGTGTGTGTGCGCGTGCGTACTTATGTGTATGTGTGTGTCTGAGGTGAGATCTATGTTTAATTTTAACGTGAACTCACAAGTTTCCCAGTTGAATAATCTTCTCTGTGTCATCATATGATTTGCCTTGTAACCATTTATGTACCAAGCGTCGGGCACTAGCAGTATTTTCATTTTTGATGTCACAGACCTTAGCGACATTGTTGTAGATATGTGTGAACATATACTGAGTGTGACGCTTTGCGAAAAAGGAATGGGTTCTAGGAAGTGGAATCCTATAAATTCGTCTTTTAGCTATATCTTCCCAATTCTCTAATAATTGAGCCTTTTTGTGAAATAAGTTAACTACTTTTGAGATATATAGCTGTCGCACTGAAAGTACTTCGGATTCCCTGTACAACGCATTTGGTGAAAACCTAAGAGGCTTGTGCAGCATTACCTTTAATACAGCTCTTTGGGCTCGTTCCAATTCTATCATGGTAGTTTTCGGAGCCCCACCCCATACCAGATTGCAGTACGATAGGATTGCCTGGCAAAGGGCAGTGTAAACCATCGTCAGGGTCTGCTTATCACAAGAGGATCTTAAGGATTTCATGATGTAAATGATTTTACGAACACGTGCGGACAGTACCTTTATGTGACTTTTAAAGGTCAGAGTTGCGTCCACCTGAACGCCTAAGTACCTTACTTGGTCTACTAGTTCTATAGGGTTATAGTTCGGGTTTTATGAAAGGCAACAAATTGTCTTTTTTGTGTTAAGTGTCAGAAGATTACGATTCCACCAAGTAGCTATTTGTCTCATTCCACTCTCTGCTCTAGCGATTACGTTCTCCCAAGTGCTGTCACGGAAAATAGCTACAGTATCATCGGCGTAACAAATGATGTCTGTTCCATATAGATACCAAAGAGGGTCGGGCCAAGGATGCTGCCCTGAGGATTTGTAATGACACTTCACGACGCGACGCCATGTTTGCTGGCGCCATGTTCGTAGATTATGTAAACAGATGTAACATTATAGCGCGAAATGAAATTACCTATTTTTAAATTTTGAAGAAAATAGTTTGACATGTGTGTGTAAACTGTATAATTATGTCTGTGGTATCTTAGCTCCCAACCCAAGTGACTGGACCGGATTTTAATTTAGTTTTGTTTATTTTTTTTATTCATACTATTCTATGAAACCGACATAAAAAGAAGGAGGTTCTCAATTCGACTGTGTTTTTTGAATGTGTGTTACGTTACCGCATAACTCCGTAATTTATTAACAGATTTGAAAAATCTTTTTTATTTGAATGCTTATTAAGAACTTACGGATTGGTGCAATTTTATATAATATCGTATTATATCCTTTTCTCTTAATAAAAATACATTGGACGTTGTCGGTAAGGACGGTAAGGCGATATGTGTTTAATCTATAATTAGTCACAACCGGCGGCGGCAACCACTCCCCCGTGCCCCCGCGTGAATGATAACCGTTTGACAAAATTTATTTGCTCGGGATGACAACTCTTTGTTTTACCCACAGACCTGCTACATATTAAACTCGATCGCGTACACCGGCCCTCATGAGAACGACCTTGAACGGAGTTTGTCCCTTTCTTTTGTATGGACAACTTACATATATATCATACATATAGTATAGAACATATATAGGACTATCAGGTTGTTAGAGAAGGAAACACTCCCACCCTGGTGTCTCTCAATTGGGCCGTTTTGTTCTACAAAGCAATTACAACCTTATCGTTAAAGCATACGGATTAAAATGAATTTGACAAAACATCTGCAGTGCACCATCATTTTTAATACATTTATGGTTTTACCTCAATGCTATTACTACTCTCAAAGTCAAAGCATTTATTAAGTATATGGGCAAATTAAAAATTTGCACTTACACTCGTCAAATTACATTAAATAGATCATATTCAATAAAAAATATTATAGATATAACAGAAACATAACTTATTGCTTTGAATTTACAAAAAAAAACAAAGGTATTGAGCCATTCAGCTTTCATCTAGACGTCGAACGTCACACTTAAAACACATGTTTAAATAACTCTAGTGACTCTAGTAATAGTTACTCTGAGATCAACAACCGAACAACAACTAAAAGGCGGCAATAGCCCAATGGAAAGGGTGTCGGACTGGCGATCGAGAGGTCGTGAGTTCGATCCCCACCCAACCCATTGCACTATTGACGTGAACCCACTCCAGACACAAGCATATTTAGCTTAGTTGGAGGGGTTAACAAGAATACTAGTAATGTGCAACCCACATAGCGAGTAAGATTTAAAAAAAAAAAAAAAAAAAAAAACTTTGTGTTAATAATAGCGTTCGTTAGATGGCGTTAAAGTAAACAAGCACGCGGTTCACAACTCTGTCATAGAAAAGATAATAATAATACCACGTAACTCTGTTATGTTTCGTATTGTACTGTGTTTACAGGCATTAATATTTTTGTAGCGTGTGTGAGACGCAAGTCTGACTCGCCTTTGGCCAGTTTTATTAGAATACGTCGTATTATCCGTGTTTTCAGCCAATGAAAAACTGCTACAATATTATAAGAATACGAAGGTAAGTTTCGCCACTTTCTACAAGGCTAGTTCGATAAGAAAACAAAGCCGGTCACAAAACTAGAGGGGACTAGGTATATTATATTTTCTGTGCTAGAGGACCCCGATTCGAGTCCAGACAAGATGGTCATACTTACGTTTTTTACAAGTTCCTTCTTTTATTATTGGGAGCCGAAGAATTGCCAAAAAACACGATTTACAAAAAAATAACAACGAGCAAAGCATGGTGATACAGGTAGTACCTACTGTCTAATAAAATAAATATTCATTACGAAGGTAATTTTGCGAAAATAGCGTCGCAACCATTAAATGTTAAGTTTAAATGAAAAATATCTCGATGACCAGCTTTGCTTGGTATTATATATATTTTTTTTTTGTTAAATCGAGTGTTTTTGCATTTTTTTTTGCTCCTAATAGTAGTTTTACTCACAAAAGAAAGAAAAGAACTTGATAAAAAAAAGGAAAGTTAGTCACCTTATCTGGACTCGAACCAGGGACCTCCAAAGCGCCGTCCTATCGATCTTCCACCGAGCTATCATAACGTCTTAAATTACGCCGAAATTACCCTTTGTATTCTAATGATATTGTAGCAGTTTTTCAATGCCTAAAAACACGGATGAAATGACGTTTTCTAAAAACAATACATCGATATATTGCCCCCGAAACCCGCTGCATACTAAATATCATGTAAATCGTTGGAGCCGTTTCCGAGATCCCGATTATATACACATATAAACAAGGTTTTCTCGTTTAAAGGTATTACCTATAATATTATAGATGTTTCGTGAAAATGTAGATGAAATTATTGTGGTGACGCTACATTCGCTAAACTACCTTCGAAAAGTACCTAAATAATAATAATTAGTTGCTCCTGCTTGCCGCTTGCTCGGGTAGCGGGGGGAGTAACGTAACATCACGCAGCGAGCCATAGCCGCGCGTATTCGCGCGAGCGTCGTCATACTGTCCGTATGCGCTTCGAAACCCTGCCTATAAGTTAGCAATTTGCTACTTGAAATTTCGGTTATTTCTGGTTTAATAATAGAAACTTTGTAGTATTTAGGTGATATTATTTGCGTAACTAACTACGTAAGTTAGTTAACTGTGCAATTTGCATAAATATAAATAATAGGTACCTACTAGTTAAATAAATACCGTCTTCTTATTAAAAATGCCGTGACCACCTTCTAGCTTCATCATCAGACCCTAGATCTAGGTGTAAAGTTCTCCTTATGACGAATCAATCGAGCCCAATCTCGGTGGGTTTATGTTGTTTTATCGCAGAGATGCCGTGGCCAATCAATCGAGCCCAAACTCGGTGGGTTTATGTTGTTTTATCACAGAGATGCCATGGCCACCTTCCGTCTCCATCATCAGACCAGCTCCATGGTACCATATCATTGTTGTCACCGAAGATTCATAAGTTCACCAAATTTGAGTCCAATCGGACATCGAGAAGTGGGTCTACTTTAGCTTCCAAGATTCCACCTGAACATACATAGTGACATACGTACATTGCAAGTTAAATAAAAGCTTGTAATAAAATGTATTTAAGTAGGGCTCCCATACAACGGACATGTTTTTTTTGCCGTTTTTATAGATATTGGTACGGAACCCTTCGTGCGCGAGTTCGACTCGCACTTGGCCGGTTTATTAAACTATCTTAATTATTATAAGAGCTGTACTCGGAGTATCTCTGAAGGATCAAATTGGAAAATTCGAGTTGCTTTAATTTTTTAAACCTTGTTATTAGGTTATCAGTATGTATTTGTAATGCTTGTGAATTAAAAATATTTCAATCTCTTTGATCGACCAAAGACATGTCGCCAATCGGTTCACAGAGTTTTGACTTTGAAGCCATCCAATTTAAGATAGGCTGGTATAGTTGCCCTATGCGGATTTGACTAAAGTCAGTTGTCCTGAACCCTTTCTCATTTCCGCCTTCAATTTCCAGACGCGCAAGAATCTATCTTAAACCGCATCGTCACATAACATCAGTTGAGGTAGCGGTCGAATGCTTTGATAATACAGACGAGTTTATAATCAAAGGTCAAATGCTTGTTTGTCCGTCAGAAAAGGGATAGCAAAACATCGTACTTCTTGCTTCTTAGTTAGGATCTTATAACGATATTATATGTTTATACCACAGACCAAGACCTTAGACATTTATACCACTTTCAGTAAGTAGTTTAAGTTTAGTGAAATTCTAGGTCTGTGGTTCATACAATAATATTCCCAACAAAACAATGTTTTATTATTTAAATGACCAATTGGAAACTTACGTGGGATAATCCCTCAGGACAATTTGTCATCAATGGGTTCTTTGTTGGTAAATCCTGAAGCGGGATATTCGTATTGGTATTTCTGAGGATGATTTAGGATGGTCAATTGAGGACAACTCGAGGATAATAGATGTCATTAAACTTTATTCCAGTTGCTACGACGCTACAACTTTCACTACCATAATTTGTTCTACAGGTGGTAGGAACATTGTATCGATGTTCCCTCTGACTTGCTACCAAAATCTAGCTTACCACCATCAAGGAAGAAATCTGCCCTCATAACCTTACGGTGTTCCGGCAGCACAGCCCTTGAGAGTCGGATCATTCTAGGTCTAGCGTGTTTACCATTCTCGACTTGAGTGACCTCGATCTTTGACACTGGGTAAATACACTATTCGTGTGGAGTCATAATTAAATGAAACAAATAAAAAATTGAATAGAAATGAATGTTTTAATCCAGAGTACTCATATTTATTCGAGAGAGGCCAAAAACGAGTTGCACTACGCGCGTAGCTTATATCACCTGGGAATAGAGTGGAAAAAACGCAACACGAAACATAATAAAAATCAACACAACATATGTAACTGCATACAACTTCCTACATCAAAACTACATAACCACTGCAATATAAAATTCGATGCAAACTTTCCCCGCAAAATGTTAGACTCATTACGTCACAGTTTATTCACCGTCATCCATAACTACATACTAAATAACATTAATCCGAGACAGTTATTCGATTAATCGTAATCTAATACAGCAAAAAATGAGAGAAAAACAACATAGACTCCTCGCACGCTAGCTGACTTGTGATTGTTGTATTTAATGTTTGTTTGTTGTAAACAAAGGTCAACAAGATCTGTAACACGTACCTGTCTGTTACTGGCTATGTAGGGGCTCTGGATAGGTTTGTGATAAGTACCTAGAAAAGTTATAAATAAACCTAGAAAGTACCTTTTATTTTTGTCAAGTAGGCAAGCCTCACCACTATTTTACCTTTCTAGGTTAGGAAAACTTCAATTTTTACCCATCCCAAAAAGTTCACAACGCCGCTAAAGAAGTTTTCACTTCAAAAAAACTAGAAAATTGTATTACAGAATGCGTTTCCACAAGGTCCACCCCGTATCTAAGCTCGTAACACGTCGTGGGCTCTGACTAGACCAGATTTGATCTTTCAAGTCCAATATTGTATCTCAGTAGGGAAATTGGGTGAATCAAAATAATAAGTATAGCACATTAGCTAAGTAAAACTCAAGAATTATGACGTGACTGATTGTGCCGACGCATCTTTTACATTGTTGTCAGTTGGTCACGAGTCCAGTCATATTCTTATTCGAGTTCCACTTTTAGGCGCAAGTCAAATAAAATCGACGTAAGGGGCGAACGAAACGCGGTCGTGTTCACATATGCCTTTTTTACCCGACTGCGCGACGCAAAGGAGAGGTAATGTGTTTATCAGTCTATATATGTATGTATGTTTGTTCCTTTGTGGCACACTAGAGACCAAACGCGTGGGCCGATTTTGATAATTGGCACGTCAATAGATTCGCCATGCTAGCGCGAGTGTCAACGAAAACATAAAAAATTGAAAAATTGAAAATGGCGGATGCCAGACGCAAAAATTTGGGGTTCAAAAAAATTTTTTTTTTCAAAACCTATCGAGTGGGTTTTGAATTAAAGGTCTTAAAATGGAGATTCAAAATATATTTATAACAAATAATTTATGATCGTACAAATAGAAAAAAAAACGATTTTACATGCCGCGTTAGTCACTTTCAGTAACAAGTTTGCGGTGCTTATCTCTGAAGTTACTTATCAGATCTCAATAAAATTACAATGAGACCAAACGAAAATCATATTAACTCAAACAAAAAAAGAATTTTCCAAATCGGTTAAGCATTGATGGAGTTCTGAGGTAAATGTTGGGGTGTAACTGTCCATAAATTACAAGGTACAACCTTGGACAAAGCTGTGGTCGACTTAAGTTCACGCATTTTTGCGAAAGGTCAAGCCTATGTAGCATTGAGCCGTGTTAGATCTTTAGATGGACTAGTAATAAGTAGTTTAGATCCCCGGAAACTACTCAATAATCCACATGACATCAACTCTCTAAATGAAATGAGAAGATTATGGAATTTGCCGTCCTTTACTTAACTAAAAAGTGTAAAATAAAACATTAAATTAAAAAATCAACACGACACATTAATCCCCATGCCATTAATTTAAATGGTATAGTTTTTTGATATCCCTAAACAGAAGTCTAAACTACTAGACTTACTTGTTTTTTTCTTTTCAGTTCGTTTTTTTACACTTCACTTTTTGCGCAGTCGGGTTTTTTGATTTTTTAATTTAATGTTTTTTCCATTGGGGTAGGCAGAGACTTCTTGTTTCCACATGCTGCTACGATCCTGACATACCTCTTTCTCTTTCGCTTCTTCCACTTTCATGAGCGCCTTCATACATGCCCGCCGGTTATATGTCTATACGATAGACTTCTTCGACTTTAATAGAAAGGACAGGGCGGAGATGCGTCTTTGTCCTACGTCTCACGTCTCTTCTATCATACTTCTAATTTTAATTCTAATTTTAATTTGAGGTGAGGGCGATACGTCCTGCACTGACGTCCCACTAACCAAGTCATCCCAGCTCCTTTATGAAGTGACGGTAGATCAGGGGTCGGTGGCATTACGCTCCCAGTGAAGAAGATGGTGATGGTGTTGATGATGTCTTACGTCTTATTCGTGTTGCGTATTAGTTGTTACAATTCTAGAGTATAAATACCTACCTGTATACGGAGCCGAGACGTGAACACTGACGGTGCGACTAGTTCACCAATGCAAAGTCGCTCAGCGAGCTGTGGAAAGGGCTATGCTCGGAGTTTCTCAGAAGGATAGACGAATCGAAGTCATCTGACAGTTAACGAAAGTTATCGACATACCTCAAAGGATAAGCAAGTTAAAGTGACTCACTCACGCTGCGGTGTGTCCGTACCTTTATGGGATTGACTGTCAGATCTTAAGATTTTAATTTGCACTTCAGATCTTTGTTTGTGATATCAATTCTCGTATATAACAATATCTAAAATCTAGGGAAGCCTGAGTGTAAATCTGAAGTACGCTTGCATTGAGAAGGTAGGAAGAAGAAAATTGTTTATTATTTCACTTTCCAGCAATATTATTTACCATTACGATTCTCTAGAAAAAAAAATTGGTTTAAATAATATGAGATATTTGTAGGATATTAATATAGCATTTATCTACTTATATAATAACATAGGTAGGTATGTAAATAGTATTATTTACCTTAATAATAACTATTGAATTTCAATAAAAACCAGTTTCCATTTAAAGAGCCAACGTATTTACTGAGCAATCAATTCGAATGCCGGCAGCCCAGATTATTAATAACTTACCATTTAATGACGAATTAATATTCATAATGTGACATCCATGAAGAAGTGAGATAATTAAAGATCCGTCGATTCTTGTGCTCTGGTCTGCCAATAGGGTTGTCGCGATATTACTTCTTATCAAAAGTGTTTTTTTTAACCGACTTCACAAACAAGGAGGAGGATCTCAATTCGACTGTATTTTTTTAAGTTTGTTGCCTCAGAACTCCGTCAAATCTTAACCGATTTGAAAAGTTATCTTTTTGTTTTAGAGATTATGCCTCCCGTTTAGTCCTATTCAAATTTTATTGAGATCTGACAATTATCTCTGGAGATATGGAGATAAACAATATAAGCAAATTTGTATACTTTGATGACATGCTTATAACTACTGGCTACTTTGACTATCGCGGCATGTGTAATCGGTTTTTTTTTCATTTTGTAAATGTTCTCAAAATATTTTAAATATTACGGCTTATTGACTGACTTCACAAAAAAGGAGGAGGTTCTCAATTCGTCGGTTTCAATCAATTCGGTTTATAATATCATTTCGGTTCAAATCGGTTCGTCAATTCAATTACTGGTTAGGTGTGCACCGTGATTTCGCCCGCATACAAAGTACTTACTTGTAAAAAGTATCTTATGTGCCTGCTTATAAACGATCTGCGTGCCGAATTTCATCCCATTCAGCCGTTTTTACGGAAAGAGTAAAGCCCGTCACAGACGTTAGCTTTAATATATAGGTATTAATGTACTGTGCTATATATTTTATTATAGCAATCCACCACACACGGTAGCTATACTAAAATATATGATTTTGTCCTCATTAGGTTTGCGGTAATATACCATAATATAAATTACTTCTCTGTCCATATATTTTAGTTATTTTATAGAGATAACTATTTAATATTCGCATACAAAAAGGTCACAAGCAAACAAATAAATTAGTTTTCACGTTTATAATAGTGTAGATTAGGTGTAGATAGGCTATCTACACACTATTTCTTTTGATGTGGCAACCCTAACGCATTTTCCTTCTATAATAATGCGTTTGCTGTGTTTTTATGTAAATATCAGTTATTTTGGCATTGACTCGGGTTACACATTTACAATCCTGTCTATAGGTTAATTAAAGTATGTCAGAAACAAGTTTTAAAAATGATCCAATTAAGTGATTAATTTAGTTTTAATTCGGAAAATATTGTTGTGTATTTATAGCTTAACATTTTGTCTAAGGGTGCAGACAGACTACGTAACATAACATGTTATAACATTGCTATTTAACATGTTTCTTTAAGTATATATACTTTTTATTTAAGTGTTTTATTATCTAATTCAATACTAAGCACAAACTAGGAAACGCTTAAATTAAACTGCTGGTTCTAGAAGTATGTTTTTATGTCGTATAGGCATAGGTAAGTTGGTGAGTTATGTTGCGGTCGAGGATTGTAGCACGCTAGGTCTAGAATGAAAAAAGAAGGAATGAATCTTGCCTCTGAAATGTCTCTTGTACGGAGTGTTCCGTAAATCAATAAGTTTCAGTACAATAGACTTGTAAGCATACCGAAATGAAAATATATGTAACTACATATAAATGTAATAGTGCAGTTTAGTTTTAGCAAGCGAGATAGTGTTTTTTTATATCTTATACGCTAGCGTTTGACATACTATCTCACCTGTTGGTAAGTGATGATGCGGTCGAAGATTGTAAACACGCTAGGCCAAGAATAGGAACTGGCTCTCAAGGATATCTGCCGGAACACATTAGAGGTTTTGGCGACAGATTTTCTCACTTGGGGGTGGTAGCTGGCCAGGCGGACACTAGATAGTGTCCTACCACCATGTGGGGGTTAGGGGACTCTTAACTATGTTTTTCCTTCACCGGAGGGCCACTGTGAAAAGCGCACATAAATTGTTATATAGAAAAATCCATTGATGCACAGCGGGGATTTAACTTACTAATTGGTAAGATAGTGGTCAAACGCTAGCCTATAAGATATTTATTATATATATATATATATATATAAAATAAAGATTAGTCTTAGTATTAGCTTTGAAAAAAAAACTGTCTCTTTAACGCCGCCCACTGACCGACCCGTTTTAATGGCAGGTATTTTGTTCTGGTATTTCCGCAAGATAGATAAATCTTACTTTTACAACTTAGTACAAAAATGTAAAACATGTTTTATCAAGATTATAAGTATTTCGCAGGAAAATCAACAAAACCGCAACATACCATAAAATGTCGCGAACCCATCTAAGTCAACAGACCTTGACTCTTATTCCACGATTTTATGAGAGACACTTGACCGAAGCTCTTCTCAGAATATTGATTAGATAAATAAAAACCGGCCAAGTCGAATTGGACTCGCCCACCGAGGCTTCCGTAACAACTTCGCAGACTAGATTAAAGGACAAACTTAACTTTGTAGTTCGATTTATAGAAAATGATTCACCAAATACACAAAATAAGTTGGTTTTAGCAATTTTTTTTTAAATTTATTACACTACATATTTACGGTTTTCAGATTTATTCCTATATTAGTGCTTCAAGACCTTGCCTCATGCCTAAGTTCATGATTCTAGGGCCACGGGAAGTAGGTACCCTATAGGTTTTGATTCCCTTGAAATTGCAAAATATGCGAAAAAATGCTACTTATACAGTCATATCTTTTGACCGTGTTGACTTACACGTTTGATTTTTTCACAGCGAAAGATACTGTAGACCCAAATATTTCATATAAGTTTCAACTTGATACCTTTACGGGTTCCTGAGATAAAGGGTCTTGACCGACGGACAGACAGACAGACAGACAGACGGACAACAAAGTGATCCTATAAGGGTTCCTTTTTTCCTTTTAAGGTATGGAACCCTAAAAATCATAATGAGGTAATCGATTACTTCGTTCTTATATTTTCATGGTCATTGACATATTCACAGTAAGATATGTAAACATGATATTTACCATGATTAAGGTAACTTCGTGAACGTTGCACTTGTAACTGCGCCCCAATTATCCGAGAGAATCATCATAATCAGCCTATACTTGTCCACTGGACATAGGCCTCTCCATTTTCACGCACTGAGCACGATCCTCGGCTAATCTCATCCAGCTCTTGCCAGCCACCTTGCGAACATCATCACTCCACAAGGGCGGATCCAGCTTTGGCGCCAGGAGGGGGGTCACATAGTCGTGGTCAAGTCAAGAACTTATAATTTAATTTTGATAACAATAGATACAAGTAAAATGTAGGTATTTTATTAATGTACGTAAGTATTGTACTTAAAAATATTTATTCTTTATTGTACACTTGTACGTCCTGGAACCAGCTCAGTGGGGGGGTCATGACCTCCATGACCCCCCATCCCCCCCTGGATCCGTCGTTGTCGATCCACCTAGTCTGAGGACGTCCTACGCTATGTTTGCCGATTCGCGGTCTCCACTCAAGAACTCGTTTACCCCAGCGGTCGTCGGTTCTTCGGCTAATAATTATTAAATTTGTGGACCAGTCTAACCGTGAGTGTCCATGTTTCGGCTCCGTATGTCATGACGGGTAGGACGCACTGATTGAAGACTTTTGTCTTTAGACTCTGTAGGATTGGCGATGTGAAGACTCGACGCAAATAAAACATGTTTTATGTGCGTTCACTGACTTCAATGTTAAAAAAAATTAGGGATATAGTCCGGCAATCTCGTGCGCGACCTTCCTGCGGCGTGACAGACGGTGGCGGGGACGAGGTAGCGGTAGTAACTGTTATATAATCTGTGACACAGCTACACACGCTTCCCTTCCCCGCTACACCACCCGCAACCCGCTGACATCTTGGGTACCTCGTACAGGACGGTCGCGCACGAGATTGCCGGACTATAGTTTCACAGGTTCCTAGAAATCTGACAGATTTTTTTATGAATTTTATATGGCGTCATGTGTCAGATAACCAAGAATCAATCAAAGAATCAAAGCATTTATTCAGTATGTAGGCAGTATTAATATACGGACGTACGAGTATACACGTCAAAATCATAAATCATAAAATAAATCATAACCAATGATCAAGTAAACATAGCAAAAGCAGAATTTAACGCTTTGAATTAGAAAAAAAAAGTAATGAACCATTCAGCTGTCATCCAACCGTTTACGTCAAAATATTAAAAAAACATTTAAGTACGTTAAAACCAACCATACATGTAACTGTGTGTTTCAGTACTTCAGACAATTTTTATATTAAAAAAAATAAAAAAGTGAAATAGTGAAACACAACTTAGAGAAACCGATCACAGTACATATCATGATCCGAATGGAACTGATAGTCCGTCTGTCAGCTGCATAATATTACATAACTATCTAACGCCCTAATAAAACTGGCCCAAGTGTTATATTATTGTTATGTTATTAAATTATGTTTCACACAATTATGAAACAGCAACATATTTGAATAAAGAAAGAATAAAAATGTATTTCTTTCTTTCGAACAATACATAGAAATAAACAAATATTCAATTTTCACACAATTGTATTGTAATTACGCTATTTACGCTCATGTTTAGTTTTCAACAATTCCAGCAATGGACAGCTGAAACTCGCCGAGTATTTCCGAACTTAAAAGCGAGGTTGTAACGTTGAGTCATTTTCAGTTGCAAGTTTAAGATATTTCTCTTCATATATCCGTAACTACGCATTCGATTTTGTTAACATTTATATAAAAGTAGGGTCAAATTAAAACATAGATAAAATTTGACACTTTAAATAAAATTAAACAATGTAAAATGTTGTACCTTGAACGATAGTGCGGGGAATTAGACAGGATAATCAAACAATTCCAGCGTATCATGATGTATAATAATATCTTGATCGTAAAGTTCACCAATAGGTCTGCGTCTATACACTGAACACCGCGCCAGAATTATAATTGAGATTCATTATTATTCCTCTTCATTTCTTTACATGTAGTTCAGCAATTTAATTAATCAGTGTACGTTTGCGTTAAAATATTGTGCATATATGATATACCTAATAATCTGGTTAATGCAACATAAAGATAAATATTATTTCAATAATAATATTGTCAGCAGTCAGTCAGCACTTCAGCACTATAAAATGAAATGGAATTCTATATTCTATATATATTATTGCAATTGTAGTCCAAGAGCCAACGTCATTGGATGAATTTAATAATCAATTCATGTTAATTAAAGAGGGTATACCTACGTCGGGCTTCCAAATGTCCATTCATCAATTTAAATTTTGGGGGCTCGGTGGCGTGATCGGGAGAACGGTTTCGAAAAAATTATGTGCGCTTTTCACAGTGGCCCTCCGGTGAAGGAAAAACTTCGATAAGAAACCAACGACCCCCGCATGGTGGTAGGACACTATCTAGTGTCCGCCTGACCAGCTACCAGCCTCAAGTTAGAAAATCTGTCGCCAAACATCTGTGTTTCGGCAGTTATCCTTGAGAACTGCGAACCGCTGCATACGAGCCGCTGCCATTTGAAGTGGTTCAAAATTTAAAAAAAAAAAACGTGATGTGTCTTTGGTACATTCGGTTAGAAAGAAGTTGCTTTCTCTTTAGATAAATGTTTTTAATTAATTGAATAACAACAATGACATTGATTAAAAATGTTTATTTAAAACTCTTTATTACTTTAATATATTTATTTAAATCTTAGTACAAATACTTTACAATACACGTTCTGTGGTTCAACGTCTTTGTAAATTAATACGCTAAAATAGTTAAAAAGGAGGTGGATATCTTATGATTCTTTCAGCGGATTTAATTGAATCTACCAATGAAACAATGTCAAATGTGTTTAACGTAAAAAAAAAACGAAATAAAATATGTTTCGAAAATTTATTTCCGAAATCGTAATTTTTTCGGTGATGAAATGTGATCTAAATGTTTATCAAACTTTTTGGTCATTTCAATAAATTTACTTGAATCGTTTTACAAATACTAGCAATGAAACAATACTTCATCGTTTCTCACAATCCGCCTCTTAAGTTCGATAAAAAATATTTTAAAGGGGTTTACATTTTGCTGACGCAATTTATTTTACCTTGGGATAGATGAATTGCTGTAGAGCAACATCAGCTACTTATTGCTAGTGAAACATCGAATTTTACAGAGTAACATCGAAATCTACGCGTGCGAAGCCGCGGGCAGAACCTAGCTAGACATAATGCCGAAGCACGTTGGATATATTGACGACAAAACTGTTATTAGCTAGAATTTAAGGAGTCTCACTAGCCTTAAGCCTTTCAGCACCACCTAAGGATCAAATGCGAGATAAAATGAGAGTCAAAAACAATTATTATTTTGCCAATTTTTAATGTATGTGTTTGTAGTTCTATTGTTTTAATCAATGTCTGTTCTAATCATGTATTGTGACTTTATTTTGATATTTAATTCTTTAATTAATGTAATTTATAGCTATCGTATTTGTACTAATTTTGATTTGCAATTTGCCATACAAGTTTAATTATAGTTCTGGAATAAATGAAATAAATGCAGAATTAATGTGAAATCTACAAAAGTAGGCTAATGATTCCTAAGTTTTAATATTATAATATCCTTCATAAAAATGTCTCAGCTCTTGTGCTATTTAGGTAAATACGTATTCCTCCGCCGACGAAAACATCGGGTCGGTGAAATTAATTGAATTCAGTTCTGCGTATTCGTAAATGAAGCTGCGGTGTATAAACTATTAATTATTCCGTGGTATAAATAAATATTTCTGAATACACAATATTCCAGTTATTTAGCTCGAACGCCCATTGTCTGAAAGCTAGGAATAGGTTAGGAATTTAATTTATAAGGGAGAAGAAAAGCCTCTCTGGTCCGCTTGTAACGGTCGGGCGTAAGCAATTTTCCACTCACAAATACCTAGTCAAACCTTTCTTTCAGGAAATTTATTTGTATTTACAAATATCCTCGTGTAATATGGAAAGAAACCGCGGGAAGGACAAGCTTCTGAGTGTTTCGAGGTCTCTCGAGAAGTCCTATAAGTAAACTCATATCATGGGCTCGATCATCCTATAACAAGATGCCAGAGCACATAACCACTGCAAATAACCTTTTGGGCTTTATTTATCTTTAAATTGAAACGTTGTACTATTAATCATTCTGTGCTTATTCAGCAATATTTGTATTCATATAATGAATGTTGTGATTATATATTATTGTTATATGTAATTGACATGTATGACTAATTTTTTTTTAGGGAAACTTCTTTATGCGCTGGGGTAAAAATGCAACGGACGGAAGTGACATAGCGTCACGGTCCGAATGCAACGGCACTAACGTAATAACGTAATTTTAAACGTAGTATTAGGTATTATCTGTTCTTTTATAGATAGAGACTTGTAATTTAAGCGCGAAAAATTAAAGCGGGTCACCACGCAATTTTTTTTCAAGCGGGATCCTGCGTGTACGCGTCTGACTCGAACTTGGCCAGTTTATTGTTGTTATAATTATTGATTTTATAACTTTAGATGTATTTAAAATTAATGTTAGAGTGTACAATTGATAAATATGATGAAGTGTTCCGTACAATGCCGAAACAATTGATGATCAAGATCGAAGAAAGTTTATGACCAGGGCAAACACAAAAAATACTTTTCACGGGCGAAGCCATGTCTAGTTATTTACATTTATAAGTTTATGAAATGATCATAGACATTGAAATAAGTAACAATTTACTTTTCAGTTAAGCTCTGGAAATGGCATTAAATACAATATTTTATATCACTGTAACGCACGCAAAAATCCTATTTCCTGTAATGTTGCGCGTCACTACGGTTTTTTTTTCAGTTTTATTATGGCTCCACACGATTAGTGTACTTAGCCAAGCCAGTATCAAGTATTAAAATTCTTCAAGTTTTTGAGAATTACAACTCATAATGGGTCAAAGTCAAATTTTTAGAATCTCTAGATCAAGTCATACCCTCAGTAAAAATGTGGACTTTACTGAAGATTTTCAGTGTAATATTGGTAAAAACGCAAATAGTATGTTTTACAACATTGTGCTGTTTCCCTACACGTGCACACATTCACCGGCACTAAATTGTTAATAATCCACATTTATTACACATTACATCGCGGAAGAATACAAGTTTTAGGAAAAAATACAACGAGAGCACACACACTTTCCCACGTTCCCGCCAAAACTCCTCACCCGTATTGAGTGTCACATGCCCTGTTCACTTTGACGCTGACGCACAAAGGTTCAAACCTTTGTGCCTATTTGGAGCTGAATTCTGCGCTCCCTTCATAAAAACATGTAGGTAGCCTCACTGGCCTAAAAATTCAGGTTACTCAAATTCAAAGCTTTGTAAACCACTCAGGTTTAAATAGTTTGCACGTTTAAAGCTTTTCCAACGTGTCCCGGAATAATATTACGTTGCAAAACAATTTATACAAATTTACAAAATTTGGGAGGTTGAAACATTTAGTTTACGCAAATTTAAACGAGTTTATTTACCTTTATTAAAATATAATGCATAACGGAATATTTATTCATTTGAAGTTTATTTCTAAATGTCAGTAACATTTTTTTATGGATACACTTGTGCCGCAGCGTTTTGGCGGGTTAATGTGCGTGAGATCTCATCATTATGTTTCCCTGAAAATCAGTCATTTTAATTGTTTTCGAGAAATTGGTTCTTATTTAACTTGAAACAAACTTGCACACATATTAATGTAAATAAAATAAACACGTTTTATAAAAGGCTACGCTCTTCTTATGGTTGGATTTTTGTAGATGAAAATTTTAGTAGTAGCGAACTTGATTAAATAGTTCTTATTAAAATCCGTCATACTGTTGTTTCATGATTGAGTAACAAACATCCAAACACACACATTCACACTCATAGTATTATAGTATCAATGTAACTCGATGAAGGCAGACTACGTATACTTATCATCACTAATTTCGCATTACTGATTAAACAAACAATTATATTTTCAATGTACATCTCAGGTAATTCCGTTAATTAGACATTCCGATTTGTTTGTTTGTTTGCATTATAGCCCTGCAGGGTTATTCTCAATCATTCGAAAGCAAATTCGGATTCGGAAACTGCCTTTAGTTCGACTTGGATCTTTGCAATACACAATACTCCGATCGGTTATTTTTGATATTTCAATTCGGAAAAATCGGTGATTCTAATTGGAAAGGTTCCGCGAAAAATAGCTCACGGATTTATCAATATTGAAATTAAAAGTGAAGCTTCGAAATACGAATAGGTTTTCGAATGATAGGAAATCAGGGTGGTCTGGTACAAGTAAGTGCGACTAATCTAATATTCTGAAAAATAACAAGAACTGTACCATACCATACAGAAGATGGACGTATCAGTCACGGAAATAAACACGACATGGACTGCTATGCAAACGTATATAATTAAGATAGTTTAAAAACTAAAACAACCGACTTCCATGCCCCGTGGAGTCAGTTTCAGTAGCAAGTTTAAGACGTTTATCGTCATATCTCTGGAGATAGCTATAAGATCTCGGTGAAATTACAATGGGATCACCTCGAAAATGTACCCAACCGATTAAAAAAAATCATTCGACTCGGTTCACAATTGACGGAAAAATCGCGTAACATACATACCATAAAATAAAAAATAAAACATACAGACGAATTGAGAACCTCCTTTGGAAGTTGGTTGAAACTATAGGACTCTGACTCCCAGACACGTTCACCTCATGTGATTGTATAGAGTCTACACCGTACTGTAGACGGTAGTGCTTTACCTAGAGACTTGATGACCTTTTTGTTTGATAGCAAGAATATAATATTTATAGACATTCAATGAAAAATGTCTAACCCATTTACTAAATGGAAACAAACATATTATACCTATTTTAATTGGTTTATAAAAATAATAAAAACGTATTGTCTATTTTTATCCGTTTTCGTAGCAACTACATCGTAGCACTCGTAGAGTTGCTACAACTGGGTATAAGTGACCGATTTATTAGGTCAACCCGTGCTATTTATTCACATTTATTTATACATAGTTTTTTTTTCTGAAACTTGTGTTTTTGAAAGAGCACTATGTTAAAATAAGCCATTTTGTGTTCTCTCCAAAACGCCACAGAAAGCCGAAATCAATACCTACCTAACCATCCTCATTTTTACTGAGGCCACAACTTGGAGCTAAAATAATAAGATCGTTTAAAAAACTAAAAGAACCGACTTCAAATACCGTGCAATTAATTTTCAGTACCAAGTTTGAGGTTTATATCTCCATATCTCTCTGGAGATGCTTATCAGATCTCGATAAAATTACTATGGTACCATTCTAGGGATATTTCATCAAAATCGGTTTATAAACGACGAAGTTATACGCGAACAAACATTTAAAAAAATGTGAGGTCGAATTTAGAAAATTCCTTTTTTTGAAATCGGTTAATAAAACTAAGATAACGAATAGTTGTCTATTATAGAGACACTGTGAGTTCCTTAAATACTCGTAAGCGAAACCCATAGAGACCTAGGATTTCACTACGTTATAAATGAAACTATAGGTCTGTGGTGAAACCCGTAATATATAGGGAATTTCGTGTATTTCCTTGGTTGGTAATTTACAATGCAGACTTAAGCGCATTTCAGATTACGCTATACTATACCGCTATATAGTACAGCATTACAAGCGAATTACAAGCAAAGCGGTTCATTTATATAAGTGTGAACGTGAAATGTTTGGTGAGTGATATTGTTGTGCTTTAAACTATATGCTATTATACAATAGCGTAGTCTGAAATTCGGTTTGTTGATTGTCGAACGTTGAATCTAGAATGCTTTGTAAGAAATAGAAGTTTATATAATAAAAGCATCAAAAGTTGTTAGTGGGTTGTTTAAAAATAAATTCATAAAAGTTTGACGAATGGATTTTATTCGAATACACGTCGGAGAAGCGGCAATGTCAAGCCGCGACAATAGTTTTATGTGGATGGCATTTATAAAAAACTGAGTGGCCGGCTTCAAGCTAACGCGTAGTGGTGTGCGCCCGCCAGCACACGGACACTATTTATGCGTTAGCGTGTGTTTGAAACGAACGCTGCACGCCCCGCCCCGCTCGACGCCGAGCACTCAGCCAGGTCGTACATTAAAGGTACGACTACACCGAGGCGTTCTCCGTGCGCGATCTAGGCGGCGATCAAATAGCGCAGTAGTATCTGTACCTACTGCACTATCTACACATGAAACGCGATCTACGGCGATCAGAAAATGATTGAAAATCAGATTGCGAATGCGCACGCGGACGCATGACGCCGCGGTGTGATCTCGTCTCATCAAGCCTAGTTATAAGGAACTTATTAACTTAAGATACCTTAAGAGATTAGTTATATATTGGTAGCCTATAAGATATGATGGTATGTTGCGGATGAAACTGAACCTTATAAATTAAAAACATTGCATAGCAACGAGTTAAGCTCTACTGGACAAAGAGTTTCATAAGCTCTCTGATTGAGATTGACGTTCACTCCAAATAATTGAGGGTTGAACGCACGACAGTGGGCTTAACATTTTATAACTATAAACTTGCTTTATTCCACAGAAATAAAATTATTTTCGTTTTATTTATGAATTTTAATTATTACAATGGACACCCTGCCCGTACTGAAATCTGTACCCACAGTGTTACTTGTAGCACATAATAAATAAAAATACTAAATACTACGCTATACCAGTAGTCGTCGTAATTAAAGAGAGACCAGTGTAAATACATATATTTTATCACGACGCATAGGGTAATCAAAACATAGACACCCAATTTTTTTAAATTAGATTCCATAGATAAAGGTTTTCGTTTTTGTAGGTTTAGGTTAGTAATAGTTAGTTGTTGAAAAAATAAGCAAAAGAAAATGACAATCCCCTAGTTTACTGGTATTTTTTCTCTCATATTAGCGGTTGATTCATTGGTCTTTTAGTTTCTCTTTGTAACCACAGACCACAAACGTCTCCGGGCGTTTATCAATGAAATATTTTTATGAACTTCATTCACAGACACACAAACATATTTCATTCAAATAATATACACCAAATCATCTGCCATTGTTACATACCCTCCCGGTATCTATCTGCTATAATCGGATACCGAAAATAGTATACTTACAGTCCCGACCTTTGCGAGGCGCACAGAATTTCCAATGCGGAATTTTTGTGCTAATTGAGCTTGTAAGGGTGTAATTAAAGCTTTCTGTTGTTCACCCCCAGGGGGTAGCCACCCTGTAAATGGAACTCTGTCCGTGCCTGTGTTCTGGTGAGCACAAATGAAATATATCAGTTTTTTATTAGATGATTGCTCGTTGTTTTGCTTAAAATGAAAAAAAAACCAGATCTGATATATTTATTAAAACACAATAATACGAGCTTAGACCGATCGTGAGAGGGTTGTGCGCTAACCGCCGCGCTGGGCAGGCGGGTATAGAATTAACTAGATTTTCCTTCGTGTGGCACAAAAACTAACTTTTTTTACCAAACGACGACCATCTTTTTTATATTAAAAATTTGTACGCTTCGTCCATTTATTATTATTTTTGAGCAACTTACTCGAGCTACGATTGGCCCGAGGTATTAATTTTATGTACTTACATCACCTTAATTTTTTTTAATGTCATAAAGGCTAGCGTTTGGCCCCTATCTCACAGACAGACAGATGGACGGACATGGCGAGACTACAAACTTTTCTTCCTGGTAGGTCGGAACTCTAAAAATAGAAAAGCATTAAAGGAAGGCTAATAAGCATTACAATTCGTAGCTTATGCCGCCCAAAAGAACAACGAATTATAATGATGATTTGCTAAACGTATAACTAAGTTTTATTATTTTTATCTATTATATTATATTTATAAGACCATTTATAAACAAATATGCAACAAGTATTTCATTTCATCATAACAATACGGAGAAATTGCAATAACAATTTGAGTAGATGCAAGTACTATCTATTTATACGCTGAAGTTCATCGAAGGCACCTTAGTTCAATCGGCTTACGGAACAGTAAATTTCTGTGTCCGGGTCTTCCTTTGATTAGTAGAGGTATTTTATTTTCTTTTAAAAATAGCATTAGAATTTCTAGGAACTCTTACCTTATTGTACTGGAATTGCCATGAGTTCCTTCTAGATGTCCGAGTTATGTTCGCTTGTTAGGATAGCGATAAAAATATATTTTATCTACACTCGTGTCGCAAAGTTCTAAATAACAGGATGCACCGAATATCTTCAAATTTGCAAAATGCTCTAGACTAGGCCAATTTCACCGGTTTCTGATAATGAGATAGATAGTTATCTGACAGATGACGGTCAAAAAAAAAAAAAGCTGTCAAAAATCTGTCAGATTTCTTCATATTAGCGCTATCAGGAACCGGTGAAACAGGCCCTAGAGCTACTAAATCTTCTACAAATGCAAAATGCCCTTTACTACTAACCTAATTGCCTCGCCTTTTCGACATCATTTTCACACTTCTTCTGCAGCGCATAGGCGCCGCATCCGACGCCGCATATGTAACCTATATCTGGCGCCAAGGTCAGTTTTTAACCAACTTCAATTCGTCAGAATCTTTTTTTATATATATTCCCCAATTACGCAAAGACGCCCGGAGCGATTTGGTATTTTTTTTTCTACGTATCTATATTATATTTTATATCTATATCAAAAAACGTAGTGTAAATTAGTAAAATAAACGTAGTGTAGGACGCCCTCCAGCTAGGTGGAGCGATGATATACGCAAGCTGGCTGGCAGCGGTTGGACACGAATGGCTGAAGATCGAGCTCAGTGGCGTGCCATGGGAGAGGCCTATGTCCAGCAGTGGACGGAAATTGGCTGATAATGATGATCTATATAATATCTATATTTTATTTTGTTCGGAAAACTCTTAGTGTAATTTAGTAACTAAATTATAACTTAAGGTGCGTACTGACTGTGTAACATAACATGTCATACAACATTGCTATATAACATGTTTCAGATAATGTGGACACGGAATGTTATAAAACATGTTATTAAAATGTACAGCAATGTTATTTTAGTCACGTATACTCACTATCTCTGAGTAATGGTGATATAACATTGTTATTCTAATGTGTACAGTATTGTTTTATGTTGAAATGTTGAATAACAAGGCTACACAATGTGGACGTGTTATAAAACACAAGTTATATAACATTTTACATAGTCTGTACGCCTCTAAAGTGTATTTATACACTATTTATTAGTTTTTGCATATTGCGAATATCGCATAGTGAATCAATATATTTATGAAAGTACAATTTTAAACCGACTTCAAAAAAGTTGGAGGGATAAAACTTGATAGGGTTATAACTTTCCAGGTGCTCCCAATTAAATTACATCGAGATCTAATGAGCATCTCCAGAGATATGCAGATAAACAACTCAAACAACAACAGTCAATAATGTGAAATAATTTGTAAGATTTTTTTAAAGCAATGTATTAATTGCAGGTGCAATGTTGGTGCTGAGTTATCCACATTTTTTGTACGCGGACTCGAGATATCGAAACGGAGTTATTGGCATGAGGCCCGTTGATCAACACCATAGACTATTTATAGAGATTGAACCTGTAAGTATTGTTATGTTAGAGGCGTACATACTATGTAAAATGTGATATAACTTGTGTTTTATAACACGTCCACATTATGTAACCTTGTTATTAAACATTTCAACATTATATACAACATAGGGGTCTTCAAGTCGCGAGTGAATAGGTATCTTTTGGGTAAGCGCGCTACATCATCGACCGCATCGTCACTTAACATCAGGTAAGATAGTGGTCAATCCATACCCATTTTCACACATAAAAAAAATGTAACTATTACTTTATATTAAAATTGGTGGCCCGGCGAACTTCGTACCACCTAACAGACATTGAATGTCGTGTTACCTATTAGATAAACTTAATTTAGGCTTTTATTAACGTAATACAATTAATACAAAATATATATTAACTTTAGTAATGTATTATGGCAATACAGAAATTGAATAAAAATACAATTATCAAGTTTTTTTTTTAATAAAAAGCTTACTAGCAATGTGGGAGTAATGTAGCACTGCAGCGGAGCGGCGCGGCTGCTACTGTAGTGTGTTTTATTTCTTAGGAAACAGTGGAAAGAATATTTTTCTGGCCGCGCCGCTCCGCCGCCGCGACGCGCCTCTCCGCCGCTGCGCCACTCTAGTGCGTTTTCCCCTTAATTACATTTAAAAAATTTTTTGCCTTATGGATAAGAATGTATACGGCACTCATAAATTAGCTATGACATTCTTGCTTATCCTCTGTGTGTACCTACATTCTGACAAATAAAATTGATAAGGCATTGATTATTATTAATTGCTTGTAAGCACGGTCTGAAAGAAAAAAGCTATCTATCCTCCGTGCTTGTAAGCATACATTTCTGAACGCATGCATATTTGACAATCATTAAATATTTCTTAATTTCTACATGACTTACTACTTGGCACTGGCTAAATACACTAATCGTGTGGAGCCATAATTATACAAAAAACATAAGCGGTAATCCGAATATTGTAATGCTATCCACACATGGCTATTTGTATTTGTGTATTTGCTATGTGTGACAGAAAATTACATGTGTGGAGGGTATATTTGCAAATTGTTCGCCTATTTGCGTATTTGGCATATATAGCAAATAACGAACATGCATTACTGCACGTCTGTCGGTTTTCAAGGCACATAAAAGAAGATAAACAATAGGCGCGACGAAAGGTTTTGAAATCCTCTTCCGTAATGTGGGAACACTGGGAACACATTGACTATTCACGAACAAACCTATATTTCGGTAATTAACTTAAGTTTAACGAAGTTTAAACCAATTTTTCTAATATTTTTTCAATAGTGCGCAAATACAGCTCACATGTGTCATGGCATCGGCTGTGACGTCACGCATATGTAAATGACATACCTATTATATAATCTGTGACAATGAATACACATGGGTTTTCCAAAATTTAATAATATTTTCAAGAAAACCTCATAGGCGTGACGCTATGCGCTGTGATTGGTGTTTCAATCAAAATGGCCGACTGCAGTATTTTAATGTTTTATTTTATTGAAAATCTTAATAATCTCAATTTTATATATAAAACTAAACTAGTGTTTTAATTGCTTTAATATGTATTTTCCCCTCAAATCATCAAATTTTCGATTTTTTGATACTGTGGTCATGCCTATTTAGAAATATTGTCAATAAGCAATCAAGAATAGCAAATAGCAATGTACATATAAATACATTGCTTTGGGTGATGACCCTTATTAATTTGCGGTTTACCGTATCGACGGGATAAACAATTAAACATCAAAATGATTGGCAGTCTTTAAGCCCAGGAACATTTTGGCAAAATATGTTTTCTTATATAATATTTTACAATCAATTATTCATTGTTTTTAATACTTAATATCCTATTCCTGACAAGACAATTTCAAAAATACAAAAATCATAAAAATTGGTCCAGCCGTTCTTGACTAATAAGTGTAGTAACTAACACGACTTTCTTTTATATATATATATATACGAGTATATATATATATATGTATTTATAAACTAAAATATTGACTATGACTAAAAATTACAACAGAAACTTCAAATAAAAAATGGAATTTAGGTCGCTGCCTGTTAGTAGGGTAGGTACCCAAAGAGCCGGCGACATTACCTCATTGTATAATAATAATTTTCATACCAAGTTTGAGGTGTTTATCTCCATATCTCTAGAGATAATTATCAGATCCAATAAAATTACAATGGTACCACTCTTGGGATATCTCCTTTCCAACAAGAAAAATAATCATCAAAATCGGTTTATAAACGACGAAGTTATCCGCGAACAAACAAAAAATATATACGTTGGCATTGAGAAACCTCCGCCTATTTTTTAAGTCGGTTAAAAAATAGAATTGTCATGATCTCTTTTTAAAGACAAGGAAGACAACAATGATCCTCAACGACAATTTACGAGCATAATTACCGAAAAAAGCAGCTCACGTAATTTAGTAAAGCCATAAGTTCTATTTTTTATTGGAAACAATAATGCCACCGTTCAAAGTTCTGAAAACTCAAATGCCCAACTTCAACTATTCTTTGTTGACATTTGCAAGGTTGCCGCAAGTGTGCCATTATGTCATTCTGTTCGGGCAAATTTATTTTTAAAATAAAAATGAAATTACACAAATTTATTTAAAAAAAAATGAAGTGAGACCACAATAACATCATTTAATAAATTATTTTACTATTAAATTAATTAATCTTACAAAGATTTTTTTCGACTTTTGGAAGTCGCAGTACTACGTAGTATTATTTTATTAATATTAATTGTTGACGTGTAATTTTATTTATGATTTTATTATTTATGATTATGATTATCTTTTTTGTGTTCGCGGTAACACTTTAACCAAACCAATAAATTTCAAACCGAAACTAGTACACTAGTAAACTAGTAGTAGTACACTATTTTTAACTAAAAACCGGTATGACTCACGTAAATAGGTCAAAAGTCGATAGCGACGTGCGACCGGTTTCGAAGCGGTTCGCGCTTCTTCATATGATTACGACGAACGAGCCGCCCGCCGAGTGCACTCGTCATATTCGCCGCTGATGAAGAAGCGCGAACCGCTTCGAAACCGGTCGCACGTCGCCATCGACTTTCGACCTATTTACGTGAGTCATACCGGTTTTTAGTTAAAAATGAATTATACTCACGATACGTTTAATCAAGTAGTACACTAGTTAATTAGTAAACTAGTGCACTACTGACTGGATACTACACACAGTTAGTAGTGCACCGCGTTAGTTATCTTGAGATATCTACATGTTGATGAGTGTAACTGACGACAGAAGTGCTACCACACCACACGTAATATTTCCTGCAGAATACCGGCACTCCAGTGCGAGGCGCTAAGAGGGCACAGTTCAACATCTTCCAACGGCCCATCAGCTCGATACCCCCAACTTCTCAACTGCGCACCGAGCTCGTCCCCATCGTTTGGGTTGAAGAGGTAACTATAACACTATTAGACTGACTTGCACCATCTTACTTTAACCGTTACTATAACTATCAAAAGCGAACGCGGGATGCACTTTTCCATACACATGTATTCCCCCATTTCCTCGTTGGAAAATGATTTTATAAAATAAATTGTTTCTAAAAAAATCAAGGTCTGCTGTAAAAACTACGCCCCTATCATTTTCATTTTTCAGACCAACCAATTGCTAATAGAAATGTGACCGTTCAATTCAAATATCTTAAAGAAGAGAATAAAAGGCTTATATTTCTTTATTTTATTTACCTTGATTTTTGTAGAAACAAATGTAGCTCTAGAAGCATTTTCCAGGGAGGGAACTGGAGACAACATTCGTATGGAAAAATGCACCCCGCGTTCCTTCTTAACCGGTGTTTTACATGGAGCTTGACAGATTTTACACGTTGTTATAGTTAAAGTAAGATGATACAACTCAGCCTACTATTATTGTTGCCTTATATGTAAGCTAAGCACGCTCTACATATTTTAATCGTTGCGAATAATAATCGCTTGTCTGTGAACAACGCCAATATACTAGAGTCCGCACACCACGAAAATAAATCGTTGTTATATATTTTGTAAGATAAATTTCTAATTAAACACTTACTTAGATATTCGCATTTTGTATAATAATAGTCGGATAGTGTAATAATGTATAGTTAGGTAGATACTCATTAATAGTATCGCCTCGTCAACCCTCTAACCACAGAGGTCTATCTATCCTCCGTTCCTCTAACCTAACCTCTTTCAAACCATTTGCAGGTGAAATTATCGTATTTTCCCTTTGAGTATTCAACCAAGAATACTCAAAGTATTTTCCACGCCAGTACCAGAGACCGAATTGAGAGAGAATTCTGCCGCAACGGACCTATAACATTAAACTATGAGACATATTTCAGCTCAATCGAATACCTGTACCCTTAGTACGAGTTTTCATACCAAACTCGATATCGTATATCGAGCAAATTTTGTATGAAAAAGAGTACAGCGCCTCTAGTGGTTACTACACGTAACTAAATTTAGACCAATCAGGGAGCCAGACTAAGTCGATAACTATGTGAGATCTGTCAAAATCGTTTACGATAAAAACTCGTACCAAGGGTACAGAAAGTGCTTGAAAATGTAAATTTTAAAACGGACAACTAGGCAACTAGGCAATGACACATAGACAACGAACACTGCCAGTTAAATATAAGCTTGTCAAACCTTACCGTCCGCGAGCAGTACCTATTTCACAGATTATATAATAGTTACAGCCTATGTTCCACAGGTGGTCCTACCATCTGTTGAAAATTGGTACTGCTCACGGATGGTTAAGTTTTTAGTCTATGATAGTTAAGTTTTAAGTTTTAATGTATTGTTACGTACCAAATCGATGTTCGCCAGAATAATTTATCGACCATAAGGCCCGCCACATACAATACGGAATTCCGTTACCGGCCACACACGTTCGTTTCATTCCGTTTCGAAGATAAACTTTCGAACGGAAAACTACCGTACGTGTCTGATAGGTCCATAGATTTGGATGGATTTACTGCGTTCGAAATTTTAAAACGGAATTCCGTATGTATGTTGCCTGCCTAATAATAACAGTGTTGTTATAGTCAGTATATACAATATTTAGTTGTTATTCTAGCTATGTCACAATTAGTAGTAGTTACAAACTATATATACATCGGCCGTTCAGAGAATGCGTTCCTGACACCTATCAGTTAGTCACGACTAGTGATGGGCACAACATAACACTGAGTTCGTTACCGTTCCTCCAAAATGAACCGCCGCATTATTTTTAAGATTATTTTCGTTTACAATTGGCGGAATCATTTAAAATTTATGTTTTAGTTATTTAAGTGGAAACCAAAAAAAGGTAATATTAATATAATAAAATTGTTTTATTTATTCTTTGTTACAAAGTTACAATCTGTATTTCTATGCAATAAAGTACATTGAATTTATTATTTAATCTATTATTAATAATAATTATATAATTATTTAACCTATTATTTTCAAATTCTTAAAAAGAAAAACAAAACGTATTATTTTATAAAGTATAACTGTATAAGAATAGATTACGTTACTATTATGGCCTGTTATTGTTAGCACAGCACTACAAATATAAAGCGCTGACATAACCTTGTAATAGCGCAGTATAGATTTAGAAAAATATTGTTTACCAAGTTATGTGACACTCAGTTTGGCACAAAATTATAACATTCATTGATTATTGATATAATAATGTTGTTTTAATGCTCATCAATTGTTAAAACGGTAAACAATCAGCCAAAATATTTTTATCGTAACTGCAACGCCATTACAAAGTTACGTCATCAGTTCAATCGCGACGTGTCAGGAACGCATTCTCTGAACGGCCGTAGTATAGTTACCTTGCGTCTTCGCTTGACAGTCATAGTTGTCAAAACTGAAGATGAACAACGGGACAACGGGACGGGAATAAAAACTGTCCCATTTGACTACTGACAACTGCAGGGTTATTTTCAATCATTCGAAAGCAAATTCGGATTCGGAAACTGATTTCAGAACTTTGCTTTCACTTGGATCTTTGCAATTCGCAATGCTCCGATCGGCTACTACTGATATTTCATTTTTTTTAAATATGTGATTCTAATTGGAAAGCTTTCCGCAATAAAATAGCTTACGGATTTCTCAATATTCATAATTAAAAATGAAGCTTCCGAATCCCAATAAAGTTTCGAATGATTGAGAATCAGGGAGCTGGGCTCTTTTTGGTGGTGACAAAAATGATAGTGACAACTAGGAATAGACAGTAATTACTATTACTTACTTTTCTTACAGCATTTTTTCTTTTACAGTCGATTGATCTCCCGGAGGAGTATAAGGACGAGCTCCGAAATCGCCTGCTAGGGCCTCTGAACCTGGTCGACATTCTTATTCCGGTGTTAATTGCGGCGTCTTGCGTGGTCCTCGTCATAGGATTGTTTTGTGTTTGCCGCGCCATGCGAGGGCGAAAGTCATCTACATCTCGCACTGATTAATTTTATACCTACATTCTACTAATCTATAATATGTAGATAAAAGTATTCGTTACTATTTCTGCGTTTTACTTATTACTCAGGCTTACTTTGGCGGAAAAAGTTTAATTAAAAAATTTTTATTCGAAATTGTCAATGGGCTTCAATCAATATATCCATCATACGCTTTTAATCACGTAGTTGGGTTGGTTTAATTTATCTGAGCGTAGTTGCGAACGACAATGGCTTGCCTCTGTTGACGATCATTTGATCCATCACTGTCGTGAAAATTGACAATTGCGAATGACCGTCTCCGCGGCGCTTAGCAATAATTAAGATAAATAGGTACCTATATATAATAGTTTCAGACTTGTACTATTATTTATTCTGTGGTTTCAGTAACCGTTATAAAGTACCTATTAATGAATTGTGACAACCTTGATGCTCTCTCCCACTGATCCATTTTGATTGCCCTAACCCTGCAGGTAGGTTTAACAACTGACCGAACCAACTAAATAGTGTTGCCGTATAAACCACAGAATAATGAATAATAATATTATTCATATTACTGTGGGACAAATATTAGTTGACCTGTTTAGTTCATTAGAACTTTATAATTAAACGAATATTATAAAGAGGAAAGATTTGATTTTTCTCAAAAAGACCGATTTCAAAAATTCTTACACAATTGCTCATGAAAAGCTACATTATTAGCGAGTAACATAAGCTATATTTTATGTCCATATTCTCACGGGACCGAGAACAACGCGGGTGAAACAGCGAGGGGCTACTAGTGTTAGAATAATTTAGTTCTTTCTAGATTTTTAATAAAATAGAACAACGTCGTTGCTTCGAGCATTTACCAATGGAGATGTTAACGTTGTAATCCGCAAACATTTTTTTCGGCCGTTACTTACGGGGGACGAGATAAACACGCATTGCACACACAAATCACTCACTTTAACGATCCCGCGCACTAGCTTGAAACACGCACACAGTATTAAAAATACAGCGTAGTTACGCACGCTTATATGGCCAATAATGGCTATATGGCCAGCAGACGGGTACGCCTTGCGTTGACATCTCCATTGGTAAATGCTCGAAGCGTCGTTGAGATCATTAGACCTAAACAGATCAACATCGGGCATCGCATAACAGGAATGACTGCTAAAGAGTGATGTTGCGAGTTCAGTCAGTAACTGCAAAACTACTCGTAACCAAAAAAAATCATAATAGGAGTCATGCATAGCATCATCATCAGCCGGTATCGGTCCACAGCTGGACGTAAGGTTCTCCCAAGACACGCCACTGAGCCCGATTTTTGGTTTTTCGTTTCCCGTCACTGCTTATCGCTTTGCAAAATACTATGCACATGATGGTGAGGAATATCAATTAGCGCACGCAGTCACGGGATAATTAATAGTTGTGAAAGTAGTATGTTCTTTAAATATACACCTACCTACAACTTTTCAGTATCTGTTCTACAGTTAAATGTATGATGATATCGTTACGATACGTAGATCGTACGATAATATCGTTTAAAAAACTAAAAGAACCGACTTCAACTGTCGCGCTATTAATTATCAGTACTTACCAAGTTTGAGGTGTTTATCTACATATCTCTGGAGATACTTATCAGTCCCGTCGGTACGATGAAATTTTGGATTGTGTTTAACAATTTACAAAAATATAAAGTGTGAAACACTTCAAAGAAACATAATATTTGATACTTATCAGATCTCGATGAAATTACTATGGTACCACCTTTGGGATATCTCCTTTCCAACAAAAAAAGAATCATCAAAATCGGATCATAAACGACGAAGTTATCCGCGAACAAACATAAAAAAAACAAATACGGTCGAATTGAGAAACGTCCTTTTTTGAAGTCGGTTAAAAATATCAATTTTCAATCTATAATATTTCTTTGAAGTGTAACACACTTTGTATTTCAGTAAATTGTTAAACACAATCCAAAATTTCATCGTACTGACGGGACTTGAACCAAGGACTTCCATAGAGACTTCCACCCCAGGAGTGGAAGTCTCTACATTGATAGCGATGCGTCTTGTCATCGCAAACGTCTGCTAGAATGAGATGCAGCTAGACAGTTGTTATCTGCATCTCTTTTCGTATCGACGATTATCGCTCGAAATTCATCGCTATTCATGTAGAGACTACCGGCTCTGGTGCTCTGGCAATTAAGCCACGGTTTGATCTATCGATACTAAGCCTCGGCACACACGGGCCACGGGCCACAAGCCGCCACCGGCATATTTCCTATAGTTTTCATACATTTTATATGGACTCGCCGCACACGGTGACGCCGGTGGCCGCCACACGCTACATGATAAAATGTATAAAAAACTATAGGAAATATGCCGGTGGCGGCGTTTTGTGGTTGTGGCCCGTTTGCGGGGACCCTAAGAAATTAGTGGATTGCATTTTTTTACCCAAATGATTAACTTTCGAAATAAGTAATTATAGATGGCGCCACCGATGCATAATTTGGTTAAAAATTCAATCCACTAATTTCTTGGGCTGAGTTGCACCATCTGACTTTAACTATTAACCGGTGTTTTCTAGGATGATGGATTATAATCCATCATCCTAGGGTGTTTTTATATGGATTTTGACAGATTTTTGACGTTTGCTATAGTCAAAGTAAGATGGTGCAACTCAGCCTTAGTATCGATAGATCAAACCGTGGCTTAATTGGCAGAGCACCTGGACTTGATATCCAGGGAGTGCGAGTTCAAGCCCTGTCGGTACGATTAAATTTTGCATTGTGTTTAACAATTTTCAATCTATTGTATGAGGGAGCTAATTAACTACAAATAAAAACACCGGATGAACTTGAATGTTTATTTTATAATATAGGTATATCGTTAGGTACAATATTCACACATAGCTACATGAAAATATAAAAAAAATAAACATGCAAAAAAATCACATATTTATTCCAGGCTGATAACGAGGTTAGGATTAGTCTTTTTCCTTCGACTAGATAAAAAAAATGTTTACGACCCAGGATATCTAACGTAAGTAGGTGTAAAAATAGTTAACAAATTACAACGCAAATACCTATACGATGAGCCTACCCTTATATACCAGCCTATTCACACGATCGACATGTGTCCATTCTCAATAAAGATATTTTATAATAGTTAATGTACATCTTACATTATTTTTATATTATGCTTCAAGGGGCATTTTAATAAAGTCTAAAATATCTATCTTTTACACCAAATTAGGTAAATTATTTTACGATCTGTAATAATAAGCTAGCTAATATAATAAATCATACCATAATACAATAGAATCATGGCCGTGGTGTAAACAATATACATGGGAAATTTGATGCAATTAAGATTGTTATAAATACATTTAAAATAGAAATAAACGGGTTTTTTTGGGTTAAAAAAGTAAAATGAATTCATAGTTAACACCCATTGCGGGCAGAAGAGATGGTATAAATTCATTATTATCCTAAACATCAAATATATTCCATAATTAAATTTATCTTATATAAATGTTTACCCCCCATTGGATATACAGAAAGAACAACGAAATAAATAAATATATATATTTGAGTACCAGAGCGGCAACTCTTCACCTAATCTAGCACAGAGATCGGTTTAACTACATTACAAAGACTGCATATTAAATTTATAAACCTTTACAAGCCTATTTATTTTCCAATTATTTAATATAACTCGAAACAATGTATTTCACTAGATACAATACTACTAAAATGGTTACAACATATCATATCTATACGGTAACATAAACCCGTATAAATAATTATTACGATAAATTACATAAGAACGTGGCATATTTTTAAATAGAAATACATTTATGACATTATTATACTAAATTAATCTGAACAAAATGCCCCTTATTATTTCAATAAAAATGTAAATAAACTTCTAGGTCTGTCGAAACCACCATTAAATTTAACTATGATAATATTATTAGTATATAAAGTTTAAGTCAGTTCTAAATACATAAAAATAATTGAACTAAAAATGTACAATTTTATTTACAGTCAAATAACGTCTACACTACCAGATACGTATTTACAAGTATGTACAAGATTAATATAATCCAGTATTGGGTTCAGCCGTCGACCTTGTCGGCGTCGGGATCGGCCTCGGCGTCGGGCTCCACGTCGGCAACAGCGTCAGCGTCGACAACAGCGTCAGGATCGGCAACAGCGTCAGGGTCGGCAACAGCGTCAGGGTCAGGGACAGCGTCAGGGTCGGGGACAGCGTCAGGGTCGGCTTCGGGGTCGGCGTCGTCGTCTCGCTTGCGGCCTTTGGCGCTGGCGAGCATGGTGACCAGCTTCTTGTGGCTGTTGCCGACGATCCAGCCGTGCTGCGGCTGTACCGGCTCCTCTCCGTCCGAGCAGTAGTGCGCGGCGGCCACTGCGGCGGGCTCGGCGCGCATCTTAGGACCGGGCGGCGCGCGCGTAGGCGCGGGCGGCTCCTCCGCGCCGTCGCTGCGTTCCCCGCTCGTGGCGCGCCGACTCCGCTCCTGCTTGGGCGCGCGGCGCCCGCGGCGCGCGCCTGTCTGCCCCTCCTTCTTCCTGCCTTTCTTCTTCTTGCCGAGCACGGAGTCCGCGCTGTTGGGGCGCGGCGGGCCGCCGTCCGCCTCCGACTCGGAGCTCCAGTGCTCGGCGAGCACATTCTGCTTGCCGACGGTGCACTTGCGGCGCGCGCGCTGCCTCGCCACGCCCGCGTCCGGCTCCTCGAGGGCGGCGTCGTCGGCGCGCCGCGGCGAGGCGGGCCGCGACGGCGCCGCGAACCGCTCCTCGTCCGACGTGCCGCCGGCGCGCTCCTCGAACCTCCCCGCGTCCCGCCGTCCACCCGTCTCGGTCTCGTCGTCGCTGTGGCGCTGCGCTTCCGCTTTCGATCTCCGATTCCTGCTCTTGTCGGTATGTATGCTCTTGGAGGTCTTGGACTTCTTCGATACCTGGGTGTGGTCGTGCTTCTGCGAGCGGATCCGGTTCCTCGGTGCCAGCGGCTCGTCGTCTTCGTCCGGTGTTGGCGAGCGCACGGCGCCGGGCGCGGTCTGTGCACTTCGCGCGGGCACCTTCGTGTACGGCTCCAGGTCGGTAGCCTCGGACGGCGACAGGCCTCTGAGGTACCTCGCGGCCGCGGATTCTTTGCCCGATTCACCGTCGGAGTAATGACATCCGTCAACGTTCGGATAGGGCGTATCCATTTCCGGCAATGTATATTCGGGCCGATCAGGCACGTCCGAGTCGAATTCGTCCTCAGTTCGGTACCGGGGTATGGTGGAAGTGTCCACGTCGTGGGGTCTGATCTCCTCCTCTGTATCTTCTCGTCTGTCGGTGTCGAGTTTGAGCTCCGCCCTTTCAGGCACGTAAACATCTACAGACGGCGCGGTTGCAACCGATTTGTCCTTTTCATCGATTGTAAGATTATGTGTTGATTCTGAATCGGACATTAATTCTTTCAGTGAATATGGATCACTATATTTGGAAACATGAGTGTTGGCATTCTTTGTTTTCCTTCTCTTTGCTTTCTTAGCAGTCTGTTTAGAGGAGCGCTCTTCACGACTCTTGCTACTCTCGCTTTTTCGTTTTCGTTTGGACGAAACGCTAACGTGATGCGGTTCGGGAGACTTGGACTTTCGTGTACTTTCCTCGTCTCCAAAGTCAAAAGCCGTCAAACTGAGTCGCGGCTGAGCGGGTTCCGAAACAGCTCTATGTTCATCTTTCGTCTCTTCGTTAGGGTTCGATTCAAACAGGCTATCGAATAATTGATCGAGATTAGGTCTCGTTTGTTCAAGTTCCTTCGCTTCTGGTTTCTCGCGTCTCACCGCGTTGTTCTTGAATATGTTTCCGATCGCTGCGTTTTTGTCCGCGTTGGTATTTTTAAAAGTACTATTCGGTTTAACGCTACTTTTGTCTCCATTACTATCATTCGTTTCGTTATCACTTGAGCAGGCGCAGTTGATGTCATCAGACGTGTAGAATATAAAATCTCCTTCAGGCGATATCCCATCACTATCGTAGTCGCTTTCGTCTATCTGATCAGGCTCGACTTGTGACGTGCAACATTTAGCACTATCTGCACTTTTAACATCATTAGGGATTTGAGTCTCGTCTGTTTCGTCATCGTTCATCTCAATATCTAAGGGATTATCTGATGAGTTGGTGAAAACATCATCTTCAGGTTTAGCTTGTCTTACTTTACGATTTAATTCATTTTCCATGTTATAGTCTTTTTGACTGATTTTATCTACGGCTCGCACTTCATTGCGCGAAGATTGTTTTTTATTTCTCTTTTCACCATCTCTGGTCGATTTTTCTTTATCTTCGGTCGCGTCTTTTTCATTGGTCTCTTGTTTCTTTTCTTTAGATTTTTCTTTGTCTTCTTTCGCCTGTTCCTTGAGGCTCATATTTATGTTCATACTTCTGAATCTGTCCATGACTGTTGAAGGTCGTAAGTCAAGGTGCTCATCCTCATTATCTTTAAATTCATAAATATCTTTTTCTAGAGCGGATTTATCTTTTTCTTCATATTCGCTGCCTGAACTTTCTTCGGTTTCACTAGTGTCTTTCCGGCGTTTGCTGGTTTTCTTTTTCTTCTTTTGTAAATTTGGTGGTGACACGTTTGGTGGCATGTTGAGATCTTGAGTTGGTATAGAAATCTTGATACCATCGAATCCTTTTAACGCTCCCTTTGTCAAAACTTGAGTGCTTTGAGAGTTTTTCTTCGAATTTTTCGATTTCTTCTTTTCGGCTTGTTTCCGAGATTTGGTGCTGCTGCAATAACAAAACATGAAATTTAATATTATTTACTATAGTTCATGTATTGTGAACTTTAAAGACAAAGCAGAATAAGAAAAATGGTACTTTAACGGGTCAGTAACCTTATGCATAAAAGCGAATGATTGGCATACATTCTCATAATCCCAATGAAAGTACTGTTTCGGAAATGATTGATTCGTTTTGTAATTAAACATATTTGACACATGTTTTTGCAAACAATTAATACTAGTAAACCAAGTAAGTTACCTGGTAGGTTCGACGGTACTCTGTACTTGTTTAGCTGCCACCGCCTGCGAGCGTCTCTTTCGTTTGATCTTATCAAACTTGTCTTCAAGCATGTCTATCTCTTCAACGTCAGGATACATCTTATCTTTTACACCAGCCTTGTTGCCAGGCTTGTTTGGCTTGTTCTTTTGTTTCTTAGCCCCCGAAGAAGCGTCTATGTTCGTACAGACTTCTTCTGACTGCGGTATAGGAATCGGTGCAGATGCGGCCGTGTCAGCGGTCGTGTTAAATTTATTACTTTGGTAATTTGTGAAAAATGGCGCAACACTGTCTGCATCTGGGGCGTCCACGCCATAAATTAAATCGTTCTCCATCCTACGGACCTCTTCGCAATTCAACATCGCAAGGGCCGTTGCAGCGTCTACCTCTTCCTCTGCCTTCGACGATACATCTATAGACATGTACGATTGTTCTACTTCTATGCCCGAAGATTGATCTACCACATTGTTTATTTCGCTCCCCGAATCTGCAACTAAAATATTCAATTTATAAATTAAATCAGTATCAGTATTCCGAGGATCGTGCTCAGCTGCGTGCAATTGGAGAGGCCTATGTCCAGCAGTGGGCTAGTGTAGGCTGATGACGATATCAGTAATCTTAGACAATATTTCTTTTATAGGTGGTAAGATCATTGTATCTATTTTCCGCCTGACTGCTACAAACAAGTAGCTTACCAGCCCACAGGGTTGAACCCCAACTTCGTTGCATGCCGTTTTTGTCATTACTTTAGCACTAAAGTAAAACTCCAAGATCAACCAAGCCAGTAGTTTTTTTTTTATAAGTTCACAAAGTTACTTTAAATCCGGGTCCCGTAAAAAAATATACAAAATAATGAAATCTACTTATTTGAGTTTTATATGAGCACAATTATAAGGCATAATAATAACCACAGGCAAAGGCCTCGCCCGGCACACAATGAAACTAAATATTTTTTTTAGATTTTTAATATAATTTCGGGACCTGCATGTGGTGTAACTAGGCTTTTTTTTTCAAAAACAGGTTTGATCGTTCTTCTTCATCGATCTTTAACAAAATCTAGCTACATAACAAAAAAAAAATCAAGGTGAAAATCCTACTAAATAATCATAGATATTATGGAGGTCTGAATTTCACATTTATCATGATGTTTCATCCTAAGAATAATATTTTATACGTAGGTTTCATCATCATATCATGTTCGCGACTCATTCACGAGAAGCAGCACGGATTAGAATAAAATTTACCACCTTTTATTAAATTTATCCAACTATTTATAGTGGATATACCATCTACCGAGCGATTGCGATTTGCATCATCGTTCATCATACAAACCGCCAGGGAATGGAATGTCCTGCCTGAATCTGAGTTTCCAACTAAATAGAATATGGGGGTCTTCAAATCGTAAGTGAATAGGTATTTTTTGGGTAAGCGCGCTCCATCAACGACCGTATTATCACTTAACATTAGGTGAGATAGTGGTAAAGTTCTACCCAGTTTGGTGATAAAAAAAACACCACACGGGTAGAAACTGGGAGAACATATGGGATGCTGTTTACAAGTACTTTTTAACACGGGCGAAGCCGGGGTTGCATAAAGTTCACCACGTTTCTCGTTTAGTGTTTTATTTGGCTTGCTTTACACCAGTTTTACTTTTAGGTAGGTCCCAGTTAACACAGTATACTTGTGGTATGTACAATGTCTCCATCTCATCTATTTATTAGAAACTATATAAAACATGAATGTGTGTACTTTTTATAGGAAAGCAATTGTCACCCACATGTAGACTACTAGACATAAATAACCGGCCAAGTGCGTGTCGGGCCACGCGCAGTGTAGGGTTCCGTAGTAGCCTGTTATTCAATGCAAGTCTTTACCCGTTATAAACAAGCAACTAGGTACTACGTCTTTGTCACTTTAAAGGATTTATTCTAAGGATTTTGTATTTGGTACAAAATTATCCAACACCCAAGTTCAACGACTATTACTGCTAAACTAATAAAGTTATCTTAACTGCTATAATTGTCCTTTAAAGTTCATGAAATGCGCTATTATCACGAATTTATCTAGATTTTTCGAGCCAGCAGTTTAGCTTTAAGAGGGAGGGGACGCCCTACTGGAACAAAAAATTGCACTTTAAAGTTTAATATTTCGTAAATGGAGCATTCAATCGAAAAATGATATTACCAACCCTCAAGTCATTTTAAAAGACCTATTCAACGATACCCCACACGATGGGGTAGACGATGAAAAAAAAACAATCCCCACTTCTCATATAGGGGAGCTACCCTAAAAAAAAATATTTATCACAATTTTATTTCAGCACTTTGTCGGCGTAATTTATATACATACCCCCACAAAATTAGTTTTCTAGTATTAACAGTTACTTAGCATAACCTCGGACAGACAGACAGACAGACAGACGGACATGACGAAACTATAAGGGTTCCTTGTCAGGACTACGGAACCCTAAATAGGGTGTGCTGCTAAAAATCAGCGCACTGCTGTAGTAAGTGCAGTGGCGTATAATGCTGAGCATACGCCCTATTCATAGTCTACCACTTTATAACTATTTATATATATATTTTTTTAAAGATATTTTTCTTTATTGTATAAGTGGCTATGAATAAATGTTTGTTCTTTCTTTCTTTCTTCTATGTCTAACATATGGGTGACAATTACCAGAAAAAAGTATATTGATCTGACTAACCTTGTGAAGTAGCGACGTCTTGGATAGACTCTGTTTTCTTTTTGTTTTCACTGTGCGTCGATTTCTTTGATGGCTTCTCTTTGTATCCGAAGTTTGTGTCATCACTTTCACTGCTAATCATATGGTAGGTTTCAGAGATCTTTTTAGAAGCTAATAAATTGGACTTTCGCGGAATTCTTTCAGAGTAAAAGCCAAAATTCTCCATAAATTTGTCGGACTTCAGTTGTTGTTCTATTTCATCAGATACATTAGGCGAATCTTCTTTATAAGAGGTCGTAAGCGAACGTTTGGTTTTCCTTTCTTTATTAACTTTTTGAATATTTTGATCAACTTGTAAGTTGTTATTTGTATTAAAACATTGGTCTAAATCATTTGTGTTACTTTCACACACACTTTCAACATTGGCTATTGGTTCTGTTGCGTTTTCACATATAGATGAACTGTTTATTTCGTCATTACTTAACAATTCTTCGTGAACATCTCTTGATTTTTCTACAACTTGTTCATCATCTATTATCTTCACATTCTCTACGGCATCGTGTCTTTCTTTTCTCAATAGGGTTTCTAATGCTTTTTCTTCAACGTATTTTTGTAATGGAACATCACTCTTAGATGAATCTGAATCACATTCGTTGTTTACAACTGAAAAGGTTTCACTGTTTACATATTTTGATATTTCTGCTACAGAATCGACTTTGGGTGTAATTTCGTCTTCGGTCTTTTTTAATATGAGCTTACGTTCATTGTGTGGTTTAGAACAATGATTATTGCCAGTACTCTTACTCTTTTTCTTTACAATCGGTTTAGTAGTTTCGATCATATCTTCAAAATCTATATCATATGGATCATAGTAAGACTCATCTTTATTTGAAGCAGATATTGTGCGAGGCTTTTTATGTGAAACTGATCGGCTATAGCATGTAGTGCGCGTTTCATTACCAGCATTAATAACTTGCTTGGGAAAGTCCACATTTGCCAAGTTGTGATTAATTAATGTATCGTCATCATTTTTTGTAGTCGTTAAAGCAATATTGTTATTTGTATATTTTTCCACTTTTGAATTCTTTTCAATCTCCATTTTCTCTTTTGTTTCTAAAAGTCCTTTTTCGTCTTCAGAATCAAAGTCTGATTTTGAATTAGATTTCTTTGATTTTCTTGATTTAGTTGGAACGACATCGTCATCTTTAAAACTGTTTAATTTACGTTTGCTTGACATATTAGTCTCATTAACATTGCCTAATAGTTCATTAGGAACTTCACGAATATTATCTTTGGTAGCTGATGATGATGATTCTGATATTTCTGTACTGTTATCAGTAGCTGTAGAACCTTTACCGTCTTCGGTGTGGCTTTCTTCAATGTTCTTTTCTGCATTAGGAAAATCTTGTAGAGTACAGTTTTGAGTATCAGTCACGATATTGATTATATGGCTTCCAGTGTCAGAAGTTTTGTCATCATTTTGTTGGATTTTGGCCGATTGCAACTTCTTGGATTTTCGTCTTGACCGAGATTTTTTACATTTAAATGATTTCACTTTCTTTTCGTGCACTTCATCGGTAATATCGGAAGCTGCCATAGTTTGCTCATTTGATAAGTCAGTGTCTTTTTCATTGCGTTCGCTAATAAGTTTATCTTTTTCAAGTCGAGATAGTATACGTTTTTTCATGGTCTGGTGTGACTTTGTGCAATCTTCAACCTGTTCAGCAAGGTCACAATCTTCTAGATTGCTTTTATCCACGTAAATAGATTTACCACGTCTACTACGGCGTAAGGGCGTCGTATTGATGTTGTTAATTTCAGAAGATGATTGCAAGTTATTTGTTACGAATTCATTTGATGTTTGTGATGGCATAAAAGCAGTAATCATAACATCAGCTGTAGAAACTTGTTGCTCGTTAATCTCCGATTCGTCAGATTTTGAAAGCGTTACATTAACATCTTCAATTTCGTGAGATTCTGATGTCATTACATTTGTTTTTGTTTTAAAATCAACACAGTCTTTAAAATTATGATTTATCCCTTTCTCTCTCTGAACTGTCATGATTTTGTCTTTTTCTTTAAATTGGGATTGAGTATCTTGTATTGAGGTAATTTTCTCCTCGATATCGTTGCTACTTGATGCAGCTAAATTTGGAATTCTTGTTTCTACTGATTCAATAGCGTTAGAACTCGTGTTACGATCATCAGAATGTTCGTACATGATGTCAGGTACGTTTTCACTTTGATAACTAGAGGGTATCTGACTACGCATACTGTTTTTTTCTTTGTTAACATCACATTTATCGTTTTTAATTTCAGAGTTTTCTCCATGCTCAGATGACTCTTTTGTAGACTTAATGCGTCGGTCTCTTATAATTTCTTTGTAACCAGTAACTTTAATAAGTTCAAAGGGATCTTTAAGGGGATCTAAAATAAGTAAGCTGTTCCGTGTACATTCTGCTTTACTCGATGCTTTCTTCTTTCGTCGTTTCTGCACATCTTGGTGTTTTTTGATTTCATTGTTTAATTTGGTAATGGTTTTATTCTTAAGTTGTCTTTTAGACATTTTAGGGAGGCGTGATTTTACGTTATTTTTCTGTTTTATAACAGCCAAGGCAATGTCGTCTTCAGAATCTTCTTCACTTACTTTTTCTTTATTATTGTCTGTTAATAACATTTTCTCGTTAAGAATGTCTGAAAATTCATAAGGATTTTTAGTGGGAGATCCATCTTTGATTTTTAAAGAATCAGTTGGCGAAATGGGTTCTTTGTAAACTTCGAATTCTGTTATTTTTTCTCGAATCTTTTCTTGTATATCAGTATTAATTTCAAGCTTCTTTAGTTCTTGACTGCTAGTTTTATTATAACTGGAATATTTTTTAATTAAAGTTGACTGCGCGCTTTCCAAAAATATATTCGGTTCCATATTACCTCGCGATATTAAATGTGTGTCAGAGGAAATACATTCATTCGTATTCTTTACAGGAGAAATATATTCATCAACAGGTGAAATTGGTGCTGGATCATGTGAAGTAGACGAGAGACTCTCGGTTGTATTTTGATATGCCATATTTTGGTCACCAATTAAATGAATATTCTGCAAGGTTGCGTCTATAGAGGTCGGCTGTGAAATAGTGTCTATATTTTTATTGGAATCCATAATAGGTGTCTCAGTATTAAAATTCGCACCATCATTTTGAGATATTTCACAAGGAGTATTAAGAAGTATCTGCTCTGCGGACGTATATTTTTCATTACCAATTTTTGTTTGATAAATGTAATTAGTATGAGAATATATATCTTCAGAAAATGATTTTATAGTGTTTTTGATTCGTACTGCTCTTAGACTAGCAGTTTTTTCATTACATGTTTTTGTTTGAGCCACTTTAATTGGAGTAATAGGTAACGGCTCAATCCTCGATCCTGCATCTTTGTTTATGATTTCCGAGTTAGTAAGGTCATCCACATTAATAACGGTATCATACCCAGGCGTTTCGGATGATTTTAACATCGATGTTTCATCAACATTTTTGTTTACGTTAAAACTCATATGCTGAGAGCCCATTGTATTGTCCTTAATGTTTTCGGAGAACTGTGTAGTTGAATAAGATTGTACGACCTTTGGGAGAACTGTTGATTCACTACTTTCATGAATGTTCATCTGTCCCACAGAAGGAGAATTGCGCTTTTTAGGTATAATACCACTCGGTGAAATAGCGGTGTCCACAGACAGCTCTAATGATTCAGCATTATCTTTATTAACAGCAGCAGCAACAGCGGCTCGTAATTGGTCAACAGACATATTCGCAAATATAGGCAAAAAACTTAAAACATGAGGGTTGTTGAGTGAAGCAATTTGATTTATCATATTAGCCACTTTTTCTCTGTGCTCTGAATCTTTGCATTCAGCTGCTTCTACCTGTGATGACGATAAATTTTGAGACTGGTTGCTCGTTCCTGCTGTCTCCGTTTTACTTTCGGTTTTATTTTCTCTTTCACATGTTTTATCATATGAGCAGGCTGGTTGCGGATATTGAAGCGGATCCGCATGATCCGCATGAGACACGACAACTTCGGAGACGACGTGTTTCACTGTAGTAAATTCTTTATTTGATATATCTAAATTCGTTTCTAACTGTTTATCATCAGTAGTTTTAGTATCCAGTGGCAATTCTGCATGATGCGCTTGAGTCGTATTAGCTTTCTCTTCAACGTAAGCAACACTATTCTGACTTGGTATTTGATGACTTGAATTGACTTGATTGTAACAATGATTTTCTGACGGCTCTAAGCTTGCAAGTCGAGCGGTAGCAGTTGCTAAAAGAGGAATGCGCACATTTTTTATGGTTGTAATCGGCGTTTTTTTTTCAGCGTCAAAAGTCAAATCTATAGTTGTATTATTGGTTTTATTATCGTATGTGATCGTATTCGTGCTTGGTATAATTTGCGCATCAAGTGCCGATGGATTAACGATTTCATTTTCAGCTGCAAGGTCAGACAATTCATTGTTTTGTAAAAAAATTTGAGGCAAATCGCTTTGGATATTTTGTTCTGATGATCTGGTTGTTGTTGCAGAGGATTCTTTGTAAATAGTTTCTACTTGAATATCTGACGCAGTGGTCTTTTCTGAATGATTCTTAGAGTCAAAGCTTAAATCCAAAGGACCTTCTAGATCAACACAATTTTCTCTAGTAGAGTGTGCTTCTACAAGTATATTATAAGCAGGTGAATCACTCTCATACGCATGTTTATTTTGACTTTTATCGATGTCTTCTAATGCTTTTGGATGAGTAGGTTTGTATGGCAAAGGGCGAGTGTAATAGGCCCTTCCGCTTTCTATATCAACAGAGTTATATTTTCGACCAACAAAATTAAAATTTTCGACATTTTCCGAAACGCCGTATAATTTACGAATGCCTTGAATCTCTCGAGGGACTGAATTTTCGTTTGACGGCTCATCGCGTTCTTTTTCAAAATTCATCATCTCTACAGCATCTGGGTTAAGTGAAAGGAACGTCAAATTAGAAGAATACCGTGAATGCACATTCTTGCTATCATAATGCATATTCTGGTCTACTTGTGATCTTTTGATAACACCTTTTAGTGTTGCATTGCTGTTATATGGTCCACTAGACGGTGATGTATTGCGTTTCTTTTCATTTTTTTCGTGGTATGTACGAATCAAAGATATTGAATTATAATAAGTACTGTTATTTTCTACACTGCTTGATTCAATGGAATGACGGCGTTCGATCTGTAAAATTGTAGATTTGTCGGGATATGTAGCTACAGACGATTTCTTTATTTTGTTTAATGATCCATCATCAGGATTCGAAATGATATTATCGTCAGTTTCCAGGTTTTCAAAAACTCGTTTACAAGATTCACGTTGCGTACGAGTGATTGGCGGACTTGGCTCTATCGTTATTGAAGTTCCTGGTAAATATATTGGCCCTGTAACAAGCTTACTAACCAATTCAGGATTGGGCCTAAAATTATTACCAAGTTCATGCTTCTGAACAGAGGCAGTGACGTTTAAAACAGGTTTCTCGACAACTTTCTTTGGTGGTGTACTACGTCGATAATTAAAATTCTGCGGTTGTTCAACAGTTGGATTCTGTTTCGTAGGCTTGCGTATCATCCTCCGAGATGGAGGAGAGGCTTGAGGATGTAGCGGACTGATTGATTTCGTATTAGCGTATGTATTGAAGGAGGCTTGTGGAGTCTCCGTATCTATTGCCAGAGAGGCCGCAGTTCGCTGATATACTTCGGCTATGTTTGGATGATAGAACATTGGTGTCATGTCTTTATTTAGTGCATGTTGTGCTTGTGTGTCCAATGCAGCCGCGGATTTCAAAAAATCAGAAGAGTTAAAAGCCTGATGTGTTCTTGATTCAGGTTTCAAAAAGCGTCCAGCTTCACTAGATGAAGAAGCAAGCACTCCGTCGTAAGAGTTACGCCGCAATTTCTCTAATACTTCTGGATTTAGATCAGTTAGCTGTTTTTGATAAGTTTCTAACCACGATTGGCGATCCACGTACATCTGATCGGCTGATTGACCTAATTCATATTCGGAACGGCTCGAGGATCTAGTTCGAGTTAATTTACGTTGAGCTGGGTTCAGTGAAACTAAATTACGTTCATCGGATGATTTGCGTTGAGTTCGAACGTCCAAATAGCTTTCATGTTGATACGGGATAGATAACGTAGACCGTGAAAATACAAGTGCTGGTTCTGTACTATTTTCACCGACCGATTCTGGCTTCGAGTGATCAGTAGTTCTTTTGGAATGCTTACTGGCTGTCACACGTGAATCAGGATTCGTAGTTTTGAACTCAACCGTATCATCAGAGACTATTGTTGCTAAATCTTTAGTTTCGGCGACGATATGAGGATAAGACATTAATTCGACTGTTCTTTCAGGCGCTTGAGATTCAAATACCGTGTCGGCCGATGACGTATTTTGCTTGCGAAGTTTTGTAAGACACACGTTTTCGGCAAGTACATTAGGTGTCACTATAGGTTGAGCAATATCAGTCCTCAAAGCATCTGTAACTATTCTTGTTGGATCCATAATAGGTGCAGTAATTCTTGCAGTATCCTCAGCAACTGTGTTATTTTCAAGCATTTTTACAGTACCTACGGTTTCTGCGAAGTTATTAGCAGTGCATGTGGTTTCTGAAGCCAATTTTGCACACAAGGTATTTTCCGACACCATTGCTTCAGGACTTACGGTATCGGGCATGAGTTTTAAAGATGTATTCGATTTTGATCTCACAATTCTTAGAGTATTATTTTCCGAGGCTTCGTCATCAGGGTAGTGGAGACCCTTTTTAGTTTTAATCTTGGTAATGCAATCGTTTATATTCTTTCCCTTTTTTTTCGATTTTAATTTATCTTTTTCTATATTTTCCATATCTTTCTGTTCCTGAGTCGTATCTGATAGGTATTGTCGATTAGGTGGTAAACCAGCAGGACCAGCAGGATCTTGCGATTCACTCGATTGCTGTAAGGTATTTAAATTATGAGATACTACGGGAAAATTTGGAAAATATGGTTGATTGGTATATATATCCGATTCAGTGAAATGTATCGGTAGCAATTTCTTTAGGATAGATGCCTCCGCTGTACTACAAGGCAGTGACGATTGGTCAGGATTCTGAGAATTTGTCGCATTATCGCGTAAAGCCATATGTTGGCCACTTCCTATTAAATCTCTGGACTCCTTTTGAGATGACGATAAAGGTGGCTTATCTACTTCTTCTATCATGTGTTGATGTTCAAATTCATTACGGCTAGATGGTTCGTGAAAAGCTGTTATATCTATTTCCGGAGACTGTGAATTAGAATGTTGAATAGAGTCTGTCGTATCTCGAGGTTCTGCATAGGATGTCAGGCTTGCTATGGAATGTTTTAAGGGCATATTGGGTGTCGGAGCCGTGTTGTTATTTCGGTAGCTGTCTTCTCCTTCTTGAATAGGACGATCTGCGTCATTATGAGTATTGTGATGTCCGTGATTGCCATGCTGTCTGACTTGGCTAGTTCCTGCAGCACGCACATCAATCTTCTGATACGCATGTAGTTCTTTAGAAAGCTGCGAGTACGTATCAGTCAGCCGGCACTGGTGAGCATATTCTCTTGCTACCTGTTCATTTAGAGCTAATTTCATCACTTGCTGATTGTGACGCTCTTGTTCCATGTGAGTGTGGTACGCTTGTTCAATTGACATTCGCCTGTGATGAGCTTCCTCAGCTGCTAATTGGCTATTGATACGTTCACGTGTTATAAGGTTGAGTTGAGTTTGTTTCGATGCTATGTCATTGTAATAATACGGGTTTCGAGCTTCACTCGTTCTGGGATCGCCAGCGTAAACAAACGGTGGATTTCCTGGATGTGGTATAGGATGCAACATCATAGGCCCTCCTAATAATGGAGGTATATTAGGCAGCAAATTTGGATTTAATATATTAGCAGTTAAAAGATCTGCGTGGATAACATGATCAGGATGCCGCGGATCAGGCGGCATGGTATAGAAATTCGGCACTCCTTGCATGGTGGTATCGTTTTTTAGAGGTAGTTTCTTTTTTATGTTAACTTTTGCTGGTTTCTTTGGAACAGCTCTTTTTCTAGTGGTAGACCTCATACCAGTTCTTTTCACGCTCAACTTTAAAGGTTGATCGTCTTCGTCAACATTAGATGAGTTGTCAGTGTCGACACTTTTTTTTGTTGATTTATACCTTTCATTGTTTTTATCACTTTTTAAATTCTTTGCGTCACGGGTTTTATTGGTTTTCGCTTCATCGGGTGCTCTTGATCGCACTGATTTTTTCACTTTTATACTTCTTCGTGGTCTCAGAATATTCGATGTGTTGATGCGGTTTCTTTTAGCTGGCAAATCAGCAATCATCTTCCGAATCGTCTCGGCTGCAAAAAAAAAACATACAACATTATTAGAAACTTCAAATGTAAAGATAATTTTGACCTTCACTGAAAACGTATGTTAATTATTATGTCATAGAGGTAATAATAATTTATAACATTGACAATGAAATCACAGAATAACAAACACTACATACATTTGAGAGTATATTTCATTTCAATGACATATTTACTGTTCATAAGAATTCAGTGATGGTCAAGAAGCGTATTTAAGCTTTCTACATATATAATTAAGTGATTCTATATGGCTAATTAAAAACAGAAACATTCTTATTATAATTATCTATCTATATTCCTTAAAATACCTAATACCGAAATACTTTTACAGAATGGTGTGGATAGCTAAATCCTAAGGGTCGTATTGAAATTGTTCAAAGAATTTCAAGAACCTTTTTATAACAACGAAAATCGTATAAATTATATTTATAAGTTGGTAATTTAACCCATATTGTTAATTTTATTTTATTTTATATTTATTGTCTAATAAAGTTTTTTTAATAAAGCAGTATTTTCTTTAGTTTGGCAAATATTGGCATTATAAGGCCCAGCCCAGACCAGCAGTAGTATGAGTGCCCAATGGCTCTATAGGAGAATCAAAGCCGATCGGCTTTGACGCCAGAGGTAGCTGGTTTGAATCCCAGCTGTGCAACAATGGATTTTTTAATATGTTTTTAAATTATGTGCGCATTTCACAGTCCGGTGAAGGAAAAATATTGTTAGGAAATGTCTGGCATGGTAATAGAACACTATCTAGTGACCGCCTGGCCAGCTACCACCCTTAAGTTAAAATATCTGTCGACAAAACATCGAATGTGTTCCGGCAACTGTCCTTGAGCCAAAGTCTACGTGAGCTTCGCGCTATAGTCACAAAACTTCCAGTTCCCATTCTAGGCCGAGCGTGTTATCATCTTCGACCGCATCATCACTTACCAACAGGAGAGATAGAGGACAAACATTAATTATTAAAGGAAAAAAAAAATTCCAAGTCCAAATGAGCTTCGCGCTATAGTCACAATATTTTGAGGGCATTTGTATGGCCAACTAAGAAAATTTTATTAATAATTGTATGTGTTCAAGTTTATATCAAAACTGGCCCGGGACTTTCTCGAGCATTTTTTTTATTACCTAATAGATCGTGCTATGATCATCCGAAACCAGTTAAATGAACTGTTGTACAACAATATATAAATATGCATTAAACACTCATTTCATCGACCTATAAAGATCGTTTAAAAAACTAAAACAACCGACTTCAAATGCCGCGCTATTAATTTTCAGTACCAAGTTTGAGGTGTTTATCTCCATATCTTTGGAGATACTTATCAAATCTCGATGAAATTACTATAGTACTATTCTAGGGATATTTCCTTTCTAAAGAATAACTTTCGAACGAACATTAATATATATATATATATTATACGGTTGAATTGAGAAACTTCCTTTTTTTTTGGTCGGTTAAAAACAAAAGCCAATATTGTGATGGCTAGTTTATTGTTAACTTCTAATACACATTTGCGATAATCGTTGCACACGATAGAAAAACTGTTAACTTGTATAATATAACAATAACAGCGACTATCTCATAAACCACAATTAAATTGAGTACAATTGCGATGACATATTTTCATTCTATGAATTGAAATTCAATGGATTCATAAAATAAAAAAGTGTAACACAAATCGCACTATCGCTTTACGACCTAATATACAAGATTATTGGTAATTTCGAAGTATTCGCGGCAGGAGCAGATAGCGGAGCTAAGATGCGACAGATTTAGACCCCCTATGTATGGCCGAAAATCAATAGTTTAAGAGATACATATTTAGAAATTAGTAATTTAGAAAAATACCCTATTTTTGAGGTTTGGAACAAAATAAAAAAAAATGGCTAAATAAATATTATTAATTATTTTTCTTATTTATTGATAACCTAGTGATAAAGCTTAAGAATCAATAAAATATCCTAAAATAGTTAGAATGTTATAACAATGACTAAAAACTTTATTTTTAATTTTTTGATAATTTTTACGATTAGTGGTAAGCAATGCAATTACTAATAAAACTTCCTTGTTTACTTCCGTGTTCAACTGGTTTTTAACCCCCCCCCCCCCCCCCCCCCGACATAAAAATAAAGGGGTGTTATAAGTTTGAAGTGTGTATCTTTAAACAACTAAATCACAATTGGTTCATCCGTTTGGACGCTAAGATGTAGATACCTTTTTTGGATAGCTTAATAAACAACGAAGTTTTATTAGTAATTTGCACGCTTCATTTCATAGTGATTTTTTAAGTAAAAATACATTGCTTAGCACTAATCGTAGCAATAAATAATAGTTTAAAAAAAAATAAAAAAATACGCTTTTATAGAAAATCCAACTAAAATATAGAAAATAAATTTTAATTAAATATAGTGTAAGAAAAAATGATTTTATTGTAAAAAAAAAAGCGTGGGGTGCATGGTATCAATAGTTCCAAATATTTTATGAACAGATATGACTAGAAGGGTTATTTTGATAATATCCTGAAAAGCACCCACGCTTTTTTTTACAATAAAATCATTTTTTCTTACACTATTTTCAATTCAAATTTATTAAAATTTATTTTCTATTTTATTGTTGGATTTTCTATAAAAGCGTATTTTTAAGGTTTTTTTTAACTATTATTTATTTTTCAGTTTTTAGTCGAATTTTGTTTTTAATTTATTTTTTTTCATTTATTTATTGTCATCGGTCCTTAATAAGTATGCCAAATTTCGAGTTAATCCGACGTTTTGAAGGGGGTTAAAATCATGTTCAAAGAGTACATACTAACATACATACGTCTGAAGCTAATAAAAGCGTATTAATTATCAAAAAATTAAAAAACGTATTTAGTCATTGTTATTACATTCTAAGTATTTTTGGATATTTATTACTTCTCAAGCTTTATCGCTAAGTTATCTATGAATAAGGAAAAATATGAAATAACATTTATTTAGCCAATTTATTTTTGTTGTTATAAACCTCCAAAATTGGGTATTTTTCCAAAAAATACTAATTTCAAACATATCGTAAACTTTTATTTTCGGCCATAAATTGGGGGGTCTAAATAAGTCGCATTTTAGCTCCCCTATCTGCTCCTGCCGGGAATACGTCGAATTACCAATACCCCGTATATACAACCAAAAAATATAACAAATGCGGGCAGTGCGTTTGATATATTTTACGATTAGAAACGATCATATTTAAATATTACGAGTGTATAAGAATGGTGTTTATGTCTTTTGTTTAATTTATAAAAGGACTACTACACTGAAACTAATATATATATGTACAATGATTTTTAAAATATATAATTATACATAATATAATACAACAAACGATATACGTGTGCAACTCAAAATGAGTACCGAGTGTCTAAAGCTTTTATGAATGCGGTACAGGGTACATACATGCTAGCTACATAAAGACACATCAAACATACAACGTTAACACATTTACATCAAAACTGAAATAAAATAGGCTTTAAAATAAAAAATAATAATAATTGGAAACTCACCGTCTCCGACTTCAGTTCTGATCCTGGGCCGCATGTGGACCTTCTGCCGGTGCCGAGTCCGGATATCCTTCCGCATCTTCTTACGTATCGTGTTGTCCGGTAACCGCGGGCGCCTTCTGCGAACGCCGAACGGCCGGTAACGACACTTTCTGCGCACGGCGGGCGTGTCGCCGGCGCAATCTAACATGTGGCGGTGCAAGTCTTCCAACGTTATAGACTTGGCGCACTTGGTGCAGTCTCTGAACCCCCGGGGTGGTCTCGTCCGGTTGGAGATCTGGCTCGGGGGCACGTACAGGTGCTCGAGTATGTCAGCGCTGAGCAGGGTCTCGCCGACGATCTCGTAATGCTGGACGGAGGCGTTCGGGTGGTGCGCGGCGATGTGCACGGTGAGCGCGCGCCCGTCGCGGCTCTGCTCGCCGCACGCGCAGCACACGTAGCAGCGTGGCCGCACCCACTCGCCGCTGAGCACCGCCGGCGTCGGCTCGCACGTCTCGCGCACCGCCGATAGCCCTAAGTACTCCGCCAGCTGCGATCCCTCGCTCTTCATCACCGATCTATTTCGAACGGTTACTACCTGCGTCGACGTCGACGGAATATCTCTACTCTCCAGGATCTCTTTCAACTCCAAACTGATCATATTCTGTTTCTCGGCCTTCTTGGCGGTCGGCATCGTTTTGAATATCTCCTCGAACTTCCGCCGCATCCGAAGCTGCGTCCAAATATCTAAGCTCGACATCAACGTGACGATGCAGTTGTTTACGTGGCTGTCACGCTTCGTCTGGTCGAGAAGTATCGCCAGATTCTTGTCGTTCTCAGTGCCGTCCCATTTCCATTTATGTTTAGGCGCCACAGATCGGGGCAAGAAGCCGTCGAACAAGTTTCGCGAAAACTGTTCGCTAGCTAAGAGTATAGGAAACCCCTCCGCGGTGTTAATCACGACGCTCGCTTTTGACTTTCTTGTCTTTATTGTGTTATCTTTATTAGGATCGAAGTTGAAAGACCCGTCTAAGTATTTTGTTAAATTATCCTGTACGTTTTTTGCTACTTTGGAGTAAAAACTTGTATCGAAACATTTCTCAAATTTCTCATTGGGCTCGTCCATCAGTCTGATTAATTCTTTTTTTGACTCTCCTACCCTAGGCGACCGGTGTACTACGCCGAGTCTTGAAAGAATCTGGTCCGCATCGGTGTTATGGAAAGAAAAATGCGAAGGTAATCGTTTGTTCCACTGTAAGTCGTCAAGAACAATAACAGCATTTTTCTCCAAGGCGGCGCCGCTGAGCGTCTTGGATGGCGGCAAGATAAAGTTGGTGGTGATTTTGTCTTCGATATCTGCCGCGTCGTGCGATTCTGAAGGCTTCATTTCGCAGGATATGACGATGCCATTGAATGCGCGCTCCTCAATAACCTGCGTGTTTTCTTCCTTTTGACTAGCTCCTTTCGCGTCTGCGTTGGATCTTTTTTTATTCTTTTTAGTTGCGACTGATGATTTTTGTCGTAATTTACTGCGATATGGCGGTTTTTGCTTTTCACAGACGTTAAGTTTGTGTTCGGCCAACTCCGTGGTAGACGAGAATCGAGTGTGGCAATCGAGACAAGCAAAATATTGGTTGGGGTGGCTGTCGACCATGTGCTTGATAATGGCGTGGGATTCTGCGTCGGAGTGGTTGCAGTAGAGACATTTGATGAACGTGTCTTGGTTCGATGTCGGAAGGTGAATGCGTCGTGCATGTTTTGATGTTGTTTGTCGCGAATTGAAACTTCTGTCACAGTAAGGACAGAGAAAGAGAGGAGAGGACGAAGTGTCAGACTTAGAGGAGAGATCATGTTGTACGGGCGGCTGTGATCTAGACGAGGTACTATTTCTTTTAGGTCTGTCCTGAGCTGTTTTACTTTCCGTTTTACGAACGGTTTTCGTTTGAGGGCTCGGTGTTGTCGTTGTTGACTTACGAGGTCTCAGTCTTCCGTTTAAGCCAGGCGAAGGATCATCTTCCCCCGTATTCATCGTGTTTAGTTCCTCAGCTCTAAAAGGTAAAAATGATAGACAACACTCAAAAATAAAATACATAATTAGCTTAAAAAAAGACATTTAGGCATATGAAGGTGCAGCCGAACATTTAGGGTCATTTTGATAACGCCGATTAAGGCTGAAGTTCTGCCTTATATTTTAAAATTTATATTTTCTATTATTAGAATTCGGTAAAAATCGGTCGTTACGATGTTATTTACGATATTAATATCAGTCTCAATCGGCTTTATCGAGTTGTTCAATATATATATGACAGATACATTTAGTGAGGCAGTTTATCGAATGAATCACTGCCCGATTTCGTGATTGATTGATATAATCTGAATGGGACTTTTAGGTGGCAGTGAAGCCGAGTCAGTAGGTATGCATCCGCGCCGTTTGCACAGGCACATGCATGAGGCCTGGTATCCAAAGCAATAAGGAGAGAAACATGTGGGACAGCAACCAATAGGATTTCGACACACATCTCCTCTCCTTACCGCTTTGGTGGACACCAAGCTTTAAGAGCGGGACAGCAAGGGGCATTCAACAGACACGGTGTTACGTAGTTCCTAATCAACAGTCAAGTCACATAACATTATTCTTAGAAAGAATTTCGTGTTGATCAATTGTCAGCTGAAACACGGAATCCTTTTAGATAATATTGCTGCAGTTTCTACAGATTACTGTTAAACCTAAATGATGTAGTCACATAGAGTCTCAGGCAGACGTTTACCTACTTAAATAACCTTAGACAATCAAAATATGTAATACTCTACCCGCTGCATCTACGGCGTTGGCGCAAACAAAGCCACTGAAGTAGTTAAATGTTCAAGCAAATTACAACTTTTCTACAATATTATGTATAGGGGCAAACGAGACGCTATTCTGATGGTAAAAGATGTAGTCTACTTACAGCAGGAAATGTAGCACTTAACAATCATCAGATGGATTACCAGAATTTGGCACGAATTACGTTATCAAGAAATTACGCAATTATTAATTACGGATTAAATTATTCTACGGTTACTTATTGTAGAAAGAAACAATCATTGAGTATTGTCTGTAGTTCTTATAAGTCAAAATATTAATAAATATTGTCATGAAAAGCTTGTTACGCGTTGCCACAGTTCGAAGTGGAAAGTTGATTTGTCTGCGTAGCGCCTAGCATAATTAGTTTACAAGTGTTTTGTTTACGGAACCGTCAGGCGTTTATAAGCAACGGTGATAATCAAGGATGTTATTACAACGAAACGTTCTTATCTTATTTTAAATAAATAAATCAAAGGTATTCAAAAACCCAATCGTAGTTCCATTGTAATACATAAAAGCCAAGGTAAACCGTCTGCCTCAGAATTAGATAATATGATGTCATAATAAGTATATTATTACATACATAGATATATATATATATAAATTAGTTTTTATATATATAAATATGTATGTATATAGATATTAGATAATGTGTAAATAAATAATAGCTTTACTGCACATGCAAGAAGCACACTTACTTGGTTAAATAAAAGACATTGTCTTCACCGATGAATACTTCAGTGTAAGTATAAGCTAGACATTCCAATTCTACCTCATGTTCGCCTTGACCCGATGTCAAAGAGCCATCAAGGGGATATCTGAACAAACCGAAAATAGCTCCATGTTTTACACGGTCTCAGTCTGGATACAGAACGCTATTGGCAGTCGCGAATTTAAATTTAGGTTAAAAAAGGTAGTGTACACATCAGGCCATTATTGCGGTTCACTATTAAGGATGTGATTAAGGCCCGTTCTTATTGAAACGTTGCGTTGCAGCGAGGTGTAATAATCGCGGCGGGTGTAAATAATAAACGTACTGCATGTATGAACCGTTACCAACACCCCGGTGAACGGTGGTGTTCAAATATACACTTACCATCTCTTTCCACCCATTCCCCCTAGTTAACTGGCGACCAACAAATGTCGGTACATCCATTCTTAGCGACGTAGCTAAGTGCTACAGGCCGGAGACGGGCAGCAGTGTCACCGGTGCGAGAGTTACGTCCTGCGATCGGATAACCCGCCAAACCGCCCAGCGTGTGGTGATTATGGTTATTTCCTTTTAGGGCAGACACACTTACAAAACGGCCCCCAGTTCCCGGTCGCCCCGCTATTCCTGGCCAAGGCGGCGGCCATAGTTACAGCGGGGCAGGGGGTGCTAAGAATCCCCAGGCTACGGTGTCTAATCTCCAGTGTGTCGATGGGTAGCATATCTTGTGATTAAACTCACTGAGAGGTATAGCCTCAAGTTTACGCACCGACTTCGGCACACTCGGATGATGTAGTGGAGGAAATGTACGAGGTACATTTGTACATTTCCAAAGCTTTGCCACACCACCCAAAAGCTTACTTCAACGTTGTCATGGGAGATCTCAACGCTAAGTGGGAGTACAAGATGTATTCAATTCTTCCAGAAAAACCTATGTAAAAGAAGGCGTGGCAAAGCCCCGACTCTATGACCAAAAGAGAGATTTTATTACGACAGACAAGAGGCGTATAATTAGAGATGTCTCAGTGATAACTAGGTTTAAATCATCGATATATATAAAAAATGGGAGATAAGGGTACCGGTACCGCTCCTCAATGTGTACATGATGTATATGATTAGGTTCGCGAACCTAATTTAACCTTAGTCACAATCGAACTGGCGTTTGTGTAACACGTACAGAATTACATGTGCAATTATCACTGATCCATTTAAATAATTAGCAATGCCTTCCTCTGTTCTTTATGCACATCAAGCTCGACATTAAAAATTCATGTTTTCATGTAGGTGTTTCTAGTTCCATTATGTATACGTGGCATGAGAGTGAGTACCGCATCTACCTTTCTATATCGATTGTTTAAATCCGGGTGTGATCACCGATTAGTCTGAGGCATTCTAGATATAAACTGCAAGCTTGAACGCGGACGCGTTGGACGCGTCGTCGCTCCGACCTAATACGCTCCAATATGTGATTGGGTCTGAAACGTTCCAGCTCCGATCTAATATGCTTCAGTATGTGTTTGGGTCTGAAACGTTCCAGCTTAAATTTGAGAACCGATTCGCTAACCCGAAAACTACAATTTGACGTTGATATTGACCAAGATCTCGACCAAGTGGTAGGAATCCTCAGGGAAGAGGTGACAACATTTTGTGTGACGCGAGGTGCGATTAAGAAGTCTAAGCTTTCAGGAGAATCTCTGCAGAAGCGACATGAAACTCCTGCAGTCATTTCGTCAGACCAACGGTATTTGAACAAAAAGATCAGTAAGATTGTAAGGCGTGACCACCGGAACTCCAACACACGCTCTATTTGATATATTTCTAAATGTATTTTATTATTGTACTTTTTGCTTTTTCTCTATTAAAGATGCGATACGATACGAGAGCGAAACAGGGGGTCAAAGTCTTTGTTCAAGAGCTGGGCCAAAGCCATGTGACGAAATTGGCCACATCTACCGGGATTGTCGTCACTTCTAAACCGGGAGATTCACAGGGAAGCTAAAGACTTCTACAGCCAGTTACACACCTCACAAGTGTCACATTGAGGATCCTAGAGCCACTCTAAGCCGCCACTATACCAAAGATTTGCCAGATATCAGCCTGGATGAAATTGTGATGGCTCTTAGAGAGCTTAAAAACGGGAAAGCCCCCGAAAAAGATGGAATTACGACGGAGCTTATATAAGCTGGTGGAACTTTTACGCTATACGGCGTATTTTTAATTCCGTCCTCTTTTCGGGGAGAACTCCGAAGGTATGGAGCAAGAGTATGGTCAATATGTTCTTTAAAAAAAACCGGTCATCGAGGCTTCCGTACAAACTGGTCAAACTAGGGTAAATTACAAACTTAACTTTGTAGTTCGAACCAATTGCAACAACCACAAATAATAAGTGTGTAATAGTAAATTTGCCTTTTTTGTTATTAAACAAAATATTTACGGTTTTCAGATTTATGCCTATTTGTGCTTCAAGACTTTGCTTCTTGCCCAATATCATGATTCTAAGTCAACGGGAAGTACCTTAGGTATATAGGTTTTCAACCCAAAACCTATAGGGTACCTCCGGTTGACCTAGAATTATTAATTTTTGTTTAAAGCGAAGTCTTACAGCACAAGTTAAGGAAAAATTCCGAAAACGAAAAAAGTTGAAAATTAAGGTAAATTTTGGTACTTAAGGTTTTCGCGAGAATCTAAATTAGCCTATATATTTTTAACGTGTTGACTCAGGACCTTGATTTTTATACACTATAGACCTCAGGATCTGGTATAAATTTCAACTTGCTAGGTCCATCCGTTTCTAAGAAAATCAGTGGTGACACACGGACAAGAAAGTGGTCTTATAAGGGTTCCTTTTTTTAGGTACGGAACCCTAAAATGGAGACAAAACTCTCTTAAAGAAGTATCGACCGATTTAACTCTTGAGTCATGTCTATAAGCTGTTTTCGAGAGGCATCACAAATCGTTATACAGAAGACTGAGAAGTAGAACGAGTCACTGGTTCTACTTTACAGTCTTCTGTATAACCGTTTGTGGACTATGAGAAAGTATATGACTTCATCGAAACCTGGTCTGTTCTGTAGTCCTTGCAACGGAGCCAAGTTGATTGTGTGACAAGTGTTGAGAGGTGCTGTATAACGCCACGACTATGACCGTCCAAGTATAAAAACAGCAGACTGGACATATCCCTTTACATCGAGGTGTGAAACAAGGGGACTTTATTTCTTCCAAATTGTTCACAAATGTTCTAGCACGTTGTCCGCCTTGGGGTAGTTGGGGTACGCGGAGCGGCCGCAGCAGGGCTAGCATGGCAAGGGGACTATTTTGTGTTTTGTTACCACCTATCCGTGTTTTGTTTGGTGGAGAAGGCAAATTATAAGTAAAGTTTTTCGACAATTATAAACGCCCACTGACTTTTCATCAATTCTTTTTTTCAACTTTTTAATACGAATCAAAATCAAAACTCGGGGTTAAACTTCACCAAGCGTTTAAATTATTGTGTTGATCTCCGGTCAGTGGCGAAAAACAGGGATATAATTTTGTCTTTCCCCCGGGGATATGGCCATGCTAGCCCTGCAGGGGTCACGGTGTCGAGCACCGCCCGCGCGGCGCTGAATCACCCGTGCACCTTATTCTTAATTTTCAGTGGAATATGCAATTCTTAACTTTTACCCAAATAACTAAATACCAATTTTATCGATTAAGCTTCAAAACTGACGGAGTTTCATACAAACTTACGCCTCCATTTTATCCCCGTAGAGGCCGAATATCCAAAAATCCTTTCTTAGTGCTCACTACATAAAAAGAAGCAGGGTGTACAATTTCAAAAAAAGTTGGGCTGTGCGTTAATATGTCAGTTAGTCAGTTACCCTTTTATATATTTAGATAGAAATTGGTATATTTATCTAAGTATTATCTTTACTCAAAAAAGTCAAGTCTCAAGTGTACTCGACTAGTCTGCAGGGCCATGGGAAACACGTTATAGAGAGAATTGCTCGAGAAAAGTGCGCGTCGGCTCTGTAGAGATGTTTAAAGTCATGTTGATCTCGCGGTCATATGGTGTCCCTTGCGGTCCCAACGGAATAGGAAGGCGTGGCCCATACGTTGCCCACCATGGCCTGAAGGGGTAAGCATGATAAATACCACGGCGTTTGACGTGCTACAGGATATGTTCAAGACGCTGAACTGGAAAGAACAGGGCATAAATATCAACGGCCAAAACCTCTCACACCTGAGATTTTCGGACGATATCGTCATAATGGCTGAAACTGTGCAGGACTTGCAATACATGCTGACCAACCTTGCTGATTCTTCTGCACGCATCGGTCTTCAGATGACCTTGGATAAGACCAAGATCATTTTCAATGAACATGTTATTCCGGAACCGACTGCCCTAAACGGAGTAGCTCTCGAAGCTGGGTAAGAATATGTCTACCTTGCAAACATTGCAATTGGGTAGAAACCATTTCAAGAAGGAGCCTGCACAAGAATACAGCTAGAATTAGCAGCGTTTACAAAACTACGTTGAGTTTTTTCATTGCCGATACCATAAAGCCTAACGATAAAAGTATTTTATGAGTGCATAGGATGCACTGGTATACGGAGCCGAGACGTGGACACTAACAGTGCGACTGGTCCATCAATTCAAAGTCACTCAGCGAGCTATGGAAAGAGCTTTTCTGGGAGTATCTCTTATAGATCGAATTCAAAATGAAGTCATCCGACAGAGAATAAAATTATCGACATGGCTCAAAGGATTAGCAAACTGAAGTGGCAGTGGACTGGTCACATCGTCGTAGAACCGATAACCGTTGGGGTAAACGTGTTCTAGAGTGCAGATCACGGCTCGGTACACGAAGCGTAGGACGCACTCCAGCTAGGTGAAGCGATGATATACGCAAGCTGGCTGGCAGCGGTTGGATACAAAAAGCTGAAGATCATGAGAGGCCTATGTCTAACATGATGGTCGCCACTCTCTACAAACATCGCTGCTTGCTTCTTGTCATGGACGACTAGACGCCGACACGCACCACTCACATGATAGCCCACCCCTCTCTCCCCTCGCTTCAGTCAACCCTTTGGTATGCCGCAAAAGTAGCGGCCACCGCGTCTATTACCGACCACGAGTGGCATATCACGCGAGTCAGCTACGTTTGAAGCCGCTTCTAGATTCAGGTGGCGGCGTTTGTGGTTGTCGCGTGTGGCCCGTGTGCGGCCAGGCTAATGAAGGAGCGGAACATTGCTCCTTGAAGCTGTAGGTAAAGGAGGCTAGGCTTAAAATAAAATAATGTAGAAATATTTTCACATTGCCAGTCCAGAGAGAGATAAATACAATTTGAAGTGTTGGTAACGGTCCGGTAAACAGTCGGTGTTTATTTTTCATCCAGTAGTGTACCTAAATTCCACGTGAACACCCAGCATACATTTGTTCCATATTTTCAGAATAATCCAGTATCATATGAATGCTCAGCTGCAGTAGGCCATTCAGTTGAACGAGCACTGCACAGATAAGTAAGTAGCTGTGCTGAGACTCTGCTTTCTCGACTCAGATATCTCGATCAGACTACAGCCGCTTAAACCTATTGTGTACACATCCTTATTAACGACACTGAATAACAATTTTGTTGTGATCGAATCTCATAAATAGTTTTGCGATTTCATGAGGCGCAGTAGGTTTTAAATGACATGATGATATCGCATCGTAAATATCCTGTCTAAGCAAATGCTTAGCTGACAAAAATAATGTTGTGAGAACTAGTCTCTAGGAAAAGATAAGATGTGCCTACAAGAATAAACGACGGGTGTTGGTCTCTTTTGAACTACATATGGTACTTGTAAATACCGACGCGACGTATTCTTTTCTATACCTCGATGTCAAGATACAACGTGATAAAAAATTCTTCAAGCCAATTCATGTCCCAGATTGCAGAAGACTAAATTCTATACTTTCTAACACCGCAAATCAATTACAAATCTACACTAGAATTTTATTGATAAATTATGGACTTTGGCGCGACGGGACTCGGCCACGTGACCTTAGAGAGTTACATACAATGTTTATCGACTAAGGAAACATGCAGCTACCGTAAAATTATTGATTCTGTAAACTATACTAACCGCTACTAAAAAACATTTCGTTATAGAATATTTAAGTATAATATTTATGTTATAATAAGTTACGATTGATTTTTTAAGCCTTAACTATCCGTAAAATATATTATATACCTACGTTAAATGATACTCAAATATTTTTATGAGTTTTTTTTTTACTAAAATACGTAAGTTAAATTATATCTAAATATTTTATGAATTATATATGGTTTATTATAAGCCACGGCATTATTGTAAACTTTTGCAATGTTGGTAAATTATTAAAATCGCCATTGCGGTACAGCGTCAAAGAAAAAAAGCATAAGCGATTTCATAATATTCATAACGTGTGTACATCATTGTATTATACAACCCAGGGGTATCCCCTAAATAAAAGTTGAATAAAAATTTAAAAAAAAACCCAGGGGTGAATAAGATGTTTCCTTGTTGGAAAGAAGTCTAGAACAAAATGCAGGCGGCATGCAAACTAACGAGTACAGATAGACTTTAAGGATGAGCGTTGAGAACTGCATACTTTTTAACCGACTTCAAAAAAAGGATGTTTCTCAATTCGACCGTATATATATTTTTTTATGTTTGTTCGCGGATAACTTCGTCGTTTATGAACCGATTTTGATTATTATTTTTTTGTTGGAAAGGAGATATAGATAGGAGATATGAAAATTAATAGTGCGGCATTGAAGTCGGTTATTTTTAGTTTTTTAAACGATCTTATCTCGTTTCGGATAAATACAGGTTGTGACGAAATCCAGATATAGATTGGTCATAGCAAAAGTCTAACTCGGGAGAGATCAGTCGAGTTATCGATTCAAGGTTGAATACCTGGCGAAATGGTGGTATTGTCCCAGATAGTTTCCATCATTAAAGTTGTATCAATGATACAGGACTGGCTCAAATGACCGAATCACTGAATGAACTGAACTGAATCAGTCAAAAACGGTAGAGCTACCTCAGTTTTAACACTACTGTAGATAGCAGAACAGCACATTTATTTTTATTAATGTAATTGTTTAAATATGCCAAACACTAATTGTAATCTAAGCCCCAGTCCTGGTGTCCTGTAATACAGGTTTTTATGCAAAACCTACCACAGGCATCAGTCTCATTTTTAGTTAAGACAAAATTGTTTTGGCTCCACTGTATATTTTGAGGAAAAAATACATTTTTATTTATTATTTATTTATTTAGCACAGCATAACTTGCGGCTTAGCGTGGCATATTTTTCAAAGCATTTCGCTCCAGGCTAATGACGCAAGCCTATAAGATACCTAGCGACATACATTGTCAGAAAGATTTTATTACGCAGTCAAGTGTTATCTATTCAATTATCTTCTAAATCCTATAACAAGTATATAAAATTCCTATTACTGCTTCTGATATATCCATGGAAATCACATGTTGCGAAAAGGTATTCCGAACATCATTAGAATTTACGCTCAGCATATGTACATACAATAGTGACGCACAGCAATAATAGTTATAATCAAGTAGTGAATAAAATATCGCGGTCCCAAGGAAACACATCCTGTCATTATAGCAGAGTGTCTCATTACCAGAAAAGAGTTCTACATATAAAATAATTCTTGCCACTATTTTCTAAAATGCCTATCAACAGAATGAAACATTTCTACAAATTAACAATAAAAACGAAGATTTCTAGAAAAGTACTTTGATACCACAAGAAAGAAGTAGGTCTTCCAAGAAAATAATATACTTAACAGAAAAAAAAGAGCAGACCTACCATTAGGACAACGGAGTCCTATTTAATATCAAAAATTGACACATTGCACTTGACACTGATGCAGCGAAGCCCTATCCAGCTATAGGTACAATTTAAGCAAGATAAGAAAATTCCTTGCGCCGAAATAGAAAGAGATCGATCTAACCTATGGAGATAAAAAATAATCTTAACCACAGAAAAGAGAAGAATAACAACTAGAAATTAAGTAATACCATTATTTATTCTGTGGTAATACTCATAAAAATCTTTAAAATCTGGACAGATCAGTATCCTATTAAAAGAACTCTTCCTAAAAGAAGAAAGAAGACTAATGACACCACAATAAAGAAGACTATTCAATATAGACGGTATATCTAGAAAAGAAGTTTCCATGCCACTAAAAATTTTCAAGATCTACCGAATTCTACAATGTTCAGCAAAAAAATATTCTTGCCACAAGTTCCGACAACTCTGCGAGAACAATGTAAGTTTTAATAGACAATCATATTTCTCTCACCAAAAAACAATACAATTCCTTCTGTAATAACTGTTATATTTCTTCTGTAATAATTGTTCCACGTATAAAATTCCTACTACCTAAAAAGAAAATCTCTCCCACTCACACTATATAATCCTAACAGAATGGAGAATTCTTTTCGCCTCACTTTCTACTACCAGGACAAAGTTACAAAAACAAAGTCCCACCCTTAAGTTGGAAAATCTGCCTATAAAATAGCCTATATAATATCGACCTAAGAATTAGTTTAAACCAGAACTCATAAGTCTAGGTCAGGGGTCGGCAAGCTTTTGAGTCGGAGGAGCCAAAAATTACAATTTACAAAATTTCATAGTTTTTACAGAGCCACAATTTTTTTTCTTGCCAACAATAAATAGTACTTGCATTAAATAAAGTTTATAGATAAAAAAAAACAATATATTCATTTATAATTAAACATATCTATTTATTAATATATAAGTAGTGTACTCACAACAAATTAAATAATATATATATATAAATGGTGCCTAGTCAAAACAATTTTTAATTGTTTTTTTATTTATAAAATAAGTAATATTTTTGTATGGAACAAAAGAGCCGCAGCTTCACACCCAAAGAGCCGCATGTAGCTCGCGAGCCGCAGGTTGCCAACCACTGGTCTAGGTTTATCTCGGTGTTAAGGATTAAAATAATATCTATGTACAAAACATAGACCAACTAAGGATCAGTTAGTAACGGAGACCGTCCAGGGTTTTAATCGAATACACAAATTAAACATTAATTTTCGCAGTCTCATTCATACTTTATGACATCATTCGGTTGTGTATGTTATATGTTACGTCACAATAATATAATACTTACGTTCCGTTTCTGCCGCTATTTGTATATGTTTTCACAGCAAACATAGTTTTAAAATAATTTATTACATTAAATTATATCGCACAATATTCTTTGACCAGTTTTCAATCTACTAAACAAAGGCTTTAATGATTTATCTAATAAAAAACGTTTAAATAATTTTTAACAACTTATGCGTATAACGGAACGGGATAAAATTTATAGCCTTGAAACTTAATAATATCGTTTAAAAACTAAAAAACAACCGACTTCAATGCCGCGCTATTCATTTTCAGTACCAATTTTGAGATGTTTATCTCAATATCTCTGGAGATACTTATCAGACCTCGATAAAATTACCATGGTACCACACTTGGGATATCTCCTTTCGAACAAAAAAAGAATAATCAAAATCGGTTCATAAACGACGACGTTATCCGCGAACAAACATAAAAAAAAATATAAAAAAAATATATATACGGTCGAATTGAGAAACCTCCTCCTTTTTTTGAAGTCGGTTAAAAATAAACCATTGCGATAAAGATGGCATCGACTCATATTGGAGATAGATCTTAGTTGTACATATTTGAGAATTATCTACATAAGTTGTAGGTAATAAACTTGTAAGAGAATTCGAATAAAAGAAATTAAATAATAGGAAATACGAGTTACGAAGAGAAAGAAATCAACAAGCCACAAGAGCTTTTTAAAAGCATGTAAGATTATAATGATGATCATGTAGATCCTAATGAAGACCACCTTGTCTGCTAGGAGGCAACAATTTTAAGTACCTACAATAATTAATAAACTGGCCAAGTGCAAGTCGGACTCGCACTCGTAGGGTTCCGTAACACAGTTATGTATTCCATAATTATGATTTTTCGCAACTACATAACTAACTTTGTTTTTCATAGTGTTTGTATTAAAAACAAAGTTATCTTTGCGGTCGCCATATCTCTAAAACTACTGAGTGTATCTCGTTCAAACCAATTTGCGTTGTTAGTTTTTATTGAGATCTACAGCATAATTTTTTTTTTGATTTTTCACTCCCATACTTTAAAAGTTAGAGGGGGGACACACATTGTACCACTTTAGACGCGCCTATCTTTCAAATGATTGACTTGAGAAAAAATGATTTTAGGAACCTCAATGTCATTTTTGAAGACCTTTCCATAAACACCCCACACGTATAGGTTTGAAGAAACTATTATTTTTTTGTTTCAGTTCCATGTATGGTATGCCTCCCCTTAAATTTTTATATTTTTTATTTTTGTATAAAAATCGGAAAGCGGGTTACAGAATACATCTACCTACCAAGTTTCAATTCTGTAGGCCTAACAGTTTCGGGATAAAATGGCTGTGACATACGGACGGACAGACAGACAGACAGACATGACGAATCTATAAGGGTTCCGTATTTCCATTCGGCTACGGAACCCTAAAAAGTACAAGTAATTACAAACAATACAACAACGGTAACCTCATAATCCAGACTAATATTTTAAAGAGAAAACGTTTTAAACAAGTTCAACTTTCGATATGTTTAATCGGGGGGGTTAAAATTTAGAGGGGGAGAGGAGGGGGAGGGGAGTGCAGGGGAGCGGGAGGGAAGGGGCAGGGATAGGGGAGGGGAGGACAGGGGAATCGAGGAGAGGGGAGGGGGAAGTGAGGGGAGGGGGAAGTGATGGGAAGGGGAAGGAAGGTGGCGTGGTGCGGTGCGGTGTATTTGGGATACGTATGTGTCTTATTAGTTATTGCTACCTATAGACACTATTCCACTCGGACGAAGTCGCGGGTACAGCTAGTCGTCTATGTATATGTTTTATATCGTATAGGCTAGCATTTGACCACTATGTCACCTGTTGGTAAGTGATTATACGGCCGAGGATGATAGCACGCTAGGCCTGTAATTGGAAGCTGTGGTGGTAGCTGGCCAGGCGGACACTAGACCGTGTCCTACCACTATGCCGGGGTGGTTGGAGGTTTCTTAACGATGTTTTTGGTTCAGCGGTGGGCCCACTGTGGAATGCGCACATGGAATGTGTATTGGTTCATGGCGAGAATTTGAATATGTGAAATATAGAGTAGTTTGACGTTTGTCATAAAGGTACCGCATATAGTCTATGGTTCAACTAGGGATCTCGAAGGTTTTTTTCCGTGGTTTATTTTTTCATGTAGAATAAAAGTAAGTTTATCTTTGGTCCACAGTTACCAATAATCAGATTACGTTAAAACTACGTTTTGTAACAAGTTTTTTTAAATTCATGGATTAAAATTGGCTTAAACCTAGTACTATTTTAATCAGTCTATGTTTTGTAATAAGATGGCTTATGTACCGACAGCTGTGCATGAAAGACAGTTAGTTCCCTTTCCTAACGTGCTACTATCCTCGACCGCATCGTCATCGTCACTAAACAAAATAGGGTAGTGGAACGCTGGCATAATATTCTAAGAAAAAAAAATGGTTCATTTTCAGTGACAAGTTAAAGGTTTATGTTTCTGAAGATACGCATCATATCTCAATGAATTATATAATGAAACCACCGTGGAGGTGTCCCTTGAATAAATAATAATTTAAATCGATTCACAATGGGCGGAGTAATCGCGTAACAAACATATTCATTTATTGATTGTGAATACAGGTCAAAGTAGTCTTCAAACAAATAACATAGCGCCGCTGTATCCTACCACATGGTATGCATTTTTTTAGAAGGACAAATACTAAATAAATATTAAGATCCTTACACAATTCATACAAATTACTAAGATATCATATTTAGATTTCATAATTGAAATAACCGGCCAAGTGCGTGTCGGGCCACGCGCAGTGTCCCTACACTCTACGGAACCCTTTCCGTAGTAACCTGTTATTCAATGCAAGTCTTTACCCGTTATAAACAAGCAACTAGGTACTCCGTCTTTGTCACTTTAAAGGATTTATTCTAAGGATTTTGTATTTGGTACAAAATTATCCAACACCCAAGTTAAACGACTATTACTGCTAAACTAACAAAGTTATCTTAACTGCTACAGTTTTCCTTTAAAGTTCATGAAATGCGCTATTATCACGATTTTTTCCAGATTTTTCAAGCCATCAGTTTAGCTTTTAGAGGGGGGGGACGCCCTACTGGAACAAAAATTTGCACTTTAAAGTCTAATAATTCGTAAATGGAGCATTCAATTGAAAAATGGTATTTGCATCCCTTTAAAAGACCTATTCAACGATACCCCACACGATGGTATAGACGATGAAAAAAAAATCATCCCCACTTCTCGTATAGGGCAGCTACCCTAAAAAAAATATTTTTCACAATTTTATTTCAGCACTTTGTCGGCGTAATTTATATACATACCCCCACAAAATTACAGCTTTCTAGTATTAATGGTCTCTTAGCAAAACTTCGGAAAGACAGACAGACAGACGGACATGACGAAACTATAAGGGTTATCAGGACTACGGAACCCTAAAAAAAGACATACAGACGAATTGAGAACCACAAAAACCTCGCCTTTTTTGGGGGTAAATTGAAAAGAAGCTTCATGTAACTGCAGAAAAAGCCTACCTCTACAACAAGAAGAGACACTATATAGCTTCAAAAGAAAGACAATCTGCCTAGAAAATGAAATTCATGTCACGAAACGGAAACTTCTAATAATAACCTTCAAAAATCATACTGTCAGAGCAGAGAAGTCTAACGCGAGAAAGAAGTAGTTCTAACTCGTAATAGCAGAATAAGAATATCCTGCTACGCTAAGGGCCAGTTTCGCGGGTTCCTGATAGCGCTGATATGAAAAAATCTGTCAATTTTTTGACAGCTTTTACATGACACGCTCAGCGAGCTATGGAGAGAGCTATGCTCGGTATTTCTCTGCGGGATCGAATCCGGAACGAATTAATTCGTCAGAGAACTAAAGTTATCGACATAGCTCAACGGATTAGTAAACTGAAGTGGCAGTTGGCTGGTCATATCTGCCGCAGGACTGATAACCGTTGAGGTAAGACTTGTCCTAAAGTGGAGACCGCGAATCGCCAAACGTGGCGTGAGCCGTTCTGTGACCAGGTGGAGCGACGGCATACGCAGGGCGGTGGGCAGTGACTGGAAAAGAAAAGCCGAAGATCGGGCTCAGTTGCGCATCTTGGGAGAGGCCTACGTCTAACAGTGGACTGACACCGGCTGATGATGATGATAAAAGTCATTTCACTAGAAAAAAGAAGTTATAGCTAGCGAAGCATATAACAACCGCCACATAATGGAAATAAGTCCTGCCATTTTCACGAAGAAGTTATACCGTGTATAAGTCTGTAAAGTCCTTTACCGCAGAACTTAGTTCTGCCTAAAAGGTTCTTACTACGCAGTGTGGATAAGTCCTATAACTTGATAAAGGAGTAACACCGCGAAAAGAAGATTTCTGCATTCAGAGAGAACTCCTCCAAACTATACCGTGAAAAAATGTCTCCGCTCCAGAGCAGAGCTGTCATTGCATGAAATCTCGATAGAAATTCTTCCGGCAATGTATGCCAATCAATCCTAGAGAGTGTGACAAGTGTCAACTTTTTGTGCACTGTATATAATAAAGAGTGCGACTGAAATTCAATTGTTCAGCATCCCTATTTTCAAACATAATCAAATCATGCAAATCACTCGTTAAACACTTAAGTTAAATGATTTTGTATGGAAACTTGATAAACGCGTTAACGCGAGAGGCGAATTCATTGTGACACGTTCGATCACTGATCACTGCGATATATCGTGGAATATATTATTATATGTTGCGATATTTCGTAGAGACGTTAGTATAGACGCGGATGCCCATGGAGACAAAATAGTTACTTGTTATTTATTAAATTAAGTAAATATCAACCATACACAGATGAAACAGATTTATAAATTATTTTAATTTCTTGAGTTTTCCTACCGTTGATTGTGGTATATTATACTCGTAACAACAAGTTTTACATTCATTTGAATATATATTGGCTTTTGTTTTATTCCGGAACTAACAACTTATACAATAAATAAAACATAATTACAACATTTGAAAATGGGACTCTGGCTGTAGAACACAGTTTTTACTTCTGACTGTCAATTGTTTTTACATTGTGGCGTCATTTTAGAAATTGTGTGTCAACATCACTATAGACTACTCGTGAAAACTTTCGTAGTAAGATTTTCTGCTATTTTTCGACAGCTTAGCTGAGCTTTGCACGGCTTCAAACTACTTTTGGCTATAAAGCACCATGCAAGCCGACTATTGATAGCTTGTTTGCAGAATATAAACGCAATCGTGTCAATCTCGGTGACGAATTTCGTGATGGTGGCCCGTCCACCTCTGTTAAAAACAAAATGCCGTATCGATGCCGCACGCCGTATGGTCGAAACGGACAAGCATGTGACATACCATTATATGAGATTCGGAATTTCGGACATCTATAGGCATGGGCATTCGTTAAATACAATCAATCCTACATAAACATTCGGGTGTGAAACGGCTGTTGTGCTCTCGGTGGATTCCACACAATTTGACTGAGGCTCAAAATACGGAGCGCGTCACTTTTGCAATGCCATGCTTACCAGATTCAACGAAGGGGTGTCAAATTTGTTGTTGGAATTACAGGTGACGAAACAAGGATTTATTGCTACGATCCCAAAAACTAAGCAGCAATCGAGCGTATGTAATCGAGGTCTTTCAAGATGAGCCGAAACAACCAAAGTAGCGCGCGTGCAAATTGCTTCCAGGCGGATGATAGCATCTTTTTCAATAAGTGAATTATTGAAAAGTACAAAAACCCGACTGCGTGAAAATAGATTCTCACACATTTAGGCAATATTTAAAGGAGAGCTATTAAAATCTACGGTAGCGCTATCTCTGGGTTTTATTTATCCTTACTTAATATTAAAGTAACTCACTCACGTTCACGCCAAAACTACAGAACCGATTTGAATGAAATTCAGTACACAGATAGTCCTGATCCTGATCCATGATCCTGAGAAAGGACATTGGCTACTTTTTAATGCGAAAAGGGTTGTAAGGGGTTGAACCGTGATAGTTAGACGGTTGAAATTTTCACAGATGATGTATTTCTGTTGCCGCTATAACAACAAATACTAAGAACAGAACAAAGTAAAAAATTAAAGAAAAGTTTAAAAAAAGTTTTTTTACGATAGCGCAGCGCCACCTATCTAGATGGCGCTATCGTCTTTACCTTAATCTGAATCTCGGAAGCGGCTCCAACGATTAAATAAAATTTAGTATACCTACAGGGGATTTCAGGGGCGATAAAACGATCTAGCTAGGAGACATTTTCAGAAAATGTCGTTTTATTCGTGTTTTCAATAATCAACTTTATTGATAATCAACTTAAAATATTACTCTTCCCGACATCTATTGGCCAGTAGAAGTACTGTGTCAGTAAAGCAGTTAGTTGCTCTCAATTAAAGAAAAATAGTATTATTATTCGTCAATAGATGTCGGAAAGAGTCATATTTGTCTGTTTAAGTGGCAAAAAATACCGAGCAAAGCTTGGTCAACCAGATATTTAATAATATTAATTACTACAATTAATATTACTACTATTACTATTACTACTATATAATACTATTCTACCTTTGTGTTAACGTTTACTTAGTTGGTGTTAGAAGTTCGTTAGAAATTCGATAGATGGCGTTCGGAACCCTCCGTGTGCGGGACAAAAGTCTGACTCGCACTTGGCCAGTTTTATTTTTATAAAATATTACTCGCAATGTGGGTTGCACATTACTAGTATTCTTGTTAACCCCTCCAACTAAGCTAAATATGCTTGTGTCTGGAGTGGGTTCACGTCAAAAGTGCAATGGGTGTGGTTGGGATCGAACTCACGACCTCTCGATCGCCAGTCCGACACCCTATCCATTGGGCTATTGCCGCCTTGCTAGGTCCACCCGTTCCTGAGAAAATCGGTGGTGACACACGGACGGACAGACAGACAGTCAGACTGACGGACAGACTGTCAGACGGACAGACAGACGGACAGACAGACGGACAAGAAAGTGATCTTATAAGGATTCCTTTTGAGGTACAGAACCCTAAAAATTAAGAACCAGTTACGCGGTCCACGATTTACATCGCCAGAAGAAGCTGTTGAAGAGTATGAAAATCATGTTTCCGAGGTCACCGCGTAGGAGTGGACATATATGTGTTCAAAATTGGTATATTCGTATTTTTTTTAAAATGCATTTACGCTAACGGACAATATTTTAAGAAACAATAAATTCATTTTTGAACATTCATAGCAATTTTTTCCTGATTTATCCCGGAAACTTTTAGTGCGCCCCAAGTAGGTACTTAAGAGGGAACGCGGGGTGCAAATTTCCATATAAATGTTTCCCCCGTTTCCTCCCTGGAAAATGCTTCTAGAGAAGACTTGTTTCTTCAAAAAATCAAGGTCTGCTGTAGCTACGCCCCTATCATCATTATACCTTATCCCATTCTAGGGCTAGTGTGCTTACCATCTTCGACCGCATCATCACTTACCAACAGGTGAGATAGTGGTCAAACGCTAGCCTATAAGATGTAAAAAAAAATTGTGTAGAAACAAATTTTGGCTAAGAAGCATTTTTCAGGGAGGAAATGGGGGGATTACATTTGTATGGAAAAGTGCACCCCGCGTTCCCTCTTAAATTAAATACACGGACATCAAACTTTTAGCTTAAGATTTAAGATAATATGTCTACATAGGTTAGGTTAGGTTAGGTTAGGTGATCAATTATTTGATGATTTTTCACTAATACTAAGATACCGACTAAATGTAGTTTTTAATTACCTATAAAATTGACTCTTAAAAGTAACATGTACTTTTAAAGAGTGAGATCACAAACTAAAACCCAACTACTGAATAATTATGATCTATTTTAAGTTAGAATTTGTTTTTCTTCCCTATCTATTTAATTATTTATTTTTAACCGACTTCAAAAAATGGAGGAGGTTTCTCAATTTGACCGTATATATATTTTTTTTTTATAACTTCGGAAAAATTCGGTCACCACGTTTGTGCTTTACCGTAGTCGGGTAAAAAACTACATCTAAAATGAACATATAACGTTGTAAATCACGGGCGCAATCATTTCATGATATAATATAACGGTTGACAGTTTAACTAACTACGCATTTAGCTTGAAGGGTGGTACAGGCGGCCAGTAGCTCTCACCCTTTTTCCACCCCATTCGACCTACTACCCCACTATGAAGCGAATTCCTAATTGACCACACAAAAAAATATTCGCCTGTTGTTTTAACATTTTAGATGGCTTATGATTAGTTATTGTAGTTAACAAAATCCAATTATTTCCTAAATTTTACAACATCTCGAGACAGAGAAAATAAGCGTTTTAGATTTCTGTATACATTGTTATTATTACCCGACTTCTAAAATAAGGAGGTTCTATGTTCAACTGTATGTATTTTTTTACGAATGTTCGTTCACCGATTACTCGAGGACGCCAGGACCGATTTGGAAAATTCTTTTTTTATTTGAAGGGATCACATATCACAGATTTTACATTTAAATTTTATCGAGATATGTTCAGTATCTCCAGAGATATGAAGATAAATACCTCAAACTTAGCACTGAAAATGACTAGCGCGACGTTTGAAGTCGGTTCTTTTAGTTTTTTAAACGATCTTAAATTATTTTTTGTGTACAATACAGTGATACTTCTTTAAGCGCACTAGGGTAAAATTTAACTTAGCGTCACGGTTTAAATGCAACGGAATTGACGATTTAGAAATATTCAATTCATTTCACATTGAATTGAAGTTTCATTTCTAATCTAACGCGTAGCTTTCTTATATATAATCACTATATTTTTGTGTATAAATATTATCACTGGAGTGGGATGTAACTAAGCAAGTTATAGATTTTTGTAGCTAAATTAATGCCTAAAACATTCCTATTATTCTTTCTTAATTAATTTTTTTCTACATATAACTAAATTAAACTATTTGATGGAGACATTCACAAATGTAAAAAAAAGAACATAAATAATAAGCACAAACCAATAAATAAATTTGCTGTTGCATTCAATAAAAAAAAATGTTAGAACATGAACATTGTCAGTAAAATTATGGGAAGAATAAAAAATACAGTAAAAAAAACTCGCTACCAAGGACAGAAATAAAACAAGCAATATAAAGGAGTATAACAAAAGGCAAGAAATTTAACAGGTTTTCGCTCAGGCAAAGAGATGAATGAATCGATGAATGATGGTTCAGCCATTTGGTATTACTTACCCATAGGCCGAGAACACACGATACTGCTGCATACACATTTTAAAAGTTTTTTTTATCACTACTTTGGACGCGATTTTGACCCACTTTAAACCAGATTTTGTTCAAACTTTGTAAATTTATCGTGGAAGGACGACAATACACTAATTTGATTAAAAAATTATTCCATTTTTCAACTAAAAAGTAGAAAATAAATATTAGTTAAAAAATATAAAAAACACGCTTATTATAGAAAACCGAACTAAACAATAGAAAATAAATTTAAATTAAGAATAGTGTTAAAAATTCAATAAATATAAATTAATAATAGTATGAATAAAAAAAAAAAATTAAAAAAAGCGTGGGATGCATATAAGATATTATCAAAATGATAATGACTCTACTCATATCTGTCAATAAAATATTTATAACAATTGACACCATGCACCTCACACTTTTATTTAAATATTTTTTCTTTTTTTATTCACACTATTATTAATTTATTTTTATTGAAATGTTTAGCACTATTCTTAATTTAAATTTATTAAAATATATTTTTTATTTTTTAGTTCGGTTTTCTATAAAAAGCGTGTTTTTTTATTTTTTTTTAAACTCTTATTTATTTATATTCGATTATATGTATCACACTAAGCACTTTATTTTATTTGAATTGAGAACTACATCACAGCACGTCGTGTCCAATTTTAAAACACATCGGAACTTTAATATATTAAAACAAAAAAAAAGCGACTACCCACATTAAAAATTAACGACTACATTTCTTAGTAAATTTTAGATACTTGCAAAATGATTAAATTATAGTTAATAGTCAAGTCAGTCGGTATCGTCCAAGGGGTGGTCGCAACGTGCAGTACCGACTGCATCCGGTGTGCAACTGTGAGGAGAACAAGAGCTGTAGAGCTTGTAAACAGGCTATATATAGGGGTGGTTGGGCTGCCACACCTAGGTGCTGTCATGGAAACGAGGTAGTGGGTGGTGCAACACTATAAAATACGAACAGCATCGCAATTGCACACTAAAAAACTAATACATGGATCAGGATATTAATTCTTTAAAATTCTACATCTTCCGAGATGTTCTAAGTGGAAGTGGAAAAATTATCTTAAAATGCTAAAACGGAAAAATAAGACTTACGTCTTTGTTGTCCTATAGTTAATATTTATGAGATTCGATCGTAACAATAAATGGAAATGTAACAATACAATAACAGATTTAAAAATACATTTGCAATCGCAAAAATCAAAATAACTAATAAGTATAAGTCCTATGTTATTCAGTGTCGAGCTCTAGTTGAAAACGTCTTGCCGCAACGTCTGTTTATAACAAATGACAAAGCTTGAAACACTTCACCCTCGCAAGAACCATTACAAGTATGGCGCAAGATACTAAGACACTTGCTCGCCGCAATGTAATTGTTCTCGTCTTCGAGAAGGGTTGAAGCTCAGCAACAAGTGACTCAACAATACCGCCCAACAAAACTTTCTAAGCGAATCCTTATAAAATCTCTCTTTTCCAATAATTTCATTTAAATAAGAAATGCTATTTTTAAAACGCACGTTAATTTTAACATTTAATATATTAGAAAACAGGCATTAAACGTGACTTACGCGATGTCGATAATGTGATCTATACATGTTACAGCTTCATCTGGATCTCTCGCAGGGCGCTCGCCTACGCGTCTAGCTTTGTACTAATATTGACATCACGTTAAAGTCCTATTTTCAAACATAATAAATATAAGAATTCTTAGTTATTACTCAAATACTGAATAGCGACGCGTACAACATTTGCATTAAAATGTATGACTTAGGTAGTGCATATTTCGTTTGAGAAGGCCGATTGCCGATAACCTCAGCGCAAGGAAGACCAACCCTCGAGTCGACGTATGTGACATTACAATGAAGTGGCGGTAAAGTGGGTACTTGTTGCTGTGATGAAACCACCGTTACGTTACAACTATCACTTACTTAAGCACTTTTGGGGCGGCGCAAGGCGCCCGCCCCGTGAAGAACGCAGGCCCACACGTGGCGCCTTCTACTCCTTATGTCCAATACGCAAAGACCACTGGAGACCAGCTCACAGACAGGACGGGTGAGCGACGCCAGCGTGAAGCACGCCCTGGTTTGCACCAGGCGAACACACCTACGACAAAATAAAACAATATTAAAAACACTGATTAGGTGGGTGTACTTCTCTATATTTATTAAACGATCGATACACTCTGTGATATTTCTAAGTTCTTGAATCGACTTCTTGCATGTTTTCATAATCCATCCTTTTTTTATATTGGAATGTAATCGTGAGTGTGGGTGGAACGTTTTCAAAATTTGAAAAAAAAGATGGAAGGAGAGAAAAATCATTTTTGAGGGGATTGTATTTTGGAGTTTGAGAAGGCGAGATTGGAAAATCGGAAAAAAAATACAAAAATATGTGGATTTTCTAAATAAGTTGTGGATTGCTAGATAATGTGATATTTCTAAGTTCTTGAATCGACTTCTTGCATGTTTTCATAATCCATCCTTTTTTTATATTGGAATGTAATCGTTTTATTTTTCGAGTGTGGGTGGAACGTTTTCAAAATTTGAAAAAAAAAAATGGAAGGAGAGAAAAATCATTTTTGAGGGGATTGTATTTTGGAGTTTGAGAAGGCGTATATTTCTTTTTGCAATTGGTTGGTCAAAACAAGCAAATTATAGGGGACTTTATTAGGACCGGATTAGGCTACAGCAGACCTTGATTTTTGTGAAATCAAATTTTGTTCCAGAAGCATTTTCCAGGGAAAAACGGATACATTTGTATGGAAAAGTGCACCCCGCGTTCGCTCTTAAGTGATGATGCGATATCATGTTCACTCTCGACTTGAAGACAAGGAATTGACGGCAAGGAATTGACTTTAAGTGTATAAACTTTAATAAAAGTTAGACATACCAACTAATACCCAAAGAAACCATTCCACGCGGCCGAAGTCGCGGGCACAGCTAGTAGTACCCTATAAGTACTTGTAATCTGTATGACATAACCTAATTCGTACTTTATACTAGAGTTGCCGCGAATACTCGCTATTATTCGGTATTCGGCATTACTCATCATTTTTTTGATAATAGCTAGTATTATTCGGCATTCGGCGAATAGTCGTCGAAAATAAACTTTTAACGAACAAAAGAACTAATGAGTTAAAAATAATCATTTTTTAATTATTTTCCTTAATAAAACAATACACAATATCAATTATTATCTGTAATATGTGCCTATGCCTATCATATTCATGAAATTAAATTAGTAAGGCTTTTTAATTAACTATTCCCCGTATACTAAAGAGAAAGACTTGTACAAGAAAAGGGTTGCCAGCATTAAAAAAACTGGCCAAGTGCAAGTCGGACTCGCACTCGTAGGGTTCCGTAACACAGTTAAGTATTCCATAACTATGATTTTTCACAACTACAAAATTAACTTTGTTTTTCATAGTGTTTCTATGAAAAACAAAGTTATTTTTGCGGTCGCCATATCTCTAAAAGTGCGGACTGTATCTCGTTCAGACCAATTTTCGTTGTTAGTTTTTATTGAGATCTACAGCATATAGTTTTTTTAGATTTTTCACTCCCATACTTTAAAAGTTAGAGGGGGGGGGGGGACACACATTTTGCCACTTTAGACGCGCATATCTTTCAAATGATTGACTTTGAGAAATAAACTGGCCAAGTGCAAGTCGGACTCGCACTCGTAGGGTTCCGTAACACAGTTAAGTATTCCATAACTATGATTTTTCGCAACTACAAAATTAACTTTGTTTTTCATAGTGTTTGTATGAAAAACAAATTTATCTTTGCGGTCGCCATATCTCAAAAACTGCTGGCTGTATCTCGTTCAAACCAATTTTCGTTGTAAGTCTTTATTGAGATCTACATCATATATTTTTTATAGATTTTTCACTCCCATACTTTAAAAGTTAGAGGGGGGGGACACACATTTTACCACTTTAGACGCGCCTATCTTTCAAATGATTGACTTTGAGAAAAAATGATTTAGAAACCTCAATGTCATTTTTGAAGACCTATCCATAGACACCCCACACGTATAGGTTTGAAGAAAAAAAAATTTTTTTGTTTCAGTTCCATGTATGGGATGCCCAACTTTTATTTTTTTTACTTTTGTCTAAAAATCGGAAAGCGGTTCACAGAATACATCTACCTACCAAGTTTCAATTCTGTAGTCCTAACAGTTTCGGAATAAAATGGCTGTGACATACGGACGGACAGACAGACAGACAGACAGACAGACAGACAGACATGATGAATCTATAAGGGTTCCGTTTTTTGCCATTCGGCTACGGAACCCTAAAAATGATTTTAGGAACCTCAATGTCATTTTTGAAGACCTATCCATAAACACCCCACACGTACAGGTTTGAAGAAAAACATTTTTTTTTGTTTCAGTTCCATGTATGGGAGGGCCCCCCCTTAAACTTTTATATTTTTTATTTTTTATAAAAATCGGAAAGCGGTTAACAGAATACATCTACCTACCAAGTTTCAATTCTGTAGTCCTAACAGTTTCGGATTAAAATGGCTGTGACATACGGACGGACAGACAGACAGACAGACAGACAGACAGACAGACAGACAGACAGACAGACAGACAGACAGACAGACAGACAGACAGACATGACGAATCTATAAGGGTTCCGTTTTTTGCCATTCGGCTACGGAACCCTAAAAATGGAAAATTAAATTTACTACATATATATGTAGGTATGTATAACATGAAACAGATTTCTTTAACTTTATTGTTTTCTTTTCTCACAACCTTAGAAGAAATTAGAAATATTTTTAATGTGTTTAATGGTTTTTTTTATGTCGAATAGTAATGTCGAGTTATTCGACTATTCGCCAAAGTGAATGGCGATTAATCGGTATTCGACTATTCGCTATAAACACTATTCGCGGCAACTCTACTTTATACCTATTGTAACATTACACAGAATATTTTAGAAATACTAAAGTTAAGTTAAGTTTTCGTTAATTTTGTTATTTTAAGATTTAATGTTTTATTTTACTTAGAGTAGAAAACTTAACCATTTTTGTAATCGCTACCAGTGAGTGAGGTTGTGACGTTAGTGAGTGTGGGTGGAACGTTTTCAAAATTTGAAAAAAATGATGGAAGGAGAGAAAAATCATTTTTGAGGGGATTGTATTTTGGAGTTTGAGAAGGCGAGATTGGAAAATCGGAAAAAAAATACAAAAATATGTGGATTTTCTAAATAAGTTGTGGATTGCTAGATAATGTGATATTTCTAAGTTCTTGAATCGACTTCTTGTATGTTTTCATAATCCATCCTTTTTTTATATTGGAATGTAATCGTTTTATTTTTCGAGTGTGGGTGGAACGTTTTCAAAATTTGAAAAAAAAAATGGAAGGAGAGAAAAATCATTTTTGAGGGGATTGTATTTTGGAGTTTGAGAAGGCGAGATTGGAAAATCGGAAAAAAAATACAAAAATATGTGGATTTTCTAAATAAGTTGTGGATTTCTATATGAATGCATTAAAACTTATTAGAGGTCATCATAAAAATACCTCATGCGACGAAATGATACCATTTTCGTTATTATGCATTACATTTCTGCAAAGCGCGCAGTTAGAAGGTAATGTTTTTCTGACCAACGTGTATTAATCTAGTGATTGTGGAAGGGCAGGAGTCGGCGTTGCGATACGCTTGTAATTCTACAACGCTACCCTACGTCTACAATATCCAGTTGAAGGTGACAACCAGGAATTTTCCGGAATTAAAGAAGCTTGATTACATAATGGGCCCGAAGAGCATTGATGTACAATAAAAGTTGGGGTAAAGATAAATAGTGTAGAATATTGTAGTGTTTTGTAGTCAATATATCTTTAAACGTGTGTCCCGTGTTCATATTTTATCATCTAGACTTCCCCTATTCATGAAGCGTACGGTAGGTCTCCTCCAGGCGCTCGGTTACGTTACAACTCTCAATCGCACAAATAATCCAGTCAAAATAGACTAAATTATGATTCCAGTTTGCATTAATTCCCAACAAGCTGGATTTTTGTGCAGGCCTTAGATGCGTCATTACAAATGACATGTCAAAAGTCCCCATAGATCCCGCTTGTGCGTTGTTTTTTATTCGAGGTCAAAAGTCACAAATTTGCGTTTTTCGCGATTTTCAGAAAACGATAAATTTATCATAAAAGTACCATAGACAAAATTGTAGAACATAAAATTATCTATTATGTTTCTTTTGAAGTGTTACACACTTAATATTTTTTTTTTTTGTAAATTGTTAAACACAATCCAAAATTTAACCCAATTATGCATTGGTGGCGCCATCTATGACTACTTATTACGTAAGTTAATCATTCGGAAGAAATCATTACAGTTTTCAAATCCGACGAGAGATGTTGCACTGCGTAAATCAAATATTATGTTTCTTTTGAAGTGTTACACACTTAATATATATTTTTTTTGTAAATTGTTAAACACAATCCAAAATTTCATCGTACCAACGGGACTTGAACCCGCAACCTCCGGTATAACAAGTTCCGGTGCTTTGCCAATTAAGCCATGGTGCGAAGTAACGTTACGACGAAATTAGTGGATTGCATTTGTTAACCCAATTATGCATTGGTGGCGCCAAAAAAAAACTCAACATTATACTTATTATATATAACTATAGAAAAATATTTTTTATTAATAATTTAAATAAAATCAAATTATTCTATAATCAGTTTTTAAAACTAAAATATTTTAAGACAATCAATGTAATAATAATAATAAATACTCACGAGAAACCCCTGTATAAAAACTATATATTCCATAATTTTCATAAGTTTTGTCTATGAATAGGTCTTTAAAAATGACATTGAGGTTCCTAAAATTGTTTTTTCTCAAAATCAATTTATTTAAAAGATAGGTCGCGCATCTAAAGTGGTATAATGTGTGTCCCCCTTCGCCCTTTAACTTTTAAAGTAAGGGAATGAAAAATCTAGAAAAAATATATTCTGTAGATCTCAATAAAAACTTTCAACGGAATTGGTTTGAACGAGATACAGTCAGCAGTTTTTGAGATATAGCGACCGCAAATATAACTTGGTTTTTCATACAAACACTATAAAAAACAAAGTTATTTTTGTAGTTGCGATAATCATACATCATATATACGTGGCGTACTTATGCATATTATGACGATAACAACTTTTGTAACTTTTTGAATCGTTATATCTCAGAAACGGTGGCTCGTAGAAAAAAAGTATTGTTAAATTTTTTATAGATAATTTTATGTTCTACAATTTTATCAAAGGTACTTTTTATGATATAATATCGTTTAAAAACTAAAAAACAACCGACTTCAATGCCGCGCTATTCATTTTCAGTACCAATTTTGAGATGTTTATCTCAATATCTCTGGAGACACTTATCATACCTCGATAAAATTACCATGGTACCACACTTGGGATATCTCCTTTCGAACAAAAAAAGAATAATCGAAATCGGTTCATAAACGACGAAGTTATTCGCGAACAAACATAAAAAAAAAAAAAAAAAAAAAACGGTCGAATTGAGAAACCTCCTCCTTTTTTTGAAGTCGGTTAAAAACTTACCGTTTTTCTGAAAATCGCGAAAAACGCAAATTTGTGACCTTTGACCTCGAATAAAAAACAACGCACAAGCGGGATCGATGGGGACTTTTGATTTGTAATGATGTATTCAAGGCCTGCACAAAAATCCAGCTTGTTGGGAATTAATGCAAACTGACTATCTATTTTGACTGGACTAAAACGGTCATTTACATAGTTTTAAAAGGAAAACTATTAAAACTAAACTTAACCCTTATAGGATTACTCTGTTGTCCGTCTGTCAAGATTCTTTTCTCAGGAACGCGTAGAGGTTTCAAGTTGAAACTTATATCAAATACTCGGATCTACGGTATCGTAGATCGACTGTAAAAAAACAATCTTGTAAATCAACGCTCCAAAAGATATTACCGTTTATGTCGCATATTAAATATATATATATGTATATATATATTCGCATATTTTTCGATTTCACGAGGGCATCAAAACCTCCAGTTTTGAATAAATGAAAGAAGTTTTTAACGTGGGCGAAGAAGCAGCGGGACACTTCTAAGATGCAATTATTAAAACGCGAATTTAAATCGTTTATGATCGTATACAATATACGAACTATTTCTTTTTACATTGCACGGACTCGTATGTTAGTCTAGTATGTTGGTGTTGTTCACAGTATAGTGATTATTATCAGCATCGATTAAAATGACTAGTGCACGTTTAGACTTAGTGGATTGCACGAAAGAGCTCTAGCGCCTCGTTACACTGCCGTCTTCCACTTCCACAATGCGAAGATAATAAATAACAAGATGGAATCGTACGATTCCACTACAGTTGTCTCGATTAGTAGGTAGCGCCTTGAACATTTATTATTGATATACATTTACGATATAACATAGTATAAAACAAAGTCTGTCTGTACGCTGAGATCTTTTAAATTACGCAACGGATTTTAATGCAGTTTTCAAGAATAGATAGTGATTTAAGAGGAAGGTTTATCAACATAGTTTACAACTCATTTCAATTAATTTTTTTTTCAATATAACGCCATCTATGAAGGCTTAGGTAAACGTCCATAGATGGCGTTATATTGAAATGCCGATCCCGATCCCTAACACCTTTGTTAGACGACGTTAGATGGCGTTATAAGAAATAAAATGTTTATTAATTAATTTTGCTGGCGAAAAATGATAGTGGTATTTTTGCTCGATCTTATAGCTACGAGTACGAGTCCGACTTGCACTTGGCCTTTATTAATATATCAACATTTTTATTACGACGCATTTACTTATCTCGACGACTTACTACTAACTACTAGCACAGATTATGTAATAGTTACTTCGTCTACTGGCTACTTTGACTAGCGCGACGTTTGAACGCGACCGTTTTTAGGGTACCGTACCCAAAGGGTTTACCCTTTACCTACGGGACCATATTACTAAGACTCCGCTGTCCGTCTGTCTGTCTGTCTGTCTGTCCGTCTGTCACCAGGCTGTATCCCATGAACCGTGATAGTTAGACATATGAAATTTTCATAGATGATGTATTTCTGTTGCCGCTATAACAACAAATACTAAAAACAGAATAAAGTTAAAAATAATAGAGGGTCCCCCCCATACAAGAAACGTGTTTTTTTCGGCATTTCACGCCATCTATGAACGCTTGTTGAGGTAAACGTACCATAGATGGCGTTATATTGAAATGTCGATCCCTAATACCTTTGTTAGACGTTAGATGGCTTTATAAGATATAAAATGTTTAATAATTATTATTTTTTGCTGGCGAAAAATGATAGTGGTATTTTTTGCTCGATCTTATAAAATACTGTAGTATGGGTACGGGAACCCTACGAGTGCGAGTCCGACTTGCACTTGGCCAGTTTTTTTAGTATTTAAGCGATGTCAAATTATTGATTATTATGTTACTTTTGTAAATATAACGATTTCAAAATTTGAAATAATAGATGGGGACTTCAGTCTAGAGAAGTCTAGAGGAAGCGATACACCAAAATATACGAGTAAGGGTCAGTTCACACCGCAACGCGACGCGACGCGACGCGACGCGACGTGACGGTGCTTTTGGTTTCGTGGGGCGCAGCGCGGCGCAGCCACCAAATTAACTCAATGCAATGTGTATCTTATTGTGTAGTTCATAAAGTTCAATTGTTTCTTCCCGCTGCGCCGCGCGGTGCAGCGCGACGTCGCGCGGCGCAGCCTGAAGCCGCCGAACTAACTCAATGAAATATGTATCTTTTTGTATAGTAAAGTAAATAAAGTGCTTTTTTGTATTACTCCTCTCTTAATATGTGCGCGCAGTGTCGCGTCGCGTCGCTGTGTGAGCCGACCCTTATGAACCATAAATAAAATTTTCAGAAACAATAAAATGAGAAGCCGGTGCCACACTTGGTGCAGCTGGCAGAATGGAGAATGTAAACGCAGGTACAAGATTAAGATGTGAAGATGTTCACAGTGGCTGCTTTAACGGCTTGCCAATAGTCGCTATAATAATCGATGAGAGACGGACGTTCAAGGCTTTGATGGGATACTTGTCTCGCAGTTGTATGAATATAACCAGTGAAAAGAAGGTAATCGATGAACGTTGGAGTGTTAAGTTATGTATCTTGAGACAATATAATTATAACTGTAATCCACTTGTTTTCTTCAGTCTAGGTGCCATCTACCTCAGGCGTTATAATTCGTAACATACCTCTTAATGATTAAATGTCGTTTAATACAACAACCAAGTAGAGTATCAGGTCGATGCTACCATGATCTTTCAAAGTCATTGAAGTAAAAGGATATCGAATTTTGAATTGACCATACCTATGACAGTTGGTCTCGTAGCGTCATCATCATCTAGAAAAATGCTCATAGGCTTAGAACGGCAACTGATTTTTATGACTCAAAGCTGAGAACCACAGTTTTACAATCATATAAAACTGTGCTAAGAACACTCTGGATGCCTGAAACAGATACACACGTCACACCCTTTCTTTTTCCATCGGAGGTTAAAAATAGTTGTTAATTGTTAAACACAATCCAAAATTTCATCGTACCGACGGGACTCGAACCAGCACCCCCCGGATTACACGTCCAGGTGCTCTGCCAATTAAGCCACGGTTCGATACATCGATACGACGAAATTAGTGGATTGCATTTGTTAAGGGGCACACCTAGTGTAACGGCCTAAAAAAAAGGTGATTTTTGGGAATTTTTATTAAAAAAAATACTCTATCAATTATTTCAAAATTTTAAGAATATATTTATACATGTTTTAAGAATATATAGTGAAATTTTTGAAGAAAAAAATTAAATATTTTTTAAGTTATCGTCGATCTCCAACGGCGCGAAAAAAAAAAGGTCCTTCACTGCTGCAGTGATTCCGGCCTTCTCCGTGGATGAAATCTTAAAAAAAAAATTCTCGTTAAACTAGATAATATTGTCTGTACAATGACCTACGATAAATAAAAAAAAACAAAAATTGACAATATGGCGGCGTTTTAAAAAAATAGTCGAATTTTACCCAAAATTTTGGTCGTTTTTGGCCTGCCAAAATTCGATTTTTGTTCAGATCAAAAAATCGATAGGTCATTGTACGGAGAACTATATATAGAACATGTAAAAAAAATTCGATAGTGATCGGATCATTTGTTTTTGAGTAATCACTGCAGCAAATTCGGAAAATGCTGTTTCGAGAAAAACGCGTTTAAAGATAAAATGATCGTTAATGGGACTCTCTAGCTGCCGAGCGGCTGCTCTTTAAAATGTTATAACTCAAAAACTATATGAGATATCGATTTGAAATTTTAATATGTTATTTTTAAAGGTGTAATCTACCGAAATATGAAAAAAAAAATTACCGATTTTTTTTATGCGAATATGGTTAGCGCTTGACCACTAACTCATCTGATGTTAAGAGCGAACGCGGGGTGCATTTTTCCATACAAACGTGAATTCCCCCGTTATCTCCCTGGAAAGTGCTTTTAGAGAAAAAAATGTTTTCTACAAAAAATCAAGGTCTGCTGTACCCTTCAAAAATCTTAAAGAGGAGATAAAAAGGCGTATATTTCTTTTTGCAATTGGTTGGTCAAAACAAGCAAATTATAGGGGACTTTATTAGGACCGGATTAGGCTACAGCAGACCTTGATTTTTGTGAAATCAATTTTTTTTCCAGAAGCATTTTCCAGGGAGAAAACGGGGGATACATTTGTATGGAAAAGTGCACCCCGCGTTCGCTCTTAAGTGATGATGCGATATCATGTTCACTCTCGACTTGAAGACAAGGAATTGACGGCAAGGAATTGACTTTAAGTGTATAAACTTTAATAAAAGTTAGACATACCAAATAATACCCAAAGAAACCATTCCACGCGGCCGAAGTCGCGGGCACAGCTAGTAGTACCCTATAATTACTTGTAATCTGTATGACATAACCTAATTCGTACTTTATACTAGAGTTGCCGCGAATACTCGCTATTATTCGGTATTCGGCATTACTCGTCATTTTTTTGATAATAGCTAGTATTATTCGGCATTCGGCGAATAGTCGTCGAAAATAAACTTTTAACGAACAAAAGAAGTAATGAGTTAAAAATAATCATTTTTTAATTAATTTCCTTACTAAAACAATACACAATATCAATTATTATTCGTAATATGTGCCTATGCCTATCATATTCATGAAATTAAATTAGTAAGGCTTTTTAATTAAATATTCCCCGTAAACTAAAGAGAAAGACTTGTACAAGAAAAGGGTTGCCAGCATTAAAAAAACTGGCCAAGTGCAAGTCGGACTCGCACTCGTAGGGTTCCGTAACACAGTTAAGTATTCCATAACTATGATTTTTCACAACTACAAAATTAACTTTGTTTTTCATGGTGTTTCTATGAAAAACAAAGTTATTTTTGCGGTCGCCATATCTCTAAAACTGAGGACTGTATCTCGTTCAAACCAATTTTCGTTGTTAGTTTTTATTGAGATCTACAGCATATAGTTTTTTTAGATTTTTCACTCCCATACTTTAAAAGTTAGAGGGGGGGGGACACACATTTTGCCACTTTAGACGCGCATATCTTTCAAATGATTGACTTTGAGAAATAAACTTGCCAAGTGCAAGTCGGACTCGCACTCGTAGGGTTCCGTAACACAGTTAAGTATTCCATTACTATGATTTTTCGCAACTACAAAATTAACTTTGTTTTTCATAGTGTTTGTATGAAAAACAAAGTTATCTTTGCGGTCGCCATATCTCAAAAACTGCTGGCTGTATCTCGTTCAAACCAATTTTCGTTGTAAGTTTTTATTGAGATCTACATCATATATTTTTTATAGATTTTTCACTCCCATACTTTAAAAGTTAGAGGGGGGGACACACATTTTACCACTTTAGACGCGCCTATCTTTCAAATGATTGACTTTGAGAAAAAATGATTTTAGAAACCTCAACGTCATTTTTGAAGACCTATCCATAGACACCCCACACGTATAGGTTTGAAGAAAAAAAAAATTTTTTGTTTCAGTTCCATGTATGGGATGCCCCCCCCCCTTAGACTTTTTTTTTTACTTTTGTATAAAAATCGGAAAGCGGTTCACAGAATACATCTACCTACCAAGTTTCAATTCTGTAGTCCTAACAGTTTCGTAATAAAATGACTGTGACATACGGACGGACAGACAGACAGACAGACAGACAGACATGACGAATCTATAAGGGTTCCGTTTTTTGCCATTCGGCTACGGAACCCTAAAAATGATTTAAGAAACCTCAACGTCATTTTTGAAGACCTATCCATAGACACCCCACACGTATAGGTTTGAAGAAAAACATTGTTTTTTGTTTCAGTTCCATGTATGGGATGCCCCCCCTTAGACTTTTTTTTTACTTTTGTATAAAAATCGGAAAGCGGTTCACAGAATACATCTACCTACCAAGTTTCAATTCTGTAGTCCTAACAGTTTCGGATTAAAATGGCTGTGACATACGGACGGACAGACAGACAGACAGACGGACAGACAGACAGACAGACAGACAGACAGACAGATATGACGAATCTATAAGGGTTCCGTTTTTTGCCATTCGGCTACGGAACCCTAAAAATGGAAAATTAAATTTACTACATATATGTAATAGATAGTACCGCGGAAGATACCCGTCGAGGTGATCATCACCGGCATCGAGGAAACGATCTCCCGGAATAACATACCGATTCATGACGCTGAATGTTTACGACAAGAAGTAGCATTGACATTGCGAAAATCCAAGGTACCTAAATCCAACATCTCGAACTCGGAAATGTTTGCACTACGTAGTTTACGTAACAACACAGAGCTTTTAGTTTTACCCGCAGATAAGGGGAATGCAACAGTAGTCGTGGACACAGCACAGTACGAACAGAAAATAAACCAGCTCCTCAGTGACGGTAATACTTACAAACGTGTTACATACGACCCTACATCTCGAGTAACTACCAAACTGAGTACACTACTGCGTGCATTAAATGAAGATCTGTACAGTAGATTACGCCCTTTGAACCCAACTGCACCGAGAATTTATGGCCTACCTAAAATTCACAAGCCGTCGTGGCCTTTGAGACCTATAGTCAGTCAAATCGACTCACCCACTTATAAAACAGCTCGATACATGGCTGACATGCTACTTCCATTAACAGGAAACACCACAAGTTTTGTGAGGGACTCGCGACACTTTATACAGCTCCTAGATGAAGTAATATTAGGTGAAGACGAACTGATGGTGAGCTTCGACGTCACGTCATTGTTCACGAACGTACCGATAGAGGACACACTCAAAATTATAACGGATTTATTCCAGAGAGCTCTTATACCTATCGAGTACATGAACATAATAAAGTACATACTGACAAGTGGGTATTTTAAGTGGCGCGGTGAATTTTATATTCAGACGGAAGGTGTGGCCATGGGTTCTCCTATAGCTCCAGTAGTTGCGAATATTTTTATGGAGTGGTTCGAGACATCGGCACTACACGACATATCCTTTAGACCGAGATACTGGTGGCGATATGTGGATGACGTGTTTGCTATTTTACATAAGGACCATGTAACACCCTTATTAGAACATCTAAATAGCAAACATCCGACGATCACTTTCACTGTCGAACGAGAAATAGAGGGCGCGTTGCCGTTTCTTGACGTGTTACTCAAGCGACAACAGAATGGACATCTCTCACACACAGTGTACCGCAAGAGTACGCATACAGACCGGTACTTGAGAGCTGACTCCCATCACCATCCCGCCCATCTAGCGTCGTTGCCTCGGACACTTATCAACAGAGCGCTGAGATTATGTGACCCACAACATGTAGACACGGAACTCGCGCATGTGAAGGCGGTGTTAGAGGCAAACGGATACAGCTGGAAGCAGAGTAATCGGATTGCGAACAACTCCACAAAGTGCCGAATAACATCGGTTGAGAGAGCAGCAACGTACCTACCATACGTCAAGGGGGTCACGGACAAAATTGGACACTTGTTACGCCGAAAATATAGCATCAAGACGATATTCCGCCCCCCCTCACGTGTCAGGCAATTGTTGCGCTCTCCAAAGGATAAGGATCCCCTAGGAGCTCCTGGGGTCTACGTCGTTCCTTGCGACTGTGGTGCAAGCTACGTAGGCGAGACCAGAAGAAACGTGTCCACAAGACTCAAAGAACACATTGCTTCCATGAAGAACGTGGACAGCGGTAGCTCGGCGGTTACAGAGCACGCTCTCACATCTGGGACGACGCACTACATCAGATTTGACAAGGCACGGATTTTGGCGCGTGAAAAGTACTTTGTACCCCGCAAAATCCGAGAAGCCATTGAGATCAGTCGTCGTCGTAACTTCAACAGAGACAGAGGGTGGTACCTGTCAAATACGTGGAAAACCGTTCTTCATGGAAAGCACGTCACCAGTGGCAACAGTGAGGAGGACACCTTGAGTTCCGTCTGCCGGTTGGATGAGGTTTCGTCTGAAGTAAACAGCAGTGATGAAGACGAAGCCCTCCAACCTAATCCCGCGCCTCCATTATGTACACCGCATCATCACCCCCCACCAACACCACCACCGCCGCCGCCGCCGCCCGCTCCGTCCGCCCGCGCTGCACGAGCAGCGGCCCGCAGTGCGAGGTTGAAAGCGTCGGCGAGCGCCCCGCACTCAAGATCCTGAAGAAGGCCTCCGGATGAGGCCGAAACATATGTCGATCGCTATATCGACATCGCGTAAGTCACGTTAAATTCCCGTTTTTAAATCTATAAGTTTACATATATGTAGGTATGTATATCATGAAACAGATTTCTTTAACTTTATTGTTTTCTTTTCTCACAACCTTAGAAGAAATTAGAAATATTTTTAATGTGTTTAATGGTTTTTTTTATGTCGAATAGTAATGTCGAGTTATTCGACTATTCGCCAAAGTGAATGGCGATTAATCTGTATTCGACTATTCGCTATAAACACTATTCGCGGCAACTCTACTTTATACCTATTGTAACATTACACAGAATATTTTAGAAATACTAAACTTACTGCTAGTTTTCGTTAATTTTGTTATTTTAAGATTTAATGTTTTATTTTACTTAGAGTAGAAAACTTAAGCATTTTTGTAATCGCTACCAGGCTTTATATGCATATGTAGCGTGTGTCAGAGGTTCTTACCTCTGACACACGCTACATGCCGTGACCTCCGTGATGTCACTTTAGGGTCCCAACGGAAGACAAGCGTTGGTCATGTCAGTCATGATCAACATTATGCTGAGGTGGGTCCTATTTTGCACCATATAACCTATGATAAAACTTAGTAATTAACTAGTTAACTGTAATTGATGCAAAATAAACATATTTTCTTTCTTCTTTCTATACAGGGTGTTTGGTGGATGGACCGACAAATGTTTTTTGGTAGTTGGGTGGGGAGGGTCATGCGCAAATTACCCGGTAATTTAATTAAAAATTAAAATTACATTTTAATTAAAAATTAAAATTTAATTTACCCGGTAGACCCGAAGTCCTAAGTGTCACGGTGTTTTAGATATGACTTTTTTTGTTTAATTTCTAAATCACCCAAAATCTTGATCAAAACTTTTTTGTTTCTGGTTGTAACACGACGAATAAACTTGTGCTGTAACACAACTTATCATGAAACATTGTTTTCATCCTCTTGACCTTAGCGAACACGTATCTCTTATTCTGACAACCTTATGAATAATATCATATGTAATGTAGCATATTGTTAGAAAGGGTTAATAACTAAAAACTTTTTAAATGTTTGCTCATTTTGTCAAATTCAAAATGGCTTTTAGTCTTTTTTTTATTAAAATAATAAGTTGTCACTTTTTACAACAGTCAAACAGATTAACGACTTTGAAAGCTCAGAACTATATTTTTTAAAAAGTAAATGTGTTAAGTAATGTTTTATTTAGAATACGGACACATTGCAGAATACAACACTAGTTTATTTGTGGTATTACAACCACAAAACAAAAAAGTTTGCACGATTTAATGGCAAGATTTTGGGTGATTTGCAAAAAAAAAACATAAATAAAACACTGTGACACTTCGGGTCTACTTGCGCATGACCCCTTCAAAACCCAAAAAAAAAATCGCTGTGAGATTGCTCAAATAAATAAATTAGCCTGTATAGATGTACCTGCAGGCTGCCTTCTCACCGGAGAATTTTTCGCGCGGTATTCAATTAGGTCCAATGACATTTTTAAACGAAGTTATGCCGTCAGCCATGCCGGCAGTTTTACATATAAATTGTAAAACTAGGCCGTGCTTCTGACTATTATTTCTAAATTGAAATTGATTGGCGGATAGAAAATGTATTTATTTTTAATGAAAACTGCGTTATGCACGGTTGGCACATTTGGTATGGGAAAAAGCACTGAACTCGAGTGACTGTCACGCTCATATGCTCAATAATTATGCTGTTCACAAGTTTGTGAAGCTAAGAACTTTTCACTTCTGACGTGCTATCTTACGAGTGACAGTATATAATATAGCTTTTTTTATCGTATAGGCTAGCGTTTGACCATTATCTCACCTGTGATTAAGTAATGATGCGGTCATAAGCTCAAAAAATTATGTTGTTTACCAGCTGACCCAGCGAACTTCGTACCGCGAATATAAATAAACTGTCCAAGTTCGAGTCGGACCTGCACACGCAGGGTTCCGATTGAACAAAATTTGCTTGAAAAATACGTTTCTTGTATATATATATAAAAACGGTTCTTCCGTTTATGAGCTACGATGCCACAGACAGACACAGACGTACACATATACACACGTAAAACTTATAAAATCTCTGTTTTTGCTCCGGGGGTTAAAAAAGTGTAGTCACGGTCTTTATCATTAATTAAGCGTTAAGCGTAGCATTTAATTGAAAAATAAACTGTTCTAGTAGCATGTCTACCTGTATTATTATTAATATGTATTAAGTTATATGTAACTATTCATTATTCTGTGCCTATAATATTATATTTATATATAACTATTCATTATTCTGTGCCTGTACCTTAAGGTTCCTAACTTAGTCCGTCACTTTTGGGGGCCCGGTGGTGTAGTGTGAGAATGGTCGGCTTTGATGCCAGAGGTATCGAGTTCAATCCCCACCGTTCAATCACCAATGGTTTTCGAATAATGTATGTCTCACAGTGCACCTCCGGTGAAGGAAAAAGTGGTAGGACACTATCTGTTTCCGCCTGACCAGCTACCACCCTCAAGTTAGAAAATCTGTCGCCAAACATCTAATGTGTTCCGGCAGCCATCCTTAAGAGCCAGTTCCCATTCTAGGCCTAGGGTGTTTAGCATCTTCGACCGCTTCACCACACACCAACAGGTGAGATAGTGTTTAAATGCTCATCGGTTTTTAAATAATACAAACGTTTGAACGGGATAATTTAGATAAGAATCTAATACTAAGCCTAAAACCCACATTAAAACAACAAATACCGCTTTAATCTTATAGGCTAGCGTTTGAGCACTATCTCACCTGGTGGTAAGCGATGATTCTCTTTTATTAACCCCCGACAAAAAAGAAGGGTGTTATAAGTTCTTGTTGGGCCATTTAGGTTACAAAACCTTAGAAGTACGGAGAACTTACGACCAAATCTTAACAATGTGTAAGATTTTGCACGGGAAAATAGATTGCCCTAATCTGCACAACGAGCTTCTTCAATTCCATGTCCCCAATAATTATTGCCGTATGCGAAAGCACCGATTGTTTTCGATACCAGCACATCGCACAGTTGCACGCGCTAGGTCCCCCATCCCGCGCACACTGGTGGCGCTTAATGCTCTCCTGGATTTGAACCCTGATTGTGATTTACTAGCGGATGAATGGAAGGCAATAATTGCACAATGTCTGGAGTTTTGTGACAATAATAATTGATTAATTTTATGTAGATATAGTGATTATGAATGTATACATTTTATTCTTATTTTGACAATTGTTGACATAATAATGTAATTTGTATGATATCTTATTATTGTAAACGATATTCATTGATTAGTGTAATTGGCTAACGCCGTTCTAATTGATATTAAATAAATAAATAAATAAAAAATAATAATAATAATAATAATAATTTTGACGTGTGTATCAGTGGTCTGTTTGTAGCATCGTAGCACCCAAACGGATGAACCGATTTTGATTTCGTTTTTATTGGTTTGATAGGTGTCTTAATCGAGAGTGTTCTTAGATTTGATTTATGAAAATGTGTTCAGCCGTTTTAAGACTTATCGAGCTTTTTTTCTATTTGCCAACGCTATGAAATCAACTTTAATTGGTCTGATCAATTCAAAATTGTGTATACTTTTACTTTGCCATTGTAAGAACATGGTGTCATTGACTTGATGCTGGGACATCTCCTGGAATCTGCAGAATACTCAACTCCTCACCAACTTACAGCTGAGAGTCGTGTTTGGGCTCATTGGAATGATCTCAATGAACAGATTATACATAGATTAATCGAAGGTGGTTTTAAATTTTAAATTTAAGTATTATGTCAGAGAAATCGTATGGCGCGCAAAAGTCCGCCACAAAGCGCTTCTACATTTCTATATCGCAAGGATTCTACAAAATATCCACACATACATACATACATATGGCTGAAATGACCGCGCGTCAGATACATGATTTATTGGATAATTTTGCATACATTGATTGATATTCGACGCAAAACCAGGGATACCTACAACAACAAGACGCATACTGAGACGCCTCTTAAATGCAATTTTGTCCTTACCTTCTTTATGAATGAGGCCTTGACTCTTCCTGAGTATTTTTCCACTTAGTCCAGACTTCATAAGTCAAAGGCCTAGCGTGCGATGCGTTGTGGTGGAAAATGGTGCGTTTATTCTAGCGTATATATTTATGCATGCGTTTGTTTTACCGCAATGCGTTCACTTCTATAGCACTCCGTGGTTCACAGAATATGCGTTATAAAAACGCAATGCAAACGCAACACAGTGTGCGCGTGGCCTAAAGTGAGCGCCGCATCTACATCTACGCATTTGTACCTTGAACTTTGTGATGTTATTCGATATGAGACTCTCAACTTTTTGCATCTAAACCAACCAATACTGGATGGTCTGGATGAGTACATCAAATATTGTTATTGGTTTATTGGTATCAGACTAGGTGATATAAGTATTTTACGTTATAAAGGGGTGCGATGAGTTTGAAGTTCTGTGTTTTTTTTTATATCATATAGGCTAGCGTTTGACTACTATCTGACCTGTTGGTAAGTGATGATGCGGTCGAGGATAGTGGCACGCTAGGCCTAGAATGGGAACTGGCTAAATATAAATACTATATTTTCGATAGCCGTCAAGTCATAGGATATCCAGATTTTTACAGCTGTCGTAGCCAAAACTCGGCGGCAAAAGTACACCTCAACTTCTTTTATTTTCAAAATTTCAAACTTAGTTTGTTTTATACGCAACTGCAAGGATAGGATTTTCTTTTTTGCACGTATTTTGTATACAATGTATGTTTGTAATATTCTTTATTACCTCATACCTTCTAAGATTCTCTGACAGTCCATGTGTTTTTAGATATGTGCGGCTGTGAGATGCCATTGTTTGATAGGATTTCTTTAATAGTGCTATGGTTATCAAATTAAAGGGCTTCAGGTGAGACAAGGATAACACATTTTTAGTGCGGTTAAATTAGTTATTTAAGAGCCACAACAGAATTTCAACCAAATTATTCTAAAGGCCGCGGCCGTTTACAATAACTAACTTACTTTAAACTGGAAGTTTCTATGGCTAAATTCACACTGGAATGGCAGCGGCCGGCAGCGACGCGGCGAGCAGTTTTAACGTCAAGGCTTATAAACTTTAAGTGCAACAACAAAACATATAGATTCGCTTGAAGCGGCGCGTGATGCGGCACTGCTACTCGAGCAGAGTCGCGGCGGGGCGATCCGATTCGTTGCCATGGAACGATCGCCGCGCGTTGATCAGTAGGCCACCCAATGTAGATCGTAGACTGGTTGGTCCTTAGGCTTCGCTAGGCGTAGCGAGGCAGCGCCTACCCTCATTGCCGACCGCTGCTGGCCTTCGGCTGCTCGTCGCGTCACTGCCGGCCGCTGCCATTTCAATGTGAATTAAGCCTATTTCTACCTTCCAGTAAAAGTATTACTGACAGTTACTGCTATTCTACATATTATAAAACAAAGTCAACAATTACTAGGAAAAAGTCTGAACTCTGTCTATAAGTGAAAAACGCATGAAAATTCGCTTAGTAGTTTTTGAGTTTATCGCGACAGTATTTGTATTGTTTATCGTGTATCAGACAACGAAGTGATCTTATAAGGGTTTCTTTTTTACTTTTAAGGTAAACCCTAAAAATAAGTAAATTTACTGTTACAAACTTATTATTTGCGGTTGGTGCATTAACCGCGACCGCATCATCGCTTATATTTAAGATAAAAAATCTCTGCATACTTTCGGGATGCTGAACGAGTCAATAGTTACAATGAGAAAGCTTTCAAAATGTTCGCGTAGTGAAATCGTACACTATGCGAAAGTTATCGCCACTTTGCGGGCAAAGTTATCTGTAAAAGGGTACCCCCGTAATAAAAGGACGTTGCCAAGCAACCCAAAAAAAAAATGGGTGGTGTCTCCGTGGCCGTCCACGGAATCAGGGCAATATAGGGTTTATGAGAGACACCTACATGAATTTTGTCGGTTATTTCGTTTAAGGCTAGTAGACAGCAACGCAGCTGCAATTTGAAACTTGTCACATCCAGCATCTTAATCGTGATTCTTCTAAAAAATAAGGGTTAGGCATATACAAAGCATCGACCAAAAGAACGGTGCAGACAAAATATGCCAAGGAAAGTATCGAAGTATCACATGTACCTTATATTAGACGTGTGTAATTCAGGAGTGATTAGCTAAAAAGAGTTATAGTCTCTTTAAACCAACGACTAATTCAGTATATCTTACATTTCTCAACCATCTCTATAACGCTTTTATATCTTCAACGCAACGACTCATTTCGCGGAGTTAGAGTAAGCGCGATGTAACCATATAACATACCATGCGTTAAAAAAAGAGCGTAAAGGAGTTAGAGTTACCGAGATGCATATAACTCTCTATGCGTTAAAAAGAGAGCGTAAAGGAGTTAAGAGTAAACGATATGCATATAACTCTCTATGCGTTAAAAACAGAGCGTCACGGAGTTAGAATAACGTAGATGTAAACATATAACAATCTATGTGATAGAATAGGAGCGTAGCGTCAAAGTTATTAGGGATATAGAGATATGAAAGAGTTATACATATCTTTTGTTCAAAATGATACGTATCCTATCTTTTCTCTTTGGATATGGTTTGCACATGGCTACCTTATATCTCTATAGCTGGGGCCCAGCAGTAAAACTACACTCGAGAGCAATGAAAACGGGTCGGTTACAAAGATTTGAAGTTAATGAAATAAAGAGTATATTATAGACTATAGACAATTTGTTTTAATTTAAAATAACGTTCAAGTTTATAAAGTTATTTTGAATAAAAGTAAGTTTAGTTAAAATTACTATTTTACAGTAGATCCTGAAAATGTGCTATGGTATCTAATATGCAAATTTATACAAGTTTTAATATTTTGTATTGCAACCACGAGCTCTTAATACAGCTGTTAGGTATACGGTTCGGTTTTCACTAGATTTCAATTTTTTTTAATTGTCTTTATTTTTTATTTATGGTTCTCAATATACAAAAAATATAAATAAAAAGTTAATAAAAATGATTAAATAAAAATAAAATAGAAACAAAAAATAAATAAAACTTCTTCTTACATTTTGTAATAATATAAACTTTAACTAAGTTTTTACTTTAAAAGAGTTGCTCAAATATTTTAAAAGTTATCGCCTTTTATAACCGACCCATTTTCATTGCTCTCGAGTGTACGTACGAACTTATGGTCAAAACAACAGACCTAGAATTTCACTAAAACGTACATAGTGATAGTTCCTAGGTCTGTGGTCGAAACACTGTGTTTTGTTTTTTTTTATATCTTATGCCGGCGCCACATATTGGCTATATTTGCACCAATTTATAATTTTGGAACCAAGACACCATCCAATATCTGTCCAAGACCGATATTCACATGGGCGTCTTGGGTCCAATACTATAACTTGGTGCAAATATAGCCAATGTATGGCGCCGGCTTTAGAGGCTAGCGTTTGACCACTATCTCACCTGTTGGTAAGTGATGATGCGGTAGAAGATGGTAAGCAAGCTAGGCCTAGAATGGGAACTGGCTCTCAAGGATAGCTGCCAGAACACATTAGATGTTAGTTGACAGATTTTCTAACTTGAGGGTGGTAGCTGGCCAGGCGGACACTAGACAGTGTCCTACCACAATGCAAATGATATATATAAGGATATTATTGGTATCGTTAATAAAGCAAGATTGGTTCAAGAGCTCTGTGGAGTGGTAGAGTACCGCACCACCCGGATGTCACACTTGTGTTGAGCACATATCAACAACAATAAAATAAAACGCAACGACAAAGGGGATCTGATCATCTTCCTGCCAACGTATGTGGAGTTTGCAAATACTTTTATACCCAGATCGTCTTAGATTGAATGAGTTTTAAAAGTAACATTCTAACTATAATTTTTTTAAAGAAAACTGACCAGCTCTTTTCCTTTTGGGGTTCCGTACCTTAAAAAAAAAAGGAACCCTTATAGGATCACTTTGTTGTCCGTCTGTATGTCTGTCTGTCCATCTGTCTTACATGACCCTTTATCTCAGGAACCCGTAGAGGTGTCAAGTTGAAACTTATATCAAATACTCTACGGTATCTTTCAGTTGTGAAAAAATGGATCTTGTAAGTCAACGCAATCAAAAGATTTGATGACCGTTAAAGTAGCATTTTTTGCATATATTGTGATGATTTCAAAAGGACATCAAAACCTATAGGGTACTTCCCGTTGCCCTAGGATCATGAAATTTGGCATGAACTCAAATTTGGTCTTGAAGCACTTATATAGGAATAAATCTGAAAACCGTAAATAAGTTGTTTGAATGTAGTAGTGAATTTACTTTAACAAATTTATTATTTGTAATTGGTGCAATATATTTTCTATTGATCGAACTACAAAGTTAAGTTGGTCCTTTAACCAAGTATGCGAAGTTGGTACGGAAACCATGGTGGGGGAGTCCAACTCGACTTGGCCGGTTTTTTTTCGAAATCCAATACTACGAGTATTGGATATCGAAAAAAAACCGGTCGTACGGTTTACAGTATGTACATATTGGGTAACGGAACAAGCTAGATGCTTGGTGGTAACAGAATACGGAAAACTCTAAATTGACAGACATTTGTGCGTCATTGTTAGTAATGCGCTCGTTTACCTGCCACATTTTAGATGTTAAGGGCCATTTTTACCAGTTCATGATAAGAGCGATTATCTGACAGGTGACGCCATATAAAATGTGTCAAAAATCTGTCAGATAAGTTCCTAATAGGGCCTATCAGGTACCGGTGAAACTGGCCCTAAGTCTCGCACGACATACTGGGCCAGTTTTAAGAGTCCCTGATAATGTGTTAAATAGTTATCTGACACATGACGCATTCACATCAGCGTTTTCAGAAACCAGTGAAAGTGGTTCACAGGATCATAGAAGATAACCACATCAACCCTACCTACAACCTACAACCCTAGCAGATTTTTTATCTTAGTTCTTACACACTTTTATTTAACCCTCCAGACCAAGTAGGATGCATTTCAATTTATCTCTAAATTAAGAATAAAGGCCGCTGCTTACCAGATTGTTTCTTTTTGTTATCTAACAACAGATCCTTAAACATGCAATGATTTCAATATATTTAGATTTTCGACTAACTATGCCCCTAAATAGCTGAAGATCGAGCTCAGTGGGGCGCCATAGGAGAGGCCTATGTCCAACAGTGGACGTATACTGGCTGTTAATGATGATGATGATGCCCCTAATATAGCTAATATAGCAAGCAGCCTGTTAGAATGGATATGAATCTTCTACAGCAATAGAAATGTGATTTTCCTAACGAACCCGTGTCAGCACTTTGACAGATACGAATAAATGTAGCAAGTAATTAATTTGTTCGTCATATTCTATTGTTCGAGCTTAGTAGAGTGACCACTTCATTTATAAATGTAAACTAATGAATCTCACTAGTTCTACGAAGGCCAACGCTTATCAGCAAAAGAATGGTCTGCGTATCAATACAGAATAATGATTTTTTTTTTTTTTTTTTTTTTATAATGATTTATCTACTTGATGCAGATATCTCACTACAATTACAATCTAGCCTTATAACAACTAGGCTAATGAGTAATTTTATTTTCACTTAATTTACTATTAGAATATTACTAAGAATGTGTCCATTAACACTTTTCTTAATGTCTCTATTAAGGGGAAGACACTTTGTTCTTGTGTTCTTTTTATAGCGTTCGCGTTCACTATCACTACACTTTGTTCACTTGATAAAGTATCACTAATGTAACTCGAAGGGTTTGACCCTTTTTAGTCTTATTTCCGTGTTGTCGAGGAGCTGGATGGCCTCGACATTCACATGATGGTGAAGTCTGCGATCGTGAGCTTCAGCAAACTGTTTGATTGTTTTAGCCACGTGCTCCACTTTTAGGTCCCGGTGAAGATCGTCATTTCTGATGTACCACGGTGCACGTACAATACTCCTGAGTACTTTATTTTGGAATCTTTGTATTATCTGTATGTTGGTTTGTTTGGTGCAGCCCCATAGCTGGATACCATAAGTCCATATTGGTTTTAGGACTTGTTTATACAATAATAATTTATTATTCACAGACAGGGAAGAATGTCTTCCGAACAGCCAGTGCATATTCTTGTAGCGGAGCTCCAATTCTTCTCTTTTCTTTTTGACGTGCAGCTTCCAGCTTAGCTTTGCGTCTAAAGTCATACCCAGATATTTTGCTTTATAGTCGTATGGTATTGCTTGATTATTTATGAATACCGGATGGTAGTTAGGTCTTTTATTTGTAAAATCTATGTGGACAGATTTAGTTTCATTAAGCTTTATTCGCCACTTCTTTGTCCAATCAACTATGGTGTTGATTGCTGTCTGGACCTTTGCGACTGCTTCTTCATGGGTGACCCCTGTAGCCATAATAGCTGTGTCATCCGCGAAAGTTGCAATGGTGTTATTTTCTAACTCAGGGATATCACAGGTATATAATAGGTACAGGACCGGACCTAGAACACTGCCCTGTGGTACGCCAGCCTTTATTTGCATTAAGTCTGAGAACGAGTCATCTTGTCTTATTCTAAACATCCTTTGTGTTAAGTAAGACTCTAGAATATCTGCGAACTGTTTCGGAAGCATACTTCTCAATTTGTGTATGAGCCCTTTATGCCAAACTTTGTCAAATGCTTGCGCTACATCTAAGAAGACTGTGGTGCAAACTTTCTTATCTTCTAGTGCGTTTTCAATGATGTTGGTAATTCGATGAACCTGGTCTATAGTGGAGTGTTTTTTCCTAAATCCAAACTGGTAGTCAGGAATGAGATTTCTACCTTCTATGATAGGTTTTAACCTTTTTAAAAGCAGTTTCTCAAATAACTTTGATATTATTGGTAACAAAGAAATTGGTCGGTATGATGTTGCATCTTGGGGTGGCTTACCAGGCTTTTGGATCATAATCACCTCAGCTATTTTCCACAAGTCGGGCACGTACTGAAGTCTAAATGATGCATTGATGAGTGTAGTAAGTTTGACTAACGCTTTTCGAGGCAGATTTTGTAGTACTTCTCCTGTAATCAAATCATAGCCCGGCGTTTTTTTCTTTCCAAGCTTTTTTATTTCAGTATATACTTCTCTTGGCGTTGTAAGTTGAATTTCGATACCATCTTGGGCTTTCTCAGTTAGCGTGAGGTCATGGTACGTATCCTCATTAGGCTGAAAGATTAACTGTAGATGTTGTGCAAATCGAAATGCTTTCTGTTTATTGTTGATGGCCCAACTCCCGTCAGTTTCTTTTATAGGTGGGACCTGCAGAGTTGGCTTTTTGAGGTTACTAGTTGTTTTCCACAATGAATAGTTAGTTGAACGATCACTTGTCAGCTGGCTCAAGTAAGTGTTCATAGACTCATCATTGAAAGCTTGTATTATCTTTCCAAGTTTTTTTGTTAGCTTGTTCAATAGCGTTTTGTCTTTAGGACATCTTGTCATATGCCATCGCTCTCGCTGTCTTCTTTTATAAACAATCAAATCTCTTATTTCTATAGGATAATAATTACTTCTGATTTTCTTTTTGTATTCTGGCGTATTTTTCCAGGCACAAAGTTGAATGTCAGTGATAAATTTTTTCAAGTCTATATCTACTTCATTTGGACATTTCAATGAAGTTTTCAAGTCAATTATACAATCTAAATCTAATTTGAAGCTTTCCCAGTCTGTATTTTTATTTACCAAGGAAGGACTGGCTTCTTTCTCAATAATATTTTGACTTATAGTTAAAAATATTGGTGAGTGGTCAGAATTCATATCATAACCTTCCTGAATATGAAGAAAGCTTAGTGATATGTCTTTATAAATAAAAAAATCTATGAGATCTGGAATCTTCATAGGGTCTGTGGGCCAGTAAGTTGGTTTTCCTGTAGATATAACGTCACAGTTACATTCTCTAATAGCTGTTAATAGTTCTTTACCTTTAGTTGAAGTAAGTCTTGATCCCCAGTAGGTATTCTTAGCATTAAAATCACCTCCCAGTATAAATCTGTTGCCTAGTGCTTTCAGTATACTTTTGTACTGTTCAACTTTCAGCGCGTGCTTCGGTGGACAATAAATTGATGATAATGTTATAGGATATCTTTTAGTTTTAAGTTGAATAGCTACAGCTTGAATGTGTTGTTCTTCAAACTTATGTGTTTCGTAATGGTAGATGTTATCCTTTATTATGATGGTGCTGCCTCCTCTTGCAGTATTATCGGGATGCAGTGCGTGATAAGTTTTATAACCTTTTAATTTGATGTAGGATTCACGTGTAAAATGTGATTCAGAGACCAAGCACACATCGATATTTTCTGTGTTTAGGACTACCTGTAGCTCATTTCGATGATGTAGTAGTCCATTAGCATTCCAGGCCATTATCTTTAGTGACTTGTTCATGATGAATGTTTTGCTGTAGCCATTTTAGTGCTATTTTCCAGTTTTTTCAACCTGCTATCGAATGAGGTCATAAGAGACAAAATTTGATTTATTTTCTCGTCGATGTTGAAACTTTTCTGCTGGATTTGAGGCTGTGGTAATCTCTGCTGCTGAGTTCCTTTGGTTATTTGAGCGTACGTGATACTTTTAGTTACGTTTTGTACCGCAATGGACTTTTTGGTTTTATTTACAATTGAAGCCTGCGGCGTGGTGGAAGGTGCGACATTTTTCTTTATTTGCTTATTTTTTAAGCTTTGGAGTTCTTTGGCTACTATACACCCTCTATAGTTAGCAGGGTGCGGTTCACCACAGTGAACACATTTAGGTTTAGAATCCGCTGGCTTCTTACAGTCTCTGGTCAGATGCTTGCCCGTGCATTTCACGCATCTTGGCTCCTTAGAGCAGTACTTTTGCGTGTGCCCATATGATTGGCAACGCTTGCATTGAGGGAGAAGTCTGGAGGTTTTAATAGGTTCAATCTCCACTCTGCATCCTAAGATAGTTCTAATGTTGTAAATTTTATTTATATCCTCTTCTTTTTCGAATGAAAGTAGAAACATATTTAGCGGTTCCTTATTCTTCCAGCTAAGCTTATTGACGGCATTTTGTATTTTAAACCCGTTGAGAGTCAAATCACTTACAATTCTATCTGGTTGGCACGTAGAATGTAGATTTTTGGCCATAACTCTTATGGGTCTATCTTGCTTATTCTCGTAAGAATGCCAGTGTAAGTTTCCATCTGACAGCAATTTTGTAATAGCTCTGTATGAGTCTTCATCGCGTGCATTTATTTTAGCACATTCTCCATTCAATACTTTTATGGTGAACGCGTCTCTCGGGGCGCTCGTGAGCAAACAGTCGTAAAACGCCTGATAGTTTCGAACGTTCTCCACAACAATAGGTGGAGGTTGGGGAGGTTTTTTTACTTTTTCCTTGGTGGTCTCACTAGGAGGATCATCTTGCGTCGGGGAGGGAGACTTTAGCAACTTCCTTTTCTTCCTACTCTTTTCTCGCACCCACCCGGTTTCTCTCGCTAGTTCTTCTTCGTCAGTCTCGTACTGAACTGATGCTGAAGGTTCCTCATTACTGGGCTGTTGAGTTGGAGCAGTGTCATACTGCTCCCGAACATGCTTCAGATGGCACTGAAGCTCGTGTATCTGACTTTTTAGGTCGCTAACAAGATCTTCTAATTTTATTCTTTGTCTTCTTTCGTCTTCAAAACGATTGTATAACAGTTGTTCTGTCTCGGTTGTTAAAGTTATCTTAGCAGGAGAAGCCATGATTATAAATAGCTTCGCCTTAACATTTGTTTACACAAAATGTACGTGTTTCACTCACTACGCGAATCTGGGTCATCGCGGTGACCGTATAAACAATACACTCGCGATGGCTAAGTAGGCTGCTGCGTCAGCGCCTTACCCGAGCGGACTAGAGCAAGTGCAACGCGAAAGCGACCTTTCTCTGCGGAAGTAGCAAACTCACTGAATAATGAATGTATATAATAAAAGAAATATATAAAAGAAAGTCGTGTTAGTTACTACACTTATAACTCAAGAACGGCTGGATCATGTTTTATGATTTTTGTATTTTTAGAATTGTGTTTGTCAGGAATAGGATAATAAGTATTAAAAACAATGAATAATGGACCTAAAAAAATTATATAAGAATAAATATTTTGCCAAAATGTTCCTGGGTTTAAAAACTGCCGATTATTTAATGTTCAATTGTTTATCCCGTCGTATTTTTTTTTTGTATAAGTATAGTGTATTTAGCCAGTGTCAAGTATAAACATTCTTCCTATGTGTGAATAGCATTACAATATTCGGATTATCGCGTTTTTTTTTTGGTATAATTATGGCTCCACACCATTAGTGTATTTAGCCCGTGTCAAGTAGTAAGTCAAGTAAAAATACTTCAAGTTTTTGTGAATTCAAGTCATGTAGATTTTAAAAATGTCAAATATGTTAGTAATGATAATTGTTTGACATATTTATTGACTGTCAAATATGCGTGCGTTCAGAAATGTATGCTTACAAGCAACTTAAAAATGTTTATATTTCCAAAAACCATTTTTACCAATTTTTATTCTATATCTGGATTGCCATAATACATTAATAAACTTAATATATCTTTTGTATTTATTTATTACGTTCTTAAAAGCCTAAAACAAGTTCATCTAATAGGTAACACGACATTCATTGTCTGTTAGGAGGTACGAAGTTCGCCGGGCCAGCTAGTGGTACAATAAATATAATATAAACATTTTTTTATTTTTGAATTTATAAGACTAATACTGTATCACGCGAAGTAAATAAAACTAACATACGTATGAAGCTAATAAAAAGTGTATTAAAAACTTCGTCTGAAACTAGATAATGTCTTTCTGTTAGTGCCCAAAATCCACGTAGTGGATAGGCAAGCAAACTGCACTTAGCTAAATCTAGCCCTCACAGATATAAAATCCAGTTCATAACCAGATGCATTCGTTAACCAATAGGTGGCGTTGATTTTACGAATATGGAAACAGGGTTCACCTTCTAGATGCAGAATTCGATTCTTTTATACCTTATTAAATTATTACGTTTATATATATTTATTAGTTTTAAAAATACTAACAGCGGCAAATGCTCCATAGGGCACTACAAGACAAAATCCCTCAACGCTACACTATTATTTATTCTGTGACGCTACCTAGTTTTCCGGCTACAACAGTTCAAAGTCAAGTCAAAGCATTTATTCAGTATATGGGCAAATTAAAAATTTGCACTTACACACGTCAAATAACATTAAACAGATCATATTCAATAAAAAATATTATAGATATAACAGACACATAACTTATTGCTTTGAATTTACAAAAAAATAACTGGCCATGTGCAAGTCGGACTCGCAATCGTAGGGTTCCGTAACACAGTTAAGTATTCCATAACTATGATTTTTCGCAACTACAAAATTAACTTTGTTTTTCATAGTGTTTGTATGAAAAACAAAGTTATCTTTGCGGTCGCTATATATCTAAAACTGCTGACTGTATCTCGTTCAAACCAATTTTCGTTGAAAGTTTTTATTGAGATCTACAGCATATATTTTTTTTAGATTTTTCACTCCCATACTTTAAAAGTTAGAGGGGGGGACACACATTTTACCACTTTAGAAGCGCCTATCTTTCAAATGATTGATTTTGAGAAAAAATGATTTTAGGAACCTCAATGTCATTTTTGAAGACCTATCCATAGCCACCCCACACATATAGGTTTGAAGAAAAACATTTTTTTTTGTTTCAGTTCTGTGTATGGGATGAGAAACTCCCCCCTTAAACTTTTATATTTACTATTTTTGTATAAAAATCGGAAAGCGGTTCACAGAATACATCTACCTACCAAGTTTCAATTCTGTAGTCCTAACAGTTTCGGAATAAAATGGCTGTGACATACGGACGGACGGACAGACAGACAGACAGACAGACAGACATGACGAATCTATAAGGGTTCCGTTTTTTGCCATTTGGCTACGGAACCCTAAAAACAAAGGTTTTGAGCCATTCAGCTTTCATCTAGACGTCGAACGTCACACTTAAAACACATGTTTAATTCCCCTGATTAATGTAGGGTTACTTTTTAGGGTTCCGAAGTCCTGACAAGGAACCCTTATAGTTTCGTCATGTCCGTCTGTCTGTCTGTCCGAGGTTTTTCTAAGAGACCGTTAATACTAGAAAGCTGTAATTTTGTGGGGGTATGTAAATAAATGACGCCGACAAAGTGCTGAAATAAAATTTTGAAAAATATTTTTTTTTTGTGTAGCTCTATGAGAAGTGAGGATGATTTTTTTTCATCGTCTACCCCATCGTGTGGGTTATCGTTGAAAAGGTCTTTTAAAATGACTTAAGGGTTGCTAATACCATTTTGCGATTGAATGCTCCATTTACGAAATATAAAACTTTAAAATGCAAATTTTTGTTCCAGTAGGGCGATACGATATCTTAGTAGTGGTAGGACTTCTGCTAGTCCGCCTGGAGAGGTAACCACCACTTTGCCATTTAATTTTCAGCCGTCAAATAGGAATGTTTTTCGGTTGAAATGGCAACGTGTCCAGTGAAATTACAGGGCATGTGAGACTTAACATTTTTAGGGTTCCGTACCCAAAGGGTAAAACGGGACCCTATTACTAAGACTCCGCTGTCCGTCTGTCTGTCTGTCTGTCTGTCTGTCTGTCCGTCTGTCACCAGGCTATAGCTCATTAACCGTGTTAGTTAGACAGTTGAAATTTTCACAGATGGTGTATTTCTGTTGCCGCTAGAACAACAAATACTAAAAACAAAATAAAGTTAAAAATTAAAGGGGGTCCCCATACAAATATCGTGTTTTTAAACGCCATCTATCTAATTAGTTACGGCAAAATGACATAGATGGCGCTAGTAAACGAGCCCCGTCTTTCTAGATCGCGACCAAACCAAATATTCTTGGTAATATCAATTAATCAAATAAATGAGGTTGAAACTCTGTTATGTTTCGTATTCTACGGAACCCTCCTTAAGTGTGCGATAAGAGACGTGATGCTGACTCGTACTTGGCCAGTTTTATTATGTCTCAAGGTAACAGGCGCAGTGCCATACAAAATTCGGACGCTCCAGAATGTTGCATGCCGCTGTTTCTGTAATAGGTAGACGTCATCGCTTACTATCAGGCGAGCGTCGTGCTTGTCCTATTACCTTTTATAATAAAAAAAAATTGTCCGCGCTATTATTATCCCGAAAGATTTGAATTTCAAAACCTATTTAAATTAAAAATAGAGATAGTGTGGAGCAATCATGGAACTAAATAAACTGGCCAAGTGCGAGTCGGACTCGCACACATAGGGTGCCGTACCACAATACAATATTAAAATAGATCGAACAAAATTTACCGATAAAAACAAAGTTCTTGTATGGGGTATGTAAGGGAGTGGTCCCCTCAATAATTTTTAATTTAATTTAAATTTTATTATTTGTCATTATAGCAACCATAGCATAGTCTCGATCTATTACGGTTAATAAGATCGAGCAAAAATACGTAAATAAGTCATGATATAATATGTCTAGTCTACCCAAAATAGGTATGTTTAGGTACTGATAACCTCAATATAAAACGCACGATAGTGCATTAACTACAACTAAAATGCGACGCAAATTGTATGCAAATGATAAATTCGGACGACGCATCTCAAAGATAATACGAGTTGACAGGTAATCTGGGCTATCCACAACAATAATACAAATTTGGATTCGAAAACTACTCTTCTTCGGCTCGAATTTTTCAATCCACAGTGGGTCCGATTGGAAACTATTGGACATTCCAATTCAAATAAAGTGTCCAAGTGCAAGTATGACTCGCACTAGTAGGGTTCCGTAACACAGTAGAGAATTTTATAAGTACAATTTTTCGCCACCAAAAAATTTACTTTGTTAGATTTGCGGTTGCTGTATCTCAAAAACTGTTATATCTCGTTCAAACCAATTTTCATTGAAAGTGTTTATTGAGATCTACAGCATTTTTAGGGTTCCGTAGTCCTGACAAGGAACCCTTATAGTTTCGTCAATCCCGTCTGTCTGTCTGTCTGTCCGAGGTTTTGCTAAGAGACCGTTAATACTAGAAAGCTGTAATTTTGTGGGGGGTATGTAAATAAATGACGCCGACAAAGTGCTGAAATAAAATTTTGTAAAATATTTTTTTTTAGGGTTGCTCCCCTATATGAGGAGTGGGAGTGAATTTTTTTTTTATCGTCTACCCCATCGTGTGGGGTATCGTTGAATAGGTCTTTTAAAATGACTTAAGGGTTGCTGTCATTGACGTATTTTTCGTTAACGCAACTAGACCGTTGAATTAACCTCCGTCAACTAGTCGATTAACTAGTTGAATTGATTAACTACTTAATTATTTAACCGTAGTCCATTTCGCAGTGCTCGTATGAATTTAACCGTTATCGAAGTATTCATTCATTCAATCGTTTAAATCCAAATAGCGCTGTACGTTAATTGTATTTAAATTTTTTAACAATAAATATATTTTGATTTTAAGTAGGTATGTTTTAGTTTCACATCATGATCTAAATTTATAAGAAATTTAAATACTACTAAGTCTTTACATATAGAGCTATTAATGTTACTAAATACGTACATTAAATACATTATTACCTCTTTTTTTATAAAATATACCTACGAAGTTAGTCGTCTAACAACGAATGTTACCGTTCGAAATCAAGTTGATAGTTAATCGCGCGGCGCGCCTCCGTTCGTTGACGTCAACTGATACGTTTCTCTATACTCCTCATCTATTCTCTATTCTCTATACTACTATTCTCCATACTGTTCCAGTAGGGCGTCCCCCCCCCCCCCACCCCTCTAAAAGCTAAACTGCTGCCTTGAAAAATCTGGAAAAATTCGTGATAATAGCGCATTTCATGAACTTTAAAGGAAAATTATAGCGGTTAAAATATTTTTATTAGTTTAGCAGTAATAGTCGTTGAACTTGGGTGTTGGATAATTTTGTACTAAATACAAAATCCTTAGAATAAATCCTTTAAAGTGACAAAGACGGAGTACCTAGTTGCTTGTTTATAACGGGTAAAGACTTGCATTGAATAACAAGCTACTACGGAACCCTACACTGTGCGTTGCCCGACACGCACTTGGCCGGTTATTTTTTTTAGATTTTCCACTTAAAGTAAAGGACTTTAAAAGTTAGAGGGGAGGGAAGGGGTCACATTTTACCACTTTAGAAGTGTCTATCTATCAAATGATTGACTTTGAGAAAACATGGTTTTAGGAACCTCAATGTCATTTTTAGGTATTTTAATTTTAAAATTATCGTGAATTTGTAACATTATTATTGTTATAAGTGAGGTAACGCGGTGAGATCGCGATGTTCACTAACAGTGAACATCGCGATCTCACCGCGTGACCTCACTCCCGAGGAAGAGCGATTGACTCGCTCGAAACCTAGGTCGAGAAAATTCGACTAAAGGCACGTGAATTACAGCCGGTATATAACAATAATAATGTCATTTTTAGGGTTGCGTACCTAAAGGGTAAAACGGGTACCTATTACTAAGACTCCTCTGTCCGTCTGTCTGTCTGTCTGTCCGTCTGTCACCAGGCTATAGCTCATTAACCGTGATAGTTAGACAGTTGAAATTTTCACAGATGGTGTATATTTGTTGCCGCTAGAACAACAAATACTAAAAACAAAATAAAGTTAAAAATTAAAGGGGGTCCCCATACAAAAAACGTGTTTTTAAACGCCATCTATCTAATTAGTTACGGCAAAATGACATAGATGGCGCTAGTAAACGAGCCCCGTCTTTCTAGATCGCGACCAAACCAAATATTCTTGGTAATATCAATTAATCAAATATATGAGGTTGAAACTCTGTTATGTTTCGTATTGTACGGAACCCTCCCTAAGTGTGCGATAAGAGACGCGATGCTGACTCGCACTTGGCCAGTTTTATTAAAGATCTATCTTTAGACACGCCGCACGTATAGGTTTGATGAAATAAAATTATTTGATATCGACGTAATCCTGTTACCGCAAACGTCTAATATACAGTTAGACAGTTACGTAGCTGCACCACGATTTACCGAAAATCGTCGGTCGCAAATCCAACGTTATCAATGTAAAGCCTGTCAACTTGTTTGTCTCTAGGTCCAAATTAAAGCCCTGCATGGGCTATTTTTAACTTATTTTATCATTGATTTACGGTCGAAGACATACGTCCAGTAGCACCTCGATGTTTATAGTCGCCTACTCTATAATATATCGCGTATTGTAAGCGTCAATACGACAACTATGTGTGTGATGTTCCAACGCAAACAACAACACGTTATGTTATACGGTATACGATATGAACACACACGAACAAAACTACGATAAGGTGAAGTTGAGCCAACTTTAAACATAGATAACAATAAACTCATTTCATCATCAATGTCTAAGGCCCAGAACACACGGTGAAACGCAACTGCAACGAAACTCTTGGTGTGAAACCAGTTTCAGTCTATTTCCACCAAACGGCGCAACCTCGACGTGATAAAACGTTTATCCAGTCATTAGATTTCGCGTAAAAACAATAAAATTCGACACGAGTTTCCTGCAAGCAAGGCTTGAAACCGGTTTATTCTTAACCGTTTCTTAAAGGTTAAAACCGGTTTTCACCAATTATTTCGCTCGAAGCAGGGTTAGTAACCGGTTTATGTATAACCGGTTTAAATACGGTATAAACCGTTTTTTTAATTTTTTTGTTCAAAAACCTCTAAAATCCTCTATAAACCGGTTTATTCCGCGAGAGCCTCACGCGTACTTACTTGCATTTGGCACGGGCGATAAAATAAACATGCTCTCGCACTTTTCTAAGTTTGCTTGCCATATATGTATATTTTTTGTGACCGACCGCTGTTTTCAATATGTGATTTACAATGACTAAATCGTTGTTTGCTTGCTTCCAGTGCACACACAGCTGTAAATTGAAAAGTGGTCACTGACCATAGCTAAAACCGTTCTAAACCTCAGTTTATTCAACGAAACCTTTATCAAAAAGTTCTTTGCACAATATCGTTCAATAGCGGTTTATAGAACGAACGAAAACCAAAATAAATAGTTTGTACTTACGCCCAAACCGGTTTGAATTTTTAACCCGGTTTCCAAGCCTTGCCTGCAAGTCCGTTTCACTGTAACGGATTTTAAATGCGTATCATCAACCCAATTTCAAACTAGTTGCATCGTGTGTGGTTTCCTACGGGACTATATGACATCAACTCAAATCAAGCTCAAAAATATAATGACTCTTTATTGATTACCAAAAAGAAAAACAAAATAAAGTATAATAACAATTTTCAGGTAATACAATCGGCGTTCTTAATGCTTAGAGCGATCTTTTCCAGACAGCCTTAGGATGGACAGGAGTAGTATTAATAATAATGGACGGCGGTTAATAGAAAACATAGAGTTGCAGTTTCGTCATTTTTCCGTTTCAACGTGTGTTCTGGGCCTAAGCCAGCCAAAGCCGAGTAGGTGTAATTAAAACAAATACATAGTACAAATATTCGCTATAATCATAGTTGATAAGGTTTTTTTTTATCGATGCCATAATCTATAATGTGAGATTGGTGTAGTGGTATAAAGGTGAACTCTGTGGGATTGGGGACTACCCAAGTCGAGGGGATGTAGATTATATCCCGAACTTAGTTTCTTAAAAACAATTTTGTCATAATTTTTAGGTCTATTTTAAAATATTTTAGTTTCGGGACACTTATTTTATAAATCAACACCAATATTATAAATGCAAAAGTCAGTTTGTAAATTTGTTTATTTGGGACTTCTTCACGGTCAAACAGCTGGACCGATTTAGCTGAAATTTTGCACGGGATAGCCAGTACTATATAGTTAGGATACTTTTTAGCGCGGGTAAGCCGCGGGGCACATCTAATTATGAATATATATAATAATAATAATAAAATGGGACGTAAGGGGGCACAAATACGACCTCGGTGCTCCCAGCCAACCTCACCTGCCCGTGGTGCATCCAGCTGACCAACAGACGGGGCTCTGGCGACCGACAAATGGCGGTATAACCATTTCATATCTATGGCGTAGCTAAATTCTTCAGGCCGGTGACGGGCAGCAGCGTCACCGGTGCGAGAAGTTACGTCCTGCGATCGCCAACACGTCTGCCCAGCGTGGCGATTAGGGCATATCCCTCCCAAGGGATGCAAAGCAGTTCTGAAGGAAACCTAAAGCCAAGGCCCCCAGTTCCTGGCCGCCCTGCTATTCCTGACCACGGCGGCGGTCACGGTACGGTACAATGGACGCACGATTCGGCTGGACGATCATCTGGCGCAGTTGGAGGAGGAGCTGAAACACATAAGATGGCACATACTGGGGTTATGTGAGGTCCGAAGACAGGGAGAGGACACCATAACCTTAGAATCGGGCCATCTTATGTACTACAGAGAAGGAGATCAGCCATCCCAAGGCGGCGTCGGGTTTCTGGTCAACAAGGTTATCAGTGACAACGTTGTAGAAATCTCCAGCGTGTCGACCAGGGTAGCGTACCTCATAATAATTAAGTTAACCAAAAGGTACAGCCTCAAGGTTATCCAGGTGTGTGCACCGACCTCGATACACTTGAATGATGAGGTGGAGAGCATGTATGAAGATATCTCCAGAGCTTTACACACCACCTCCAAGGCTCACTACAACCACAGAATAATGAATAATACAAGTACACAACGTTCTCATGGGAGACTTTAACGCCAAAGTGGGAGTACAAACTTGCGTCGAATCGTCTGTAGGACCACACGGATTTGAGAGTCAGAATCACAGGGGGCAAATGCTAGTCAATTTCCTCGAAAAAGAGGGGCTTTTCTTGATGAACTCGTTCTTCAAGAAACAGCCCCAAAGGAAGTGGACGTGGCAAAGCCCCGACACTGTGACTAAAAACGAGATTGACTTCATCATTACGGACAAACGGCGCATATTCACAAACGTCTCAGTGATCACTAGGTTTAATACCGGAAGTGATCACCGACTTGTACGAGGCTCTCTGGATATCGACTTTAAAGCCGAGAGATTCCGAATGATGAAGTCTACGCTCCGTCCAAACCGTTATATTGTTTATCTCCATATCTCAGAAGAGATTGTCATATCTCGATTAAATTTTAATGGGACCAAATGGGAGGCAAATCTCTCAAACAAAAAAGAATTTTTCAACTCGGTTAAGATTTGACGGAGTTTGGAGGTCAGACAATTATTTTTTTAAACAGTCGAATCGAGAACCTCCTCCTTTTCTGTAAATTCGGTTAAAAATACACCCAAAACGGGACGTCATTGCATGTATTTATATTGGCCCTTATCATAATTAGAATAAGGACTTATAATGCAAAACAGCAACAAGGTTTTTTCTTAAAAATAAAACTGGCCAAGGCGAAATGGACTCGCCCACCAAGGCGAAAGATACCGTAGGCCCAAGTATTTAGTATAAGTTTCAACTTGATACCTTTATGCATTCCTAGTATACAGGGTCTTGACAGACGGACAGGTAGACAGACAGACAACAAAGTGATCCTATAAGGATTTTTCTTTTAAAGATAGCATACAAAATTAATGCAGGGATCTATAACTGTCATACTGAATAAATCTGGCAAACCTTATAGTTTATTTCCATTACATTTTTATTTATCTCTCTTTCATTTCTTAGATTTCAAACATTTGTCATTTTCGACGACCTTTGCTTTAATATATATTAAGGTCAACTCTCTTATACGACTTATTTAGGCATTTCTATAACCTTAAAGTCAAATTTGGTTAAACTAAATAATAAAATATTTAGGTGTACAACTGTGGAGTGCTAGAAGATCTTTATCACATCCTAGTGAAATGTGTCTGGAACAAGCTCTATCGGCGGAATATTTGTTTTACACCGAATTATTAAATTAATTATTTATTAATTAGGTAACAGGACCCATTCATTACAAAAAGATTATATACAAAAATATTATACATGAAAAAAAATTGAATTTAAATTTGCGTGAAAAACTTGTTATTTTTTCTCGTCAACTATGTTTTCGCGTTTTTCTGCGCATAGGGGTCCATCTCCAACCCTCCCTCCCCCTCTCCAGCTTAAACTAATTATTGATCAATTTTTTAGTACTTAACCTCAAAATATTAAAATATTTATATCGCCTCAAGGTTTCGCAACTTTTTCTTCAAGGAGGGGGTTCCATCCCTCTCCCTTGCCCTCCTTCCCCCACTCTCCCACCCTAAATCGACGGTGTTTCAATGCAGTAGCGTTAATGTACTTTGATTTTTTTTTTTTTTAAACTATGCATTTCGTGCAGGGGAAATGGTGCGGGAGGGTTTCTCATGTCTCCCTCTCTAACCTCCTCCCCTCCACTTCCCTAAATTCAGGCGACTCGATTTAAGATTTTAGCCGATTCTAACAATAAACATCACAATATGACAGAAATCATCGGTTCATGAAATAAACAGCATGCAACAGCACGCACCGGCTTCTATGTCCCTTTATAAACTAAAATGTTTCTATTATTGTGTTCCGGCAGCTATCCTTGAGAGCCAGGTTGCCAACCGTACTATAACCGTACTGCACATGTTTCAGTACTCCAGACAAATTTTATCAAAAAAATGGTGTAATAATGAAATTGAGAAAAAGAAATGACAAAATGTGGCGCCATAACCTTACTTAAACTACAGTATTCTGGCAGTACACAGCCCTTGAGAGTCAAGAGTATTCAGAGGCCTTACATGTTCACCATCTTTGACCAGATCATCAGTTACCACCAGGCGAGATAGTGATCTAGTGCAAGCCTGTCCAGATATACTTTAACCGTTAAAGAAAAATATTTTATGAAATAAAAATTAAATGTATTAAGAAAAATGTATATTATAACCTTGCTAAATAATATATAATTAAATTTTCACATAATTTATATAAAAACTTCAGAAAATATAATTAATTTAAAATTACGTACATTGCAACTTATAAAATATTTGCAGCGAAACCACAGATAGATTATGTATTATACTATATAGATGTTTGATTGTTGTGCTGCATAATTTAACAGCACAATGAAATCCTATAGGTTGTCAGTATACATCTCCACTCCACTTTACTTTGGTGAAAACCAGTCCTAATGTCACAAATTTACTGAGCACAAAGGACAATGACCAAATTGGCCCAAAAACAACAAAGTGTGCCCCCAGTTTTAACATTTAGTTCTTCTGAAAGAGTGACTCAAATACACAATTTTTTCCTAATGAACCTAAGAAATCTGTCCTACAGAAACGTAGATATTTAGCAGTGTTTTCCTAGCAATGTTTTTTTAATTACATTATAAACTATTGTCTGTCTCTCACTTCAATATTTTTACGGTCAAAATTTAACTTGCTACCTGGCTTCCGAACCATAAGATCTTTTCTTGGTCAGTTGTGTAAGCAAGAGTGCTAAAAAAAGCCAATCTATCGTATTAATATTTACACATTTTCATCATAAAAGTATTTAAGAAATGCGCCAAAATAATGCACACTCAAACCACCTGGTCTAAGCTGCTCATAGCTGATCAAATGCGGCACTTTTAGATTATTTTTAAATTATTGATAATTACGCAATAGAGCGCAGAGGTCATGATTCGGATGTTAATATAGGATCGTTTAAAAAACTTAAAGAACCGACTTCAAATGCTGCACAATTAGTACAAAGTTTGAGATGTTTATCTCCATATCTCTGGAGATACTTATCAGACCTCGATGAAATGAGCATGGTACCACACTTCGGAAATCCACTTTCCAACAAAAAAAGAATAATCAAAATCGGTCCATAAACAACAAAGTTATCCACAAACAAACATAATAAAAATATATATAAGGTTGAATTGATAAACATTCTTTTTTGAAGTCGGTTAAAAATATGCTTTTAAAACAAAAATACATAATACGACAAAATTTGTATTGTAGCAACTTTAGGTCTAGAATATTCTCTAACTGTAGGTTGGATTTTGATGGGCATCTACGCACATAGTTGGTCTAACACTATAAGTCAAAAATCAATATTTTCAGTACTGGGGACAGCAGTAAAATTTTTTAAACAGAGCCCATACATCTTATACATGGGGGGAGGGGTCTGTATCTTTTCTTATAATTCTCTATTGCAGGGTCGAGATATATATCGGGTTGGATCTTATATTGAGTTGCCCGAATTTGAGTAAACTGTGAATGTGGGGGGGGTTAAGGGGGTTCGTACTAAGTGCCCTGAAGCAAAATTTGCTGCCAGAGATGCGATAAAATACTTAATATTATTTTTTGAAATTACATAAAATCTTACTACAGAACCAAGTAAATAATCGAAATCAAAGTACATAACATTCGAATGCATACAACGAAACGCAATTTTCTTTGATTGCTTATCAATTTCAGGATTGTCAAACTGCGTGAAAAGAAACTAAGCTGCCATTTTGTTGACATAGACAGATGCATCTCGTAAAAAAATGGGCTAAGCTGCCATTTCGTTGACATAGACAGATGCATCTCGTAAAAAAATGGGCTAAGCAGTTATCTATTTTTTGTTATAAAGTTTTGTTTTTTTATGGCCCTAAAGTGTAGGTTAGGTTATGTTAGAACAGTGACCACACATAGAAAGTAAAATGATACGAATGGAAGATGAAAATATATATATATAACTAGCTGACCCGGCAAACGTTGTTTTGCCATATAAATAATTTCCTAGTAATAATTACTAAAATGGCTATTAAAAAATAAGGGTTGATCGTAGAAGGGTGAAAATTGAGGATTGTATGTATTTTTGTATGTTGTATCATAAAAAAATAGAAATTAAAAATGTTGTCTAAAAAATAAAAAAATAAATTTAGGGGTGGACTACCCCTAACATTTAGGGGGATGAAAAATAGATGTTGGCCGATTCTCATAGATACCGGATAAGCACAAAAAATTTCATCAAAATCGGTCAAGCCGTTTCGGAGGAGTATGGCAACGAAAACTGTGACACGAGAATTTTATATATTAGAAGATATATATAAAAATATAAAAACTATGCTGCTCCAGCAGGGGGGAAACAAGTGGGGAGGACTCCCCTCAACTCCCTCTACCTCCCCTGACTACTCTTATCTTCCTATGAAGGCGACTTGATTCAAGATCTTTATCCATATATCAATGGATATATATCAAAATATATTTCCGATATATATTCGGTATACATGAAACTGGGTTCGACCATATATATCATATGTTTTTTTTAACAATATAAAGCAATACAAAAATGGTTTAAAAATTAATATTCTTAAGTAATTTTTAGCATTTGTACTGTATTTACTATTTCTATTTCCTATTTTAAGTTATGTCTGGTTTTGAGTATATCTAAATAAATAAAACATGAAAAACATTGTAGTTTTTTTTAATAACTTTAATATGTTTATGTAACACATATGCAAATAGTATTCATAATTAGTACAATAAAACAATAATATGGCTTTCATACATAATTGATAAATATCAAACTTGTTATATATATCAAAAATATCTGATATTTTGATATTTTTAATAAATATTGGATATTTTCGAACCCTGCACTATTGATAGTATTTAAAGTATTTTGTTTTAGTTGGTAGAGGTCATTGACCCAATGTCAATGTGCATTGGGTCATTGTGTACTCAAGATTTTTTAATATGTTCATCATTTATGTTGGACACAGACAAGTACCTACTTGGCTACCTAATCTGATGGTGAGCGACAATGTGATGTAAGATCAAAAATTAATTTAGGAAAGCCTTTGGCAACTGACTTATTGAACCGATCTTGAAATTCATTAAGCTAAATCATGAAATTAGTATTTGAAAGGTACTGTATATCATATAATCAATACTTTATAATCAATACGTTCAGCACGTTATGCTGACTATATTGAATCCTATTTGTACTAACCCAAATGGCAATTTAATTTCTACCATTTATTTTATCCGAATCTAGGTCACATGCAATCAATTTTTTTTTGGTCCCATTCCAATGTATTATTTACGAGTATCGAAACATGTTTAGGTAATATTGTCAATGCCACTTTGTTTATGTTTGATATCTCAGTCTAATTGATGGATACAAAGACATTCCAAAATTTCTCCAACTCTCTTTATAGAGCAGCCATTCCAATAAAATCATATAAATACGGACATTCAACACGTTTCGTTCCTTATTAGTTGCCCAAATATGCTGACCATCGCATTATTATTCCATTCGAAGTGAAATTTCGTCAATTTATTGGGCACACAAGCTACAAAATCTATAGCTACGTATAGTTGGTACCATGCACGTAGCACTAAAATATGGAGGATGCATATCCGAAATCATCCAAAACCTCGACCGCAACACAATACTGCATTGAACCACTCACAATAGATCGCGATAATGGCTTAATCTACAAATGTAGAGCCCATTTTATTGATAAAATTGACATAGACTCACGATAAATTAGCAATTATCCCGTGAACGTACCGCCCTACGCTAATGTTGATGTAGAAGAAATGACCACTTACCTTAGCGGAGGATGACATTTTCTACGGCAAATATGTACACAAAAGTATCTGGATTGAAATTATATAGAAATAAGTAACAAAATCTATAGAATTTATTCAGGTTTCACAATTTTTTCACAAAACAATAACACTACGCGCAATCACTTCACTCGACCACACTGAAGTTGTTGACAACCGGATCAATAACACCAACTTTACGGACAAAAAATAATCGATTTTTGGAACTTGGAACAGCCTCGCTTGCGTTTTGCGTTGGATTGTTTTTTTTATCACTGTCTTGAATGAAAATATTAATTCCGGACAAGATCAAAATATTGTTAATCATAAAATATATGTGATGATAATGTACCGGCACATATAATAAAATTATTATTACATAAAGGTTTGCTAACCATATTCTACCATAGCATGCCTGAGAATATTACAGTCATCTAAACATATTAATACTTACCCTTAAATCTACACTCACTGCACAATAAACATAAAGTTACTTGTCAAATTATAATTAATTCGCATGATTTTGTCTATTATCGAAAAAGCTTATCCGCACGTAGCTCGCGAATTCACTCACTGTACCTAGGTAGGTATTCGGCACACTTCACATTTATAAGCTGGTACCTAGGTGAATAAAAAGTCAATGTCCGGTCAAAACTCAAATTGAGTAAATCCTAAAAAAGAATGCTAGTACAAACACTGAGATACCCAAATTTGGACCCGCGATGCACTGCGTATGCAGTTTTACGCAGCCTTTGTTTTACCTACTATAGGTTCTTTGTGTAGAAATAGTTCATAGATGAAAGTATATATTAACGATAGTTACTGAACGTTTGAAGATACCATAGCTATCTTCTCATTGTTACCTTACTAACACCTAAGTCATATTAATACAGCAATAATGTTCATACATATGAAACAAATTATCGTTCATTTGTAAGATATAGGTACTAATATACCTACTTGCTAATTTAATATAATGCCAATTAATACCTGCCTTTCACAATTTATTGTTGCACATCCTAAAGGTATAGGTATACGGGCTATTAATTGTTATATATTGATCCACAACATTTAAATGTTTTTTAATATTCAGTAAATCAGATCAGTAAATACTTAATGCCAATAGTTAGTAGGAGCAAATTATATCCATGTTCCGCCTGGCTTGCTACTAAAAAGAAGCTTACCGAGCCGCCATTAAGGAGAAAATCTACCGCCATAACGTATCGTACGGTGTGCCGCGGCACAAAGCTCCCTACAGGTCGTCGCTCGTCGCCCACTTACACGACTCTGCTCCAACACCACTATCATACAACACCGCCTTAAACGGAGTTGGCTACTCGATGTCAACGCGCGGACAGCTAGCAGGTCACCAGCTGTCCACGCGCTTACAGTTGTCAGTTTACGAAACATAGTGGGCTTCAACGAAACAATCTACCAGCGCGCGGTCGCCGCGCAGGCCGCTCGTGGTCGCCGCGCGCGCCGCTGGCTTGTAGCGCGCAGTAAGCGAGACGAGTAGTACGTTGGTGGTAAGCTCGGCTGCAGCGAACTGTCTGCTAATTAGTGTTGTCATTGTAAAGTCTATCTACAGCGGACGTCCGAAGGCTCACATTTTAATGAACATTATTTTGACTGGTGTGATCGGAGTCGTGTATGTGGGCGACGACCTTAAGAATGAGAAGAGTATTGATAATGTGGTATATTATACAGTGGCATCTTCGAGCATTTACCAATGAAGATGTTAACGTTGTAATCCGCAAACATTTTTTTTTCTGCCGATACTTACGGGGGACGGGGTAAACACGCATTGCACACACAAATCACTCACTTTAACGATCCCGCACACTAGCTTGAAACACGCACACAGTATTAAAAATACAGCGTAGTTACGCTCGCTCATATGGCCAATAATGGCTATATGGCCAGCAGAGGGGTACGCCTTGCATTGACATCTCCATTAGTAAATGCTCGAAGAGTGGCATAGTATATTCTAACCGGCCTAGCGTGTTCACAATCTTCGACCACAATATCATCGGCTCGTTCAAATTTGGCGATTTCAATTGAACAACTATTCTCAGGTAACATATATGATATAAATGTCGAAAGTTAAAACATCTCCTGATAAAATATCGACTGTATTATAATATCGAAAATTGTTATATCGAACCATAAAATGTCGAAGATTGAATTGCCTACTGTTTAAAATATCGAATGATTAAAAATGTCGTTACGTTAATCATTATATCTAAGCTCAAAATTTCAACATTTATTACATCGAAGTTCATAATACCTACTAGTTAAAACATTGGAATAAAATACGCTTGTCTTATTAAAAACAGTTTTGTGACCACAAAGCTAGAACTGAATCGGCTCTTGTTTCATTTATTTTCTTGTTTATATCAATGTTTTTCACTTCGATATTTAGGACGTTCGATATTCTGTATTTCGATATTTAGAACTTTCGATGATACTTTTGTCGATAATTAGATTTAAGATTTATTGGACGTAGATCTAATAACTATTCGATAATATAAACTATCGATATTTTAATTTTCGATATTTCCATACAGTCGATATTTTCATTTTCGATATTTTGAACATCGATATTTTATCAGTAGATATTTTAACTTTCGACATTCACATATGTAACCCTTTTCTCATTCAACAACAATTTGAATGCACGTGTTCATACCGTTGATCAACCTTCTGTCTGTCATGATACTCATGATGTCAGAATATATTTAACCCACCGTGAATGAGGTGAAAAATTGTTACATCAGATACGAGATGGGTATGTTAAACCCAAAACTGTTGATGGTAAGGTTTGATACCTTCTATAATTAATTCCGGAACAACGTGCTCGTTGTACATGACTTTGGTTTTATCCAAATTCATCCGGAGACCGATGCGACGAGAAGAATCAGCTAGGCCATTTAACATACTCTGTAAGTCCTGCAGCGTCTCTGCCATAATGACGATGTCATCTGCGAATCGTAAGTGAGAGATGTACTTGCCGTTGATGTTGATGCCACAATTTTTCCAGTCCAGCGTCTTAAACATATCCTCCAAGGCGTTAGTGAACAGCTTCGGGATATGACGTCCCCCTGTCTCACTCTTCGACGCAGGTGGACATGTTTAGTTCGCTGGTTCTGTACTTGTAAATTCATCGTTGCGGCATTATACAGACATCTGAGACATCTTATCAATTTGATATATCGCCAGTCGACTTGGCAACGCTGCAGGGACTCCAGAACGGACCAGGTTTCGATTGAGTTGAAGGCCTTCTCATAGTCCACGAATGCTAAGCACAGGGGCCGATTGTACTCTTCGGTCTTCTGTACAATCTGCTGCACTGTGTGGATGTGGTCTATGGTGCCGTAACCGCTTTGAAACCCAGCCCAGCAGCAGTAGCAACTCGTCGAGTCTACGCGCAAGACTATCATTGCCATCTACGGCGATTGCCGTAGATGGAATCCCACTCGAAATTGTTACGAAGTATGTTTACATAGGGCAGACGCTTCAACTAGGCAAACACAACTTCGAGAAGGAAATCCAGAGGAGAATTCAGCTGGGCTGGGCAGCATTCGGAAAACTCTGTCGTCTCTTCTCGTCGCCTATACCATCCTACCTGTGATGACATACGGAGCTAAGACGTGGACACTCACAGTTCGACTGGTCCACCAATTTAATGTCGCTCAGCGAGCTATGAAAAGATCTATACTCGGTATTTCTCTGCGGGATCGAATCCGGAACGAAGTAATTCGCCAGAGAACTAAAGTTATCGACATAGCTCAACGGATTAGTAAGCTGAAGTGGCAGTGGGCTGGTTATATCTGCCGCAGGACTGATAACCGTCGGGGTAGACTTGTCCTGGAGTGGAGACCGCGAATCGGCAAACGTAGTGTAGGACGTCCTGTGACCAGGTGGAGCGACGACATACGCAAAGCGGTGGGCAGTGGCTGGAAAAGAAGAGCCGAAGATCGGGCTCAGTGGCGCACCTTGGGAGAGGCCTACGTCCAGCAGTGGACGGACACCGGCTGATAATGATGATGATGATAATTAATTAATCGTCAATAGTGCAATGGGTGGGGATCGAACTCACGACCCTTCGATCGGCAGTCCGATACCCTAACCATTGAGCTATTGCCGCTTATATTAATTATAAGATTATATTAATCTCGTTAAGAAACAACGTGGAATTAAATAAAAAGAATATACTTCCAAGTCTAGTGAATGACATCGTTCTTTTATAAATTTCTACCATACTCAATATTTCTTTTGCAATGGCAGTTTGTTAGACAAGGCTACACTCCCACTTAGGTGCCTTTCGTTTGGGCCGTTTTCTTATACAAAGCAATTACAACCTTATGTTTAAACTTAATTGGAATAATAATAATAATTTAATTGAACTGGATTAAATTGAATTTGTATACAATCTGCAGTGCACCATCTGTTTATATTAAGTCTATATCTTTGACAAAGGGAATATAAAAATAAAAAAAAACTGGCCAAGTCGAGTTCGACTCACCCACCGAGGCTTCCGTACCAACGTTGGTTAGTACGAATTAAGCTAGATCTCTAAATTGTATGAGCGCTCATATAACTCAGATGCCTATCTTAATTGGCGTTTACCATGTATGTATGTAACATTTTATATTTTTCGGATTTTTTCTTTTACTTGTGCTGTAATACCTTGGCTCTTAACCAAAATCGACAATTCCAGGTCAACCGGAAGTACCCTATAGGTTTAGGGTCAAAAACCAATAGGGTACTTCGCGTTGACCTAGAATCATGAAATTTGGCAAGAAGCAAGGTCTTGAAATTGACTTGAAACTTGTAATTATGTGGTTTTATACCAAAAAAAAGGTAAATTTACTGTTACAAACTTATTATTTGTAGTTGGTGCTTCGTGTGCGTGGTCACTGGCTTTGACATTTCACGTTGACTGAAATTTCCAGGTTTCGTTAATTTATTTTTCTTTTTCTGAATATTGTCCGTTTGTTTTTATGATTAATGTCTCGTCATGTCACGTCTTAGTCTCGAAAATGTAGAATTCTTCCGGTGAAGGGTGTAGTGTAGTGTAGATCGTGAACTCCCGCACCTTTGTTGTTATCTCGCTCACACCAAATAATAAATACCTAACCTAAATGGCCTGGGCCCCTAGACAAAATCCAATTTCCTGTTTGCCTTCACGCTAACGCAAGTTCAAAATGTATGGAATGACATTTATTTTTCTGCAACAAAAATGTCATTCCCATACTTTTTGAACTTGCGTTAGCGTGAAGGCGAACAGAAAATTGGATTATGTCTAGGGGCCCAGGCCATTTAGGTTAGGTATTTACTATATTTTTATATATTTATTTATATTCTTACAGTACAGGGCCCCTAGACAAAATCCAATTTCCTGTTTGCCTTCACGCTAACGCAAGTTCAAAATGTATGGAATGACATTTATTTTTCTGCAACAAAAATGTCATTCCCATACTTTTTCAACTTGCGTTAGCGTGAAGGCGAACAGGAAATTGGATTTTGTCTAGGGGCCCTGTACTGTCGGAGTTTTGGCGGGAACGTGGAAAAGTGTGTGCGCTCTCATTGTATTTTTTTCCTAAAACTTGTATTCTTCTGCGAGTTAATGTGTAATCAATGTGGATTATTAAACATTTAGTGCCGGTGAATGTATGCGAGTGTAGGGAAAGAGCACAATGTTGAAAAACATACAATTTGCGTTCTTACCAAAATTCCACGGAAAATCTTCAGTAAACTTCTCATCTTTACTGAAGGTATAACTTAGAATAGATTTTTACTTGAAAACTGACCTGAAATGTGACTTCGACCCATCTCTACGACTTAAATTCATAAAAACTTGAAGAATTTTAATACTTGACACTGGCTAAATACACTAATCGTGCGGAGCCATAATAAAACTAAAAAAACAAACAGGCCAAGTGCGTGTCGGGCCACGCGCAGTGTAGGGTTCCGTAGTAGCCCGTTATTCCATGCAAGTATTTACCCGTTATAAACAAGCAACTAAGTACTTCATCTTTGTCACTTTAAAGGATTTACTAAGGATTTTGTATTTGGTACAAAATAATGTAACACCCAAGTTCAACGACTATTACTGCTAAACTAATAAAGTTATCATAACCGCTATAGTTTTCCTTTAAAGTTCATAAAATGCACTGACATCACGAATTTTTCCTGATTTTTCAAGGCAGCATTTTAGCTTTTAGAGGGGGGAGGGGGGGGGATGCCCTGCTGGAATAAAAAAATTCACTTTAATGTTTAATAATTCGTAAATGAAGCATTCAATTGAAAAATGGTATTAGCAACCCTTAAGTCATTTTAAAAGACCTATTCAACGATACCACTCACGATGGGGTCGACTACGAAAAAAAAATGTATCCCCAATTCTCATGACAGACAGACAGACAGACAGACGGAGATGACGAAACTATAAGGGTTCCTTGTTAGGACTACGGAACCCTAAAAAATAATAAAAAACTAGTAGATTTGAGGTTTTTTGGCGGGAATGTGGAAAAGTGTGTGTGATCTCAATGTATTTTTTCCTAAAACTTGTGTTCTTCCGCGAGTTAATGTGTAGTAACTGTGTAATAATGTGGATTATTAACCATTAAGTGCCAGTGAATAAGTACGAGTGTAGGGAAACAGCACAATGTTGAAAAATAGGCTATTTGCGTTTTCACCAAAATTCCACTGAAAATCTTCAGTAAACACTGAGTATATACTCAAAGAGTAAACACCGCATCTTTACTGAAGGTATGACTTAGACTAGACTTTTACTTGCAAACTGACCTGAAATGTGACTTTGACCCATCTCTACGACTAAAGGCTAGACCGCACTAAGCGACACTTCACGGCAGTGGCGCGACGCGACACGTAGCGACACTATTAGGTATACCGCACTTTAACTGCAGTGCCGCGACAGTATGCAGCAATTTTTTTTTTCTTATGTTCTAGTATTGTTTCAGTCGTTCGGCAATTTCTGAAGAAGATGGAAAAAACGGATTTGAACGTTATTTATTATAACGAACGTTATACTTATATAGAACGTTATACTGACTGACTAATACAATTAATTTCTCCTTGTCCAAAGCCATTTTAAACGCTACTTTACTACGAACCAAACACGTTCTAACTTGAATGAAGTGAAGTATCGCGTCGCTTGCTATACCGCACTAACGGTAGCGGAAGTACACGACGCGACACGGCGCGTCAGATTTGATGAGTTGGTCAACTTTGACGCGCAGTGACGCGGCGCGTAGTTACGCTGGTGCGCAGTGCGTTATACCTCATACAATTTCTTACAAAGAATATTTTGTCAGTACGTGTCGCGTCGCGCCGCTGCTGTCAAGTGTCGCTTAGTGCGGTCTAGCCTTAAAATTCATTGAAACTTGAAGAATTTCAATACTTGGCACTGGCTAAATACACTAATCGTGTCGAGCCATAATAAAACTAAAAAAAATTAATAGTATATTAGATTTGGTTGACTCATATAGTAATCTGTAGATTTGGTAGATTTTTGCTGTTGTTTAGTAGATTTGTAAATCGACTCACTCCAAAGAGTAACATAATATATACTACTCACTCACGCTGCTCTTTGAAATTTGAATTGTGTTCAATTCAATATTGTATTGTATTCTGAACTCATCAGTAGTCTGATTTTTAACTCAATCTGTTTGCTTGCTTGCAGTTGTTAACTAATTAGTTGGTGCGATATAGCTTTGTCAGTATATTATTATGTTACTCTTTGTACCCTTGTATTCTCCGCAACCGATACCTACTTAAGTTTATTATTAAATGAAGATGAGAATCCTATTTCATTTGCCGAGAAAAACAATCACCCTGGCGTTCTTTTTTACCGGTGTTATTTTCTTCTTCCTTTGGGCCCATGGAAGGTAAAGTATTATTTGTTTTGTTAAATTAAGCTTCTGTCAGGCCTAGTATGTTCACCAACTTCGAAGAAGGGAAATTCGACCACATCACAGCTTGCCATCACCAGGCGAGATAGTGGTCAAACGCTAAACTATCAGGTATGTTAAAAAAAACTTTATAAAATTATGTGTCTATTTTTAGGGTTCCGTAGCCGAATAGCAAAAAACGAAACCCATGGATTCGACATGTCTGGCTGTCTATCCGTCCTTATGTTACAGCCACTTTATTGCGAAACTATTATGACTACACAAATTAAACTTGTAAGATTAAGGGGGGCTCCATATAAATGATACTGAATCTAAAAAAAACTGTGCTGTGTTACGGAATCCTACTAGTGCAAGTCCGACTTGCACTTGACCAGATTATTTTTTTAATTACATAAACTCCATCCTACCTTTTATTTAACTTTTGAAAGCTTAAATACTCCTCACTTAGTACTTCACACAAATAAAATTCCTTTGATAATTTGTGTGCTCACGAATTAATAAATTAATCTTAATGGAATAGATTCCAGTTCGGTAGAAGATTTGATGGCTCATATTAATTGAAGTATTTTAGTCGCTTTGATTTATTAATAAAACAAATTATTTTGCTCATTTAAGCTATCGCAGACTACGGTTCAATGAGAAAAATATCGCTAAAAACCTTTAACATAGTTAGTTAGCTAGGTCCTGCACTACTCTAAAGTGCCTTCATATAATAAAAGAAGGGCCTAAAAATAATCAAAATTATGTTAATCAAGTACATGGGATATAAGGGAGGAAAAGGACGTAAAGGAGCAAAGAGTGCGAGTTGGACTCATGCACTGAGGGTTATGTAAAATTTGTCACTAGGTTAAACCAGGTTAAAGAACAAATTTAACTTTGCAGTTTGATGTCTAGACCGATGCCTAGATATGGTTAATTCACCCGAAAATTATAAGTTTGTAACAGTAAATTCGCTTTATTTTTTGTTATTAAATTACATAACTACGGTTTTAAGATTATCGTGTCTATAAGTGCTGGAACACCTTGACAAATTAAATGATTCTAGGTCAACGGGAAGTACCCATAGGTTTTGATTCTCTTGTGAAATCACAAAATATGCGACATAAACAGTAATATCTTTTGCTTGTGTTGACTTACAATGTTAATTGATTCACAGCTGAAAGATAACATAGGCCTAAGGATGTAATATAAGTTTCAAATTTAATTGTAATTCGCCAGAGTACTTAAGTGATTGTCATAGCACAATGGATTAGCTGGTATGGATATATCTGGATCCAATCTGGATAGAGCAGATATAACAAATCTATTCCAACGGTTATAAGATTTGGAATAAAACAAGATTTAAGATTTGTCCAAAAGTACTTCTAGTTACTCAGAGTACAGCTTCATATGCAAACGTAGCTTAGAATGTCATGTGACTATCAAATCAAAGCATTTAGCTAGCAAGTAGGCAGTATTGATATATGCACATATACACATCAAAAATATAAAATAAATCATAATCAATTATCAAGTAAACATAGTAAAAGCAGAATTTAACATTTTGAATTTTAAAAAAACCAAAGTAATGAACCATTTAGCGGTAACCCAATCGTTGACGTCAGACTATTAAAAAAAATATTATAGGGTTACCAACCATACCCGTAACTGTGTGTTTCAGTACTTCAGACAATTTTTATATATAAAAAAAAGTGAAATAGTGAAACACAACTTAAAGAAAAGCACCAGGTGGATCAACAATATACATAAAGTGATATATTGGAAAAGGATCAGTGGCGCGTCTTGGGAGCAGCCTACGTCAAGCGCAGGCTGACACCAGTTGATTGAGATGATACATATAATTTAATTATGTACATATGTGACCATACTGGAGGTATATCCTAACAAATTAATATAACTTTAGTTTATACTATTCCGTACTACTCGTGGATATAGGCCTGTCCAATTGTATGCCACTGAGACCAATCCTCGGTGACTCTCAACCTTGTAAATATTGTTACTCCACATCTTTTCAATAATAAACAATTCTGAGAGTGTCCAAAGCCAGATTGCTGATTCACAGTCGTTGGTTTTTCTGCTAATGGCCGGCCCATTGCCACTACAGCTTGCATATTTGCACTATGTTGATGACTTTGGTTCTCTGTCGAAGCACTTTGTTACGAATATTATCCTTCTGAGAAACTCCAAACATAGCTCTTTCCATAGCACGCTGAGTGAGCTTAAATTTGTGGACCATCCTATTTGTGTGCCCACCGTATTGGACGCAGTGACAGTGGGTACTTGACCTATAAGTGCCATCTCAAAAATGCACCCTGTATGAAGAAAACAATAATAAAAACCTTTTTAACCGACTTCACAAAAAAGCAGGAGGTTCTTAATTTTGACTAACTTTCTTTTTATTTGTTACCTCAGAACTCCGTCAAATCTTAACTGATTTGAAAAAATCTTTTTTGTTTGAGAGATTATGGCTCTTATTTTGTCCCATACAAATTTTATCGAGATCTGATAATAATCTCCGGAGATATAGAAATAAACATCTTAAACTCGAAATCGATGCGTTTGTATACGATAGGGTTGTTGGTTTCTTTACAATGTTTTTCCTTCTAACTTGTTTGGTTTCCGCAGCCTGGCTTGAAATCCAACTGTCAATTATTCTGAAACTATTAAGTGGTAGCACTAATGACATTTGTATTCTTCCAGTGCTAGAAATCTAATGATCCCACTCGATGTGAAGAATCAAATTTGCGCTGTCAACTATGATGATACAAGGAACACCATAGCAAAGAAAATCAACTTGAGTATGATATACTTTGTGACTCCTACATATCCAAGACCATCGCAGATTCCTGAACTCGTTAGACTCAGTCACACCTTGATGCATGTTCCGCGGATACATTGGATAGTTGCTGATGACCAGCCTCGCTGCTCCGAAGAGGTTACTGGTGTTTTAAGGTGAGCTCATAGCTTTGTGACACTTGCTACTATACAATACAATAACACTTTATTGATCACCAAAAAAATAACTACAATACTATAATAATACAATCGGCGGTCTAATCGCTAAGAGCATTCTCTTCTAGACAACCTTAGGATGGACAGGAGTAAAAATAAAGAATGGACGGCGGTGCACAATAAAAAAGTAATCTGCTATATATTAAATGCCTACTTTCAATCCAATTCGGATTCTAATAAATATATAGGCATGATAAAAATATATTAATATATATAGGTATAATATTACTTAACGGAAAATAAGACAAATCAATAGCTTTCATTTGATAGTGGTATTTGATAGTGACGGACTATAGTTCAGAGAATTGGCAAATGATGAATAGGGCACCTTGTGGCTTGATGCAATGGAATGATACATGAGGGGTAGCTGGAAGCAGCTAGCAGCTACTGAAAGGGAAGAACTAGAGACAAAACTCAGGAGACTATGTTGGGAGAGGCCTATGTCCAACAGTAGATTCGTGTAGATAATGATTATTAACTGACTTCAAAAAAAGGAGGATTTTTTAATATTGTAATTTCACCGATTACTCGAAGACGCCTGAACTGATTTGGATTGTTTTTTGCTTGAAAGGGTATCTTTTTTAGGGTTCCTCAAAAGGTAAAAAAGGAACCCTTATAAGATCACTTTCTTGTTCATCTGTCTGTCTGCTTTAATAAGTAGAGTACATTTCCCAGGTGGACCCATTTAAATTTCATCGAGATATGTTCAGTATTCCAGAGATATGAAGTTAAACACCTCAAATTTGGTACTGAAAATGAGTAGCCGACATTTAAAATCGGTTCGTTTAGGTTTTTAAAAGATCTTCAATTATTTTAAGTATTATTACACATCGATATATATTAAAAAGGGTGGTAAGGTACACCGCTCCTAAATGTGGATCGTATGAATTAGGTTGGCGAACCTAATTTCACCTTAGTCACAATCGAACTGGCGTTTGTGTAGCACGTACACACTAGGGAATATGCATGAAGCTCAGATTTATTGGAAATATTTTTTTTTCGATTCTTTGTTGTCCTGGAGTTATATGTTAAACCTTTTTTTTTTATTTAATTCCATTTTATTTGCTTAAAATAATAAATTAAAAATGCAATTTAAGCGAGGGAAATTTAAGTTTGTAAAACAGATCACCATTGGTCGAATCGAAAGTTGACGTCATTATGCACTACTCCACATGATAGAAACATTATTTTTTTTTTTTTTTTTTTTAAAGGTTACTCGCTATGTGGGTTGCACATTACTAGTATTCTTGTTAACCCCTCCAACTAAGCTAAATATCAAATATTATATTTCTTTGAAGAGTTACACACTTAATATTTTTGTAAATTGTTAAAAACAATCCAAAATTTAATCGTACCAACGGGACTTGAACCCGCAACCTCCGGAATAACATGTTCCGGTGCTTTGCCAATTAAGCCATGGTGCGAAGTGACGTTACGACGAAATTAGTGGATTGCGTTTGTTAACGCAATTATGCATTGGTGGCGCCATCTATGACTACTTATTACGTAAGTTAATCATTCGGAAGAAATCATTACAGTTTTCAAATCCGACGAGAGATGTTGCACTGCGTAAATCAAATATTATATTTCTTTGAAGTGGTACACACTTAATATTTTTGTAAATTGTTAAACACAATCCAAAATTTAATTAAAGCTAAATATGCTTGTGTCTGGAGTGGGTTCACGTCAATAGTGCAATGGGTGGGGTGGGGATCGAACTCACGACCTGATCTCTCTCTCTCGATCGCCAGTCCGACACCCTATCCATTGGGCTATTGCTGCTTTTTGACATTGAGCGCGGGAACATAAAAATAAACGTATGGTGTGGTCTTATTGTATTTATTTCCAAATATTGTGTTTGCCGCGTTTAAACTGCTCAAATTTATTTGTATATTCAAAAAATAATTAGACTAATTCCGGCAGTATGTTATTTTTTTATTATGTTATATGGATGTAATGAGAGAAATAGAAATATTTAAAAAAAACATGCATATTCCCTATTGCATGTGCAATTATCTCAGATTCATTTAATTAATTAGCAACAATCCCTTCCTCTGTTCTTCATGCACATGAAGCTCGACATTAGAAATTCGTGTTTTCATGTAATTTTTGTAAATTGTTAATATAAAGTGTGAAACACTTAAAAGAAACATAATATTTCATGTAATTTGTTTCTAGTTCCATTATGTTTACGTGGCATAAGAGTGAGCACCGCATCTACTTTTTTATAACGATGGTAATACATAATGGAATTTATACTTTGTGTTTTCCATATCTGATATTCGTGCAATGTATGTTATTATATTGCAATCTACCTATTGCAATGTTTTGTCCAATAAAATCGGAGGAAAATATTTTTCTGATTTTATTGTTAAGTGAGTATGGAGAAATTTTATTGTTTACGTTCTACATTTTTAGATGTACATTGGTGATAGTATGTGAAGCCTTTTTTGTATATTTCTCAATACTGCAGGTATTGTGAAAAAACTTTTTGTACATCATCATAATCATAATCAGCAGGTTTCAGTCCACTAGGCTTCTCCCAAGATACGCCACTGAGCCCGATATTCGGCTCCTGCTTTCCAGTTACTGCTCACCGCTTTCCACTGCCGTCCACTGTCTGTCAGTCTGTCCATCTGCCAAGACCCTTTTTCTCAGGAACGCGTAGAGGTTATCAAATTGCAACTTATATCAAATGCTCGGGTCTACGGCATATTTCGGTTGTGAAAAAATTTACCTTGTAAGTCAACGCGATTAAAATATATGACCGTGTATGTCGCATATGTAACAAGGTAATCCTATAGAAAGTACTTACTGTTCACCTAGAATCATAAAATTTGGCAAGAAACAATATCTTACAGTTCATGTAAAGGAAAAAATCTGAAAGAAAACCGTAAATTTGTAATTGATTTATAATAAACCTTTCATTAGAGATTGGTGCAATAACCTTATCTAGAGATCAGACGGCGAATTCAAAGTTAAGTAAGTTAAGTTTTGAGGGCCCGGTGGCGTAATCGGGATAACCGTTGGCTTTGATGCCAGAGGTACTGAGTTCAAACCGCCGTGCACCAATGGATTTTTCTACCAACAATCCCCGCATGTTGGTAGGACACTATCTATCTAGTGTCCGCCTGGCCAGCTATCACCCTCAAGTTAGAAAATCTGTCGCCAAAACATCTAAGGTGTCTAAGCTAAGTTTTTAGTGCCATAAACAAACATGCATTTAAATTTTGCATTTTCGAATTTCGCGCGTAATTTGACAAAAACGCTAGATGCAGCGGACGCCATATTGCTCTGTGGTCATGACGTCAGTTTGCTGTGTAAACAAATGCAGTGATATGATAGTTGACAGATGACACTTCAAGTTTACATAGCTGTATGACGTAATAACATGGCGACTACTATTCAATGGTGTTGTGAAACAGATTAAAAATCTGAAACCTGTGAATTGAATTTTATATTTTAGTTTGCTATTTTATGAACTAAAACTAACGTTTCCGACTGCTTTTTGACTAAGCTATCACAATAATATATTTTTAGATTTTTTCTCAAATAGAGTAAAATGCCCTATTCTAAGGGCGTCCTACGCTATGCTTACCTATCCGCGGTTTCCACTCAACAACCCGTTAACTCTGTTGTATCGTTCTTCGGCTGATATATGTCTGTCATGTCTGTCCTAATTCCACTTCAGTTTTAGCTATGCAGATGGTACAAAATATGCTTTCGTTTCAGTCGGACGGGTCTTCCTTACACGCATATATCGAGTCCAAAGCCCTTCATATTCAAAGGTATGTAAACCATGTGTACAATTAACTAACCCAGTTAAATTACACAAAATATTTTAAGTTACAATGGATATCTAGAAACGAAAGACAAAGTAGTTGGCATGGCATACTCAAATTCAAATACTAATTTATTAATAAACTGATTGAATGGGAGGGTTCCGTACAATACGAAACATAACAGAGTTTCAACCTCATATATTTGATTAATTGATATTACCAAGAATATTTGGTTTGGTCGCGATCTAGAAAGACGGGGCTCGTTTACTAGCGCCATCTATGTCATTTTGCCGAAACTAATTAGATAGATGGCGTTTAAAAACACGTTTTTTGTATGGGGACCCCCTTTAATTTTTAACTTTATTTTGTTTTTAGTGTTTGTTGTTCTAGCGGCAACAGAAATACACCATCTGTAAAAATGTCAACTGTCTAACTATCACGGTTAATGAGCTATAGTCTGGTGACAGACGGACAGACAGACAGACAGACAGACGGACAGCGGAGTCTTAGTAATAGGGTCCCGTTTTACCCTTTGGGTACGGAACCCTAAAAAGGGTCTTGACAGACTGACATACCGACAGATAGACAGACAGACGGATCCTATAAATGTATAAATCCTAAAAAGTGATCCTATAAATAAGGGCTGCACAAAAAAGGAGGCGGTTCTCAATTTTTTTTGTTATGTATGTTCACCGATTACTCGAAGACGCCTGAACCGATTTGGAAATTTCTTTTTATGTTTGAAAGGGTATATTATACATTACAGGTGGTCCCGTTAAAATTTCATCGAGATATGTTCAGTTTCTCCAGAGATATGGAGATAAACACTTCATCTTGGCACTGAAAGTTACTTTTGCGGCGCGGCGTTTGAAGTCGGTTCTTTTGGTTTTTTAAACGATCTTAAATTATTTCATTTTAGGTTCGGAAACAGGTATATATCCTCGTGGCGTTGCGAACCGCCGCGCAGCCATCGTGTGGATCAGAGAGAATGCAAACGAAGGCATTCTTTACTTCGGCGATGATGACAACACATTCGATTTGAAGCTATTTCAAGAAATCAGACGGACGAAGCGAATTTCCATGTTGCCCGTTGGACTTATAGGCAATTATGGAGTTTCTTCGCCGATCGTTAGAAATGGAAAGGTATGTTACAACTACACAAACTTATACCCTCATCCCAATTTTAATCTAACGCTGGCTCGAACGCCGGCTGCATGTACGAATAAACTGGCCAAGTGCAAGTCGGACTCGCACTCGTAGGGTTCCGTACCACACTACAGTATTTTATAAGATCGAGCAATAAATACCACTATCATTTTTCGCCAGCAAAAAATAATAATTAATAAACATTTTGTTTCTTATAACGCCATCTAACGTCTAACAAAGGTGTTAGGGATCGACATTTCAATATAACGCCATCTATGGGACGTTTACCTAACTAAGCGTTCATAGTAAAACGGGACCCTATTACTAAGACTCTGCTGTCCGTCTGTCTGTCTGTCCGTCTGTCACCAGGCTCATGAACCGTGATAGTTAGACAGTTGAAATTTTCACAGATGATGTATTTCTGTTGCCGCTATAACAACAAATACTAAAAACAGAATAAAGTTAAAAATAATAGAGGGTCCCCTTACAAGAAACGTGTTTTCGTGTGTCGGCATTTCACGCCATCTATGAACACTTAGTTAGGTAAACGTCCCATAGATGGCGTTATATTGAATGTCGATCCCTAACACCTTTGTTAGACGTTAGATGGCGTTATGAGAAATAAAATGTTTATTAATTATTATTTTTTGCTGGCGAAAAATGATAGTGGTATTTATTGCTCGATCTTATAAAATACTGTAGTGTGGTACGGAACCCTACGAGTGCGAGTCCGACTTGCACTTGGCTAGTTTATTTTAATTGCTTGGTTACATTTCCAAGGTGGTCCCATTGTAATTTCATCGAGATCTGATAAGTATCTCCAGAGATATGGAGATAAACACCTCAAAATTAGTACTGAACATGACTAGCGTGACATTAATTATTACACCATGTTATTTTTCATTGAAAACTCACAAAGGTGTTAACATATTTTTAACCGACTTCACAAAAAAGGAGGAGGTTGAAATGAGGTTCTCATTTCGTCGGAATATATTTTTCTTAAGTATATTCACCGATTACTCGAAGATGCCTGAACTGATTTGGAAAATTCTTTTTTGTTTCAAAGGGTACTCTCTCCAGGTGGTCCCATTTAAATTTTAATGAAATCGGTCGAGCCGTGTTTTTTATATCAACATTTTTATTACGATGCATTTATTTAACTCGACGACATGCTACTACTAACTACTGGTTACTTTGACTAGCGCGACGTTTGAAGTCGGTTCTTTTAGTTTTTTAAACGATTTTAAATTATTCTGGCATAGAATGAATAAATATTATTGGTCATTATTATACTGCCTGAGCCTGTGTTTCCGGAGTACAATATGGGGGTCTTCAAATAGCGAGTGAAAAGGTTTCTTCTGGGTAAGCACGCTCCATCATCGATCGCATCATCACTTAACATCAGATGTGATTGTGGTCAAGCTTTACCGCAACGCTGCAACGGTGTAAAAAAATATATCATTAATACACACATACACATAATCACGCCTTTTCCGTTGGAGTAGGCAGAGACTATTATTAATAACAAGCTTTGAACCCTCGTTTCATCCCCTTAAGGTGTAAATTTTGGAAAATCCTTTCTTAACAGATGCCAACGTCAAAATTACCATCTGCATGCCAAATTTCAGCGCAATCTAAAACAATATTGATTTTCACACTTTGTTACCCCATTTCACCCTCTGGGGGTTGAATTTTGAATAAGGCTGAAACACGTATTTACTTAGTTATTTACGAAAGCAGTTGTGTTAAGTTTCGAATAGAAAAGACTATCTAATCTTGTTTCTCCATAGAAACTTTGAACCCCCATTTCATCCCCTTAAGGGGTGAATTTTGGAAAATCCTTTCTTAGTACACCCCTACGTACTAAGACAAATATACCCTCCAAATTTCAAGTCTCTACGACCAGCGGTTTAAGCTGTGCGTTGTCTGTCAGTGAGTCAGTCAGTCAGTATGTCAGGACAAAGATTCTTATAGTATTAGATATGCGTTTCAAATTATCTTATTTGGACGGTTGGGGCTGTAGACCTCTGGTTTTGAGAAGAAATATTGTAGTTAAATTCAGTAGATACAAACCTGATCAGCAAAAAATTCCAAATCGTTTACAATATAAATGCCAATTGAAAACTCTATAACAATGGTCTTCAAATCGCGAGTGAATAGGTATCTATTGGGTAAGCGCGCTCCATCATCGACCGCATCATCACTTAACATCAGGTGAGATAGTAGTCAAGTGCTACCCAGTTCTATATTAAAAAAAATATATTGAGATCCACTGAATGCTTCGTTTCATTTTTACACTGAGTCACCGATGTTCTCATCTAAAGACCAAATGTATAAATATTTTTTTTCATTTACAATGAAGTCATTATATTGTCTTACAAATAATAACTGTAAACACCATCACGAATGTTAAGGTAGGGGTGCACGTAACGTTTTTGTCATACCACGACATAACACGTGCGACGGGATCTGATCTGAAATGCATAAGCACTTATTCATTGATCTGATATTCTGATAAAAAAACTGTAAATAATAAAAAAATCTGATAATGCTCGAGTGTTTGTCTGTCAGATATAAATAAAACCGGCCAAGTCGAGTTGAACTCGCCCACCGAGGCTTCCGTACCAACTTCTCAAACTAGGTTACAGGACAAATTTAACTTTGCAGTTCGATCCATAGAAAATGTACTGCACGCTACAACCCCCATACAACAAACGTTTTTTGCTCAAAACAAACATTTTTTTTGCTTGATATTGATAACGGCAATAGGAAGACGCTTCAAATACTCACAGAATATTTAGTTATATATTCACTTTAAAAATAACTTATTAAAAATAAACCAAATATTTAGGGGGGCTCCCATACAACAGACATGATTTTTTTTTGCCGTTTTTGTAGATAATGGTACGGGAACCCTTCGTACGCGCGTCGGAATTGCACTTGGCCGGTTTATTTCAAAATAATAATAGTATTTTTCGTTCATTATTACTTTCAGCTTATACCTGTTAAGAATTATTTTCTTACAATGTAAGTGATATTTATTTGTTGAGAAAGAGGCGCAAAAGAAATAAACTAACTTTGTATACATTACCTTTTCAGGTTGTAGCTTTCTACGATTCGTGGGCCGCCGGTCGCACCTATCCCGTCGATATGGCGGGCTTTGCGGTCAACATTCAGTTTCTAAAACCATCAGCATCAATGCCTTACATCGCGGGCCAAGAAGAAGACGGCTTTCTTCTCAGCCTCGGCATAAAAATGGAAGACATTGAACCACTTGCCGATAATTGCTCCAAGGTGTACGTATGGCATACAAGAACTGAGAAATTTAAGAAATCAAATGTAAAGTTAGATATAAGCAAATATGACAATCCAAAATATGCACCGTTCGCGAACTTGCTTAAAGAAACAGTGAGTTTAGGTATAGCGAATATTTTTCCTAATAACGGCACTAAGGTGCACGTTGTTAGAAATAAGACAAAGTTAGATATTGAAAAGGTTTTATTATAGTTAACTAAATAAGTGTTATTGAATGTTGTCGCAATAGCGAGCGGCCTAGATATGCTAACTTATCGATTATCGAATCAAATTGATATCTGTCGATAATTCTAGTCTATAGCAAATGTATAACATCACTAATATATTTTTTTTACAACTCCCATCTGTTGAACTCGGGATGAATGCCCAAATGATAGCGAATACAACTTCGTAGTTTCGCCGTTCACCAATAGAGGGCGTTTATAAATATTAAAAAAAACGAGTGTGCTTTAGACCAAACGACTGAAGTCAAACTTCTTTAGCTGTCTATGTCACTTCCTGCTATAATTCGTTATTATTCATCAGAAAATTCACAAAATATGAAGTTTAAAATAAATTTTCAATTTTATTCACTTTAAACGTAGAATATTTGATGTATTGAAAAAAATATTAATTTATGAAATTGTTCAAGAACTAAATTAAATTACGAAATAACCAAGAAATCACCGTTCGCGTAACCATGTCGGGATTTAGAGATTTAGGGCCCCTAGCCACTTTACAGTTAAAGCCCCCCCCCACCACCCTCTTACATCCCGAAGCTGTTTTACTGATTACATACAATACAAACAATAGACTGTGATGTAATGTTGTATGGAATGAGGAAAGGGAGGCCTTGCCCTGCAGCGGATCAAAATAGATCGATAAAAAAATCTGTCGTGGTATATAACTATGTAGGCAGGGCCCCATGGACGCTGGGCCCTTTGGACGCTGGGCCCGTAGGCCTTGTAGGCCTAGGCGGAAATACGGCCCTGCGCGTAACGCAAACAAAAAAAAACAAAGCCAACTCGCAAAATGTGCGCGAGCGCTGCTCTATCTTGATACAGTGTGGTTCAGACAATAGGCCTGCACTGTGTGTTTTACGAAACATAACTGGTTATGGCATATCATCATCATAATCAGCCGGTATCAGTCCACTGCTGGACATAGGCCTCTACCAAACCATGACTCTGAGCCCGATATTCGGCTCTTTTGATCCATATCGCATACACTCGTATATGTTAAATTAAGAACCTTGTTGTGAGATGAAATAAATGATATTTATTTAAAAATATATATATATATATAGATATATATAGGTGAGGCCTATGTCCAGCAGTTGACAGATGTAGGCTGATGTTGATGATACTAAATAAAAACTATGAATTTTGTTTTTTTAAATTTTATTCGCAAAGTGTACATAATAATTGTGATATAACTTAATGTAGATATGATAATGGCATAATAATATAAAGTAGGTATAACTACACACCGGTTCAGTCTTCAAATCGCGAGCGAACAGATATCTTCTACAAGGCAAGCGTGATACGTCATCGATAAAAATATGACCCTTCAAAAATCTTAAAGAGTAGATAAAACTGCTTATATTTCTTTATAGCACAGTGTTACCTAAACCCGCACTTTACGCTCGCTTTTCCGTGACTTAAATAGTATATTATTGCACGGCGTAGCATCCTCGCTGCGCTCGGGTGCTAACTTCACGCCATGCAATAATAGACTGCTTAAGTCACACGTATCGTAATATACTATTTTGCAATTGGTTGGTCAAAAAAAGCAAATGATAGGGGCGTAGCTACAGCAGACCTTGATATTTTGTAGAAACAGTTTGCTCTAGAACCATTTTCCAGGGAGGAAACGGGGGAATACATTTGTATGGAAAAGTGCACTCCGCGTTACCTTTTAACGTCGAGGCCGGTAGTCTGTAGTCTGTACATGAATAACGTTGCAATTCAAGCGTTGACCGTCTTTTTTATTAAATATCTCAAAAGTTGAACTCATTACAAAATGTTGTCTCTTTTTAATATTATTTTGGATTAGTCTGGATTAAATCCGCGTATATTTTTAAGTGACTTCAAAAAAGGTTTATCAATTCGACCGTATATATTTTTTGTAATGAATGTTCGCGGATAACTTCGTCGTTTATGAACCGATTCTGATGATTATTTTTTTGTTGTAAAGGATATTTCAAGGGTGGTACCATAGCGGCAGTGGCATTTTATCGAGATCTGATAAGTATCTTCAGAGATATGGAGATAAACATCTCAAACTTGGTACTGAAAATTAATAGCGCGGCATTTGAAGTCGGTTCTTTTAGTTTTTTAAACGATCTTGTAATACTTGAATATGCAAAATTCACGCACAATAAATTATTGTTTTGATTTAAAACCTACGTGCTAATTAATAACATGACTTTATGCCAAGATTTGCCCCCTTTTGTCCTACATTTCGTAATATTTTTAACCAACTTCGACCGTATATATATTTTTTTTAATGTGTTTTCGCGAATAACTTCGTTGTTTATGAAACGATTTTGATGATTCTTTTTTTAATTGGTATTTCATTTCATAGGTAGTTCCATTGTAATTTCATCGAGATCTAACTAGTATCTCCAGAGATATGACGATAAACGTCTCAGACTTGCTACTGAAGTCTGAAACTGACTCGCGCGGCATGGAAGTCGGTTGTTTTAGTTTTTAATTATAAAGCTATATATTTTTTAGGCTTTACTTACACTAAAATAAAATACTCAGAAACATTCGGGAAAGAGAGAGCTAGTAGCTCTTAGATGTATTTGTAAAGTAATTCAAGAATCTCTAATTTACACATTTAAAATCATTTACTCCGATTTTTTGTTCGGTAATATTTTGTATATATTCGATTTATATAATGTACGTAGTTATTTGTTATTTCTTAATGCTCATATTTGAAGTAATTTGATTTTCTATGAATTAAAATGTTTTAAGTAAATAAAAAATCTATTTCCCGAGTAAAGCGTATATTATCTTTAGGAAAAAAGTAACTCTTTTAGAATCCGTTGTTGTCCGTCAAGACCCTTTCTCTTTACCAAGTTCAAACTTTCATCAAATATTTGGGTCTACGGTTACTTTCACAAGAATGCAAATAATATAAATAGTTTATTATCACTTTTTTTACCGACTTACAAAAGGAGGTTCTAAATTCGACTGTATTTTTTTTATGGTTGTTACCTCAGGACTCCGTCAAATCATAACTTAACAGATTAGAATTTTTTTTTTAGATATGCCTCTTTTTTATTGAGTTTTGACAATATCCGGAGATATGGAGATAAACAATATAAGCAAAATTGTATCAATTTTTTTCAATAAAGGTTGTTTTTTAAAGATTACTCGCAATGTGGGTTGCACATTACTAGTATTCTTGTTAACCCCTCCAACTAAGCTAAATATGCTTGTGTCTGGAGTGGGTTCACGTCTATAGTGCAATGGGTGGGGATCGAACTCACGACCTCTCGATAGCCAGTCCGACACCCTATCCATTGGGCTATTGCAGCCTTTTTTTTTTTTTTTATACGTTATAGGCTAGCGTTTGACCACTATCTCACCTGTTGGTAAGTGATGATGCGGTCGAAGATGGTAAACACGCTAGGCCTAGAATGGGAACTGGCTCTCAAGGATAGCTGCCGGAACACATTAGATGTTTGGGGACAGATTTTCTAACTTGAGGGTGGTAGCTGGCCAGGCGGACACTAGATAGTGTCCTACCACCATGCGGGGGTTGTTGGTTTCTTAACGATGTTTTTCCTTCACCGGAGGGCCACTGTGAGAAGCGCACATAAATTTTTCGATAGAAAAATCCATTGGTGCCCGGCGGTTTGAACTCGGTACCACGGCATCAAAGCCAACCGTTCTTCTGATTACGCCACCGGGCCCTCAAACTACTGGCCTTGGTTACTTTATTGGTTACTCGCAATGTGGCTTGCACATTACTAGTATTCTTGTACTTATTTGTATACTTAGATAACATGATTATAACTAGCCAGTAACTTTGACTATCGCGGCATGTGAAGTCTGTTTTTTAACCGACTTCAAAAAAAGGAGGAGGTTTCTCAATTCGACCGTTTTTTTTTTTTTTTTTTTTTTATGTTTGTTCGCGGATAACTTCGTCGTTTATGAACCTATTTTGATTATTCTTTTTTTGTTCGAAAGGAGAGATCCCAAGTGTGGTACCATGGTAATTTTATCGAGGTATGATAAGTATCTCCAGAGATATTGAGATAAACATCTCACAATTAGTACTGAAAATGAATAGCGCGGCATTGAAGTCGGTTCTTTTTTAGTTTTTAAACGATATTATTCGTTTTGTACGATCATAAATTATATTCCAATCGGATTCTTATAGCTTAAGTCTAGGACGAGGTTTGATCTTCCCAGTTTCAAGTAATCTACAATATTATTTCTAATTTTTTGATAATTATATATTTAAATCATATCATTTAAGTTATATTTTTTTATGTTAAGCAATTAGTGATGTTACCTAAAAATAATTAATTGATTTGCATATTTACGTGAATCATGTTGGACGATCCCTAAACACCCCTATACCCTAGATATACCATACCAAGGGGCGTTAAATGTGTCGCGTTCCAAATGTGGCGCCACAATTATCGAGATACAAGTGTATGCCTGGTGTGCGGCCTGCCTAAACATAAACGAACGTTCGTTACAAATGTCAAAAGGGATTGCAATAAAACTGGCCAAGTGCCAGTCAGCATCGCGTCTCTTATCGCACACTTAGGGAGGGTTCCGTAGAATACGAAACATAACAGAGTTTCAACCTCATATATTTGATTAATTGATATTTAATAATATCAATAATTTTTAATATCGCGATCTAGAAAGACGGGGCTCGTTTATTAGCGCCATCTATGTCATTTTGCCGAAACTAATTAGATAGATGGCGTTTAAAAACACGTTTTTTGTATGGGGACCCCCATTAATTTTTAACTTTATTTTGTTTTTAGTATTTGTTGTTCTAGCGGCAACAGAAATACACCATCTGTGAAAATTTCAACTGTCTAACTATCACGGTTAATTAGCTATAGCCTGGTGACAGACGGACAGACAGACAGACAGACAGACGGACAGCGGAGTCTTAGTAATAGGGTCCCGTTTTACCCTTTGGGTACGGAACCCTAAAAATGATCTGAAAATATGTATGTTACTCGTAGCGTGTCACTCGTATGTTCATATTCATGTTCCACTACGCATACGGTCAACACTGTTACAGCTATTGGCTTCATAATGTAAGCTTATGTTACTTTCGCAGCTTTGCATACGGATGTATGTTTACTTTTATATATATACTACGTATTATGTACTATTAAAATGTATACGGGAACTAATTCTACAAATGGAAAATTTTATAATACTTCTATTAATATTTATAATTTTATAAATACTAAACTCTCGCAATGGCTAGTAAATCAATGTTTGTTTAGCCATGCGCAACGGTGGACGTGCGGCTTTACTAATAACTTGTCAGTGTTATATGATTTCTAAAAGGATTCCACGAATTTTGTGAACTTAAGAGATTTTGGTGGTTGGTATAATAAGTTAATTGGATAAATCAGTTTAAACTGTAGGTTGTAAATATATATTAAGGCTGAGTTGCACTATCTTTCTTTAACAATAACAAACGTCAAAAATCTGTCAAAATTAATATAAAAACACCGATTAATAGTTATAGTTACGGTTAAAGTAAGATAGAAACAACATAGCCTTAGTTTGACGTACTAATACTAAATCATTTTTTTATTTTTACGCATATTATTTTTTAATAGAATTTTAGACTTTTGCAAGATTGAATTTGCCCCATTTAGATAGTATAAATTAATCGACTACGAATAATTGGTTGACGATGAGATCGCGGTAATATTATAAACAGTATTGTGTTGTGACTCGGCCCTGTCTTTGAGATCAAAAGCTAAAACCGCGCGGTACCCGGCGACACCGCGCGGTACGTACACGCGCGATAGGGCCGCCCGCCTACAGTATTTTAATTTAATCTACCTACTAGACGATATTTCTAATATAGTCTATAATTCCTTTGTGCCATATTAAGTACTATAATATTTATATGCATTCTCAACCAATCAAATATTCACAATTCGCACGCTCACTGCTTAAACCGCCAATACACGACCGTACCTTCACACGGTTTGTTCGTCACTGCGGCGCAACCGCATTTATGTGAGCTGTGTACCGAGTGTGTACCGAACTCGAGGCGCATAGGCATGACGCGCGTTCCGACCGTTTGTATGTAGTCACGCTACTGTATTATATAATTACCGTGATAAGATATACGTTTATTACTACAAAACACAAGGTTTAGCACGAAGTTCCACACTAGTCGTCTAAATTGTCGTACATAAAATGTTAGATTTAAAAAAAAAATATCTTATAGGCTAGCATTTGACCACTATCTCACCTGTTGGTAAGTGATGATGCGGTCGAAGATGGTAAGCAAGCTAGGCCTAGAATGGGAACTGGCTCTCAAGGATAGCTGCCGGAACCCATTAGATGTTTTGGCGACAGATTTCCTAACTTGAGAGTGGTAGATGGCCAGGCGGACACTAGATAGTGTCCTACCACCATGCGGGTGTTGTTGGTTTCTTAACGATGTTTTCCTTCACCGGAGGGCTACTGTGAGAAGCGCACATACATTTTTCAATAGAAAAATCCATTGGTGCTCGGCGGTTTGAACTCGGCATCCACCACGGCATCAAGGCCGACCGTTCTCCCGATTACGCCACCGGGCCCTCAATATAGAAATGTTTTTCGGTTAAAATGGCAAGGTGTCCAATTAAATTACAGGGCATGTGAGACTCAACATCTTTACGTCTCAAAGTAACAGACGCTGTGCAGTGACATGCATAACTCTGGTTGTTCATAATTTTGCATGCCGCTGTATCTGTAATAGGTAGATGTCATCGCTTACCATCAGGCGAGCGTCGTGCTTGTCCTGTTACCTTATATCATAAAAAAAAAACAATGATTGATTATCCTTTAACACACACTGAGGTCGTTCACAATCACTATACAAACTCGGGGCCCAACGCTTTATATATAGTGTTGCAATAATTCCAGAATAGTCTTTACTAGAATCGTCAAGGATAAAGCCATATGCACTGATAAAATAATAGTACTATGTCCATGCATAAGGTTGGTAGTCTCTACGTGAATGGCGATGATTTCCGAGCGAAGTATGTCGTTATGAACAGAGATGCAAGTATACAAATGTCTAGCTGCATCTCCCTCTACTAGATATTTGCGATGACAGGACGCATCGATATCAATGTAGAGACTTCCACCCCTGGGCCGGTAGTCTCTACATGAATAGCTTTGAATTTCGACCAATAATCGTCGATACGAAATGAGATGCAGATAACAGCTGTCTAGCTGCATCTCATTCTAGCAGACGTTTGCGATGACAAGAAGCATCGCTTTCAATGTAGAGACTTCCACCCCTGACCTCAGAGTGCCTAGTGCGAGTATCTTTAGATTTATTTACTCACTCTATCACGATTACAATGCTACCTCTTATACACACTAGATGGCGCTTTTTAATTCCATACAAATCTGCGTTTACTGTAACGTGATCGAAGTAAACCTCTATAAAACTCGCACTAAGCACCCAGTTCCCATAGGTACACTGTAAACAACTTTGACTATACTTGCAATGTTGGTCTTTAGATTAGAAGTAAAGTTACAATCTACGAGTAGGTATTTTCATATCGGTCAATGAATTGTCCCGCCGATGCGCTGGAATGTTCTATGATGTTCTCTTGCTCTATTTCTGCAACTTTCGCGTACAAACTGATCGTCGTAACAACAATACTTTTTGTACACTCGCCTTCATTTGTGCGTATCCACCTTAAGGAATAATTTCCTGTGCACTCTTATTGAATTGGCATCTCGCTTCTGTCTATGTTGACATTGTTGACCAATGACAAGAAGGGACAAAGCCAAAAATTATGTTTTGTTTTTGGTTTTGGCTTTTCTGATTGGTAAGAATTATTTTTTTGGTTTTGGCTCTTCTGATTGGTTAGAAAAAGAATCGACACTTGCAACCGAAAATGTTTTGAAACTGGATACGCACAACTGTACGCGATGGTACATTGTAACACACAATCCAACATTTCATCGTACCTAGGTAGCTGATAATAATAACGATGACATTTTGGATTGTCTGTTACAATGTACGAAATAAATAAAGTGTGTAACACTCACTCCAAAAAGCATAATAATTCTGTGAAATATAAAATGTTTGTGTTGTTTTATATGGTATACTTTAATATATAATTTTTTGTGCTTACACTAAAACGTATTTTCTTGTTTTGAATAAATTACATCGATGCAAGTAATGTGTTTTATTTTTATTACTCACTTAGACTGTGCTTAGGACCTTGATACGTGATTTTATGTCTGAACATTTTCTCAGATATGTATTCTTTACTATTGTATCCACAGTATCGACAGGCCTATATCGAAACTGTGCATATTTGCTAAAATATTTGAGCGAATAGTCTATGCACAGGTCTACAGTAGTCTTTCAACCTCTTTTATTGCTGAGCAGCACGGTTTCCTAAGAAATCGTTCAACTACTTCTAACTTATTGTCATTCATTGTGACTCGATTTTTACTGACTACAGTAAAGCATTCGACCGAATTGACCACTCTATACTCTTACAGAAGCTTCTGTCTGCCGGAATTCACGGAAATTTATTCAGGTGGTGTACGTCGTACATAGAAAACCGTTCCCAAGCAGTTGTACTCAATGGATACTCATCGGAATGGAATTTTGTGCCTTCTGGGGTGCCCCAGGGCTCCTTATTAGGACCGTTCTTGTTCAACTTCTTTATAAACGACATAAGCCATTGTTTCCATCACTCTAAATTCCTACTCTATGCTGATGACATGAAGATATTTAAGAAAATAAATCATGCAAGTGATTGTATTTTGTTGCAACAGGATCTTAATAGATTTGAAGAATACTGCAGTCTTAACAGGCTAGATTTAAATGTTGCAAAATGTTATGCAATTACTTTTACTCGTAAACCAAATTACACAACATTTGAATATAGTCTGAAGTTCTTCAGGTTGTAAGCGAAATACGAGATCTTGGCGTGATTCATGATTTAAAACTAACTTACGAGAAACATGTAGATGTTATTGCTAGAAAAGCATTCAAAACCATGGGTTTTATTAACCGACTTCACAAAAAAGGAGGAGGTTCTCAATTCGTTTTTTTTTTTTTTTTTTGTTTTTAAGATCGAGTACTCAATTTGATAGTGTCAAAGTTATCAAAATTTTATACTGTTCGTATGTGCGTAGCCTGCTCGAGTATTGTTCGCAAATATGGAATCCTCAATATCTTATTCATATTAATAGGCTTGAATCTATTCAGCGCAGATTTATGAAACACCTACAATATAAATGTAAGACGTACGATGATAACTAGTTGTCGAGATGCAAAAGATATCATATGGTACCTCTCCACGAACGCCGTAAAATAGCCGATATAATATTGATGGTTAAACTTGCCCAATCTAAAGTTGACTCTCCACATTTGTTATCACTGATAAACCTCAAGGTACCTACGAGGTCCGTCAGAAAACCTACTACCTACTTACACGTCCCTAAATGTTCATCTAATTATAGGCAGAACTCATTTTTCATAAGAGCAGCAAGCTGTATGAATAAACTCGATGACTTACCTGATTGAGACATATTTAACTCATCGATTAATACTATTAAGGTGGCATTACGTAAAAACTGGTTCGAAGTGACTCCCTGACTGTTATAAAAGTAGACTGTTCTTAAAAGTAGATATTAAGTTTGAATATATATTTAATAAATATATTAGGATAGGAAGCACATAAGTGTATATATGCGAAAACTTGTAAATAGTGATTAGACATTACTTAGATTATTTTTACCTCTAAGTACCACTGTAAGTTTTCCGAATAAAATAAAATAAAAATAAACAGAAATATTAATAATAAATAAGGCACTATTGCTAATCATTGGGTATGCAGTATAATCATGTGATGCAAGGGAGGACAAATACTACCTCAGTACCATAGAAAAGATAATAATACTACGTATCAGATCAGTACTTCCAGCCAACCTCACCTGCTCGTGGTGCATCCTGCAAACGAGGCTCTGGCGGCCCTATAACCATTTCAAATTATGGCGTAGCTAAATACTACAGGCCGATGACAGGCAGCAGCCATCGCCAACCCGCCTGCCCAGCGTGGCATCATCATCATCATAATCAGGCTGTGTCAGTCCACTGCTGGACTTAGGCTGTGACTTAGGCCTCTCCCAAGACACGCCACTGAGCCCGATCTTCGGCTCATTGGGAGGAATATGCCCTAATCGCCACGCTGGGCAGGCGGGTTGGCGATCGCAGAACGTAGCTCCTCGCACCGGTGACGCTGCTGCCCGTCACCGGCCTGTAGTATTTAGCTACGCCATCATTTGAAATAGTTATATCGCCATTTGTCGGTCGCCAGAGCCTCGGTTGTTGGTCAGCAGGATGCACCACGGGCATGTGAGGTTGGCTGGGAGAACTGAGGTGGTATTTGTGCTTCCTTACATCCCAGGCCAGCCTGCCCAGCGTGGCAATTTGGGCATATCCTTCCCAATGAGCTGAAGATCGGGCTCAGTGGCGTGTTCCGGGAGAGGCCTTAGTACAGCAGTAGACTGCCACTGACTGATTATGATGACTATTACTAATATTTCTGTGCTAGTATCTGATGTTAAGCGACGTTTTATACACCCACTGTGAAAGATTATCATGGGCGCCGGCAGGGGGGTGCCAGGGGGTGCACTTGCACCCCTTGGGAATCTCGGGATCAACAGGAATTATTGAAATAAAAAATAAATAAAATATATAATAAATTCATAATGAATAGTCAGAAATTTGTAAATGTCTCGAACATTCAGACTAAAATTTCATCTTTTTATTAACAATCATATACGGCAAAGATTGTAAGAAAACTAAAATCTGCACCACCTGGAAATTATTTCTGCCGGCGCCCATGCTTGGACTACTCAGCTGAGCGCAATTGTTATTTACAGATTAACTGGTAAAAGGCTGTACGTGAATCGCCAAAGGAAACAACATTGATATAAGTAGTTCAAAATATATTTATTGTAAATAAACTGTACAAACATGGTGTATTTAATATTTGCGTAACAACAGTTTACCCTTTTCGGGCTTACAATACGGCTCTAAGCAAGTTAAGTTAGAACTAGAAAGTAGGTACTCCTACATTTATTTAAATTACCTAGTACCTATCCATAATTCTTGCACCGACCGGGGAATAGATTACCTATATTATTTATTTGTTAAACATCATACTATAGCACAGATTATATAATAGTTACTACGTAAACTATAGGCCGACCGTTTATATGAGTCCTCGCCTGCGCGGTACAGGGGCGCGGGGGTATGAGGACAAACAGACGCACAGTCCCCGTGCGGCAGTGTGCGGGCGGCGGGCGAATTTTTGTAATCGCTCATTTCGATTTAACGTAGTGGTTATATTCTCTTTGATTTCGATCGCAACGCGGACAGCGATCGCACGTGTTAATTGTTGCGGGCGCCTTGTGAGGATACACATGTGATTACAATCTCAAGATGAATCGTAAGATCTTCGGTCATAAAGTGAATAGTCAGTGCAAGCAAATGGCTTTAAACGTGTACGAATATTTTATAAAAAAGAAACTGGAATTAAAATGTTGTATTATCATTAATAATTTTTCATTTAATAAATCATAATTTCTTTACTATGACGTCACATATCTTAGGAACTATCTTGGCGCATTTCATCTCGTGTGTATCTCACTAAGCGCCCCCGCCGCCCGCACCTCTCAGTCCCCTTTGTCGTCATACCCCCGCGCCCCTGTACCGCGCAGGCGAGGACTCAGATAAACGGTCGGCCTATAAGCATATCTATTTATTTTACTTTTAACATAACATTGGTATATTATAGTTCTAACATATTTAGCAGTACTTATACTCGTATTGTGTATGGATAGCACTCGCTTCATTTGTCGAGTATCCTGTTAAGCTTTTCTTTGTATCTAGGAAGTTCAACGCCATCCCAATGTAGAGTTACTTTGTCGAAGAATCTGGGGAATAAAATTTGAAACAATAAATCATATTTCCTATTCTTCGAGCATTTACCAATGGAGATGTTAACGTTGTAATCCGCAAACATTTTTTTCTGCCGATACTTACGGGGGACGAGGTAAACACGCATTGCACACACACAAATCACTCACTTTAATGATCCCAAACACTAGCTTGAAACACGCACGCAGTATTAAAAATACAGCGTAGTTACGCACGCTCATATGGCCAATAATGGCTATATGGCCAGCAGAGGGGTACGCCTTGCGTTAACATCTCCATTGGTAAATGTTCGAAGTTCCTACTAGTATTAGAAATGCGTTTGAGTGTATGTTTGTTTGTTACATCTTCACGCTAAAACTACTCAACCGATTGAACTGAAATTTGGTATGCAGATAGCCTAGACCTTGGAATAACACATAGGGTATGAGCTATATTTTATCCTGATATTCCCAGATGTCTACGCGGGTAAAACCGCGGGGCGCAGATAATCTATACAAAGATATACTAAATTTGCCAAAAAACACGTTTAATTTAGGTGTCGGTGTGCGCGCGCATCGTAAAAATTCACTCTTATCATTTTTCTCTATCGCGCCAAAATAAGTATAACTTCAATAAAACTTAGGTGCACACATCAAACTTACCACCCCTCTATATGCGGGGTCAAACCTTTAAAAGTACCCTTAGTACTCGATACTACTCAGTACTCTATAGAAACACGATATTGCATATAGAACAAATTTTGTACGAAATACAGTAAGTACAACGCCTCTAGTGTTTTTTCACTAAATTTAGACCATTCAGGGAGCCAGAATAAGTCGAAAACTATGTGAGATCCTGAGATCTGTCAAAAGCGTTTACGATGAAAACTCGTACCAAGGGTACTGACCTCGTTTGGACTTCTGCTAGTACTTTCTGCTCGTGTTCCGTGAGTCCTGTGTCGAGTACTTGCAAAGTATCTCGCAACTGAGCCACGTTGTACAACCCACAGACGTTGGTGTCGATCCCTGGTTGGTTGAGAGTGAACCATGTCGCTAGTCTAGCCAGCTCCACGTTCTGTTCCTAAGTATTTCACCACAATTAAAGATTTATAATTAAGTAAGATAGTTTATTAATAACTAAAACAAACGACTGACTTCCATGCCCCGCGAGTAAAATTCAGTAGCAAGTTTAACACATTTTTCGTCATATCTTACATTCTAAATAAGCCACTGACTACCTCTCAAATGTTTAAATGAAACGCTTGTGAGTTCTAATTTTACCTGTGGCGCCATCTAGCACTCAGCGATGAGCAAACTATTTCCTTTGCGTGCTAATATTTAAAAACTAAATCTATGGCGGGGCAGTTATTAGAATTTACGATTTTACACAAATATTGTAATTGATTAACTTTATTAATGTTTAATATAACACCGCCAATCCGCGTTCGCAATGAATAGAAATCACGCACGTGGTTGTATTAATTTACTTAATTGTCGGATCGGCGTATACATACATACAGTCGTACATCATGCGTTATGAAATTTTGCATTTTGTGAAATGTTGATTATTATTAGATTATTATTACATTTTTATTAGGTTTGGGTTAATGTTCGACGGCCGGAGTGGCCCGCGGGCCGTAGTTTGCCCGACGCCGATCTAGCTTGATCTTGATGATCTGATCTTGTACAATTTTTTTTTCTGTGCTGTTATTGAAAGCAACAATGTACAACAGAAACTTTAAAGATAAACTGGTCAAGTGCGAGTTAGTCCCACACACGAAGGGTTCCATACAATATGTTATAAGAAAGAATGCTAAAACATGTTTCATGTAAGGTCTGGGGACTCCCTTTTAATTATAATTTTATTACATTTTAATAATTTGTACTTATAGTGGCCATAATGATACACAATCTGTGAGATTTCAGATTATCTGAAGGATAGTTGATTTGATGGCTGCTTTTCTGACCGCGGGGTCTCTCAGGGATCGGTGCTCTCTGCAACTATTTTCCTGCTGTATATAAACGACTAGCAAAGCCTTGCGGTTTTACCCGCGTTGTTCACGTTCCCGTGAGAATATGGGGATGAAATATCGCCTATGTTACTCGTTGAAAATGTAGCTTTACATTAGTGAAAGAATTTTTGAAATCTGTCCAGTAGTTGTTGAGTTAAATCGTAACAAAAAAACATAAAATCAAATCTTTACTCTTTATATTATTAATTTAGTTTTGCTAAAGCCCGGTATTTGGGTATGTATACGACAGGACCGTTGTAGTCATGTACATCCAGTGCACGGATCAGCTGAAGGTTAGGTTTTCTTCCACAACTCGGACAGAGATACGTGGCAAGTGGCAACATAGTATCGCGGTACACGAACCTACGTACCTACAATAGTATACCTACCTTGCAAAATGCCGAAGCCTGTCTGCAAAGAACTTTAATGTCATCGCTTGCTGGGTGCCACGGTTGAGGACCACTATTGCACAATAGACCCATGCCTGTGGCTGCTGCGTTGATCACTCCTACACCTTTGTCCTGAAAACATTCCAATATGAAAAGCTTTGTTGTACTCACAGAAATATTAATACCTTATTATTAACACTTCTATGGCTGTACTCCAATTTGAACTTTACTATTTCTGTTGCGGTCTGAAAGTCAGTTCTACTACTCTTCATTGCACGCTGGCAAACTCCAAAAGAGAGAGTTGTCGATGTTCCGGCATAGACCAATTTCGAACACCGTTGGGAAAAGTATGGTAATAATCCACATGTCCATGGGTTGCCTTTCAAAGGTAAGAGAAAGTGTTCTCTTTCACCGTCAAGAAGGTTTTTTAGGCGTTTTCGGCACGTCTTGTAACTTCTTTAAGAAAACATAGAACGGCAGATACAAGTATGAAACGCAGAGGATCAAGGAGAATAAGATAATTTGAGGATGTCTTTTGATACAGAAAGATATCATCATGTTTTTTTTAAGATTGTGATGATATTGCTATGCTATAGCTATCCTCAGAACTTCACCAACCAAATTAAAAATGGAACCAATCACCAAATCCATTAAAAAAAAATATTATGAAATGTAGTTGATACTAGGCTGGCGGAGAAATGGAAGTATACCCACACACAAAAAAAATAGGTTGTCTGTAAAGTTGGTTTACGGACGATAGTTTAACGTGATAACGTCATAACAAAACATTGATGAAATCGGCGCATGCGTACAATGAGCGTAACGGGACACTTTTTCGTGCATGCAACCGGCGTTTCTTCGATTTATTACAGACGTTGTCACGTCTGTAAACAGACGAATTGAGAACTTGCTTCTGTTTAGAAGGCAGTTAAAAGTATTTTTATATTCACTCACTTTAAAATACTTGGTATAATTCTGCAATCTGTTATCGAACAGCGTAGACTTCGAGTATGACAGTATGGAAGATATTTTGACCTCTGATTCTTCCACGAGTTCCTTCATGAGCTCTATGTCGTAGTCAGCAAGGCCTATGTACCTTAATTTACCGTCACGGACCGCCCTTTCAAGTGCTGGTAGGGTTTCCTTCAGCACTATAGACAAGTCTGGCGCGAACGTGAAATCGTGGATCTGGAAGAAAACAAATCTTTCTATGTCTACATGTTTTTTTTTAACTCTTAATGGAAGGGCGAACTGAGTGGTCTGAATGTGTACCTATACCTTTACGGTGAGTAGGGACGTAATCATCTTCGCATTTATTATCACAAACTCCCTTAAGGTATGGCCACAAAGCGGCGTCCTGCTTCCGCGTGCGCGGGCGCGATCAGATAGTGCAGCAGTGTTTGCACCGACAGGTTCAAACGCGCCCGCGCACCTGGACTCAGGATGCCGCGATGTGGTCGTACCTTTATCATTGGAAGCTTTATGCCCAGCGATCCAGGTTCAAGCTACACTTTGTTAAGAAGCCGCGACGGCTTGGGTAAAATCGCTGGCAGGGAGAAATTCACTATACACCCCAAGCGGAACGTCAGTGCAGTTCATATGTCCATCAATTGAACAATTTGATTAATTGATTTATTTTGAACTAGATTGAATTAGAATCATTTTTTAGTTTAAAATTGATTTTGAAATTGATTTTTTTGATTTGAATTGAGCAATTTAAACTAGAATTATGGTGAGAAGTTGTTTGTGTGTGCATACAGGTTTTGGCGGTAGATTTTCTCCTTAGTGGGGTAAGCTATTTTCTGTTAGCCATTCAGGTGGAACATTGAAATAATGCTCATTCTACCTTTGGACGACCCATGCCCATAACCAATTAATTGGCGCACAGCTCGGTTTTAAGCCGGTGACCCTAGGGTTAGAAGTCAAAAAAGTCATGTATTCGTGTTAATCCAAGTTATAAACTATCTATGCGTTTTTCATCCACAGTTGAGCTATTTTTGCGTGATTGACTTACAAACACGCAATCATTGGTTCCCAAGCATTTATCGACACCAGGTCACTGATTAATGTCCTATTGTGTATGACTGTATGTATGTGTATACTTCCCGTTATTAGTTTTGCCTAAAGCTAGATATACACCGGCCTAACGAACGGTGAATATAAATTCTCAAGCCAGCTATCCCTAACTCAGATTATATACTTTGTCGCCGCTAGCATAGAAAAGATAATAACCGCTAGTAAAGTAGGTAATGTCTTTAGTGTTGGCATTACCGTGGGCATTACGTAGTACTATTTAACCAATACTATTAATTATTCTGTGGTATTGGGAGCTGATTGGACGTTTAAATAATTAAGATAGTTTAAAAACTAAAACAACCGACTTCCATACCACGCGAGTCAGTTTCAGTAGCAAGTTTGAGACGTCATATCTCTGGAAATACTTATCAGATTGATGAAATTTCAATGGGGCCAACTTGGAAATGTACCCTACCAACAAAAAAGAATCATTCGATGCGGTTCACAATTGATGGAGAAATCGCGTAAAATACAAACAAAAAAAAACAGCATACAAGACGAATTGAGAACCTCCTCCTTTTTGGGAGTCGGTTGAAAACGTAATGTAAATAATGTACCTGCATAATGTCGACGTAATCTAGGCCAAGCAGCTTCAAAGTATTGTCCACTCCGAACTCCGTCTTCTCCGTAGAGAAATCGAACATTTTCTCTGTGGTCAGCTCATATCTTCCCACTTTGCTGGCTATGAAATACGACTCACGAGGAATTCCCACCAGTGCCTGTGAATGTTTCAATACAATGATGATACTATTCTTGTCCAGTCAAATTGCTGAGCATGTAAAGTGTATGTGTGATCACCCCGACACACAACGCGGGGGTGTGATACCAATTTAGAGATGGGCGATTCTTGCAAAAAAAAAACCGGCTAAGTCGAGTTGGACTCGCCCACCGAGGCTTCCGTACCAACGTTGGTTGGTACCAATTGCTAGATCTCTAAATTGTATGAGCGCTCATATAACTCAGAGGCCTATCTTAATTGGCGAAACTATGTGTGTATGTATGGGGTTACCCTTTAATTTTAAACTGTTTTTATTTTTTGGAATTTTTCCTTTATTTGTGCTGTAAGACCTTGCTACTTGCCAAATTTCATGATTCTAGATCAACGGGAAGTACCCTATAGGTTTTCGACCCAAAACCTATAGGGTACTTCCGGTTGCCCTAGAATTGTCAATTTTGGTCATAAACAAGGTAAAAGGTACAGCACAAAGGAAAGGAAAATTTCCAAAAAATAAAAAAAGTTGAAAATTAAGGTAAATTTTGGTACTTATAAGTTTTTACGAAAATTTAAATTTGCCCATGTCTTTTTACCGTGTTGACTCAGGACCTTGATTTTTATACACCTAATAGGGACTACAGACTTCAGTATCTGGTATAAATTTCAAGTTGCTAGGTCCACCCGTTCCTAAGAAAATCGGTGGTGACACACGGACAGACAGACAGACGGACAAGAAAGTGATCTTATAAGGGTTCCTTTTTTTACCTGTTGAGGTACGGAACTCTAAAAACAATCGACGAGACTGAATCGAAAATTTTGCTATTGCGCATTCTATTGTCCATATACGGTACGGCCACACACACCGCAGCGTCCTGCGTGCGCGATCTATGCGGCGATCACATAGCGCAGTAGTAATTGTACCGACTGTTTCACACCAAACGCGTTCTACGCAGAAAACGATTGAAAATCGACGGATCGCGAACGCGCACGCGGACGCAGGACGCCGCGGTGGTCGTACCTTTAGTAGGTAGTTTCTCACCATGATTATTCGAATAACAATCGACATACTTATACTCCTAATTGTACACTGCAAAATAATAAGCTGTTACTCCATTTTCTGTGGGTATTCGTAAGTTGTGGCGCACGAACTTTTAACTATTGATTTGTAGTGCAGCGCACGCCCAGCGTACCATATTTAAAAATATTTATTTAGTAGTACGTTCAGTCACAGAATAATGTATAGTACTATTTAGTATAGATATATATAATAGGTGCGCTGTGCTACAAATTAGTAATAGTAAAAAGTTGACACGGTCGGTAATATGTCAGTCATTTTCGAAATGGCAGCGGGCCGATAACCGTTGGGGTAGACGAGTTCTAAAGTGGAGACCACGGCTCGGTAAACGTAGTGTAAAACGCCCTCCAGCTAGGTGGAGCGATGATATACGCAAGCTGGAGTGCAGCGGTTGGAAACGAGCGGCTGAAGATCGAGCTCAGTGGCGTGCCATAGGAGAGGCATTTGACTAGCAGTGGATGGAAATTGGCTGATTATGATGATGATGAACGTTGATTGATATTACATTGACGACCACTGGACCATTTTTTCACTTTCATTTCAAAAAATCTTATTTCACGGCTGTGATGGTATTGCTCCAGGCGGACTAGCAAAAGTCCCACCACCATCACAAAACTCTTCCTAAGATCCGTCACTGTCCATGAATTCTAGTGAATAATACTTAAGAGGGAACGCGGGGTGCACTTTACATACATGTTACAAAATATCAAGGTCTGCTGTAGCTACGTCATCTGCTTTTACTATCATTTGCTTTTTTAGACCAAATAATTGCAAATAGAAATATGACCATTCAAAAACCTTAAAGCGAAGATTAAAAGGCTAATATTTATTTTTGCTATTGGTTGGTAGCTACAACAGACCTTGATCATTTGTAGAAGCAAATTTTGCTCTAGAAGCCTTTTCCAGGGAGGAAATGGGGGAATACATTTGTATGGAAAAGTGCACCCCACGTTCCCTCACGAGTAATCTATGCATAATCTCTCAGACTATCACATAAAAGGCAGACGGAGTCGTGCCAAACACCTGAGTGACCGCAAGTTCAGTAATACTAAATTCTTGAGTAATACGTTTCCGCGCTCAGTCCGGCATAGTCAATACGGCATGATTACTACGTAAGCAACGCTGCGAAGTAATACTGCATCGAAGCGTCCGACCCTGCTGACGCTTGGCAGCAAACTGAGCGCGGAAGAGTATTACTCAAGCATTTAGTATTACTGAACTTGCGTTCACTCGGGTGTTTGGCACGACTCCGTCTGCCTTTTTTATGATAATTTGAGGCATAATCTATCCATTTAGACCACTCCAGCCAGTGAGTTAAAACTCGATATCTCTGCTGTAAGTTGGTGAGGAGTTGAGTATTCTGCAGATTCCATCAATGCTACCATGTTCTATGAATATTGTTAAATAAGAGGATACCGAATTTCAAATTGATCAGACTTATGAAATATGATTTTATAGCGTCAACATCTAGAAAAAACCTCATAGTTTTAAAACTTTTTAACGCATTTTCGTGAATTAAAGCTTAGAACACTCTCGATGAAGACACATATCAAACCAAATATAAATACATCAAATCGGTTCACCCGTTTGGGCGCTACGATGCCTCAGACAGACACACACATTCACAAATACATAGATACACAGGTGAAACTTATAACACCCCTTGTTTTGAGTCGGGGGTGAAAAACATAGTTTAGTCATAGAGTTAAAAGTTAGAGTTATGTAAAGCCAAATACGATTATATAAAGCCAACATGCCCCCGCGTGGTGGTAGGGCACTAGTGTCCGCCTGGCCAGCTACCACCATCAAGTTTGAAAATTTTTCGCCAAACATCTAATGTGTTCTGGCAGCTATCCTTGAGAGCCAGTTTCCATTCTAGGCCTAGCGTGCTTACCATCTTCGACCGCATCATCACTTAACAACAGGTGAGATAGTCGTCAAACGCTAGCCTACAGAATGTAAAAAAAAAAAAAAATTGTAAATCCCGTCCATCCAATGGTTGTCTGGTAGAGATAGCTCTGAGGGATGAGACCGCCCATTGTACTACCGATAGCTTTTGTTTTCAACCGACTACCAAAAATAAGGAGGTTCTCAATTCGTCTGTATGTTTTGTTTTTCTTATTTTTGTGTGTATGTTACGCGATTGCGCCGTCAATTGTGAACCGATTCAAATGATTACTTTTGTAATCGGTACGGTACATTTCAGAGGTAGCCCCATAGTAATTTTATCGAGATCTGATAAGTATGATATGACGATAAACGTCTCAAACTTGCTACTGAAATTGACTCGCGGGGCATTGAAGTCGGTTGTTTTAGTTTTTAAACTATCTTAATTTATGTTACTTTTTAAGGTTCCGTACCCAAAGGGTAAAACGGGACCCTATTACTAAGACTCCGCTGTCCGTCTGGCTGTCTGTCTGTCTGTCTGTCTGTCTGTCTGACCAGGCTGTATCTCATGAACCGTGATAGTTAGACAGTTGAAATTTTCACAGATGATCTATTTCTGTTGCCGCTATAACAACAAATACTAAAACCAGATTCAAGTTAAAAATAATAGAGGGTCCCCATACAAGAAACGTGTTTATTTCGGCATTTCACGCCATCTATGAACGCTTAGTTCGGTAAACGTCCCATAGATGGCGTTATATTGAAATATCGATCCCTAATACCTTTGTTAGACGTTAGATGGCGTTATAAGAAATAAAATGTTTATTAATTATTATTTTTTGCTGGCGAAAAATGATAGTGGTATTTTTTGCTCGATCTTATAAAATACTGTAGTGTGGTACGGAACCCTACGAGTGCGAGTCCGACTTGCACTTGGCCAGTTTATTTTTCTTGGTGTGCAATAAAGTATTATTCATTCATTCATTTATTCTACTGTATTGTATCCTACCTTTCCAATAGTTTTCTCAGAAGTGCCCTGCCCATACCACGGTGCAGTCTCCAAGTAATTTACGCCGCTGCTCAGGGTTTCTCTTATCAGTTCCAAGGAAAGGTCCTCTCGATATGCCCTAAGAATTGAAAAAGGAACATAAAGTAGTTAAATTAGGTCATAACAATAATATAATGAATTAAACGAAATAAATGTTATCAGAAATTATCATCTAATTTACACCAACTTATTATTAGTTTTTATCAGATAATGGAAAAGATAGATCTCGGTAATATTTTACTTAGTATTTATGGTCTTTTTAACAGTCTTTTAGCCAGTTCTATCGGTGCCTGATAATGTCAGGGACATTATCATGGCATATATTAGGAACGCTTCTGCCAGATAAACTACAATATTTATATAGCAGTATATGACAGATATACATACGACCTATCCATAACTTTGACAGAAACAGCCCCCTAATCACGAAATTTAACAGTTCACTATTGAATGAACTAAATGACGGGGACGCAGCTATACAAGCTGTATGGCTCCATCTCTGTCATTTCGTTCATTTCAATCCCTATCAAATTTCGTGAAAAGCCTACAGTCAAAACTGGCCATTAGTGTCATAATGTACCTAATGTATAGTACCTAGATTCTATTTTTACAACGAATTAGTAAACTGGAGTGGCAGTGGGGTGGTCATATTTGCCGCAGGACTGATAACCGTTGGGGTAGACTTGTCCTAGAGTGGAGACCGCAAATCGGCAAACGTAGCGTAGGACGTCCTGTGACCAGGTGGAGCCACGACATACGCAAAGCGGTGGGCAGTGACTGGAAAAGAAGAGCCGAAGATGGGGCTCAGTGGCGCATCTTGGTAGAGGTCCACGTCCAGCAGTGGACTGACACCGGCTGATGATGATGATTCTACTTCTATGCTAAGCCCAGACTTCAATTACTGACTTGCTGTATAAATTCCTACTATTTATTGATCTATTTATATCTATACAATCACCTCAAAGTTCAATGAACACATAGCCAGGGCATTTATTAATAGCGTCGTACTTAATACGATGCCCGTGGCTAAGAACAAAGCATCATAGTTTAACACGTTTTTAGGAATGTGAGTGTGTAATGCTTCATTTCCGAAGTTACCTACCTAATCTAACATGTCAGTGATTTGTTTTTAACCGACTTCTAAAAAGGTGGCGGTTCTATGTTCCTCTGTATGTATTTGTTTGTTCATCAATATTTTCGCCAGCTGCGAACCGATTAAAAAAAATATTTTTTGTTTGCAAGGATAGGTATAACTCCTGAAGTGGTCTCATTATAATTTCATAGAGATCTGATAAGTTATCTGCAGAGATATGACGATAAACGCCTCAAACTTGCTACTGAAACTGACTCGCGCGGCATGGACGTCGGTTGTTTTAGTTTTTGAACTATCTTATATTATTATGTGAGTAATAATTATCCAGGACAAGAGTAACACTGACTGTATAGGCACATAAGTAAAGAAGTATAGGTACTAAATGACACGGCAAAGAGTGACATAATAACACTGCGTTAGCCATCCTGGCCATCTTGACTCAAGTACGCCGCTGTCATAAACAAAAGGTCGGTATTTTATTTATGTATTGCTTCGAGCATTTACCAATAGAGAGTTAACGTTGTAATCCGCAAACATTTTTTTCTGCCGATACTTACGGGGGAAGAGGTAAACACGCATTGCACACACACAAATAACTCACTTTAACGATCCCGCACACTAGCTTGAAACACGCACACAGTATTAAAAATACAGCGTTGTTACGCACGGTCATATGGCCAAATGGCTATATGGCCAGCAGAGGGGTACGCCTTGCGTTAACATCTCCATTGCTAAATGCTCGAAGATATATTGTGATTAATGAATGTGAATAAACCATCGATATGAATGTGCTACGTACGTACTACGTACGTGTTTACGTGTACCTCAATGGAATAAACCTAGTATATTGTATCGCAACTCTTTTAATTTTGCAACACTTCTGAGGTGTCGACCACAATATAATTGACAACAGTTAGTAGCAGTTCCAGCAGTCTCCAAATTCCACCATTAGATCAGTCAAATCACTCCTAGAGACTTTTGACTAGAGACCTCATCATGACTCCTCTCATCATGACAAACAAAACGAGCCCAAACATGGCACATCTCACTCTAACCGTCTAGCAGTTCCAGTAGCAGTCTTCGGTTTCCATCATCAGGTCAGTCAAATCACTTTATCACGAGCAACGCTACGAGCCCAAACTTAACACATCTAGCTGTTCCAGTAGCAGATAGATATAACGATGAAATATTTAGGTATGTTATATGTATTTATTTTTCTCTTCTGTACATCAAGTGCTATTTATTTACAATTTACATAAATAATTTATGATTGTACAAAACGAAAAAACCGACTTCACATGCCGCGATAGTCAAAGTACTGGCTAGTTATTATAATCATGTCATCTAAGTACAAAGCTACACAGCATCTCTCGTAAGATTAAATTGCTATAAAACTGTAATTTTTGTTTTCTCTCCTTGTTATATATATTTATACAGTATATGTATTGTTTATTGATAAATATATTATTTATGTATTATACCTATATTATATGTATCTGCAGTGTAGTGTTTATGTATTTATTAGGGTTCGTAGCCGAATGGCAAAAAACGGAACCCTTATAGATTCGCCATGTCTGTCTGTCCGTCCGTATGTCACAGTCATTTTATTCCGAAACTGTAAGAACTACAGAATTTAAACTTGGTAAATAGATGTATTCTGTGAACCGCTTTCCGATTTTTATACAAAAATTGAAAATATAAAAGTTTAAGGGGGGCATCCCATACATGGAAATGAAACAAAAAAAAAATTTTCTTCAAACTTATACGTGTGGCGTGTCTATGGATTGGATAATTAGGTCTTTAAAAGTGACATTGAGGTTCCTAAAATCATCTTTTCTTAAAGTCAATTATTTGAAAGATAGGCGCGTCTAAAGTGGTAAAAAATGTGTGTCCCCCCCCCCCCTCTAACTTTTAAAGTATGGGAGTGAAAAATAAAAAAAATATATATGCTGTAGATCTCAATAAAAACTAACAACGAAAATTGGTTTGAACGCAGTTTTTGAGATATAGCGACCGCAAAGTTAACTTTGTTTTTCATACAAACACTATGGAAAACAAAGTTAATTTTATAGTTGCGAAAAATCATAGTAATAGAATACTTTACTATGTTACGGAACCCTACGAGTGCAAGTCCGATTTGCACTTGGCCAATTTTTTTTAATTTTAGTTTAGTTATTTAACACCATATTTACCCCGCCATGTTCATTAAACAAATCCTCATTACCCAAAGGTTGTCTGGAAGAGATCGCTCTCAGCGATAAGACCGCCTTTAGTAAAACTTATTTGTGAATGTTTACTTAAGTTTTTAATGTTTTCTGAATGGTGTTCAATAAAGAGTTATTCTATTTTATTCTTCTGAGTATACAAATTTGCTTATAGTGTTTATCTTCATATCTCCGGACATAATAATCATAGCTCGATAAAATTTAAATGGGACCAAACGGGAGGCATAATTATCAAATCGGTTAAGATTTTACGGAGTTCTGAGGTAACAAACATAACCTCCACAGATATATATATATTGTGACCTCCTCCTTGTTTGTGAAGTCCGTTAAAAAGGAAATATAAAAAAGTATAAAACAAATAAATAAATAATTTATTTCCTCTCACAATAAGGTTATAAGATCTAGTAATAATATCGCTAGTTTATTTTATACTACAACTAGCTGTGCCCGCGACTTCGTCCGCGTGGAATAGTGTCTATGGGTAGCATTAAATTAACTAATAAGACACATACGTATCCCAAATACACCGCACCGCACCACGCAACGCTAATCCCCCTTACCTCACCTACTCTCCCCTCCCCTCCCCTTCCCCTCCTCTCCCCCTCCCTTCCCCCTCCTCTTCTCCCCCTTCCCCTCACTTCCACATCCCCTCACAAACTTTGAATGTCATATTATCCTCCTCCTCCCCTCCTCTCCCCCTTCCTCTCACTTTCTATCCCCTCCCCCTCCCCATCCCCACCACCTCCCCATTCCCTCCTCCTTCCTCCAGCTCACCTCCCCTCCCCCACCACTCCCGCTACCCTCCCCCTCAACTCACCCTTCATTCCCCGTACCTCCCCCTCCACTCCGCCTTCCCCCTCACAAACTTTGAATGTAATATTTATTTACATCGAATCAACAGCCTAAATAATAAGTTTCAAGTTTCTAGCTCTAAAAATGACGATACTTCCATACAAATTTTCATCCCCCCTTTTAATCCCGTACAACCCTTTTTACAAGCTTTTATTTAACTTGCAATGTATGTATGTATGTCACTATGTATGTTCAGGTGGAATCTCGGAAGCTAAATTAGACCCACTTCCCGATGTCCGATTGAACTAAAATTTGGTGTACTTATGTGTCTTCGGTGACAATACGGTACCATGGATTATAATATGGTACCATGGAGCTGGTTTGATGATTGAGACGGAAGGTGGCCACGGCATCTCTGTGATAAAATAACGTAACCCCAGTGAATTTGGGCTGAAATGATTCGTCTTGAGGAGCACTTTACACTTAAATGATAGCCAGGATCTGATGATGAAGCTGTAAGGTGGCCATGGCATTTCTGTTATAAAGCAACATAGGCCCACAGAGTCGATTGATTTTCCTTGAAGAGCACTTTACCCATAATCACATCAAATATCCGTGGAATATTTTTAAATATCATGCCTGCTCTTAAATACTTAGGTAGTCGGTATCTATACCTAACTACTAAAAAGTAAAAAATATTTTTATAAACAAGCTTTTATCAGGGAAAATGAACTAAAATGTTAAAAATAAATTCCAGTAAGTATTTGGCGTGTAGGTACTTACCTATATTTTTAAAAGCTTGAGGCACTGAAGTATATTAATTACCTAGCCTGAAAAATGGGTAGTGCTTCAAGCTTTTAAGAATATAGGTAAGTACCTATAAATCGTTCGCAGTACAAGCTGTAAGGCTCTGGAATGCGCTTCCAGTTGAAGTAAGACGTTGCCAGACCATTACTACATTCAAAGAACGTGTCAAAGCTTATTTATATAGTATATGTATTGTTTATTGATAAATATATTATTTATATATTATATGTATCTGCAGTGTAGTGTTTATGTATTTACTTATTTATTTTAGTTTAGGTATTTAACACCATATTTACCCCGCCATGTTCATTAAACAAATCCTCATTACCCAAAGGTTGTCTGGAAGAGATCGCTCTCAGCGATAAGACCGCCCTTTGTAATACTTATTTTTGTATGTTTACTTAAGTTTTTTAATGTTTTCTGAATGGTGTTCAATAAAGAGTTATTCTATTCAATTCTACCTACACGCCAAATACTTACTGGAATTTATTTGTGGCAAAATGCCTCTGATGTGCGAAGCGCAATGCTAAAAAACGACAGCGCGCGTTCCCACGTCAAAGTGACGTTGACGGGAGAACAAAAAATGTTTTTTATAAGGGAGTTAACCGCCAGAATTATAACACATAGACAGCAACTAAAATAGTGGTTATATTCTCTTTGCTAACATTCTATTTTATAATAAGAACATCTGATAGTGCAACAACCATCGTTTTATTTCAACGCGACCTGAAGACTTCGTCCTAACAAAGGCGATAGGTAGCCCTACCTACCCGCGCCTTTAAGTTCATTGTGCCAGATAAAAGGATGTTTTTAAAAATATTTTTTACTTATAATTTATTTCGCATTAAAAGTAGACTGTGTCCTTTCTCAGGCTCTAGACTATCTTTCTTTAGGCTTTAGAAATTTAGTTCACAAACTAAATTTCATTTATATCGGTTCTGTAGAACATTCACATAACCTTACATATTTCCATACAAAGTTTTATCCCCTATTGTTATTTTGCACCCTTGAGGGTAAAACTTTTACAAACTTTTAATTTTCAAATTTATTTATATCGAAACAAGTCTAAAAAATAAGTTTCAAGCTTCTAGCTTTACAAATGACGATACTTCCATACAACTTTTCATCCCCCCTTTCAACCCCTTACAATCCTCTTAGCCCATGTCCTTTCTCAGGCTCTAGACTATCTGTGTACCAAATTTCATTTAAATCGGTTCAGTAGTTTCGGCGTGACAGCGGGACAGACAGACAGACAAACAGAGTTACTTTTTTTACTTTCAAATAAAACCCAGAGATGGCGTTAGCGTAGATTTCAATAGCTCTCCTTTAAATATTTCCTAAATGTATGAGATCCTGCATCGCGCAAACGATATTTTCCGCGACATTGAAACTGATGTACTTGCTTCGTAATGAAACATGTCAAAAGTTGAACTCGTTTATTAACGATTTCTTTCTATAATAATAGTCTGGATGTAACCTATCGTTGTGAGAGACTGTGGAGCCTTGAAATAGGTTTAAAATAAACTGGCCTAGTGCAAGTCGGACTCGCACTCGTAGGGTTCCAAAAAATAATTATTATTAAACATTTTATTTCTCTATCTAACTATCTATATCTATATACTCTATCTAACGTCTAACAAAGGTGTTAGGAATCGACAATTCAATATAACGCCATCTATAGGACGCTTACCTAACTAAGCGTTCATAGATGGCGTGAAATGCCGAAAAAACACGTTTCTTGTAAGGGGACTATCATTTTTATCTCTATTATTTTTAACTTTATTCTGTTTTTAGTATTTGTTGTTATAGCGGCAACAGAAATACATCATCTGTGAAAATTTCAACTGTCTAACTATCACGGTTCATGAGATACAGCCTGGTGACAGACGGACAGACAGACAGACAGACAGACGGACAGCGGAGTTTTACCCTTTGGGTACGAAACCCTAAAAAACGCTCGTAACTCTGTCACTCTGTTGGTTTGTTACCTGATCACGCCTGATACGATCTGATCCATCGAAATATAACCTGTTAATATGTTTAATAATATGTTTGATCATATTTGGACATCATAACCGACTTCCAGAGTGAAGGAGCTTCTGATGTGGTCTGTGTTTTTTACAAGTTTTTTAGGGTTCCGTAGCCGAATGGCAATAAACGAAACCCTTAAGGATTCGCCATGTCTGTCTGTCTGTCTGTCCGTCCGTATGTCACAGCCATTTTATTCCGAAACTATAAGACTACAGAATTGAAACTTAATAGGGAGATGTATTCTGTGAACCGCTTTCCGATTTTTATACAAAAATAAAAATATAAAAGTTTAAAGGTCCCATGTATGGGACATGGAACAGAAACCATAGAAAAGATAATAATACTACGTGCTGAAACAAAACAATTTTTTTTTCAAACTTATACGTTTGGTGTGTCTATGGATAGATCTTTAAAAATGACATTGAGGTTTCTAAAATCATTTTTTCTCAAAGTCAATCATTTAAAAGATAGGCGGGTCTAAAGTGCTAAAATGTAAAAAAAAACCCCTCTAACTTTCTTCTTCTTTCTAACTCTACTTTTAAAGTAAGGGAGTGAAAAATCTAGAAAAAATATATTCTGTAGATCGCAATAAAAAATTCCAACGAAAATTGGTTTGAACCATCGAAATTAGGTTATATTTCGATGATCCGATCTCACTAAAATTTAACTAGGACATACTTTATAGCATGGATGAACATAGGCTACATTTTGATAAAATTAAAATCTTAATTTTTACATAAACTTTCACATTCAGGATAAGCAGCGCCACATGGTTGCGATACTATACTTGCGGTGCGTTTATTCTACCAAAAAAGTAGAAACAAATTTTGCTCTAAAAGTATTTTCCAGGGAGAAAACGGGGGAATACGTTTGTATGGATAAGTGCACCCCAGTACTTTGGTAATATTAAATTATATGCAAAAATATATAAGTAATGCAAGTATATACGACTCAGTCACTCCTACAATCAAACAGTGTGTATACATATAGGTACAGACATAAACACCGTAATTTATACGTAGTACAATGAAGTATTCTGTGTTTCTACTGGGCTGCGTTCACGACCTACGCTCGGAGTGCAATCTGTGCAACCAAACGCTCTAACCTCTCTCTAACTCGGTTAATGTGACGCCACAGATCTATCTATACTAATCTATACTAATATTATAAAGAGAGAACATTTGTATTTTTGTATGTTTGTAATGATTTGGCTCAAAAACTACTGAACCGATTTAAAAAATTCTTTCACTAATACATAGAATGGACTTTCGGAATGAAAATAGGCTATATATTATCCCGTTTAAATCAAAGGTACATTCGTGGAGACCTAATTTGCAACCTAAGTCGGCAAAAAAACGGTCGAAAAACACGTTTCTTACGAACGCTGCTTAATTGAAAATAGATAGAAGAATATTTTTTATGCAAGAGTTGTACATTTTAATAAGACCTACAAAAAAGTCCGCGACAGCATATGTTTATCTCTTAAGGTTGACTCACAGTAACCATTTTAATCTTAAAATTTTTGTTAAAAAATATTACAAAATTTCCAAGTCTATTTTCAAGTATATAGTATTAATCCTTATCCAAATAATTACGTTAATTAGCTTGGTCACATATTATAGATTAAAACTGTCCTTTACAGTATATAATTCAAATGAAAACTCTAGGAGATATCACGAATTTGACATACACGCATCGCAAAATTAATAAAATATTCGCAGTGAAACCACAGATTAGGTCATAGTTACTAGTAATAAAAACAAAATCGGTTCATCCGGTTAGGTGCTAAGATGCTACAGACAGACACACAGATACACACGTTAAACGTATATTACCCCTACATTTTGCGTCGGGGAACGCGTAACGTTACGGCGGCAGATGTTCACCTTTTTTTTTGTATTTCTTATAGGCTAGCGTTTGACCACTATCTCACCTGTTGGTAAGTGATGATGCGGTCGAAGATGGTAAGCACGCTAGGCCTAGACTGGGGAACTGGCTCTCAAGGATAGCTGCCGGAACACATTAGATGTTTTTGGCGACAGATTTTCTAACTTGAGGGTGGTAGCTGGCCAGGCGGACACTAGATAGTGTCCTACCACCATGCGGGGGTTGTTGGTTTCTAACGATGTTTTCCTTCACCGGAGGGCCACTGTGAGAAGCGCACATACATTTTTCGATGGAAAAAACCATTGGTGCACGGTAAGGTTTGAACTCGGTACCACGGCATCAAAGCCGACCGTTCTCCCGATTACGCCACCGGGCCCGGGCTCCTTGGTGGTAAGCTACTTTTTGGTAGATTTAATGATCCCACTACCACTGTACGAAAACTTATGATTCATGAATGAACATAAAACTTTCATTGGTAGGTATATAGCTAGGATTAGAACCAACGACCGTCGGGTCAGAATCAGGGTAACTATCCTTTACACTGAAGGGCAGTCCAATATCACTACGTAAGTATTATAAAACAAATTCCATCACTGCGTCTGTCTGTCTGTTGGCAATAATCTCAATAGCTACTGAACGGATTATCATGCGGTTTTCACCAATAGCCAGAGTGTTTATGAGGAAGGTTTAAGTGCATAATTCGTTAAGGTTTTGTGTAAATCGGATGAAATATGACGATTATTGTTAAATATGTTCATATTTTATATTCGATGCAACAAACTGATGCAAATTTTGTAGGCATATATTTTCTACCCGTGCGAAGCCGGGGCGGGCTGCTAGTATATTATAGATCTGTGTGTGACGCTCTGAGGTCGTGAACGGGGTTAAAGCGTTTGGTTGAACTCCAAGCGTAGGTTGTGAACGCAGCCCTGCCGTTTTTATCATAAGTAAGTACCTACCTTTCATGGTTAATCATAACAAATGATTCGCAGAGTAAAGTAATTAAATATATATTACCCATAGATGTTACTGAACGCAGCTCCTCCTAAGCTAACGTGTGATACATTGAGATCCGTGTTTCCAAGCCGGTTAAACCGCATTTTTAATTTAATTTAATCTTTATCAAGCGGAGCGTGCACTTGCCGCGAAGTTCGGACACTACTACACGAATAAACGAATTGCTCGATTCATTAAGATAGTCAACGATAATGCATGATGCATGATAAGAAGCGCTCTTTTTCGCATGCAGCGCTTTTTTAGCACATTGTACATATACATCATACAAATGTATATAAGTAGTGACGTATTGAATAAAATCAGGCAAACAATGACAGGCTTTATATGCTGTTAACTATTTATAAGTAAACGCATGGTAAACTATCAAAAACTTCTATACAGCTGCTCTCAAAACATTTATGTCAGTCCTTTCATAGTAGATCTTTTCGTAAAGCACCCTTTAAGAGACACTAGCCGAATGCGTGAAAATCAAAGTTTAATCGGTTTTAAATTAGGGTAAGATTATCAAGACAAGATATTATTTTCTTGGTTAATTATCACGATGATTATCAAATATTATTAACTAAAATTTGACTCCTTATCAGACCCTCGCTACTAAGCCCAATCGATCGGTACTTCCTAGTCAAAACGAATCACATGAGACTATACTGGAGGGGTTTAAAAGTAAACTCAAATAGATTATAGAATAAACCCGAAACGATTGTAACGAAATTATTAGCCCTTTTTTAAATTTAGAAACATTGTTCTTCTATGTTCATTATTGTAGCAATAAACAGATTATTTTCTCTTGAGTTATAAGTAAGATAAGACCATGTAAAAACTACCTTTCCCTGATAAACTAATTACTGCGTATTACTGCGCTCAAAAGCACTTAACGTTCGCGCCAAATTTCACACAGTGCGGTCATTGGCTCTCTCTTTGTTTTGTCTGGGTTACCAGTGTATAAAAAAATACCTCCTGCTGATAGAATCTGTGCAAAAAGGGAACTGTCGTAGAAATTGAGGGCGCGCGTGTTGATGGTTCTAATTTACTGTATTTGTTCAGTTGGCAACATTGCTCTGTCATTGCCAATACTATTAAAAATGTTTGATACCTTGGTAGGTACCTACTCTTATCATTATCGGGTGGAACTAGGTATGTATATACTTTTCTTTCTTACCTTTGAATGTTAGTTCATCGTAAAGCCATGACGGTTCTCTTTTTGCACAAACTTTACTCTTGCTTTGGAAATCACACGCCCTAGACCTACATTTGAGATCGTTAGGTACTTTAATTTTATTTTGTTCTAAACATTAAGTAAATTATTTCATTGATAGAAATAACTTACCATTAAATATTTAATGTCTTTATGTCTCCAAATGATGAGTGTATTTTGCTAGAGTCAAAGTTTTATAATAGTTCAAGTTTTATGTTAATTCAACTCGTTAAGTCAAGGTAAAGTCAATTTTAAGTCCAGTCTAAGTCAGACTCACAGTAAATATGTAAATATGTACCTTACCGAAGGTTTTCAGTGAAATTTTGGTGTGAACGCTAAATGGCACTTTTCTCACCATTGTGCCGTTTCCGTATACTCGCACACATTTACTGGCACTGAATGGTTAATAATCCACATTAATTGCACATAACCAGTGGAAACACACTAGTTTTAGGGGGAAAAATACAGTGACAGTACTCACACTTTTTCACTTTCGGCCAAACAAAATGTTATTGAATGCGAATAATTTATTTTAATAACGAATATTACAGTTTGTGAACGCAACCATTGAAAAAATGTTACCACTTTAAAATGTATTCCTGCAGCGTGACATAAAAAAATTATAAAATTATAAATCTTTAAATTATTTTTCTAGTGTGTTTAACTATATTGTGTATTTTATAGCTAAAATTTAGTTAGTATGTACCAACTCTAGCTATATTATAGTGAGTGAAAAATGTATTTATTTATTGTAAATACTCCATACGATTGGTCTGGTATCCCTCGAGCAAAGCGCCGCGCAGAGCGAGCGAGTCAGATAGATAGGTCGGATCGCCTCGTCGCTCGTCGGACGTCGTCGTCGCATCGTCGGTCCAAGCTATATGCCAATTCATTTTATATCACGCAACTCCTCCGTCATTCATTCATTCCTCAATTGGTTCGGTAGCTCGTTGCGGTCCGGAAGGTGCATCTCGTATGTAGCCTCCTGCATTTCGGAGTTTTTTAAAAGGTGTTTCCTAGTTTATAAACTCAAAACTTTTATTACAAATTGTGTTTTAAAGGGACCTAAAATGTGATAACTGTTTGTGAACAAATTTTGTATACAGAAACAGTGAGTATTTAAAATTAGTGTCCTGTCTGTTGTCGTTGTTTACTTGTTTACGTAAAGTTTAATTCAAGTTCGAGCTTAAATATTTATTTCATATAGAATGTTACAGTATTTACGTATTAAATATATGCACAGCCTTATCCTTTTTCTGTTTTGTTGCATTTAACTGTGAAATGACGCCATGGTTAGATGTCGTGAGGTTATTTTTGTGGTAGCGTACCTATTTATTTTTTTCTATTATCTCTGCAAATATCCCAATTAAATTTGACATTTTACAATTTTTTGTTTTTAATATGGCGGTCAAACTTTTTCATATATGTGTTTAACCTCGCTAATAAATACCTGGTATTAACTTTTTATTAAACCAATATTTATTTATTGACTGATTACAAGTAAAATACGGCGTTATTATTCCTGTTACAAGATTATAACAATTTATATAGAAACAGTTAATTAGGCATGACAATTTTATCGGTGTATAGGTAGGTAGGTACATAGATATGTAGGTTAATATTTCCTAAAATGTAGGTATATAATATATTATTTCAATTTAACTCTCTTAATCCGGTATTGTATGTATAATAACTAAACTTCATACAATTGCATTTGTATTTCCTGGTAGGTATCCAAATTATATATATGTATTTACATTGATAATATCAATGTAAATACATATTTATAATTTGGATATTTTATATCTCCAAGGCCTCTTTAGTGTCCTCCAACATATCAAAAACAATATTTGGCTATTTGAAAGTTTCGTATTATTATATATTTATTTACCATGCATGATAAGTATTTCTATGAGACGAAAATCATTGTTCTACATATATGTAGATGAGTTACCATTGTAACATTGACCGTAGTATATTGTCTACTTACTAAAGAGTAATTGTATTGTATTGTTGTAATTGGTGATAATTTTTAGAATATGACAAGTTTCTTCATGATACCCGTAGGGGGTATATGACAAGTTTCTTCATTATACCCTTAGGGGTATATGACAAGTTCCTTCATTATACCCGTAGGGGTATATGACAAGTTCCTTCATTATACCTGTAGGAGTATATGACAAATTCCTTCATTATACCCTTAGGGGTACATGACAAGTTTCTTCATTATATCCATAGGAGGTATAGACAAGTTTATTCATTATACCCGTAGGGGTATATGACAAGTTCCTTCATTATACCCATAGGGGTATATGACAAGTTCCTTCATTATACCCATAGGGGTATATGACAAGTTTCTTCATTATACCCGTAGGGGTATATGACAAGTTTCTTCATTATACCCGTAGGAGGTATATGACAAGTTCCTTCATTATACCCGTAGGGGTATATGACAAGTTCCTTCATTATACCTGTAGGAGTATATGACAAGTTCCTTCATTATACCCTTAGGGGTACATGACAAGTTTCTTCATTATATCCATAGGAGGTATATGACAAGTTTATTCATTATATCCGTAGGGGTATATGACAAGTTCCTTCATTATACCCATAGGGGTATATGACAAGTTTCTTCATTATACCCGTAGGGGTATATGAGAAGTTCCTTCATTATACCCGTAGAGGTATATGACAAGTTTCATCATTACACCCCTGCGGGTATAATTATTATTTGGGGATTTTATACCTGTAAATAATAATTTTATAGTAATAAAACTTGTCATATTTTTAAATTATCCCCAAATTATTCCTCTCTATCAGAGGGTCAATATTGTAGATTACTTGACTGATAAAAAGCCACGTTGATCGTTAAAAAAATTACAATGATTTGGTAGATGTATTATATACTTTACCCGTTCATCAGAAATCAAAATTCTATGAAGATATTTTTTTCTCGTCCCAAAACTGCGTACTTTCGATTTATGTTATTTTATTCCCGTCATAGTCATACATACTCGTCATACCTACCCTTTATTAATCTAGCTTTTATTACAATAAATAAGATATATTTAATTAATTTGTGCAAAAAATCTTTAAAATATTATTGCCAACAGAAAATAATGCTTTCAAAATCATTTATGTCAGACATAAATATAAACATACAGTAAATTATTATTTTTTATTTAAAATTAATTAATTGCATTTCCAAAATTTGTTTGTTTAGCCAAAAGTAAACAAATATAATGATACGATTATTAAATATTTAAAGTAATCTTATGTGCAAAATAATCACAACTTTTTAAGCTCTTCACTTCTTGGCTTCTAATTTTCCTTGTTAACCGACAAAATAAAAGAGGAGGTCCTCATTTCGAAGTGTAAATATATATAAATCTTTTTATATAAGACCTCACATAACTTTTTAGTGGGTTGGCCAAATTTAATTTGAAAATTAAATCAACCCCTTAGGGTGGGAAACTTATTTATTTATATCAACTTTATGTAACTAGTTAAATTCCAGAATTAAAGAAGTTAGAAGTTAAGTCTAACTTTGAATTTAGCTTACAAAAGTTACAAAGAATAGAATAGAAACCATTTATTCCGGCAATAAAACTTTGACTAAGGACAAAGGACTTATACGAATAAATGGAATTTAGGTCGCTGTCTGCTGGTAGAGTACCCAAAAAGCTGGCGACATTACCTCTTTGAATCGCGAAACTAATGCGTTGCCCGAGGTAAGCGCCAACTCTTTGGTCGTGGGAGACATCGATTAGGCGTCTAGACAGCTCCCTAACAAAACCGCGTGCTTGTTCACCCCGCGGGCCCATGGTTTCGACCCCAAACGGAAGAAAAGCATAGTTGTCACCGAAGCTTATATATTTCCTCTCCGTTTGAGAGCTTCTGCTGCGTCTGCAGCTGTTCCTGCCGCCCGTGATGTATTATGACGATGGGAAACTGCCAATGTGTCGACGAACGTCGCATCCCACACTAGCGGCTTCCCTAGACGACACCCAAGGAACCAACGTCATGCCGTCAGGCCTCTTACCATCGTCACGTGTGATACCGTTACTCTAGACTTGAACGCTCCGAGGTTGTATTTAGGTGAAATTACAGACGCTGGCAAGTCATTCAATTTCTAGGCAGTTCTTACAATAAAAGAGGCACTGAAACGCTTAGTTCTTATATGTAGAATGTCCACCATAAATAATATACCTATTCTAGGGCCTAGAATGAAGTGACTGACACAGAGCAATAGAGTATAGAATCTATGGTCTATACTCTGTTCTCTGTGTCATTCATTAGGCCCATAATTTTGTTTTACTGTCTGCATCAGCGCCATCTAGCGGGAAGCTTTCCCATAGAGTTCATTAGATCGATCGGTGGATATAACTTTCGAAGATTACGTAATCGTATACGTTACTATACGTAGCTTGTATGCCCAAAATCCGCAGCAATCGGTCTTCGGCATTCGAATACAGCTGTTTATTTTATTTATAATCACCCTTGAAATATCAGTTAAGACCGTTTACAAAACGAAAAAAACCTACTTCACATGCCGCGATAGTTAAAATAGGCAGTATCATGTCGTGCCAGTAGTATCATGTCGTCAAGGTATACAAATGCATATGTCGTCAAGGTATGTAATGTGTTTGAGATGTTTATTTCTATATCTCCGGAGATAATTGTCATACTTCGATAAAATTTTAATGGAACCAATCGGGTGGCATAATCTCTCAAACGATAAAATAATTTTTGAAATCGGTCAAGATTTGACGGAGTTTTGAGGTAACAAACATAAAAATTACAGTCGAATTGAGAACCTCCTCCTTTTTTGCGAAGTCTGTTAAAAATTGACGTATAATATGAAGTTACGGACTATAAAACAATATATCCATAAATAGTCGGTAAATTTCAATGTTCAATCAATAAAATTAAGTGTTTAATTTTGTATGTAAGATTTTTGGCAAATTTGGCCTATTTTGACATAAAACCATCATCCTAACCCTTTGTCGAGAACCGGTGAAACTGGCTCTTTAAAAAACTTAACTTTGTCGCTGTTCTTCACGCTTATCTTTTTTTTGTCTTTACTTTTCCAGGTTAAAGATGCGGGGCCGCTTACCACGTTGCCGGCCGCTGTCAACGAGACTCCTGGTCTTCCTTCTGTTGCTGCTTGGGTTCTGCGTATATTGCTATTACTACGCCGCTCCGTCGTTCCCCAACAAATCAGGTGAGTTCCACTCCACAGCTAAGGTGAAGATGGCGCGGCGGTAGCAAGATTCTGCATAGTCACCGACACCGACCGGCGTTGAGGAATCATAACTTTGAACAGTTTTTGACGAACCACAATCTTTTTTGTATATATACAGGTGTGATTTTACTACAGCTGAGGTAGTCTCTATTTTTTACTCGACTCCAGATTCATGTTCCAGAATTTTATAATTCAACAAACAATAAAAATTGGCGTATAAAATTGCAGCATATTTGCTCCATACTATACTGTATTTATTCGGACTTAAACAGTAATCAGTATTTATCTACTGAGGATCCTACATACATTTTTAATACTTTAATCTGAAGCGTACCTAACTGTATGAATTGTACTGAATTGTACTCTGTTCTAGAAGAATAAATGATTAAGATTATTCAATCTTGTATTACGACACGGCATGATGGCTGGTGTAGCCATGATGGGAGATGTGTCAAAACAGTAGCCCAGTAGCCCTGCAAACAGGGAAAGCCCTGGGAAACCAGTCGCGCAGGGTAGCGGGATCTGAGGCACGGTGCAATGTTCGAAAAAGCGGGTCGTAAGGGCCCATAGTAGCGTTCTAGCCACACACGAAAGACTGCCTAGCCACATGACTGATGATAAATCCCGGAATGAGTCATGGTGCCGGTTGGCGGCCGGACGAGAGGGCCCTATGGACAGGGAGGCTCAGGCGTCCCTTCCTCTGTCACTAAAGCAAAAATCGTTTATCGTCATATCTCAGAACTCTGGAGGTACTTATCAGATCTCGATGAAATTACAATGGGACCACCTCGGAAACGTACTCTACCGATTGCAAACATAATCATTTGAATCGGTTCACAATTGAAGGAGTAATCGCGTAACATACACACAAAAAAAGAAAAAAAACATACAGACGAATTGAGAACATCCTTCTTTTTGGAAGTCGGTTATAAAGTCGCTTGACAATTCAAATGTCGCCATACACCGTGGAGAGTTGGAAGTTTTTGACGTCAAAGCTGTCTCAGAAGTCCCTAGGGTCAGGATATGAAGGGCGAAAGAATGCATTTCTCTTAATTTTTATATTTTTCATTCTTTATGAATATTTCTTTCAAATAAAATAAAATAACATATGAATGGTAATTGTATTTTACTCAAAATTGTTTTAAAAGAGAGTTTATGGACGAACAGACGAACAAATGGACACAACAAGCTTATATTCCTTGTATTTGCTATGGATCCCTAAACATCATAGAATCTGTTAAAATGTAAAAATGTGCGTGGGATAAATCGAATCATCCTATATTGCTTACCTTTAGTTTCCCGTGACCGTTTCATAGCTTAGTATATTTTTATTTTAAAATTATCGTGAATTTGTAACATTATTAATGTTATATACCGGCTGTAATTCACGTACCTTTAGTCGAATTTTCTCGACCTAGGTTTCGAGCGAGTCCGTCGCTCTTCCTCGGGAGTGAGGTCGAGAGAATTCTAGGTCGGGAAAACTCGACTAAAGGTACGTAAATGACAGCCGGTATATAATATTAATAATAGTATAATATTCATAAATAAATAATTGCGTTGATCAAAACAGCTGATTTGGTGCGACGCGTATATTGAATGGCTTCCTAGTAGAAATGATATAGAAATAGTATAGACAATGAAGCAACGGGTAACCGTTCTAAATTGGTATTCAATTACTAAACTGCTCCTGCATCCCATAAGCCCTCGTCCCGAATGCCGATCCCCATAAGTTAAATAGTCGTATTCAAACCTAACAGTAAAAAATAAAATAAAAAATAAAACAAAATCTTAAGCCTTACAGACATAATAACAAAACTAGTGCTTAATCATCATCATAAGCTATCCAGGGGCTAATTACAGTATGGATGAGTATGCCGCAATCCCGGAAATATTGAGAGGCATTTGCCTCTTGTAACTGAATTGACACGCTTCAACTCGACACCATTTTGTAGATAGAGAGATAATTTGGTAAATGTTTCAGACAAAAACAGATGACTTCCATGCGAAATAATTGCCTAGAGAATACCTACATTGTGCTAATTACTCCTGCAATTTGATCACCTCGACCCGTCCTTACAGAAACACGGTCTTGATAATTTCAGATTGTTTACAAATCGTAAAGAACCGTCTTCAAATTCCGCGTTAGTCATTTTCAATATCAAGTTTGAGGTGTTTATATCTCTGGAGATATTCATAAGATCTTGATGAAATTAGAATGGGACTTGACAATCTTGGGGATGTACCCTACCAATTGAAAAAGTATCATTCGAATCGGTTCACATTTCGCGTTGTAATCGGAACAAACATCGCTATTCTTCGTCTGACATGAAGGGAAAGCAACAGGCATCGGATTGGTATATTGTACTCTATAGGAATCAAAGTGCTCGCTTACAGTGTATTTCATACACCTTCAATTACTATAATAGTAGGTAGCATCTCGAGTCAATTACTGATAGTGAGTGTTTATGTCTATGGTCCTATCTATAAAGTGTATTGTAATTGTAGGTAAGTTATCGTAATTGTAAGGTATCGCTCGGTAGACATTTCTTTAGATTATGGTTCCTATGGTAATGCAGAACTGGCTTCAAACTTGTCTAATGCCATAATGAGTTGATACTTCTGCAAGCTCTTATTTCTTCAAACAGTTTGATTAAACGTTACTTACTATCCATGAGGATAATTTGTGTGAACTTTCAGTCTTAATTAGCCTTTTGGTATTAGTTACTTGGACTGGAATAGTCTACGATGTATGTAGCCATCTTAGTCGAGCGGTGGTATCTGGTCGCATCAAGTCAACTAGTCTATAGAAGTCCATGTATGGCAACTCAAAGTGCCAGTTGCGAGCAGACAAGGTCTCGGCCGAGGCTTCGTCAGTTTGATTGGCACAATCATCTTGTTGCGGTGACCCTACTATCCTGGCTAGACGCATGTTTTATTTATGAAGTTAGGGCGCACCAATAACTGCACTGCAGTTGGTCTAACTATACTGCAGGTGTATATTGTTATGTTTCGTCATTTGTACGACTAACCATACTTGTCTCTAGATCATCTTCATCTGCTGGATACATATAGCAGTTTGTATAGTTAGAGTTACTCACCATTTTTTAAACCGACTTCCTAAAGGAGGAGGTTCTCAATTCGTCTGTATGTTTCTAACCCTATTACTCTGCCAATAGTGATCCGTTTGAATTATTCTTTTGTTTATAGGTAGGGTATACATACACCCTAGTATCTACATATCTGTATATCCATTATCCAAGGCCCCATTTGAATATTGTCCAGATCTGATAATCTCAAGAGAGGATAAACGTTTTAAAATTGCTGCTGAAACTGACTAGCGCGGCATGCAAGTTTGCTTTGTAAGTTTGTTTTGAATGCCGTTTTTAGGGTTCCGTAGTCCTGACAAGGAACCCTTATAGTTTCGTCATGTCCGTCTGTCTGTCTGTCCGAGGTTTTGCTAAGAGACCGTAAAAAGGTGTAATTTTGTGGGGGTATGTAAATAAATGACGCCGACAAAGTGCTGAAATAAAAATTAATTTTTTTTTTTTTTTAAGTTAGCTCCCCTGTATGAGTACTGGGGATGATTTTATTTCATCGTCTAACCCATCGTGTGGTGTATCGTTGAATAGGTCTTTTAAAATGACTTAAGGGTTGCTAACACCATTTTTCGATTGAATGCTCCATTTACGAAATATTAAACTCTAAAGTGCAAATTATTGTTCCAGTAAGGCGTTTCCCCCTCCCTCTAAAAGCTAAACTGCTGGCTTGAAAAATCTGGAAAATTTCGTGATAATAGCGTATTTCATGAACTTTAAAGGAAAATTATAGCGGTTAAGATAAATTTATTAGTTTAGCAGTAATAGTCGTTAAACTTGGGTGTTGGATAATTTTGTACCAAATACAAAATCCTTAGAATAAATCCTTTAAAGTGACACAGACCGAGTACCTAGTTGCTTGTTTATAACGGGTAAAGACTTGCATTGAATAACAGGCTACTACGGAACCCTACACTGTGCGTGGCCCGACACGCACTTGGCCGGTTATTCCTTGTTTGTTTATGTTCGGTTGTCATCGAATCACTTGGGAACGACAGGACCGATTTAGCTCATAAAATATTTTCAGAAGAGTCCCAAAAACAAAAGTTTGAAAAGCTGCCCGGCGAATTGGGATGTGCCGGAAAAACTAACATTGCTTTTTCAACAGGATATTTATATGAGCTTAAGAATTTTAGACAGGATGTCGTCGGCCCGGGTACATTACTGTAGTTCAATAACCTTTGCTCTTAACCTGTGTACGTAAGAAACAATACAGAACAGTCATGTATCATTCTGCTCGTCTCTATACCAAACACGATTAATTGCACATCCGCAGCGGACGGAGATCCTGTTTAAGTGGCTATCCTCGACCCGAAGATCTTAGTAGATTGATAAACGAGCACAAACTCTACTTCTGTAAACTACACTCATTTGATGTTAGACTCTATTCAGATATCGATACGAATAACATTGTCTACTTTAGAAGGGAGAAGGGTTCGACTTCAGTGTAAGTGACTACGAAACACTAAGTGTTTCCCTCCATATCTCTGAATATACCCATCCAATCCTATTTTAATTTATATGAGACCAACTTGCAGTCCTAGCCTTTCGAACAAATAAATAATTATACAAATCGGTCCACAGATTCTTCAACGGTTTCTTCAATAAAATAAAAAGGAACAATATGGGATTGGAAACGAGCTGAGTAAATAATAAGCCAAGCGCGAGTCGGACTCGCACACGCAGGGTTCCGTTTCCTTACCACAGTATAATATTTAATAAGATCGAAGAAATAAATACTGAAGAGAAAATCTGTTTTTTCATACACTTCTTTTTTTACTAAGATTTTATTATGTCTTGTCATAGCAACCATTACTAATATATGCACTGTAAAATGTGTCTATTTTGGGTCTTAAAATCGAGCGAAAATCGCCAGAATGAACACTTCCTTGCATGGGGTCCCCAATTCCGCGTGCTTTTTATTTTTTTGTTGTTATAACGGCAACGGTATAGCACTCTTTGTGAAAATTTAAAGTGTCTACCTAATTACGGTTCAGAAGATATAGCCCTGTGACAGATGGACGAACGGACAGCGGAGTCTCAATTGGGTCCCGTTGGTACCCTTTTGGTACGAAACTCTAATAATATTGGTACCTCCTCTATTTTTTATAGAGTCGATCCAAATATTAAAATCAATCATCTTTTCTTTACATATTGTTAAACAAATTCGCTTACCGCGTCTATTATACGCTTAGATCTTTTTAATTACGCAAAGGATTTTAATGCGGTTTTCATCAATAGATAAAGTGATTACAGAGAATCTTTAAAACTAGGATTAAACGCGGGTAAAGCCGCGGGGCGCGGCTAGTAGCCAATAAACCATTCTTATAAATGCTTAAATGTTTAAGATAAGGCTAGATAGTTAAACATTTACCCACAATTTCACCTTAAATTGATGAGAATGGAAGCACGTCACGCTGTGACAAGCCCGCATTGAAATCTGTTCATTTATTCAGGAACTGACCCCCTTTGAAATCCTTGAACTTAATTGCCGTAGGATCAGTTCCATGCTCATTTAGCTAATTAGATTAGGGTTCACAGAGCTAGGTTTACTGGAATGACGTTCTATTGATCACTCCACGACAATGGTCCCCTAACTGTTTACCTCTCTCCCCTCCGTAGGGGTAGCTAAACTAATAGGTTTGCTATTAGTTCTATGAAAATCAATTACAGTAATTCGTGTCTATATTTGAAGAAGTTATGTCGTCACTAAATTATTTTGACTTGGTCGACTAATGACAGTTATTACTAATAGGTGTCCCGTTAAGTTTAATAAGGCCCTACCTTACCTATTTGGATATGTAAATAAGAGGTAGGGTAAACTTAACGGTGAACAGTTTAATTTTGCCACAGAGCACAGTAGCTCAGTTGGTGGGGATATAGATGGATTAGAGCCTATACAGCAATGTGGTTCATTTCCTTTGCTCTGGACTTGCACTCCCCTGACGTCACACGCCGCTGGTGTAGGTGGGCGCTGAAGAGGTAATGGCCAGGCTCAGGTCGGAGTCGTCAATGGCGGTCAATAAAAAGGGCTCCAGCAGCTTCCTTAGCTGGACCTTGGACCCCAGATCTGGGGTAAAATTATCCTGTCAAAAACAACAATAGTTGTGGTATTTCCAAAGGGGAACGCTAGGGACGCCTCTGACCACGATCACGCGAATAAATACAAATTCGCGTGTTAAAGACCGCGGCGCAGGGAGGCGTGCGTGCCGCCTGGAATCGATCTCGTTCTCAAGACGGTGGCCAGCGCAAGCGCAGCGGGAGCGGCCGCGTCGAAAGAACAATGGGACTGGTTTTGTGGGCACCTAGTATGCTGCTGATTAATACAAGCGTGTTGATAAAATGTAGCTGTCCATAATAATAGTTTTTTATTTATTTATATATTGGTTAATTTATAATCTATGTTAAATATTTTTAATAAATTTATATATTTTTAAAAAAACATGTAACGCATAACGATACATAGGTTATTTGTCTTTCCAAAAATCAATAAATATTCAGAGACGAATGAACGAATTACCAAAACGTGGCTGAATATTTTTCTTTCTGTCACATTACTATATTGCTTTTGCGTTTTCAGTATTTTCCATTGATGGTAAGAGCATAATTCGATGTTTCACCTGACTAAAACTAAAAGTAGCTTACCACCATCAAGAAGATAATCTGCCGCAATGATAATAATAATCTGATAATAACCTTACGGTGTTCCGGCTGCACACAGTCCTTGAGAGTGCAGAGTATTCATTCTAGGACTAGCATGTTTCCATCTTTGACCAGACCACATCATCGCTAACCACCAGAGGTGGTAGTCTCTACATTGATAGCGACGCGTCCTGTCATCGCAAACGTATTCTAGAGGGAGATGCAGCTAGACAGTAGCATATTTGCATCTCTTTTCTTATGGATGATTATTGGTCGAAATTCATCGTTATTCATGTTCTGCCGGCCATGGAGATAGTGGCCAAATGCTAGCCTATAAGATATACTGTCGTTCCCTATTCCTATTATGGAAAAGTACAATTTTTTGCTTATTTTCCTCGCTTAAACTAAACGTCTTGAACGATTATGATGCATTTTTGCAAAATCCACGCCAAAGACTTGGAATAAATTTTAACGCAGGCGAAGCTTTGTGACGCATAAATACATATATCAATAAATATTATTTACTATAGATTTTCGTTTCAGCGTCGGCTTACGAATAGCAGCACCTCAGTCCATTGTGCGATTTTATAGTCGAGTCACAGAATAAATAACAGTTGGTATAGTTAAGTATCTCTAAACAAACGCATATTTCTAAATAAAACTAAGCTGTAAATTTGATACATGCGTCTGCAGTAGACAGTTTCTACTAAACTTATTGTTCATATCCCTTTTAGGTACTCTCTTACGCCGGTATTATATAAAGAACGATGCTTAAGCGTGAATCTGCTCTTATCATAGAATGGGGCCATTAGATTGGTTAAACCGCGCCTAAATTTCTTTACACCGTACTGGATGGCACATGACCAGTATCTCAACTGATGTGCGATCGATGATGGAGCGTGCTTACCCAGAAAATACCTATTCACTCGCTATTTGAAGACCCCCATATAGTTCTTAACTGGAAACACAGACTCAGGTAGGGTATTCCATTCCTTGGCGCTTCGTATGATGAACGAAGAAGCAAATCGCTTCGTTCGGGTAAATGGTGGCGCCTTTTAGTTAACCAATATAGCCCTCAAGTTTGACAATCTATGTTCCGGCATATTGACGGCACCAGTTGTTATTTCCATAGTTTCTCTGCACAATTTGATAATGTAGTAGTATTGTGTCAGTGTTGGCTCATCGCCAGATAAACGCTCGTAATCTTTGGCATCTCCTAAACGAGGTCAAAAATATACTTTAATATCTAATTAAGTCGTGGGCATCTCTGGAAGGTGTGCTGTATAGTGTAGGCGCTGGGATATTATTGTGCTACTAAAATGTATAACCCTAGATAGTCAGTGTTCTTGGCCTAGCGTATTCATCATCTTCGACCACATCATCGTTTACCATCAGGCGAGATAGTGGTCAAACGCTAGCCTATAAGATATTAAAAATAATCCGGAATCCTCACTTATATCGAATCGAAAAACCTGTAATCATGAGAATGTGATTGATACCATTTGTATGAGACCAATGAATCAATCACAATGTCCCGAATTGGTAAAAGGGTGTCATTGTTCAGAGATACACACTTAAAGAAAACCGGCAAAGTCAAGTTGGGCTCGCCCACCGATGCTTCCGTACCAACTAGGTTAAAGGACAAACTTAACTATGCAGTTCGATCCATAAAAAATGTATTGCACCAATTGCAAATAATAATTTTGTAATAGTTTATTATTTTTATGTTATTAAACAACATACTCGTATTTGGGGTTTTCCGATTAAGTGCTTCAAGCTACGAACAAAAAAAACACGGAAGAATTCCTAGCGATACAAAATGACCCAACACAGTTTTGTGCCTTGGTAGGCGGTGCTTACCAAATGTGCCTTGTACGAGTTGTGGTAAATTAAACCCAATTCACCAAAAAATTAAACCGATTTTTAACTGGAACACATTGCTAGCTTAATCAGACACTGAGTTCCGAGGACGCGCGATTTTGTTCATGAACATTGGGTCAACATTTGCGCATAGCTTCCTTGAAGAAATTTTTCCGTGTTTTTTTTGTTCGTAAGCTTCAAGACCTTGCTTCTTGCGAAATTTCATGATTCTAGGTCAACGGGAAGTTACCCTATAGGTTTTGACTCCTTGTGAAATCGCAAAATATGCGAAAATATGCGACATAAACGGTCATATCTTTTGATCGCGTTGACTTACAAGTTTAATTTATTCACAGCCAAAAGACACCGTAGATCCAAGTATTTGATATAAGTTGCAACTCGATAGCTCTATGCGTACCTGAGAAAAAGGGTCTTGATAGACGACGGACATGAAGTCCCCCGCCCTCTTCTATGAAGTCGGGCACATCATCATAATCAGCCGGAGTCAGTCCACTGCTGGACGTAGGCCATAACGTAGGCCAGATATACCAATGAGCTCGAACTTCGGCTCTTCTTTTTTAACCTTATTATGTATCAAGAGAATTTACCCATGTACCTACAAAGTTTTTTATAATTCTACTTTCAACTAATATTATAAATGTGAAGGTTTGTATATTATAAATGTGATATTTAAGTATGTTTGTTATTTTATCACACATTGGATGAAATCGATGGCATTAAGATAGTTTACAGCCCTAATTAACACAGGGTATTTTTAATGTGTTTTTGTATTTTACACTTTTCCCGACGAAACCGCATGTAACAGCTAGAAAGCAATACATACGAGTACATACCACTTATAAAAGTTACATTAAGCATTAAAAAAAACTCACCTCTCGACGCTAAAGCCGTAGCAGAGTTATACGGGAGCAGGCAAAGCGCGGAAACTGAGAGATCGCTTCTGAATTTTTCATGACATCATGAACAAATAAGCAGGTTTGAGCTTCAACAGCAACTGGCTTTGGAGATTTTTTATTTTTAAATAAATACCTGTCGTATATTTGTGTAACTTTTATTTTGTAAATGATTTGGCTTGGGAATCTCAACACATTTCTGTGCTCTTACACTTGAACATATCGTTTAAAAAGTATAAAATAATGTTAAAAAACTAAAACCTGATTACTGAAAAAGCACGCTTCAATTTTAGAACTGATTTCTATGTATGTGCTTAATAAGCCATAGGCATCTTTAAAAAGCATTTTTTTATTATAGCTTTATGTCTTTTTAAGGGCGCCATATTCGATTTAATGTGACATCACAATACTTTAAAATCGTTTAAAAAAATAAATACTAATAGAACCGACTTCAAACGTCGCGCTAGTCAAAGAAGGCAGAAGACATAGAAACTATTATATAATTTGTGCCAGTAGAATTTTCCATATCGGTTTAGGCATCTTCGAGTAATCGGTGAACATACATAAAAAAAATATCCCGACAAATTGAGAACCTCCTCCTTTTTTGTGAAGTCGGTTAAAAAGCCCATAACCAGCGGAGGATTTATACGCATCAAGCGATATCTCATTTGTCAAATTATGGAGCTTAGTTTTAGTCTGTGGTTAATGGTCACTAGTCGGGTAAAAAGAACCGATATCCCTGGACTGCCATGCGAGTCATTACAGTAGCAAGATTGAGGTGTTTATCTCCATATATCTGGAGATAAACCCATCAGATGGATTTATAAAAATGAAAAAAAAAAGAATTTATGCGATCCTTGGGATTCCACTTACAAATAAGATCGTTTAAAAACTAAAAAGAACCGACTTTAATGCCTTTTAATTTTCAGTACCAATTTTGAGGTGTTTATTATCTCTGAGGATACTTATCAAACCTCGATAAAATTACCATGGTACAACACTTGAGATATCTCCTTTCCAACAAAAAAAGAATAATCAAAATCGGTTCATAAACGACGAAGTTATCCGCGAACAAACAAAAAAAAAAACATATATACGGTCGAATTGAGAAACCACCTCCTTTTTTTGAAGTCGGTTGAAAAGCATTAAGATGGATTGACCATTGGCAGAGGAATAGTATCACCAAAAATATAAAATTAGAAACTTATGTTCTGAAATCGCTTTATAAATTCCCACGTATATTATGTTTGCTTAATTTGTAAGTATGTATGACATAATGCACGTTATTGTACTGCGCCTGTTACCTTGAGACAAAGAAGTAAGTTTCACATGCCCTGTAATTTAACTGAACACTTTGCCATTCAACCGAAAAACATTCATATTTCCGGCCAAATAATTAACACAGTGGTGTTACCGCCCCAGGCGGACTGGCAGACGTCCTACCACTACATAAACGGCTGTACAGATTTGACATACACATAGTTTAGGCCCTGGATTAGCACATAGAATACGTAAGATATGTTTTAAGGCGGGCTTAGACGCGGGACTTAGCTAGTAAATCATAAAGCGCAATGCTTGGTAGAACGAAAACTGGATACGCTATCTTTTCTGCACGGAGACTAGAAATCCAATTAAAAATCAAACGCAGCAAACAGCATGGGCCATAAAAGGAATAACGTCGCAATTAATTGCGGAACCTATGGACAGATAAGCCATGAACAAATCGAGATTATTGTGGTGAAAATCTATGCTTTAATGAAAAACTTACACACGTAGGGTTCCGTAACACAGTCAAGTATTCTATAACTATGATTTTTCGCAACTACATAATTAACTTTTTTTTTCATAGTGTTTGTATGAAAAACAAAGTTATCTTTGCGGTCGCCATATCTCAAAAACTGCTGACTGTATCTCGTTAAAACCAATTTTCGTTGTTAGTTTTTATTGAGATCTACAGTATATATTTTTTTTAGATTTTTCACTCCCATACTTTAAAAGTTAGAGGGGGGGGGGGGGGGGGCACACATTTTACCACTTTAGACGCGCCTATCTTTCAAATGATTGACTTTGAGAAAAAATGATTTTAGGAACCACAATGTAATTTTTGAAGACCTATCTATAGACACCCCACAAGTATAGGATTGAAGAAAAAAAAATTTTTTTGTTTCAGTTCCATGTATGCCCTTAAACTTTATTTTTTTTTACTTTTGTATAAAAATCGGAAAGCGGTTTTGCAGAATACATCTACCTACCAAGTTTTAATTCTGTATTCCTAACAGTTTCGGAATAAAATGGCTGTGACATACGGACGGACAGACAGACAGACAGACAGACATGACGAATCTATAAGGGTTCCGTTTTTTGCCATTCGGCTACGGAACCCTAAAAAGTAAACTAATTTTCGCGTTCGTTACAGGCTTCATCCGTGCAATTAAGATCGTTTAAAAAAAGAACCGACTTCAAACTTCGCGCTAGGCAAAGTAGCTAGCAGTAAGTAGCATGTCATCGAGGTATATAAATGCATTGTTATACAAATTAAAAAGCGCTCGACTAATTTCGTTAAAATTTAAATGGAACATCTGGGAAGGGTACTCTTTGAAACAAAAAAGTTTTCCAAATCGGTTCAGGCATCTTCAAGGCATCGGTGTACATACATAAAAAATAAATAAATTATTTAAAAAAAATAAACCGACTTCAAAACCAGAAAACGTCCTTTTTTGAAGTCGGTTAAAAAATAAAGAGACTCCGACGGATTGAGAACCTTTTCCTTTTTTGGGAAGTCGGTAAAAAAGAAAAGAAAACTCTTTATTCTCCAGCAATGTATTAAAAAATATTAACCTAAATTAAACCAGATAGAAGATATTATGTTTCTTTGAAGTGTTTTACACTTTATATTTTTTGTAAATTGTTAAACACAATCCAAAATTTCATCGTACCGACGGGACTTGAACCCGCAACCTCCGGAATAACATGTTCCGGTGCTTTGCCAATTAAGCCACGGTGCGAAGTATCGTTACGACGAAATTAGTGGATTGCATTTTGTTAACCAAATTATGCATTGGTGGCGCCATCTATGACTACTTATTACGTAAGTTAATCATTCGGAAGAATACATTACAGTTTTCAAATCCGACGAGAGATGTTGCACTGCGTAAATCAAATATTATGTTTCTTTGAAGTGTTTCACACTTTATATTTTTTGTAAATTGTTAAACACAATCCAAAATTTCATCGTACCGACGGGACTTGAACCCGCAACCTCCGGAATAACATGTTCCGGTGCTTTGCCAATTAAGCCACGGTGCGAAGTATCGTTACGACGAAATTAGTGGATTGCATTTTGTTAACCAAATTATGCATTGGTGGCGCCATCTATGACTACTTATTACGTAAGTTAATCATTCGGAAGAATACATTACAGTTTTCAAATCCGACGAGAGATGTTGCACTGCGTAAATCAAATATTATGTTTCTTTGAAGTGTTTCACACTTTATATTTTTTGTAAATTGTTAAACACAATCCAAAATTTCATCGTACCGACGGGACTTGAACCCGCAACCTCCGGAATAACATGTTCCGGTGCTTTGCCAATTAAGCCACGGTGCGAAGTATCGTTACGACGAAATTAGTGGATTGCATTTTGTTAACCCAATTATGCATTGGTGGCGCCATCTATGACTACTTATTACGTAAGTTAATCATTCGGAAGAATACATTACAGTTTTCAAATCCGACGAGAGATGTTGCACTGCGTAAATCAAATATTATGTTTCTTTGAAGTGTTTCACACTTTATATTTTTTGTAAATTGTTAAACACAATCCAAAATTTCATCGTACCGACGGGACTTGAACCCGCAACCTCCGGAATAACATGTTCCGGTGCTTTGCCAATTAAGCCACGGTGCGAAGTATCGTTACGACGAAATTAGTGGATTGCATTTTGTTAACCCAATTATGCATTGGTGGCGCCATCTATGACTACTTATTACGTAAGTTAATCATTCGGAAGAATACATTACAGTTTTCAAATCCGACGAGAGATGTTGCACTGCGTAAATCAAATATTATGTTTCTTTGAAGTGTTTCACACTTTATATTTTTTGTAAATTGTTAAACACAATCCAAAATTTCATCGTACCGACGGGACTTGAACCCGCAACCTCCGGAATAACATGTTCCGGTGCTTTGCCAATTAAGCCACGGTGCGAAGTATCGTTACGACGAAATTAGTGGATTGCATTTTGTTAACCAAATTATGCATTGGTGGCGCCATCTATGACTACTTATTACGTAAGTTAATCATTCGGAAGAATACATTACAGTTTTCAAATCCGACGAGAGATGTTGCACTGCGTAAATCAAATATTATGTTTCTTTGAAGTGTTTCACACTTTATATTTTTTGTAAATTGTTAAACACAATCCAAAATTTCATCGTACCGACGGGACTTGAACCCGCAACCTCCGGAATAACATGTTCCGGTGCTTTGCCAATTAAGCCACGGTGCGAAGTATCGTTACGACGAAATTAGTGGATTGCATTTTGTTAACCCAATTATGCATTGGTGGCGCCATCTATGACTACTTATTACGTAAGTTAATCATTCGGAAGAATACATTACAGTTTTCAAATCCGACGAGAGATGTTGCACTGCGTAAATCAAATATTATGTTTCTTTGAAGTGTTTCACACTTTATATTTTTTGTAAATTGTTAAACACAATCCAAAATTTCATCGTACCGACGGGACTTGAACCCGCAACCTCCGGAATAACATGTTCCGGTGCTTTGCCAATTAAGCCACGGTGCGAAGTATCGTTACGACGAAATTAGTGGATTGCATTTTGTTAACCAAATTATGCATTGGTGGCGCCATCTATGACTACTTATTACGTAAGTTAATCATTCGGAAGAATACATTACAGTTTTCAAATCCGACGAGAGATGTTGCACTGCGTAAATCAAATATTATGTTTCTTTGAAGTGTTTCACACTTTATATTTTTTGTAAATTGTTAAACACAATCCAAAATTTCATCGTACCGACGGGACTTGAACCCGCAACCTCCGGAATAACATGTTCCGGTGCTTTGCCAATTAAGCCACGGTGCGAAGTATCGTTACGACGAAATTAGTGGATTGCATTTTGTTAAATTATTTTATAAAATTTTGTAAAACAAATAATTATTATAGACTATCAGTCTCTGTCTCTGCACGCAATTTTGCCTAAAAATGTATATACTGTTACGCACTCTGAGTCCCAAGACACAGGCCTCTCGCCTAGTTTGGGCCTCGCAGAATAATCTCTCTGACACTTTAATGGAATACGCTGTTTTAATTTTAAGTGCAATATGGTACTTTTTGGAAATATTTTTTATTTGATTTTTTATTATTATTTTTTTATTTATTTTTTATTATTATAGACTTGCGGCGCCCCGCGGCTTCGCCCGCGTTAAAAAGTATCCAATGTCCTAATCCACTATACTGGCTATCTCTGTGCAAAATTTTAGCCAAATCGGTCAAAGTGTTTCACCGTGAAGAGGTCCCAAACAAACAAATATACACACAAACTCTCTCCTTTATAATTTTTTTTTTTAATACTTTATAGGCTAGCGTTTGACCACTATCTCACCTTTTTGGTAAGTGATGATGCGGTCGAAGATGGTAAGCACGCTAGGCCTAGAATTGGAACTGGCTCTCAAGGATAGCTGCCGGAACACATTAGATGTTTGGTGACAGATTTTCTAACTTGAGGGTGGTAGCTGGCCAGGCGGACACTAAGATAGTGTCCTACCATCATGCGATAGAAGCATAGAAAAATCCATTGGTGCACGGCGGTTTGAACTCGGTACCACGGCATGGCACGCCACCGGGCCCTCAAAATAATATTAGTAGGAAGAAGGATGGGCAGTTCTACGATCACAACCAAAGACATTAAAGCAAATTTAATGTCTTGCCTTTTATTTGCCACAATAGCAACAGTATTCCGGGATAAAAGTAGCCTATCTGTTATTCATGGTATAAGCTATAATCTTCGTTCTGAATTTTATCCGAATACATATCAGCGTAAAGGAGTAATAAAGATTGTCTCAGTCTCACGTACGCAAACGTTCGCAATGAAAAATGCAAAGCGGCAGTAGCCCAATGGCTAAGGCGTCGGACTTGCGATCTAGAGGTCGTTAGTTCGATCTCCACCCACTATTGACGTGAACCCACTATACCTTAGTTGAAGGGGTTATCAAGGCTACTAATAATGTGAAACCCACATTGTTAGTAAGTTGATGTTGATGTACGGCCGATTTCGTTAAAATTTAAATAACAAATTCAACAATTCAGGTACCCTTCCCAACCTGGGAAGGGTACATTTTGAAACAAAAAAGAATTTCCTAATCGGTTTAGGCATCTTTGAGTAATTGGTGAACATAAATTAAAAAGATAAACTGGCCAAGTGCAAGACGGGACTCGCACTCGTAGGGTTCCGTACCACACTACAGTATTTTATAAGATCGAGCAAAAAATACCACTATCATTTTTCGCCCGCAAAAAATAATAATTAATACACATTTTAATTTCTTATAACGCCATCTAACGTCTAACAAAGGTGTTAGGGATCGACATTTCAATATAACGCCATTTATGGGACGTTTACCTAACTAAGCGTTCATAGACGGCGTTAAATGCCGAAAAAAATACGTTTCTTGTATGGGGACCCTCTATTATTTTTAACTTTATTCTGTTTTTAGTATTTGTTGTTATAGCGGCAACAGAAATACATCATATGTGAAAATTTCAACTGTCTAACTATCACGGTTCATGAGATACAGCCTGGTGACAGACGGACAGACAAACAGACAGACAGACAGACGGACAGCGGAGTCATAGTAATAGGTTCCCGTTTTACCCTTTGGGTACGGAACCCTAAAAAAGATTATGATGAATTGGGCACCTCCTCCTTATGTGTGAAGTCGGTTAAAATAAAACCGGCTAAGTCGAGTTGAACTCGCCCACCGAGGCTTCCGTACCAACCAATTAAGCTAGACCTCTAAATTGTATCAGCGCTCATATAACTCAGAGGTCTACATTAATTGGCACAAACTATGTATGTATGGGGACACCCTTTAAGTTTCATCGTTTTTTTATTTTTTGGAATTTTTCCTTTATTCGTGCTGTAAGACCTTGCTTCTTGCCAAATTTCATGATTCTAGGTCAACGGGAAGTACCCTATAGGTTTTGGGTCGAAAAGCTATAGGGTACTTCCGGTTGGCCTAGAATTGTCAATTTTGGTTGTCAATTGGTTATAAGCAAGGTTTTAGAGCACAAGTAAAGGGAAAATTCCGAAAAATAAAAAAAGTTGAAAATTAAGGTACATTTTGGTACTAACAAGTTTTTGCGAAAATCTAAATTCGCCCATATCTTTTTATTGTGTTGACTAAAGACCTTGATTTTTATACACCCAATAGGGACTATAGACCTCAGTATCAGGTATAAATTTCAACTTGCTAGGTATACCCGTTCCTGAGAAAATCAGTGGTGACACACGGACAGACAGACAGACAGACCGTCCTTGTCCTTGTGACTTGTCCGTACAAGAAAGTGATCTTATAAGGGTTCCTTTTTTTACCTTTTGAGGTACGGAACCCTAAAAAGAAATAAATATTATTGTGATGTAAAGCTACTAATAGATAACTGGAAACTCTATACGATTACAAAATATAGTCTAGATAAAATTACGTTTGTGCTAGAGTCAACGACCATGACAAATAGAAGCCGTTCGCAGTGCTATTGACCACTTGCGAAGATTCCGATTGCTGCAATGTCGAGGTCGCGAGCGGTCCGCCTGACCTTAAATGTCGCGACGCGGGCGCCGCCGTGACGTGGGATCTTGTTTGACAACTTCCACGTGGTAATTGGACAATGAGGACCCCTACTAAGGATATAGTTTGAATACATTATGAGGCCCCTTGCAATCCGCAGGCACTTTTATGGCGTTCGATTTGGCCGTTTAAAGCTTGTTTCCGGCAACGGCGACTGTGAACTTAAAGCGTATTCTAGACGGATGTAATTCAGCGTCCCAACATAGGTGACCTTGATTGTTGTAGCCATCCATCTAGACTGCAGATGTAATCCAATTGATTTGACACTTAACGTCCTTGGTACAGGTTGAGTACAGGCGAGAGTTCCCATCCGGTAGCGTGTTGGCGCGTGGATGATGTATTTGTAGCCAGAACTCAATCCACAGATGGAAACAAGGTCACCTCTGTTGGGACGCTGGACTACATCCGTCTAGAATACGCTTAACAGATCCTATGTCTATGTCTGATTAGAATGTACTTCGTACGTATTTGGTCCTGAGTAGTTGTAGGTATGTATCCAATGGTTTTGTTATAGTATTACTAACATAAAGTATGGGATTGAAAATTTCAAATAGTTGTTAGCAAAAAGCGAAATAAAGACGTGCCAGCGCCGCGAGTGACTTTGATTTCCTTTTTAATTGCCATATGCGATGGGTTTTAATTTAAATCAACTTCAAAAATCATGAAGGTTCTCCTTAATTTGTCTGTATGTTTTATGTGTATGTAATTGCCACAGAAAATAATAGGTATTTGATGTTCTGTGGTAATTAGCTTGCGCTTGCGTCAATACAGTAATAAAATAATAAATCACTCGAAGTCGCCGCCAATTTTTTACCCATTTAAATTATTATTTTTATGATTAGGGATATCTAGGTGGCGGCTCTTATTATTTATTATCAAGAAACATAAGAACCATCTTCACAGGCCGTGTCAGTCATTTTCAGTACCAAGTTTGAGGTGTTTATCTCCATATCTCTGGAAATACTCATAAAGATCTTTGTTAAATTTAAATAAAAATGAAATGAAAAATAAAAATAATGAAAATTAAAACGAAATATAATAATAAAATAATAACCGGCCAAGTGCGTGTCGGGCCACGCGCAGTGTCGGGTTCCGTAGTAGCCTGTTATTCAATGCAAGTCTTTACCCGTTATAAACAAGCAACTAGGTACTCCGTCTTTGTCACTTTAAAGGATTTCTTCTAAGGATTTTGTATTTGGTACAAATATATCCAACACCCAAGTTCAAAGACTATTACTGCGAAACTAATAAAGTTAACTCAACCGCTATAATTTTCCTTTAAAGTTCATGAAATGCGCTATAATCACGAATTTTTCAAGCCAGTAGTTTAGTTTTTAGAGGGGGGGACGCCCTATTGGAACAAAATGTTGCACTTTAAAGTTTAATATTTCGTAAATGGAGTATTTAATCGAAAATGGTATTAGCAACCCTTAAATCATTTTAAAAGACCTATTCAACGATACCCCACACGATGGGGTAGACGATAAAAAAAAAAATTCATCCCCAATTCTCATATAGGGGAGCTACCCTAAAAAAAAATAGTTTTCACAATTTTATTTCAGCACTTTGTCGGCGTAATATATATACATACTCCCACAAAATTACAGCTTTCTAGTATTAACGGTCTCTTACCAAAACCTCGTACAGACAGACAGACAGACAGGCGGACATGACGAAACTATAAGGGTTCCTTGTCAGGACTACGGAACCCTAAAAATGAACACATATGACAATAAAAAAAATACATAATCATCCGAATTGATAACCTGCTCCTGGAAGTAGGTTAAAAAGCAATATTCACACAAATTTACTATCTCCGTCTTTGTGACGTCGGGCAAAAATCGGCTAAAATGCGTGACTAATCGCAATCTGACACACCTTACAGTTCAACGTCTCATTTAGCATGTGAATAAACTTCCTCAGTAACATCCATCAAGCATAACAGCCGCAATGAATAAATTAATACTTGAAAAAAAAACAAACTGGCCAAGTGCATGTCGGACTCGCACTCGTGGGGTTCCGTAACACAGTAGAGTATTTTATAACTAATTAATAATATTTTATAAATAATTAATAATTATATAAGATAAAGTAATGAATTAATTGCATTATTTATGATTTTTAAATGTAATGTGTTTTATGACTGTCTAGATTAGTTATTATAAATTATGTGAACATGCATGACTATGAATTGGTTGAAAATAAATGAAATGAATGAATAACTATAATTATACGCCACCAAAAGATTAACTTTGTTTTTCATACAGTTTGTATGAAAATCAAAGTTATATATGCGGTCGCTATATCTGAAAAACTGCTGACTGTTGTCTCGTTCAAACAAATTTTCGTTGAAAGTTTTTATGGAGATCAACAGCATATACTTTTTAGGGTTCCGTAGCCGAATGGCAAAAAACGGAATCCTTATAGATTCGTCATGTCTGTCTGTCCGTATGTCACAGCCATTTTATTTCGAAACTGTTAGGACTACAGAATTGAAACTTGGTAGATATTATTGGAATATTGGTATTCTGTGAACCGCTTTCCGATTTTTATACAAAAATAAAAAATATAAAAGTTTAGGGGGGGCATCCCATACATGGAACTGAAACAAAAAAAAATGTTTTTCTTCAAACCTAAATGTGCGATGTCTATGGATAGGTCTTTAAAAATGACATTTAGGTTCCTAAAATAATTTTTTTCTCAAAGTCAGTCATTTGAATGATAGGCGCGGCTAAAGTGGCGACGACGACGACACTCATTTTACCAGGACGAACAGACAGACAGACATGTCGAATATATAAGGGTTCTTAAGTAGGGTTAATCTCCAAGGTGGTCCCATTTAAATTTTATTGAGATCTGATTAGTATCTTCAGAGATATGGTGATAAATGTCTCAAAATTGCTACTGAAACACTGACTCACGTGGCATGGAAGTCGGTTGTTTTAGTTTTAAAAAACTTAATAATTAATAATCTTAATTATTACCGGTTTTGTTTTGAACAGACTTCCAAAAACAAAGGAGGCTTTCAATTCGTTTATGTTAAAATTCTCAAACTTGCTACTGAAATTGACTCGTGGGGCATTGAAGTCGGTTGTTTTAGTTTTTAAACTATCTTAATTATTGTTTCACTGTTTTCTGTTTTTTATTTGTATTTATTTGGAGTAATGTTTGGAGTAATAAGGCAACTGTCATGCTTATCCTAAGTTAAATAAATAAATAAGAAAAAGCCTTGGAACTTGTGGTCCCCCCCAATGTGTGACCCCCAATACGTGCTCGGAACGAGTGGGCAGAGACAAGAAAGTAGCAATGTACATTCGTTCAATAAACCGGGCGGGTACGGCCACACCGCGCCGCAGCGTCCTGCGTACGCGATCTCGGCGGCGATCAGATAGCGCAGTAGTATTTGTACCGACTTGTTCACACCAAACGCTATCTACGGTGATCAGAAAACGATTGAAAATCAGATCGCGAACGCGTACGCGGAACTAGGACGGCGCGGTGTGGTCGTACCATATCACCGCTCAAACTTTTTTACACATCTATATATATATATATATATATATAAAGACTACCTCTCCCTGCAACCCTCCTCTACCCCATCTGCCTGCTAGAGTAAAAACACGGACACTATCTGAACTCATATCTACATACATGTAATGTAAGCCCATAAATTGGAATTCCCCGTCAAAATATGTTGTCTGGCAAAAATCCAAATCTTATATGAGAACAATAAGTTCTATTCTGTTTGGTTTGATCTGGGAAGGTTAGATCTGTTAAATAGTATGAATAATGACGGTTCTATACGAGTTCAGAGGCTAAAGTATGGTATGGGCAAGGTAGAACGTAAATAAAATTGTCGTTCGTGTATATGTTCTTTCATCTCAGCGATGAATTGTAGGTGTGATCGATTGAGCTTTAGCCCGGTACGGTTAACAACCGACTTCCAAAAATAAAGAGGTTCTCAATTCGCCTGTATGCTTTTTTTTGTATGTATGTATGTTACGCGATTACTCCGTCAATTGTGAACCGATTTGAATTAAGCTTTTTTTAATCGATAGGGTACGTTTTCAAGGTGGTTCCATTGTAATTTCATCGAGATCTGATAAGTATCTCCAGAGATATGATGATCAACGTCTCTAACTTGCTACTGAAACTGACTCGCGCGGCATGGAAGTCGGTTGTTTTAGTTATTTTTAACCGGCTTCACAAAAAAGGAGGAGGTTCTCAATTCGTCGGAATCTTTTTTTATTTTTTACGTATGTTCACCGATTACTCGATGATGCCTGAACCGATTTGGAAAATTCTTATTTTGTTTCAAAGGGTACCCTTCCCAGGTGGTTCCATTTAAATGTGAACGAAATCGGCTGAGTCGTTTTTAATATATTAGCATTTGTATTGCGATGCATTTACTTATCTCGACGACATACTACTAACTACTGACACAGATTATATAATAGTTACAAACTCTAAATGCAATGTCTAAGTTTCATGTATAGAAGTTAAAAATTCTGAAGCTTTATTTAAAAGCGTTTACATAACGCACGCGGTTTCTACGATTTATGTTTACCAGAAGTCGGGTAAACTGTCTGATCTTTTGTCGGAACGCGATGTTATGAAATCTGGCCCGGTGGAAGCAGGAAACATTGTATGTAATCACACATATGCGACATAACGGTGTGCATACAGAAGTAAGGCACGTCATATTGTTGTGTTGAATAACTTTCCGCCTCGCAATCTTACTTAATAACTCCTCGGCTTCCTTCAACATTAGTGGGACACGCAAACGCAGCTTTTCTATTTTGCTGTCTGCATTTTTAATATCAGCTCGAAGTAAATTAAAAATATAATAAAGATTAATATTGAAACTAGCGACTGGAATGAGATGAAAATCGATTCTCGGTAGAGTCTGCATATATACTCTGTGGGACATTAAATTAAGCCGTAGACGTCATTCAGTCAGTTCATTTGTGCCAATTTTATATCTTATAGGCTAGCGTTTAACTATCTCACCTGTTGGTAATGATGCGGTCGAAGATGGTAAGCATGGGCTCTGGCTCTCCAGGATAGCTGCCGGAACACAATAGATGTTAGGCGACAGATTTTCTAACTTGGATTTTCTAACTTGAGGGCCTGGTAGCTGGCCAGGCGGACACTAGGTGATGTCCTACCGCCATGCGAGGGTTGTTGGTTTCTCAACTATGTTTTTCCTTCGCCTGAGGGCCACTGTGAAAAGCGCACATAAGTTTATCGATAAAAAATCCATTGGTGCACGGCGAGGTTTGAACTCAGTACCTCTGGCATCAAAGCCGACCGTTCTCCCGAATACGCGCCACCGGGCCCTCAAAATATTATCATCAAACAGAATAGGCATAAATACAAGAGCGTCAGTTTTTTTTCAGCGCTGTAACGCTGTTAATTCGACTTTACATAATAACATAAAATTGTATTCTAATATAAATATAATTGTCCATGACGGGCATTTTTGTCTCAGTTGTTTGTTACTCAGTCCTGATCCACGAGATAAATTATTTAGATACAAGTTTAAAAAGTAAGTTCAAAAATTAAAACCCGAGTACCGAAACATCACGCTCTAATTAAAAAAAATGTTCCCAGTTATAGATGCTCTCTAATATGCACGCAAGCAAAGTTGCGAGCAATAGCTAACATTATAAAAGGTTATGGCGGCAAATATTTTCCTTCACGATGGCAAGCTAATTTTGGCGGAACATCGAAATAAGTTCCTACCATCTATGGGAGAAGTAGGAAAAGTTGCATGATTACTAGTGAATTCCCGGCCCTTTATGCTAGTGCGAGGAATGATCGCTCTATTTACAACAGAACACGAGTTCCGGAGCAAAAACTTAACGTCTCTAGATTCTCGATAAAGGGATTTAAAAATATTTCAGCCGATCGTAGGATAGACCTATAGACGCTCTACATTGGCTTTGAAGCGAATTTCCGAGATAAGCGTGCCGTATTGAAATATCTCTACATTGTGGGTCACGGCTGGGAGTAAAGCGCCTTTTAAGTCATTCCTTAGCCTGAAACTTGCCTCTATTGTCGTCACACAATAAGTTTTTGTAAGGCTGGTGTGATACGGCCTTCAGATAAATTTTCATATTAAACTGAGTATATCTACGTGATCAAAAGCTAATAAAAGTATTTAAGTAACGTTCTGTGACGTCATGTTATTTGTAAGACTGCGTTGCATCACTAATAATCGTGGTCTGTTCTAATAATGGATAAGAAGTTTTGTATTAAGATCAATGTCTAGATAAGCAAAGTATCTTTGTACTACATGAGTACGTCACATATCAAGTGATCCTTGCTCTGTTTGGACTTACGAGTACTGTTTGGACACATACTTTAGTTATGGTATATCTTCGAATATTGTACTTCATAAGTATTCTAGTTCAATACTTCAATGGATGAACCTATTTCACTACAGTTTTGGAACACATGATTTTATATATTTCAAAATATTGTTTTAAATATTTAAAAATTAAACTGAACTAAAATTGAGGGGTCTCCGTGTGGTTAATTGACAATTTATTGATTGAGATTAGGTTTAGATTAGGTACAAACTTTGTAAAATGTAAACTATCGCGATCTAAAAGTACACATAGTGTTCTCATGACAATCGTCAATATGACTGCTGATAGATTATTAATATTAATGTTACAGCTCGAGAAGTTCCTACACATGCTAGGCCTAGCGTGTTCACCATCCTTGACCACGTCATTGCTTTCCACCAGACAAATTAGCCTATCAGATTAAAAAGCAATCTGTATTATCCAGAGAAGAGAGAAAAAATCTGCCACCATAACCTTACGGTGTCGCGGCGGCACACAGCATTTGAGCTTTTATTTATTTTCACAAATGAAATAAGAGTCAGATAGAGTAGTCTAGGCCTAGCGCGTTCACTATCTTCGACCACGTCATTGCTTAGCACCAGGAGAGAGGTTAAAACTAATAATATAAGAGGTAAAAAAAAATGTTAACAGGACTATATTGGATAACTTGAAGCTGTGACGAAAACTGGCTGTACAGCAATGTAGAAAAGGTTCTTCCAAGAGTCGTCCAACAGTTCAGCTATAGATAAATAAGTAAATAATAAATTTATTCATTGATAATGCAAATTACAACATCTATAAACACCTAGCATCTAAACTAAGTTCGAAACCCGTGTTATAGGTGCTAGGATGCAGTTCTAATATATTTGCCTATGTTATAATATATTTTGGGTTAGAACAATCATGCATTTTTTTTTCTTAATACTCTAGGTGTGAGTGTGTGTGTGCGTGTGTTTGTGTATGTGTATGCGTGATGTATGTGTGCGTGTATGTGTTTTAAGGTGATATAAAAGATACATTTGAAACATATTTATTTTGCGAGTGTCGCGAGTCGCAGCTTATTGAATGCCGTCTCGTGTGTATCGAAGTGTGATCGTAAATGTAGGGTTATTGTTGGTGAATGTTCGGTTTATAGTTGGCTGTCTTGAAGTGCGACAGGTCGACGCCTTACGACGAAATATAAATAGGTAAGATACTCGTATACACGAGTAGATGATCAATTTATGCCACACCAAATAAAATATTATTCTTATCCTATACCTACCACTATCTAATCTACTAGTACAGGTATTTTTTTAATAAATATATAGAGCAGCATACAAGCATGCTGCCCACCTGATAGTAAGTGGTTACCGCCGCCTATTGACGCCTAAAATACCGGAGGCAATACTGGTGCGTTGCCTGCTTTTTTGGATGAGGAATCTGTTAACTCTCCTTTGGAAGCAACTCAGATCAATCTTGTGTCACTTTTGTGGTAAAGCATCGCGTGGTAGACGCGTGTAACTCAGGAGTATTAAATAAAAAGAGTGATATCTCCTTAAACCAAAGACTATTTCAGTATATCCTTCATTTCTCAACTGTGTCTTTAACTCTTTTATTAGGGTTCCGTACCCAAAGGGTAAAACGGGACCCTATTACCAAGACTCCGCTGTCCGTCTGTCTGTCTGTCTGTCTGTCTATCTGACTGTCTGTCTCCAGACTGTATCTCATGAACCGTGATAGTTCGACGGTCGAAATTTTCACAGATGATGTATTTCTGTTGCCGCTATAACAACAAATACTAAAAACAGAATAAAGTTAAAAATTATAGGTGGTCCCCACAGAAGAAACGTGTTTTTTTTCGGCATTTCAATATAACGCCATCTATGAACGCTTAGGTAAACGTCCATAGATGGCGTTATATTGAAATGCACACCTTTGTGTTAGCTTTCACTTAGATAGCGTTAGACGTTAGATGGCGTTATTAGAAATAAGCACGCGGCTCACAAGTCTGTTTTGATAAAATGTTTATTAATTGTTATATTTGCTGGTGAAAATGATAGTGGCATGTTTTGCTCGATCTTATAAAATACTGTAGTGTGTTACGGAACGGGGTACGAGTCCGACTTGCACTTGGCCAGTTTATATCTTCAACGCAACGACTCATCTCGCGGAGTTAGAGAAAGCGGGATATAACATATAACATACCAAGCGTTGAAAAAGGAGAGTCACAGAGTTAGAGTAAGTGAGATGTACACATATAACACTCCATGCGTTAAAAAGAGAGCGTAAAGGAGTTAGAGTAAGCGAGATGCTAATAACTCTCTATGCGTTAAAAATAGAGCGTCACGGAGTAAGAGTAAGGGAGACGTAAACATATAACAATCTATGTGATCGAAAGGGACCTTAGCATCACGAAGGTATAAGGGATATAGGGACATAAAAGAGTTATATATATCTTTTGTTCAAAAAGATACGTATCTATCTTTTCTCTTTAAGGATATGGTTTGCACATGGTTATCGCGTGGAAAGTCATTCCACATCTCGTAGATACGCGGGAAGATCATACAGTTAAAACGTGTGGTATGGGAGGACCGCGAGTCTATCATCATTCATCACCAATATTATAAATGCGAGTCAGTTTGTTTATTTGTTTGGGACTTCTTCACGGTTTAACGGCTAGACTGATTTAGCTGAAATGTTGTATAGGGATAGCCAGTACAATGGATTAGGCTATAGGATACTTCTTTAACATGGGCGAAGCCGCGGGGCACAGTTAGTAATATGATATGTTTGGTGGTGTAAGTAGGTGAACGGTGGGCTTTGATGCAGAGGTACCGAGTTCAATCCCCGCCGTGCACCAATGGATTTTTCTATAGAAAAATGTATGTGTGCTTTTAAAAGTGGCCCTCCAGTGAAGGAAAAATATCGTTAAGTAACCAACAACCCCCGCATGGTGGTAGGACACAATCTAGTGTCCGCTCGGCTAGCTACCACCCTCAAGTTAGAAAATCTGTCGCCAAACATCTAATGTGTTCCGGCAAGCTATACTTGAGAGTCAGTTCCCATTCTAGGCCTAGCGTGCTTTCCATCTTCGACCGCATCATTACTTACCAATAGGTAAGATAGTGGTCAAACGCTAGCCCATAAGATATAAATAATAATAAAATAATTGCTGATTGCAAATATTGAAAATATGTTTACCAATAATTAAGCATTTGTGTATTATTATCGCTAGATAGATCTAAGAGTTAATGGCCGTGTAGGGCGTGCGAAGACGTGTTGAAATGGTGTAGTAGATTCAACTCAGGCAAGTTGGCTTGACACAGCTCAATACCTAATGTTTCTTTGTGTTTTAAACGTATGATAATTTGTACTCGTAGTAAGTGAGATAATATGTAGTTGTCGCCTGGCTAGTTTTAAAATGTGCCGCCAACCATGCAACTGTGTGTTCTAATATAACATCACTAACACACACACACAACATTCACTCGTACATTGTTCCATAGATGCTCCGCCACCCATTCTCTCCAATGCACGATGATAACTAATCTCCTTTTACAGTTGCAGTTTGAATAACCCCTTAAATGTATAATTACTTATCTGGCAACACAGACTCAGTCTGCTTAGGCTTATCCACAAATTGTTTTCTGATTCTCTCGTGCTTGTGCCATTCATGTTGAGCGAACTATTCTCTCCAAAGTCCGGATTAGAATGCCTAGAGCTTATTGAATTTCACAGTAGCAAATAGACCCTTTCTCGGTGAATTCGATCTAATTAAATTAGCTCGGAGAAACGTATGTGCACTTTTAATTAGCGACCTTGCATGCTAATTTGCACTTGTTACAGACAGAATACGCTTTAAGTTCTTTAGTTCATGGCGCGTTCTAACTTTGTTAAGTTGCACGATTCATTATATTTTTGTGTGCTACTCTTGATATTCAACTTGCGAAATTCGTAGAAAAATGTCGTGAAGTCAAGAAGCTTAAGGATCAAATTAATTAAAACTATGAATACTTACTACCTGACGCAAATCTATTGCAGACATTGGTCAGCACTGGCAGTAAGCACCTATAAATAAATAAAGAGGGAAAACACAAATATATGTCACCAATCGGTGTGCTACAATAATACAGTTTTCTGAACACTTTATACACGTGCCGTTAAGACGTATAGTCCCATAACCGAACGAACATGAAATAAAATGAAATGATTAATGGGCTTGTGGCTGGCTTGTGGTCTAGGTTATTACATTCAGTGGTGCTACGTTTCGTTAAAATGTAAATGGGAACCACCTGTGAAGGGTACCCTTTGAAACTAAAAAAAGAATTTTCCAAATCGGTTCAGGCATCTTCAAGTAATCGGTGAACATACATTTTAAAAAAATCCGGGAATACAACTTAAAACTGGCCAAGTGCGAGTCAGACTTTTGTCCCGCACACGGAGGGTTCCGAATTTCCGAAGTCCGAACGCCACGAACTTCTAACACCAACTAAGTATTTAATAAGTAAGTATTAACACAAACAAAGGTAATTAATATAATTAAATATCACAAACAAAGGTAATTAATATAATTAAATATCACAAACAAAGGTAATTCATATAATTAAATAAATTAAATATCTGGAAGACCGAGTGTTCGCTACTGATTCTATTTCTAACTAATTCAAACTCTTTAAGTCTTTAAGTTTCCTACTTATGATTTTATTGTAAAAAAAAGCGTGGGGTGCATGGTATCAGTAGTTCCAAATATTTTATGAACAGATATGACTAGAAGGGTTATTTTGATAATATCCTGAAAAGCACCCCACGCTTTTTTTACAATAAAATCATTTTTTCTTACACTATTTTTAATTCAAATTTATTAAAATTAATTTTCTATTTTTAGTTGGATTTTCTATAAAAGCGTATTTTTTTAGTTTTTTTAAACTATTATTTATTTTTCATTTTTTAGCCGATTTTTTTTTTTTTAATTTTAATTTTTTTATTTTTTTTTAAATTTATTTATTGTCATCGGTCCTTAATAAGTATGCCAAATTTCGAGTTAATCCGACGTTTTGAAGGGGGTTAAAATCATGTTCAAAGATTCCGTTACATACTAACATACAAACATACATACGTCTGAAGCTAATAAAAGCGTATTAAAAACATATCCTGTCAATTCAAAACTAACAGCGACTACAAGTTTCTTATTGTACTTCGATAAATTGAGTCTACAAGCATATTGGATGGCATCGTATGCGATGCAAATCTAACTCGTGGAAACTTTGCCTAGTGGTTAAAAAAAAAGGTGTATCTTTACGGGTTAGAAGAAAATGTCGAGCTCGTATTATGTTGTACTAAACCACGGATCCAAGATAATCGGGCTATATAACTCGGGCTGTTTTAATTTTTTTTATATCGCAATCTTATTAACTAAATACTTTTAAGGTAATTTTTGAAAGTAGTCAATATTGGACGTGCTGTCGTCAAGCCAAACACAATAAGAAACTGTTTATCATATAGGAATTTCACGTGACATACGCGAAATCAATTTAGTGAGTAGGACTCCTTTAGTCCGGTCAATCTAGACCAAAAAATGAGAGTGAAGGTACATAAAATCCCAACAAGCTGAAAATCAGTAAATTGTTCAAAGCATATTTATAAATAAAATTTAAAAGTTCCCCATCATTCCCGTGTATGGAAAAAAAATTATTCAAGGTCAAAGGTTGTCAAAGGTCAAATGAGTTTTTCGCAATTTCGCAAAGGTAAAAAAAATGAGTTTTTCGCAATTTTCAGAAAAACTGTAAGTTTTATCATGAAAGTACCTAAACAAAATTGTAGATCATAAAATTATCTATAAAAAATGTATCATTACTTTTTTTTCTACGAGCCACCGTTTCTGAGATATAACGATTCAAAAAGTTATAAAAGTTGTTATCGTCATAATATGCATGAGTACGCCACGTATATATGATGTATGATTTTTCGCAACTACAAAAACTTTATAATTTATATACTTTATATATATATATATTTATATATACTTTGTTTTTCATAGTGTTTGTATGAAAAACCAAGTTATATTTGCGGTCACTATATCTCAAAAACTGCTGACTGTATCTCGTTCAAATCAATGTTCGTTGAAAGTTTTTATTGAGATCTACAGAATATATTTTTTCTAGATTTGTCACTCCTTTACTTTAAAAGTTAGAGGGGGGGAGGGGACACACATTATACCACTTTAGACGCGCCTATCTTTTAAATGATTGACTTTGAGAAAAAATAATTTTAGGAACCTCAATGTCATTTTTAAAGACCTATCCATAGACGTATAGGTCCCCACGGACCCCACACGTATAGGTTTGATACATTTTTTTTTGTTTCAGTTTCAGTGTATGGGATGCTCCCCCTTATATCTCAGAAACGGTGACTCGTAGGAAAAAAAGTATTGATACATTTTTTATAGGTAATTTTATGGTCTACAATTTTGTCTAAGGTACTTTTATGATAAAACTTACCGTTTTGCTGAAAATCGCGAAAAACTCATTTTTTGACCTTTGACCTTGAATAATTTTTTTCCATACACGGGAATGATGGGGAACTTTGAAATATTATTTATAATTATGCTTTGAACAATTTTACTGATTTTCAGCTTGTTGGAACTTTTTGCACCTTCAAATGTCTAAATTGACCGGACTACTTGTCAAATCACTGGGTTATTAGTTGCCGTTTGTCCGGTTGAAATACTTACTGATGTTTTAGATTTCTACGGCGTTACCTAAAATACACGAATAGTAGGTAGTACTACTATAGTATCGTTTGGTGAAGAGTATTATTAAATTTCTGAAATTCGATCCAATTGGAGTGGTTAACGAGACTACTAATGGTAATATAAGGTCCGGATTTGTAGATTGATACCACTAGTATCAATTATTAAAAATATAGTGGTTTCAAACGACAACTTGCATCATGTTACGTTTTTATCATTATTTTTTACATATTTTGTACATAATAAGGTAACAGGACAAGCACGACGCTCGCCTGATGGTAAGCCATGACGTCTGCCTATTACAGATACAGCGGCATGTAAAATTCTGGACTGCTAGAATTCTGCATGTCACTGCCCTACGCCTGTTACCTCGAGACATACTCGTAAACATGTTGAGTCTCAGATGCCCTGTAATTTCACTAGACACTTTGCCATTTCAACCGAAAAACATTCCTATTTCACGGCTGAAAATTAATTGGCAAAGTGGTGGTAACGCCCCAGGCGGACTAGCAGAAGTCCTACCACTACAAATATCATGCACCATCTATAACGGACTAGGTTTACTCTATGCGTTCGATTATTATCTTTTCTATGCTTTCGTGTTAAGGTATATGCAATAAATCGACTCGAGGCCATGAACTCTGTTTTTATGTTCTTTGCAAAGAGCACTATAATATACAGGCTTTTAAGTTTAATATAAATAGAGATATAATCATCCGTCGTCTGTTTTCTCATCAAACATGGCTGCGGCACTTTTTTGCATATTTTTTTAAATTATTTTTTGTAATTTTTTGTCGTAGCTGTGGCATCATATCAAAACTAAAATCCAACAGCAGAAGGTAACACGCACCCATTGTGAAAAAAATAATTTAATAAATAATATGTATTATATATATTTTTTATTTTACTTCCGATACCAAAAATAAAAAAAACGCACGGTGTGTGTTTTCAGCAGCGAACGAGTTACGCGAGTGCTGAGTCTATTCAACGGTAAAATATTGGGTCCTCGAGTTTCTATAAAGACATACTAATCGTTGGTTAAACTTTGATGCAGTCAATGGTATCACAAATAAATCTATCGTATAAGAAAAGGTTTCTACTACGATTATTGTATTGATTACTTGCTGTGCCCCGCGGTTTCGCCTGCGTTAAAAAGTATCCTATGGCCTAATCCATATGACTGGATATCCCTGCGCAAAGTTTCAGCTAAATAATACCAGCTGTTCGACTGTGAAGAAGTCCCAAACAAACAAATAATAAATAATAGTTAAAAAAAACTAAAAAACACGAAAATATATTTTCTATTTTTTAGTTCGGTTTTCTATAAAAAGCGTGTTTTTTAGTTTTTTTTAACTATTATTTATTTTCTACTTTTTAGTTGAAAAATTGAATATTTTTTTATCAAATTAGTGTATTGTCATCGGTCCTCGATAAATCTACAAAGTTTGAACGAAATCTGACCGTTTAAAGTGGGTCAAAATCGCGCCCAAAGAAGTCGGTTACAAACATACAAACATACAGGTGAAGCTAATAAAAAGCCAATAAAAATAACTAACTGACTGTCGCATTTAGATATTCAATTTTGTACGTTTTCGCAAAATGTGGAGGCGGAAGTGGTGGTATTGTTTAACTTGACTTGTTTATTTTTATGTTACCTTAGAACTGGAACACCCGTGTTGTGCGATAGTGATAGTCCGTTTTGGGTGGTTTTTTACCCGACTGCGCGACGCAAAGGTGAGGTAATGTGTTTATCAGTCTATATATGTATGTATGTATGTATGTATGTTTGTTCCTTTGTGGCACATTAGAGACCTAACGCGTGGGCCGAATTTGATAATTGGCACGTCAATAGATTCGCCATGCTAGCGCGAGTGTCAACGAAAACATAAAAAATTGAAAAATTCAAATGGTGGATTTCAGACCCCAAAATTTGGGGTTCAAAAAAATTTTTTTTTTCAAAACCTATCGAGTGGGTTATCGAATTAAAGGTCTTAAAATGGAGATTCAAAATATATTTATAACAAATAATTTATGATCATACAAATCGTTAAAAACGATTTTACATGCCGCGTTAGTCACTTTCAGTAACAAGTTTGCGGTGCTTATCTCTGAAGTTACTTATCAGATCTCAATAAAATTATAATGAGACCAAACGAAAATCATATTAACTCAAACAAACAAAAAAAGAATTTTCCAAATCGGTTAAGAATTGATGGAGTTCTGAGGTAACAAACATCTTCCTTTTGGTATAGTTGTTTAATAGTACAACTGTAAAGTAAGTAAGCTTAAAAAGCAATACCCTATCTATTTCACGAATTTCGGTTTTTTGTTTATTTTTTTTTCCATAATTGTAATAACGGTCATAGTTATACATATTTTGTGAAGATTTCAAGTCTCTATCTATTATTAGTTTACAAGTTCAAGCACAAAACGTCGAAAAATACACGTTACTTATATGTAGACCACACTGTGATGTAGACTCCCTTAAATATTTAATTTTATTTTGTTTTTAGTATTTGTTGTTAAATCCCCCATTGTAATACATACTTAGTAGTGTAGAAGATTACGGAATTTACCGTCCTTTACTTAACTAAAAAGTGCATAATAAAACATTAAATTAAAAAATCAAAAAACCCGACTGCGCAAAAAGTGAAGTGTTAAAATACGAACTGAAAAGAAAAAAACAAGTAAGTCTAGTAGTTTAGACTGCTGTTTAGGGATATCAAAAAACTATACCATTTAAATTCTTTCTCCGACTCCGACTTGCACTTGGCCAGTTTATTTAATGTCATCGAATCAACCCATCCTTAACCATCAAACTCATAATTCCTTCAACCAGACTATCGAAAATAAGTAAATCTTATACAATCAACAGTATACGCTTCTATAACATCCTTCCTGAATGGATGACCCAGCAAAGTGAAAAGCATTTCAAAGCTACAGTAAAACGTCTGCTAATTAATAGAGCGTATTACTCAGTACAAGAGTTCATTGATGATAGGAAGGCATGGAAGGACATTGATAGCTTAGAACATATCATTAAGTTTTTACGTTGAAACTTTGACATGATTATTTCGTTTATTTGTTATTATTCATGTGTTCATTCTGTTTTATTCATTATTTTATGTTTTGACATTTGTAGTTTCACTGTTTTTTTTTTTTTTCTTTTTCTTCTTTATTGACATTCTCATAATTTTAACATTGACATCTTTAAATTGACATTTGTATGTTTTTTTGTAAATTTAATATTTTTTTTATTATTTGACATTATAGTAACATTTTTATAATATGGTAACATTTTCCTTGTCAGTCAATAATTCTATTTTTCTGAGATGGCTTCACACGAATAGTGCATTGTTCCGTGTTCAATGTAATATAATTTTATGAATATGTTTATTAATTTTTAATTTCTATTATCTTTTGTTATTTTAATACGTATTTGTTGTATTTTCTTAACGTTCATAAGTGTACAATGTACCCAATTGAAGGAATAAATGAATATGAATGCACATTGTATCGGGCGCGCGCTGGTACATCGCGCGCTGAACGAAGTAATAACAACTCTAGGTCGAGCGTCTTATGACACATTTTTGCTTGTATTATCTGACAGTAGGTTAAAATAAGCGTTGGTATTTTATTTTAGTAGGGGAGTGAAATATCTGTTACGAAGTAACTATTATATAATCTGTGGCACAGGTACCATATTATCACATGAGTAACTCATGTGATATTATTGCATTGGCACCGAAAATACGCAAGTATACCAAATGTGAGTACAATCAAACGTCAGGGAGTGGTTCTAATATTACTACCAGGATTTGACTTACACTAACATACATACATTACTATTCATCATCATCATCATTATCAGCCACTTTCCGTCCACTGCTGGACATACATTACTAATACGGCAAGATAAATACAAGCTTGTATCAACAACATACATCACGTTCCTAAACTACAACCGTGATAAATGACATCGACACAAACGTGATGGATCAATGTCCGCCCGGATACTGAATTTTGATCAAAGTTCTGCGAAGTCATTTACACGTTATGCGGTAAAAGCGATCGACAATTTTCGGCAAACTTAAAACAGCTAAGCACTTTGGAGTTACGAAAGAAATGCTTTGCTACTATAGCGCATAGCTTTTTAAAATTATATTGAGTTTCTTATTTTCATTTCGTAAATGAAATGAAATGATTGTTTATGAAATTACTGCACAATGAAATTATTGTTGGTTGTGGATAATCGATACTGACGTCGCAACCATCTTATTTATCTGTGTTTATTTTTTTAATTTATATATTGCTGTGAAACTTCTTTTGTAGCTCAGACTATTGGAGCTTAGCGAGTTTTTTTTTTCGCTTTATCCCATTAATGAGATTGCTGCGCTAATGAAAATTGCTTGTTTATTTTTTTTTTCATTTTCTTTCACTAGCCTTGCTAAAATGTTTACATAAGCTACAGTCGTAGCACTCGTGGAATTCATATAATCTCTTCGAAAGGGACTTCAATACCTGCGTCGCAGCACCTAGAGATATTAAACAGTTTACATATTGTTAAACAGGATGTGTATAGGATACGATTTTAATGTATAGTTGTTAACCTTGTAGTAAATATATATTTAAATAGGTACATTCGTTTACTACATTGTCAATTTATAATCTAGGTGCTGCAGTCAAATGTTACAGTTGTGCAAACGCCTGCTGCCGAAGATGAAAAGGAATTTCGCTACATTACTAGCGTAGTTTTCTATTGCTACTTGCATTTCTTGCGTGAGCTACGTAGGTAACGCGTCCGATAGCCAACGCGTTTATCAATGAAATATGAAACCTACGTCGTCAAGCGTAGCGTGGCTATAGTTACTAGTTAGTAGTCCTTGGCGTAGCTGCGTGCTACGGTGGATGTACTTACATAAGGGTTTCATATAATAAAGAAAAGAAGCTAAGTCTATGCAAGGCTGGCAGCAGCTGTGTATGTTGCGATTCTGTTTCAATACTTAAATATTCAAAGTTACCGTTTTTTAGGGTTCCGTAGTCCTGACAAGGAACCCTTATAGTTTCGTCATGTCCGTCTGTCTGTCTGTCCGAGGTTTTGCTAAGAGACCGCTAATACTAGAAAGCTGTAATTTTGTGGGGGTATGTAAATGAATGACGCCGACAAAGTGCTGAAATAAAATTTTGAATAATATTTTTTTTTAGGGTAGCTCCCCTATATGAGAAGTGGGGATGAATTTTTTTTTCATCGTCTACCCCCCCATCGTGTGGGGTATCGTTGAATAAGTCTTTTGAAATGACTAAAGGGTTGCTAATACCATTTTTCGATTGAATGCTCCATTTACGAAATATTAAACTTTAAAGTGCAAATTTTTGTTCCAGTAGGGCGCCCCCCCCTCCCTCTAAAAGCTAAACAGCGGGCTTGAAAAGTCTGGAAAAAATCGTGATAATAGCGCATTTCATGAACTTTAAAGCAAAATTATAGCGGTTAAGATAACTTTATTAGTTTAGCAGTAATAGTCGTTGAACTTGGGTGTTGGATAATTTTGTACCAAATTAAAATCCTTACAATAAATCCTTTAAAGTGACAAAGACGGAGTACCTAGTTGCTTGTTTATAACGGGGAAATAGCATGCTACTACGGAACCCTACACTGCGCGTGGCCCGACACGCACTTGGCCGGTTATTAATTAATTATAGTCAAATGTTTGACTACTATCTTACCTGATGGTAAATGTAACACGCTTGGGTACAAGATACCTAGGGCCAAGTGAGAAGTATTGTTTCATTTTGGCTAGAATACCAAGCTGTTTGGAGGCAACTTTCACTTTTGATTTAATATATGAGCCTAAATCCTGCATTGGAGTACCTGTTCTATTTGTGGTTAATTGAGTTTTTGTGATGCCATAGTGTCGCCTAAAAAGAATACTATGCATAAATTCTGCTGTGATACTGAAAATTGTATCATGCGTACTCTGATTATAAATCTCAAAGCTTTTCGAAGTCAAATTGGAATCAAATTTTCCCGGTATGTTTTTGGCTCGCGAGTGCTGGACATTGGTAGAAAACTTCTATACAATGCCTTTGTCTAACTGGTACTCGGCTTTGATATTGGGAACGATGGGACTAGTGGGATAGAATCGGATGTTGAGATTGGCTCGGAGGTATCAGCACTAGATATTTGATACGTTCGTTTCAAACAATCGACGTGTTTCACAAAAACGAGTTACGACAAAGCAATATACTAGAAGCCTTTGTGAATTCTGTGCAAAAAGAGCTTCAAAAAAGTGCTTTGTTTTTTTATTTATTTCATACGACTATCCGAATGTTACAAAGTCTGAAAATCAATATGATTTTTGGGTTTTATAAAAATGAATCCCTATTTTCCTTGGTCACGCCATAACTTGAAAACGGGTGGACCGATTTGGCTTATTATTTTTTAAAATGTTATGTTACTTTGAAGTGTCTCACACTTTATTTCTTTGTAAATTGTTAAACACAATCCAAAATTTCATCGTACCGACGGGACTCGAACCCGCACCCCCCGGATTACACGTCCAGGTGCTCTGCCAATTAAGCCACGGTTCGATACATCGATACGAAGAAATTAGTGGATTGCATTTGTTAACCCAATTATGCATTGGTGGCGCCATCTATGACTACTTATTACGTAAGTTAATCATTCGAAAGAAATCATTACAGTTTTCAAATCCGACGAGAGATGTTGCACTGCGTAAATCAAATATTATGTTACTTTGAAGTGTCTCACACTTTATATCTTTGTAAATTGTTAAACACAATCCAAAATTTTTTCACAGTTCGCGATTCTTCTGTATAGAAATCTGGGTGTTGTTTCACGAAGATACACATTTCTAGGATATACTCGTACATGCGCGGTAATGGAAGAATATTTAATTCTTTGAATATTGGACGACAGGTATCCGTAGCCAGGCTCCGCAAATTGCCCGAACACACTTTATATAAATTATAAATGCTCTATTAACGTCAACAGAGTTACCCCATAAAATAAGTCCGTATGACAAATCTGAAGATACATAACCGTGGTATGCTGTCGTTGCAGATTCTCTCAACACTAACAAACGTATATATACGCCTTATAGCATAAACAAAACGATCGAGCCTGTCGCATATATTTTGAATGTGTCATTTCCAATTGCAATTTCTGTCAATTGTGATTCCCAAAAATTTGCACGTGTCTACATCCTCTACTCGTGTACCTTGGTAACTTATTGTTAGCTTAGACTCTCTAGATTGGTAATTTTGAAATTGTATTATGTTTGTTTTGCTTAGATTTACTCTTAATTTATTAATATTTAACCAATTTATAATTTTATTCATAGTAATATGTATATTTTTATTTAGCTGATCATTATTTTTAGGTCGTACTACTATTGTAGTATCGTCGGCGTACAATATACATTCATGTTGAGTCACGTTGGGGATGTCATTTATGTAGGTTAAGAAAATAAAAGGGCCCAATATACTTCCCTGAGGAACACCCGTTTTTGTAAATTGGGGATCTGACCGGTAAATGATTTTACGCCCGTTTGCGATGTTTGGTATTTCGGTATATTGTTTCCGATTTTCCAAATAGCTCTTTAACCATTTCAAGGCATTTCCTCGAATTCCGTAGAAGTCAAGTTTAGTTGAAGCTATATTATGATCAACTAAATCAAATGCTTTCGTCATGTCTAAGAAGGTAGCCGCTACTAAAGAGAAAATCACCTATGAAATATACATACAGAAGTTGTTCAGAATAAGTTATTATAATATCAATGGTTCGAATCTACTTAATATTCGTATGATTGTACTTAATAGCTTAATCGTCTGTCTAGACTAGACTTAGTTTTAGCTTCGAACCACTTAGGCGTAGGTAGACCGTATACCTTATAATGCGCTATGGAAAATTTAGCTATGAATAAATTATTAGTAATTTATTAAATTGTAACCTACAATTTAATTACAAGTCTGAGTAATCGGGTACCACACATACAGATGATTCCGAGGTATTGAAAACCTCCTCCTTTTTAAAATTGGTTACAAAGTTTTAGTAGGCATAGTCACCTTTCTGCGTTATTATTTTATCAGATTATGAAATAAAGTGTATTCATTCATCACAGATAAGCTTTGGTAAAATCTTAGCTTTCATAAAGTCAAAAAAAGTTGTATAGTACATCATACACCCCGCTCGATTCTAAGAAACCAGTTTTATGACCTTTTCCTTCTCAGCCACGTTATATAATTTACATTATTGTAAAAAAGATGGTGCGTAGAAAGCTACGCGTTATAACTGAGCTTCGAAGTTCTTCTGAAACTTCGAAGTTCATTCAATTTATTTTTCAACATCACTAATTATGTTTTTGTACAACTCCATCTTTTGAACTTTAGGGAATACATCTTCGTAGTTACGCCGTTCTACAATAGAGGGCGGTTATAAATATAAAATATAACATGAGGCTTATCACTTCCGCTGCCTTCGGACCGTGACGCTACCTACGTCACTTCCGTTGAATTTTAACCTAGTGCACCTAAAGAAGTGTCACTTAAAAAAGTTCCTTGGCCTCTGCGTGAGGATAACATTTCTCAATCACTCGATTTTTTTCCGATTCTTCTAGAGCTGCAGTCTCGTTGCATGTCAGAGTGCCTTAAGTTTTGAAATCTTTACTGGCCTTATACATGCGATCATGCGCCGGGTGTGGAATGTGTATTTATAACTAGACTAGCTGTGGCAACTTTTTTTTTATATCCTTATAGGCTAGCGTTTGATCACTATCTCACCTGGTGGTATGCGATGATGTGTTTGAAGATGGTAAGCACGCTAGGCCTTAAATGGGAACTGGCTCTCAAGGATAGCTGCCGGAACACATTAGATGTTTAGCGACAGATTTGCTAACTTGAGGGTAGCTAGCCAGGCGGACACTGGATAGTGTCCTACCACCATGCGGGGGTTTTTGGTTTGTAAAAGATGTTTTTCCTTCATCGGAGGGCCACTGTGAAAAACGCACATAATTTTTGTGATAGAAAAATCCATTGGTGCATGGCGGGGATTAAAGCCGACCGTTCTCCCAATTACGCAACGGGGGTCTCAAAACTTTGCTCAAGTTAAAACGTGGAGCATTGACATTTTTTCGTAATCATATTTAATTTCACTATTTAAAACTACCTTGACTAATCTATGTAGAACCTGTTCATTGAGTTGAGACCATTCCAATAAGCCCGAACATCTTTGCTGTAAGTTGGTGCGGAGTAGAGTATTCTGTAGATTTCAGGAGACTGTAGGTCAGAGCATATTATATCGATGTTCCGACTGACTTGCTGCCAAAAAGTAGCTTACCACTATTAAGGAGTATATCTACGCTATAACTTTTGCCCACAAACGGGAAATAAAAAACATACGTGAGCTGGAAAGAAGGCAACGAACGGCTGACGAGGATCGAGATCAGGGATTCGTTCACGTCCTCCGGAGATGGTTTTTTGGTTGTTTTGCAACTCGCTCGAAGGTCCGGAACGACCACGGGTGTTTTTTACTCAAATTGTGACTTTGAAATTTTGCGCAGACTCGAATTTCGAGGTTGTGTTCATTTAATTATCCATCTACGGTTCATTTATTTTCTTGTTCTGAATATGTTCCGTTTGTTTTTACGATTGAAGTTTCGTTATGTCACGTCTTGGTCTCGACAATGCAAATTTCTTCCGATCCCCTTAATCTGTAAAAAAGTTGCAGCTTTTTCCGCCAAATTTACGGTCACTGACGTCCGAGCGTTTTTTAACCATCAAATTTGATGGTAAAATTACAAACAGCATATATAATATATAACAACATCTGCTGTGTTGTCTACATTTTTGGTTCAGCACTGAATCAATTGCATCTATAAAGGTACGGACTCACCGCAGCGGCCTGCTCGCGCGTTCGAGGCGGCGATCAGATAGCGCAGTAGTACTTGTACCGACTGGTTCACACCAAACGCAATCAGAAAACAATTGAGAACTACTAAGATCGCGCCCGCAGATCGCAGGACGCCACGGTGTGGCCGTACCTTTAAGTAATTGAATTGGGGCATATTTTAAAGCTTTTGAATTAATATAATACAAAATTTTACCTACCTACTTGCTGTATATTTCTAATAAAGTGTTTCTTTCTGGTTTCTTTACACATATTTACTGATGGTATGACTTGGACTGGACTATGACTTAAACTTGACTTGAATGTGACGTTGACTCGGTTTTACGACTTGAATCTACGAAAACTTTATCTATTCTAATATATATTGTTACGTGCGGGGTGGTATTAAAATGCCAATCCGATGAGATGAACGTTTATTTCCACTGATCACTAGGTTAGCACAATGTTCCACAGTAGTTGTCCAAATCGACTTGCACAATTATCAAAAGTCCGTTAACACACACTGAGGTCGTTGGTAATCACAATCACTGATTTCACTGTTCACAGTTCACAACACTAGTTCACTGATAACACTTAACGATCACTTGGTCGCTATCCGCGCTTAGATAGTTACACTGTCGCTTCCAGAGAAAGACTGACTCAAGCCGCGGTTTCAACGTCTTATATAGGACGAGAATATTTCTACAGAACTTTCCAGTATTGACTAGAAACAATAGACAAAAGACGTTCAAAACAAAGCAATAAAAATCACAAACAAAAGGGGCGGCTTTCCTTTGAGCATCTGATGTAAACAACTTTACCATACATGCTAATTTGATCTCTAACTACTTATGAATAAGGTTCAATCTTAACTACAAAACTAGGTACATTGACTAGGGTCTGAATTCCCGGAAGGTTACTTTTATGACGGTCGGGTCGGGTGTTTAGGGCCCCTAATTAGTCTATTCTTTCCCACGGTATTTTTGTTCGAGAAGCTTGGCGAAACATCGCGACTCGACGACGCGATGTAACAATATTTTAACCCCCGACGCAAAACGAAGGGGTGTTATAAGTTTGACGTGTGTATCTGTGTGTATGTCTGTGGCATAGTAGCGCCCAGACCGATTTTGGTTTAGTTTGTTTTTGTACGATAGGTGTCTTAATCGAGAGTGTTTCTCGAATCGAAGCTTTGATTCATGAAAATCGGTTTAGCCGTTTTAAAACTATGAGCTTTTTAGGGTTCCGTAGTCCTAACAAGGAACCCTTATAGTTTCGTCATGTCCGTCGGTCTGTCTGTCCGAGGTTTTCTAAGATACCGCTAATACTAGAAAGCTGTAGTTTTGTGGGGGTAGGTAAATGAATGACGCCGACAAAGTGCTGAAATAAAATTTTGAAAAAAATATTTTTTTAGGGTAGCTCCCCTATATGAGAAGTGGGGATGAATTTTTGTTTCAACGTCTACCCCATCGTGTGGGGTATCGTTGAATAGGTCTTTTAAAATGACTAAAGGGTTGCTAATACCATTTTTCGATTGAATGCTCTATTTACGAAATATTAAACTTTAAAGTGCAAATTTTTGTTCCAGTAGGGCGTCCCCCCTCCCTCTAAAAGCTAAACTGCTGGCTTGAAAAATCTGGAAAAAATCGTGATAATAGCGCATTTCATGAACTTTAAAGGAAAATTATAGCGGTTAAGATAACTTTATTAGTTTAGCAGTAATAGTCGTTGAACTTGGGTGTTGGATAATTTTGTACCAAATACAAAATCCTTAGAATAAATCCTTTAAAGTGACAAAGACGGAGTACCTAGTTGCTTGTTTATAACGGGTAAAAACTTGCATTAAATAACATGCTACTACGGAACCCTACACTGCGCGTGGCCTGACACGCACTTGGCCGGTTATTTCTAGTTCAAAAAGATATGAAATTATCTTTCATAGGTCTGATCAATTCGAAATTCAGTAAGCTTATTCTCCTCTTACTTATTTCATTGTAATGGTCTCAGTAAGTATTATGTTATATCTTATAGGTTAGCGTCTTATAGGTAGTGGTTTTGCCTAGAATACTCTGAGTTTCAAAGGCTATGTGCTGCTGGAACACTGTAAGGTTATGGCGGTAGATTTTTTCCTTGTACCTTGACGTTGATAAGTTCCTTGGCTTGGTAGCAAGTCAGTTGGAACAGCGATATAATGCTCCTTCCACGTGGGGAAATAATTTTCTATATTATTTTTTAAAGTTTACTAGCAATTTGGGTTGCACATTACTAGCAGTAGTCTTGTTAACCCCTCCAACTAAGCTAAATATGCTTGTATCTGGAGTGGGTTCACGTCAATAGTGCAATGGGTGAGGATTGAACTCACGACCTTTCGATCACCAGTCCGACGCCTTAGCCATTGCCGCTATTACATATTGCTTTATCCTGCTCATCTCAAATGATACTGTATGTAAATAAAGAGTAGATTTAAATATTGCTACGACTTGTTAAAAATGTTCGTTATCACGTGTAAAATTAATTGGTAAACGTATTTCAGTACAATTTTAATTGTTATTAATTGGCACTAGACGCTCGACGTTACATAAAAATACGTATCAAGAAATCTAGCCGTCCATGTGAGCTATTGTTATCGCTTCGCCGTGCCTATTCCCTGCAGCTCAACTCGACTACAATGTTTACCTATTATTTATTTACGTATTTATTTCTTAATCTCAGATATATCATAAATGAAAATAATTATGATAGTTTGAAAACTAAAGGTACGGACACACTGTAGTGTCCTGCGTGCGCGATCTAGGCGGTGATCAGATAGCGCAGTAGTATTTGTACCGACTGGTTCACATCAAACGCGATCAGAAACCAATTGAAAAGTACTGAGATCGCGCCCGCAGATCGCAGGACGTCGCGACGTGGCCGTACCTTAAATCAACTGACTCCCATGCCGCGCGAGTCAGTTTCAGCACCTAGTTTTAAAACCTTTATCGTCATAATGTCTGTAGGGAGATACTTAACAAATCTCGATGAAATTACAATAGACTACCATGGAATTGTACCCTACCAATTAAAAAAATATTATTCGAATCGGTTCACAATTGACGGAATAATCGCTGCATACATTTAAAAAAAACATACAGATGAATTAAGAACCTCCTCCTTCTAGGAAGTAAAATTTCCATAAAAGAATTACACTTACACCAAGAGTGCCGCTGGCAGCAGGACAAGGCCCCAGCTACCGGTGGTTAGGGCTGCAAAGAGGAACGTACTGAAGAATATTAAAATTTGCTATAGTTACAGTATAGTCAGTCACGTACTTTAGATAATTTATTTTGCCAATAAAGTTATTTGTACTTTAGAATCAGTTTCATTCCATGAATAGGGAACGCGGGCTGCACTTTTCTATACAAATGTATTTCCCCGTTACCTCCATGGGAAATGCTTCTAGAGAAAAATAGGTTTCTACAAAAAAATCAAGGTCTGCTGTAGCTATGCCCCGCCCCGCCCCTATTATTTTCTTTTTTTGACCAATCAACGGACGGAGGTATCGGAGGTATCTTAATACCTACAGCGCAGAAATATAGTAAAATAAAAAAATGTTTCTAATAGAATGCTATGCTTTCCCCAATAGACCATAATGGCCCGTTATTCAAAGGGATAGTACCTACAGAAGACGCAATCTACAACATCAAAGAATAGGCAAACCGACAGGCAAGAAAGCGAGTTCATAATAAAAGCGGGTAATATTTTAATTAAAATCTAATCTTTGTTGTAACGCTAAGTAATTTAGATTCAGGTTAGTTGTTGAAGAATAAACTTCTCAAAGGCGGCAAACAAAAGATTCATGGTGTTTGCCGCCACAGACCTCCGTTCGTTTTCTTATTTGTTTTTGTAATTTCAACTTTAAGCACCGCTGTGAAAGTTTAATTTAACGCGTCCGCGCCCGCGCCCTTAGATCGCACCCGCTTGGCCTTACCTTAAGGTAGAAAATGTTCCCAATTTGATGTTCTTCTTTGTTTGAAACTGAAGGAAAGCGTGCTTTGCGGCAAGCGACGAGTGCATTCTGTGGTAACCTCAATGACCGATAATGGAGTCGTCTTTAGACTTTAATAACAGAAGAAGACGTCTACTGACTTACCCTGACTGACCACCGAGGATATTCATAGAGTACAATCCGGGGTCAAAGTAATAGTTAATAAATCTTCTAAGCTAAATTGCCAGTTTGGAAAGCCCATACGTACGGTTCGGATTGAACAAAATTTTACCGGAAATTTAAGTTTTTGGTATTGGGACCCCCTTTAATTTTTAATTTAAACCTGTTTGTATTATTTGATGTTATATACACTACACACAATATAGGAAACACTATACAGACACTACATAGACAGCGGAGTCTTAGTAATATGGTCCCGTTTTACCCTTGAGTACGAAACCCTAAAAACGTACATTACAGCTATTTTACAAAAATATTGAGCGTAACAATGACTATTTCAAAATGTGTTTAATACTTGAAGTTTGACTCAATTCAGTTCATTGAAGAATGAGATATGAATATTTTTTTGTCGTACTCATTAATACTGAGACACAAAATCCCCAATAATGTAGGGTGTCCGGCCGTTTTACCCAAATGTCCGGCCGAACTGGCTGGTCTCTCCGGCTATTAGGTTTGGCGGGGCCGGTAGTCTCTAGTTCTCTACACGAATAGCGATGAATTTCGACCGATAATCGTCGCTAAGAAAAGAGATATAAATATAACAACTGTCTAGCTGCATCACCTTCTAGTAGAAGTTTGCGATGACAGGACGCATCGCTATCAATGTAGAGACTTCCACCTCTGACAACCCTAGACTTGGGTAGACGCTGGCAGGGGGAAATGTACAATACACGCTCAGGGTCGGTCAGTCTTATCGCCCCATTGGTCACACAATGCTCGCGTGTTGCTGACAATACTGTTACCTACCGCCATTGGTTTATAATCATGCAGTCAAATACACTAGCTTGACAACATTGTTCTACCATCAAAGGCCCATACCAGTCATTAACCAAAGATAATAGTCTTGTCACAAACCTAATTGCATGTGGAGGACCTGTTTGCGCCCCTCTTTACCAACCGTTTAACGTGCATCTTTTGAGGACTGGTTGATAACAAATAACCAGGCGTTGTTATTGCAATAGCTGATGATGATGATATCAACACATTGAACCATTGCTTATATATTTTTTTTATTACAGGTAAAGACTGAAACAGCCAGCAGTTAAAGGTAGGCTGCAAAACAGAGCCGTATTTTTCAAGATTTTTAGCCACGAGATTTTTGCGGAACTGAAAACATCACGATAACGTCATCCTATGCATTCACATTACTCCATTGGGCGTTTTCACATTGGACGTTAACTGTAACTACACGATAACTGCACGATATCGTTGGACTGCTAGTTTGATACAATCTGTCGACGACACAGGACGACATAGTTTGAAAGCATTTAGTAGTGATTGTATAAAACTACCAGTCCGACGATATCGTGTAGTTACAGTTTTCGTCCAATGTGAAAACGCCCATTCTCTCCATGAAATACAGTGCCTAATTTATATTCTTCGAGGCATAAAATATTTTTGTTATTAGCTTACTTTGCCAGTGAGAACAAGATGCTTACATTCGCCTATATCTCTCTGTCTCGCTCACTCTGGTAAAGTAGCCTTATATAATAATATATTGGACCTCATGATGATTTTTTTATATCTTATAGGCTAGCGTTTGACCACTATCTCACCTGTTAGTTTGTATGTATGTGTATGTAAATGTACGGTAATTACTAACCTTGCCGCGGTTATAATATAGATAACATAACAGTGGCCTTGTCGAGGCTAACCATTTAACGTAGAACTTCTTTTTAACCTACTTTACAAATAAGGAGGAGTTTCTCAATTCGTCGGGATGTTTTTTTTATATGTATGTTCACCGATTACTCGAAGACGCGTGAAGCGATTTAAAAAATGATTGTTTTGTTTGAAAGAGTGTACTGTACAGGTGGTTCCATTTAATTTTCATCGAGATATGTTCAGTATCTCCAGAGATGTGGAGATAAACATCTCAAACTTGGTACTGAAAATTAATAGCGCGCCGTTTAAAGTCGGTTCTTTTAGTTTTTTAAACGATCTTAAATCATTAGTAAATAGAACGCTGAAAGAAAACTTTATCTATGAAGACTTTTAGGCGAAGAATCTTTTGATATTTTATTGTAACCGATATTTACAAGTTAAATCTCTAGTCAATTTTACTCTACAATTTTTTTTAAATGTTTTATAGGTTGGGGTTTGAACACTATCTCGCCTGGTAGTAAGCGATAATGTAGTCGATGATGGTAAACAAACTAGGCCTAGAATGGGAACAGGCTCTGAACGATGATAGGACCTTTGACAAGACGGAGCCACCGTGCGGTAGCTGGGAAGTGACAGTATATATATATATGAATGTACTCTATCCTTAACAAAAGATTGCCGAGATACATGTGTCCTCTGCCTTAACTCCCGTTATTGATTCATAATCTGCTTACTGCCACTTCTGCTCGTTTAACCTATGAGTTATGTCTGATTATTACTCTTATATGTATGCAAATAATTATATAAATATAGCGAAATACGCCGATGCGATTAATCTATAAACACGTGAAAACACAGAAGCTATAAAGCAAATTGATAATTTTCTACCTGAGCTAGCGACTACCAAGCGTTTGGAGATAGCAATCTGCATATATTATGTAAAAGTGTTCAACATCGCACTTCACTATCTAGGTACGCACTCGCTCCCGCACTTTACTGTGTCCACTTGGCGATGTTCTCTTGGCGCTCTGATATTTGCTAACAAGGAAAAAATAGGCTCTGAAGTTTGCATTATTATGTTTGATAGCTATTGAGAGGAATTTGTGTCGTATAGCTGGATAAAGGATTTTCTCAATTCGCACGGGCTATATAGGTCCATTCAGATGTAACGCTGATCGTCATTAAATTCATCTACTTTGTGTTAGATTACGTAGTCTATAGAACAGTATTATTATGAATCGAATGGCTCTGATGATGTAAAATGTTGTCAATGGCATAAAATAATTGAGTAGTCCACTTGCAAACCACGCTATGTTAAAATAAATCATTTTTTTTGTAATGGTGGTACTCGGTTAACCTTTTAAAATATTAACGTCTGTATTTATCATACTCTGTCAAAACTCGTTATGTTAGGAATAAAATGGGATAGAAAAGTCAATACTCTTGCAAAAGCCGCTATGGTGATCGGAAGTTTATCATACTCTGTCAAAACTCGTTATGTTAGGAATAAAATGGGATAGAAAAGTCAAATACTCTTGCAAAAGCCGCTATGGTGATCGGAAGTCCACTTTCATAAAACATTTTAATCTGTTTTCTCAACTAATTCCTTAATTTAACATAGCTGGCTTTGAAAGTGGACTACTCAATTCCTTGTTCGTTTTAATTATGAGATAAGTGTAATATATTAATGTAATAAATTCTGTCCCAGTGCATCTTTGTATACTCAAAAACTATTTCCTGAAAATTTCAAGTTTCGAGCTCACGGTTGTGCATACGACACTGCTCGTGCCCTATTAATATAGATGGTAGCATTCGAACATTCGATTGGAAAACGCCGAGGGCATGTTGCTTTGTTTATACCCTCAGGGCGCGCCGGACACCCACCCGTTCGATACCTCGTCCGGTCAATTTAGCAATTTTACCTATTAGTCCGGGAGCCCTCTGGCGTCATTAAACCAATTTCGAAACGCAGTACCTAAGGCTAACGACGGAAAATTGTGCCTTGCCAGCGCAGCGTGCCGGGAAACTGACGTTCACTTTGATTCCGTCATCTATTTTTCTACCATACCTTTCTACCCGAGATGAGCTATGCTTTTTTGAGGGCCCCCGGTGGCGTAATCGGGAGAACGGTCGACTTTGATGCCAGAGGTATCGAGTTCAAGCCCCGCCATGCGTCCATACCAATGGATTTTTCTATCAAAAAAAGTATGTGCGCTTCTCACAGTGGCCCTCCGGTGAAGAAAAAACATCGTTAAGAAACCCCAACCCCCGCATGGTGGTAGGACACACACTATCTATAGTGTTGGCCCTCCGGTGAAGAAAAAACATCGTTAAGAAACCCCCAACCCCCGCATGGTGGTAGGACACACACTATCTATAGTGTCCGTCTGACCAGCTATCGACCTCAAGTTAGAAGACCTCTGTCGCCAAACATCTAATGTGTTCCGGCAGTTATCCTTGAGAGCCAGTTCCCATTCTCGTTTCTTCCCATTCGTGGTTACCATTCTCGATCGTATCATCACTTACCAACAGGTAAGATAATGGTCAAACTAAGCTAACCTATATGATATCAAAAAAACAACGAGTTGCACTCCGGTAGTGAAAACTTGAAAATGAACGTTGTGCATTTGGTCTACTCTCCCTCACGAATTTTCGATCAGGTCGCGTGTCCTGACGCGAGGTTAACATTGTTTACCCATCCCAAAAAAAATTTCTACTCTCCTTCCGTCTTACGAATTTTTGATCAGTTCACGTATCCTGACCCGAGGTCCTGACGCGAGTTTAACATATTTTCACTTCAAATAATATAAAAAAGTCGTATATTGGACCCCTCCCTACACTGCTTAGCTTATGTACCCCACATACCCACCCTACTACATACTCGCTTGGTCAGTTTTTTTAAATTCAGCAAACTAGAGGTTTAATTATTATCAAGGTTATCTTTAGTTGGACACCGATACGGAAAAACCGACTTGTTTATCCCACAAAGTTTTGGGATTTTACAGTTTATTTACATCTTATCAATATTATTCATTGTGGTATTTCAGTTAAGGTCACGTTAAAGTTGTTGTTATTTTTACCATTCATGCATAAATTTCTTGTAACACAGAATAAATAAGAGATTTTTTTTAAAATTTTATATCTGTCTAATCTAGGGCTATCGTTCTGACCACTATCTTACCTGTTGGTAAGTGATGATGCGGTCGAAGATGGTAAGCACGCTAGGCCTAGAATGAGAACTGGCTCTCAAGGATAGCTACCGATCACATTAGATGTTTGGCGACAGATTTTCTTGAGGTAGCTTTTCGGTAGCTGGTCAGGCGGACACTGGATAGTATCCTACCACCATGCGGGGGTTGTTGGTTTCTTAAAGATTTTTCTTCACCACGGGAGGACCACAGTGAAAAGCGCACATACATTATTCGATAGAAAAATCCATTGGTGCACGGCGGTTTGAACTCGGTACCTCTGGCATCAAAGCCGACCGTTCTCCCGATTACGCCACTGGGCCCTCAATTAGATTGTCATGTTTCAGTGTTCGACGAACGTACGAATATTAATGCAAGTAAATTCTCCTATTACTGAAAAGCTTTCGACCTAACAACCTACTAAAATTAAATTACATACCTACATAATTGTATTAATAATGTTCGAACTGTGACCATTTATGGTTGAACATTTTATACTGGTTGCAGATTTTGTAGTGGTAGGGACTTCTGCTAGTCGGCCTGGGGCGGTACCACTACTTGCCAATTCATTTTCAGCCGTGAAATAGGGACGTTTTTCAGTTGAAATGGCAAGGTGTTACAGGGCGTGTGAGATTCAACATCTTTATGTCTCAAGGTAACAGGCGCAGTGCAGTAACATGCATACCGTTATTTATATAGCGGTATGCATGATACTGCACCGCTCACAACACAAGTCGGTATATTATTATAAATAAAATATCGTATATAATAAGTCGTACTTGTCCTGTTACCTTATATCATAAAAAATACTTTAAGTACTGTCATCAATAAGACTTACAATGCATACATAACTAAATCAGTAGCTTTTTAAGAGCCCTGAATCATTGTTATCATGCCACAAAGCTGTTTTATTTAATAGTCACTAGAAAGTGTCATTGCAGCAGTGCCCCATTAAATAAACCACTTGACTTCGCATCCGGAGGTCGCGACTGTCTCACCCCTAAAATCTCACCTTTAGGAGACTAGAAAAAGATTATAATGTAACTAGGTTTTTTAACTTAAACCAACCATGTCACTTAAATATTATACACGCGGTTGCCGTATTATGAGTTTAATTATGGACTTTCCACAGCGTCCACATGGTAATTGATACATCACTACATGTTAGCAATAATTAATTAATACATCCACTTCGTCTCTAAATATCACATCAGATGATATGAATAATGTGTGATAGTGTTCAAACGCTTGCCTCATCATCATCATCAGCCGGTGTCAGTCCACTGCTGGACGTAGGCCTCTCCCAAGATGCGCCACTGAGCCCGATCTTCGGCTCTTCTTTTCCAGTCACTGCCCACCGCTTTGCGTAAGTCGTCGCTCCACCTGGTCACAGGACGTTCTACGCTACGTTTGCCGATTCGCGGTCTCCACTCTATGACTAGTTATGACTACTCTACCCCAACGGTTATCATAGTCCTGCGACAGATATGACGCTTGCCAGTCAGATCTAAAATAGTGCTTGTACATAACCTTTACAAGAAATCTTGTGTGTTGCTACCATTATGTGCTGCAATATGAGCCTCTAAGGCACTACATAATGTATGAGGATTGCGTTTAGTTATACTTTTAATTATTCGACACAGATTAAACTTTTATTCGATTGCTTCTATACATCAATATCTTATCTATCTTCTATATATAAACTGATCTGACTAATGGCTCGTCATTGTCACATGGAAGGGTTATTGTTGACCACCCGCGTCTCTAGGCTTAAGACCTGAATCCTACACGAGATCCCTGAGCAGTTCTAACTGGTTGAGCACTGATGGCTTCAGCCGTGTCTTTACTTACTTACCGAAACAAAACGCCTATAAATCCGCCGAATTCTGACACATTTTTGTGTCAGCTGTCGTAAAACCGATAACCTACAAAAGATCATGATCAAAAAATTTCAAATAAATTATCATTTATAATTTCGTATAACAGAACACAAATACGCCTCAAACTGCAGTGAAGAGCGGTAACCACATGCGCCTTAAACCATGACAGTTAAATGCACTATCGTTTTCACTTGGTCACTGGTTCGGAACGTCAGTGCAGTACATACTTTACGTTTATAAGTGAGAGTCTGATGTAGTTAGAGTTACTGACACCGGTATTTATGTTACATATAGTAAACGGCCAAGTGCATGAGAGGCCACGTGCATTGTAGGTTCCTTATTTTCCCGTCACAAAACGTACCTAATAAGAAAGAAAGACAGAAAAATCATTTATTCAGCAAAATAATATTCACACAAGCTTACAATTAAAGATGAGGTGCTGAAACAGGCCAGTCTCAGCACAAATATCGTGATTTCCCGGATAATAGACCCTGGAATATCTGGACGCTGATATTCTGAAAGGACTTAAGCGGGTGTTGGACTAACACAGAAAAAAATATAGACCTACTAAGTCAAATGATATGTAAAAAAAAATTTAAAAATAATATTTTATCTGGGACATGACCTAAAAAGATAAATATTTTAAAAAATCAAGTAAGTATTTTGCGGTAGGTACTATTTACTATTTCATATTTTACCTAATATTCTTAAAAGCTCGAGGCACTACCCGTTTTACAGCTTACATACTTCTGTGCCTCAAGCTTTTTAAGGGCCCTTAGTTATAATAAGACCGATGAATATACATACATATCGGTCAACATCATAACCCTCCTGTAGTCGGCTAATAAACAGACAAAGATAAAGATAAATTTATTTGCCATAAACATGAAGGTATTACAAGCATAAGCATGTAGAGTTCTTAAGAATAGTCCGGTATACATGTTTTGCCTTATAAAGGCGTGCAAATAGAGAGATGGCCGTTTACCTATTAATCACATCTAATTAGAGAAGTAATACGCCACTCATTTAAATCAAATAAGTCACTAATTAACATAATACAGCAAACAAATATAAAATACGAAATAAAATAGAAATAAAAATGTCATCAATAGGTTTGTTAGTTGTAGTTATTTGATTCATCATGTCAGTTAGTAAATTAAATAATTATAATGTCACATTTATATTATAAAACTTTTTGTCATCAAAGAAATATGGTAACCAGAAAATAAAGGCAGTATTGCAGATGTCAATAGGCGGCGGTGACCACTTACCATCTGCTGGGCCGCCAGCTTCGTTGCCACTATAACAAAGAAATATTATCTTCTGTATATAGTTTTGAAATGGCATCTTCGTGAAGAATAATATATGAGTATACTTATAAATACTAGATGTAAATGATACAAATATTTTCTTACATTGTTTTCTGAGAACCCTTAGTAATATGCGTGGGAATATAAATCGAGACTATTGAGTAGGTAGTGCCTTCTTAGTTTTGTTCACTGAGGGAGTTATTTCCACGTACTTATTAGTTTATTTATTGAACTGTGAAATAATATGACATGGTCGCTGGATATGGAATAGAAAAGCTTTTACGGAAACTTATTGCTCAATAACACGGACATTACCAAAGTATGTGACAATTATGGAGCTCAGAAAATTAACACAAAGCCTTTATGAATTAAACTCTTAAACTTTTCTCGTGAAACTTTGTCCATACAATGAAAGCCGCGTGAAAATCTGAAACCTTACGTACGGTAGTACGGTTAATTTTCGGAGCATCCTTTGGAAATGTACGTACTTGTTTTTTTGCAAAGGATTTTCAAGCCTTTGAGATAATGATTTTTAGACGCGACGGGATACCTTATTTTATGCCATGTACTAGTTTTAGTAGTAATCTTATCTGTCTGTGGGCTCAAACGTGCTCCCAAGCAAGTCAGGAGACAAACAAAAAGTGCTATATTAAATTGCGATAGATAAACTGATCAACTATAGCAGTGATTAAAAATCAGCTAACAAAATCACTGATCTTTTAGATATAGAGATACAAAGAAACATGGACCTTATCCTAACATATCTACTTTACCTAAAACCTCTCTATAGTTCGAGGTCCCGTAGTACTATAAAATTTAAATGAGCAGTCTAGCTCTTTTTACGATCTACCTTCGTACTGCTGTTTATGTTTTCGGTAGCGGCACTGGCTCTTGGAATTGCAATGTCGTTCCCTCGAGGCTAATAAATCCAGACATTTTAGTTTCGTATATCGAAATATCTACAGGGATTAGCCCACTTACATCATGTATATAGGCGTCCATTACAAGGTAGGTTATCCGTCATTCAAAATCAAAATTTATGACTGATGGTTGCTCATGCAGCAAATCAAAGTATAAAAATATCAGTCAGTCACCCCATTACAAGATCAGTCACAGCCGTGACTGTGAGCAAACTGACAGCAACAAAATCTATCGTGTAATGGACGCCTTATAGGAGGATAAGTTTCCGATGTGTCGGAATACGATGAAAATAAAGATTCGGTTTGACAGGAGTTCAAATATAGCACACTATCATACGAGTATAATACACTCGTGGACAAATAATTCGGGTCCTATCCTATAATTTTTTTTCATTTCATTCAGTACGAAAAATTTGAATAAATCTCAAAATAATAGAGTTAGCAACATGAATGAAACTGTATGTTGTAGATAATTTAATATGCATGAGCTATTGATGACCACTGCTGATTAGTGCTGATCGAAGCTATCTTTGAGCTTGGTATTCAGTTCTCTACATCCAGTCGGCTCTTAGCATTTTCGTAAGTACTAACTACGCTTGTTGCCTAAACAATAATTAAACATATAAATTTGATTCCGGGTCACCATTAAGTTATGTTAGTGAGGAGCATTTTACCCACATTAACGGTGTAATTGCATCCATATAATTTAAACATTACACTGCCTCTTTAAGGTACGACCACACAGCGGCGTCCTGCGCCCGCGCGCGCGTTTGCGATCTGATTTTCAATCGTTTTATGATCGCCGCGTATGGTGTGAACCATTCGGTACAAATACTACTGCGCTATCTGATCGCTGCCTAGATCCCGCACGCAGGATGCCGCGGTGTGGTCGTACCTTAAGCCTATAGTATAGCTATAAATAAACGGGTATTAGAGGTATGTCAGGATCGTAGCATGTGGAAAGAAGTATTCTCTGCCTACCGCAACGAGAAAAAGGCGTGATTTTATGTATGTTTGTATAAATACACTATTACGAGACGGAGAACATGGAATTTAATAATTTTGCAGCTCGAAAAGTATAATTTTATTATAAGTACCTAAGTGTTATATAAGTATAAGTAATTTTGTATACTCTAAATTTGAATTATCAGTTGTGGGTCTATCACAATTCTCACTTTAAATATTCAACGCACGAAAATCTCCTTGTAAGTAACAGCTTCTCCTCGAGCTATTATTCCATGAAATCCGAACCGTGGAATATTTCCTGTAATATTTCTAAGCGGTAAAATGCACTGTAGAGCTGGCTCGACAATTTTAATTGCAGCTGGAAAATACTCTACCTTTTCAATGCGGTTTCAATAAATTAGACCCGAGAGACGTAATCGTTTCTTCTTCAGTAATATCCGTTTCTTACTACCGTTTTCTAATTACATAATATTATAGTATTTCTTTTATTAATTGTGACATATTACTTGCAATGTCTGTGTCATTTTGCAATATACATTTAAAATACGTTTGATTGAAAGGAGAATTTATTAATGTTGTTACATTGTTTTTAAAGCTTATGTTATTATAATTATTACATATATATATATATATATTTTAATATCTTATAGACTAGCGTTTGACCACTGTCTCACCTGTTGGTAAGTGATGATGCGTTCGAAGATGGTAAGCATGCTAAGCCTAGAATGGGAACTTTGCGGCGATAATATTATTATTTAAGTTTAGAGCCTAAGTAGAGAACGGGTTTTTGCAAAAAAATGTTTGTAATAAGGTTCAATGAACCTGCTGGGTTTTGCCGCCCACCTTCAATACGCAGCCGTTGTGCTACGCGGGCAAAGACACGATGAACAGCTAGTTTGTTCCTAAATAAATAATACAGCGATGACCTTGCATGCAAAAACTATCAATTTCAATGTCCCTGCGGTATCAGCGATGTGTATTTGAGTTATTATATGAAATTTTATAAATTGTAGGGCTAGCCCGCTATCACAGATATCCTAAAAAGTCCTTACCTCAGTCAGTCCGCTTAAAGACTTACGAGTTTTCTGAAGTGTTCGCTCCATATCTCTACAATCTCTAGAGATAGTCATAGGAACGTAATCATATCGGACCACCTCGGTATAGATTAATGATCTAAATCAGTCAACGGGTGCCAACATTCTGAGCTGACAATATTAATTTAAAAAAACCTTTACTCGAATTGGGTAGCTCCTTTTGTGGCGTCGGGCCAGGGTATAAACAGTTCCACCAGCGCAGTGCAGTGTTGCGGAAAATTTTACCAATCCAGAGTATTGATGAGTTGGAATGTTCTGGAAAGCTCCCGGTAACCGAGACTTAAAATAGAATAGTTCACTTTTGGTTTTAAATTCATAATTGCACACACTTTTATAATCTTACACAGGCCTTATACATTGTATCCCACATACGTGAACGTGTGTAGATGTGTTGAACTGGAAAAAATGTAGTGTATGCACAGACCCAGGATTCACGTACCTAGTGAATCTGTGAGTGTATGTATGTCGCTATACAATGTCGATTAGTCCGTTTCCCTGGCTGAACTATTTAAAACCTTCTAATTTCTTGTAATAACGTGATGATGAATCAATAAAATCTTCCCAGTCTATGTACACATAGACTGGGAAGATTTTATTGATGTATTTTAGTTTTACACACAAATTATTTGCATTCGCATCGCTATTTAGAATTCAGACTGAGTAAAGTATCAACCCTAGTACAGAATACCCATACATATAATTAGATATGAGTGGATGAATAGCGGTGATCAGGCAGCTGTATGTCGACTAAAAAATCGTGTCTATTGTCTATTATTTGTTTTTCTGCGTTCTCGTGCAATTGTTAGTTCGCTCGATGACTTTTGTTTTCAGTTTCGCTTTCGATTCTGTCCGCGTAATACTATGCAAGTTTTAACACGCTTTTTTTACTCACTTGTAAGAAACAAATATCCAGCGCGTCGTAGGTGAGCCTCTGCGATATTACTTTAAGTGCCCAACGGAAGACCAGCGTCAGTCACGGCAGTCATAACCAATATTATGCTGAGATGTGTCCATTTTTGATGCAAAATAAATATATTACCTTATTTTTTCAGTCTAACAAACTTCTAATAAAGTTTTCTCCAAAGTTTTGTGTTCGTGTTTTTAAAGCAACCTCAACGTACTGCCCGAAGTACACAGAGAGCCCTAAAGAGATCACTCCTGGTCATGATGTCTCATGGATCTTCTTAAAAATGCTCTTACGTATTGCGATTACGATTGTTGACCCCGCCACGGTAAAACAATATTACCGTGACCCCGTAGAAGTAGAGTTAGCGGCCTGAGTTTACAGACGATGACCCATTTATGTATTTATTTGTCGACCTGCATAAACATAGGACGACCTGCATATAACACACTGAGGCTTATCATTAAAAGATTCGGTCCGTCTGCTCATTTGCCTACTTTATTTTTACTATATTTTACTAGGTAGTCGGTATCTATACCTACCTACTAAAAAGTTAAAAATAAATTATAGTAAAAAAATATTTTTAAAAACAAGCTTTTATCTGGGACACTACCCGTTTTTCAGGCTAGGTAATTACTATACTTCAGTGCCTCAAGCTTTTAAAAATATAGGTATTAGTATTTAATAGGAATTTATTTTTAACATTTTAGTTCATTGTCCCAGATAAAAGCTTGTTTTAAAAAATAATTTTTACTATAATTCATTCTTAACTTTTTAGTAGGTAGGTATAGATAACGACTACCTACCTACTACCTAAGTATTTAAGAGAAGGCATGATGTTTTAAAATATTCCACGGATATTTGATGTGATTATGGGTAAAGTGCTCTTCAAGTCAAATCAATCGACTTGGTGGGGCTATGTTCCTCTATAACAGAAATGCCATGGCCACCTTACAGCTTCATCATCAGATCCTTGCTATCAAGACGAATCAATCGAGCCCAAACTCGGTAGAGTTACGTTATTTTATCACAAAGATGCCGTGGCCACCTTCCAGCTTCATCACCAGTCGCTAAATATCATCTAGGTGTAAAGTTCTCTTCAAGACGAATCAATCGAGCCCAAACTCGGTACAGTTACGTTGATTTATCACAGAGATGCCGTGGCCACTTTCCAGCTTCATCATCAGACCCTGGATATCATCTAGGCGTAAAGTTCTCATCAAGACAAATCGAGCCCAAACTCGGTGGGGTTGTGTTGTTTTATCACAGAGATGCCGTTGCCACCTTCCGTCTCCATCATCAGACCAGCTCCATGGTACCATATTATTGTATTGTCACCAAAGATACATAAACCAAATTTGAGTCCAATCGGACATCGGGAAGTGAGTCTAATTTTGCTTCCAAGATTCCACCCGAACATACATAGTGACATACATACATACATACATACATACATACATTGCAAGCTAAATAAAAGCTTGTAAATAATATCGTTTAAAAACTAAAAAAGAACCGACTTCAATGTTCATTTTCAGTACCAATTTTGAGATGTTTATCTCAATATCTCTGGAGATACTTATCAGACCTCGATAAAATTACCATGGTACCACACTTGGGATATCTCCTTTCGAACAAAAAAAGAATAATCAAAATCGGTGCATAAATGACGAAGTTATCCCCGAACAAACATAAAAAAAAAAAAAAAAAAAAAAATGAATTGAGAAACCTCCTCCTTTTTTTGAAGTCGGTTAAAAATTGAGAGATAAACACGTACCATTGTAAATGTACTCAAATGAATGAGGCTTGTATCCATCAACAAAGTGACAATTAGGTATAATAATAATATGCGGTCATCATGACTGGACTTATCAACAATACAAATTGTCCGAAATTTGTAGGTACTAATATGTATGTACATATGTACAAGTGTGCAGTCTTACTATTTATAAACTTTAAGGTACTGTTTCAAACAAACTTGGTTGCGATTGTAAAGAAATGAAAGTGGCTTTGGCTTAACGTAATGTTATGAAAACCATTAAGTACACATTTTGCGATAGGCCCCTCTAACTAAGCTAAATATGCTTGTGTCTGGAGTGAGTACATTAGGATTTTGTCGCTAATGTTGAGTCCGGAGAAAGGAAGAGGACACAAACATTAGGATTTTGTCGCTTATGTTGAGTCCGGAGAAAGGAAGAGGACACAATAACCCGGGAATAATATGTATTTTAGAGAGGGAGACCAACCAACCCAAGTGCCTTCGGGTTCTTGGTGAATATGGTCATCTCTGACACCGTTTCAGAAGTCTGCAGTGTCGATAAGGGTAGGTATATCCGATGATCAATATTGTCTTTTATTGATATTTTGTGTTTTTATTGATATTTTGTGTTTTATTGGTATATACCCTACTATAAATAAAATAATTATACACTTCGATAATCATTTTCGTTTCTAATTGTGTTGTAATTTGTTTTTATTGAATTATGTTTTTGCGATTTGCCTTATTTGTGTTATCTGCCTGCTGAGCTAAATATTGTTTTATTTATTCTGTATAAGTTTTCCTTCTATAAGCTTGTGTATTTTTTGATGATCATTTATTTTATTATTTGCGTGCTTTCTGTGTTTCATGTTGTTGTCTGATCGTTTATTTAGCTATTTTTATGAAATGATTATGTTTTGATATCGTAACGTTAATGTTACGAATCAAATGTTTATGGTTTATTAATGAATCTATGATCGAATTTCAATATATGCTATTATACTGTATTTATTAAACAGTATAAATAAAGTCGCCCCTGCTGTCTGTACGCTTAGATCTTTTAAACTACGCAATGGATTTAAATGCAGTTTTCAGCAATGGATAGAGTTATTCAAGAGGAAGGTTTATAACTAGAATCAAACGCGGGTAAAGCCGCGGGGCGCAGCTAGTAACAAATAAATGTTAGTGTACACGTAGAGTAATGATGTCAGCGATCTTAGATATCTTCAATGAGTGCACATGTGAGTCGTAAAAGAGGAAATGCAATGAAGAATAATCTTTAGGCTTAGGGCACGCTACCCTAAGGTTTTTAGGTTTTTAATAGCGGACGTTTATTTTTTTAAACCGCATAACTGCTCAACGTACACGCATTACGGTCAAAAAACTTATTTTTAACCGACTTTCGGAAGATGGTTCTCAATTATTTTGTATTGATTTTTATACGTTAGTGCTTGATTTCTCCGCCGATTTGAAGTATGTTTTAATAAGTAGGTAGTTTAACTAGTGTATAATATCTCAGGGGTGGTCATTTCATAAACTTTATCAATATCTGATATGAAGATTAACAACACCTCAAACTTGAATTACCCAAAACTCGTAATAGAACATCTTGAACAATTTTTAATTGATTCAGGATACTTTTCACGATGATACTCGTCAAGTCTTCGCGCAAGACGGTTCATTACGACCCTTGAACACAGCTTGTAGATATGGCTCAGAAGCGAAGTCGGGCAGTAGTTTTCAATATAGTTAGGTCTCCTTTTTTTTTTCAAAAACTAAACCACCATGCGTCTGTTCCATCCCTGTGGATTTCTTTCAGTGAAATTAACTGAATTAAAGAGCTGTTGCAGCTGATTAATTGCTGGAGCTCCTCTAGCTTTTAAAAACTCAGTTGTGATTCCGTCTTCTTCTGGGGCTTTTATTTTTTGGAGCTGTCTAAGGGCCGTCACGATCTTGTCTCGGCTAATTTTGGGCAGAAGTGAAGTTCTGTGAAGTGGCGGGTTTAGGTGGTTCTAGAATCCTCAGTATCGGCTACGGGCCTTGAAGCATGCAGTGCATAGCGCTAGCCGTAGAAGTAATCAACTTATAGCATAATCTCTGACTTGGAAGCGATGACGTGTCTAGTTTATGTTGTCAGTTTTGTGTGTATGAAAATATCTCCAGAACTTTACTCAATACCTCCAAGGCTAAGTGGCTTTACTCAACACCACTACAACGTTGCCATGGGAGTCTCTACCGCCAAAGGTAATTGCCAGACTTGCATTGAACGTACCATAGGACCACACGGATTTGGCAGTAAGAATCACAGGGGCTGACGAGTAAAATTCTCATATATTACCTCGTGAAAGAGAGGCTTTTCTTAATGAACTCCTTCTAAAAGAAGCTCAAACGGAAGTAGACGAGGCAAATGAAATATCCAGTCGTTATTCAAAATACCGTTATTTTATGTTCAATATAAACACCATAACCTACAAGCTAATACCCGCGACTCTGTTCACGTACACCAAGAATTTAGTAGCCTATGTTCATCCTCATACTATAAAGTATCTCCTTGTTAAATTTCAGAAATATCGCATCGTTCGTTTAGGCGTGGTTAGGTATCAAACAGACAGAGTGAAAGAGTTACAAACGTTTCTATAATATTAGTCTGGATGTGCTATACTGATATATAGGTTATTACATTGTAAAGTTTAATAAAATCCTGTTAGTAATTTTTGCATGAAGGAGTAACAAAAATCCATATTCACAAACGTATTTATAATATTAGTAGAATCTATTATAGTATTGGGATATCCATGGTTTGCGTTTTCTAAAATTAACAATTGTTCCTAGTTAATACCGAACTAGCATAGTGTTAAATCATGTGTTATGCTAGTAAATTTAATGGTTTGCCATAGAAAAGCTAATACTTGCTACGGTTTAATATACTAGTTACTATGAAGCTTTGACTCTAGATATACTATAATGGAAAAGCCTTTGAATACTCTGATTGGTTAAAAGAGAATTAATGGTATGGCGTCGGATACATCGCGTTGTTCGACAAACAATAAGTTCGCCTACGGATTTCCGAATTACAGTTTAATGTTCAGTCTAGGCAACGAATGACGAGATGTCTTACCACGTGGATTTTCTCTACTCCCACACTCTGCTGAGTATGTGGTCTTTACATACATTTTCTATCATGTAAGTATATACCGAATTTCCCTTTATTTGTTGTTTGCTCTGTTTGTATGTTTTTATTTTCAGACTGCCTGCTCAGATAATCTTTGCATTTTAAATCGCATCGTCAATTTACTTCCATCTTCCACTCAACCATTGGAAATTGCAAAAGGCCACTATCTCACGTATTTCCAAAATATCATAAATAAAAATAAAATAACATTAAATTTAAAAAAAAAGTATGTTATCAAAAAATGACTTACTTATACATTGTATACTCTTCGTAACGTTTCCAATAAATCTACATTTTCATGATACTAGTAGTAACATTTGTTATTCATATAAAATACCAATTCCAATTATTTTAAAAAGAATTACCTAATGACAATATAAAAAATAAATAAACTACAATATATATACAATACCTAAACTAAAAGTACAAAACAGAACCAAGGTCTGAACGTATCTCTAAGTACAAGCTATTCCAAACACATCTCGACAATCTTTATGTTGCATAAATACACATCTTGTGCTCTAGTAAACATGTCAGTTTGCGATACAATTAAATGATTGTACGAAGAAAACAACCAGTAGTGGAACGGCGACAGCTTACCACGCTCGATGAAATTACAATCTGCTGTGTTCTTTTATAAAAGTACATCCGTTATTATGTTTCCTTATATGTAAACACTTTATATTTTTGTACATTGTTACACACAATCCAAAATGTCATCGTACCGACGGGATTAGAACCCGCACCCTCCTGGGAAACATAGGGCATGTTTCCCAGGAGGGTGCTCTGACCAATAAGCCTAGTACACCAGTGCACAAGTAACTTAAAATTAAAATTTTGAAAAAACACCTGCGATAATGTCCTTTACAAAATTAACCAACGGTTAAGAACCACCACTGATTAATTACGAACCGTTTATAAACAAAATCGAACTCGGCAACGTGGATTTGCAGCGCCCCCTGGTAAATTGACACCGTAATACCTGTCTAAAAATATGCACCAATTACACCCGAACCCATAACTGAAAACTGCATCAAAATCGGAATAGTAGTTTTGGAGAAAAATGGCAACATGGATTTGCACACACAAACAAACAAACATCCTCCCACCCTGAACGCATATACAGCCTCCGTTCCGTCGTGGGTACAAAATGAAGGAAATATTGTTGGTTCAGGTTCTGTCTACCATCGTCTAAAGTGGTATTCTCGCAAGTCATGTTATCGTATCGTTACTACAAGAAAGTAATAATAATATGTAATTTTGTAGGGATGTGCATATCAAAAACGCCGTCATCGTTATCATTAGTCCACTGCTGCACATAGGCTTCTCCAATTGCACGCCACTCAGCATGATTTTCGGCTACTCTCATCCAGCTTTTTCCAGCCGCCTTGCGAAGTGATCTTCGCTCCACCTAGTCTGACGGCGTCCTACGCTACGTTACTTGGGTGTTGGATAATTTTGTACCAAATACAAAATCCTTAGAATAAATCCTTTACCTAAAGTGAACTGAGATGAAGTAGTTGCTTGTTTAGAACGGGTAAAGACTTGAATTGAATAACGGGCTACTACGGAACCCGCATGACGTGGCCCGACACGCACTTGGCTGGTTTTTTCATTAATAGTGTGATTTCATTCGCTGCCAATTTAATAAGTCACTCTGTAAACGCGTCGTGGTTAAGCTGCGGATTTTTTCCTTGATGGTGGTAAGCTACTTTTTGGTAGCAAGTCAGGTGCTACATCGATATAATATGCTCCTGCCACCACCATCAAAGAGAAACAGGCCGTCATAACCTAGCGGTGTAACGGCAGCACACGGTCCTAGAGAGTCAGAGTATTTTAGGCCTAGCGAGTTCAATATCTTCGACCACATCATCGCTTACCACCAGGCGAGATAGTGATCTAACGCTAGCCTATAAAGTATATAAAAAACGTTAAGCATGTGTGCACTAAAACATTTATAAAATAACTAGCTGTGCCCCGCGGCTTCGCCTGCGTTAAAAACAACTTTCATTTATTTAAATATTTTTTTCATAAGAACCATCTCCTGACGATAAAAAACACAACAAAAAAGAATTAGCGAAATCGGTCCAGCCGTTCACGCATGATGCCGTGACCAAGGGCAATTGAGATTCCTTTTTATATATGAACTAGCTGTGCCCCGCGGCTTCGCCTGCGTTAAGAACTACTTTTATTTATTTTAATTTTTTTTTCATAAGAACCATCTATCTCCTGACGATAAAAAACACAACAAAAAAAGAATTTGCGAAATCGGTCTAGCCGTGCACGCGTGATGCCGTGACCAAGGTCAATTGGGATTCATTTTTATATATAAAAAATAAGATGATTAATTTCAATCTCTTTCGACTCGAAATACGAATGTTGAAGCTACGTATAGTGCTTACGCTTGAATTTGTGTTGCTATTTTGGTGTTACGGTTCCCGAGAGCTGTCGGATACGATACGTTGTTTCTAAATTAACATCAATGATTTTCCGCTCGTCCGAAATCTCTTTATGCCCATTCCACTGATAGGCTAGTTTAGGCTTACTTACATCAGCTCCGGATTAGTCTTTGTACCATCGACAGTTGTGGCGGGTCACATTCGATCGAACCGGAATTTCACTCGAATGCGGGATAGAATTTTATATAAAGCTTCATAGAAATAATTTTCTGATTATACCCCAATACCAGTATTTCCAGTATTCTGCAATTATAAAATAGCCGCATTGCTCAAATATATACAATCTGGGCTTTAAATGTTTTTGAACGGTTTTTTAGGGTTCCGTAGTCCTGACAAGGAACCCTTGTAGTATCGTCATGTCCGTATGTCTGTCTGTCTTGAGGTTTTGCTAAGAGACCGTTAGTACTAGAAAGCTGTTTTTTGTAGGGGTGTGTATAACAATTACGCCGACAAAGTGGTAAAATAAAATTTTGGCTAATGTTTTTTTTTGGGGTAGTTGCCCTACATGTGAAGTGAGGATGATTTATTTTGTTCGTTCACTACCCTATAGTGTGGGGTGTCGTTGAATAGCTCTTTTAAAATTACTTACTGGTTTCTATTACTATTTTTCGATTTAATGCTCCATTAATTTTATTAAACTTTAAAGTGCAAATTTTTGTTCCAGAAGGGCGGCTCCCACCTCTAAAAGCTTAACTGCTAGCTTGAAAAATCTAGAAAAATTCGTGATAATAGTTCATGTACATCAAAGAAAAATTATAGCGATTATGATAACTTTATTAGTTTAGCAGTAATAGTCGTTAAACTTGGGTGTCGGATAATATTAAAAATAATGATGTTAAATATTATACTACTACGGAACCTTACACTGCGCGTGGCCCGACACGCACTTGGCCGTTTTTTTTTTTTTTCATTTAAAGCAATATGTTATGTTTTTGTTATGTTTTCAAATAATTAAAATTGATATAATATATTTAATGTTATGTGACGTAGGAGCAGATTTTTCATTTTGCCCATGTTCTGAATAAATGCTTTGACTTGACTTGACTTTTACACAGAACATACAGCCTTCCTTTGGTTGTTTATTACCATTCCGTGTCGCTTTTGTCTTCCATTACTTCTATTACTTAAGGTTCGGTCTTATACAGAATCGGGCTAATCTTTCCTTCTATCGGCTTTTGCAAGCAGACGTAACTGAATAAGGAATGAGCTCAGTTAGCTCAGTTGCTATCTTTGGTACTATATTCCGATCACAGAAGCTGTGCTCTTCGTGTGAAAAACCTAGTTTTTCAAGTACTTTTGATGTCTGAGGACAATTACGGTCCGTAAAAACATAGAATATTCAGGCAATTTTCATAAATCCACCTTTATATCGTTTCGTCGCCGCAGTGCCGTCGGGAATTAGGGCACATATTTTTAATGTCAATGCCAAAATTATATTATAATATACACATTATCGTGATATTAGTTTCCCTCATAATATTGCTTATCAGGCTTTGATTGCATCTTGAATAAGATGTCGCAATAACAGTCTCTAAAATTTGCTAGATTTGATAATAATAATACTTATGATCTGTAATGATCTTAGGATTGTATACTAATACTTTAAAATAATTACCTAATGACAATATCAAGATTATATAAACAACAATAATAATATCTATACTATAAATAAAAGACAGAACCTAGGTCGCTACCTGCCGGTAATGTTCCCAATAAGCTAGCGACGTTACCTCGTTGTATAGCTAATAATACTAATACTTATATTCAAGTTTAACCACTTCCTACAAGTTTATGTGTAATCTGTTCATTGAGACCATTCCAATGAGCCTAAACATAATAGCTAATCTCTGCTGTAAGTAGGTATGGATTAGAGTAGTCTGCAGATCCAGGAGATGTCCCAACTTCAAGTCAATACTACCACATTCTTACAATTTTATAAAAGAAACAGAATACCAAATTTCGAATTTATCAGACAGAAAGTTGATCACAGATACACCAAACTTATAACACCCCACCTTCTTTTTGCGTCGGGGGTTGAAAAAGTGTCAGTCGTGTGACAGTCGATAAGTAGATATTCTGTACAGTCAATACATTTACGTGCGAGAGCCTAATATTCCACTCATATTCAGACTTATTTCATTTATTCAAAAAATAGTTTTGTGTGGGAAATTACATTTACATCTAGGTACCTAACCTACAGAAGATACACAATGACAGAAAAATCACTATCGATAACAAAACACAAAATGGAATGGAATTCCCTGCCCGAGTTTGTGATTCTGATTAGATACAACGGGTCTTCAAGTCGCGAGTGAATAGGTATCTTTTCGGTAAGCGCGCTACATCATCGACCGCATCGTCACTTACACTAACATCAGGTGAGATAGTGGTCAAGCGATACTCAAATTCGCATTAAAAAAATAAACATTAAGCTTAATTAACATTAAGAATAAGTACGTATTGATCAAACAGAAATGTAATAAAAAAATACTGGCCAAGTGCGAGTCAGACTTTTGTCCCGCACACGGAGGGTTCCGAACGCCATCTAACGAATATCTAACGAACTTCTAACACCAACTAAGTAAACGTTAACACAAAGGTGCTAATAATTAATATTAATAAATATCTGGTTGACCGAGCTTTGCTTGGTATTTTTTGCCACTTAAATAGAAAAATATGACTCTTCCCGACACATCTATTGACGAATAAAAATACTACTTTTTTTAATTGAGAGCAACTAACTGCTTTAGCGACACAATAGCATTAAAGCTACTTCTACTCACCAATAGATGTCGGGAAGAGTACTTTAAGTTGATTATCGATAAAGTTGATTATTGAAAACACGAATAAAACAACATTTTCTGAAAATGAATCCTAGCTAGATCGATTTATCGCCCCCGAAATTCCCTGTGTACTAAATTTTATTTAATCGTTGGAACAGTTCCGGGATCCAGATTCAGATTCCGAGATTAAGGTAAACACGATAGCGCCAACTATGATGCTAGCTAGGTGGCGCTATCGTAAAAAACACGTTTTTTGTTTTAAACCTTTTAATTTTTAGCTTTGTTCTGTTCTTAGTATTTGTTGTTACAGTGGCAACAGAAATACATCATCTGGAAAAAATTCAACCGTCTAACTATCACGGTTCATGAGATACAGCCTGGTGACAGACAGACAGAGAGACGGACAGCGGAGTCTCAGTAATAGGGCTCCGTTGGTACCCTTTGGGTTCGGAACCCTAAAAAGATCATGGACAGTATGCACTGCTATTTGGGTGGATTTTCCTCGATCGGTCGTAATGGTAGTAGCAGTCTCAAAAAGCCACAGCATGACAGCAAAATATGCACATACGACCTTCTTCTATAAAAACTTCGTAAATGTACCTTTATTAGCTAATAATAGAAAATAATATAAGCTATTAACAATTGATAAATTATAACAAAACATGCACAGGATTGAGAACAGAACTCGGGCCTTCCACTTCTATAGCACTCCTACTAACCATTCTACCAAGATGCTGTTAATGACTCATTCTAATTTAAGCATCCGTTACTTGTTGCGTAGCTTACTCGGCGTTATGTTAACTCAACAAAAAGAAAACGAGTATACAGTGGAATCGTAGATGGGTTGCCTTCTCTCTTTACGAGTGGAATATTGTTATGTCTATTTGATGTTTACCAAATGTGTCTTTTAATTCATCTGTGTTCTGGCTAAGCATGCCATCCATGCCGTACTTACGTGTTATTGTTTGCGTTGGAAAATTCGACAGAAATATCGTGCAGGCTTCTGTGAACATTGAGGTGCTACTGGACTATTGTCCCTCGATAGTACGTGCCTACGAACCTGTGTTCTGATAAGTATCAAATTATAGGTATTTTATAAACGGTATTACGGTAATAAGACTCGCTAACACACCCTGTGATATCACTTTTCAGATCGTTTTGTTTATTTTTCACACAGTTGAAGAACTGACAACAAAAAGACATTGTTACCCCATTATATTAATACTGCTGAAACGCTCCTATAAAGGATTGTGAAACTCATTTGTGCCGTGTAAAACAGGAAATGAAAAACATCTAAATCACTTAAGCGCGTGGGCGTAAAGAGACACAATAACAGTAATTATGTAAAGTAGACACAAACAAATTTGAGGGCCCAGTGGTGTAGTGGGAGAATGGTCGTCGTCGACACCAGAGGTACAGAGTTCAACCCCCGCTGTGCACCAATGGATTTTTCTATCGAAAAATTATGTACGCTTTTCACAGTGGCCCTCCGGTAAAGGAAAAACATCGTTAAGAAACCCCCAACCCCCGCATGATGGTAAGACACTATCTAGTGTCCGTCTGGCCAGCTACCACCCTCAAGCTAGAAAACTATCCTTGAGAGCCAGTTCACATTCTAGGCCTAGCGTGCTATCATCCTCGACCGAATCATCACTCACCAACAGGTGAGATAGTGGTCGAACGCTAGCCTATATGATATAAAAAATAAATAATTATAATGTTACGACGTTCGATGTATCTAGATATAGAGCGGTGTGACTCAGGGATTATGTGGCCCTACTTCATCCAGCGACTGTTAATTAATTAAAATTGTGTAAAACGATTTGTATGACGACTTGGAACTGTAATTTATTGTTACCCCTAGTCATCATCATCAGCCGGTGTCAGTCCACTGCTGGACGTAAGCCTCTTCCAAGATGCGTCACTGAGCCCGATCTTCGGCTCCTCTTTTCCAGTCACTGCCCACAGCTTTGCGTATGTCGTTGCTCCACCTGGTCACATGACGTTCTACACTACGTTTGCCGATTCGCGGTCTCCACTGAAGGATAAGTTTACCCCAACGGTTATCTGTCCTGCGGCAGATATGACTAGACCACTAGCCCTAGTGTTTAGTGGAAATAAACGTACATCTCATGGGATTGTCTTTTATAATACCTCGCACGTAACAATACCATAAGATTTGTCACTGAGTTCCATCGTGGATCCGTGGAATGGTCCAACATTTTGTAACGTTTTTGTTCGGAAGGATATTAATCGAACCGGAACCTCTGGCTACCGATGATAACAATGAATCAAGAACATCGATGCCGCACGATTGTATGCAATGCACGGGACTTTATTCATTCACATTACTATTTTATAATCGATTAAACCTTTAACTTGAAAAGAGGCTTTTAAGAGTTCCGTACCTTATCAAAAGGGGAGAAGGAACCGTTATAGGATCACTTTTTTGTATCCGTTAGTCTGTCTGTTCGTCTGTCTGTCAAGGCCGTTTTTCTTAGGAACGCGTAGAGGTATCAAATTGAAATGTATATCAAATACATACTCGGGTCTAAGGTCTCTTTCAGCTGTGAAAAAATTAAACGTAAGTCACAGCGATCAAAATATATGACCTTATAATTGTGATCAAACATCGTGAACACGCTAAGCCTAGAATGGTCTTACTTTCGAGACATAATTTTTTTAGTATAGTGGGCTACACCACTACTAAAATAAACATTCCTTATACGTAAGGTTAGGTAAGGTTAAGGTACTTATAGTGATAAGTACCTTCAATGTGACGGCTGTTGCAAATATTTTTAAAAGGCTTCAAAATGTTTTGCCGTAGTCAAAACTAAGATTACCTGTAGCATAAAGTGCTGTATATGACAGCACTCATCACTCATGCTTCATTATAATAAGCCGTAACCATACCTTCCATTTTGTTAACGAACTTCCAGACTAACACCGAAGAACTAAAACCTACAGAAAGCCTGACAAGGCTTGACAAGCCTTGTCAAGCTTTCACAATCGTACATGTAAATCAAATACAGACACACTCAAAGCGGAAAATTATCTGAACTTTAAAGCGCTTTTTGTTTCAGCCATTTGTGGTTTCTGTGTAGATACAGTCCTTTAATTGATTATTGAAAGTATCGTGAGAATAACACATAAAATTGTTACTTAAAACTGTTTTGAACATATTTGATGTCATTTGATGTCCTTCTTCTAGGAGCTACGTCTGCTGCAAGCTCCTCGCACGAAGACATCAAATATGTCCAAAACTGGTCGGAGCAATTCCGATGATAAAACCCGTGAGTGTACAACTGTTTAAAATTATATATTAAGTCCTTCAATTATTCCATCGACACAGATGACACGGTAAAGAAACGTGCCTTTTGATGAATGTGGAGATCGATTCTCAGTTGTCCGAGCGGCAGTGATCTCAGTTATTGTCTGCTATACATAATGGTTAGTACCATAGAAAAAGTATATTTATATATAGAGAGAACATTAGCGTATGCGAATGAAACAGCTATAGAGATATAACCTGACTAAAATGATGAACACGTGATACATATGCCAGCTATAAGATAAAAAGAACAACGTAATTTGGTCGGGTCATACTCGTACATGACAGCGGGTGAGAGAATTGGTGCCAGTGCTGGAGCCAGTTTGTAAACTCGCATACGCAGAGAAGGATAAAAAATTGTTGTTCATCTCGCTATCTCATACTAGTGATTGTATAGTTTTATCCTTCTCATATTATTATTATTATTTTAAGGACAAGTCTATTTTAATATACTTAGTCCAGTAATTCCCAAAGTGGTCCAGGTGGACCCCCAGGGGTCCACGGGAGATTTGACGGAGGTCTACGTTGTCGTGAAAACAAAATGGGGGTTCACAAGGTTTATGTGGTGGTCCACGAAAATTTATCTGGTTACGACAGTGAAGAACAAAAATGTTGACTTGGCTTTACCTATCAATGAAGGCAGATCATATTTTTGCTTGCAAACTTGCATATTCGATATTCAGTACAACACATGTTGAGGATTGCATAGCGATGCCCGTCCGCCCGCAACACCTTTTCAGAAGTGCATGGGACAAAATTTATGACTTGCGCGGTGCTTGCAATCTATGGAATATGGAAGAATTAATTAAACTGCAGGGAGTCCACCAAAACCAGTAAAATAGATAAGTGGTCTACGAGAAAAAAAAGTTTGGAAACCTCTGACTTAGTCAATGGCTAGTACATGTTTATGAAATGATAAGAACGCTACTCGTAAGGCCTAGGGTTATCTCATCATGCGGCGCGCCGGTCAACCGCACGACCTTGGCGTAGCGATACGAGGAAACCGCTGCAAGTATAAGGTTGTGTGCACATTAGCTTATGGCTAAATTACTGCACATTTAAATCCCCGCCGTGCACCAATGCATTTTTCGATCGAAAAACTTATGACTCGTATCGGACTGGCCAGCCTCAAATCGGAAAATCAAAAAAAATCTCAAGTGTTCCAGCAGCTATCCTTAAGAGCCAGGCTAGCCTATTCTTTATTATATATAAAAATGAATTTCAATTGCCCTTGGTCACGGCATCACGCGTGAACGGCTGGACCGATTTCGCTAATTCTTTTTTAATTTTAATTTTTGTTGTGTTTTTTATCGTCAGGAGATGGTTTTTATGAAAAAAAAAATAAAAGTTGTTTTTAACGCAGCCGATGCCGCGAGCAAAGCTAGTTCGAAATAAAAAAAAAGTGTTAGCTACATATTAACCGCTGTTCGTAGATGCTGTTAAAGTAAAGTAAATTATTCTATTCATTATTTCCCGATAAGGTTCAATTAAAGTCAAATTAAAATCACTAGTTAACAGGTTTCTTATATGTATCTAGCGTTCTTTTTTCCTCGACCACATCATCACTCACTGAAGCACTAATTAAATATTAAAATTTTGAACTTTGACTAATTCCGCAGCAACGTGCAAATTATCGCAAAAAAAAAACAAAGTAATGGTCACAATGTGCGCTACGCTTCCTAGCGACTATTGATTGTAATTACTGATTAACTGCAAGTATGTAGATAAATATTCAGAATAATTCGAATAAAATAATAATAAATAATAATTTTGCCGTACCTCATCCCATAGACCAGCAATCCGACATTAATCAGCTCACCCAATAGTCTCATAAAATAATGTACCATCTTTTTATAATATAGTTTCCCATATCTCCTCATCCATTAATAATACCTAAGTAAACATTGTAAAGGGCCTCTTGGCCGTTGGCTTCGGCTCCATCAATGCCCTCTAATCTCTAATAATTGTAATTATATAAATAGTAAAGTATAATAAATAGTTACTTATTTAAGAAATGTAATAATTAAGATAGTTTAAAATCTAAAACAACCGACTTCAATGCCCCGCGAGTCAATTTCAGTAGCAAGTTTGAGACGTTTATCGTCATATCCCTGGAGACACTTATCAGATCTCAATGAAATTACGATGGGACCACCTCGGAAACGTGCCCTACCGATTGACGGTGTAATCGCGTAACATACACACAAAAAAACAGACAAAAAAAACATACAAACGAATTGAGGACCTCATTATTTTTGGAAGACGGTTGAAAAGTAGTTGTATATATACCTAAGATTATTAGAACTAGTAGAAAATATCGTGTACCTACCTAGTTATTAAGAATATAATCATTGTAGGTACTTACCATAAACATTGCACGCCCGAAATGGGAAAAACTGTTGAAACACGCATCTAACATAAGACCTTGTGTGTATCCATGTACTTAGGAACTTTACACAGTTACTGCAATAAAGAACCTTCTTTTCTATTCTATTCGGACCAGTATCATGGTAAATGTGAATTATTGTACAAAAAACATTCTGCCATAGAGTACAGTAAATAAATATAATAAACACAGGGGAAAAAGATGTGGCAAGAAGTTGTCTCTGCCTACCCCAACGGGAAAAGACGTGATTGTACTCGTATGTATGTAAAAAGATTTCCTAAAAGAGTACGGAAATATGTATTTAGCCTATGTCACTTGGACCGTTGAGTTCTTAAGGGTCAGTTCAGACCGCGACGCGACGCGGCGCGTACTTATTAAGAGAGTGATAAAAATAGAACTTCATTTACTACACAAAAATACACACATTTCATTGAGTTAGTTCGGCGGCGCCGCGCGGCGCAGCGGGAAGCCACGTGATGAACAATTGACCTTTATGAACTATACAATAAGATTGTACATTGCATTGAGATAATTTGGTGGCGTCACGCGTTTTGCTGCGCCGCGCGGCTTCTCGCTGCGCTGCGCTGCGCCGCGCCGCGCGAAACCAAAAGCATCGTCACGTCGCGTCGCGTCGCATTGCGGTGTGAACTGACCCTAAGGCGCTAAGGTGTCATTCACTCCAGATCTCTCCATTGTTTTCTATCTTCTGCAACCCTGGTCCAGTATGGCCCTATTTTTGTATGTTGGCGATTTTCGTAACTTTTGTAAAATGTCTATCTCATTATTTTTATCATACTTGATCCATACACGAAGGTATCTGTGTGTTCAATTCCATTCAAATCGTTAAGCCATACAAACGTGCAAACAAAATAATAAACTTTAGCATTAAACATACAATTTATGTAATACATATTATTCACGTACATAGTTATACTATCATATTATGATAACATTAACTTTACTTATGTCAAAGGTTATTAATGTGTTATCAAACATTGTAGAGTATTGTATTGTTATATAAATAAGATAGTTTAAAAACTAAAACAACCGATTTCAATGCCCCGCGAGTCAATTTCAGTAGCAAGTTTGAGACGTTTATCGTCATATCTCTGGAGATACTTATCAGATCTCAATGAAATTACAATGAGACTACCTCGAAAACGTACCCTACTGATTACAAAAAAAATCATTCGCATCGGTTCCCAATTGACGGAGTAATCGCGTATACACAAAAAAAAAGAAAAAAAAACATACAGACGAATTAAGAACCTCCTTCTTTTTGGAAGTCGGTTGAAAATAAGATAAAATCAGAAATTCAAATTAAAAAATTTAGATCAGAAATCTTTTCTGAACGGCTAAATAAGCTAGTTGGCTGCGACATATAGATTAGTAATATATAATAAAGTATTGTCATTGTATGTAGTGGTCATGTTCTCTGAACGTGCTTGTTCGATTGTCAACATGAGTTTGCTGTTTCGAGCCACACATACACGTAATGGTCAAACGTATTAACACCCCTTATTGCGCAGGTAGTTAATAAAATAAAAACCATGAATCGAATTGGCAACAATGCAACCTGTTACTATTACTTTTCACATATAAAATGTGTCGCAGCGCAGCACCTCATACAATCGCATAACGGTTTTCGACCACGACTGTTCCATTAAAACAGGGAGTGCTATCATCCCATGCCGTGATATTCAATGAAATGAAAGGATTCACTTTGTGTACATTGCATCAGCCGTGAGCAGTATCTTTGTTCTGGAAGATTGTGTTTGCAGTCGGAATTCGAATGATGTACCTTAGCTACTGTTCACTACCTAGGAACTCACTTACTAAATTTTTATATTGGCTGGTTGTACCTGACTTTCACTGTGCTTCTCCTTTCGGTATGAAGAAATCAACCGCCCACTTGAATAAATAAAACTGGCCAAGAGCGAGTCAGCATCGCGTCTCTTATCGCACACTTAGGGAGGGTTCCGTACAATACGAAACATAACAGAGTTTCAACCTCATATATTTGATTGATTGATATTACCAAGAATATTTGGTTTGGTCGCGATCTAGAAAGACGGGGCTCGTTTACTAGCGCCATCTATGTCATTTTGCTGAAACTAATTAGATAGATGGCGTTTAAAAACACGTTTTTTGTATGAGGACCCCTTTTAATTTTTACCTTTTATTTTGTTTTTAGTATTTGTTGTCCTACAGGCAACAGAACTACACCATCTGTGAAAATTTCAACTGTCTAACTATCACGGTTAATGAGCTATAGCCTGGTGACAGACGGACAGACAGACAGACGGACAGCGGAGTCTTAGTAATAGGGTCCCGTTTTACCCTTTGGGTACGAAACCCTAAAAAATTAGATAGTTTAAAAACTAAAACAACCAACTTCCATGCCCCGCGTCAATTTCAAGTTAATTTCAGTAGCAAGTTTGAGACGTATATCGTCATATCTCTGGAGATACTTATCAGATCTCAATGAAATTTAAATGGGACTACCTCGGAAACGTACCCTACCGATTAAGTCCGAAAGATTAAGACCGAAGTCGGTCGAGAAGTAGTACGGTACTAGATTTCTAGCCACTTTAAAAAAGTTCTTATATTTTTAAATTCCTGTTTCATCATCATCATCAGCACGATAAGGAAAGTTAAGCTGCGAGTCAAAGCTTGTTGTCATTTTTTTTATATCATATAAGTAGGCTAGCGTTTGACCACTATCTCACCTGTTGGTAAGTGATGATGCGGTGGAGGATGGTAGCACACTAGGTAGGCCTAAGATGGGAACTGGCTCTCAAGGATAGCTCCCGGAACACATTAGATGTTTGGCGACAGATTTTCTAACTTGTCTGGCTAGGCGGACACTAGATAGTGTCCTAACACCATGCGGGGTTTGCGGGTTTTTTAACGATGTTTTTCCTTCACCGAAGGGCCAATGTGAAAAGCGCACATACATTTTTCGATAGAAAAATCCATTGGTGCACGGCGGGGTACACTTACAACTTGGTACCTCTGGCGGTACCACTGAGCCCTCGCGCTTTTATCTTACTACCGGCGCCCTGCGGGTTCGCTCGTATTACAAAGTATCCTTTGTCCTTCTCTACCCCATGAAATATCTATGTACAAACTGAATTTCTAAAATATTGGTATTGATTAACCTAGGTACAAGAAAGTGCAAAAATTATGTCAGGGTGATCATTGTCTGTATAATAAGTTTAGAGCTGGGCGTCGCACGATGATTACGATATTTTAATAAATATCTTCAACAATCTCTACTTAATTTAGTTTTTCTTCAACATAGATAAAGAAGCTTTATTAAAGAAGCTTAGTTAAGCATGTAACCAACCATATGAATATGGTTATAAAGATTCTCAAATGACCAAAGCTTTGAAAATGACTCTCTAATAGGACTGAATGAGAGCTCAATGTATATGGGTACCCATACGGTTTCAAACAGATTTTCAATGATTACATATTTCCATTTCATAATTACATTCAAAGGCTGGACGTATGCTGCCTCGGACCATAGGAAGGAAATTACTATCCCGCAGGAGACTTTTATTAAAAAACCGAATGCACACAGCATATTTTTCCGTACCGATTATTTGTTTTATTAACTAATTATTCCGTGTTCTATTTCAAACATGATTCAATAGCACCGACCACAACGTTTTTGAATAGCTGGACGTGTTCCGACACATTAAACTTAACTAAACAATTCAGAAATAGAAATACAAGCCGTACGCGGCCATTTGAATTTTTAATTGTTGTTTGTGTTGAGTTAATTTTACTCTCCCACGAACTTTATGTGAAAATAAATATTCTATTTCTTCAAAAAGATATAGGCACAGGACAAATAAATTATTTTATATGAGTACCTACTAGCTGATTTCCGCGGTTTCATCGGTGTACTATAGGTGGTGTCCCAAAATTCTTCCTGATTTATTTGCCGTTTTTGCGTGATTGAGGAACAATATCCAAATATACAAACTTTCACGTTTATATTATTAGTAGGATAGCGGATTAGATTGAATAAGTGGGTTCAATGTTTGACAGTGACCGCTACCAAGGTTATTAGTGTAAGAGTTCTACTTCACTACGTATCACGCTAGACGTGTGTAACTCAGGAGTGATTAACTAAAAAGAGTTATATCTCCTTAAAGTCCTTAAACCAATGACTATTTCAGTATATTATCTTTCATATCTCAACCGTGTCTTTAACTCTTTTTACCCACGACGGAACGGAGACTGTATATGCCTTTGGGGTGAGAGGATGTTCTTTTGTTTGTTTGTGTGTGCAAGTTCATGTTACCATTTTTCTCCAAAACTACTAGTCCGATTTTGATGCAGTTTTTAGTTATGGGTTCGGGTGTAATTGGTTCATGTTTTTAGTTAGGTGTTACGGTGTTAACTCACCAGGGGGCGCTACAGTAAACATTTGTTTGTTTGCACAAATGTTGCCATTTTTCTCCAAAACTAGTTCGATTTTGCCTTTAAACGGTTCGTAATTAATCAGTTGTGGTTCTTAGATAGATGTTATGACGTTAATTTTCTAAAGGACATTGTCGTGGGTGTTTATTCAAAATTTTAATTTTGTTACTTGTATATCTTCGACGCAACGACTTATTTCGCGGAGTTAGAGTAAGCGGGATGTATATAACGCTATGCGTTAAAAACAGAGCGTCACGGAGTTAGAGGAAGGGAGATGTAAACATATAACAATATATGTGATAGAAAGGGAGCGTAGCGTCAAGGAGTTATTAGGGATATAGAGATATAAAAGAGTTATTATCTTTAGTTCAAATAGATACGTTATCTATCTTTTCTCTTTAAGGATATGGTTTGCACATGGCTATATAACGCAACAGAGAAATCTCAGTTTGCTGTTCAGTGCTGTGTATGATGGTGAGCCAAATATAAACAATATTCGAGTGTAGTGTTGTTAGCGTATTTCGATCACTTCCTCGGGCCGCCAGATGTGCCGATATACATGCAAATCGTTCTACGTGGCGCCTAAAATTGCCAGACACCATATGCGAATCACAGACAGAACATGTTTTCGTCAATCTCTAAGTGTTTTCTCGTTCAAGAAATGCCCTCTGTAGACTTGCGCGCACATGCAATTGAAAAGATTAAAACTGCGGATATCTGCATAAATGAAAATTGTTTTTTTTTTTCTTGAAACGAAATCAGAAATTGTCCTGAAGTGTACTATAAAAGGGATTTATTACATTTTGTCCAAAAATTGTATGATAATGAAACACAATAAATAAAGCACATAGACTGGCCGCACTACAAATCATACTCCGTATGGAACTGATCGTCCGTCTTATACATATAGCCTCATAGAAGATCTGCGGGCAAAAGAGGAAAACTTAATAACTGTTGAATCTTCTGGTGTTTAGAAAGTACTCCAGAGAAGAATCACAAAGAAACTATATGGGACTTATTGTCATTACTCCTTTTCTCATTTTTTTTAGGGTTCCGTAGTCCTGACAAGGAGTAATTTTGTAGGGGTGTGTATATGTATATAAATTACGCCGACAAAGTGGTGAAATGAAATGTAAAAAAAAAATTTTTTTAGGATAACTCCCCTACATGAGAAGTGGGGATGAATTTTTATTTCGTCGTCTACCTCATCTTGTGGGGTGTCGTTGAATAGGTCTTTTAACATGACTTAAGGGTTGCTAATACTATTTTTCGATTGAATGCTCCATTTACGAAATATTAAACTTTAAAGTGCAAAATTTTGTTCCAGTAGGGCGTCCCCCCTCCCCTAAGAGCTAAAATGCTGGCTTAAAATTCTGGAAAAAATCGTGATAATAGTGCATCTCATTAACTTTAAAGGAAAACTATAGCGGTTAAGATAACTCTATTACTTTAGCAGTAATTGTCGTTGAACATGGGTGTTGGATAATTTTGTACCAATTGCAAAATCGTTAGAATAAATACTTTAAAGTGACAAAGACGAAGTACCTAGTTGCTTGTTTATAACGGGTAAAGAATTGCATTGAATAACGGGCTACTACAGGCCCGACGCGCACTTGGCCGGTTATTTTATCTTATAAATATTATTGGAATTTTTGTAAATAATGATTATACAATCTATGTTATACCTTGAAACTTGGGGCATTTAGGCCATGCATTTTTCAACTACACACATAAGATAGTGGTATTTACTTCAGACTATAACCGACGCTGGTAAGTAAACCTCTGATTTTCCAGAATTCATCTACGTTTTAACCCTGTAAGTACTCGTATCAACTTTTTTTTAAAATTTATTCGTAAACCTACGGCTCAGATACAAGCCAAAAAAGGGGTACTTTTTATATCCGATAGGCTAGTGCTTGACCACTTTTTCGCCTAGTATGCGATGATGTGGTCGAAGATGGTGAACACGCTAGGCTTATAATGTTCAAACTCTCAACTTGATGTTAACTAACCTGTGAGGGAACTGAGTTACTCTTTTAGTATATAAATGTATCTATGTATATGTAAAGAGAAGTTTGAGGTAACTGAGTTACTCTGTTAGTATGTAAATGTATCTATGTATATGTAAAGAGAAGTTTACCAGGGCATAATAGGGTTACATACCTCCATTACGCAGAGGTAGCCCGTCGGGCCGTCGCCGCAACGTGATGTCGTGAGAACATATTGTAGTTGTAAATAAATTAAAAATATAAACATTTTTTTAGAAACATCCTGGGAGAATGAAAGAAAAAATAATATAAAATAAATTGTAGTAGTTATTTGGCGTGTAGATAATTACCTATATTCTTAAAAGCTTGAGGCACCTAATCTGCAAACTTGTAACCTGTAACGAGTAGTAATAATAGCATCATCATGTAGAAAAATAGTTGATAGTCTTAGAACACTCTTGATTAAAACACCTATCAAACAAACAAAATTAAATCGAAATACGTTCATCCGTTTAGGCCCTATGATGGCACAGACAGACATAACCTACACAGATAGATACACACGTCAAACGTATAACATTTCTTCCTTTTGCGTCGGGGGTTAAAACTCTTACGGCTGTATTTATAAAGTAATAGCTGTGCCCCGTGGCTTTGCCCGCGTAGGCAGAAACCTTCTATGGCTCATGCACAACAACTTTGCTAAAGATCATGACATGATCAAATACATAGTTTAAGATTCTATTAAGAACATACAGACAAACATTTATTTTTATATAAAACATTTGACGAAGGCATGGAGGGGGATTTGACACAAGTTATGTCAATAATGTGTTGGTTTGAATGACAGTATACGTTCGCGAGCACTATTAGACCTCATAGTGTTATTTGTGAATGCGGGTGGGGGGGAGGTTGGGGGGGGGGTATAATCGTCGTCACCAGCCTATATCTGTCCGAAGCTGGACATAAGCCTCACCTATGGCAAACCATCTGACCTCGATCTTCAGTTCTTTGTTTCAGAAAAGCGATACATAGTTAATACCACTCAAAGTCAACGTTAAAGCTCAGTATATGGGCAAATTAAAGATTTGCATTTACACACGTCAAACAACATTAAATAGATCACATTCAATAATAATTATTATAGATATAACAGAAACATTACTTATTGCTTTGAATTTACAAGAAACTAGCCAAGTGCAAGTCGGACTCGCACTTTTTAAAAAAAATTATATATCGTAGCTTAGCGTTTGACTACTTTATCGACTGTTGGTAAATGATGGTAAAAATAGAAAATAAATTTGAATTAAAAATAGTGTAAGAAAAAATGATTTTATTGCAAAAAAAAAGCGTGGGGTGCATGGTATCAATAGTTCCAAATATTTTATGAACAGATATGACTAGAAGGGTTATTTTGATAATATCCTGAAAAGCACCCCACGCTTTTTTTTTACAATAAAATCATTTTTTTCTTACACTATTTTGAATTCAAATTTATTAACATTTATTTTCTATTTTTTAGTTGGATTTTCTATAAAAGCGTATTTTTTTAGTTTTTTTAAACTATTATTTATTTTTAATTTTTTAGTCGATTTTTTTTTTATTCATTTATTATCATCGGTCCTTAATAAGTATGCCAAATTTCGAGTTAATCCGACGTTTTGAAGGGGGTTAAAATCATGTTCAAAGATTCCGTTACATACTAACATACTAACATACATACGTCTGAAGCTAATAAAAGCGTATTAATAAAATATAACTCTGGTAATATCGACATAAAAAGTACCCTATGTGTTATTCCGGGTTCTAGGCTATCTGCAGACCAAAATATTAGCTCAATCGGTTGAGTAGTTTGAAGAAGTAACAATACTCTCTTACAAATTTTTGCCTTGATCATATTAGAAAGATTGATTATAAAAATACCGACTCTGAACTCACTATAACTATACATCTAAAATTAGAAAGATTATATACGCCCACTGCAGGATGTTCGTTTCAAACTTGTCAGGCTGTGTCAGAAAACATCGTAATAGGGAAGGGTTGTAGTACGGCTCACATTATAATAGTAATAAGTACTGACAACGCTGCGTCGGGTGAGAGCGCTTGCACTTGTGTGCATGTTTAATTAGATTTAATAAAGCGCTCCTGTTGGCGCTTTACTAAATTATTCACGTACAGAATTAACGATGTGGCGAGCTTGGTACAAGTCAGCATTTAGAGTGTATATTTAACTGTATCACGGCTGCCGTAGTTTCCGTAGAAAGCTGACAATAGGTCTGTTCGTCTCTTTTCCATTAGTGAAAGTGTTTCTGCCGAAAGTTTGGACTTTTTGCCCGCACGCTTGCTCTGGCAAAACTTCATTTCTTCTTCCCTAAGTATTTTCACGATGCGCCACCCAACCGCGATTTCCACGCGAATCTATTTTCCAATTTTTCGGAAAGTTTCGGACCCAACAATTATTAGGAGTAAGTTTGGCCGGAGCTTGTATGTACTTCATCATCAATGGAAATCAACTTTAAAGCCGAGAGAGTCCCTCTCGGCTTTAAAGTTGATTTCCAGAGAGCCTCTTAGGTACAGACCAAGTATAATTTATATTCAGACACATACATAGTAAGTACACTTATCTGTGGTTCAGGGCAAAAGGTTGAACTCAGCGACTACAAGTTAAATGAGACGACACTTAAATAAAATGTGGTGGGCTCCCGTTTTGGTCGCTTTGCTAAAACCACTTCTATGAGTACCTAATGTTGCTTAATTGCGGCGACGCTAAAGCACAATAGACGCAAAAACTGGCTTTTTAAAATGTCTTCACATATTGTATAAGAATTAATGGTTTTGGTTGACACACTTCTTGAATACCGAAGCGCTCGCAGAACAAAATTATAAGCGGCTTTTAGAATTATGTTCTTAGCTTGAATAAAAATATGCTTATATTTTGAATAAAATATGTGGTACGACTGAGCTTAGGGTACTTAGTCTAAGACACGTATTACTTCTAGGGTTACTTAGTAGTAAGTAAAATTGTCCTTTACAGTATACTAGCTAAAAGCCGAGCTTTGTGAGGGCTCGCGTCGTTTTCCTGCCTGGTAATAATTTTTAAGGCAGTTTTTTTATATTAAATTGCGAATCTGCCCGACACTGGCAAAAAATTTGCCAAAACACCAACCACTCCAACAAATGCATAAAATTTGCCATCATATTATTACGGCATAAAATAAGGAAAATAAAACCGGCCAAGTCGAGTTGGACTCGCCCACCGAAACTTCCGTACCAACGTTGGTGTGTATCAATTAAGCTAGACCTCTAAATTGTATGAGCGCTCATATAAATCAGAGGCCTATCTCGATTGGAGTGAACTATGTATGTATGGGGACACCCTTTGATTTTCAACTTTTTTTTTTAAATTTTTCCTTTATTTGTGCTATGAGAACTGGCTTCTCGCCAAATTTCATGATTCTAGGTCAAAGGGAAGTACCCCACAGGTGTTCGACCCAAAACCTATAGGGTACTTCCGGTTGACCTAGAATTGTCAATTTTGGTTAAAAGTAAGGTCTTGCAGTGCAAGTGAAGGAAAAATTCCGAAAAATAAAAAAATTTGAATATGAAGGTAAATTTTGGTACTTACCAGTTTTCGCGAAAATCTAAATTTGCCCATATCTTTTTATCGTGTTCACTCAGGACCTTGATTTTTACATACATAATAGGGACTATAGATTTCAGTATCTGGTATAAATTTCAACTTGCTAGGATCACCCGCTCCTGAGAAAATCGGTGGTGACACACAGACGTCTGTCTGCCTGTCTCTCTGGACAGACAGACAGGCGACAGACGGACAAGAAACTGATCTTATAAGGGTTCCTTTTTTACTTTTTGAGGTACGGAACCATAAAAATAAAGTTTACCTTCTCATTCAAACTTTTACAAAGGCCCTAGTGGTTGGTATAAGCTAAGAAAATCTGCCCCCGGAAGATATTTGATTTATATTTATACGACATGTAAGTACTTATAACATATTTATTTTCTGAAAGTTTGAGATCTGTAACTCAATCGTTTTTTTTTTTTGGAATCGTCAGCGTAATTCGCTTCATCACTTAACAATAGGTGAGATAGTGGTCAAACGCTAGCCTAGAAGATATAAAAAAAAAATCTGCCAGAGTTAAAATGTAGGTCCTAAATCTGCCTAAATGGCAGATATCTGCCATAAATGATACACTGATACCAGACGTCATTTGGATGACGGATGTAAATTCTTTAGATTTCCAACAGATGCCGTTAGAAACCAAACATTATGTTCGCAGCGAAGTTAATTCTTTAATCTTCTAATGGTCCCCCCTCCGAAATGTTTTATTCTGTAAAGGAAATGTTTGACCGGTAATCTATTCCAAATTGTAAAATATAATGCTATTTTCTTTGACATTATACAATAATTATAATTTTTTCTCATAATAATCATAATTAATCTTGGTTTTCATTTATATTCACATACTCATGTACCTATGAGTTAAATAGAAGGACTTCGTTGCTTTAATTTTTATTTGTATTGCACTCTATTTATTGTGAATAAATATATTTCATTTCATTTCCTCCCCCCCCCCCCCCCCCCCCCGAAAAGCTAAACTGCTGGCTTGTAAAATCTGGAAAAAATCGTGATAATAGTGCATTTCATGAACTTTAAAGGTAACACATAAATGGCTTAACGAATGGGGATTAATGTGTCCCGACTGTTAGTCTCTATATTCCATATAACAATGTATAATTTATTTTATGAGTGTATCGACCGAGAAAGAATTTAAATGGTATAGTTTTTTGATATCCCTAAACAGAAGTCTAAACTACTAGACTTACTTGTTTTTTTCTTTTCAGTTCGTTATTTAACACTTCACTTTTTGCGCAGTCGGGTTTTTTGATTTTTTAATTTAATGTTTTATTTTACACTTTTTAGTTAAGTAAAGGACGGCAAATTCCGTAATCTTCTCATTTCATTTAGAGAGTTGATGTCATGTGGATTATTGAGTAGTTTCCGGGGATCTAAACTACTTATTACTAGTCCATCTAAAGATCTAACCCGGCTCAATGCTACATAGGCTTGACCTTTCGCAAAAATGCGTGAACTTAAGTCGACCGCAGCTTTGTCCAAGGTACCTTGTAATTTATGGACAGTTACACCCCAACATAATATCAACGGTAACATTTTCCGCTCTATTTTACCCTGTCCACGAAGTGCGTCGAATTCTGTACATGATGGTTCGATTCGGACTCCTACTCCAGAGACGTTGTTTTTGATACCGTTGTCGTCAAATTCAACATAAACAGCCTGTGGCAGTTCTCAGTTCTCAGTTAACTTCCATATTAACATACATTCAAATATATATATTGACGTTAGCGTTAATATTTTATTGTTTATGAAATGGGGCCAGCAGGATTCCAGTACTATTATATTTACTAATATGCTTACGCATTTTTTTGGCAAATATAAGGTTTTGTGCGTCTACACTACTAAGTATGTATTACAATGTAAGACGTGCCAATTATCAAAATCGGCCCACGCGTTTGGTCTCTAGTGTGCCACAAAGGAACAAACATACATACATACATACATATATAGACTGATAAACACATTACTTCTCCTTTGCGTCGCGCAGTCGGGTAAAAAAAGAAAACTATCAATAATAAAATCAAAAACGGTTCATCCGGTTGGGTGCTAAGATGCTACAGACAGACACACAGATACACACGTTAAACGTATAATAACCCTACTGTTTGCGTCGGGGAACGCCGTAAGGTTACGGCGGCAGATGTTCTCCTTGGTGGTAAGCTACTTTTCGACCGACTTCCAAAAAGAAGGAAGTTCTCAATTCGTCTGTATGTTTTTTGTTCTTTTTTTTTTGTGTGTGTGTATGTTACGCGATTACTCCGTCAATTGTGAACCGATTCGAATGATTATTTTTGTAATCGGTAGGGTACGTTTTCGAGGTGGTCCCATTGTAATTTCATTGAGATGTGATAAGTATCTTCAGAGATATGACGATAAACGTCTCAAACTTGCTACTAAAACTGACTCGCGGGGCATGAAGTCAGTTGTTTTAGTTTTTATGTATCTTAATTATTGGTAGATTTAATGATCCCACTACTTCTGTACGAAAACCCATGATTCATGAATGCACATAAACCTTTCATTGGTAGGTATAAAGCTAGGATTAGAACCAACGACCGTCGGGTCAGAATCAGGGTAACTATCCTTTACGCCAAAGGGCCGTCCAATATCACTAAACGAATAATAACCTATACACATAAACATATAAAATAAACACGTAAGTATTATAAAACAATGTCCATCACTGCGTCTGTCTATCTGTTCGCATTAATCTCAATAGCTTCTGAATGGATTATCATGCGGTTTTCACCAATAGCCAGACTGTTGAGGAAGGTTTAGGTCTTAGGTGCATAATTCGTTAAGGTTTTGTGTAAATTGGTTGAAATATGACGATGATTGTTAAACATGTTAATATTTTATATTCGATGCAACAAACTGATGCAAATTTTGTAGGCATATATGTTCTACCCGTGCGAAGCCGGGGCGGGCTGCTAGTCAACAAATAAATTTGAAAGTAAGTTTTTATGTTACATTGAAATATTGCACTTAGATAGCCATTAGGGTAGCATTAAGTGTAATTATTGTGTTAAAAATAAAAGATTTACGGTGTTCCGGCAGCACAAAGCCCTTGAAAGTATAAAGGTTATCGCTGACTGATTACAGTGACAACACACAGAGCAGACAGCGCTGTCTGCTCTTTGTGTAGTCAATGTAAAGTCTGTCTACAGTGAACGTCATAAGGCTTTCATTTTAATAAACATTTTTTGCCGGGTTGGAGCAGTGTTGAACCAGTAAGCGACAACCTTTACGCTCACCATCAGGCGAGATAGTGGTATGAAACTTGGTACTGAAATTGACTGGCGCAGCATTTGAACTTGGTTATTTTAGTTATATAAACGATCATTTTGTTAGGGTTCCGTAGCCGAATGGCAAAAACGGAACCCTTATAGATGCGCCATGTCTGTCTGTCTGTCTGTCAGTCTGTCCGTCCGTATGTCACAGCCATTTAATTCCGAAACTATTAGGACTACAGAATTGAAACTTAGTAGGTGGATGTATTCTGTAAACCGCTTTCCGATTTTTATACAAAAATAAAAAATATAAAAGTTTAAGGGAAACATGGAAATGAAACAAAAAAAGATTTTTTTTTTCAAACTTATACGTTTGGGGTGTCTATGGATAGGTCTTCAAAAGTGACATTGAGGTTCCTAAAATCATTTTTTCTCAAAGTCGATCATTTAAAAGATAGGCGCGTCTAAAGTACTAAAATGTGCCCCCCCCTCCCCCTTCTAACATTTAAAGTAAAAGAGTAAAAAATCTAGAAAAAATATATTCTGTGGATCGCAATAAAAACTTTCAACGAAAATTGGTTTGAACGAGATACCGTCATCGGTTTTTGAGATATAGCGACCGCAAAGATAACTTTGTTTTTCATACAAACACTATGAAAAACAAAGTTATTATTTTTGTAGTTGCGAAAAATCATAGTTATAGAATACTCTACTGTGTTACGGAACCCTACGAGTACGAGTCCGACTTGCACTTGGCTAGTTTATTTTAGTTTTAAAGTAGTTTTATGCCGTTATCGTTATCAACATAACTACCAAGTCATAACCGCGGCTTAATTTACTGGTAGTGTAGACATATATACAATTTTTTCAAGACCTTTTCATCAACGCTGATAGAGATTATCATTTGATCAATAGATATACCCGAAAGTAGTGTGTGTAAGTATCGCGATGGAAAAACTTATTTGCAACTAGCTGACCCTGCAAACGTTGTTTTGCCATAAAAATAAATGGCTATTAAAAAATTAGGGTTGATCGTAGAAGGGTGAACATTGAGGATTGTATGTATTTTTGTATGTTGTATGATAAAAAAATAGAAATTAAAAATTTTGTCTAAAAAATAAAAAATAAAATTTAGGGGTGGACTACCCCTAACATTTAGGGGGATGAAAAATAGATGTTGGCCGATTCTCATAGATACCGGATAAGCACAAAAAATTTCATCAAAATCGGTCAAGCCGTTTCGGAGGAGTATGGCAACGAAAACTGTGACACGAGAATTTTATATATTAGAGATATGCTTTGTAAGCAGGGTTGCCGTTACATTATCGAAGGTGATGCGCGGAGACTCAACAGGGTTATACCACTCGAACACTTTGTTGACCTAGTTTACATTAAGTGCAGCATAGTATCTCCTGCCGTTTTGGGACTAGGAGTGCCACTGCAGAAGCTCTGCAGTTGCTTTGTAGGAATAGGCAAGGTGGGGCATATAGCATGGACATGACTGCACATGACACATATTATTGTAGATTATACACAGAGAGATAGAAAGAGAGAGATAGAGTCCATGCTAAAACTAAAATAAAACACAAATGCGTTTTATATACCCACAGTGTGAGTGGTGTGGAGCAGTGTGGAGCCATAATAAAACAAAAAAAAATGTTAATTTATCCATAAGAATTTCACTTCACTACGTCAGCCATTTGCAAAGAGTACAAATTTTATGTCAATAGTGTCAAATTTCGTTCCAAACACCCTAAGTAGGGGGACACCGAATGGAATCATGCAACAATACAGCGTAGCAAATCTAGTCATCTAGTGTACTAAATAGTACTAACTATACGATATCCGTGTCAAGCATCGATCAGCAAATACCTACATTTGATGTTTAGTGCTTAGCATAGACTGAATGCATTTGATTGGTTATCGCTACCTACTATTAACGCTAACTACGCGCCATTTAACGAATCAAATGGCTTCGTTCAAGTAGAATAGATCGATTCTTGAGTATTGTTCTTGAGTATTGTTCTATAGTACCAGCCTAAGTATAAACTTGAATATTCATCTGACACGGTAATATTAATATTACCGTGCTTCTGACATTACCGAGTCTAAGTAAATTTGTCTCTTCTAATCTATTTGTAAAATATTGAATTCAGTTAATAAATATTCGTACTTTCAATCTGAGTCGTAATTCTGATTGTGTCAATGATCATTGTATATGCAAGTGTATATAAATTTGTCGCATACTAATAACTATCTCGCATACCACATTGCTGAAGTTTAAAATAACATAGGTTGGTAAATAATTTGTGAAATACTTGGCTTTATTACGCATTTTGTGTGAAATTATCGAAATTACTCCGATTGACTCGCAATTGTTGCTGCCTGCTTGCATATATTCGTAGATACCGCTTCAGAACACTATCTGCTGTGATGGATTTACCACCAAATGGTTTAATAAAGCAGCACTAGGATAGCCATACTTTAGCATCCAGACTAATATTATAATAAAAATTAAGATAAACTGTTAAACAAAAATAAATTACTTTAAGTGTGTAACACTATAATAATTAAGTTTAAAAACTAAAACAACAGACTTCCATGCCCCGCGAGTTAGTTTCAGTAGCAAGTTTGAGGCGTATCGTCATATCTCTGGAGACATTTATCAGATCTCGATGTACCCTACCAATTAAATAACCGGCCAAGTGCGTGTCGGGCCTCGCGCAGTGTAGGGTTCCGTAGTAGCCTGTTATTCAATGCAAGTCGTTACCATAAACAAGCAACTAGGTACTACGTCTTTGTCATTTTAAAGGATTTATTCTAAGGATTTTGTATTTGGTACAAAATTATCCAACACCCAAGTTCAACGACTATTACTGCTAAACTAATAAAGTTATCTTAACCGCTATAGTTTTCCTTTAAAGTTCATGAAATGGGCTATTATCACGAATTTTTCCATATTTTTCAAGCCAGCAGTTTAGCTTTTAGAGGGGGTGGACGCCCTACTGGAACAAAAATTTGCACTTTAAAGTTTAATATTTCGTAAATGGAGCATTCCATCGAAAAATGGTATATTTTGTATGGATATTTTGTACAATACAACACAAAGTACAAATACAAAATCCTTAGAATAAATCCTTTAAAGTGACAAAGACGTTAGACGTTAGAAGACCTAGTTGCTTGTTTATAACGGGTAAAGACTTGCATTGAATGAGAGGCTACTACGGAACCCTACACTGCGCGTGGCCCGACACGCACTTGGCCGGTTATTGTGAAAATAAAATCATGATTTTTACACATAACTTAAATAACTCAAATAACACAAATGTTGATTGACAGAGCTCTACAGTGATAAAACTATTGATTTACGTGAAGGAAGTCGCGGGTATCAGCTAGTTAATAGTATACAGCTAGTAGCATTAAATAAAGTTATTCGTGGTTGGATAATGCAGTTTTTGCTCCCGCCGTTGTGGTCCTCAGGCAAAGCCTGAAGCGAAGTAGGAGCTGCAAACAACTTTTAATCCGTTTATTTTCAGACGAAAGCTCATTTGTAGTCTAATTAATGAACTGGCACGTGGTCTGGATATCGATCTCACAAAACGTAATAGATAGAGACTTGAAATTTGCTCATAGTGCGTATCATAGTGCGTGCGGTTGCTATAACATCAAATAATAATAAACTGGCCAAGTGGGTGTCGGACTCGCACACGTAGGTAGGGTTCCGATTAAACAAAATTTGTCGGAAAAATATGATTTTTGTATGGAGACCCCCTTTAATTTTTTGATTTAATTTAGTTTTTATTTCGGACGGGCGGATTGCGAAGTCTAGTAGTAGAAGTCTAGCATAGTCTAAGTAATAAGGTTCCTTTGGTACCCGTTGGGTATGGACCCCTAAAAATAAAATAAAATAAAAAATTATAGGGGATGGGGAGAGGGCAAAAAACCCTTACAAAAACTTATTTTTCCGGCATAATTATTCCACCCCTACGTGTGCGAGTCCGACTCGCACTCGGCCAGTTTATTTATAGAAGTGAAATGTTCGCTTTAGATAAAACCGAAGCTAAAAGCATGTCCAACAGAATAACGCGGCTTAATTGCGGTTGTTGAATTTTAACGTAACATTCTCATTACAAAGTTAAACTGCAGCGGAATAACGCGTAATATTGGGACAGTATCATCACTTTGGCTTGGCAGTTAGTCAACCGGCAAATGCAATGATTCCCGTTTATAAATGGGCTGTAAAGTTTGTAGTGGTAGGACTTCTGCTAGTCCGCCTAGGGCGGTACTACCACTTTGCCAATTAATTTAGCCGTGAAATAGAAACATTTTTTGGTTTGAATGGCAAAGTGTCCAGTGAAATTACAGGGCATGTGAGACTTAACATCTCTTTGTATCAAGGTAACAGGCGCAGTGCAGTGATATGCAAAATTCTGGCTGTTCGGAATCTTGTATGCCGCTGTATCCGTAATAGGTAGATGTCTTCGGTTACCATCAGGCGAGCGTCGTGCAATTGAAAGAGTGTGGGGTCAATGACTGAAGTACATGAGGGTTATATAATTAGAGACATATAGTGTCTACTAAACTCTTCTTTATATAATGAGATTTTTTTTCCGAAATGCAATTAAATTTGTCTATTGGTTTCTAGGTCAAACGACTGAACTGTTATGCCTAAAATGTTGTACAGGAATAGCCAGTATGGTAAAATAGAACATCATCATCATCAGTCTATCTCTGTCCACCGCTATATAGGGGCCCTAGTTATGGAACGCCACTGAGCTAGATTTTCAGCTCTTTAAAATATTTAAAATAGAACATTATGGCGAGGTCTAATTACTCGCTTAAATTGGAACATTAACAATATGGTAATTAGTGGCTTCAAATATGTATTTATACGTTTTAGCATTACTAGTGCTTCTGCGATACAAAGTCTTTTAGCGCCGCGGCCGTGGGAAGTCTTATATCAACCCCGGAGAAGTTAGCCACCTCCAGCTACCCTTGCAAATGTATTTTAAAGTTAAGATCCTCGCTTTCGATAAATGGTTGCCCAGTGAAATTACAGGGCAGGTGAGACTCAACATTTTATGTCGCAAGGTAACAGGCGCAGTGCAGTCACATGCAAAATTCTGGTAGTTCAGATTTTGCATGCCGCTGTATCTGTAATAGGTAGACGTCATCGCTTACCATCAGGCGAGCGTCGTGCTTGTCCAGTTACCTTTTACCATAAAAAACATGGTAAATAATAAACTGGCCAAGTGCGAGTCGGACTTGTCGGAAATATAACGAAGGATTGGAAGGCAGGAAGTGGTCTTAATTGATCTCAAAAGTTGCGTTCTCAATATCTCAGTATATAATAATTTATGTATATTTTGTCCAGCGACATGTTTACCGAGTCGAGCGCAGTGAGACGCTAAATGGATTATCTTGCTTGGTTCACGTTGCGGCGTTATTAGTAAATATGGGTCAGAATATCGCTTATTTTTTGTTGGATTGGAAAGGAGATAGCAAGTGTAGTGTAGTTCATCGAGATCTGATAAGTATCTCCAGAGATGTTAATTAATGTTAATGTGGAGATAAACACCTCAAAATTGGTACTGAAAATTAATAGCGCTGCATTTGAAGTCGGTTCTTTTAGTTTTTTAAACGATCTTATATCAAAACGACTCATGTTTTTAAAGTGCAAATTTAAATATATCTACAGGTATATAATATTTTCATACTTTCAAAGCTATCCGAGGCAATCGAGTAGGCCGAATAGAAAAGACTGAATGTAAACTAGTACCTAGTAATTAGCACATCTGCCATCCATATGCCGTACATATGCCATATTGCTTTCATATACATCTATGTCCGGAAGAGACGTCCAAAAAAATTAGCTTTACAATTTACTAGCTGGAGATTGCTGTACCTATTGCCTAGCCAGCATTTTTGCACAATAAGAGCTAGTTACAGAACCCGGATTTCCGTCGAATACTTTTATATTTTATTTTATGCCGTTCGTGCACAATCAGACAACATTGTGCTACGGCGTTATCTAGTGCCTGTTCGTTTGGATAAACCGATGAAAATAGGTTCCTATTGTACCACATTGTACCACATAAACGATGCGTTTTATGTTATCACAGGCTTGCACGCATAGACACATGTCTGTCTCCGAGCTGATTAGTCAGATTGGGGGGGTTTTTCCCTGTCCTCCGATCGGGGTTCCGAGCGGTAGGAGGAGCAGAAATATTATTACATATGATAACTGTACATGTACAGTCAAGTAAGTAAGAAGTCAGCAATAAAAATATTGATTAAACTTTTCTTAATTCTTTACTCGTTTCTAAATAATGTCCTATGCTAATTCAGTCGTAAACATTTGATCAAATATGCCATTAGAAAAGTTTTTTTAAAACTGCAAGCTTTATTATTATATAGTCTAACTGTAATCGTAGCATTGTCCTGCGAACGTAAAACAAAAGCAATACCTAACGTTTGCTTGCTCCACAAGCAATAAATAACAAGAATTCTAAAACTCGTTAAAAAGCGATATGCCGAGAATGCAGTTTCACCCTTACCTTTGACTAAACTAACTGAAAGCGCAACTTCCTATTACTTACTTCTCCCTTATTGCTGTCTGTAATTCAATAGTTGCGCGTTGTTTATTTCAGGAGATAGTCGTAAACACGCATGGTTGAAATATTCTGTGTAGAATACACTCGCTGTTTTCCGCTAATCGAATACAGCCACCAGCGAGGCAGCTGATAACGAGCTGGGCCCCTAGACAAAATCCAACTTCCTGTTTGCCTTCACGCTAACGCAAGTTCAAAATGTATGGAAATAACATTTTTGTTGCGAAAATATAGCTCGACCAAAATTTTATCATGCGAAATTTTTCCCCGGTAATCCCGAAGTCCTAAGTGTCACTCACGGATTTTTTAGATATATATATATGTTTTGTTTTTTTTTAAATCACCCAAAATTAAGAAATTGTCACTTTATTAAACAGTCAAATAGATTAACGACTTTGAAAGCCCAGAACGATTTTTTTAAGGGTAATTTTAGAATACAAACACATTGCAGAATACAGCACAATTTTATTCGTCGTTTTAAAACCATAACCATAAAATATTAAAGGCAAGATGTTAGGTGATTTAAAAAAATTAACAAAAATAATATCGTTTAAAAACTAAAAAAGAACCGAATTCAATGCCGCTCTATTCATTTTCAATACCAATTTTGAGATGTTTATCTCAATATCTCTGGAGATACTTATCAGACCTCGATAAAATTACCATGGTACCACACTTGGGATATCTCCTTCCGAACAAAAAAAGCATAATCAAAATCGGTTCATAAACGGCGAAGTTATCCGCGAACAAACATTAAAAATATATACATATATATATATCTACGGTCGAATTGAGAAACCTCCTCCTTTTTTTGAAGTCGGTTAAAAATCATACCCGAAATACCGTGACACTTAGGACTTCGGGTCTACCGGGGAAAACTTGGGCATGAGCCCCCAAACCCCTCAAAAAATTTTGTCGGTCCGTCCACCAAACACCCATGTATGTATATGATAATAATATCGTTTAAAAACTAAAAAACAACCGACTTCAATGCCGCGCTATTCATTTTCAGTACCAATTTTGAGATGTTTATCTCAATATCTCTGGAGATACTCATCATACCTCGATAAAATTACCATGGTACCACACTTGGGATATCTCCTTTCGAACAAAAAAAGAATAATCGAAATCGGTTCATAAACGACGAAGTTATCCGCGAACAAACATCAAAAAAAAAAAAAAAAAAATATACGGTCGAATTGAGAAACCTCCTCCTTTTTTTGAAGTCGGTTAAAAAAGCATTCTGATACCTGTGCGGTTGTTTGGGTTACCGCGGGCCACAAAGAACTTATTTCCGTTCTTAACGCACTTTTGACTCGAACACAACAACGTTTTCCGCACCAATAACAACAAAATAATAACATAACGCTGTCACAACAACAATGATACCAACAAGTCCTATCTTCTTCTCTAGATCTCCAACTTGGCTCGCATGGTTAGCACCTTGCTGTGCAATAACAATCTCCTCATTTTTTGTTTGAAATGAACCCATATTTCTTTTCGAAAACGTATTTTCGATTTAACAATACTTTGGTAAGTATACAATAATTTTAATAATAATTTATAGCAATAATTTCGCAATGAAATCTATGTTACATTAAGGAATTGCTTACGACTAAATTTTACCAATGCATTTTATACTTAACATAAATCGCACGGGAAGCTACCACTGCGCGTGGTCCGTCTCACAGGCGAAAGCGATTTATGAATAATATTTTTATTTAACATTTTGGTTTCAGTTTAAATTACATGTTTTTTTAAATATTATTACGTTGTTCATCAATGTTCTCGTTTAACTAATAAGCTGGTTTCAATCTATCGTGAGTTTGAATCATGATTATAAATTACCGACTATTATACTCACTCACTAGGTCGGGACAGTCGACAACAATTATTAGTAAGTATAATAGTCGGTAATTTATAATCATATCTATGGATACATAAATATTTCTATTGGGTAAAGCTATCTTATATACCTTATAATTTCTATCCAATACGCGAAAGGGTCGTCATAAGTTGAACACAATGATTTTTAAGCATATAATTTCTCGTAAATACATGTGTACATGATTTCAAATCTATATTAACAAATATTTTTCGTGACTCGCTAACCGCTGGTGACTGTGGTCTCAACCTACTTATAGACTGCCGTAATTGACTTATAAAGGCGTGATCACTTTACCTGTTGCTTTTCGTCGTGAAAAAAATCGCCTGGCAGTTTAATAGATTCACCATAGACCATTTCCGCGGTACTAAATCTAAAAATGTGCAGATACTAAATAGTTTTAGATCTTCTACGGTGGTACTTGCACCCTTTGTGTGCGAATCGGACTCGCGCTTGTCTGGTTTTATATGTTTGCTTTACATAGTTTCTCTTGTTACAGGAAACAGCAACGTACTACAGTTGCAGAACTACGACGATGACATCAAACCGCAGCAACCAGTCCATCAGTCCGTCAAGAAAGCCATGGTAAGTCTACCATCTAGTATCTCATTTGTTCTATTTTTACGATTCGCTTAATTATATTAATTTGAACCTCCACCAGTGTGTTGTCTATTCCCAGACAGATGTATTTTAATTAAGATTGCTACCTCAGTTATAAAATACTTGCTGTATTCCACAACATAATATTGTACACCTTTATTTTTTTTATTTTTTTTTTTATACGTAATAGGCTAGCGTTTGACCACTATCTCACCTGTTGGTAAGTGATGATGCGGTCGAAGATGGTAAGCACGCTAGGCCTAGAATGGGAACTGGCTCTCAAAGATAGCTGCCGGAACACATTAGATGTTTGGTGACAGATTTTCTAATTTGAGGGTGGTAGCTGGCCAGGCGGACACTAGATAGTGTCCTACCACCATGCGGGGGTTTTTGTTGGTTTCTTAACGATGTTTTTCCTTCACCGGAATTAACCGAAATTAATAATTCCTATATAATGCATAGCAGTTACGCCCGCGTTAACTACGATTAGAAATCGTAAAATATTAATAAAAGCAACAGTTAATAAAATAAAAGTAAAATGTTCTCTTCCCCGATTCTTCCCTGGAAAATGCTTCTAGAGCAAATTTGTTTCAACAATAACCGGCCAAGTGCGTGTCGGGCCACGCGCTGTGTAGGGTTCCGTAGTAGCCTGTTTTTCAGTCTTTACCCGTTATAAACAAGCAACTAGGTACTCCGTCTTTGTCACTTTAAAGGATTTATATTTATTGTATTTGGTACAAAATTATCCAACACCCAAGTTCAACGACCATTGCTGCTAAACTAATAAAGTTATCTTAACCGCTATAGTTTTCCTTTAAAGTTCATGAAATGCGCTGTTATCTCGAATTTTTCCAGATTATTCAAGAGAGCAGTTTAGCTTTTAGAAGGGGGTGGGGGGACGCCCTACTGGAACAAAAAATGCACTTTAAAGTTTAATATTTCGTAAATGGAGCATTCAATCTAAAAATGGTATTAACAGCCCTTAAATCATTTTTAAAGACCTATTCAACGATACCCCACATAATGGGGTAGACGATGAAAAAAAAATATCCCCTCTTCTCATATAGGGGAGCTACCCAAAAAAAATATTTTTCAAAATTTTATTTCAGCACTTTGTCGGCGTAATTTATACACATACCCCCACAAAATTACAGCTTTCTAGTATTAACGGTCTCTTAGCAAAACCTCGGACGGACAGACATACAGACAGACGGACATGACGAAACTATAAGAGCTCCTTGTCAGGACTACGGAACCCTAAAAAATCAACGTCTGCTGTAGCTGATGATGATGATGATGCTCCGCTCCTATCATTTGCTTTTATTGACCAATCAATTCCATCCGATCCTCTTTAAGATTTTTGAAAGGTCATATCTCTATTTGTAATAGGTTGGTCACAACAAAAAGCAAAAGATAAGGGGCATCACTACAACTGACCTTCATTATTTGTAAAAACTAATTTTGCTCTAGAAGCATTTTCCAGACAGGAAACAGGTAAAACGTTTGTGTGGAAATGTGCACACCGCGTTCGCTCTTAAATAATAAAAAAAGATCTTAGCCATTTTTGTTTTTCTGAATTAATCGTGCTTGAATACCCATTTTTTTAGGGTTCCGTAGTCCTGACAAGAAACCCTTATAGTTTCGTCATGGATGAATTTTTTTTTCAACGTCTACCCCATCGTGTGGGGTATCGTTGAATAGGTCTTTTAAAATGACTAAAGGATTGCTAATACCATTTTTCAATTGAATGCTCCATTTACGAAATATTAAACACTTTAAAGTGCAAAATTTTGTTCCAGTAGGGCGCCCCTCCCCCCCCCCCCCTCCCTCTAAAAGCTAAACAGCTGGCTTGAAAAATCTGGAAAAAATCGTGATAATAGCGCATTTTATGAACTTTAAAGGAAAACTATAGCGGTTAAGATAACTTTATTAGTTTAGCAGTAATAGTCGTTGAACTTGGGTGTTGGATAATTTTGTACCAAATACAAAATCCTTAGAATAAATCCTTTAAAGTGACAAAGACGGAGTACCTAGTTGCTTGTTTATAACGGGTAAAGACTTGCATTAAATAACATGCTACTGCGGAACCCTACACTGCGCGTGGCCCGACACGCACTTGGCCGGTTATTTATAATATAGGTTAGCGTTTGACAACTATCTCACCAACATCATAATAAACTAGTGCGAAATGTTTCATAGCTACCGATTATAAATATAACTAGTTGCGCCCACGGCTTTGCCCGTGTTTAATCCTGCAATGTGAAAATAATTAAATTCGCCTATATTATAAATGGCGTTACCGAAACGTCATGGATGACGCGGTTTCTTGTGTAATTTATTCTTCCACATATACTTGTATGTATTTACGGTGGCAATCTTAATTTTAATGTGCATTTTGAGGGCTGGTCCTATTTGGCACAACTCTGCAATTTGTATTGTGTGAACATTTGAATTTTGACATTTGAGTTTCTCTAAAACTCAAACATGCCAGCCTCAAAAGTACATGTATCCCCATTTATAAATTAGTATATTTTTTGCATAAAATTATTTGATTGATGCTTTTACTAAAATTTACTTATATTTTTACCTACACCTCCCTTTATTTTCTTTTTCAGGTCAATGATTTAAAAGTAAGTATAATCGATATCCGGGTAAAATACAGTAATTACATTTCTATTACTGTTTGAACGATAAGGTATGTTAAGGTACGGCCACACTGCGGCGTCCTGCAAACTGCGGGCGCGATCTCAGTACTTTTCAATTGTTTTCTGATCGCGTTTGGTGTGAACATGTCGGTACAAATACTACTGCGCTATATGAACGCCACCTAGATCGCGCACGCAGGACGCTGCGGTGTGTCCGTACTTTTATAGAGATGGAATCAGGCATTTCAGGCTATACAGGTACATTTAACAAAAAAAAATGTGACTATACTTACTACTTATATACCATACTTTACACTACAGATTTCGTAATGAAATTCTTTGAAAAGATGAGTTTTTCAAACGTCGTAGTCGATTACGATACCTGTATAAAGCTCGCATCCCAGGGTGATGACCACACGCAGCGCACGCATTGTTCGCGGATATCTTCGTCGTTTATGAGCCGATTTCGATATTTATTTTTTTGTTGGAAAGGGAATATGCCGAGGTTAGTACCATAGTAATGTCATCGAGATCTGATAAGTATCTCCAGAGATATGGAGATAAACATCTCAAACTTAGTGCTGAAAATTAAAAGCGCAGCATTTGAAGTCGGTTCTTTTAGTTTTAGTTTTTTAAACGATCTTATATACATTATTTTTATGAACTTCACTCTTCCCACGGTGCGCTGGTGCAGGCTGGCATGTATGTGTCTGTCCACAGTATCACTTGATGTGAGAATCGAGCTTACAAACGGAGCTGTCCACATTAATATGTAAATAAAACATTATCGTTTAAAAAACTAAAAAGAACCAAAAGAACCGACTTCAATGCCGCGCTATTAATTTTCAGTACCAATTTTGAGGTGTTAATCTTCATATCTCTGGAGATACTTATCAGACCTCGATAAAATTACCATGGTACCACACTTGGGATATCTTCTTTCCAACAAAAATATAATAATCAAAATCGGTTCATAAACGACGAAGTTATCCGCGAACAAACATAAAAAAATAAATAAAAAATATACGGTCGAATTGAGAAACCGCCTCCTTTTTTTGAAGTTAGTTAAACTTTATAAATAATCAAAATGAATAGTACTCACGATTCGTTCAATAATGGAATAGTTAAAAAAAATGTTCCATATACTAAAAAAGTAAATACGAAAATCGCATTCTAGAAATTCTTCTTATATTAAACTAAATATATTTCCAACGATCTCTACGTAATAATTAATATACATTCTGCATACACTTTAATAAAGGATAGTCTATTCTTTAAAAACTAAAACAACCGACTTCCATGCCACGCAAGTCAATTTCAGTAGCAAGTTTGAGACGTTTATCGTCATATCTCTGGAGATACATATCAGATCTCGATAATATTACAATGGGACCACCTCGGAAACGTACCCTAAAGATTAAAAAAAGAATCATTTAAATCGGTACACAATTGACAGAGTATTCGCGTAACATACACAAAAAAAACATACAGACGAATTGAGAACCTCCTTCTTTTTGGAAGTTGGTTGAAAAGTATCCACACATTAGTACTTGTACTATTTATTATTCTGTGGCATTTAGTAACTTTATCGTAGTATGAACACTTCTTGAATATAATTTAGCAAAACATCATAGTTTGATCCACCTCATCCTATGAGCTGGTGAAAATAACTAAACATCATTTAAACTTTAAGGGTTGACCCGAAACTAGTTAATAAGTATCGCTCATCATCGCGCTTACCCCTTTCCAACCCTTCTTGACGCAGGGTCAACGACCTGAATAATCAAACGGTTGGGGCTAACTCGATGCCTTGTACTCTTCGAGCATTTACCAATGGAGATGTTAACGTAAGGCGTACCCCTCTGCTGGCCATATAGCCGTTTTTGGCCATATGAGCGTGCGTAGTTACGCACGATTAAAAATACAGCGTAGTTACGCTGTATTTTTTACGCGGTTCTTTTTTAGTTTTTAAACGATATTATTAAAGACCTATCCATAGACGTATAGATTTGAAGAAAAAGATGTTTTTTGTTTCAGTTCCATGTATGGGATGCCCCCCCTTAAACTTTTATATTTTCTATTTTTGTATAAAAATCGGAAAGCGGTTCACAGAATACATCTACCTACCAAGTTTCAATTCAGTAGTCCTAACAGTTTCGGAATAAAATGGCTGTGACATACGGACGGACAGACAGACAGACATGACGAATCTATAAGGGTTCCGTTTTTTGCCATTCGGCTACGGAACCCTAAAAAGCGTGCGTAAAGTGCGGGTTTAGGTCACCCTACAATTATAAATAAAAGACAGAACCGTGGTCTCTACCCGCCGGTAATAATCCCAATAAACTAGCGACGTTAGCTCGTTGTATAGTTAGGCTACTCGTAATACGATAATTTGTCCGTTTGATTATATAGGTATTTTGATTGTATATCATTTTGATTGTATATCCAATATTTGCCCACATAAACGACGACGCGAGAAAGGCAGATCCTCTATCCATTATACATATACATTCGGCGTAACCTTGAATATATTTTTTTTAACATCTTATAGGCTAGCTTTTGACCACTATCTCACCTGTTGGTAAGTGGTGATGATGTCGAAGATGGTAAGCACTCTAGCGTGCTAGGTCTAGGTCTAGACCTAGAATGGGAACTGGCTCTCTCTCTCTCGTAGCTGGCCAGGCGGCCACTAGATAGTGCCCTACTAGTTCCGATGCCGCGATGGTCTCAGGCTCGCAGGTGGTCGATGCAGTTGCAGGAATGCAGCGTCGGTTATACCGTGGAACGGTACCGTGGGACTTGAATATAGAATACATGGCATCAGCTGTATCCGTGGTGTGCAAGTGTGTAACACCTCCCCCCGAAGCTCAGCGACTATTCCTAGATACTGGATAGAGTCGATGAAATGTTGTCATGGTCCACTCTTATCTCGCGGGGATGACATTTGGATTCTGGTGATGCTGATTGTTTCGCTGGGTTACTCTTAATTTTCCAATATAATATATATGTAGATAGGGCGGCTGCGGTCAACAGAATTAAATAAAATGGAATCGTAGTATGATAAAAACTTCTTGTTGAATTGTGTTCTAGCTGTAGCGGTTTCTGCAGTGATATTTTCTCGTTGATGGCGTGATGGTTTTCAAGGTTAATGGAATTCAGAATCGTAGATAACTTCACGGTGCCTGCTTGTTGAGTGCTATTATAAGTAGGTAGTTCTATAATTTGCAACGGGTGGCCTTTGATGTGGTCGTTCGTATTTGAAATGGTGTAGAACGGTGTCTTGAAATAGCAATTTAGCGGGATAACGATGAGGTAGCTGCCATACAGGACTCTATGTTGCTCCTGTCCGCAGGACGTCTGGATCTTAGTGTGGTTAGGGAAACTCGCGGTGTAGTGCTTGTCGTCTAGGTGTTCAATGGCTGCTCGTGTCAAGGTTACAGAGGTAAGTTGGCAGGATGGCAGGAGTTCTTGTTTGGTGATCAGCTGGTGGATGCAGTCAGGATTTTGCTGTGGCTTATAGTTGCATGTCCGTGCACAAATATACCACTCATTCACCTTCGGGCATTCTGCCTCCATGTACTGAGAATTATCTCTAGAAATTGCTATAAATGGAAGGGTAGGCAGGAGGATTTGGTGGTTTCTATTGGGAACAAGGGATAACCTGTAAAGGTCATAGGTTATAGGAAAAGCAACCGGTATCTTATAAACTAATACTATTTTGCTATCAATATAAAATTAGCCTAGTTTTATCATATCGTAAAAATACCTAATATCTACGTTAAGGATCTCGTCCTTAGAGTACATAGTAACTAACTTACTTAACATCATCTTCAAATCTGCTATATTTAATATTGAATGAGGAGCACCCGACACTCTAATGAAGGCTAAGGTATTTTCTAACCTATAAATCTCTTCAGACAATCTATCGACATTATCGCCCAATATTAATAGATGTTGTGCTAAATGCGCGTATTTTATTAACTCAGTATCCTTAGTACTATCGCTATTCATGATGAGGTTGAGAACTTTAACAATTTTATCCTGATTTAACGTTATATTTTTTAATATTTTAGTGTTGCATAATATCCATTCTTTGTTTAAACTTATGTGAATTTTTATTTCGGATTCAAGTTTTTGGTTATTATTCTCAAACACTTTGATGGCATTATTGTATTTCATTGCATCTGTATAGTCAAGATTACCGGATATACTTTTAATAACCGAACCAAGTCCGTCAATTAGTCCCCTTTTCTTGCGGCTAGGTTCAAAAGTCTGCAATGGCTCAGATATGCGCTCTAGTTTTAGATTTAAATACTCGATATGCGGATCGTACAAAGATAGGGTTTTATTATTAAGCCTAGGTTTAAGTTTAGATAGCTGAAATTTAACTCGTTTTATCTAACCGTGAATATCAGCAAGATTTATATTATTTAGAAAAGAATGATAGTGGGACACGATTTTTCTTTGTCCTGATTTAAATGGGAGTATGCCTGGTCCGTCTTGTAGAGAGTCAATCGTTACGTCATCTTGTCCTTGAGTCAGAGGGGTCAGCAATAGCGTCAGTAGTAGTATCCTGCAACAATACAGGATTTTTAGAACTGCGTTTTAGGCGTGATTTAGCGACTGGGCCGCGTTTCTTTTTAGTGTATATGTGAATCGGGAGATCTGCTAGGACTGTGTCCTGCGTAAACCGTGGAGCGAGCTTCTGTCTAGAAGCTTTAGGATTCCTAACGAATACCTGCTGCTCAGGGATCGCGATCTCTGTTCCTATATTCAGTCAATTCTGTTCGGTTATGTAAAGACGTCTCGTTAATTAAATCATATACTTTACTCATGCGTTGTTTATGATCCTGCATGTATTGTTGAAGTAAATGTCCGGTTATGTCAATGTCAACTGGGTCACGTGGATCAAAATGTCCAGTGATGAGGTCAATGGGTCTGCATTTTGTGAAACTGTGTATGGAGCCATTACATATAGGCCAATACTGCGTAAGGCATAAGATTTATAGCCGGTTCGTTTGCTTTTTCTAGTTTTAGGATTCTGAGATGTTCTAGGATAGTTGAATGAAAGCGTTCAATTATTCCGTTGTCATTGGGTGAATGAGCTAAAATTTTATGGTGTTGGATTTTGTGTAGTCGTGTAAATTCAGAAAATAGCGAGTTAGTGAATTCTGGTTCTTGGTCAGTTAATACAGTTAGAGGGACGCCATGGTGCGTACAGAATTTTAGAAAAGCTTGAATTACACTCAAAGCAGTACCATCTCTGAGATCGTAGGCTTGGGCGTATTTTGAAAAAGCATCTACTAGTGTTAGATACTTTTCATTCTGAGCTGTGAAAAGATCGAGATGAAGAATTTCGAAAGGTTTAGTAGGTGGTGGTACTATTGAAAACCGCTGCCTTATTGGGTGTCTGACATATTTAGCTTGACCACAGATGTAGCATTCGTTTATGTATTTCAGATTCAGATTCGTTTATTTAATACCATTGGAACATATTTGAACACTTGGTTACGTCAATTTACAACAATAATTGCACATTATATAAAAAAACATTAAAAATTCAACATAATTAAATGTAAATGTAAAGATAATCAGCTTAAGGCTTCGTCAGAATTCTAAATACAGCTGTAAAGGAGCTCTTTAGTCACATATTAACCTAATCTAGGTACTCATTACTGTGTCGGACAATCCATAGGCGTCTTTTGTCTTCAATATAATTGTGATAGTTATAATATGCTTTCTTTAATAAATTATGTTTCATATAATTTTTAAATTTAGTTTCACTTAAATCTATTATTTGCTTTGTAATTTTATTATAAAAACGAATTGAATTGCCCAAAAAGGATTTGTTAGACTTTTGCAATTTAAATAACGGCACCCTGAGTTGGTGACAATTCCGCGTGTGCTTACTGTGCACATCGCTTTGTTTAGTGTAATTTTTTATATTTTTACGCGCAAACATTATATTTTCATAAATATACAAAGAGTGAACAGTCATTATATTTATATCCTTAAAAAAATTTTTAAGAGAGGTACGTGGACTCAAGTTATATATTGCTCGAATGGCACGTTTTTGTAACGCAAAAATGACATTTATATCTGCAGCAGCTCCCCACAACAGAACGCCATAGCTCATTAAACTATGAAAGTAAGCATAGTAAACTATTCTCGCTGTTTTAATGTCTGTAAGTTTTCTAACTTCTCGGATAGCGTGGATTGCAGAACTTAATTTGCTCCCCAGTTTGTCAATGTGAGGACCCCATTGCAATTTATGGTCTAGTGTTAAGCCTAGAAACAAAGAAGAGCTTACGATTGCCAAACACTCATTCATTAACATTAAGTCACTATCTCTGTTAGGAATATTTCGCCATTTAAATTTGACACATTTCGTTTTTGAAGGATTTAAAACAAGATTATTTGCAGAAAACCAGCTACTTCTTACCTCACTTAAAACTTCGTTTATATGGCTCGAATAATTTACGGTTCTGCTAGTTTTAAATAATAGGGAAGTGTCATCGGCAAACAGAACAATTTCGTTTGTTAGTGAACGTACGGTATACGGTAAATCATTCAAATACACCAAAAAAAGAAATGGACCTAATATCGATCCTTGGGGTACTCCCATTCTGACTATACACCCTTTAGAACTGACATTTCCTATATATACGCGCTGCTCTCTGTGTGAAAAGTACGATATGATGAGACAGATCGCTTTATCGTTGAGACCATAGTATCTGAGTTTATTAATCAAGATTTGATGGTTAACGCAATCAAAAGCTTTGCTAAGGTCACAGAATACTCCAATCGCATCCTTGGACTCCTCCCACGCTCCAACAATGTATTCGAATAGTTTTGCACCAGCATCAATCGTCGATCGTCCTTCGTAAAGCCATATTGTTGCTCGTGCAAAATGTTGTTCATACTGAAGTAAGCAAGTAGTTGACTCAACAAAAGCTTTTCAAAAATCTTACTAATGGATGGCAATATAGATACAGGTCTATAGTTACATGGATCTTCTTTACAGCCGGATTTATATATAGGAATTATTTTACTGTGTTTCATCATGTTTTGGGAATATCCCCTGGTCGATACAGTTATTAAAAATGTTAGCCAAGTATGGAGCTATTGTATTAATTATACTTTCGAGCACCTTAATAGAGAGGCCCCGTATGTCTTCAGTTTTCTTAATTTTAAGAGATCTGAATGCTTTTAGCACTGTAGCTGAGGTTTCAGAGTGAAATTCAAATGTAGATGTTAATTCCTTGAAATTATTTCTCAAAAAAGACTCAGCTGTTTTTGTTGGCGCATTTAAATTTTTTGTCAGTTCTATTGGAATTTTATTAAAATATGCTACTTCTAATTTATTACTTACTAATTTACTATCAATTTTTAACTTACTAGGCTTTTCTAATACTTTTTTTTTACCTGCTTCTTTTTTAATAACACCCCAAGTAGTTTTAATCTTGTTATTAGACTTTAATATTTTATTCCGTATAAATATTGACTTTGCCTGAATACAAACATTTTTAAATATCTTTGAGTAATGTGCAACTTTATTTGTCATTTCAGTGCATGGCAAGATATTTTTTTGTTCATAAAGTTGATAAAGCTTATCTCTGCTTTTAAAAATTCCTCGTGTGGCCCATTCTGCAAATTTTAGAGTACCATAACCCTGTATTTGCCTGGGTTTGAATATTTGCATAAATTTGGAATTAATTAGACTAAACAATTCACCATACGATTTATCAGGATTATCTGAAGATTCCGAAATATTTACAATGTCTTTAACGATTTCCTGTTTAAAGTTCATCGTACGTTGATGAGTAATTGGCCTAATGGTAATTGTATTTTTTATTTTAACATTTTTAGCGGTGAATTTGATTATTTGACCTTTGTGATCTGAGCGAAAGTTGTCTATGTGATTTGTTACGGACTCTCTCATCTTAGGCCAGTAATACCTACGAGACAGAGCTAAGAAACATTCAGAAATACCACAGTGGTTGGTTTTTCCCTCGTGATATTTTTTTATGATGTCTTGTTGTTGAAGGTACTCTTTAACATTCTCAAGTTCGGTTTTGGTTAAAATGAGTTTCATAGCAGAGGTTTTAAATTTGTCTTGAATTATCGGGATAATTTTGTACATGGCCAAGGGAGGATTAATTATTATTCCGGTTTTTATTTTGGGATTTACGAATTCTCTAACTGCATTTATAACGTCATTCTCCAAGTTTGATTCAGATAGTTGAATAGTTATTCTGGTATGGGTTTCAAATGGTTTTGTCACAGTCGGTCGTTTTTTGATGTCTCCTAATATCACAAAGCATATTTGCCTACTGAATTTATTTAGCGGGTCGTCTGAAATAGGGATCTCTAAGATAGGATTCTCTTCGCTTGTGTGAACTGTGGCAGTGGCGGAACTACCTCGGCTATTATCAGCCGAAAGGGTTACGGAACTGTCATCTACACTCATGTGCGCGGAAAGTGTTGTAGAACTGGCCACTGAGGGTGGTTGTCCAGTTTCAGATAGATTAACTGCGATAGAGCTGGTATCCTCATTATTAATCTCGATTCTAGAGAGAGCATCGGCATTGGTGTTGAGTTTGCCTTGCTTGTAAATTGGAGTGAAATTATACTCGCTTAGTTTCAGTCTCCATCGTGTTAACCTTGAACCTGGCTCCTTCAGGTTCATAACCCATTGAAGGGGTTTATGATCGGTTACGACTTTAAATTTTCGTCCGAACAAATAGGGGCGGAAATATTTCGTTCCCCATACTATAGCTAACAACTCTTTCTCTATAGTACTGTAATTTATCTCGCTGGTGTTTAAGGTTCTAGACGCATAAGCTATTGGTCTATCGCTACCTATTGGGCCTTGTGATAGAACAGCGCCAATTGCAAAGTTGGATGCGTCGGTTGTCAAAACGATTCCTTTTCAAAGTCTGGGTATTGTAGAATGGGGTCGTTGGTCAATAAAGTCTTACACTTCTCAAAGCAGGCAATGTAGCCAGGGTCGTCACAGGTGATTTTGGACCCCTTCTTGAGACATTGCGTCATAGGCTTCGTTACACGGGCAATATCTGGTATGAGTTTTCGGTAATACCCTAGCAACCCGAGAAATCGTTTTATTTCGGTGGTTGTTTTGGGTATTGGGAAATTTTCGACGGCTTTGATTTTGTCGCGATTTGGTTTAATACCGTCTTTACTTATAATGTGACCGAGGTAGGCGGTCTCTAGTTTCAAGAATTCGGATTTATCCATTTGGATTTTGAAGTTGGATTCCTGAGTCTGTGAAATACCTTTTCAAGGTTGACCAAATGCTCCTGCAACGAAACGCTAAAAACGATGATGTCATCAAGATACACGAGACACACCACGTTCTGGAGGTCCCTGAGGACATTATCCATCACGCGTTGAAAAGTTGATGGAGAATTTTTGAGGCCCATTGGCATTCTCAAATATTCAAAGTGTCCGTGCTCTACATTGAATGCCGTCTTTGGGATGTCGTCAGGGTTCATTTCTACTTGGTAGAAGCCACTGGCGAGATCCAACGTCGTAAAATATTGGCAGTTGCCTAATTTGTCGAGTACGTCAGTTATATTTGGGATAGGGTATTTGTCGTCTATGGTCTTCAACTTCCTAAAATCCACCACTAGACGCCATTTAGTTTTCCCAGACGCAACTGCCTTTTTGGGAACAACCCAGATAGGTGAGTTCCATGCCGACTGAGAGGGGCGGATTATACCCTGCTCTAACATTTTTGAAATTTGGTCTTGTACTTCTTGCCTGTGAATGTACGGGTATCTATAAGATTTTGTATGTACCGGTACTTCATCTGTTATCCGAATGCTGTGCTTAATTTTATTCGTGAAAGTGAGTGGCTCGCCGTATATGTAAAAGACGTCAGCATAGCGAGAACAAAGTGTCTCCAAGTTAATCCGTTCCTCTGGGTTCAAGTGATTTGTGCGTAATCGAGATAACACCTCACTAACACGATCCGGTGGTTGTTCACTAGACTGTTCGCATTGCATGTTAAATAGTTCTGCACTAACAGGGCGGTCCATTGAAAATACTACATCATGCCGTGACGGGTTGCATATCTCTATGATACCACGACTGTTTTTAATTGTAGTTATGCAATCACCTATAACGCAATTAGATATTGATTGCTCTGGGATATATGCTTCGCCGTCATGAAAGTTAATCGGGACTTTAACTAACTTGGAAGTATTGGCTGGTATAATTTCTTCATACAAGTTGCAATTACGTGAATCGTACATTTTCAGTTGGTTAGTCGATTGTCTCGGCACTAAAGATTTAGTTTTTAGGTCAATGTTTGATTCCCATTTTTCAAGTAAATCTAGCCCAATCAAACCGTCAAAATAGTCATGAAATTTATAAATGAACAGCGTTATTTCATCTTGTTCATTTATCTCCTGAAAACACTGTATTGTAATTGAATAATCATTCCGAGTGGTGGCGTGAATATTTGTGACTTCAAATGAGTCATAGTTGCATTGCACATGCTGGTAGAATTGTGCAACTGCTTCAGGGCACATAAATGATTGGTTCGCACCTGTATCAATTAATAACTTAAGAGGAGGATCATGTATCTGTATGTATGGTAATTGTCTTTGTGTCTGTAAGTTAAGTTCTATTTTAACTTGTCTTACGTCTGAGGTTTGGAAAAATCCTCATTATCTGGTGTAGGGACATCTTCCTGTGTCGCTTCTACACAGTACGAGTAACTATCGGAGTACCCGGGGTGTTGGTCTTGCGAGTACAAGTAGGTAGAGTCGGGATGTTCGTAATAGTCTTGGTAATAGTCACAGTCATCGGGCTGGTAATAGTCTTGTGCGTCATTGCAAAATTGCTGATCATAAAACTCATTAAAATTCATTTCTCTAGTCTTAAAATAATTTGAAGGAGGAGGATTACCGAATTTGCTCCAATCGCGAGGTTGACGTGCAGGCGCGGTGAATGGTTTCGTTACATAGTGGCTAACGCCACTCATAGGCTGCGGGTAAGTTGTATTACGTGGAGGTAATTTAAATAAGTTACTCTGGGGTCTGTAGTTCGGCGGCTGTGCGGCAAACATCTGCTGGGTTCGTGTCGGTCCTCGGAACTGAGGTGGCTGTGTCCTCCAGATAGGTAAAGTTCTCTGAGGCTGGGCGAACATGGGCCGCGATGGTCCAGGCATGTTGAAAGGTATTGGAGGCTGTGGTTCAAACGATCTCGGCAGAATAGCGGCAGGGGGTGGAACATAGCCATAGTTATATCTAGGTTGACTTACCTGAGGAAGCATGTTCATCTTCCTATCGGGAAGATGCTCGTTGCGCTGCTGCAGGTACAGGGTGTTCACCTCCTCGTGCACGTACTCTAGCGCTTTCTCTATTGTATCAGGCCGCATGCAACGAATGCGAGATCCCAATGGGTCACGGAGACCCCGTAAGAACGATTGCAGGGTTAACTTTTTATACAAAGTTAGCTTAGCTTCAATCGTACTCAGGACTGTTTCATGCAGGCTGATATATGTTATAATAGTGCTTAACAAGTTTTGACATTTGTCATAAAATTCCTGTGGGGTAGAAGAGCCTTGGTTCAGTAGCGCGAGGTCATTGTATAACGATGTTTTGTCGCGTTGATCAGAAAAGTTATTCACGAGAGCACAACGAATGCCATCCCAGGACTCGGGAATTCCTTCGGGATAGCTCTTATATTTATTTTATGACATACTAGCAGTGCGTCGCAGTTTCACTCGCGTAGTTCCCGTTCTCGAGAGAATAAGGGAATAAAATATAGCTCATGTTACTCGCTGATAATGTAGCTTTCCGTTTGTGAAAGAATTTTTAAATTCGGTTTATTAGTTTTTGAGTTAAATCGTAACAAGCTAAAAATCTTTCTCTTATCCATAAAATCTATCCTCTTTATAATATTAGTTCAGATAGACCAGCGCTTGACTACAATTTTAAGAGCTCCAGACCTACAAAATATTTTACAAAATATTTATATTAGTCCACTTATATATATAAAAAATGATATGCCTAAGGGTATGTTGCCCTCTCTCTCTAAAGTAAAGTAAGAACTATATAGTTTATAGTCTTAACTATATAGTTCTTACTTACCCTTATATCCAGTCATACATAAAATCACGCCTTTTCCCGTTGGGGTAGCAGAGACTACTTCTTTTCACATGTTACGATCCTGACTTATCTCTTTTGCTTCTTTCACTTTCATGAGCGCGGCATTCACACATGCTCGCCGTTTATGGTTACTTTTGACTTGCCCTTTCTTTAAAACGTCTCCGATCTGGTCGTGATATGTTCACCTAGGTCGGTCTCTACCAGCTGGCCCATTCACACTCGTCTCATAAATCTGTTGCGCCAATCTTCCTTCATCCAGGATGGATGCAGAAAGATGGATGAAGGACTTTAGATGTCCAAGCCATCTAAGCATCCCTATCTCTTTCTTTGTAACTACATCTTCTACCACACTACAACATTCCCTTATAACGCTGTTCTCCATCTTATCCATCAGAGTCACTCCAATCATATTTCGCAAAATTCTCATTACATTTTACATTCGTGCGTCTTTTGCCATACCCAGCATTCACTACCATACATGAGTGTGGGAACCAACACTCCCCTATGTACAGCCAGTCGTGCTCATAAAGTTACTATCTTATATATTAGTTTCTATTATTATTAATGTTATTAGTTATTATATGATATATTATTATATATAAGAATACAAAGACTAAACTGTATGTTATTAGCAGATATTCTACCATTATAAGCTATGATATAAGATGAATTCGTAGGTACTATTCCTAAACTTAGAAGACTGTAGATAACATTATCGTGACGATAATGAAGTGACACGACTGACACGCCGCTAACTGCTGTTGATTACTACGATATGCCCGTGCCTAACCTAGTTTACCCACAAATTACAAATCTCAGGCATATTATTACTGTTGTGTACCGATACTATACCATAATGAAGTTGTTAGTTTGCGTGAAAACGATTTAGATAGTAAAATTACAAATACCGAAACGAAACAAATGAACAAAATACATTATGATTTGACACAGCACGTTAAAGTAGTTTGTGTAGATAACACTTTTTTGGGTAGGTTTTTTTATTAGGGTTCCGTAGGCCTGAAAGGAACCCTTATAGTTTCGTCATGTCTGTCTGTCTGTCTGTTTGTCTGTCTATCCGAGGTTTTGCTAAGAGACCGTTAATACTAGAAAGCTGTAATTTTGTGGGGGTATGTACGAGTATATATTAGACATGTGTCAGCTATAGCGAAACGTAACTGAAATCGGTTGCCACTCTAACGTACCGTATCGATATTGACATAGCCAGCAACGGTTTTATGGTTACCAACTACGGCAACTATACATATAGTAGTTAGGTACAATAACTAAAAACTACGATAGCGCGCGCGACGCTGCCAACAACTGGCAACAACAACCAAAATAATTATGCCTTCTCTTTTATTCTAATTGATTCATCACGTACAAGACAGGGACAGAGCGAATATTGGCTATCGCCAAAATCGCCATAGTTACCATTATCCAGCAACATTTTACTACTATTGATGAAACCAAAGACGACCTTATCTCTACTACGCTAAGGCTTAAAAAATTAGGTTCGTTAGATCGAACTGTAATACATATAGGTAGTTAGGTACAATAACTACGATAACGCGCGCGACTAGGGTTACCATTACCAGATGAAAAAATCAAAAGACCGGAGAAAAGGCCTGTTTTCTATGGAAAAGTCCTGAGATTTTATACAATTTTTACCAAAAGAAGATTTTTGTCGACCGACTTCCAAAAAGAAGGAGGTTCTCAATTCGTCTATCTGTTTTTTTGTATGTTACGCGATTACTCCGTCAATTGTGAACCGATTCGAATGATTCTCTTTGTACTCGGTAGGGTCTTACGATCCCGAGGTGGTCCCATTGTAATTTCATCGAGATCTGATAAGTATCTCCAGAGATATGACGATAAACGTTTCAAACTTGCTACTGAAATTGACTCGCGGGGCATTCATGTCGGTTGTTTTAGTTTTTAAGCTATCTTCATTATAGTTTGTTTTACTTGGATAAATAAGTATCGATTTTAACTGTTCAATTGTTACCAAAAGAAGTTTTTTTTGTAGATTGTTCAACTTTTAATTAATGTGATCTTTTAAGTGTAAGCTGTGTTTTATTGAAAATCCTGAGATATCACGAGATTTGCAAATTCCGGCCGCAATCCTGAGGAAAGTCGAAAAATCCTGAGATGTGGTAAACCTACGCGCGATGCTGCCAACAACAACCAAAATAATTATGCCTTCTCTTTTATTCTAATTGATTCATCACGTTCAAAACAGAGACAGAGCGAATATTGGCTAGCCATAGTTACCATTATCCAGTAACATTTCACTACTATTGATGAAACCAAAGACGACCTTATCTGTACTGCGCTAAGGCTTAAAAAATGAGGTTTGTTAGATCGAACTGTAATGGACAGTTGGTTTTTGCAGTTGCACTTTGCTTTGCGCATGCGCAAATCGAAAAGCGTTCATTAAAGCTTGACCTTTGACAGGTTTTTATATTTACAACTTTGCACCTTACCGCTTTCAAAATAAGGTCGCAATAACTTTACGATTACTAGATAGAAGAAATGTAGAATTGGTTTTTAAATGCGCGCGCAGGTGGCGGTTCGTGCCAAGACGCGTGTGTTTGTTTTCAAATATTTTAATTTAATCACTTTTTTTAGTTTTTACTACGTTCGATCCGTGGTTCGATTGCTTTGAACGATTTGTGCGTGCGGTGAATTCCATATTTTTTGTGTTAATTGGTGTTGTGTTTTAGCCCCTAAGTGATTTAATTTAGGATTGAGTATGTTATTGATTATTGACTAATTAAAATGCAATTTAGAAGAGAGATTTCGAAGATACTGCCCTCTGACAGACGGACGGACGGACGGACGGAATGGACGGACGGAAGGTAAAATTTGTAAATAATTTCATTGGGAAAGTAGAGTTAGAGAAGTTGTTAGCGCGCCTTGTATATAAAATCATTCTATACCTATATGGCGATTTTTAAATGCGCCACAATTTTTGCACTACACGTAAAAATTGTGCTAGTTGCTAGTGCTGAGTCCTAAGCCTAGAAAATCATGAAGGAAAATCGCCAATATCATACCTAGTAATCTTTTTAGTAGTTGTAGTTAGTAGTTCGCCTGCGGCGGATTTCTATCTTATTTTAATTACGTTACTATTAGTACGTCTTAATTACGAAAATGAAGCGCGAATTAGTTAGTTGAAATCTGGCTTTGATATCGGTATTCGGCAACGGTTAACAAAACCGATATTGACTCCAAATATCGGTTAGAAAACCGTTGCCAGAAATAGCCAATAACGCCCATGTCTAGTATATATATTACGCCGACAAAGTGCTGAAATAAAATTGTGAACATTTTTTTTAGGGTATATATGAGAAGTGGGGATGAATTTTTTTTCATCGTCTACTCCATCCATCTACTCCATTTCTCTACTCCATCGTGTGGGGTATCGTTGAATAGGTTTGCTAATACCATTTTTCGATTGAATGCTCCATTTACGAAATATTAAACTTTAAAGTGCAAATTTTTGTTCGAGTAGGGCGTCCCCCCCCCCCCCTCTAAAAGCTAAACTGCTGGCTTGAAAAATCTGGAAAAAATCGTGATAATAGCGCATTTTATAAACTTACTAAAGGAAAACTATAGTGGTTGAGATAACTTTATTAGTTTAGCAGTAATAGTCGTTGAACTTGGGTGTTGGATAATTTTGTAGCAAATACAAAATCCTTAGAATAAATCCTTTACACTGAGAAAGACGGAGTACCTAGTTGCTTGTTTATAATGGGTAAAGACTTGCATTGAATAACGGGCTACTACGGAACCCTACACTGCGCGTGGCCCGACACGCACTTGGCCGGTTATATAAAGGTAGCAAACAAGCAAACGACCCACCTGGTTGGAGGCGGTCACCATCGCCTATAAACATTGCAACACTAAGGTGGCACTCATGCGATGCTGACCTATCAAGATTCTTTCAACGTCCCTTTTGAAGGACTCCATGTTATACGAGTATATAGCTCCGCGGGAAAACAGCAGACGGCAGCTCGTTCCACATTTTATTAGTTACAGGAGAAATTAGCGCTTGAATCGAGATGTGAACGAATTACAAGTCCCGATAATATATGGATGAGCGTATTGTCTTTGTTACTACTTAGGATCGTCCAGTGATCGAAAATTGATCAAAATATAATAAAGCTTTATGCGCTTCTTCTCCACATAAACTTTAACTTTGTCAAATTTCACGATCATCCGTTCGCGAAATTTTCTTTAAAACAAAGTTTTCGCTTCACATATTATATTATATATTGTGTTTAAAGATGTTATACATTTTAATTATATACATTTTTAGCCGACTTCACAAAAAGAAGGAGGTTCTCAATTCGTCGGAAACTTTCACCGATTACTCGAAGATGCCTGAACTGATTTGCAAAATTCTTTTTTGTTTCAAAGGATACCCTTTCCAGGTGGTCCCATCTAAATTTTAACGAAATCGGTCGAGCGGTTTTTAATATATCAACATTTGTATTACTATGCATTTATATTATATATATTTTTTTTTTTTTTTTTTTTTAAAGTAACTAATACACTAACACTTCTTCCAACCTATCTACTCTAATGCAAATAAGTGAATAATTTATATGGCTCTAGTAATAAGTAATTAATTCATTGAAAAAAAATTAAACTCTTTTATATTTTACTGCTACATAACTTTACTTTATCATCATTTTTAGTATTATTTTCTCTCACTCCTAGTTTTATATTGTTTAACATCCAGATATGTTTACATTATGTTAATGTGTACCTATAAGTGAGAACTAATTAAGGCTACTTGATCTATTAATTTGTTTCCTGAATCTAAGTTTAAAGCTGTTTGTTTTCCATGTAAGTAAAAAAAAAATTATAAAAATAATAATTATATACCTCGATGACATGATACTGGCTCCTGGCTATTTTGACTAGCTCGACGTTTGAAGTTGGTTCTTTAGTTTTTTATACGATCTTAAATTATGTATATATCTGAAAGGTTTGACCACTATCTCGCCTGGTGGTAAGCGATGATGTGATTGAAGATTGTGAACGCGGTAAGCCTAGAATACTCTGACTCTTAAGGGCCGTGTGCTGCCGGAACCCCGTAAGGTTTTGGTGGCAGATTTTTGATGGTGGTAAGCTACTTTTCGGTAGCAACTCAGGCGGAACATATAAAGCTCCTACCGCTTGAGGACGAGCACACCTTAATGCGCACAGACAACCTCCGGGATAGGAGACAAACAAATATGACCTTGTCGCCGTCCAAGTGTGCAAAGCTGTATATATATTGATGCGAAAGTGTATTGTGGTTACAGGATAAAGGTACCGACATAAAGAGAATCTTCATTTCACACAAAATGTTCCAAAATCTTCGTTCATTTTTAATGCCCTTCACTTGAAAATAAAGCTCATATAAGCAATTAGGAAACCGTTTTCCTGCATACGTATTACGTAAAGAAATGCTGACACTTAAACTACCCAGTCTTGCTAGTCTGTAACATAAAAACGCAAATCAGAATATTCAAAGCTTTTGAACTTCAACATTATATTTTCAATATACCATGAAATTAACTTTTTCAGTAACTTCATTTCGCGATTGAATTATTCATATATTCATATTATTCATTTTGCAATGCACCACTAATAAATATTATGAACCCAGACTCAATATAATAAAAACGTTTCTAATTCTGTCACATCTGTTTGTTACCTAATCAAGCCTAAACAGACCATCTAAACTTACTGAAATTTAACAAGGAGATACCTTATAGCATGAGGATGAACATAAAATAAGTTAAGTTAAGTTAAGGCTACTATTCGTGAGAATAAAATATTATTTTTACACATAAATTAAATAACTCAGATCACACAAACGATTATAGACAGACATAGACCTATAACACGAGACGGAACATCTCGAACTGGCATTGTCGAACACCGCGAAAGAGCTGGCCGGCTTCTTCTCGCTCACACGTAGCTCGGCACTCAAAACAACAACACGCGCTTTATGTATAAAATTGCGTATCCGAAATGTCATCGTGTGTCCTTAGATATTGCAAAAACCAAACGGGAAAAACTAACTAACTGGTTTAACTTTATGCTTACAGCGATAAAATTCTTAGTGTACGTGAACGAAGTCGGGGGTATAAGGTGTTTTTCTTAATATCTCTGGAGATACTGAACATATCTGTATACCAATAACCTTTCAAAAAAATAGAATTTTCCTAATCGGTTCAGGCGTCTTTGAGTAATTAATTGGTTAACATACATAAAAAAAAACATACAGTCGAATATATAGCCTCATCTTTTTTTGAAGTCGGTTAAAAAACTGTAGTATACTCACCACAAAATCCTCGAAGACCTCATTTCAAACTTTTTGATTCGATAGTAGATAACGAACTGCCTCGAGTCCCCAGATGACATTGAAATCTAAATTATTCCTTGGATAAGCAACTCGAAAATTTAGAAGAAATTGCGTGTAACTCCTCGCCGAGTCGAGTTACAATCACGTCATAAGTTCCCCGCATGACAACACAGAATTAAATTGTTCCCATTTTCTTGTCCTTAATCTCGTCCTCCAGACATAATTGGATTTGATCTTGTTGTCGTAATTATTGAGAAATACCTCCAGTAAAGTGCTTCAATCTTCAACTATGTTACAGCTACAATTTAATTATAATTCAGTTTTATTTTTATATTTAATTATAAGCAGCATAGTAGAGCATACTCTACAGTGAGTGTTTAGTAGGCATTTTTAGGGTGGGTTCCTTGCCTCAAAAGGAAAAAAGGAACCCTTGTAGGATCACTTTGTTGTCCGTCTGTCGAGACTCTTTTAACCAAAAACTATAAACCTCTGTATTATAAATTCGCTCTAGTAAACCCTGTAAATTCATACATTTTTTCAACGGGAGAAATACTATTATTTCTCAGTAATGCATAAAGGTATCAAATTGAAACTTATATCAAATACTCGGATCTACGGTTTCTTTCTACTGTGAAAAATGAAACTTGTAAGTCATCGCCATCAAAATATATGACTGTTTATGTCGCATATTTTGCGATTTCACAAGGAATCAAAACCTGTAGGGTACTTTCCGTTGACCTAGAATCATGAAATTTGGCGAAAAGCAAGGTCTTACAGTACTTATAAAGGAAAAAATCTGAAAACTGTAAATATGTAGTGTAATGGCAAAAAAAACGTATTCACAAAAACAAACTTATTATTTGCCTTTGATGCATTAACCGTGTCTAGACATCGGTATATGGCTCGAACTGCAAAGTTTGTCCTTAACCTAGTTTGAGAAGTTGGTACGGAAGCCTCGGTGGGCGAGTCCAACTTCGTGGCACTTGGCCGGATTTATTTTTAAAAGTAAACACTCTACACTATTAAACTCTGTATTCTGAATTAGCTCTAGTGAACCCTGTATATTCATAATTTTTGCAACGGGAGAAATACTATTATTTTTTTGTACTTCGTGGTCTTAGCGCTTGAAACTGGGCGGAATTACAAATAAAAATAAACCTTAGAAAAATGACTAAAGCAGTATTTTTTCTGAGTAAAAAACCGTGCCGTCAAAATGTCAGTTAAAAGTGTCAGGATATAACGTAGTATATTATTAAAGGTACGGCCACACCGCGGCGTCCTACGATCCGCGGGCGCGATCTCAGTACTGTTCAATTGTTTTCTGATCGCGTTTGGTGTGAACCAGTCGGTACAAATACTACTGGGCTATCTGATCGCCGCCTAGATCGCGCACGCAAGATGCTGCGGTTTCAGATAAAAATTACTAAATATTTTTTCTGAGATTATTAACACTGTATCCTCTTTCTCTATCTCTCTTACTACATATATGTGTGAGTGGTTAAGAATGATAAATGTTTTCTTCCCAGCCGCTGCCTGACCAATGCCCAATCCTGAAGCTGAGTTCCGCTGACATCGACACTGTCTCCATCTACCCTACCTTCGATTTCCAGGTGAGCACCGTCTACATATAATGTAATTTAATACGATTTTTATAAGAATTTTTGAGTCTATCCCACTAGTTCCATCGTCCAGTGTTTGCGTGGCGCCCATAACTGTGAGACGTCTTGACATTGAGAGTCAAAAGGCTAAATGAGCTCAGTAGTTTGCATACAATAACCATGTTTAGGACTTCGTGGCAGAAAGTGGAGTTTTAAGAAACCGAAAGACGGAACTGACAGACTGAAAATCTTGGCTAACGACTGTTTGCCTCAGAAAATGTCCCTCTACTTTTTAGGACATGTAGCATGTAGCTACGCGTGTAGCTGCATATTCTAGATCTAGGACTACATGCGTAGCTACATGTCCCCTACACCACAGAATAAATAATAGTACAGAATCTCAAATTCAAGTTATTTCTTGCTCTGCCAGTCTTTAGTTAGGTAGGTACAGTACTTGTGGGTGGACCCTGTCGAGCACGGAATAATAGATGAGAGGAGAGATGCTGCAGTTATGGACTTGCTAATGCTTTTCTTTTATGCCTAGCGGCTTATAATGCAAAATATATAAACCGCAGAGATATTCAAATTCAGACGTATAATTCTGTACTTGTATTGCTCTCATTTATCATACGTCTAAGATGTAACATTTACGTAGAAACTCACATTAGGTAATAACTTGCTTAATAAGTAACATTGTTGGGGCGTGTAAATAGCCTCAACCATATGCGGGGGTGAAAGTGCCGTGAAAATAAATAGAAATGCGTAAGACAAATAAGCGGTAAAAATATAAGTATATAGCGGGGGCGGGTCTGTAAAGATCAACGTGAAAAGAGGGACGTTTGGTATGAATAAACCACTGTAAGAACACAGAGAATCAGCATACAAAGCCCACGTACCTTTCCACTCTCCCAGGAACACCTACAGCCCTCCGTGGAGGGTTCACAGACGAGGAATCGCTGCAGGCGGCGTCGGCGCATATAATGCGACCGAATAATAAATATATCTGTACAGTTCACTAGGAGGATCCTTACAGTCACAGCACGATCACTTTATAAAAATAAAAATAAGCGTTTTATAAAAAAAATAATGAGTCCGATGCGACGATCATAGCGGGATCGCGGCCAAAACGGAACTGCACCTGGAGTGCGGTGCAGGCGAGAGCCAACCACGGACGTCGTGGCGGCAATAGACGCGGTCTGCTGATCTCCCATTGGACCATTGGCAAACCTGTTCGAGTTTCAACGGCGGGTAGGCATCAGCAGGCTGCTTCTGCGTCTTTTAGCGGGCATTCATACCAATTTGAAAAGGTAGAATAATATAAGGCGTTATAAAAATAATATATATGAAAGGGGCGAGATATATATATAGCGTGAAATAAAATATGGAATAATAAAGCGCATTGACGCGTCACCAAACATATTTATTCCTTTCCTACAATTATAAAACAATTTTCCTGTCGGACGGCTCACGTTAATAATTCAGATTGCCAAGTTAGGTCTGTCAGCGGGCTATGGAGCATTGTGACAGTATATTAGGGGTCAAACTTTCGGACCGTGTCAGAAATTATAAACTGCGTTTCAGAACTCAAATTGTTGACGTTGGTCATAAATCTGCCGAACTGAAATGGAACCGGACCGGAAATGTACTCTGCCTGACGATCTGTGGGCTAAAATCTACAGAATGGGTTCCACGGAACGTTAGGAACGTTTGACGACGTCGCGGTAGACCCAGACGGAGGTGGCGGAATGAACTGCGTAACTATTCTTGCACCTGGACCCAAAAAGCAATAAAACGTGATGCGTAGAAGGAAAGAAGGTGGTATACCTGTGCCCTGCAGTGGGACAGTAGGCACAAACATAATTTAAGTGTAGTTAGGAATAGTATAGTAACTAGCTGTGCCCCGTAGCTTCTCCCGCGTTATGAATTATTCTATAGCCTAATCCTATCCCTATACAAAATTTCAGCCAAATCAGTCCAGCCGTTTGACCGTGAAGAATTCCCAAACAAATAAACAAACTGACTTTCGCATTTATAAAATTAGTGTTGATATACAGTCATAACATAATCGACAGGCCAGTTAATTGTTCCATGTTATTTAAGACTTGTTATTACGCATAAGTAATCAACTACCTACTCATTTATTAATAGCGATTACGAGTATCAAATACAGTGAAACCGAGCTAAAATAACTTAGACAAACATTTTTTTAAATTGCCATATCTTATTGGCTAGCGTTTGACCACTATCTCACCTGTTGGTAATTGATGGTGCAGTCGAGGATGGTAGCATGATAGGCCTAGAATGGCTCTCAAGATAAGCTGCGCAACGAATTTAACTAAATTGATTTTTTTATACCTTATAGGCTAGCGTTCGACCACTATCTCACCTGTTGGTAAGTGATGATGCGATCCAAGATGGTAAGCATGCTAGGCCTAGAATGGGAACTGGCTCTCAAGGATAGCTGTCAGAACACATTAGATGTTTGACGACAGATTTTCAAACTTGAGGGTAGCTAGCCAGGCGGACACTAGATAGTGTCCTACCACCATGCAGGGGTTGTTGGTTTCAATTAACAATGTTTTTCTTTCACCGGAGGTCCCATAAAAAGCGCGCATAAATGTTTCGATAAAACAATTCATTGGTGCACGGCGGGGATTGCACTCGGAATAGGTATACTTATATTGTAGCGTTTCGCCCGCGAAACGGATGTATATATACGATACAGGCTATCCTACTTGTTATTCTAGGTTATAAACTATGTGTGTACGATTACTATAGGATCACCTACTCACTCACGATACTCACCATAAAAATGTACCCTACATTTTTATGGTGAGCCCATTATATAATCCATTGAGATCTGATGAGTATCTCCAGAGATATGGAGATAAACATCTCAAACTTGTCACTGAAAATGAACTGATTTTAATTATTCTTGGGCAGGTGTGGTCCATTAGTAAATTGTATCAAGATATGATGACCGGCGGATACGGCGACAAAAATGTCAAACTTGCTACTGAATCTGACTGGCGCGTCATGTAAGGCGTCCATTACACGATAGGTTTTGCTGTCAGTTTGCTCACAGTCACACTGTGACTGATGGATAACTGATCGTGTAATGGGGTGACTGACCGATATTTACATACTTTGATTTGCTGCATGAGCAACCATCAGTCATGCCTGATGGTTTTGAATGACGGATAACCTACCGTGTAACGGACGCCTGAAGTCGGATCTTAATTATCATTCGTATATCATCATATATAATATATAAGTTTAACGTTTTTAATGACGGAAATTATTGTTATTAATGTTTATGTAATTAATTACGTTAGTGCATAGCGATTAAATGCGTGAGTATTCGATTGTATTTGAAACAGAACATATAATCGAATACCTAATCAAAACCTTATTACTTTATCAAATCAAATCACATGCAATGAAATTGAAATTATATCAAGCAAGAAAATTGTAATGCCGTGAAGAATTTACAATAAAATATAATTGTAAATGAATATCTCACGCACATCGATATATATGAACTTAATTCAATGCCCACGTAATAACTCCGATCCGTGTAGTATCTAACGACATGCTTGAGACACAGTATTGCACTTTCAGTTGAAAGTTTGGGCCTAAACCCAAACTGGTGGTCGTGCAGGACTAGTTATTTGTTAAGCTGTGTATCAAGCAAGCCGTCAAACACTTTCGCTACAGTAGTCGCTAATGAAATCGGTCTATAGTTACTGCTATACGCCAAGTCACCGGTTTTATTTTTCACTATAGGCACTACTACTGTTTTAAAGTATAAATACTACTGCTATAAAGTATCTTCTTGTTAAATTTCAGTAAGATCGGATTGTCCGTTTAGGTGTTATTAGATAACAAAGAGACAGAGTGACAGAGTTACAAACGTTTTTAGGGTTCCGTAGCCGAAAGGCGAAAAACGGAACCCTAACAGTGCAGGTCGGACTCGCACTCGTAGGGTTCTGTAACAGTAGAGTATTTTAAAACTATAATTATTCGTTACAAAAAAAAATTAAACAAAGTTATATTTGCGGTTGCTTTATGTCAAGAACTGCTGACTATATCTCGTTCAAACCGGTTTTATTTGAACGTATTTATTGAGATCTACAGCATATTTTTTTTTACTATTTACTCTGTTATTTTAAAAGTTAGAGGGGACTGATCGATTATAAAGCGCGTTTACTCAGACAAAAAGATACATAAACATTCGCGTTTTTTGTTTATCTTTATATTTGTAGTGTAAACCGTAGCAATAACCTTCGAACCACCTCCTGTTCAAACTTATCTACATACTCGAGAATGGTGGGCTCGAATGTCAGGGGTAGTGGATTTAGATCTCCGCCGTGCTCCAATGGCATTTTCCATCGAAAGTTCTATGTGCGGACTTTACAGTTGCCTTCCGGTGAAGCAAAAACATAGTTAATAAAACCCCGGCATTGTTATAGGACAGAGTCTGGTATTCGCCAGCTATCACCCTCAAGTTGTAAAATCTGTCGCCATCGCCAAACATTCAATGTGTTCCGTTCCGGCAGCTGTCCTTGAGAGCCAGTTCACATTCTAGGCCTAGCGTGCTACCATCCACGATCGCATTATCAATTACCAACATGTGAGATAGTGGTCAAACGCTACACAATTTACCATCACGCGACACGAGTTAACTACCATGTTCAAAATAAAATATGTTTACCCGTTTTATAAAGTTACACGTACGTACGTACAAGATTTAGTAAGTAATTGAAAAGCATATCTACATACTTATGCTAATTTTATTTAACCGACGAATATTCTCAAATATTGCCAGGTCTACAATTACTTAACTACATTTCTTGTGGTTAATGTGATAAGCGCAAGCGTTGACGCTGACCTTTGCCTCTGGGTAAACTTAAACGAGTGAATTGGGCGATAAGTACTAGCTTGTTGACAAATAAAGACAAAGTAATTATCAGGCTGACCTCTGATTTCTCTACGATTAAAATAAAACAATACTGTCGAATACATCTTAACTCTTTATTCTAGGATTTTATACCTTATGTCTTTATGTTACGACTTTGTTTGATGAATAAGTGTACATCAACCTTTGTTAGTTAACTGCCAGCTTGTATAATATATCATTGTTAGTCTTTTCTCGTACAGCAAGAGCTCATTTTCCATAAATAAATGTGTGGAGTACGTCAAATTCAAATCATTTAGTTTGTATATCGGCATTATGAAATACAAGCACTTATACATTGTGTAATTATACGAACACGGCATGTATAACATATTTAGATAATTATACATACATAATAGCACGCCTTATTCCCGTTGGGATAGGCAGAGACTTATTTTTAGATAATAATAATGTAACAAAAATTTAAAAATCTAAATGACTGTTTGATTCCCATAAATCTATCGACATCGGACCAGGAATGAATGTAGGTACATTGTTCTTTCATATATTTTACCTAAATTTACAAACACTATACCTACGGGCGGTAACTGCAGTATCAAGTTTTGTTCCACGTATAATGGAATAAAACGGATCCTCGTCAGTCACAGAACGATCACAGTAGGTATTTCTTATCAATGATCAGTAGGTACATTCATCAGAAAATAAAGTGGCCCTGGTGTCCTAGGCCATATAGGTTTAAATGCAATAAAGTAGCAGTCAAATGGCAGCGCGGCAGCGATGTTCCGCCTTCTTGCTACTAAATAAATCTGGCAAAGTGCAAGTCAGACTTTTGTCCCGCACACGGTGGGTTCCGAACGCCATCTAACGAATATCTAACGAACTACTAACACCAACTAAGTAAACGTTACCGAAAAGGTGTTAGTAATAAATATTATTAAATATCTGGTTGACCGAGCTTTGCTCGGTATTTTTGCCACTTAAACAGAAAAATATGAATCTTCCCGACATCTGTTGACGAATAATAATACAATTTTTTTTAGTTGAGAGCTACTTCTACTCGCCAATAGATGTCGGGAAGAGTCATATTTTCAGTTGATTATCGATAAAGTTGATTATTGAAAACATGAATAACACAACATTTTCTGAACATAATCCTAGCTAGATAGATTTATCGCCCCCGTAATCTAAATTTGTGTACTAAATTTTATTTAATCGTTGAGCCGTTTCCGAGATTCAGATCAAGATTCCGAGATTAAGGTAAACACGATAGGCGCCATCAATGATGCGCTAGATGGCGCTATAGTATAAATCACGTTTTTTGTTTCAAACTCTTTAATTTTTAACTTTGTTCTGTTCTTAGTATTTGTTGTTATAGCGGCAACAGAAATACATCATCTGTGAAATTTTCAACCGTCTAACTATCACGGTTCATTAGATACAGCCTGGGGACAGACGGACAGACAAACAGACAGACAGATAGACATACAGACAGACGGACAGCGGAGACTCAGTAAGAGGGTTCCGTTGGTACCCTTTGGGTTCGGAACCCTAAAAAGTAGCTTACCACAATCAGGGCAAACAGCTGCTGCTATAACCTAATACGGTGTTCCGGTAGCACAGACCTTGAGAGTCAGCCCATTCTAGGGCTAGCGTGATCACCATCCTCGACCACATCATCGCTTACCACCAGGCGAGATAGTGGTCAAACGCTAGCCTATGGGATATATGAATAATGAAGATAGTTTAACAACTAAAACAACCGACTTCCATGCCCCGCGAGTCAGTTTCAGTAGCAAGTTTGAGACGTTTATCGTCAAATCTCTGAAGATACTTATGTTCAGATCTCGATGAAATTACAATGAGGCCACCTCGGGAATTTACCCTGCCGATTAAAAAAATAATCATTCTAATAGGTACACAATTGACGGAGTAATCGCGTAACATACATACAAAATAATAAAATAGTAAAAACATACAGACGAATTGAGAAACTGCACCTTTTTTGGAAGTCAGTTGAAAAAAAACATGCATCATCATCATCAGTGATCTTGTATCTGTCATCGAGAAAGGTCGCGTTCGCGTCGCACTTGCTTTAGTTTGCGCTCGAGTAATGCGCTGACGCAGCAGCCTACAAAATCGTCGCGCGCGCAATATTCTTGCGGTCACCGCGATGACCCAGTTATGCTGTGCCTAGTGAATCACGTAATGTTTGTTTACATCTATTAAGGCGAAGTTAATATCAACTATGGCTTCTCCTACTACGATAAAAATAACGGAGACGGAACGATTGTTATACAGTCGTTTCGAAGCGGAAAAAAGAGAACGGATAAAACTTGAAAATCTGGTAAGTGACTTGAATAATCAGATTCAGGAGCTACAGCGTCATCTCCAACATATGAAGGAGAAGGAAGCTACTACTTCCAGCCAGAAGAATCTTTCGTCCGTGGTCCACTACGAGACCGACGAAGAGGAGCTTGCAAGAGAAACTGATTGGATACGCCGAATAAATAGAAAAAGAGGAGATTAAATAAGTCTCCTTCTCCAGCACAAGATGAGTCTCATGACGAGGCTCAAAAACAAGAACCAAAGGTGAAAAAAACCTCCTCAACCACCGCTTATAGTGGTAGAAAATGTTAAAGATTATCAAAAGTTTTATGACTTGCTTACCACAAGCCTTTCAAGAGATTCGTTTCTGGTCAAAATGATGAGTAGCGACACCGTAAAAATTAGCACCTATACTGAGGAATCTTATAGATCTGTAACAAAGCTGTTGTTGCAAAATAACTGCCGTTGGTACTCGTACGAAAACAAACAAGAAAGACCAATTAGAGTCATGCCAAAAAACTTACATTCTTCTTGTCTTCCTGAAAAAATAATTGATGATCTGAATTTCCATGGATTCAAATGCTTAGAAGCCGTTAATAAACTCAGCTGGAGAAATAAAGAACCACTGAACATGTTTATGCTTTCGTTTGAAAAAGACGAAGATATTAAAAAAATCTATAACATAAAGTCTGTGTTAGGATGTAAAGTAGAAATACAGGCTATCAAGACTTCAAAGCTCATCCCACAATGCAAAAGATGCCAAGCATATGGGCACATTCAGAAGTATTGCGCAATAGAGCCCAGGTGCGTAAAATGTACTGGCAAGCACCTGACTAAAGAGTGTACCAAACCACGAGAAGCTCAGCCAAAATGTGTTCACTGTGGCGAACCCCACCCTGCTAACTACAGAGGTTGTATAGTAGCCAAAGAACTGCAGAGTATAAAAAATAAATTAACAAAAAAGAATGTCTCAACATCTGTTCAGGCCCAGAGCGTAAACAAGACAACAAAACCCAGCATCACTCGAAATGTCTCTAAAACGACTTCATATGCCCAAATAACTAAAGGAGCTCAGCCTCTTCCTCAGGTGCCTGCATCATCTCACCAAGCGAGTACTAACATAGATGAAAAGATAACCCGAATTCTGACCCTCATGACTTCGTTCGACGACCGCCTAAAAAAACTTGAAAGTAGCACCAAAACTGCTACATTAAAGCAAACAAAATGATTGACCTGAAAATAATGGAATGGAATGCAAATGGGCTTCTCAAGCACCAACATGAGCTACAAGTTGTCCTACACAAAGGCAATATTGACGTGTGTCTTATTTCTGAGACACACTTCACTAAAGAATCATACATCCAGATTAAAGGATACAAAGTCTACCACGCCCTTCATCCTGAGAATAAAGCTCGAGGCGGAAGTGCTACTCGTATACTAATAAAGCAGAAAATTTACCACTACGAAGAATTCAAGCTTGAAGAACAGCAATACATACAAGCCGTAGCGGTGTCTATAAGAACTAAACGCTATAATAATGTTACCATCTCAGCGTTATACTATCCACCAAAGTATGCCCTGAAATCAGATGATTACAAGAAACTCTTAGATTAACTTGGTAATCGTTTCCTGTTAGGGGGCGACTTTAATGCTAAAAACACCTACTGGGGATCAAGGCTCATAAATACAAAAGGTAGAGAGCTTCTCACAGCTATTAAAGAAACTGGGTGTCAAGTGATGTCAACAGGAAAGCCTACCTATTGGCCTACTGATCCCCATAAGATACCAGACCTCATAGACTTCTTCATATATAAAAACATATCTACTAGCTTTATACGCATAGATGAAGGATATGACATGAGCTCCGATCATTCTCCAATCATTATGACATTAAGTGAAACTGTGTTAAACAGAGGAAATAATCCCACCTTAGTAAATAAGAACACTGATTGGGAAAGTTTCAAATACGATTTAGAATGTACCATAGATTTAAAAGTTCAACTTAAAAGCCAAGAACAGGTTGACATGGAAGTTATAAAGTTAATTGGGGATATTCAACACTGTGCTTGGAATAATACTCCTGACTTTAAACGAAAAATAAGAGATCACTATTATCCACCGTTAATTACAAATCTTATTATCGAAAAAAGGAGACAGAGAAAGAAGCGGCAAACCACAAGATCTCCATATGACAAGCGTTTGCTGAACAATTTGACAAAATCCCTTAGCAGAGAAATTCAACGTTTTAATGATGGTATAACAAATGCAAATTTGAACCAGCTAACATGCGACAAAACCACAGATTATTCACTATGGAAAGCAACTAAACATCTCAAAAAACCAATAATGCAAATTCCACCCATTAAACAAGCTGATGGGCGATGGGCTATAAATAATGAACAAAAAGCGAAGATATTTTCCCAGCACCTAGAACAGATATTTCAACCGCACGAAGGAAACTCTGATATCATATTAGAAAATATAACTCTGCGTGAGCAAGATATTAAACTCGTGACACCTAAAGAAGTAGTCAGAGAAATAAAACAACTAAACCGAAAGAAATCTCCTGGATATGACCTTATTACGGGAGAAATTCTGCAACATATCCCACGCAAAGCTATAATCAAACTTACAACGTTAATCAATGCTGCATTTAGACTTCAGTATGTACCTGAAGTGTGGAAGGTTGCCGAAGTCATAATGATATCTAAGCCTGGAAAACCAACTCATGAAGCAACATCGTATAGACCCATTTCACTACTTCCGATAATGGCGAAGTTATTTGAAAAATTGCTTCTGAGACGATTGAAGCCCCTTATAGAAGCACAAAATCCGATTCCTGACTATCAGTTTGGTTTTAGAGAAAAACATTCTACTATAGACCAAGTACATAGAATCACTAAAGTCATAGAGAGTGCTTTAGAAGAAAAGAAAGTGTGTTCTACAGTCTTTCTTGATGTAGCGCAGGCATTCGATAAAGTTTGGCACGAAGGCCTAATATATAAGCTAAGACAAATGCTTCCCAAACAGTTAGCTGACATCTTGGAATCCTACTTATCAGATAGAACTTTTAGAGTACGACAAGAAGATGCATACTCGCAGTTGAAGCAAATTAAAGCTGGGGTACCACAAGGAAGCGTAATGGGTCCGGTCCTGTACTTATTATACACTTGTGATATACCAAAATTAGAGAATAACATCATTGCCACCTTTGCGGATGATACAGCTATTATGGCTATAGGAGCCAATCACGAGGAAGCAGTAAAGCAAGTTCAAACGGCTGTCAATACTATCTTTGACTGGACGAAAAAATGGAGGATAAAACTCAATGAAACGAAATCAATCCACATTGATTTTACTAATAAAAAACAACACTACCACCCGGTGTTCATAAATGGACAGGCAGTACCATACGAAAATAGAGCCAAGTACTTAGGCATGACTTTAGACGCAAAGCTTCGCTGGAAAGCACACGTAAAAAAGAAAAGCGAAGAGTTGGAGCTTCGCTACAAAAAGATGCAGTGGCTGCTAGGAAGACACTCCACGCTGTCGGTGCATAACAAATTACTCTTATACCAACAAGTCCTTGTGCCAGTATGGGCTTATGGAATTCAGCTATGGGGCTGTACCAGTCAAAGCAATATCCAAATCATCCAGCGATTCCAAAACAAAATACTAAGAAGCATCGTAAATGCACCTTGGTATATAAGAAACAACGACCTCCATCGGGACCTTAAAGTGGATGACGTTATTAGTGTAATTTCAAAATATGCCGAAGCTCACGATCGTAGACTTCATCACCATGTGAACGTCGAGGCTATCCAGCTTCTCGACAACACGGACATAGTGAGAAGACTGAAAAGGATAAAACCTTTTGAGTTAGTGTAGTGAAGTGACATTAAATTAGTGAACACTGCTTTCAAAGAACACAATACAATAGTGTCTTCGCCTTAATAGAGACAATAAGGAAAGTGCCAATGGACACATTCTTAGTTTAACAATAATTAGCAGTTTAGGTCAAATGTAAATTACTTATTAGTCTTAAGACTAGATTGTAATATTAATGATATGCCATTATATTGGAATATCATTTTTGAAGAAAAAAAAAAGTGTCAGTCCACTGCTGGACATAAGCCTCTCCTATGGCACTTATTAATAACATATGATCTATATTTTGCAGCCGAGCTGGCTCCGCACAAAGGAGTTCTGGGACAAATCCTTCGAAGACCGCTACGAGAAGATTCGCAATGATAGCCACCGCCCTAAACTAAAGGTAAGCATTAAAATATACATCAATTTCATTATCGGCAATAGACCAATGGCTAAGGCGTCAGCCTGGCAATCGAGAGCTCGTGAGTTTCATCCCGACCCATTGCGGTATGGACGTGAACCCACTCCAGACACAAGCATATTTTTAGCTTAGTTGTACGGTTTAACAAAATGTGCAACCCACATTGCTAGTAGCCATATCAGAAATCACATTTTGCGTGTACATTGTACACATTCGCGCGCTTTTTTAGGGTTCTGTACCTCAAAAGGTAAAAAAGGAACCCTTATAAAATCACTTTCTTGTCCGTCTGTCTGTGTGTCACCACCGATTTTCGCAGGAACGGGTAGTCCTAGCAAGTTAAAATTTATACTAGATACTGAAGTCTATAGTCCCTATTAGGCGTATAATAATCAAGGTCCTGAGTCAACACGATAAAAAGATATGGGCAAATTTAAATTTTTGCGAAAACTTGTAACTACCAAAATGTACCTTAATTTTCAACCTTTTTTTTGGAATTTGACCTTGTTTTTAACCAAAATTGACAATTCTACGCCAACCGAAAGTATGCTATAAACTAGGTCAACGGGAAGTACCCTATAGGTTTTGGCTCAAAAACCTATAGGGAATCAGACAGACGGACAATAATGTGATCTTATAAGGGTTCCTTTAAACCCTTTGAGGTACGGAACCCTAAAAAGGTAAATTTACTATTACAAACTAATTATTTGTATTTGGTGCAATACATTTTGTATGGATCGAACTTCAAAGTTAAGTTTGTCCTTTAACCTTGTCTGAGAAATTGGTACAAAAGCCTCGGTGGGCGAGTCCAACTCGACTTGGTCGGTTGTTTTTCTTTTTGGCCATCATACGATCTGTGTGTGTACAACTTCACTATTTTTATTTTTCCCCCTTTGTGGATTTTTGATTAGATTTTTCAGTACAGCGCGCTTTCTAATTGATAGGACAGTAACATTTCTTATTCATAACTTATGGCAAATATTTTGGCCCACCTTTTTTCCAACGCCTCCTCTAAAGACATTATCCGCCGATAATCCCTAAAGCAAACTAGGCACATGCCTAAGGGCGCGATGTTACATAAGGGCGCGCGTAGACATTTTTAAACGTAGAAAAAATAATACATAAAGTCTCGTAAAATCTCCTTAAGTCCTGCTTGAAAGAGAAATAAAAATGCATCTACTCCCCCCCCTGGAAGCTTTTTCTTTGGAAAATGGTAACTAAAGAGGGGCTGATGAGGTGCTAGCCTAGGGCGCTGTAGACATTTAATCCGCCTCTGTCTAAAGAAGTCATTCCCACGAGCGACTATTACTTTCAGGTATTTGTGGTACCCCATTCCCACAACGACCCCGGCTGGCTGAAAACTTTCGAGCAGTACTTCGAATGGAAGACCAAGAACATCATAAACAACATCGTTCAGAAGTTGACGCAGTACCCTAACATGACCTTCATCTGGACCGAGATCTCGTTCCTCAACGCTTGGTGGGAGAGATCGCATCCCGTGAAGCAAAAGGTAAGTGTGTATATTAGTACGCGCCGAGGCTATCTATGTATCATAACATAACAAGAGTATTTTTACCCACGACGGAACGGATACTATATGTGTTTGGGGTGAGAGGATGTTTGTTTGTATGTGTGTGCAAATCCATGTTGCCATTTTTCTCCAAAACTACTAGTCCGATTTTGATGCAGTTATGGATTCAGGTATAATTGGTGCATGTTATTAGATAGGTGTTACGGTGACAATTCACCAGGGGGCGCTGCAGTAATCATTGTTGGTGCAAATCGATGTTGCCATTTTTCTCCAAAACTACTAGTCCGATTTTGATGCAGTTTTCGTTTTTATGGGTTTGGGTGTAATTGATGCATGTTTTTAAATAGGTGTTACGGTGACAACTCACCAGGGAGTGCTGCAGTAATCATTGTTGGTGCAAATCGATGTTGCCATTTTTCTCCAAAACTACTAGTCCGATTTTGATGCAGTTATGGATTCAGGTATAATTGGTGCATGTTATTAGATAGGTGTTACGGTGACAATTCACCAGGGGGCGCTGCAGTAATCATTGTTGGTGCAAATCGATGTTGCCATTTTTCTCCAAAACTACTAGTCCGATTTTGATGCAGTTTTCGTTTTTATGGGTTTGGGTGTAATTGATGCATGTTTTTAAATAGGTGTTACGGTGACAACTCACCAGGGGGCGCTGCAGTAAACATTTGTTTGTGCAAATCCATGTTGCCATTTTTCTCCAAAACTAGTTCGATTTTTTCATTACGGTTCGTAATTAATCAGCGGTAGTTCTGAGATAGATGTTATGACGTTAATTTTCTAAGGGACATTGGCGTGGGTGTTTATCCAAAATTTTAATTTTGTTACTTGTTTAGTATTTTTGATGTGAAAACTTCTTTAGGGGCGTTGTATACTTTTTGGGATAGGTTAAAAATGTTAAACTCGCGTCAGGACACGTGAACTGATCGAACATTCGTAAGACGGAGGGAGAGTAGACCAAATGCGTGAACGATTTTGAAAACGCCGCGGGCCAACCCACGACTGTGGACGGCGCGCGCTACAGAGCCAAGATTACCGATTTTTTTCTTCCTCAATTGAATGAATTGCGACTGGAACTGAATGTGGTTCCAACAGGACGGCACAACGGCGCACACTGCTCAAGCCACAACCGATATTCTGAAGGAAGAATTTCTGGGTCGCTTGATTTTTCGTTTTGGTGATTTGCACTGGCCGGCCAGATCACCCGATTTAACCGCTCCAGACTTCTTTTTATGGGGTATTGAACATAGCCTTGGCCTCCCTTCAGTTTTTTCTTTATAACCCGTGTAGTAATTACCTACTGTTTGCCATCTAATTAAAATATTTTATATAATAGTCTTCATGCCATTAGGAGACTTCGTAGTCATCCCAGATTTCTTTATCAGTTGTTTGATTTGTTTACGTTAACTGCTTTATTAACTGACAGGCTCTGAAAAAGTTGATCAAGGAAGGACGTCTTGAGATCACAACGGGAGGATGGGTGATGCCTGATGAAGCCTGCACGCATATCTATGCACTGATCGATCAGTTCATTGAAGGTATGTATACTGTAACATCTAATATCATCCATCCAATGTCCATTCCATTTAAGATCGTTTAAAAACTAACAGAACTGACTTCAAACGTCGCGCTAGTCAAAGTAGCCAGTAGACGCAGTAACTATTATATAATCTGTGCCAGTAGTAAGTAGTAAATCGTCGAGATAAATAAATGCATCGTAATATAAATATTGATATATTAAAAACGGCTCGGCTAATTTTATTAAAATTTGAATGGACCGCTCGGAAACGTACACTACCCATTAAAGAAAGAATTATTCGTATCCGTTCACAATTGACGGAGTAATCGCGTAACAACAGTATAAGCGCAGTAACAGTATACAAACAAAAAAAACATAGACAATATCGTAAAAAGATCTCTGGATGATCGCTAAAACGTCAAACCTAATTTTACTGCCATAAGAACACTTTAAGTTTTATATTTTCTTTGGTTATCAAACAACATCAATGTTATAAATGCGAAAGTCAATTAATATATTTGAGTGTTTGGGACTTTTTCGTGGTCCAACGGCTGGACCGATATAGTTGAAATTTTGTACAGATATAGTCAGTACTGTGGATTATGCTATAGGATACTTTTTTCGCAGGCGAAGTCGCGGGGCACAGCTAGTATACACATATTGTACAAATACCTGCTTAATCATATTATCTATTACCCTATATATAATTTTTTTTTTATAATATGGTGCGAGAAACAGGCAAGCGGCCCACCTAATGGTAAGTGGTCACCGCCGCCTATTGACATCTGCAAAACCAGATCGAGGTATTGCCGGTGTGTTGCCTTATAAATAGAACCAATATAAACCAGCAATTATATGTCATTCATAAATTGGAGGTTGTCTTGGACCTTATTTATAATGATGATATAATTTTTGTCTTTTAGGTCACACCTGGGTGAAAAGCAACCTCGGCATCGAGCCTAAGACCGGCTGGTCCATAGATCCTTTCGGACACGGCCCGACTGTCCCCTATCTGTTAGACCAGAGCGGTCTCCAAGGTACCATCATCCAACGGATCCATTACGCGTGGAAGCAGTGGCTGGCTCAGCGCCAGATAGAGGAGTTCTACTGGATCACCGGCTGGAACACCAAGCGACCTGCCATGGTTGTCCACAACCAGCCATTCGACATCTATTCCATTAAGAGCACGTGCGGACCGCATCCCTCCGTCTGCCTCAGCTTTGACTTCAGGAAGATCCCCGGTGAGTACTCCGAGTACACCGCTAAACATGAAGAAATCACCGAGCAGAACTTGGAGAGAAAGTCGAAGATTTTGGTGGAGGAATACGAACGAATCGGAACGTTGACCGGCCATAACGTGGTGTTGGTGCCGCTCGGGGATGACTTCCGCTACGAGTACAGCTCCGAGTTCGACGCCCAGTACACCAACTACATGAAGATGTTCAACTACATCAATGGCCATCCGGAGATCTTCAACGCCGAAGTGTCCTTCGGGACCCCTCTCGACTACTTCAATGCGGTGATAGAGCGACAGTCGGACTTCCCGACCCTCAAAGGAGACTTCTTCGTATACTCCGATATATTCAGCGAAGGAAAGCCCGCTTACTGGTCCGGGTACTACACGACGCGGCCCTACCTCAAGATTCTCGCCCGACAGTTCGAACACCACCTCCGCAGCGCAGAGATCATGTTCACCCTCGTCTACAACAATCTGAGGCAACATAACAAGAAAAGTCTCGTCGGTACCGAGAAGCGCCTAGAAAAGTCCTACGAACAACTGATTTTCGCGCGAAGAAACTTGGGCCTGTTTCAACATCACGACGCTATCACGGGAACGTCCAAGTCGAGTGTCATGTACGACTACGGAACGAAGCTGTTCACGGGTATCTACCACTGCATCCGTCTGCAGGAGACGGCGCTCACCGCGGTCATGGTGCCCGACGAGAAGATGCACGGACAGAGCATCGTCCAGAGCGAGGTCGAGTACGACACTTACGGCAAACCGGCAAAGAAGATACGAGTGTCCTTCGTCGATAAAAAGAAGGTCATCCTCTTCAACTCGCTGGCGGAGGATCGCACCGAGATCATAACGCTGCGCTCGAACACGACCAACGTGCGCGTTTACGACAACCGCAAGCAGACATATGTCCCGTATCAGATAACGCCCACGATCGAGCTCCGAGAGTACGGCAGGCGGTCTCTGAGCGACACCGAGTTCGACCTGATCTTCGAGGCCACGCTCCCGGCGCTCACGGCCGTCACCTACACTCTAGAGGAGCACACCAATACTTCCAACCGCGCCGTCGTGTTCTGCAACATCTGCGCCGACGAACAAAAGCCGGAATCCGAGAGGCTGTTCGTCGTGAAGAAGATGTTGCCCGGCGACATTCAGCTAGAGAACACGTTCATGAAGCTGCTGATCAACAGGAACACTGGCTTCCTGCGGCAGGTGTACAGGAAGGACATGCGCAAGAGGAACGTGGTCGAGATGCAGTTCGGAGCGTACCAGAGCGCCCAGCGACACTCGGGCGCGTACCTCTTCATGCCGGACTACGACGCGCCTGAGAAACAGGTCCTCAACTCGTACGCGAGCGCGAGTGGCGCGCAGGACGACAACATCATCATCGTGTCCGGGCCCGTGGTGACCGAGATCACCACCATGTACCTGCCCTTCCTCGTGCACACGCTGCGCATCTACAACGGCGAGGAACCTCTCCTCACGCGCGCCATCCTCGTCGAGAACTCGGTTGACTTCGAGAGCCCGCCCAAGAACCGCGAGACGGAACTATTCATGCGCATCCAGACCGATATCCAGAACGGAGAGCCGCCCGTCTTCTACGGCGATCAGAACGGCTTCCAGTACCAGAAGAGGGTAAAGGTGGAGAAGCTCGGCATCGAGGCGAACTACTACCCGATCACGACGATGGCCTGGCTTCAGGACGAGGAGACGCGGCTGACGCTGGTGACGGACCACGCGCAGGGCGCGGCCGCCTCCGAGCCGGGCCGGCTCGAGGTGATGCTGGACCGGCGCACGCTGTACGACGACTTCCGCGGCATCGGCGAGGGCGTGGTCGACAACAAGCCCACCCTGTTCCGGCACTGGCTGCTGATGGAGGCGATGCCGAACGCGCCGCGGTACCGGCGCGCCGCCACCTTCGAGCGCGTGCAGCAGCGCACCTTCAACGAGGAGTCGAAGCGCGAGTACGAGCTGCCCTCGCTGACCGCCGACACGCTCAGCCGCGCGCTCAACTACCCGCCCAACGTGTACGTGGTGGACGCGAGCGAGGCCGCGGTGGAGGTGCGCTCACACCGCGTTTTCGTGGACCACTTCCCGGCCGGCGTGCACCTGGTCAACCTGCGCACGCGCACCGACCCCGTGCTCGAACAGTTCCCGAGCTCCTCCGCGTACATGGTGCTGCAGCGGCCCGGCTACAGCTGCCTCATGGGCAACAAGTCCGAGATCAAGTCCGTCGTGTTCACCTCCCGGACCGAGTTCTCGGGACTGCGCGTCACCAACCTGACCCACGTGAGTCTCACCGGCCTCAAGGAGTACGCCCACATCGAGGCCGGACTCGAGGACGCGGAGGTCGACCCCATGGAACTTCGGACTTACGACATCAAATTTTGAAGACTGCTAGACGTTTAGGTTTGTAATTTTATATCGACGGTTTAGAATCTTTTTAGAGAGCCTCGCCGGAAAGTGCTTTGTAGAGAAGGAATTTATCCGAAACGGTGCGACCGATGGAATTTTATTAGTAGGTATAATACCTAGTTGCATTTTTTATCTTGACCGCGTAGGTTACACGTATGTAGAATTGAATTAATGAATGTCGTGCACTCCATCGACTTCGTGGAACCCTGTTTCCCGCCTGAGCTCTCTCGTCTAGACTTCACTAGATAACTACCTCAGGACCAAATTATATACCTGCTCGAATATACAACTCTCACTAGAGAATCTGTTAGGATTTATAAATGTTTTAGATCAATATCGAACATACTATCTTTGCTGTAGCATAAGTAATATTTCAAAGATTTTCAAATTAATAATGTAACCTGAATATATTGAAAAAATAACGTCACATTTACACATCGCATCGTAAAACGATTTATAATAATGTATAAAATATTTCTAGTCTTAAAATATTGCGTAGTATCGAATAGTAGCCGCCCATTTTCCGTAGTTCCCAGATGATTTAATAGCCAACATCACCACTGGTTCCTGATAATGCGTTAGCCAGTTATCTGACACATGACACCATCTAAAGGCTGTCAAAAATCTGTCAGATTTAGCGCTACCAGGAACCGGTGATCTGGCTCTTAGCATAATATTGTAGATCATTCGTAACGTTACCATGAAAGTGTAAGAAGCGAAAGAGTTTAGCATCGTAGCATGTGTAAAGAAGTAGTCTCTGCCACCCTAACGGGAAAAAGGCGGGATTGGTATGAATGTATAAATAACGTTGGGACGTTTTTTTTACAGAGAATGATATTTGTACAATAGATAGACCTTGTCACCTATTATGATACTTAATAAATGTTATAATTTAATTTCATCTAGACTCATATCGTAAAGTACTGATTATGAATTCAAAAATAGTAGCATAATGACAGACTTTATGGATTTACAACTGAAATAAAATTTAAAAACGCTCATGAAAGTGGAAGAAGCGAAAGAGGTATGTCAGGATCGTAGCATGTGGAAAGAAGTATACTATATAAGTATTTAGGCGGCAATAGCCCAATGGATAAGGTGTCGGACTAGCGATCGAGAGGACGTGAGTTCGGTCCCCACCCCACCCATTGCACTATTGACGTGAACCCACTCCAGACACAAGCATATTTAGCTTAGTTGGAGGGGTTAACAAGAATACTAGTAATGTGCAAACCACATTGCGAGTAATCTTTATTAAAAAATAAAATAAATAAATAAAAATAAGTCTGCCTACCCCAACGGGAAAAAGGCGTGATTGTATGTATGTATGAATAAAATTTAAGTCTTATTATGATACAGATTTCTTATCAAAATCAATATCTATATATATATATATATAAAAGAAAGTCGTGTTAGTTACTACACTTATAACTCAAGAACGGCTGGGCCAATTTTTATGATTTTTTTTTTTTGAATTGTCTTTGTCAGGAATAGGATAATAAGTATTAAAAACAATGAATAATTGACCTAAAAAAATTATATAAGATAAAATATTTTGCCAAAATGTTCCTGGGTTTATAAACTGCCAATCATTTGATGTTCAATTGTTTATCCCGCTGTATTTTTTTTTTATAATTATGGCTCCACACGATTAGTGTATTTAGCCAGTGTCAAGTAGTAAGTCAAGTAAATATTCTTCAAGTTTTTATGAATTCAAGTCATGTAGATTTTAAAAATGTCAAATATTATCAGTAATGATAATTGTTTGACATATTTATTGATTGTCAAATATGCGTGCGTTCAGAAATGTATGCTTACAGTTACAAGCAACTTAAAAAAGTGTATATTTCCAAAAATCATTTTTAACAATTTTTATTCTATATGTGTATTGCCATAATATATTAATAAACTTAATATCTTTTTTGTATTCATTTCTTATGTTCATAAAAGCCTAAAGTAAGTTCATCTAAAAGGAAACACGACATTAATTATCTGTTAGGTAGTACGAAGTTCGCCGGGCCAGCTAGTATATATATAAATCAATGCCATTTTTCGTTGTAAAACTTCAGATATTAACCACGGCCAAATTGTTTCTTTTGTAATTCATAAACTTAAAATATCTCATTATAAATATAAACCACATCTAGTTATAGGCAGTGAGTTTTTGAAATCAAATAAATTAGATTGTATGTCAGCTAATACATTATAGTACCTATTCGTGCTACGGAATTAGGATTATCTAACAAAAGCATGTTCTAGACGGATGTAATCACGCATCCCAACAGAGGTGACCTTGTTTTGTTGCTATCCATCCAGATGGCAGATGTAATGCATTTTTTTATTTGACCTTCAACGTTCTTGGATGACGGGCACGCGCTCCCATTCGCATTTGGAGTATTCCGTTTTATTATACATTTATGATACATCCGTTTAGCCAGTGGATTCCATTACATTGGACATACAGTCCAATAATATTAATGGCTAAAAATTAATCGTTCCTATAACCAGCGCCTTATCCACATTCTTTGTCTTCCGTCTCCAATGGCGCAGAAAACTACTAAAGTGGCCCGGCCCAGCTTTTGAAATGTGGACAAATTAAGAGCCTATTGATTTAAGATCGGGAATTTAACGTGACTTACGCGGTGTCGATATATTGATCTACTATTGTTTTGGCCTCATTCGGAAGCCATCTTCAGGATCTCGTGTGTGAGATCGCGTAAGTCCCATTAAGTTCCCGATTTTAAATGAACGTGGGTGTTTATAATAAACTTTGGAGGCATTTCTTAAACTACGTGATTCGATGCTAGCGTCAATCACACTGAAACTCGAGTGTTGGCGCTTGGTTGTGAACCATTTAACAAACAATTAGGTACATCCGTCTGGAACATGCTTTAGGGTTTCGAGGATAGGTTTAAGTTAGGCGATCAGTAACTTACCGTAACTACAGCATTCCGTCAACTTTATCATTGCATTTACACAAATACAACAATGTAATAGAAAATTAAGAATTACCTTTCTTTTATATAAGTGATAACTTTTAAAAACTCAAATAATATCTGCTTGATATTAATAAGTGTTGACTTAAATAATCAATATAAATAAGAATAATAAATTACAGGAATTGTCATGCGTAGGAATGGAACTGAATAGTTAAGACATTGATTATTTTTTTCAACATTTTTTATTAAAAAGGGACATATTCGTATTATTTAGGCCAGTTTCACCAGTTCCTGATAGCCCTATTAGAAACTAATCTGACAGATTTTCGACAACTTTTATTTATGGCGTAGTATGTCAGAGAACTATCTGTCAGTTTATCATATAACGGTGAAAACGGCCCTCAATCTGCTGAGGTAATTCTACTTACATATTAATTGTGAATAAAAAAATCAATTTTGATTTCATCAAAATATATTTAAACAGCATTCTTTATTATTTAACTACAATTTAAAACTACATAATTGATTGAATTAACAGTTCAATTCAATGAATATAATACGTTGCTGTGATAACTTAATATTTTTATGTATTACTGAATCTCTTATACAACCAAATTATATATTGAAATACTTCTGATTATATACAACTAAAATATACAATCATTGTCATAATAACATGTAAAAAATTAATGATTTTTGTTATTGTAGTGAAATTAACAGTCGTCACTTTTTGGAATATAACCACTAACCCTGTTGTTCTATTAAGGGTCAGTTTCAGCGGTTCCTGATAATGCGTTAGACAGTTATCTGACACATGACGACATATAAAAGCTGTCAAAAATCTGTCAGATTTCTTTACATTAGCGCTATCAGAAACCGGTGAAACTGGTGGCCCTTAATCATTTTAATTAATTAGTAATATTATCACGTACCTATCACGAGCAACAACCAGTGACTACCTAAACTAAATAAAATGATCCAAAAATATGAATGTTTAGTATATGTATGTATATGTATAAAATCGTAGGTCTTTAAGTTGTATTTTGTCATAATTTACTACTAATCATAAATCAAGTGATATTTGCGTTACGTTCATATTTTTTTTAATACTGTATAATATGTTTTTGACTAATTATGTTCTTTTGTAAATATTTTTCTGTTGAATGTTTTACATAGCGACTGGTTTAATACGGTGTATTGATCACATAAACGACCTTAATTTAAATTTGTTTGCCATAACTGGAAGCCCAGACTAAATAACCTAAAGACTATCGTATCGTAACAAATATGTGACTTGTCTTTTTAGTATTTACGGCACAGACAATGTTGGGTTGTCCAGCAGGTGTTATTCGCAATCATTCAAAGGCAAAATTGGATTCAGAATCTGCCTCTACTCAGATCTTAGCAATTCACAATGCTCCGATCGGTTACTTTTGATATTTCAGTTCGAAAAAATATGTGATTTGAATTGAAAAATTTCCGCGACTAAGCTCTCGGATTGATCAATATTCAAAATTAAGCTTCCGAATCCGAATAGGTTTTCGAATTATTGAGAATAAGGAGGAACATGTAGATACAGAAGTTCGCTATCATTGCTACAACTTTCTATGTAAAACTGCTTTTATCCAGATATTGTTAATACTAATTTCAAATCTACACATTTGTTTAGATTCCATATGTCTTTAATAATTAGTTTGTATAAGCCCCCTCTGTACCCTATTGTTTCGATAATGTTATTGACTGTTAGACTATTTAAAGAACATTTATAAGAAATCCCTGGGCGCTATACATAGTAAACATTTATATTTCGATATCGACAAACGTATGTGCTAGTAGAGCTAGCGGTCTCTGCATAGTTATCAATGTTTTGTGTCATCGCAAACGTCCAACAGACAGAGATGCAACTAGACAGCTGTATATCTCCATCACTTTCTATATAACGAACACCGGTCGCAGTCATCGCTTTCAATGTAGAGACTGCCTGCGCTGAAAGTTCTTTTCGATAGCCCATAGCAACGTTACTATGTCAATATCATAATATGCTCAATAATGTATCATGTACGTTAGCCATTTGTTTAACTTAGCGATGTAATATAATCTGGATGTTTAATAAAATATGTGTGGCATAATATCTATATCAGTGTAGTAGTTATTATATTGATGTGTGAACTCTAAGGTCAACGCGGTAGTTTGTAAGAGCTCGCTTCGATAACCCATCTCTAAGTTGTCAAGTTTTGTTCCGTTGACCAAATGGTTGTACAATTTAGCTAGAATATATACAATTTTAGAATGGTAAAATTATTTTTATTATAATACTAATTTTGTCACGGGGCATCTCGTGGTTTTAAGTTAATTAATATTAAAACGAATACCAAATATATCATGTTGTTGTAAGTTTCCTCCGGTTTTTGTTAAGTTATTTTTACGATAATTATAAAAGTTATCTTTCACATGTGTTCGGAGGAAACTATTATTTAATAAATAGAATTAGTTCGCCATTCCTGTTTACTTTTCTATGTACACTTGCAATATGTAAGAAGAGATGGTACTTTATTATGATTTTGTTCACGATTTAGTAGTTAAATAAAATGATAAATCATACAAAATCAGTGTTATTATTTATTTCATTTTCATTAAATTGTATACCTATCTTATCATAGTTAAAATATATAATGTTATAAACTTTAAAATACGACATAAATACAATAATAACTTTAATATTTAGAAGGTCCGCAGTCAGGATATTGTTGATATATTTAACTAACTGGAATAATTTGGAAGGATCTTAGTTTGCGAAGTAAAATGTAAATCACTACAATCAACAATAGTCGACTGAGAACAGACCATTCGCGTTATAATTAATTAATTGTTTAGTTTAGAACTTCAGGTATTATTAAAATATAATTCATCGTCTAACCTTAAAACATAAACATTAAAAAAGAACATTTACATTTAGAATATTGGAAGTTTCTGAATATATCGCTTCATTTCTTCTTTATCCTGCTGGCGATCCATTCTAGGCCTAAATGCAACCTGGAACAAATTTACATAACATTATTATTTGTATTTATCTAAACTTATATTATAAGAGGAAATATTTGATATTTTTCAACACATTTGCTCAAAAAGTGCATATTTACGAAGCCTTTATACATTGTTCGAAAGTAAAAAATTACGCCACCATACAACGGAGCGTGCGGTATAGTACATTACGATATTAGTGCGTTATGATGGTTATAACAAGCGAGGCGGAATTTCAGCCCGAGCCGAAGGCGAGGGCGTAATTGAGCCGAGCATGTTATAACCAATACGCACGTATATCGTACGACGTTCTTTAACACATTTGCGAGGAAACAGAAAAGAAAACATTTTATATTTTGTTCATTTCTAATTATTGAAACAGTTAGTGAAGAAGTTAGTTACAATTATTAAAATGATACGTAGTTGTAGTTGGTTTTTTAATTATGTTTTCTTACGTGGTTATGTATCTGTCTTTGGATATTGACGGCAGCAAGCTGTCGCATGCGGTTCGCGCTTCTGTTAGTATATCCGGTGGAGTTGAAGTAATATATGGCTCTTCTTCATTATTGAAAGTTGTCATATTTAAATTTTCACAATACAAGTACAAAGAAAAGAAAATTTGAGAAAAATGGCGCGAGGATTATTTTCTGCCGTAGCTGCGTGAAAATGTTGGCAAAGACGTTAGAGCATGCAGCCAAGTTTTTAAATTACCGAATAAACTGATTTTTTTATTTTAAATAAACTGAATCTGTGAATGCACACTGTTGCTTTCCCGCCATTTTAACAGCGCGCTAGCGCTGCCTACTGACTGGCGCCGCGCGGCGATTAGTTCGAAATTTGAATAGCAACAGCGCGCGAAATGGCAAATAATACTGTTATGGAATTTGCATGGACTATAACTTAACTATTTGCTTTGGTAACACACACGTTTTTTTATGACCCGCTTTAAATATTTAAAACCGGTGGAATTACATCAGCTTTACGAGCAACGGTGTTAAAAAATATGTAATCTCACCTAAGAGCGTGTGGTAAACCTACTTAACACACTCCGTTATATGGCGCAGTGCGAATCCTTTACGTTTTTTTTTTATTTCACTAAAGAGTTTCACGTTGCGAGAATATATAAGGTGAATGTTAGAACCTCCTTAGAAGCCCTTTTGCTTAATAAGTTATGGGGGAACGCGGGGTGCACTTATCCATACAAATGTGTTCCCCCGTTTCCTCTGGAAAATGCTTCTATAATATGTGCCATATAGATTGGCACTAAAGTGCGTTGACCTTTCAGTGGTCTAGCAGCGGTGACAAACCTTTAATGATTGTGATTATAACTAGGTTTTCTTTTTATTTAGCGGTGTGTTCTAATTTTTATGTGCCACTAAAATATCCAAAGTGTTTTTTCTGAAACATGTATACATATTTATTTGAGTTGGAGTCTGCATTAATACGAGGGCGGCACTAAAAGTATCGGGAATGGAGTATTTCCACTGTACCTGTCATATTAAAATCTTTCTAATTGAAAACTCCTTGGTTTTAAAAATCGAATACCATTTATTTATTTAAAAAAGATTCTCGGTCTTGTCACAAGGTTTTGTCAAACTTGTTTAGTCGTTGAAAAAATGGAATTGACTCGAGAAAATTCAAGAGCGATGATTTATTATGACTTTCGAAGTGGTTTAACACAAAAACAGTGTATTGACCGGATGATTTCTGCATTTGGTGATGAAGCCCCATCCAAAACCACAATTTATCGCTGGTTTGCTGAATTTCAACGTGGACGTGTCAAGCTCAGTGATGATCCCCGTCAAGGTCATCCAAAAACTGCAGTCACCCAAGCAGTCTACTGAAGCTGCAGTACAAAAAAAAGATGAAAGGGAATGATATGAAAAGGGGGGCGCGTCCGATGGAAGTCTATATTCGTCTCACTCACTATTTCTTACTATCTCTTTCGTTTGGTTGTCATAATAAATGCCATCGAGTAGCATGATCTGAAGAAAAAGAAGTTACATCTCTGCTTAGTCTGTGGCTAGCATGTATTTCTACTTAGCCTGTGGTAGCGTGTTAATCGGCTTTTTCAAAATAATTATTTTATTGTTTTATTTTGTGTTTTACAATAAATAACCTAGTGTGGACTATAGAAAGCATGCATTTAGCATGAATTTAAGGTGTTTGATTATTATCACCTTGCTTGTAAGTGATTATAAAACATAAATAGTGAAATATGCGGACTGCAAAGACTTATTCTACTTAACGTTATTTTATGGTAAGATTTCCGCTTTATGAAGCTCAGTTAGTAGAAATAATAGCCGATTACTGCTTCTTTAGGCCAAATATCTCAATATTTCATCAATTAACAATCTTTATAAACTCTTTGTGAAAAATAGTGCGGGGCGCATTGCGGTGCTTGTCGATATCGATAGTGTATATTATTATATATTTATGATATGATCAGTGATCGGAATAGAAGTGTAATTTCGCGAGATGTCATGACGATATTTTAATAGGGATAAACCATCAAAGTGATATTGAGTAATTTTAACCAACAATGTCCGCAAGCTCATACTCATCATCGGGCAATGATTTCGTCCTTCTGGTGATGAATACATCAAGACGAACTTCAAGCTAGCTGCGCAACTGGCACTATACCTAGACCCTTTTAGGCGTCCACTCATAACAATTTTGCTTCTGCACAGACAACACTTATTATTCTGTTTTCATTAGGTCAATGACGCTGAATAGCTGATTTATGGTTGAATCTGGCTAAGTTTACGTAAAAGTTTAACATGTGATAATATGATAACTTGCGATCCCAGTTATATACTGAGGAAAGGAAGACTTTGCTGGTAGACTATACATCAGGCTAGGTATGGCATGCACAGTTTAAGTATTAGTACACCCTTTTGTTTGAAGATACTGAAGATATTGTGGTCTATAGTCCCTAGTAGGTGTATAAAAATCAAGGTCCTGAGGCAACACGATAAAAAGATATGGGCAAATTTAGATTTTCCCAAAGCTTGTAAATACTAAAATGTACCTGAATTTTCAACTTCTTTTAATCTTCGGAAATTTTCCTTTACTTGTGCTGTAAGACCTTGCTTTTAACTAAAATGTACAATTCTGAATTCTGTTGACCTAGAATCACAAATTTTGGCAAGAAGCAATGTCTTATAGCACAAATAAAGGAAACATTAAAAAAATAAAAATGTAAGTTAAAGGGTGCTCCACATACATACCTTCGCCAATTAAGATAGGTCTCTGAGTTATATGAGCGCTCATACAATTTAGAGGTCTAGCTTAATTGGTACGCTTCAGAAGCCTCGATGAGCGAGTCCAACTCGACTTGGCCGGTTTTTTTAACCGAAATATTGATGTTGATGATTTAGATGTTTGAATTTTTTTTATTGTAGGGTGTGTGTAGGCCCCAGGGCTGCCGCCCCGGTTGCCCTCCCCTAAATCCGGCCCTGTATACAGCATGCCCCAGAAATTAGTGTTAAGCGATAAACTAATATGTCAATATTACATTACAGGTATATCGTTATCTTAAGCTGCTGATGCCGATGCCGAATGAGCGAACCCTACAGAGCATCATACTCCAAAAATAAAAAACTTGATATAATTTAATATTTTGTTTTACTGCCTATCATTTTCTCAAACTGGTTTTGTCTTAGTGGTGGAGTTGTTAAACCAAAATAGGAAAAATATAACTTTCACAATCTAATCACTAAAACAAAATTAGTTAAGTACAAAATATAACCTTCTAAAGTATTGACCAAGCAACGGTAGTTTGATCGTTATCGATGTTTTTGCCGACACGGTACATCACTAGGTTTTTTTTTTGTTATGTTGGTCAATTAGCAGAAGATTTTTTCGCTGGTATTTTGGCTACTATAAAAGCCCTGTGTTTTGACATTTCGCTATTTGGTCAGTTTGCTCTATGGGAGTCCCGACTCTTCTTAACGTAGTGGTTATATTCTCTTTGTACCCAAGAAAACGTTGATGCTGTGCGTAAGCTGATTGAGGAAGATTGACATGTGACATACCGCGAAATTCAGGCAACTTTAGACATTGGCATGAGTCAAATACAAATAATCTTGCATGAACAATTAGGTGTAAAAAAGTTGTTTTCCCGATGGATACCGCATTCGCTCTGTGAAGAGCAAAAAGCGGCTCGCGTTACTTGGTGCGTAAGAACTCTCGAAAGATTCCACGCGGGATCCTCAAATGCTGTATACAACATCGTATCAGGTGACGAATCCTGGATATACGCGTACGAACCCGAAACAAAAAACCAATCACGAGTTTGGGTGTTTTTCATCACTTGAAGAAGCTGTGGACGCCTACAAAACGGCCATTTTGGAGACCCCAACTTCCGAATGGAATGATTGCTTCAATGATTGGTTCCATCGTATGGAAAAATGTGTCAAATTACGCGGAGAATACTTAAGCAATAAATACATTTTTAAATAGTAATGTTGTGTCACTTTCTTGATTCCCGAAATGTTCAGTGCCGCCCTCGTATATTGGGTTTAATGTAAGACTAATGTGTGTTGGAAAATAAATAAATAAAATATATTTCATATAATTTATTTTATATTGTTGGTACATTTATATATAATTGCCATCACTTAATTCTTGCCTTTAAAAAATAAATAAATGTATTATTGCCGAAGGTGACGCATCTCTGTTGCCTGACGTAAATAACCGGCCAAGTGCGTGTCGGGCCACGCGCAGTGTAGGGTTCCGTAGTAGCCTGTTATTCAATGCAAGTCTTTACCCGTTATAAACCAGCTACTAGGTACTCCGTCTTAGTCACTTAAAAGCATTTATTCTAAGGATTTTGTATTTGGTACATAATTATCGTAAATTATATAAATTATAAAAAAAAATTGTTACTCGATGTGTATCACGATATATAATAAAATGCCTGCTGATATAAAAGACCTACCCTTTAGCTTATTTAAAAGGAAGCTCAAGCAATGGTTACTAGACCACGCTTATTATTCTGTAAATGATTTTTTGAATATACGATGAACTAACGCATTTGACGCTAACAGAAATTTCCAATATTGACAAATTGTATTAATAACAAGTTGACATATGAAATCATAATATTAATTAATTTTAAAGTAGTTATCACATTTTAGTATAATTTTAGATATCAATAATGTATTATTAGTGCAATATAACTGAAAAACTTTCACATGTCATAAATATGGCAAAATAGAAGGACTATGAATATTTCGGACCATCCTAATGTTCACTCTATTTTTTGTGGAATAAACATTCATTTCATCCAACACCCAAGTTCAACGACTATTACTGCTAAACTAATAAAGTTATCTTAACCGCTATGATTTTCCTTTAAAGTTCATGAAATGCGCTATTATCACGATTTATTCCAGATTTTTCAAGCCAGCAGTTTAGCTTTTAGAGGGAGGGGGGGACGCCCTACTGGAACAAAAATTTGCACTTTAAAGTTTAATATTTCGTAAATTGTGCATTCAATCAAAAAATGATATTAGCAATCTTTAAGTCATTTTAAAAGACCTATTCAACGATACCCCACACGATGGGGTAGACGATAAAAAAAAATCATCCCCACTTCTCATGTAGGGGAGCTGCTACCCTAAAAAAATATATTTTTCACAATTTTATTTCAGCACTTTGTCGGCGTAATATATATACATACTCCCACAAAATTACAACTTTCTAGTATTAACGGTCTCTTAGCAAAACCTCGGACAGACAGACAGACGGACATGACGAAACTATAAGGATTCCTTGTCAGGACTACGGTACCCTAAAAAATGGTCCAGGTAAAGTGACATAACTCGCGTTTTGTATAATTTCAGGAAGTAGTTTCGTAAGTATTATAAAAGCTGTTGCAATGGTTATTTTTTTAAATTTAAAGTAGAAAAATTACAAAAAGAGATGTTCGTTAATAATCGTTAAAATAAAGTATAACATAGAACACTCTTAGCGCGTTAAAAACCCTTTTTACAATAAAAACGGATAATAAATATCGAGATCATGAAAATACGACATTAAATATATCAAATGTGTTCTTAGTAATATGTAGAATTGTAATAAACATCAATGATAAATAGATATTTTTGGTTTAGATTTTGGCAAAATTTTAAGTTACACTCATTTTTTTTAGCGGCTGACGAGAGGTCGATGCACTTTTGTGCCAATCTATATGGCACATATTATAGCGCGAAATTGGTTTCTACATAAAACCAAGGTCTGCTGTAGCTAGTGCCATATCATTTCCTTTTTTGACGAACCAATTGCAAAAAGAAATATAAGCCTTTTTATCTCTTCATTAAGATTTTTGAAGGGTCATATTTCTATTAGCAATTGGTTGGTCAAAAAAAGAAAATTAGAGCTACAGCAGACCTTGATTTTATGTAGAAACAAATTTTGCTCCAAAAACATTTTCCAGCGAGGAAACGGAGGAATACATTTGTATTTAATGTTAGGACCTTCTTAGAAGCCCTTTTGCTTAAAAAGGTGCACTTTGACCATATACTAATGATACCCGAAATAAAGAACAAATAACTATTGTTTGTTTGTTACGAATTAACTAAAAAAATACTGAACCGATATCAAAAATTATTTCACCAAAGGAAAGCTACATTATCAGCGAGTAACAGGCTATAAACCTACTATTCCCATATTCTCACGGGTACGGGAACTACGCGGGTAAAACCGCGAGGCGCTGCTAGTTTTACTCATATATATATATATATGTTTTTATCATTAATAAATTGTGTTATTTTAACATCATATCACTGCATTAATCAAGAACCCCGTTGGCGTTAAGGAAGATTCGACTTTTAAGCACAAATCTGGTTTAAATCTTAGCACAGGTATTCGTCCACAGATGGCAGGAGCAAATTATATCGATTTTCTTCCTGACTTGCTTGTAAAAAGTAGCTGACCATCATCAAGGGGATTTTACTCAAGGCTGTGTATTGTGAGTATTCTAGGCGTAGTATGTTCACCATCTTCGACCACATCATCGCTTACCAATAGGCGAGTAGCCCGGGTCTTCTTAGCAATCAGCATGCCCTGCCTCGCCGTAACCATGAACCGCCACCGTGGCCATATAGGTGTGCTGCGCTTGTCCCTAAATAATCACTACGTGCTGGGCAGTCGTGTTGGGTGATCGCAGTACGTAGCTCCTCGCACCAGTGACGCTGCTGCCCGTCACCGTCCTGTGGTATTTAGTTACGTCTTTTTGAATGGATATCCCTCCATGGTCGGTCGCCAGAGCCTCGCTCGCTAGTCGGCAGGATGCGCCACGTGCAGGAGAGGTTGGCTAGGAGCAATCAGGTGGTGCTCCCTTGTCAAGCGACTTCCAAAGAGGAGGAGGTTATCGATTCATCTTTATGTTTTTTTTTGTATGTATGTTACGCGATTATTCCGTCAATTGTGAACTGATTCGACTTGTTTCTTTTTTATAATTGTTAGGGTACATTCCCAAGGTGGTCTCGTTGTAATTTCATCGAGATCTGATAAGTATCTCCAGAGCTATGGAGGTAAACACAACAAACAAACTTAGTACTGAACATTTTCAGTTTTACTAGTGCGGCATTTAAAGTCTTTTTCGTTTTGTATACGATCTGAAATGATTATATCCCCTTCATATCTTAGTATTTAATATATCGGCTGACAAAAGGCCACCTGCGCGAAGAATGGAACTTTTTCATCGCTTAAGATAAGTCGTGTAAATAAATGCCCGATAAGATAACATTGCGTAGAACATATCGCTATAATATATGGTTCGGAAGCAAAGAACAAAAGACCGCTATCGTGCGGTACAGAAGATATATTTAGTAATTATAAAATAATTTAATATTCATAATACTATGGCTATATATTATACTGGCAGAAACATTTAATCTGTGCAGGATAAAGAGTAATTAAATATAGTGAATAAGCCTGATGTAGTTTAAATAAAATCTACGTCGCAAGTTTGCTCAAAGAAAATGTTACTTTTTACTAAGGATAGACAAGTGAGAGGTTATGATTATCTCATTTGATTTTATGCGATAGTGCGGTCTAAAGTGGAATAGTGCTTATTTGGAAGTGGGAGGCGGCAGTTTGGACAACTGAATTTAGTCCGATCCGCATAGCGTCCAAACAGTTGGGTATATTAAATTTAAAACAACCAGCCAAGTGGAGTTGGACTCGCCCACCGAGGCTTCCGTACCATATTCGCTGACTAGGTTAAAGGACAAACTTAACTTTGTAGTTCAATTCATAGAAAATGTATTGCACTAACTACACATAATAAGTTAGTTTTAGGAAATTAACTTGTTTTTAGTTAATTCACTACATATTTACGGTTTTCAGATGTATTCCTATATAAGTGCTTCAAGACCTTGCTTCATGCCGAATTTCATGATTCTAGGGCAACGGTAAGTACCCTATAGGTTTTGATTCCCAAAAGATACTGTATACCTGAATATTTGATATAAGTTTCAACTGAATACCTCTACTGGTTCCTGAGATAAACGGCCTTGATAGACGCACAGACAGACGGACAACAAAGTGATCCTATAAGGGTTATTTTTCCGTTTAAAGGTATGGAACCCTAAAAATAGGTTAGAATATTCCGAAATATACCTTTTATCAAGCAGCTAAAATGATTTTGATGAAATCGTTGATTTTATTAAATCTGGCAAAGAAATAGAATAATCTTGTGAACACACCTATTTATTTTTTAATAGATGGAGTTCTTCTAGCTCGTCTGGGGCGTTACCACCGCTTCGTTTGCTCATGCCCGTGAAATATATACGTTTGAAGGAAAATGTGCAATGAAATTACAGGGTGAATGCCAAGTAATATTTTATTGTCTCAAGGTAACAGGCGCAGAGCGAGGTCGCGCTTCTGATAAGTTAAGGTTTTGCTCGCCATTTGGTTTATTTTATATGCAGACTGTTATTTAATGAAGTAATGTTGTTGGCCTCGACCGGCCTTCACCTGGACTCATGAGGTAGGGTAGGAGTTAGGACTACCATATCTATATACCATATATACCTTTCGTTTTAGGGATAGGCAAGTAGCACCAAGGAAACCTAAGCGGTCTGGAACCTCGGATTAGACCGTGTCGCTTGGTCATTTAAAATCTGAGAAAATCGCCCTAGTACTTGGGTGTACCTTTGGTAGTGGGCATCTAGCGACAGCACGCCGCTGGGACTGCTGTTTCAAACTTGGAGACTCGACCTCGCTGAAGAGACCAGTGTTTGATAGTAAGTAAGCTTGAGAGTCTACGAGGGTAGAATTCGATGACTTATTTGCAATCACGGTAGTGGCTGTTCAGGAATCATCGGAAACTGCCAGAAAGATTCCGAAGATAAAGATGACCCCAGTAATCTAGGGCGGTGACCAAGACAGATATCGGTGCAGCTATTTACACAAGATAACTTGTGCGAACCCAGAGGAAAACCCATTGGTGCACGGCCAGGTTTTGAACCGGCGTCAAATCTGAGTCAATCATTGGCTAGCAATGGATTTATATATGTTCGTTTTTGTGTCTTTTTCCACAGGTGGTAGAAATATTTTGTCAATGTTTTGCCTGGCTTTCTAGCTTGCTACTAAAAATACCACTGATAGAAAATCTGCCGCCATAATCTTACGGTGTTCCGGTAGCACAGTCTTGGAGAGTCAGATCATTATAGTCCTAGCGAGTTCTACGTCCTCGACCACAACATCGCTTACTTTCAGGAGAGGGATAGTGGTCAAACGCTAGCCTATCAGACACAAGAATGTTTACTGAATTATACGTACCCTTCTCCAGTTAGGGCACAGCAGCCTTGTATATGCCAGGGGTGTTGCTTTATGGACGTCAAGTCAAGTTGCTGAGATATCTCCGCCGCGGTCATTGACCCTTTCACGTCCTGAAAATAATATACAAAGATATTGTTAATGAAGCGAAGTCTTGCATCATGGGGGTCATTGTAACCCACGGGGAGGTTATTATTGACGTGACGACGTCTAATTAATCGATTAACGCCGGCTGCATGCATGCAAAAGTGTCTCGTTACGCTCATTGTACGCATACGCCGATTTCTAAACGTTTACAATCTTTTATATTGCTTTAACTAAAAAACAAAGTAGTTCAAAGACAAACTTAGCTACGCCGTTCAATCCTTAGAATGATTATTTGACTAACCGCAAATAATACATTTGCGATTTTCAGATTTTCGCATGGATGATGCCTGGGTAAAAAAATATTCTAATTAGTCCGTCAGTTGAACTATTAAAATATATTGGACACGTATTTTTTTTATTTTACAAATCCATCGAAATTGACAATGAAAAAGAGCGTCAAGCGTTTGGGAGTAGAGGCTCGTGACGTCACGAACCGCTAAAAAGTATACCGCTAGATTGACAATATCAAAAATACGTATCCGATACTTTTTGATGATATAAATGACGGACAATTTAAAAAAAGACAAGATTTTTTTCATCCAGGACATCTGTTATGATAGCGAAACCGCAAAGTATGTGAAAAGTGTGACATACGAGTACATGGTCATATCTTTTGAGCGCGTTGACTTACAAGTTGAGATATTTAGAAGTATTATACAATAATAATAAGTACAAGTGTAAGTGTATACTAAATAAAAATACAAAATTGCTTTATTTCAGTAATAGGTATGTATAACATTATGCGAACCGAACACGGACAGACACGTGAGGGCAGACGTCATGATGTCAAAGCCAGCAGAGGAAAATAAGACACGTCATAACATAATACACATATACGCACACGCACGCAGGCAAAGCCGTGGAAAACATCTAGTAGTCTATTATACAGTTAACAAGTTTTCTCAGATAGACAGGAATGAATGAATTAATACAATTGTATAAATAACATTAAATAAACATAACCCTTCTAACATAAATCTTTCGCAGTCGGGTAATAACAATCGCGCTCGATCAATTTCAAGGCTAAGCCTACCTTTAACAATTGTTATTAGAAAGTATAACAATCTAATATCGAGGTCGATATATTGAGTTGCTGAAATTTAAAACGAGTATAAATCTTACGTGGTAATGTGTCATTAATATTATTAATTAAGTACTGACGGCCGGTTTCTTTTCTACAATCGATCTGGATTTTACCCAACTAAAGATCGAATTTAACTTAACTTTTATTGAATCCTTATAATACTATAAATGTGTTATAAAAATTTGGATGTTTGTTACTTAATCAGCCATCACGCAAAAACGGCACAACGGATTTGGATGTAATCCGGCTTATAGATATTTTATAACTTATATGAAAACATACGATATATTTTAACGCACTATGGTCCACTTGCATAGACCAGAGTTGACACATATTTTTATAAACCAGAATAAAGCGATACGCAAGAATGACACAAATCAACATAAATCGACACAAATCACAATACCATATGTCTACATAAATATGTATTAAAGGGATAGGCTTACCTAAAATATTGTCGCGAGAAATAGAGAAAACATTGCAATTACTCATACATAAATAGATCGTAGATATTGCATAATCCTTGATCATAAAACATATGAAATAGTGGTCAAACGCTAGCCTATCTGATATAAAATAATTAAGATAGTTTAAAAACTAAAACAACCGACCTCCATGCCCCGCGAGTCAATTTCAGTAGCAAGTTTGAGACGTTTATCGTCATATCTCTGGAGATACTTATCAGATATCGATGAAATTACAATGGAACCACCTCGGAAACGTAGCCTACCGATTAAAAAAAAGGATCATTCGAATCGGTTCACAATTGACGGAGTAATCGCGTGACATACATAAAAAAAAACATACAGACGAATTGAGAACCTTCTTCTTTTTGGAAGTTGGTTGAAAAAATATGTGATTTTCTCTGGACTGTGCAAGTAGGCATAAGCCGCGGCACAAGTAGCAATGTGTAAATAAATGCAATCGCCAGATTTAAGAAATTCGCCTAATCCATATATTCATTAAACCGAATTAAACGAAATGGAATTATCGCAGGTTTCGACTGTCCACGATCATTGTGTATTCACACGAAAAAAACACGTGCTAATGCATTTACATGGCTTCGTTATAAGCAGGTTTTACATATTAAAACTAGCAATGCACGTCACATATGGTAAAAAGATTATAGTAAAGAAATTAGGTCATGTGCGCACAGCTACTTTAATTATTCATCAATGTAGGTAATTTTAACGTACCAAGTAAATAACATGGATTTAACTATATGTAATAATTAGAATAGTTTATGGTCATATCTCTGGAGATACTAATCAGATCTCGATGATAGATCTTTGGGACCACCTCGAAAATGTACCCTACGGATTAAAAAACAAATCATTCGAATCGGTTCACAATTGACGAAGTAAACGCGTAACAAACAAAAAAAAACATGCAGACGAATGGAGAACCTAAAAAAATATATTTCTTTGTCAGACAGATAAGTACTCCGCTATCACACCTGACGTTAATGAAGATGCAGTCTAAGATGGTATCGTGCGTGCTTGCCTGGAGTTAGAAGACGGCACTGAGACGAAACGCTGGATAACTGGCTTTAGTCCAAACCACAGAGTACAAGTACCTATCCCAACCCGTCTTTCATAGTGGTTATTTCATAGCGGCATACCGATAGGCGACATCCCTTTTCCACGGGTGGCAGGAGTATATCGATGTTCCGCTTGACTTGCTACCAAAAAGTAGCTTAAAACCATCAAGGAAAAACCGCCATAACGTCAACAGCATTTGAGAGTCAAGAGTATTCTAGGCCTAGCGTGCCCAACATCTTCGACCACATCATCGCTTCCCACCAGGCGAAATAGTCGTCAAACGCTAGCTTATAATTTATAAAAAAAACTAACAAGATGTACTTTATACCATTAGAATTCAAAATTACTAATCTTACGTGTCGCATATTATTTCCATTTTGAACAAGCACCAAAAAACACATAGGCCCATACCATCAGGTGAGCTTGTGTCTTTCACAAAAGACATATTCCAGCATTTTATCTTTAAAAATAAGTCGACATTATCATAATCATTAAAAACCAGTATTCGTCCACTTTAAGACATAGGCCTCTTTTATGGCACACCACCGAGCTCGATCTTCAGCTCTTTGTTTCCAACCGCTGCCAGCTAGCTTGCGTATATCATCACTCCAACAAGCTCGAATAATTAGTGCAATTTAATGATTTAATTTATAATACTATAATTAGTCACATTATTAGAGATTCGTTCACTTAATGCCTAATGTTTAAAGTAAACCTTTCGCAACGCTGCTGTGCTCAAATAAATGGAAAGACAACTGCTTAATTATGGAAATTCGCGTTTTCACTCGGCAACGCCGGAATTTACAATCTCGACTGGTTTTAAGCCAAGACACCGGACTGTACGTAGCCATCAAAGATACTAAGAGGATATAGATGGAAAATCTGTATGAATAATGTTATTGAAGCGGCAATAGCCCAATGGCTAAGGCGTCGGCCCGACGATCGAGAAGGTCGTGAGTTCGACCACCCATTGTACTATTGACGTGAACCCACTTCAGACACAAGCATAGGTGACTTAGTTGGAGGTGTTAAAAAGACTATAGTAATGTGCAACCAATATTACTAGTAAACTTTAAAAAACAATGAAAATCTTTATAATATACACTATTATGTCCTATCTTCGACTCTCTTTTTCCAATTGCCACACGCCACTCTGCACACACCCCTTGAGAGTCAAGAGTATTCTAGGCCTAGCGTGTTCAACATCTTCGATCACATCATCGCTTACCAGCAGACGAGATAGTCACCGAACGTTAGCCTATCAGGTCTAAAAAAAAGAAATCGTTGACGGTAGTGAGACGAATTTCTGAGCAAACGACTTTTATTTCACATAGCGGAAGCATCGCAGCTAAACTTCCGACTTCAGCTAGACTTTGCTCCTTTAACTTTACTGCTCCTTTTAAAATCTTTATTTTATTATTTTACCTACCTATAAACAGAGATATAACATTGATGATTTTTATAACTTCTACAAATCAATTCTACTATGATTCTACATAGCAGTTTATAATAACACACCCGACGACTATGTAGTCGCGCGTAGTTGTAATGAGATATGAAGACAGGAAAGACACTGATTTCCTAAATACAGGGAAACCTAGTTAGGAGTTAGGGTTCATCCGTGTACACGACTTAGTACTTACCTCTAACGAACGACAGAATGAGCCAAGTTATTTCTGACTTAACGTTAATACTTCATTCAGTTTCTTTCAGTTTTACTCACAATAACTTGTATTACTTATTTAACAAGTACGTGGATTCTTTAATTTTGTTTGTACATTTTTGGAGGTATATAAACTTTTTAGTGTAAAAAAAATTTGGCATCCTACTTATGCAACGTTACGAGATCAGTTGCAATCAATTGAAATAGATTCCGATAATCATGTGGACAAGGTGTGTAGCAAAATAGGAAGTGCGTGCTTCGCCCTAGGCCGGGTCGCTCGTACAGTATCTGCAGAGGTAGCTCGAACATGTTATTTTGCTACGGTACATTCCCTGTTGCAATACGGAGCGGAGCTTTGGGGACGGTGTGCCGAGTGGGAGCGTGCATTCCGCCTTCAGAAGCGTGCGATTAGGGCAATCGTGCGAGTATCACAAGATGTATCTGCGAGACCTTACTTCAAAAGGTTACGCATTCTAACACTACCGTCTATTGTAATCATGCAAGTGGCAGTGTACGTGAGGGTCAACTTGTCATCTTTTATAACGCGCGGCAGTGTACATAGGCACAATACACGTAATGCCGGTAAACTTGCTGGAGTGAGCCGAACGCTTGCCAAGTCTTCGAAACTCACGCATGTCATGGGTCCGACGGTTTATAATAAGCTACCGAGCTACATAATCGATGCACATAGTTTTAGAAGCTTTAAATCCAGACTGCAACGATGGCTTATTGAGCACTCTTTTTACAATTTCGAAGAATTTGCTAAGTGCAAATGACATTTCGATTTTATAACAACAATTTAGTTATTATATTATATCTTCTTATTCCAATTTAATTATTGTTATACAATGTGTACAAAATTTGACGTGTAAATTGGCTTTACAAAATAAATGAATATGAATATGAATATCATCTGCACCCATAGGAACGGGTTTTGAGGGGCTATGCACCAATTGATAAGTGATTATTTCATTGCTGCTAAACGGAAACTCCGCATACAAACTAGTTACGAGTTAAACTATCTGTATCATACAGTTCAACTTTTGAAACTAGTTGAAGCGCGTTTCGCGTCATTTTCGAACTGTCATTGTGAGAGAACGAGCTCCGATAAAAATGCCGAATTGTAGTATTTATTGGTGCAAGAGCAAGTTTTTTTTAAATATCTTATAGGCCTGCGTTTGACCTTTATTTCACCTGTTGGTAAGTGATGATTCGGTCGAAGATGGTGAGCACGCTAGGCCTAGAATGGGAACTGGCTCTCAAGGATAGCAACCGGAACACATTAGATGTTTGGCGACAGATTTTCTAACTTGGCCAGTGGTAACTGGCCAGGCGGATATTAGATAGTGCCCTACCACCATGCGGGGGTTGTTGGTTTCTTAACGATGTTTTCTCTTCACCGGAGGGCTACTGTGAGAAGGACACACACATTTTTCGATAGCAAAAATCCATTGGTGCACGGCGGCTTTTGAACTCGGTACCTCTGGCATCAAAGCCAACCGTTCTCCCGATTACGCCACCGGGCCCTCAATGGAATACTTAACTATATGTTTGTTGTAGATTTTGCGTTTGTATAACATGTATTTGTCGAGGCACGAATTGACCTTCTCTAACCACAAGTTACGAAAACAAAAAAGACTAAGACAAACAAAAAATTTAGTGACAAAAATAGGATTGGTGATTAAGAATCTCTGATATTTTTGGTGTGTATGTAATCTATGAATCTACTAGACTATTTAATGTACAGCAAACGTTGTACAAGTGGCATTTTAGAGGTCACTACTAAATAAGGCAAGTGTGAATACAAGATAATATCACAGAATACATAATAGTACACATAATACGGAATATATTTAGCGTATTTATCGTAAACATAGGGCCAATTTCACCGGTTCCTGATAGGATATAGGATTGGCAACTTATCTGACAGATTTTTTACAGCATTTATATCGCGTCGTCTCTCAGATATCTATCTGAGACTTTATCAGGAACCGGTTAAACTGGCCCTTAGTCTAGTATTTTTAATCGACTTAAAAAAGTAGGTTTCTCAATCCGGCCGTACACATATATCTAATATATAAAATTCTCGTGTCACAGTTTTCGTTGCCATACTCCTCCGAAACGGCTTGACCGATTTTGATGAAATTTTTTGTGCTTATCCGGTATCTATGAGAATCGGCCAACATCTATTTTTCATCCCCCTAAATGTTAGGGGTAGTCCATCCCTAAATTTATTTTTTTATTTTTTAGACAAAATTTTTAATTTCTATTTTTTAATGATACAACATACAAAAATACATACAATCCTCAATTTTCACCCTTCTACAATCAACCCTTATTTTTTAATAGCCATTTTAGTAATTTAATCATTTTTCCTCCATACATACTTACAATAAGTAAGCTATTTTTTGTCTACACTAGAAATTACTACGAAATTATTTATATGGCAAAACAACGTTTGCCGGGTCAGCTAGTATATATATATATAAATAAAAATTATATATATATATATATATAATGTTTGTTCGCGAACAACTTTGTCGTTTATGAACCGATTTTGATTATCCAATTTTGATTATTTGATGTTCCAAGTGTGGTACCGTGGTAATTTAATCGAGGTTTGAAAAGTATCTCCAGAGATATGAGGATAAACACCTCAAACTTAGTACTGAAAATTAATAGCGCGAAATTTGAAGTCGGTTCTTTTAGTTTTTTAAACGATCCTATCATATGCATTAAAGGCACGGGTTTGACCCCTATCTTTCCTGATTAAAATTATTAGTTATTAGATAATAGCCTTGTAAACATTTCCACCTTATCATTTTATCACAAAGTCAATGCTTTAGAAATCAGTAATTCTAACCGATTTTGATAACTTTTTGAAAAAATAGTTTTCGGTTTGAAAGACAAATTATACAGTGAATTAATAGTACATCTTGATGTCTCAAGGTAACAGGCACTTCTGGCAGAGTTCCGCGTGCCACAGTATCTGTTATAGGCAGAAACATTGCCTACCACCAGGCAAGCGTTATTTCTTCTGTTATTTTAAACCACAAACATACAACAATATTAAATGCCTTATACAAGGTTTAAAATCTGCACCATTCACCGATTTTTCTACAGAAATATCTATGTGCATATTTCATAGTAGACTTGAGAGAGAACGCAGGGTGCACTTTTCCATACAAGTGTTTTCCCCCTTTACCTCCCTGGAAAATGCTTCTAGAGAAAATTTTATTTCTACAAAAAAGCAAGGTGTGCTGTTGCTACGCCCCTAACATTTTCTTTTTTTTTACCAACCAATCGCAAATAGAAATATGACCCTTCCCAAATCTTAAAGAGTTGATTAAAAGGCTTATATTTCTTTTTGCAATTGGTTGGTAAAAAAAACAAATGCAAATGCAAAGGGCGTAGCTACAGCAGACCTTAATTGTTTGTAGAAACAATTTTTTCTCTAGAAGCATTTTCCAGGGAGGAAACGGGGGAATACATTTGAATGGAAAAGTGCACCCGCGTTACCTCTTAATAAATTGTTGGGGCAAATACTTGTATACACATCCATAAACATATGAATTCCTTTTTTGAATTACATTATTAGTATATGTATTTAATCAATTGATTAGTGATTATTATTTTTCAGAAATGTTGTGCAGGTTTTAATGTAAGTAAATGTATTGTTCAACCATCATATTTCCAACGCATTTTTGTAATTGTTTTCGCAATGAATAAAATGATTAATTATGATAGTTTAAAAACTAAAACAACCAACTTCCATGCCCCCGAGTCAATTTCAGTAGCAAGTTTGAGACGTTTATCATCATATCTCTCGAGATACTTATCAGATCTCAAAAAAATTAAAATGGGACCACTTCGAAAACGTACCCTACCGATTAAAAAAAGAATCATTCGAATCGGTTCACAATAGGAATATAATCGCGTAACATAGATACAAAAAAAACATACAGACGAATTGAGAACCTCTGAACTTTTTGGAAGGTCTGTTGAAAATGAGTCAGTAGTGTTGTACGCATAGTCTACGTCTATATATTGTTACATATGTGTAGACTACTTTGTTTACACAGTTGTCAGACTTTGGAACATTAGTTCTATAAATATTTATATATGTATCTTGCTATGTAATTTAACACAGTCGATCTTGCAAATAGTTTAGATATGGAGAAAGGATGGACATGTGATGCCTTCAGTTCGGTAAGACACATTAAAATCAATTGAAAAGACAAACATAATTTTCGATTAAATTTATGAATAGGTTTTTGAAGTGAAACCCCTTTAGGCGAGATGGGGTACATTTTGACGGATGAGACGTAAGATTTTTTTTAAATATGAATTATTATATATATTATATATCGTAGAACGGCGTAACTACGATGACGTATTCGCTATCATTCGGGCATTCGTCCCGCTAAGTTCAACAGATGGAGTTAAGCCGGCTTTTCACTATCGGATATAATGTAAATTACATCTTGAGCTATATATTACATCCCGCGATTGCTTGTTTTGATTGATTGATTGTTCACACTGTAAGATATATAGTTCAAATTTGGTTGTCCATGGTTTAATTCAGACACTGGCTAAATACACTAATTGTGTGGAGCTATAATAAAAATAAAATAAAAATATAATATAATAAAAAAAACTGAGGGCGAGGCAGGGGGAGGCGCGGTGTCCGGGGACGTGAGGTAAAATATAACCCTTCAAATATCGTTGTCGGTCGAAAAAATATTTATAGCTTGGGATGTAATATATATTATAGCATAGTGTAAACGTGATGTTGAGAAATATATTAAATGAACTTGCAAGTTTCACTTCTAACGCGTAGGATTCTACACACCCTCTATTTTTTTAGGGCAGACAAGCTCTTAACCCCTATCTCAACTGATGCTAAGTGACGATGCGTTCGCAGATGAAATTGTGCTTGTCGGGAAATGAAAAACGGTAAGTAGCCGAGGTGCAGAACTACTAACTTTTTTTTATATACTAGGATAGGCAAACGTTTGACAACTATCTCAACTGATGTTAAGTTACGATGCGATCATAACTTAAGTCCAAGCTACTTTGCGCAGCTATCTAAACTTGTCTTCCAAGGTTCCAAGGTCTCAGTAGGTACTATATTTATTCACGCCAGGCCTAGCAAAGCATATGTTTTGTTTACGGCGATATCTAATGTGTTCCAGCAGATGTGCTTGAAAGCCAGTTGCCATTCCAGGCCTTGCATGCTAACATTTTCGACCGCATCGTCACTTATCAACAGGTGACATATTGGTCAAACACTAGCCTATACGATTCAGCATATGGCTAAAATCTGGGTGACACCAGCAACTGTATGACAAACTTAATCCTACACAATCTCTCGACAATGTCTAACGAATACAGGTCGCAGTGGCTTATTGGCAGCGAGACATACAAAAATAATCTCGCGTACTGCATATTCTGGCCGACATTATTGGAAACCTCACTGGTCAATGAAATGCAGCGAAATAGTTCCGGAAATGTATGTTCCGTTTACACTCTCCTTTTCATCAATTAACACCAAAGCCTGATTTCCAACCAAAATTAAAATTATCTTTTACCTATGTATAATATGGTAAAAAATAATTACAAAAGTACTTAACAGTATTCTACATCTCACAGCCATTCACCATTCAATACTAATTTAGGGTAGGGGCGGATTTATGCACTGACATACCGCTTGGAATGTATTGGGCATTTCCTTCCCTCTAAGGGACTAACCCAGCCAATCTAGCTTCTTTATGAAGAGAAGATAGTCTAAAAGATTGTTTCAATGATGTCGAACTAGATGGCATAAGCAACAGCAGCATATAATAAACAAATATAGATAGAACACAGACAAGAACAAGTTAGTTAGATACAATACCCCACCTGTTTATTGGCGAAGACTAGGAGACAGGCTCGACTGAGCTCCTCGTGGGTCAGCATTCGGTGAAGCTCTTCACGACTGATGCCGAGTCGTTGACGATCCGTTGAGTCGATCACCATTATCACAAACTGAAACAATAGGGAATTAAAATATTATCTCTACTCATGCTAGTCAAATGTGTGGTGCACTGCAGAACATATTAGTATCATCACTAAGTACATATTTTAAAACAAAGTCCCCGCCGCGTCTGTTGTCTGTCGTTTCGCAATAAACTCAAAAACTACGGACGGAACGGATTTTCATGCGGTCTTCACCAATAGACAGAGTGATTTATGAGGAACGTTTATGTTTAATTCGTTAAGGTTTTTTGTAAATTAGTTGAAATATGACGATGATTGTTGAAGATGTTAAGTCGACGCAACAAACTGATGCAAAGAGACAGATGCAGGCATATTGCTCTACCCATGCGAAGCTGGGGCGGGTAATATAAATATAAACTATAAACATGCTATAATAACCACAGAAAATCTAACTAAATGACCGAGCGACCGTTTTAGCGTAGGCAAAAAAATTCTTCCATATGTCATTTCTCAGCCGAATTCTCGTGAAATTTTGTGAACAGGTTCTATAATTATATTTTTTTCGATTTTTTTTTACCGATGGACATTTTAGAAGAACTTAATAAAACCGGCCAAGTGCGAGTCAGCATCGCGTCTCTTATCGCCCACTTATGGAGGGTTCCGTACAATACGAAACATAACAGAGTTTCAACCTCATATACTTGATTAATTGATATTACCAAGAATATTTGGTTTGGTCGCGATCTAGAAAGACTAGTCGTTTACTAGCGCCATCTATGTCATTTTGCCGAAAATAATTAGATCGCTTAGGCGTTTAAAACACGTTTTTTGTATGGGGACCCCCCTTTAATTTATAACTTTATTTTGTTTTTAGTATTTGTTGTTCTAGCGGCAACAGAAATACACCATCTGTGAAAATTTCAACTGTCTAACTATCACGGTTAATGAGCTAGAGCCTGACGGACAGACAGACAGACAGACAGACAGACGGATAGCGGAGTCTTAGTAATAGGGTCCCGTTTTACCCTTTGGGTACGGAACCCTAAATATGTTAAGGATAGGTATGGTTCTAGATTATGGATTACGACTATGTATTCAGGTTAAATGGTTTCTGCCATTTCGGAAATTAAAAAATGTCACATTTTTTTTTATTACACTTGTTTAAACGCAACGTTTTTATCCGAATATTTTTTTAATCCGATAAAAATCAAGGGGTCGGTGTGTTTAAAGCTAAGCAAAGACAGATTCAGTCTATAGCTCACAAAGCCATTTGTATTATAAACGAGAAAGTTTGTTTGTCCAATCACGCGAAAACGGCTCAGCAGATTGGGATGAAATTTGGCACACAGATAGTTTATAACCTGGTTTTGAAAGACGGGATTGAGATAGTTGGTAGCACTATGTGGGTTGCACAAATATTAGTTGTACATATACATAGTATTAACTTACGTAATAAGTAGTCATAGATGGCGCCACCAATGCATAATTGGATTAACAAATGCAATCCACTAATTTCGTCGTAACGATATTTCGCACCGTGGCTTAATTGGCAAAGCACCGGAACATGTTATTCCGGAGGTTGCGGGTTCAAGTCCCGTCGGTACGATGAAATTTTGGATTGTGTTTAACAATTTACAATAATATAAAGTGAGAAACACTTCAAAGAAACATAATATATACATAGTATTGTCCTATTGCAGTCTTCCAATTCCATAAAAGCATGATACCATTTCATCATCATCACTCAACATCAGGTGAGATAGTGGTCGACTTCTTGTCTGTTTGCGATACGAAAATTACATAGTCTTCTCTTATATATAAAAGTGAATCCCAATTGCCCTTGGTAATGGCATCACGCGTGAACGGTTGGACCGATTTCGCAAATTCTTTTTTTGTTATATTTTTTATCGCCAGGAGATGGTTCTTACGAAAAAAAAATTTAAATAAATGAAAGTTGTTTGTTTAACGCAGGCGAAGCCGCGAGGCACAGCTAGTGTATTATAATTTTTAGTACTAATTAACAAATTAAGTACTTTTTATCACAAGCAGAACTGCGGAACAGCTAAGTTCTTCATATAATCCTTTTAAATAAATATCTATCGATCTATATATGTATCTATAGCTATCAGAAACAACTCAGCTCATAAATTTTATAACACAGTATATTATACGCCTTCTGGAGGGTTATAATTTAGAGGCCCAATCGAAATGGACATTTTCCTTTGCTGTCAGACAAAACACGTTTGCTTCTTTAACACAATGTAACATTGTAGTGAAAGAAAGAAGAACAAAATAAATATATTTAGCACAATACACTAACATAAAACAAACTTATAAGTACTAGTGCACGTAAGTAAAAACAACAAATGTGGACTTAAAAGAGCTGATAAACTGGTCTATTTGAGGAAACTAGCACATTATTTACATAGTTATAGATGGAGAGCTTAATTAATTTACTTAATTGTTATAAAAGTATTAATATAATTTACCTCAACATTGATAACATATATTATACACTAGCGACCCGACCCTGCTTTGCACAGGTAGAGCATAATATATGCCTACATTGTTTGCGTCAGCTTGTTGCGTAGTGTATGTATTAACATCTTCAACCATCATCAACATATTTCAACCGATTTACACAAAACCTTAACTAATTTTACAACTAAACCTTCCTCATGAATAACTCTGTCTATTGGTGAAAACCACATGAAAATCTGTTCAGTAGTTTTATAGTTTATCTTGAGCAGACAGACAGATACGGCAGAGGACTTTATTTATAAACTGTAGTGATCATAAATTGCGAAGACACAGGATACATACATATATAAATAATGTAGTATACATACATACATTTATGTACATACATGTATCTATAATAAATACACGTATAATCCTTGAAATATTTTTCCGAGTCCTGTTTTATACATTAAAACCAATTATATCAATTTGCCATGATAAACAGAACTGAACTAGATGGCATTACACTTAGCAGTGGGACATACTAGGCAGATAATAATAATTACACTCTTTTGTCAGTTTTTTTTACCGAAACACTTGGGTTAAAAACGCTATCTTTTTTAGGGTTCTGAACCCAAAGGGTACCAACGGAACCCTATTACTGAGACTCAGCTGTCCGTCTGTCTGTCTGTCTGTCTGTCTGTCCGTCTGTCACCAGGCTGTATCTCATGAACCGTGATAGTTAGACGGTTGAAATTTTCACAGATGATGTATTTCTGTTGCCGCTATAACAACAAATACTGACAACACAACAAAGTTAAATATTAAAGGGTTTAAAACAAAATACGAGTTTTTACGATAGCTCCATCTAGCTAGCATCATAGATGGCGCTATCGTGTTAACCACCGACTTATGGTGGATATACCATTTACCCGAACGAAACGATTTGCTTTTTCGTTCATCATATGAACCACCAAGGAATGGAATACCCTGCCTGAGTATGTGTTTCCGGTTAAGTACAATATGGGGGTCTTCAAATCGCGAGTGAATAGGTATCTTCTGGGTAAGCACGCTCTATCATCAATCGTATCATCACTTAACATCAGGTGAGATAGTGATCAAGTCAACAATCAGTGGTAACCAGTTCGGAGTAAAAAAAAAAGAAAGTTGCCGACAGATATCTCACGTCATCACTTATCAATAGGTGAGAAATAGGACAAGCTTACACAGCCTATATAATAAACATGCAAGCTATTTAGCAAGCTATTTAATTCAGCCTCTTTATTTACCATTCATGCAATCTCAACTAACTTACCAACAGGTGAGATAGGTGTCAAAATGCTAGCTTATATTATATTTTAAAAAATCATTGTAGGTAGATAAACAATAAATATCGGGAGTACCCTCAAAACTGTATTATTATCAATGTCTATGCATTACATTCACTGCACTGACACCAATTTGTTAATCCATAAATATAACTACTTTACTTTCAACTTTAGGCTCCTGAGACACAGCTATGCTAAATCAGGAGTCTATGGATTCAAAATCTAAATTATACAGTATGTCAATAAAGATTTGTATTTATATTATTGACTGTATTCAGAATATTGAACAAATTATTTGAATCCTGAAATGTAACCTTACCTCGCTATTAGTGTAGTATGTGTTCCAAGCTGACCTCAAGCTCTGCTGTCCGCCGAGGTCCCACATGACAAACCGCAGGTTTCTCCACACAATCTCTTCGACATTGGAGCCGATGGTGGGCCTCGTGTGGACAGCTTCTCCAAGCAGCAGCTGGTACAGTATGGTCGTCTTACCTGCATTATCCAAACCTACGAGGACTAGTTTGTGCTCTGAAACAAAGATAAAGAAATATTACATACATATAATCACGCCTTATTCCCTTTGGGGCAGGCAGGGATTACTTCTTACCACATGCTACGATCCTGACATACATAAAGTAATGATATGTGCACAAAGTATGTAAAGTCTATAGTATTTAGTATATCTATCATGTCACCACTCTCACTTTAAATTTCACATCAATCTAATGGTTGTCTGGAAGAGATCGCTCTATGCGATAAGAATTGTACCTTTAATGCAAATATTTTACCTTCAATATAAATTGGTGTCAATAATGAGTTTTTGTATAGTATGTTTTTTTTACATCGAACTGGGTAGCACTTGATTACTATCTCACCTGATGTTAAGTGATGATGGAGCGTGCTTACCCCGAAGATACCTATCCACTCGCGATTTGAAGACACCCTTATTGTATTTAGCCGTAAACACAGACTCAGGCAAGGCATTCCATTTCCTGGCGGTTCTATGTTTTTTAAAAGCATGCCCTTTTATCTTATAACTCTCGATAATACCTTTTCACCTCCCTACATTGGTACCCTTTTGACACTTCTGTATGGATGATCAAGTTAAGGTGAGGCAGATTTACAGGTAGTTTCAAGAAAGTTATATCATCATAGAGATTGTAAATGGAACAAATTTCTGAAAAGTATAAATATGTCCTGTGAACACGGAGAAACTGGGCCTGAGTATCAGGAATGCAAACTAAGATCTTTAAAAGTTGTTTGTAAATCTACAAGGAGCCTTTCTCAAACGTCTGATCATTTCTCAAAGAAAACACATGCATTGTTAATTAAATATGTTATATTTGCAACTTGTATGGTACTTTTAAACCTAACACCTTCATGAATATTTCTAGTTGTGATGAATAAACAAATTATTTGACATACAAGTTATTTTACTATGTACAGTACATCTGAGTCTAACAAAAATATTGACAGAGCAATAAGTAGGTTACGTAGTACGAAGGAAGATTCCTAAAATATGGTACAAATAAAATCTCGATAAATAAATCGTCATACTCTACCAGTACCATGTACAATGTCTTAAAAACTCACCCTCGTTCCCGAATAAGCTCCAAATCTTCGAAATCAATAGGCCCATCTTGAGAGGCCTGTTATTTTATGATTGAGTTCACAAAGCAGTCCAAAAAGTTAACATCGACGCATAATTTTGCATTATCTAATTTGTGTCCCTTGGGATACGGAAAACTTATAATAAGTAACTTCAGACGTATATTAAAGTATTTTAGTACATTATCGAACTAGTTTCACGAATAAAAATTTGCTTTTGGATTTTGGAAGTACTTATCAAGTAAAATACGTGATCCGTTTCGTTCCGTTCACCTTGCCCTCATTTTTACAAGACAAGACAAACTCACAGAAATGACATGACCAAACCACAGAGCACCTGCTGCACGAGCATATTACGACATTGAAGGACCAAACCAAACCAAAAATCAATCAATGTCAACTGTCAAGTTGCTCTGTTATTTTTTAGTTTCGTTAGTTGCTCCACAAGATTAGTGTATTTAGCCAAATTTCGTAGATTCAATTCGTTAAGTCGAGTCAAAGTCAAATTTAATACATAGTCTAGTCCGAGTCATACCCTTAGCAGGCTTGTCTCACTAGACGTACTTGCCACGTTAGTTAATACGCGAGATCAAACCTAGATACAACGCCAGTAACGTTCAAAATACGCTACACTGCTGGGGCCCCCGGTGGCTCTTAGCAGTGTAGCTTATTTTGAACGTTACCAACGTTGTATCTAGGTTTATTCTTGCATATTTGCTATCCTTTGATAGCAGACTCAATCTTTAGTGAGTCTTCTGTACCATAGTACTATTAATTATTCTGTGCTCTTAGTAAAGATGTGGACTTTACTGAAGGCATTCAGTAGAATTTTGGTGTGAAATAGAATGTTTTTCAACATTGCACTGTTTCCGCTACACTCGCACATATGTAATAAATAATAAATACTTAATAAATAATCTAAATAATTTTTGTTCTAAAACTAATATGCTGTTTTATCTTTTTTACTCAGCACCCACGTTTCGGAGTCTTAGGTGAGTATACCTGCCTACCGGTCGAAGTAGTTGTCATTATAATACCTACAAGCTTTAGAGGAGGGTTTTTTTTTCTTAAGAACGGAAATATATGAGTAAGCCAAAGTAGCTATTGGCGGCTATAATGCGTTTGTTAATCTCAATAGATATTAAGTATATATTTTGTTTTTTTCGCTTAATTTTTTTTTATGTTATGGTTGGCAAACAAGCAGACAGCCCGCCTGATCGTAAGCGGTTACCGTCGCCTATGGACAACTGCAACACCATGAGTGCTGTTGATGCGTTGCCGACCTTTGAGGAGTTTGTGGATACCCTTTTTAAAAGACTCCATCTTATAGCTAGATGGAAAGATCGCGGCGGGTAGATCTTACAGGTATGCGGTAAAAATCCTCGGTTAAAACGGGTAGTTCGAGATGTCCAGGTCTGTAAGGTGTGAGGGTGAGCTTTTTGACGATGCCAAGCAGTACGATAAAAGAATGGCGATGGTGGAATCAGGTCAGAAAGCTCTTCAGAGCATTCCCCATTATAGAGACGGTAAAATATGGATAGCGCTCCGACGTCTCTACGGAGGCCGAGTGGCTCCAGTTTTTCACAGAGCTCGGGATCGTCAACAATTCTAGTGGCTCTTCGCTGTAAGGAGTCAAGAGGCTGAAGCTGGTAGCTCGGAGCACCGTTCCAGAGGTGCGAGCAATATTCCATGTGTGGTCGAATTTGTGCTTTGTAAAGCACAAGCCGTTGACGTGGTGTAAAATATCGCTTCGCTCTGTTAAGCACACCTAGCTTCCTGGATGCAAGTTTTGCTTTGGCTTCCAGGTAACTCTTAAATTGGACCTCAGTAGAAATGTCGATGCCTAGGATCCCAAGACTGTTGGATATTGTAAGAGGAACGCCCTGAAATCGGGGAGCTACGGAAAAAGGAGTCTTTTTAGCAGTAAAAGCGCAAACTTGTGTCTTAGTAGGGTTAAAACGGACCAAATTACATTCACCCCATTTGGAGACTTTCTCAAGAGAGTTTTCTATTTGAGACACAAGTTTGTCTCTGCATTCCTGCACTTCGGAAGGAGAGGCGTTAACACGACCGGCATAGTGTGCGTCAACCGTGCTATCGTCGATCCGAACGAATTATAGTCGATCCGAAATAAGCAAAATCTCCTAAACTCCACTGTTTTTTATTTCCGATAACTACATATTGTCACGGTAATATTGTGATATTGTGGTCTTGTGATTTGGTCTTCCGACGACTTAAGATATTTCGTTAATTCACCATATTTATGTTGAGCCCGGCACGCTTTGAAGTCTCCTCTAGGGCTCCAAAGCACATGAGTAAAGAAAAGATAAGAACCTTTTCTTTACTCATGTGTCCAAAGGCAGCCTCCACCGCTGCGTAATTCCTGCCAATCAGGGTCTATGTCATCCGCGTATTCCAGTACTTGAACAGATTTATGCAAGATCGTTCCTGTGATTTTAATCTTGGAATCGCGGACGCACTTTTCCAAGGCAATATTAAATAGGACACATGAAATTGCATCCACTTGCCTCAGTCCGTTGAAAGTTAGGAAGGGCTCGGACTTCTCAGATTGGATCTTGACCATACTTCTGGTGTTAGAGGGCGTTATTTTTACTAGGGATACCAACTTAGGGAGCATGTCGATCACCATCTAGAGTCAAGTCGCTAACTTTTAACGGTTTGTATTTGTAGCAACTTCTGCTCTACGAATTCCGGCGCCACTTTGTTTGTTTTAATGGCACGTGCTGGTGCAGTTCAGGCGAGTGGACAACGCCCAATGAGGGAAGAAGACCGCAAGAAAAGGTGCCACGGATTTATGGTGGATATACCATGCATCTACCCAAACGAAGGGATTTGCATCTTCGTTCATCATACGAACCGCCAGGGAATGGAATGCCCTGCCTGAGTCTGTGTTTCCGGCTCAATACAATATGAGGGTCTTCAAATAGCGAGTGAATATCTTTTGGGTAAGCGCGCTCCATCATCGACCGCATAATCACTTAACATCAGGTGAGATAGTGGTCAAGTGCTACCCAGTTCGAGATAAAAATAAAATCAGCCAAGTGCGTGTCGGGCCACGCGCAGTGTTAGTTTTCCGTAGTAGTATTATATTTAACATAATTATTTTTAAAATTATCCAACACCCAAGTTCAACGACTATTACTGCTAAACTAATAAAGTTACCTTAACCGCTATAATTTTCCTTTGAAGTTTATGAAATGCACTATCATCGTGAATTTTTCCAGATTTTTCAAGCTAGCAGTTTAGCTTTTAGAGGGGGGGGGGGACGCCCTACTGGAACAAACATTTGCTTTTTAAAGTTCAATTTATTTCGTAAATGGAGGATTAAATTGAAAAATAGTATTATATGCAACCCCTAAGTAAAAAATTCATCCCCACTTCACATGTAGGGGAGCAACCCTAAAAAAAATATTTTACATATATACACAACCTTGCAAAAAAAAGCTTTCTAGCTGTCTCTTAGCAAAACCACATGCAAAACCTCAGACAGACAGACGGACATGACAAAACTATAAACGTTCCTTGTCAGGACTACGGAACCCTAAAAAAGACCTTCGCAAGGTCGAAAAAACTGGATGAGAGTAGCCGAGGATCATGCTTAGTGGCCTTAGACCTTTCAAAAGTTAGTGACTAGTATTAGGATGATGATGATCATGGTAAAAATAAGAATTTACCTAGTTGACCTACGCTATCGTCCGCCTTCCCTGGAATATCACAACGGCATCGCGGCCGTTAAGTACCTTCTTATTGCTTTACTGACGAACATTTCTAAGTCTCCTCGAGTGCTTCGCATTTAAGGTACGGCCACACCGCAATCAATTTCAATCAAATTCAAAATTCAATTCAATTTGTTTCCGATCGCGTTTGGTGTGAACCAGTCGGTACAAATACTACTGCGGTATCTGATTGCCGCTTAGATCGCGCACGCAGGACGCTGTGGTGTGGTTGTACCTTTATAAATAACCATATTAAAAATACCTAATTCAGGCAAAAATTCAAATTCGCAATTTTTAGGGTGCCGTAGCCGAATGGCAAAAACAGAACCCTTATAGATTGGTCATATCTGTCTGTCTGTCTGTGTGTCTGTCCGTCCGTATATCACACCCACTTAATTATTCCGAAACTATTAGGACTACTCCTTTGAAACTTGGTGGGTAGATGCGTGATTCTGTGAACCGCTTTCCGGTGTTTATACAAAAATTAAAAAAATAAAAGTTAAGGGGGGGGGGGGGGCTCCCAATACGTGGAACTGAAACGAAAAATATTTTTTTCTTCATCATACCCATACGTGCGTGGTATCTATAGATAGGTCTTTAAAAATGACATTGAGGTTCCTACAACAATTTTTTCTCAAAGTCAATCGTTTAAAAGATAGATACTTCCAAAGTGGTCAAATGTATGTCCTGTACCTCTAACTTATAAATAGTAATTCTAAAAAAATATATTTGCTGTAGATCTCAATAAACACTTTCAATAAATATTGGTTTGAACGAGAAATAGTCAGCAGTTTTTGAGATATATTTGAGCACATTTTCAAAACCGCAAATATAACTTTGTTTTTCATACAAACACTATTAAAAACAAAGTTATATTTTTGGTGGCGAAAACATAGTTATTATTATTATTTTACACCGAACTGGGTAGCACTTCATCACTATCTCACCTGATATTAAGTGATGATGCGAATAAGTTATAAAATAACGCTACTGTGTTAAGGAACCCTACGAGTGCGAGTCTGACTTGCACTTTTTTATTATTTAAGTATCTACGTTTCGGTTGTCCCAACCCAACTTTATGCATTCTAGATCCATTGTATTCGAGGGCCTAGTGGTGTCGTGGGAGAATGGTCGGCTTTGACTGCAGAAGTACCTAGTTCAATCCCCGCCGTACACGAATGGATTTTCCTGTCGAAAAAATTATGTGCGCTTTTCACAATGGCCCTTCGGTAAAGGAAAAATATCGCAAATAATCTAATGTATTCCGGCAACTATCCTTTAGAGTTAGTTCCCATTCTAGGCTTAGCGTGCTACCATCCTCGACAAAATCATCACTTACATACTAACAGGTGAGATAGTGGTCAAACCTAGCCTATATGGTATAAAAATAAGAGTGTGTGTACTTATGTACACGCGTTAGAAGTTATACTTCTGTGGCGTATGGAAAAAAAAGAACTAAAATGCAGTAGTGATTAACGATAAATATTAAAATGAATCAAAAAGATTTTATTTAAATAAAAAAGGGTTTTAGTAACGTAAAAATATGACGTTAAATATGACATATACAACTTGAACATAGTCATGCCACCTAGAACTAACTTCACGGTGTAGAATTTAGGTGTCGGTGTGCGCGCGCATCGTACCACCTAGAACTAACTTCACGATGTTAAATTTAGGTGTCGGTGTGCGCGCGCATCGTATAAATTCACTCTCATCATTTTTCTCTATCGCGCCAAAAGAAGTATAACTTCAAAAAGACGTGGCATGTAAGTGGTAGGATAGTAAAACAAGTAGATTAGTAGTTAGTCTTGTAAAATTTAATAATATTAAATTATGTATAATAATTATTGAACTTATTATAACTAGGTATTAAGTTAGAACAACAATGTACAATATTTATACAATTTATTTTTATATTAGAAATATAGTCTAAGAGTCACTAACTCCATAGGCGGAAAATTCGTTATTTTGAAGGTAAAGAGAGGAATGCCTTTATTTGTGCCGGCAAGATTAGTTCGATAAACGGCTCTCACGCTATGAAGTATCTTAGCCACGTCGAAATCGCTTTGTCCATTACATCTTAAAGTAGTACTATCCACCCTACAAGAAATGCTCTGCTTGTGTAAAATCAAAAGAGCAGTGTTCGAATTTATTATGTTCGGCATTTGACGAAGGCTCCCCCCAAAAACAGCTCTGTAATTAACAACAGACACGTCGCAAGGAAACGAAGTTTTGATCAACGGCATCAATCCATAGTGAGGATAGTTCGTGGCATTCCGATCAACGATGAACAGCTCCTGAGGGTAGTTGAGATAGTTGGCGAGGTGTATTGCCGATAAACTGGGTACCTGAAGATCGTCCGCGACATTCTCATTGTCGTTGTTGAAGTTTTCTAGCAAGATGTAGTGTCTGTGATAGCTAACTCCGGTGTCCGCGAGACCCTCGGGTACTCCGCGGTGGTCATTGAACAGCACGCGCCGCTCCATCATCACCACCAGCTGACCTTCCTGCAGCGCAGTCACTCCCTGCGTGTGCTCCGTCACATATGTGAACCGACTACCATGATCCTGAATAAATGCCATACTGGTGATCGGATAAATATTCGACTCTACTCGTCTGCTTATATTAATCAGTCTGGCTGAATGCTGAAACCCATTGTTGTCCGTATAAATCTGAGGCGGATTCCCGTTTGCAATATCTGTTTGGATCGACATGAACAACTCCAAATCTCTGTTTTTAGGAGAGACCTCGTAATCTACCCTGCTTTCCAAGTAAATTGCATTAGAAAGTACACTGTTGATCAAGTTAAATATTTTGATCGTGTGTTGAAGAAATGGGCCGAACACAGTGGACATTTCGGTAGTTATTCGACCGGAAATGATTAGTGTAATTTTCGCTTTGGATCCCGCTCGGTACGGCATCAATACATCGTGTATCGGTTTGGTGACGTTCGTGTTGAACAGAAACATGCCGGAGTTTACATCCGCATCTTTGAACGCGCTGAAGTCTATCACAACAGACTTTACGGTGTTTGTTTCTTTTTCGACGACTGTTTTGAGTAAGCCGGTCAGTTCGTCGAATATGAGCCGATGTTTATAGCTCTCTAGCTGTATGTCTCCAATTTCTACAGGTTGTATGTTAAATGAGAACGTGGCCGCACTGCCGGGGCCGGTGTCATCTATCACACAGGTGCTGCAGTAAATGGCCGCAGCGTTTTGTGTGGCGTCGTATGTTTTCTGAATTCTGAACAGTTCCAAAGTCATCGGCGGTATAATTACAAGGAAGATGATTTTGAATAATTTTCTCGATATAGTGATTACGTTATCGTTGTTTAATTTCCATACGGGGTTTATTTGTACGGTAACTTCTTTTCTATTGTTATCTATGATTCTAACGTTTGGATGTTTCGTTATTAATTCTATCGTCTCGGTAATGTCGTGGCTCAGCGAGTTAAATATGTAGACTTGGTCTCCGGGTGAGACCGTTTTAAGTGTAGGTATAAATTCGCCTTCCCTGTACACGTACTTCCGCAAGAAGGGCTTTTCGATTTGAGGCTTAGAAGTGAGAAGGCTGGCGGCCACTTCTTGTATGTACCAGCAATCTTTGACTGTTGCAAATATTACCCGATTGGTGTAACTCACGATGCTGGCTGGTATCGTCCCACTCGCTACGTTGCGGTCCATCAGACGTGCCAAGTTCTCTCTACATTTGCTCAGCATTTGGAAAATAGGAGTCACGTTGTAATCCTTCACGGCGTTCAAGTTCAGAGCGAAGGAAAATAAAATCTCGGTTGTTCTCATAGTTGCCTCTAGTCGTCTCAACAAAATCTTCAGGATTGGCCTGGTCGTATAATATCCAGCCCAGTAAGCCGGAGCTTCGGAAACTACATCGGCAAAGTTTAGGAAATCACCCTTTATAGTTGGAAAACTCTTCTTATTTCCGATAAGCGTTGCAAAATAATCTTTCGGGGTGCCGAATTCAATCGATGCCTTGTAAATACCTCGGTTATCGTTTACGAAGTTTGCTATCTTTTGATAATTGTTGTATTGGTAATCGAATTCTGATTGATACTCGTATGAGTATAAGGATCCTAGAGGTGCTATTATGGTGTTGTGAGATGTGATTGTTCCTGTTTTCGAATATTGTTCTAAAAGTAGTTCTGATTTTTCCTTGACGTTATCAGCGTGAATATCTAGATTATCGAATGGATTGGCGAAGTTGAAGTCATTAGTGCATATAGCTGCTTGAGGGCCACATGCGCTGAACCCAGCTGAATTAAACTGTAGGTAATGTGTTAAAGTGGAATGTTTTGGGTACCGTTCCATGCCTAGGAGCTCGAGTGCCTCATTTAGTGGAGTAGGTTCTCTATCGGTCTCCCAATGCTGGAGCCATATGAAGTCACTATATTGGAACTCCGCTAGATATAGCTCCCAGGAATAGTGAAGGTTCGTGAGAACTACTTGATATATGTCCAATGCAGAAAGAAGATATGTCATGGTAGGACTATGGGCAACAGTATTGGTCATCCATCCTGTTGTGGGCGAATAATTGAGATGCCGCTTTAGCCACTCGTGACCTGTGCATAAAAACAATGCAGGTAAGCTAACAAACGAGTACAAAGTAACGTTTTGGTAGGTACTTACGCTGATAAGCGAAGTATGAGGAATACTGAAGATACGTTTAGAACCTTGTGGTGCTACACTATGATGTCATCAGCTACGTTATGATGTTAGTGCTACGCCGTAGTCCTCCCAGTGCTACACGAGAGGAAGATGCGGGGAAGGAAGTCATTCTAATTAAACACTGATCATGAGAAGATGTGCGTCACTTAAAGTACTAAAGAACAATTATACGTAATTAGAGGGAAACCACAAGCAATGTGTCTCATTTCTGGATTCTCTAACGAGTTGAATAAACCTTCATACATGAATAACGTTACGTAAGGTTGTGAGTCAGTACTTAGTATTTTACTAAGTAGATATCACTAATTTAGACACAGATGTTTTGTAGGTATTTTATGACAGACGCTCACTAGAGCCTATGTCCAGAAGTGGACGGAAATTGGCTGATATTGATGATTATGATAACGTCGAGAGCTTATGCCACTTGATATGCGATGTGCTGTAAGACGCAATCGTGCTTGTCTGGAAACGGAAAGTATCAGAGACGAGCGTCAGGACAACTGACTTTACTCCAATGTTCAGAGCACAACGATCCAAACCCATCTTCCAAACTAGCACCTAACATCATTCGGCAATTTTTTTAATACCAGATATGCAAGCAATTTACCACTATTTCCGACCTGATGTGCATTGATGAAAGCGATGGCGTGCATTAGCTTGTCTGGTTGTCCGCTAGAAGGAAGGGGATGGTCGTATTGATTCGTGCACTTAGATGGCAAGCTCTCCGTTTTTACCATCGATATAAAAAGGGAGATGCGGTACTCACTCTTATGGCACGTAAATATAATGGAACTAGAAACAACTACATGAAAACACTAATTTCTAATGTCGAGCTTGATGAGCATGAAGAACAGAGGAAAGCATTGTTAGTAATTATTTAAATGGATCTGCGATAATTGCACATGTAATAATGTACGTGTACACAGACGCCAGTTCGATTGTGACTAAGGTGAAATTAGGTTCGTGAACCTAATTTCACCGCGTTGAGGAGCGGAATATCTCTCTTATATATACATATATATCGATGGTTTTTACCATAGTACTTCAGTCAGTTACAATTGTCTGAAGTACTGAAACACACAGTTACATGTATGGTTAGTTTTAACCTACTTTAATATATATTTTTTAATATACTGACGTAAACCATTCGATGACAGCTGAATGGTTCACTACTTTTGTATTTTTTTTTTTTTCTAATTCAAAGCGTTAAAATTCTGCTTTTGCTATGTTGATAATTAGTTATGATTTATTTTATGATTTATGATTTTGACGTGTATATGTGCGTATATTAATACTGCCTACATACTGAATAAATGCTTTGATTCTTCTGGTTACACAAGCGACTTTGTGCGGTGCTCAAGCCTCTGGAGATTTTAGTCTTCAAGCCATCATAATCAGTAAATTTCTTTTGGTAACCGTTACTAGACTCTCACTGCATACCACCGTCCCAGTTTACCAATTTCGCCGCGTGCCCTATCTCGGCACGCTTGCAGCAATTCAGCCCCGCACAGTCTGTGTGAACGAGCCGATAGCGATCTATAGTATACGTATAGCGATCTATAGTAGTAGGTACGGTGAACACGCTGCCTACAAGAAATTAAGCATCGCCAAGCCTCTGGAGTTTTAGTTTTTAAGCCATAATCATTAGTAAATTTCGTTCGCTAGCTCGGCTAACCGATAAGCGGTAGGAAATGTCTTTGTGCGGTAGGAAATTAAATCGTACCTTCGACCAGCTGGTGTACGAGTCCAAACAGATGCGTGGTAGCTTCGTCAGGTTCTACCCACCCACCAGTGGTGATTTCGAGTCTGCCACTCTTCAACAGTTTCCTGAAGGCCTTACAAAATGATGTAGATAATTATTAATTAATGGCGGGTCGACCTTAATGTTTTTACGGTGCTCAATTAACTACCATAAACTTCTAAAGAGTAGGGCAAAGTTGAAGAGGATGACATTTACCCAGCTGTGGGACACGACAGGATAATAATTTAAGATCTTTTACAAAACGAAAAATCGACTTCAAATGACGCACTAGTCATTTTCAGTAGCATGTTTTTTTTAAAATATCTTATAGGCTAGCGTTTGACCACTATCTCGCTTGGTGGTAAGCGATGATGCGATCCTAGATGGTTTGTGGGGTTGATCTCCATATCTCTGGAGATACTCGATCTCGATTAAAACAAACGTTTTTGCACTTTGTGACTTGGACTTAAGTCAGTTTTCCAGCGCCTCGTCTGGGGGCCTTGGCTTTGTGGGACTTCCCATCATTTTGAGAAGGTCGTGCCCTACAAGCATGAATCTTATACCGCATCTTCACTTAACATCAGATGAAATAGCAGTCAAGTGATTGTATGTCCAACGTAAAAAAGCCCTGCATCTTTGTAAACCGTCCTTTTGAATCACTCTTATCTATTGATGAAAACCGAGTTAAGGACCGTTGCCTAGTAAGCGTACAGAAGAAGGGACAGACGCGGATAAGAGATTTCGTTTTATACTATACTAGCTCGGCTACGCGGCTTTGCATGCCTTTAATCCTAATTATAGACCTCCCTCTTGAATCACTCTATCTATTGCTGAAAACTGCAATAAAATCCGTTGGGTAGTTTAAAAGATCTAAGCGTACAGAGGGAAAGTCAGACGCGGAAAAAAGAACTTTGTTTTATACTATATATATACTAGTTATAAATATGAAAATACGGGACTTATCGCGCCTAAAACATTAATTTTATTTAACTCGACGTTTCGACAAAGTTGCATTGATCGTGGTCACGAGACGACTGAAAGTTAATTAAATTAAATTAAAATTAAATTAATTAAATATTCATTTATTTCAGATTACCATGATCCATAACTGTTAGTAAAACTTATAGCTAGAATGAGTAGTCATTCAAATTAAAATTAATATGTTAAATTAAATCAAACCAAATTACATTAAATGAAATCAATTAAATTCAATTACATTAAATCAAAATAAATTAGATCAAATTATATTTTAAATCTTGTACATAATATCTATATCTAGGATTTCTTAATGAGCATTTTGACCCAATGCGTATAAAGAGACCCATCAGTTTTTTCTATTATCATCGTTAGGATGCTGTTACAGCTGTTGCGCGTTCTTATTAGTAGTGGGACAATGTTTTTCCGCATAATGGCTGCAAATGCATCGGTGCGAGCCTCCATGAACATGGCGGACGCGCAAATAACGCGATAAGTCCCGTATTTTCATATTTATAACTATGTGTTCAAATCGCGAAAGTTTAAAGTTTACAATATATATGATAGCTCACTCCGCCGCTTTGGCGTTTAATCCTGGTTATAAACGTCTCTCTTGAATCACTTTATCTTTTGCTGAAAACTGCATTAAAATCTGTTGCGTAGTTTAAAAGATCAAGTTTACAGACAGCGACAGCGACTATGTTTTATACTGTGTAATAATGTTATATACTGTTTATATGTGTAATAAAGATGTAAATAATAAGAGAGAAACACTTACTATTCGATATTTAAACGGTGCTTTATTCCACCAAGTGCTGAGATGGGAAACTTCGTTCCAAGTGAATGTCAAGTTTTTGTAGAATTGCATTTTTTTTACTACATTCGACAAGATCTTGTTGACTGAGTTGTTGTGGTAGAACTCGAAGGACCTCTTCCATATGGAGTCGACGTGGGTACGTGGAACCAATATTACCTAAAATATTTATATTTATTGAAGTAAAACTTCTTTAAGTTCACAATTTGACGGAAGTGACGTAGCGTCACGTTCCGAATCAACGGAAGTGACGTAAGCGTCATGTTATATTTTATATTTATTTAACGCCCTCTATTGTAGAACGGCGTAACTACGAAGACTACGAAACATAAAGAATAAGTTACCGTAGGTAAAATACTAGCTATATTTTTAAGACAAAAATGAAAATGGAACAGAACTACATATACATAAAAGTTTCATTTTGATACGACAGTAATTAGAAGTAGGTTAAAATTGAAATCTAACATTATATTAAATTGTTTCTCTGTTAGTTACAGTATACGTGATAAAAATCTTTTATAATATTTATACTTATAAGGATGTTTCTGTTCCATTAAACTGACGCGTTTCTTTTAGAGTGATGAAAATGTGCTGTTTACCTGATTGATTACAAACATGTTTGAAATCGTCATCTAAACCAACCAACGCTGTACTTCGTATCTTAACCCTTTATTAACCGATTTTATAATAACTAAAGTACCATCAGATTATGATTATATTATATTACAGATGAATTAGTGATGGAGTATTAAGTACCTTCAGTGGAGGCCAATTCGCATTTCTCATCAAGGAATAGTATCGGTTATCGAATATATTGTTCCAAAAATGTTTCTTCTTTAACCATGGGGGCTGCAAATTATTATTATTATAAATATATGAAATGCTGAAAAATATTATAATCGTGTACGAGTTTAAGGGCCAGTTTCACCGGTTCCTGGTAAAGTTTCTGACATAACGCAATATAAAAGTTGTCAAAATTAAATCTGTTAGACAAGTCCTAATAGTTACCAGAAACCGGTTAATTGGCACTATGTTACGGAGGTGTAGAACCCGCCCAACGTAGCTCGTAGGTCATGCTACGCAGTTGACCTAAGGCTACGCTACGAAGCTGCTAAGCTCTCGATGAATATTAGAATACCTTTCCAATGCTGCTTTAGACCACGAGTCCATTATTTTTTTTTAACAGAAATGCGCTTCACTTCTATCTCACCTGATGTTAAGTGACGATGTGCTCAAAGATGCAGCACTTTTGCTTAAAATATATCTATTCTCTCGCGCTTTGAAGACCCCCAGAATATAGTACTTAACAGGAAATACATAGGTACTAATGTAGTTTTTACTGTCCATAGTCATAAATAAAAAGTATATCAGTACCATCAAAGAAAAAAAAATTTTTTAAGGAGAATTAATTCGTGCAGTTGGAAGGCATACCCCCAAACGTATCCGTAATAAGAAAACTGGTAAAAAGCGAGTTTACGACAGTGCTCAAGACTTTTAAGCTTCTTGCCAGTCTCGACGTAGTTCCTCAATGGTCTCGTGGTCCAATCTCAATGGTCCTTGTTGTTCCGCAAAGCCTTCTTTGACAGAACCATCCTAGAGTGGGGAACGGCACTATTTACAAGACGGGACTCGTGCCTTCATTTTGTTATTTTGTTAGGTATCTTTTACACACACTTCTTCCGATAAGCTATATCTTTGTTTACTGTGGTTTTACAAATAACCTACCTGACTGATAGCCATCGAATATCAAACCCAATTTCAAAAAACGTAACGCAGCTATAGACTTAGCAAAGCAAAGCAAAAAATGTAGGTACGTGAGAAGTTTGGCCTGCCTTCTCCAGTGGTCTATATTATTGGTCCCTTATTACCTCAATATCGAAATCAGCAAATATCCTTTGAGCGTCGATATCTGCTTCAGCCTTCTGCACAGCGTTACAAACATAGGGATCTGACAAATTCAAACTATATAACGCTTCTGCATCCACCGGACTCCCGTACAGTAGATGATCTTCTTTAAGATTGTCTTTTATGGCAATCTCTTCTTCTGCAGGAATCATCCGCCAAGAAGCTATTGTCGGTTTGTCAGCGTGAACATTTTTAACCTTAGCGTAGGTCGTTCTATTTTCTTTAACATTAAACTCTTTAGGGAACGCCGTGGACTTCTTGTTATTATCTTTTTTACCGTACATGTCGCGATCTACTATCGGGAAGAAATTAGACTTAACTGGACTTGGCTTGAAAGTCCTGATTTCAACGTTGGACATAGTATTGTTCTCTTGTTTATGGTCGACGTAATATTCGTTAACTTCAGACTGCTGAAGCGCTGTATGTGTGCGTTTCTCCATGTTTCTGGGTAAGTTATGGTCATTATCAAAGAAATTTGAGTTGATATTCGATTGTGGTGATACGCGTTCTGAGCCCGCAATGTTGAAAACCGTCGGAATTCTTAGAGCGTGTCTATAAAATACTTTCGTTTTACTAAGTCCCGGAGAGATCGAGTCGGACATCGATTGCCTTGGTGTGTTGTTCAATTTCCATATTTGCTCAATATTTTCACTGAATGGTTTTTGAATCATTTTAGATTGGTCTCGTACTATTTTACGTAGAGCTGGAAATAATTGTATTATGAAAAACATTGTAAATAATTTGATATAGGTATCTTAAAAATAATTACTTAATGACAATATCAAAAATATAACATAATACCTAAACTATAAATAAATGAGAGAACATAGGTTACTATTTGCCAGGAATGTTCCCAAAAAGCGACGTTCGTCTTTGGTATTTATGTTGTTATTTTATGGTATGATGTTACAAAAACCCAAGACGGTCGTCTGTGGTAAACTGTAACGTCTGGCTAATAACAGAAAGTATAGCACCCAAAACTTTAGATTAACAGAATTTTGCGCACCACTGCACAGCACCCATATCCTTGAGACAATTAGATGTCGAGTCACTTATGGGCATACTCGCATGTAATACGTAAATTTATTGAACACTTTTCCTGTGCTCTTACTATTTCATGGTTGTATATCCGACAATATGGTATATAATATGAATATATATCACTAATTCATATAAACATTAGATAGTACAATAATATTAGCACCTACTTTTTTCATATCCTAAAACTCGATATTGACTCGGCTGCAGAAGTAAGAATATAATAAAAATGAAAACACTGAAGAGTCGATGTGTGGTCATGATTACGGCTGTCACACTACTTGTTACAAACAAGGAATAAAGCCGCTTGTTTACAAAAACTTACAACTACCTATCATTTTTTGTCATAACATGCGTAGTTCTTAGAATAATGTACAGTGCGAATTTACTCACAAATCGACCGACATCACAAAAGTAACATAAGCAGCACAGAATAAATAATATTACTACGTATAAGTAGTAAGAGTTACCTAAAATGCAATCGACTATTTTCGTCGTATCGACAGTATCGGACCGTGGCTTAATTGGCAGAGCACCTGGGGTGGAAGTATCTACATTGATAGCGATGCGTCTTGTCATCGCAAACGTCTGCTAGAATGAGATGCGGCTAGACAGTTGTTATCTGCACCTCGTGTTTCGTATCGACGATTATCGGTCGAAGTGTTAGGATACTATCTAGTGTCCGCCTGGCCAGCTACCAACCTCAACTTAGAAAATCTGTCGCCAAACATGTAATGTGTGCCGGCAGCTATCCTTGAGAGCCAGTTTCCATTCTAGGCATAGCGTGTATCTCTCGACCGCATCATCACTTACCAACAGGTGAGATAGTGGTCAAACGCTAGCCTATATGATATTACAAAAAATATTACAACGCGGCTGAGGCTGGGGAGCGCAAAAAGTACATTACATTGTAAAACCAATATCAAGTCATTTTCACAATAGGGTATTACATCTATTTTTGAAAAGTGTCTCAATTAGATTCTATAGTGCTAATGAACCACTAAAAAATCACATTTTTTTATTAAATTGTGAAGTGCCATAAAAATGCATTTAAATTTTGCATTTTCCAATTACGCGCGTAATTTGACGAAAACGCTGGACGCAGTGGACGACATATTGCTGTGTGATCATGACGTCAGTATGCTAGTAAACAAATGCAGTAATATCATAGTAGACAGTTTACTTAGCCGTATGACGTAAAAACATGGCGACTACTCAGGCGACTACAATTTAATGGTGTTATAAAACAGATTAAAAAAGCTGAAACCTTTGAATTGATTTTTTAAATGTAGTTTGTTATTTTATGAACTAAAACGACTGCTGACTTTCCGTCTGCTTTTTGCCTAAGCTATCTCAATAATATATTTTTATCATATAGAGTAAAATACCCTATTCATTAGCGGTTTTACTGTAGTTGAACGAAGAAACAGATACTAATGTATACAGTAACATGTCCTATGATATTTTATAAACATGTTCGTTTTGTATTATTCTCATTACAGATAATTATAAAACAAAGGTTGCGTATGTATACATAGTTGCTTTAGAAATAAACCAGTTTCACTAGCAACTATTAAGTAGGTTCCTACTTAGATACTACCTATTAAAAACTAAAGCCTTAAATTGAGGTCCCGATGGTGTCGTGGGAGTCGGCTTTAACGAGGGCCCGGTGTCGTAATCGGGAGAACGGTTGGCTTTGATGCCAGAGGTACCGAGTTCAAACCGCCGTGCACCAATGGATTTTTCTATCGAAAAATGTATGTGTGCTTTTCACAGTGGCCCTCCGGTGAAGGAAAAACATCGTTAAAAAACCCCTAACCCCGCATGGTGCTAGGACACTGTCTAGTGTCCGCCTGGCCAGCTACCACCCTCAAGTTAGAAAATCTGTCGCTAAAACATCTAATGTGTTCCGGCAGCTATCCTTGAGAGCCAGTTCCCATTCTAGGCCTAGCGTGTATCTCTCGACCACATCATCACTTACAAATAGGTGAGATAGTGGTCAAATGCTAGCCTGTATGATATAAAAAAAGCTGATTTTGATGATGATTTTGATAAGAAAACAAAGTTTTACGCTGAGTCAACTTAGTACCTACCTATATTCCAAGTCGTAATAGTAGACAGAACAAAAAATAGTACAAGTCTAGAGAAGTAAAAAGTAAAAGCATCTATTCAGTATATGGTTATCATCAAATAGATCATATTAATAATAAATTTTCTGAATAAAACAAAACATAACGTATTGCTTTGAATTTAAAAAAAACCGGCCAAATCGAGTTGGACTCGCCCACCGAAGCTTCCGCACCAACTTCTCAGACTAGGTTAAAGGACAAACTTAACTTTGTAGCTTGATCTATAGAAAATGTATTGCACCAACTACAAATAATAAGTTTGTAATAGTAAATTTACATTTTTTTGTTATTTAACTACACATTTACGGTTTTTAGATTTATTCCTTTATAAATGCTTCAAGACCTTGTTTCTTGCCAAATTTCATAGTTCTAGGTACGACGGGAAGTACTCTATATATATAGGTTTTATCTCCCTATAGGTTTTCGACCTAAAACCTATAGGGTACGTCCGGTTTACCTATAGGGTACTCAGGATCTTGATTTTTATACACCTAATAGGGACTATAGGCCTCAGTATCTGGTATAAATTTAAACTTGCTAGGTCCACCTATTCCTGAGAAAATCGGTGGACAGACAGACGGACAGACGGACAAGAGAGTGATTTTATAAGAGTAACTTTTTTACCTTTTGAGGTACGTGACCCTAATAAAAAAGTACATAATGAGCCATTTATTCCAAACGTCGAAGAATACTGCCATGGTTAGGAAAGATTTTAAATCGTTTCCCCGTAAAATCTTCAAATTATTAAACAATTGGGTTTCTATTCGAATTCCCGCCAAAGCACCATCACTACGACTTCCAAAACTTGGGGTGAGAGCGCACATGCGCGTATTTTTTCATCATTGCGAGGATCCAACATAATCGCATAGGGGAGGGTTCTCGTATCGATTTATTTCAACCCCTCTGTCAACTAGGCATTTACGGCGCATAGCTACTGCGCCGGAAGTGGTTGTTATCACAGGATAGTGCAAGTTTGTACTGCGTTCGTCTAAAGTTAGGTCCAAAAAAAGCTATGGTGGGTACAGACAACACATCTCACAATATATAAGCTGTTTAACGAAGTTCTATAATGTGAAACCGGGTTATACTACGCGTAGTTTCAAAACGTTTACATTCCGTGTATAGTAAAATATATTTTGAGAAGTTTTTCAGTGCGGAATTTAACCTAAATTTATTGTAAACAGGAGGTAAGTGCTATGAGCACGTCGGGGTTGCTGGAATGGGAGTTTTCTCTGCCATCCGACCAGATAATATCCCACGGGTGGTATCATGGCTCACTCAGTCGCACAGCCGCGGAGAACCTCCTGCAACAAGACCGGGAGTTCCTTGTGCGGGATTCCACATCGCAGCCGGATAACTACGTCCTCAGTTGTCGGTCTAACGGCCAACATCTACACTTTGTTATACAGAGAGTAAGTTTATGTCGCTTTACACTTATTCTACTAATTGCGTTACATAAAATTAGTTCATATAATTTTTATGTTTCATTATTATCAGATTGTAGTTCACCCAGACACAGTATACGAAAGATGCCAATACCAATTCGAAGATGAAGCTTACGATACCGTCGCTGACCTCATTACGTCATACGTCGGTTCAGGGAAGCCTATATCTGCTGCGTCCGGGGCCAGGATCCAGTATCCAGCAAACAGACTGATGCCACTAACCAACTACATTCAAGGCGATGACATCAACTCCTCAGCGTCGCCCGTAGGCGACGGATCTTGTTACGGAAACCCTTACAGCCTTTACAGCCATTTCGCTGCCAAACCGGGTATGCAGCTCCGAGCTCCGTTTAAGAAACAAAGATCTCATTCCCTCACTCCAATTGACATGAGCCAACACAACAATCATGGCAAAAGTGCGAGTGCGGATGGCGTTATCCAAAGTCAGACCACCAAACACGTTAAAACGTTTTCGGGTGATTCTAACTCCAGCTCCAGTACTTGGGACGCCAATCTGCCGACTAGTCCACCAGCGAAGCCGGCGAGATACGATGGCCCCAAGGCCGACGACAGGCGACTCGAACTGCAGAGGCTGTATCAGGTGTCAGGCTCCGATTCCGGCAACGGATCAGGAGATTCGACACAGAGCTCTGCTCATAGCGATCCGAACAAGTCCCGCATTGAATCCGACTATAATCTCGTCACGCCAACTATAAAACAGCAATTCGATTACGATAACTCCGAAGCAAGACTTCTGCAAACGGAGAATTTGGATTATGTCGTCGAGTCTCGGATCAATCTGGAGAATTTCCAATCTCAAATAATCCCGTTGGGTTTGTCGAAGCCGTTGGAATCGGAGACACTTCACACGATCAAGCTGTTGTTGCGGACATCTGGACCGAGGATACTCGCTAATCATCTTACTAAAATCGACTTATACTTTCTGTTCGAGGATGGAATTCAAATCGAAGGTCTCGATAAAACCGCTTCGGGGTTGGAGTTATGTTTCCTGCCTCAAGGGAAGTCTTTGCGAATGGACGTGATAGAAAGGTAGTGTCTATTTTTGGCTTTGGTCTTTGATCACATAAATTGTCAAGTTAAAACTGTGCTGTCATTTTCAGGATCGAAACCTTTCGTCTCCTGATAGCTGTAACGATTCTGACGTGTCAAACGGACCGGCAGCGAGCAGACACGATCAACGACTGGATCTTGCTGGCAGTGGAAACAAAGACGGCATTAGGAAACTTGTACAGTTTCGCTGCCATTATGTTCGGTCTCTGTATGCCCCAGGTACGTTAACACTTTTTACTACACTTATAATCTGAGGTGCATTTAAAAAAGTTTAGATGGTTATTTATTGAAAATTATTTGTTTTCTTTATATAATATGTAAAAAGATGAACTGGACTTGAAATTTGTAAAATGGTAACCGAAAAAGTTTGACTACTAAACAGATACCGTATTGCTTGCATTAACCGTTCCTTAAACCTCGCGTGTCTGTCTTTGCATAGCTTCAAACGGAATAATACACCCCGGACCTCTTGAAGTTTATATAGATAATGAAGGTTTTCAGAAAAAAAAATTGCATAACAAAAAAGTTCTGTGAGGATTTGAACTATTTTAGAAATGGCTGAAATATGAATTTTTTACGCATTTTCGAAGAAATTCCAAAAACTGAATAGACAAAAAATTCTATATACTTTTCGAACCTGCTCACAAAATTTCACGATAATCGGTTGAGAAATGCGACCTGTAGATGAGAACAACACATACGAAATCACTTTTGTCTAAGGTGAGACGGAAATCCTTCGCTATGCTCGGTCAATTAAATCTCAAAGTCCTCTTAAAGGCAAAAGTGGCTGAATGAAGATCATTCACAATTAAATAACTGCCAATGAGATGTAAGATATAACTCCGGAGGAACTAAAGTAACTAACTAAAGTCTTTTATAGAAAAACTTATAAATCCTTTGCCTTAATTTTTCCTTCAGTTGTTTCCTGACTTTATTATCCGGAAAGAAATCTTATTATAAAAGATCGCCTCTTATTTTTCAAGCTTAGCGTTATATTATGAACCATTTTTCTTTTATTGTCAACTGAAAATTTTATGTTAGATTTTGATTACTCATGAGTTACCTGAGGGTAAGGAAGGTAGTAACTTCTTAATATTGGAAATCAAAGTGATATTGTGTAGGCACCATACTAAAATAAAAGTTAATTAAGATTAAAAACTAAAACAACCGACTGCCATGCCACGCGAGTCATCAAAGACAAAGTTATCCGCAAACACACATAAAAAATAAATATATGTATATACTTATACGGTCGAATTTAGAAAGCCCCTCCTTATTTTAAGGTCGATCAAAATGAGCATTAAAGTGTTATTATTACTCCGTCAGGTGGAATGCCTCGAAAACGCTTGGCACATACTTCGTAGAGTTTACACCGACAACGCCTTTATGTTCGAAGCTAAACTGCGCCCCTGCTTCAAGAGCATGAACGAAGGAACGAATCCACTACCACCAAACACCACCACTCCTTATATTCTGCCTCCGATACTGTGCTTCCACTTATTCGGTAACAGTCTCCTCATTTACTTGTTATACTCGTAGTTATTGTTGTAGAATAACAATCGATTATTTCATCATTGATCGTATTATCACTTAACATCAGGTGAGATAGGGGTCAAGAGATACCCAGTTCGGTGTAAAAACATAGAATATTGATAAGTACTTGATTGATTGTATTTTGACTTGTCAACAAGCTCAAGATCTCGAATTAGCTTTATAGATAGCACTTTCACCTTTCCATGTGCTAACTACACTTTAATAGGTAGGTACACAACATGATGTAGAGCCACAATTTGACGAAAGCGAATTGATTTTAGAGTTGATCAAGCTTAACTTGCTAGACCCTCAAGAGGCTCAAGTTTCTAATTGTAAGCGGCGACAGCCTGGCGATCGAGTGTTCGTGAGTTCCATCCCCACCAGCACGTTATTAGGGTATCAGGTCGCTGATCCCCACCGTTGCACATTGACGAGCACTTCAGACACAAGCATATTTAGTTTAGTTGAAGGAGTTAACAAGACTGCTAGTAACGTGCAACACACATTGCTAGTACCTAATAAGCTTTAAAAAATATATATTGTATATACTTACCTAGTTTACAAGCTTAGCGTGTCGTAATGAAAAAAGAACCGTTACTAATTAATTTAACCGATGAAATAATCATCATCATCATCATAATCAGCCGGTGTCAGTCCACTGCTGGACGTAGGCCTCTCCCAAGATACGCCACTAAGCACTTTCCATCATTGGGAGGGCAGTGAACGAAAATGTATATGCTTTTACTGTGGGAGGGATATGCCCTAATCGCCACGCTCGGCAGGCGAGTTTAGAGCGAGCGATCGCAGGATGTGAGCTACATCCTGCCCTCGCACCGATGAAATAACCCTTGGCTATTAAGCCTTTTATTTATTCTGTGCCCTTGGCCATGCAAGCCAAAGTTTGCTACGTCGCGCACGGGGGTAAAATTTGACGTAGTGACGTAGCGTCACGGTCCCAAGGCAGCGGCAGTGACATGGTATATTTTAAATGTATAAACGCTCTCTATTGTAGAACGGCGTAACTAGGCAGACGTATTCACTAAAGTTTAACAGATGGACTTGTATAAAAAAAAAGAGTGTGTGTACTTATGTACAAGCGTTATAAGTTATACTTCTGTGGCGTATGGAAAAAAATAATTAAAACGCAGTAGTGATTAACGATAAATATTAATATTAATCAAAAAGATTTTATTTAAATAAAAAGGGTTTTATTAACGTAAAAATATGACGTTAAATATGACATATACAACTTGAACATAGTCATGCCACCTAGAACTAACTTCACGGTGTAGAATTTAGGTGTCGGTGTGCGCGCGCATCGTAAAAATTCACTCTCATCATTTTTCTCTATCGCGCCAAAAGAAGTATAACTTCAAAAAAAAAACATACAGGCGAATTGAGAACCCCCTCCTTTTTTGTTAAGTACGTTAAACATTAGTCATGTTGATAAATAAATTGAATGAACTTGGAAGTTTCACTTCCAACGCGCAGCTATCTACACACCCTCTTGTTAGGGTTCCGTACCCAAAGGGTAAAACGGGACCCTATTACTAAGACTGCGCTGTCCGTCTGTCTGTCTGTCTGTCCGCCTGTCACCAGGCTGTATGTCATGAACCGTGATAGGTAGATAGTTGAAATTTTCACAGATCATGTATTTCTGTTGCCGCTATAACAACAAATACTAAAAAAAAGAATAAAGTTAAAAATAATAGAGGGTCCCCATACAAGAAACGTGTTTTTTTCGGCATTTCACATCTATGAACGCTTAGTTAGGTCAACGTCCCATAGGTGGCGTTATATTGAAATGTCGATCACTAACACCTTTGTAAGACGTTAGATGGCGTTATAAGAAATAAAATGTTTATTAATTATTATTTTTTGCTGGCGAAAAATGATAGTGGTATTTTTTGCTCGATCTTATAAAATACTGTAGTGTGGTACGAAACCTTACTAGTGCGAGTCCAACTTGCACTTGGCCCGTTTATTTTTCAGACGGTGAAGGTGGTGGCCTCATCCAGCCAGACGAGACGTTTCCAACCAGCCTCATGAACAGCCTGGAGTTCGACTTTAATGCGACCGCGGCTCATCTCGAAGCAGCCCGCCTCTTCCCATCTCAAGTCGAAATGTTCAAGCGGAACGCCCGGACCGTCGTCCAAGAAATGTCTTCTTTAGGACCAACTTTAGACCCGACGTTACTCGAACTCTTCCGAACCGAGTTCCATATAAACTTCCTGTGGGGAGAACGGGGTTCGCTCACTACTCCGAATCAGAGATTCGTTCGCCTTACGGATATTTTGACCGCAATGGCAACAAAACTAGCAAATCAGCCGCAGGACCTAGGTGATGTAGTTTAATTTGACTACTGCGATTATATCATCCTTGTTTGTAAAACATGTTTCGCAAGAGCATCTTGTGTGAGTGATTTCTTACAATTATTGTTAATATAACTAAAATGTAGGTACTATCTATTCACTGCCGCAATATATGCAATTGACCTCATTTATAAACTCAGTATACTCAAAGTTTTAAACGTTTAAAAGTTAGGTACGAGTAATGTTTAATAAACATTCTAGTCAGTGAGTTTTTTATCATACTAGGTATACAAATTTGTTTAATAACACGACTATAACACAAAACGTAGGTATATATTTTTTAGTATTAGGTAAAATGTTAACTATGAATATCTAAATACTAATGACGGTATTGAAATCTTACTGCCATTTATCTATTGTACTTTTTTAGATGCAAATACCTACTCAATAAATAATATTCAATTGTGATGAATATTCGTCCTCTTTTTATGATTCCCTTTTAGATAAGCTACCTACGAGTTACGAGTACCTATTGCAATTAAAACGATACACTTTTTAAACTACTTCAAAGAAGGAGGAGGTTTCTCAATTCGACTGTATATATTTTTTTTATGTGTGTTCGCCTTCGAGCATATACCAAATGCTTGAAGGTGTTCGCGGATAACTTTCGTTATTAAAGGGATTTTGATGATATCTTACAATCTTACATAATTTTATCGTGATCTGATAAGTATCTCCAGAGATATGTCGATAGACGTCTCAAACTTGCTACTGAAACTGACTCGCGCGGCATGAATGTCGGTTGTTTTAGTTTTTAAACTATCTTATCATACTAGACATAATGATAGATAGAGGACCCGTTGGCTTAAAGAATAGATGGCTTGAATTCTAAGCCAGACGTCGCTAGTTGAAACCCTAGCACGGGTTCGTGCACAGGTGGTTATTATAGCATATTATATTGATGTTCCGCCTGACTTGCTACGAAAAAACAGCTTACTACCATCAAGGATAGGATTTTCATGGTGGTACGTTACGTAGGACACTATCTAGTGTCCGCCTGGCCAGCTGCCATCCTCAAGTTAGAAAATCTGTCGCCAAAACACCTAGGCTGAGTTGCACGATCTTACTTATACCATCTAACTTTAACAAACGTCAAAAATCTCCAAAATCCATATATAAAAACACCGGTTAATAGTTATAGTTACGGTTAAAGTAAGATGGTGCAACTCAGCCCTAATGTATTAAAAACCGTGAACATAGGTAGGTATCACTCACACACGCACAAACTAGCTCTGTCCCCCTCACCTCCGTAGTATTTATATTATCTTTGCTCACCTCTGATATCTAGAAAATTCACTACTGCGCAGCGTCTTGCGCCTAGAGTCACAGCCGCCTTTGAGTTTGCACCGCAATACTTATAACCGTAGACGGAGTATGTTAAAGTAGACCTGGCATTAAAATAACAATAATAATATGAGGAGGATAAAACTATACAATCACTAGTATGAGAGAGCGAGACGGACAACAAATTATTATCCTTCTCTGCATGTGCGATTTTATTTCTTGGCTCCAGCTCTAGCGTCGCCCATTGGCTTTCATCCGCTGTCATGTATGACCCGACCAAATAACGTTGTTCATTTTATCTCATAGCCGGCATATGTGTCACGTGTTCATCATTTTAGTCGGGTTATATCTCTATAGCTATTTCATCGCAAACGCTAATGTCTTGTCTATTTAATATTCCGTCTACTCTTACTTACTCGCTTAGCATAAGTAGATCCGAAATTATACACGCAAATTGCCATACATCCCCAAAACGCCTAATGCTTAAAAACTAATAGGAATGATGATGATAGGCGAACAAATGAAAAACAGATAATTAATACAAAATTAACTATATTTTCTTATTTTACAGTTTGCACATAGAGAAATAATATTTGCGAACAAAGACCACTTATAGCTAAGTTAAAACTGTGCTAAATAACTAAAAAGTATTACATAAGAAGTAAGGGCCACGTACTTGATACACACTATTAATTAATCTGATTACGATTACAGCTAGAAATACCTATCTGAAATTGGGGATAGATCGTGGACAGAGTATATTAAATGGACCTGACATTAAAATAACAATAATAATATGTGAAGGATAACACTATACAATCAGTAATAAGTGAGAGCGAGACGGACAACATTTTTGTATCCTTCTCTGCATATGCGATTTTATTGTCCGGTAATGGCTTTCACCCGCTGTCGTGTAAGACCCGACCAAATTACGTTTATTTTATATTTATTATATTATTGTTTTTTTATGTTACAGCATATGTATCACGTGTTCATTATTTCAGTCGGGTTATATTTCTATAGCGATTTCATTCGCATACGCTAATGTCTTGTCTATTTAATATTCCGTCTACGGGATGGATAAATATCACAAAGTGTGACAGTCATTAAAACGAACAGAATTTCAGAGATGGAACAAGCAAGAAGATTATACACAAAGGAGATAACATACAGATTCGTAGGATCGGTAGGCTGCAACGTTTTCATATTAGGGCCGGTAGTCTCTACATAAGTAGCGATGAATTTGAAGCGATTATCGTCGGTAAGAAAAGAGATGCAAATATACAACAGTCTGCTTCTTTTATTCTACGTTTGCGAGGACAGCACTCGTCGCTATCAATGTAGACTTCCTATTGTTTAATATTAGCTTTATTTTTTTTGTGAAGTTTATAGTTGCAATTATTTCTTTCTTTCAAACACATTCTATTAATTAGACATTAAAACATACTTTTCTATCATGGTAACCGTTATTCGACGTTCAATTTTACGAACACATTTATTCTCAAAGTGCCAGCATTACCAATCACTAGTAAGTTAGTTATTGTCCTAATTTGCCGATATGTATATTATATACATGTAGAATGGGAAAAAAGCTGCACTATAAAATCAAAAAGTAGATCAATGGGTTATAATAAGACATTTTCGTAGGTTAATGTGACGTGACGCTTACTTTAGATAGAAGGTGAATTTAATGATAATTATGTATTTATTAACTACAAGAATAAAATTTAGAGATTTGTGAGTACGTTTCAATTTTGATGAAAATTTTTGAAGTGTAACTAAGGCGCCCTATGGTAACGTCACGGATGACTCATTCCGAATGCAACGGAAGTTACGTAAGCGTCATGTTATATGTAATATTTATAAACGCCCTCTATTGTAGAACGGCGTAATTACGAAGATGTATTCGCTATGTTTCGGGCATTCACCCTCTAAGTTTAACAGATGGAGTAGTTCACAAAAATAATTACTTAGTGATGTTGAGAAACAAATTGAATGAACTTATTACGCTGAATTCCCACTCCGTGTAGAAGTTTCACTTCTGACGCGTAGTTTTCTACGCACCCTCTTTTTTATTGTATTATAAACTTTGCTAAAACGTAATTAATTTAAAGTACTTACTAATGTTTTCAATGTTTGTTTGTCTAATATTAGATTAGTTACGTTGCCCACTATAACAAATTTAGATTAATTCCATACATTTATATCCAAATCATTATGGAGATTGTGGGCATACTTGAATCACAAATAATTAAACATTTATTGTACAATTTAATTAATTATTGGCCCGAACTAATCTAGCTTGGGCCCAACAAAAATCACCAATTTTGAAACACAACATTTACAATTCATTTTAAAGTCTTATATATATATATTTATATATATATTTATATATATACAACATAGATAACGCAAATACGTGTACTTCCCGTGTCGGAACCCCGACCAAACATCAAGGTTGGCCTCCTCTACTTAAAGTCCACGCGTGTCTGTTTTTGAAGCCGTACGGCCGCCAATACTATATAAATGCCTCGTTGCATGATAATTCACTGCAATAGCCCAAACATTTCGAGCCCCCAAAGACAAGGACATATTTTTGTTTTATATATATATTTTATCCTATAACTTTTTCAGTCACTACATTTCGGCTGTGCCGTCACAGAATGTATTGAAAAGTTGACACGCTTAGTTTCAATACAAATCGCAATACTTGCGTTATCTATTGTACATATATATCTGTGATCTTAGCCGCAGTAAACCGCCACATTTCTTGATAATATTAACTACCTAAAGTGCGTAAATTTATCTTTCACCAATAAAATGATGTCTTGACAAAACCACATGTATGCATAAATACCATTTGAAATTATCTATTGGTACAGTACCAGGCCCTAAACATAACACATCAAGTTTTACAAAGACTATCGTACATTTTTTGGTACCTTCGCATTAATAGATTATGTCTATGCGCCTTTCCTGTTGCACGAAATACTAACCAATCAACGACTAATAAATATTTTAAAAACAATTCAATCAATGGAGATGTTAAATTCCAATTAGGGTAAAAGGGCTAAATATTGGCACTAGTCGTGCATGTTTTAAATTAAATTAAATAGATATTACACTATTTATTAATTAATTCAAATTTATAAGTACGTAGGTACATTTTAAAAAAAAGTACCACAATATTTGCATAAAAACAAAGTATAGGATTAAAAAATATTATGCAGTTACCCTGAACTAAATATTTAAATTACCGCTATATTAACTGCTAAAAAATTTAATGGCTAAAATATAAATATAGATTAATATATCAGCAAGGTTTTTCGTTATCAACTGAATTATATTGTTACCGCGTATTTAGCTAGTGTCAACTATTATTTATTTTGTGTCAGTGTTGAAATTTACAAGTTTTTAGTGGTTGCAACCTACGAATAAATAATATGTCAGGAAGTGTAACTGCGATAAAAAGATGACCCAAAAAAAATCGTGACGTGTCCAAAGCAGGCGGGGTTAAAAGTCGTGTCCAGCGCGTCATTAGTCGGACATTTGTCTTGTTTCACTCAACTGTCATAACAGACATTGCAGCACATGCGCGCCCCCATCCCTGCTTTCGTTCCGAATTTCAAATCTCCAAGCCAATCATTTGTAACTTCTTAAGTGATTCTTCTTTTGAATCTACGTCGTTTTGGTTTGAAGGAGGGCCACTTTTTACGTGAAATTTGTAGGATGCAACTCGTTAAGTAGAGTCAAGGTCACATTTAATTCAAGTAAAGTCAAGTCATATCCTCACTAAAGATGTGGACTTCGACTGAATGCTTAGAGTGGAATTTTGGTTTGAACGTAAAATGGCATATTTTTCATTATTGTGCTTTTCCCTTCACTGGCGCATATTAACCAGCACTAATGGTTATTACACATTAACTCGCGGAAGTACACAAGGTTACATCCCACACAAAAAGTGTGTACTCTCAGCACACACTTTTCACGTTCCCGCCAAAAAAATATTAGTGTATGGTTGTGTCGTTAATGTTTTGTTATACATATTTTTATATTATTTATATACTTTAGCACATAACATAATAGTCCAATACATTTTGTAGTATTAACTACAACTATAAAAAATAATAATTTACAAATAAGTAAGTGCATTTCAATTAAAAATAAAGTTACTATGTTTGAAACGTAGAAAATTGAAAATAATGACAAATTAATAATAAATATTTAATTACATTTCATATTGAATAAAAAATAACATATCTGTATTTCATAACATTAAACGTTATTTTACTGTTAAAATAATTCAAAATGGCTAACAATAATATTTAAGTGCATATTAAATAAAAAGAACAACTGAATTATTTTACAACTTATCATATATACACACAAATAATCCAATTGAAATTGGATATAATGTAACGACGTTACAATTGCAAAAATATTATAGGGTGCATTCGGGTAACTCCGAAAATCGAGGAATTCTAATAATTAAAGTTTTCCAATCGACACGGCAATATTTCATGCTCTGGCAACATTCACCTAGCGGCCATTTTAATACGAATCCGCCCGCAAGTCACCTCAGGCTGCTACGAGATACCGCGCGTCATCAACTGTCATTTTTCCAAGCAACGGCGACTTTGCGGGTTTTTTGGTGTTATTGGATTTGCCCGAACATCCATAATTACAAAACCTGTTAAGATATTACACTTTTATTTTCTTTATTCCCTAGATTAACGTTTTTGTGCAATTCTGTGTAGGCTTAGAACTATCTAGCTCAAGATTTTTTGCACTTTTCAGATTTAGCCGAATAGGGCATTTCCGAATTTGTCAATGCCTTCTAAGAGTTTGAGTCCCGCAGGCAACTTGTCCGGTAATTCCCTTTCAGTGGCCAAACCGCTACATACATTTCGTGAAGGTAAACCTGAACGAAAAAAAAACACGTACTTTAAGGCAGAACTACTTAAAACCCACTATTGAGTGTCATTCAGAATTACCCGAACGTAATTCGGAATTGCACTATGACAAAAAAAAATATAACATTGTTTTCAAACACTTCTAATGATTAATTACAATGATATATTTATACAAATCTTAGCAATATTACTTGAGCATATATTCACGCAGACGGAGTGATATAAGCTGGTAACATGAAGTCTATCAATTTTGACATATTGGTGATAATACAAAGACCCAGTGAACTCATCAAAAATTCATTCGTAAATACCCGAATGCACCCTATGTAATTTTATCATAAAACATTGAAATGGGTTATAAAAAAACAAAGAACTTGTTTTGTTGCATTTAAAAATAATCAAATATATTATTGCAGTATTTAACTGAAAAGTTAAAATAAAATATGTTAATAATAATAATTAACTGGTTGGTTGGTTATATATTAAGACAAAAGTAAATATTATATCATTGCATATATAAATATGAAAACAAAGATAGGATGAAGGACGTCAACAAGTTCAATACAAGAATTATTAAAAAGTTCTTGCATGTAAATATTGTGAAATAAATTAAACTTAAAAATAAAAACGAATAGAACACGCTTTAATCAGAAGAGTAAGAAATTAGAATCAATTAGAATTGAGTATGTAGTGTATAGAGATATTTCTTAATGAAATTAAACTCAACACGCGTTTGTATCGATTTGCAATTGTTTCGTGGCAATATAATTACGTATATAAATATAAATAACAGTATAGTGCAATAATATTATGTTAGTCTGTGACCTCTATAAATGTTATTAAATCGAGAGAACCTGCTATCGCTGTTTTTATACATTCGTTATTTATGTTAAACGTTTTTAACTAAGATGTACGACGCCATACAATGTTACCTATTCATAAGTGAACTGATCTAAAATGGTGCTGTCTTTTTCTTACCTTTAAAGTAAGAAAGATATGTGAACAGTTCGAGAATAGAAACACGTAGGTACATACCATCACAATATTGCTCTAGTCAATTGAAGTCTTAATTTAATCGAGACAGTCGACTGTCTAATTTCCCGCCACATTACATATTAACTATGCTATTCTTAATACGAAATTTCAGCATTAATTTGTTAAATTAATATGTATATAAATTTAGATGTTTTTTTGAAAAGCGCTTTTAAATTGAAATAATTATTCCACGAATACAGGCGTTCAAGCAATTATTGTTTTTTTAAATGTAAACTTGCATTCTACACCAAAGTGTCTAAAGTGTAACCATCACTTTGGTGTAGAATGCAACTTTAATTAATCAACTATTCCGAATTCATAACAATCGATCTCATTATTTACTACAATTATTTTAGAGAAGTCTTTTCAGTACATTAAAGATAAAAAAGCTGTTTGTAATATTTGAAACTTATTATGTATTTTATGGTTGCGGCGCGATACGTTAGTAGACACTTTAGAACTTAGAATAGCACAAAACACACTATACTTCTCAATTATTGTGGTACCTATAATAAAAACAATAGAGATGATGCCTAGGTAAAAAAAAAATTTATTAGTCCGTCAGTTGGATTATAAAAATATATTGGACACGTATTTTTTCATTGAAAAAATCAACGGAAAACGACAAAGATAAAGAGCGTCAAAGTTCGACGTGGGGGCTCGTGACGTCACGAACCGCTAAAAAGTGTACTGAGCCGTGACGTCACGCGGAATTTTAACGCTCAATATCTTCGTCGTGTTTGTTTAGTTAAGAAAATACAAAATAAGTATTCAATATTTTTTTTACGTAAATGACGGACTAAAAGTATTTTATAGCCTATTACAGCTTTTCCTGTCTGTTATCCAATACACAAAACCACAGTTAATGTATATTAATATAGTATACCATACAAAAATATAAAATATACTCTGCACTAAGCGAGTTGCAATGTCTTACGTTTAAGGGTACACCAACACTTGTTAGAAACATAGTTATAAATATTATATTTTTTTACCATTATTTTTTTTACTACTTTATTTCATTGTATGTTCAAGTTCAATGTTCAAGTTGCATTGATCGTGCAATTGGTCGAAACGAAACGTCGAAGAAAATAACATTAATGTTTAGTGCGATTAGTACCGTAAGTAATATATATTTATATATTTATAACTATGAGTTATAATCGCAAAAGTTAATGGTTAACAATAGTTAGAAACATGCCTGCATAGCAATTTAGAACTTCAATGATTTTGCGAAAAGAGCCATTGTGGCTTGCGTTTTGTCGCCGTTGAAACGCCTTAGTTCTACCACAGCCTGAAAATAATAAAAACCTGATTGATTGTCAACTTACTTACTTCAGGGGCCTTATTCAGTATGACTAATGAGATAACGCGTTCCTTAACGCGCTACGCTACGTTATTGAAAAGTTGTATTCTGTATGCCACACGATAGGTAAATTATACAAAACGCGCGCGTTACACGTCCTCATATGTCACGATATTTTGACAGCTTAAAACGCGCTCATAACCTTACCCTACTGCGTTTTAATTGGCATAGAGAATACCATAACGCGGAGATAACGTAACACGGCACGGTAAGACTTTAAAATGGTCATACTGAATAAGGCCCCAGGTGAGATACTGGTCAATCCATAGCCTATTATTTACATTATTAAACAAGAAAAAGGACTATCACGATAAATAATAAGGTTTGTAATAAATAAATAACCGGCCAAGTCGAGTTGGACTCTCCCACCGAGGCTTCCGTACCAATGTTGGTTGGTACCAATTAAGCTAGACCTCCAAATTGTATGATTGCTCATATATCTCAGAGGCCGATCTTAATTGGCGTTATCTATGTATGAAGGGGACATGTAAGGGGACGACATACTTTAATTTTCAACTATTTTATTTTTTGGAATTTTTTGAAAAAAATCCAAATTTCATAATTCTAGATCAACGGGAAGTACCCTATAAGTTATCTACCCAAAACCTATGGGGTACTTCCGGTTGACCTAGAATTGTCAATTTTGGTAAAAAGCAAGGTCTTAAAGCACAAGTAAAAGAAAAATTCCGAAAAATAAAAAATGTTGAATATTAAGGTATATTTTGGTACTTACTTACAAGTTTTCGCGAAAATCTAAATTTGCCCATATCTTTTTATCGTGTTGACTCAGGACCTTAATTTATATACAGTTAATAGGGACTATAGACTTTAGTATCTGGTATACATCTCAACTTGCTAGGTCCACCCGTTCCGGAGAAAATCGGTGGTGACACACGGACAGACAGACAGACGGACAAGAAAGTGATATTATAAGGGTTCCTTTTTTTACCTTTTGAGGTACGGAACCCTAAAAATGAATCGCTAAAGTTATAATAATATTATTATGTACTTGGATTTTGATTGCATAGATATCTTCTTTGCAATCTTAAAACATATTATTCATTTTTCCATCTCCTACAAAACGCAAGAAAAACTTAGTTACTTACGTTATCTGACTTTTAACCGACTTTACAAAAAAAAGATGCCTGAACCGTCTTGGAAAATTATTTTTTTGTTTCAAAGGGTATTCTTCCCAGGTGCACAGAATACTTAATAGTACTGCGTACCAGGTGGTGGCATCGATGCATTCGTATGCTTCGATGACATGATACTGGCTACTCAGTGGCGTGTCTTGGGAGAGGCCCATGTCCAGCAGTGGACTGATACCGACTGATTATAATGAAAATATTATTTGACAGGTTCAGACATGTTCAGTATCTCCAGAGATATGAAGATAAACACCTTAAACTTAGAATTTAAATTAACTAGCGCGACGTTTGAAGTACGTTATGCTAGTTTTTTTAATGTCCTTAAATTTTCTAATACCCTTGTTGTTCCAAAGTTGGTCCAAAACAGTGTTTTGATACCTTCAAGGATCGAATGGTAACAAAAAGTGTTTGTGGAAACGACCAATTTTCTTGGTGACTGAACATTTTTATTTGATTCTGCGATAGCAGCTTATATTTGTTTGTTTGGAAACTCTTCACGGTAAAACGGCTGGACCTACTTAGTTAAAAAAAGACAGCTAATATTGTAGAATAGGACAGGATACTTTTTAAGGCGGGCAAATCCGTGGGTTCAGCGTGTAGTGTATATATATATATATATATATATATATAATAAAATACGTAAACTTTTGAAACTTACCTGTTCCCGTGTAAAACCCAGTGCGAGAATTTCTTCTACATCAGACTCTGTAAACTTATCAGTCGGTAAAATTGTAGTGCTTGGGTCACTCAGTCCGCCTGGAAAACCAACGAAAATATTATAAGTGGGAGTTTTCAAAGTGAACTTTTACAACCAACTTCCAAAAAGAAGGAGATTTTCAATTGGTCTGTAAGTTTTTTTTGGTATGTATGTTACGCGATTACTCCGTCAATTGTGAACCGACTTGAAATTATTATTTTTTAATTAGTAGGGTACGTTTCCGATGCGGTCCCATTGTAATTTCATCGAGATCTGATAAGTATCTCCAGAGATATGACGATAACCGTCTCAAACTTGCTACTGAAATTGACTCGCGGGGCATAGAAGTCGGTTGTTTTAGATTTTAAACTACCTTAATTATTTGTCTTTACAAGAAGTTGTAAATATGCCTGATTCTGTCTAAGACTGTTTCCGTACGTTCATATTATTGTATGCTATGGTGTTTTAAATATAATCGTGCAATAATTTTAGTAGAATTGTTTTGGTCGTCCGCCGGATTTCGCAACATATCAGTGATTTTGCACTCATGTATACAAGCGCTAAAATGTCCGCTCCATCTAGATGGATCGTGGATCATCGCTCTAGCTAGCTAGAGCGATGATCCACGCCAGATATACGCAAGCTAACTGGCAGCGGCTGGAAACAAAGAGCCGAAGATCGAGCTCCGTGGCATGCCATAGGAGAGTAGGAGACGCCAACGTCCAGCAGTGGACGAATACTGGCAGTAATAATATTAATAATACAAGCACTTGCCAATCGGAGCACGCTTTGTCGACGGCTAACCAATCAGAGCGCGTTTTCTCGACGGCTAACCAATCAGAAAGTACGGAAATCGAAATTTGTAGGAAAAAATTAAGCATCTCTAATAAGTTTATGCTTGATGGAATGGACTTACAAGTAGATGAGGGTAATGATAAGCGGTGTCCTGTATGACCTGTATAAAATAAAAAATGAAGATATGACATGTATAAAGTAGTAAGCATGTTGAGTTAGTATAAAAATATAGCTATCGACGCCTATGAAATACCCTTCGATTTATACCAGCTACGCATTTAACGGCCGCAAAACGAATACTTGACGGGCACCAAAGAAATATCACAACATTTATTTTTAATTACTTTTGCAACATATTTGCTCAAGTTATGCTTTTACGAAGCCTGTATACATTGTTCGTAAGTTAAATATTACGCACCATACAACGGAGCGTGCGGTAATAGTATATTTCATTACAAGTGCGGAAAGGCTGTCATTGCAAAGAGTTCCGACAAATGTCTACCCGAGCCGAGGCGCAGCCGAAGGCGAGGGTTGACAGTCGGAACAAGTTGCAATGACGGTTCCGCACGTGTACTGAACGACTATTTTTAATACAGTTGCGAAAAAATGAAGCAATTTAATAAAATAATAAAAACACAATAAACTCAACTAACTTAACATTTATAAAAGTTATAATTCACATATACATTGAAATTGGTACAGTTTTTTATACTAACTGGCGTTTTCTCTTCTTTCCACGCAATAAATTCGTCGTATGTGATATGTAGAGACTTTTTGACTTTTCCGGTAAAATGTTCTCCGAAGCATTTTATGCAATTATACTGAGTTCCGGTGGTGTTAATTCAAAAAAACTAGGGTCGAAATTACTCATTTTGTGCAACAAACAACTAAACTCGCAAAGAAAATTTCTGTAAAATGGCGCCAACCGTAGAATATAAGCATTTTTTTTTCTTCACCCATTCTGGTAGGCAAAGGGAACTATGCCCATACATCCAAGTCTTCAGTAGATTTTTTTATTGATATGAAATGAAAATGAAATTTAATGAGATGAAATGAAATGAAACCTAACCTAACTCATTCAATCAAATCATTTAATCTGATATTGAAACAATTTAGTAGCTTCTTTTTAGAAATATACGTATTTGCATGAATCATAAAAACTTCTATGATTTTTTTTAGTAAAAACTTCATGGTTGGTTTTTCTTTTTAATAGACATTATTTTGACAGTTGGGAAAGAAAACGCACGAGTTCGGGAAAGGTAAAAAAAAAGCATGAGTATGTAATAGCCCACATCCCGAACACTACACGTCCCTGCAATACGCCACTTTTTGAGCAACTGTATTAAAAAATATGTACTCTCACCTAAGTACCTATTTACCGCAAGCTCCGTTGTATGGCGCCGTGCTTATTCTTTACGGTTTTAATTTAATTTTCGTAAAATCTACTTAGTATTAATTTTTACTACACGTGGCGCCATTTTCAAATTCGCGCCATTTTCATATTACAATCCTGAAAGATTGTTTCGACTTTTTCGATTATTTAATTTATGTTTGTCTTATTACCAATTGTAGTGTTGTTCGCAAATGTGTTGAAAAACGTTGTATGACACACGTGCGGATATTGGTTTTTACAAACTCGTGACTATGGTACAGACTTTCTATTTCACGATGAAGGTTTGGCCATGGTTGTAGTAGTCACATGTACAGACAGGCGCGTTTGTGTGTGTAAACTGAAGGAGGGTTAGCAAAGAAATGTGAAACACATTTTTAAATTAATCCTTATTTTTTTTACTGCGATTTAATAAATAATTCGTGTTTAGCTCCTACAACATATTTTTTATGTAAAGGGAATAAAATATGATATTGATTACTAGAAATACTCAGGTTGTCATGTCATAAATTTCATTTAGCAAAAAGAATAAAGAATAGATCAAAAAAACAAAGTTGCAATAATTAGCTATTTTAATCACTGCCAGATTAGTCTTCGGATTCTGATTCGCTGTCATCGGAATCATTTTGCAGATTAATCATAAACTCAAAATCCAGGTCAACATATTTCAAGTATTCCTTTTCAATTTTTTCAACATGACTACAGGTTTTATGCCATGTTTAGCTAGTTACTTTGTTCAAGCTTTCATTGATAAGTTTTTCTGTATATGTCATGTTTTGCACAATATTCTTTGAAGCAATATAATTTTTTACAATTCCCCAAATATTTGTCCATTATTGAAGCATTGTCTAAGACAATGACTGCGCCTTCGGGTAAATTAGGTAGAAGTTTTTCGTTGAGCCATTTAATATAATTATCATAGCTCATATTCGAATGGTAATCGCCAGCTGTTTTTTTGAGCAATTTGAGCTGTTGAGTTGGCCTTGTAAACCAAACAGGCATTTTTAATAAAGCCATCCTTTGTTCCCGCGTGCACCAATATAAATCGAGTGCCTGTGCTAATCTTCTTCAAAAATGGCGTTTTCTCTTTTTTTTGTGCCCAAGTGTTGTTTCGCACGTGTGTTGAAAGGACATAACTTTAATCGGTGTAGACAATTGGTCGCCCTTGAGAGCGATATTCTGACATCTTCTTTAAATATTTTAGGCGCCACATCTGTATATCAAGACGTTCAGTCAAAACTTTACGGTTATTTTCTGTTTTACGCCACTTGTATCCAATTTCAGCAATAACGGACGAAGCGTTTCGAGACAACCTTCAAAGCCAATTTTTTCATTTAAAACTTTTCTTAATTTTGCCAACGTTGGAATTTCTTTATGGACCACATGAACATTTTGTATAGTACTCCGGATAACATCGGCTGTCAAATTGTCTATTTCTATCTTATTATCTCGTTTCCTTCTTTTCTTCATGGGAGAAGTAAACTCTGAGGAAGCGCATGGCAATTCCTTCTCCTCTTTTAAGACCCGTTGGACAGTTGAAAGAGAAACACCTGTGGCCTCAGCTGTACGCTGTGAAATATTACGTAAATGAGACAAATCACAGCTAGGCTAGGTAACCGATTTTGGAAATTCAAACTCCTCTTTAAGGAAATGGTAAGCGCTAGCTATCATTCTTCGCACCCAAAATAAAACAAATCGGAATTAGTGACTTTCAACTAATTCAACAAATTATTTGAATGTAAAAAAAAAAATTACCTCACTGTGGACGACTTTTCTGCGTTTAGTTGCCTTGCTGACGGTACTTTGTGCTGACATCTTGCGCGGGGCACAGAACACTAGTGACTCGGACCGCGTCGCGACCGTGACTGAGCGCTCCCGAGGTTACGCACACTAACTCAATGTGCATGTGCACGGCTAACAACAAACAAGATCAAACCTTCATCGTGAAATAGAATATCTGTAAGCCCTCGACTTCGTCTCGGGCTTACATTCGTCTACTCGTTTGTAAAAACCAACTTACCGCACTAGTAGCGTATGCTATTTCCGACGTCTCAGGCGGGTATTATAGAAGGATACTTAAGACCACTATATTTCAGCGCAGTAGGTATTTAGCGATACCTCCGTCCCCGTGACGGATATTCCGATCGCGTAGCGGGTAACTATCAACCAAAAGTAACACAGGTCCTACCTCGAAGACGCCTCGCGGGCTACTGAAGTGAGGCGCGCTGGCAGATTTTTTATATAATATTGTGTTAAAAAAAATAAGGCTATTTAAAAAAAAACTATCCATTAAATTTCAATTTAAATATTTTTTCCTATTTTATTGGCATATTTTTTATAAGTCAGAGTTTAATGTACTTTAAGTAATATCCAAAAAACGATTTAAATTTCTTTGTTTCCGTAATTTTTTATGATCGAGTGAAGTCGTAAATATCGCGTTTTGAACCATTAAATAAACGAGAATGTTTCTTGAACTACATCATTCTTTTTTTATCAAAACAAATAATATTTAATTTTTTGCTGTTGAATCAAAAACTTGTCGATTTGGAATATTTAAGCCTTAAGTATCGATCTACTCAAAGCTTACAATTAAGCAATTTCATTGGTTATGCCAAACTGTGAGTAATTTAAAAGTAATATGATCTTACCAATTCTAGGCATAGATGTTGATGTATTTGCAGAAGACATTGACGACGAACCTGCTTCTAGGGCCTCCCGCGCATTGGCTTCTGTCAAACAAAAAAAAACATGTATAGAAAACAATTGAAGAACAATGCTTCAATGTGAAAATGTGAGTCTATCGTATTCGAGTCTAATACTTTTACTAATAATGTTAAATACTCCGTCCAACCATTTATTTCCTTTTTGGCACATCGAGTGTTCGGCTATTTTTATTACAATGGATTTTATTTATTCAATAATTGATTTAACTCATTGATATGATTATTTCATTACGCTCTTCATTTTGTACTGTTATTTTGTTTTTTAACAGAAATAAAATAATATTTATAAAACCGAATTTATATTTATGTCCGTAATAAATGTATGATTTTTGTAAGGTTTCGATAAAAATTTGCTAAACTGATTATACACGTATACAGTGTTGGTACCAATTAAGTAATTAACCAAGAAAAAAGTGTTTGTTCATCTGAATCCTTAGTCGATTAAAGTCTTTATAAAAAAATACAATCGGTAAAGCATTACTTGATAAATAATTAATCTGTCCGAGGTCCGATTTAAGTGCACAATTTGGCTTCAATCTAAGGAAAGCCAAAAAAGACTGTCAAATAGGAAATAAATAAAATATTATGTTTCTTTGAAGTGTTTCACACTTTATATTTTTGTAAATTGTTAAACACAATCCAAAATTTCCACCAATGCATAATTGGGTTAACAAATGCAATCCACTAATTTCGTCGTAACGATACTTCGCACCGTGGCTTAATTGGCAAAGCACCGGAACATGTTATTCCGGAGGTTGCGGGTTCAAGTCCCGTCGGTACGATGAAATTTTGGATTGTGTTTAACAATTTAGGAAATAAATGGTTGAAATAATAATAATAATGGTTGACGGAGTACATATTTGTTACATTTTCAACCGACTTCCAAAGAGAAGGAGGTTCTCAATTCGTCCGTTTTTTTGTATGTATGTTACGCGATTACTCCGTCAATTGTGAACCGATTCGAATGATTAATGTTATAATTGTTAGGGTACATTTCCCAGGTGGTTCCATTGCAATTTCATCGAGATCTGATTGGTATCTCCAGAGATATGATGATAAACGTCTCAAACTTACTACTGAAACTGACTCGCGCTGCATGGAAGTCGGTTGTTTTAGTTTTTAAACTGCCTTAATTATATTAATACAGCATTTTATTCATAATAACCAAGTGAAAGATTATTCTAGTAATCGAACATCCTAAAACATTAACATGTAAATAATGAATCTCGAATACGTACTCGTTTAAACTAAAAACTAAAATGTACAATGCATAAGGTCCTCCCTCAATATTTGCACACATGACATTTTCTGTTCTACTTCTGTATCATTACTTTTATAAGCTTCCTTTAACTATGATTTAACCTAAAGCCCGTTACACACATAGCTATAGTATAATATATATTTTTGACCTCATTAGATCTGCGGTAATATACCATTTTGTATATTGATATGCCCGTCCTGAAATGTTGGTGACGTGATAGAAATATTTAAATATATCGAGCTCAGTGGCATGCCATAGGAGAGGCCTATATTACAGTTATGTGTGTGGCGGGCTTAAATTTTAGACTCTAAGCAGTCTAAACTAAGGGAAATCCTGCATACAGAGATATATTAAATACGAGATGTCTGAGAGCACATTACATTTCATGAAAAATACAAAATTGAATCTAAAGAACTATGTGATGTAATGATGGTGATTTAAGTACACGTATTCGTAAATCTTATGAAACCAACTTATCTTTGGGACTCCATCGCGTATTTATATATTTAAAGCATATATTTTTTTAGGGTAGGTACCGTACCCAGGACTATATTTCCGCTTAGACCTACAAGGCGCTGGCCTAGGGGCCCAGCATCCAAAGGGCCTCTCTGCCTACCCAGTTACATCGACATATTTTTTTTAAATCAATCTATTTTGATCCGCTGCAGAGCAAGGCCTCCCTTTCCTCCATCCATACAATAATACATCAGTCTATTGCTTGTATTGTATGTAATCAGTAAAACAGGTTCAGGATGTAGGGGGGAGGGGCCTCAAATGTTAAGTGCCTAAGGGTCCTATGTCCGGCCCTGGCTGTACCCAAAGGGTGTCAACGGGACTCTATTACTGAGACTCCGCTGTCCATCCATCCGTCCGTCTGTCATAGGGTTGTATATTCTGAACCATAATAGGTAACACAATGTACTCTGGCATCTATTAACAACAAATACTAAAAACAAAATATTTATTTCTTCAAATTTAAGGGGATCCCCATGTAAGAAAATTGTTTTTTTGCCGTTCTTGCTAGATCTTAAGCACGTTAATAGATAATTGACCCCACTGCTATATCTCTATATAATTCCAATTGTAGACGATTTTGTGAAAAACATCAATAAAATGTTACTTAAAAATCCCCACAAAATATAATAAAATCGTTTAAAAAGCTAAAAAAACCGACTTAAAATACCCCGCTATTAATTTTCAGCACCAAGTTTGAGGTGTTTATCTCTATATCTCTGGAGATACTTATCAAATCTCGATGAAATTATTATGGTACCACCCTTGAGATTTCTTCTTTCCAACAAAAAATAATCATCAAAATCGGTTCATAAACGACGAAGCCGCGAAAACCCATAATAAAGTTGAAGAAAAACTCAGTCTCTATATTGAATGTTTTTAAAGAATAATAAGTGGTACTTACCTGTTAAAGATATGCTACTAAGCCTAAAACAAGAGTTTTTGGAATTCTTGTAGATAATAAGTAAACCTTCCCAATTTGAATCAGATATTGGTATTTGATTATAATGTATGATCGTACAAAACGAAAAAACCGATTTCACGCGCCGCGATAGTCAAAGTAACGGCTAGTTATAATCATGTCATCTAAATATACAAATTTGCTTATATTGTTTATCTCCATATCTCCGGTAATTGTCATATCTCGATAAAATTTGAAGGTAACCAAACGAGAGGCATAATCTCTCAAACAAATAATATCGTTTAAAAAAACTAAAAAATAACCGACTTCAATGCCGCGTTATTAGTTTTCAGTACCAATTTTGAGATGTTTATCTCCATATCTCTGGAGATACTAATCAGACCTCGATAAAATTAACATGGTACCACACTTGGGATATTTCCTTTCCAACAAAAAAATAATAATCAAAATGGGTTAAAAATCAAGATCTCACCTAACTTAATATTTACAAAAAAAAACTACAAACAAAGGATTATTAAGATTTGTGAGCAACTTTGTATTCTTCATTGACGCTCATTGAGAAGTTGAACTCTCTAAAAATCTCTATTGTATTAGATTTTAATAACACTAGTTCCTTTACACATCATCATAATCGGCCGATATGAGTCTACTGCTGGACATAGGCCTCTCCCAAGGCATGCCACTGAGCCCGATCTTCGGCTCTAATATAAAGTAAAAAGTCGGCTCTAACATATACCTAATCTAAATAAACCTTAAAGTATCCAGTTAAATAACAAAAAATGTCAGAGTCAATATCCAGATTACCTCTACGCTCCATAATCTAAAATCCTAAACACTTTTTAAACTCAAGCATTTTGTAACTTTTGTCATATGTAATGAAAATAACTAATGGTTACAATACATACTAGCCCAAATTGTCCCACCATTTTACATTACGGAGTTACAGTTCCTACAGCCCGGCTTCATCATCAGATAAGCTCGATGATACCATAATTTGCATTGTCACTGAACTTACATAACTCATCAATTTTGCAATATTTCAGCTCAATGGGGTATTTAACTCTTTAAGAGAAAAATCCAAAAATGTATAATTGAGATAGCATTGACAAAACGCAGTCCGAAAACATTAAGTTTTAGATCATAAAACAGCTAACTCAATTTTAAAATTCAATTCAATAGTTTCACCTTTTTCAATCTGTTTCATAACACCATTAAATTGTAGTCGCCAGTAGTCGCCATATTATTACGTCATACGGCTAAGTAAACTTAGAAGTGTCAACTGTCCACTATCGTATTACTGTATTTGTTTACTAGCATACTGACGTCATGACCACAAAGCAATATGGCGTCCACTGCGTCCTGCGTTTTCGTTAATTTACGCGCGAAATTTTAAAACGCAAAACTTCAATGCATTTTTATGGTTCTTAACGATTAAACAAAAATTTTGTGATTTTTCTAGTGGTTCATTAGCACTATAGAATCTAATTGAGACCCTTTTCAAAAATGGGTGTAATACCCTATTGAATACCAGCAAGGAGTTGAAAATTAAACCTAAATCAGACTACATACATACAAGAATTAAAATTCTCTAGCTGTTGACATAATGGACATATGTCCAGCAGTGGACTAACATGGGCCATGATGACGAGCTATCTACAATGCAAAATCACGATCAATATTCCATTTTTTTTATTAGCCAATGTTACTAATTTCATGAAACACCATTTAGCTAATTTTTCTAGGTTTATTAAGCCCAAGAAAGGCATCGCGCAGCTGACTGACTGTAAGATTACACTTTTTATTTTTGTTTATTAGGGGACAGACTAGCGCTTGACCAATATTTCACCTAGAATCAGTGCAAAAAGAGAGCCGTAGTGGCGTTACGATGAACTAACATTCAAGGGTAAGGAAGGAAGGTACATACCTACCTAGTAGCCCACGATAATGATAAGAGTTGGTACCTACTAAGTATCAAACATTTTTAGTCGTACTAGTAATGACAGCAGTGTTGTCAATGCAACAAAATCAGTAAATGAATATCACCGGCAACCGACGCGACCTCAATTTCTACGACGATTCTCTTTTTGCACAGACTCTTTTTTGCTAATCTATGCTAATATTAACCTGTAGATAAACAGCAAGAAAAATTGCATAAGTGTCGATTCAGTGCGGCGCGGTCTTACGCGGACTTACGCGGATATCCGCGACAGATGATAACATGTATTAAGGTGGTACGATTGCTATATAAAATCATAATGTACAATTATTTTTTTTACATATCTTATAGGCTAGCGTTTGACCACTATCTCACCTATTGGTAAGTGATGATGCGGTCGAAGATGGTAAGCACGCTAGGCCTAGAATGGGAACTGGCTCTCAAGGATAGCTGCCGGAACACATTACATGTTTTGGCGACAGATTTTCTAACTTGAGGGTGGTAGCTGGCCAGGCGGACACTTGATAGTGTCCTACCACCATACGGGGGTGTTGGTTTCTTAACGATGTTTTTCCTTTACCGGAGGGCCACTGTGAGAAGCGCACATAAATGTTTCGATAGAAAAATCCATTGGTGCACGGCGGGGTTTGAACTCGGTACCTCTGGCATCAAAGCCGACCTGTCAAACCTACCAAGTATCAAACATTTTTAGTCGTGCTAGTAATGACAGCATTGTTGTCAATGCAACAAAATCAGTAAATGAATACGACCGACGCAACCTCAATTTCTATGTCGGTTCTCTTTTTGCACAGACTCATCTAATGTTAACCTGTAGATAAGCAACAACAAACATTGCATAAGGATCGATCCAAGACGGACGATAATATGTATTAAGGTGGTAAGATTTCCATACAAAAGTATAATGCACAAATATGACTAAATGGACTCAATGACTTGCACTGAAACCACATCATTTGGTCTTGTATAAGTCTTTAAATGTCGGGAATTATATTTATCTACATCATTTAATTTAAAAGGTTGAAATTATTTAAAATAATAGTAAAATTGAAGTACAAACAAAACATAATTGATTGAAAAATATGTTTATATATTATTCATTAAAATCATGTTGGTATATATTTCCCGACATGTAAAGACTTATACAAGTTCAGAAGATGTAATTTCAGTGGAAGTTTTTGCTCATATATACGAGGGTCATTCAACAAGTACGTAGCCTCATCGCCCAATGGCACTGCGATTACAAAAAAAAATTACCATAGTACAGTGCAATGTTTTTGAAGCCTATTGTCAAAGTTTTAAATAATGACCTCTATTAGTTTTGTTTTAATAGCCTTTGTAAGCGAACGTGTCGGTCAGTTTAACAAAAATGGAAAAAGAGCAGTATCGTTCGGTGATTCGATTTTTATTTTTGGAAGGGAAAACGTGCAGTGAAATTAAAAATCGCTTGGATGCTGTGTACAGTGACTCTTCTCCTTCGATGGCAACCGTCAAGAATTGGTTTAACGAGTTTGCTCGTGGCCGCAAGTCGGTTTTTGATGAGCCACGCCCAGGTGCCCCGAAAACGGCTACTACGGAGGAAAACATTAAAAAAATCCAAGATCTCGTGTTGGCAGACCGCCGATTGAAGGTTCGCGAGATAGCTGACACTGTGGGCATTGCAGAAAGAACGGTGTATCATATTCTCCACGAAGAACTGGGCATGAGAAAGCTGTCAGCGCGATGGGTGCCGCGTTTGCTCACACTGGGCAACAACCACGACAACGCGCCGGCTCACACCTCTGCCGTCGCCATGGCCAAATTATTCGAATTGCGCTACGAATTGCTGCCCCATCCACCTTACTCTCCAGACTTGGCCCCCTGTGACTTCTTTTTGTTTCGAAGCCTGAAAAAGTCACTCGCCGGAAAAAGATTTGGGTCGAATGAGGAGGTCATCGCCGCCACGGAGGCCTATTTTGCAGACTTCAGGAAAACGTATTTTTTAGACGGGTTAAAAAAAGTTGGAGCAACGCTGGGCCAAGTGTATTGAGTTAAAAGGAGATTATGTAGAAAAATAAATCGGCACTTTTCGAAAATTTTCGTTTTTCTTTTGTAGGCTAAGTATTTATTGAACGAGCCTCGTACTTATATTTGTGCATTATACCTATGTATGGAAATCGTACACCTTCAAGCATATAGAGAGCTTCAGTGCGACGCGGCGAAGTTGTCGAGTGCGTCGCGAATTTAAATCCTATCGCGACGCTAATACGCTACATACATATGGAATTACGAATCTATATATCGAATCGGAATTCCGTTACCGCCCAAATACGTTCCAAATTCCGTTTTGAAGAGAAAACTTCGAACGGAAAACTTACTAAACGTATGTGATAGGTCCATAGATTTGGATGGATTTACTGCGTTCGAAATTACGAAACGGAATTACGTATACGTGGCCGGCCTTAGTCCTAATGTAGTTGTTCAGTGCACAGGGTATTTAATATATAATTAGGCCCAGCAAATACATACGGAATTCCGTTTCGAAATTTCGAATGCAGTAAATACATCCAAATCTATGGACCTATCAGAGTAGTTTTCTGTTCGAAATGTTCTCTTCGAAACGGAATTCTGAATAGTAAATTTTAAACTTTCGCGATTTACACACATAATTATATTGTAATACGGGACTTATCGCGCTAAAAACATAATCTCATAGTCATAGTCTTCTCGTGACCACGGTCAATGCAACTTAATCCAAACGTCGAGGTAAATAAAATTATGTTTTTAGCGCGATAAGTCCCGTATTACAATATAATTATGGAATTCTGAATGTATTAGCGCGATAAGTCCCGTATTACAATATAATTATGGAATTCTGAATGTGTGTGGCCGGTAACGGAATTCCGATTCAATATTTCGATTCGTAAATCCGCATGTATGTGGCGGCTTTATATGGACGGGTTCAGTTTAGTGCACGACAAACGGTCGTGCGGGGTGGATGTGCAGTAAATACCTACTGTCGTCGCCATGGCTACACGTGCAAACGATCCGCATAGAATTAAACAACAAATTCATACCCGACGAACGCTAATCCGCGTCGCACTGTATCGCGCCTAGGATTCCGTGTTACAGCGGTGCTGCGTTTCTATCAGAAATGTGCGAGATAGCTCAGCAATTAATGTGAGAATAAATCACCAAAAGTATCATCAATAAATAACCATCCTCGACCGCATCATCACTTACCAACAGGTGAGATAGTAAACGCCAGCCTATGATATAAACATATGTATCTGTATTTGAGCAAAGGTAGGCAAATTTAGTATACATTTTTGATGGATTTTATCGCACATCTCTGAAAATAATTGGTCTTAAGCAAGAAACACGAATTATGCTTGGAATGATGCTTGTCTGGAAAGGTGAGGGTATAATCCATTCACAGTTCTTAAACATTAAAAAAATTAACTAGAAAAGTGTGTAGTTAATATAAAGTTTGGGCGGTATTTGATCATAGGACAAGATAAAGAGTTATGCTAGTTTGTGAGCCTATGAATTCATAAAAATCTAAGCTTGGGTGACAGAAATCTTAGTATAAAATAAGTGTGAACCAAGAATATTGATTGTATCAAAGGAGCGTATAACCTTTAATAATATAAAATCATAATTTTGCTTTTTTCTTACGTTGATTACTGTTTGATAGAAGATGGTGCATGGCATGGTGGTAAAACACTGTCAAGTATCCGCCTGGCCAGCTACCACACCCTCAAGTTAAAAAATCTGTCATCAAACATCTAATGTGTTCCGGCTGCCTTGAGAGCCAGTTCCCATTCTAGGCCTAGCGTGACGTGATACCATCCTCGACCGCATCATCACCAACATGTGATAAATTAATCAAACACTAGACATTTATACACTTGTTACGGTGAGTGTGCAAAACAAAACTGGAAGTAAATTATTTGTCTTGACAGCAATGTTTCACCTTGCAATCTCTAATTAGAGTTCAACCTCTTCGCGGTAAGCAGTCTGTAGTAACAACATAGAGTAACTTGATATACTCATTTTTGACAAATATTTTACCTATTACGACTGACAGTAATTTTATTATAAGGGTCAGTTCACACCGAGCCGCCGTCGAATTATATCAATGAAATTTGTATCTTTTTTTGTTTGGAAAATAAAGTTCTACTTTGTATCACGCGGCTTCCCGCTGCGCCACGCGGGGTCACGTCTCATTGTGAACTGACCCTAACTCTCAAAGTCAAACTAAACTGTGAATGGACTATAGTTATATGAAGGTATGGACAACAACTATTCTTGAGAGCCAGTTCCCATTCCAGTCCTAGCGTGCTACCATCTTCGACCGCATCATCACTTACCAACAGGTGAGATAGTGGTCAAACCCTAGCCTATACGATATAATGAAATTAAAAAAACTGTTTTATTGTACCGTTGGACCCTACGAAGAAATCATAAGTCTGGAAAAATAACTGCGTTATAAAAATGACCCAATAAAAGTCGTGTCCGTCGCGTCATTAGTCGGACATTTGTCTTGTTTCACTCAACTGTCATAACAGACATTGCAGCACATGCGCGCCCCCAACCCTGCTTTCGTTCCGAATTTAAAATCTCCAAGCCAATCATTTGTAACTTCGAAAGTTATTCTTCTTTTGAATCTACGTCGTTTTGGTTTGAAGGAGGGCAACTTTTTGTGTGGAATTTGTTCTGAATTAGAGTTCCTGACTTATGATTTATTCGTAGGTTGGACCATGTAACGCAATTATCAAGTTCCATTTTCCTTTCTTAAAGGTTTATTTCTTTTTACCGCGCCCACCTTGCTTAGATTTGTTTATAGCGTCGTTGAGCAATTTGTCCTCGTGCTGTTTCGTTGATTGGCTGACTATTTCGTCTTCGGAAGCGGTCGAGAGTCGAGCGCATTCGGGCAGATCCGATTCGGAAAGGAATGGTGTCTCCGTGCCCGTCGTTCCGATGCGTAGGACGTTGCGTTTCAGATCGATGTTGCACTGTAATCATTATGATAATTTAAAAACTAAAACAACTGACTTCTATGCCCCGCGTGTCAGTTTCAGTTGCAAGTTTGAAACGTTTATCATCATATCTCTAGAGATACTTATCAGATCTCGATGAAATTACAATGGGACCACCTCGGAAATGTAACCCATTAAAAAAAAAGAATCATTCGAATCGAATAATAATTGACGGAGTAATCGCATAACATACATAAAAAAAAAACAACATACAGACGAATTGAAAACCTCCTCCTTTTTGGAAGTCTAATAATTATGTTTACAAGACCCTTTTTAACCAAAAAAAGAATATTTCAAATCGGTCCACGCGTCTTTGAGTAATCGGCGAACAAGCATAAAACAAGAAAATCAAAAATGAACAAGATACCGACGAATTGAGAACCTCCTCCTTTTTTGTGAAGTCGGAAAGTTTGAGACGTTTATCGTCATATCCTTGGAATTTTTTGGAACCTTGGAAATATACCCTACCAATTAAAAAAATAATTATTCGAATCGGTTATCGGTATAGGGAATATGCATGTTTTTTTTGTGAAGTCGGTTAAGTCGGCTAAGTCGGTGCTTTGGAAGTTGTAATAAGCCTCTAATTTTGTGCATATTCTTACCTGATGTCTCTTTAACATATCAAGTCCCAGAAGCATATCCATAGGTTGTTCTTCTAACACGGAAAATGAGGTAGTTAAAAAGTCTTTTTCGATTCTCATCTGTACCATGTGAATGCGGCCTATGATCCGTTGAACGCCAACACCTTTTGCTATACCTGCCCATCTGGAAAAAAATATTAAAATAGTTTAAAAACTAAAACAACCGACTTCCATGCCGCGCGAGTCAGTTTCAGTAGCAAGTTTGAGACGTTTATCGTCATATCCTTGGAATTTTTTGGAACCTTGGAAATATACCCTACCAATTAAAAAAATAATTATTCGAATCGGTTATCGGTATAGGGAATATGCATGTTTTTTTTTATATTTTTATTTCACTCATTACATAATATATATATATAACATAATAAAAAAATAAAATACTGCTGGAATTGGTCTATTTATTTTTTTAATAAATATTTAAATATACAAATAAATTTGAGCAGTTTAAACGCCATCATTTCCCGGGCTCTTTGGTAGTGAGATGTGACGTCGCGCATTTACGTCAGATACACGCCACTTGAAGCAAACTAGCTTTTTTTTCTCTAACTAAGACTCCGCGCGATTATTGTATTTAGTAAATGGCATATTCTTATAAAATTATACAGTTTCTCTAAACTCGTACTCTTTTTCATCTATATTAAATGGCTAGTAATATACATTTTTGCACAATAATACGCGGCCAACACAATATTTGGAAATAAATACAATAAGACCACACCATACATTCATTTAATGTTCGTGCGCTCAATGTTTCTATCACGTGGGTAGTGAATTATGACGTCAACTTTCGATTCGACCAATAGTGATTTGTTTTACATTAAATTTCCCTCGGTTAAATTGCATTTTTAATTTATTATTATAAGCAAATAAAATGAACTTATATAAAAAATAAGGTTTTAAATATAATATAATATAATATCATATAATATAATATAATATAATATAATATAATATAATATAATATAATATAATATAATATAATATAATATAATATAATATAATATAATATAATATAATATAATATAATATAATATAATATAATATAATATAATATAATATAATATAATATAATATAATATAATATAATATAATATAATATAATATAATATAATATAATATAATATAATATAATATAATATAATATAATATAATATAATATAATATAATATAATATAATATAATATAATATAATATAATATAATATAATATAATATAATATAATATAATATAATATAATATAATATAATATAATATAATATAATATAATATAATATAATATAATATAATATAATATAATATAATATAATATAATATAATATAATATAATATAACTCCAGGACAACAAAGATACGCAAATAAACCAATAAATCTGAGTTACATGTATATTCCCTATTGACGGAGTAATCGTGTTACACACACAAAAAAAAACATACATACGAATTGAGAATCTCCTCCTTTTTAAAAGTCGGTTGAAAATAATTAATCATCGATCATTGAACATAAATTGCATTAGATGGAAATAACAGAAAAATGTATGTACGCTTTTTACAGTGGTCCTCCGATGAAACAAAAACATCCCCAACCCCCACTTGGTGGTAGGACACTATCTAGTGTCCACCTGACCAGCTACCACCCTCAAGTTAGAATGTGTTCCGGCAGCTATTCTTGAGAGGCAATTCCCATTCTAGGCCTAGCATGCTACCATCCTCGACCGCATCATCACTTACCAACAGGTGAGATAGTGGTCAAACGCTAGCCTATAAGGTATTAAAAAAAATATTTTTATTAATAGGCATGGCGACAGTATAAAAAAATCGAAGATTTAATGATTTTAGGGGAAATACATATTAAAACAATTTAAAATACTATTTTAGTTTTATATAAAAAATTGAGATTATTGAGATTTTCAATAAAGTAAAACATTAAAATACTGCAATCGGCCATTTTGATTGAAACACCAATCACAGAGCATGACGTCACGCTTAGAAGGTTTTCTTGAAAATGTTATTAAATTTTGGAAAACCCATGTGTATTCATTGTCACAGATTATATAATATTTACTACGTTAAGTATGTCATTAACATATGCGTGACGTCACAGCCGACGCCATGACACATGTGAGCTGTTTTCGCGCACTTTTGAAAACATATTAGAAATTTGTTAAACTTAAGTATATTACCGAAATAAAGGTTTTTTCGTGAATAGTCAATGTGTTCCCACATTACAGAAGAGGATTTCAAAATCTTTCGTCACGTCCAAAGAGAATATAAATACTACGTGTCACGTCTATTACATTTATGAAACTTTACCTTGTATCGACGAGTCTCATGATATTGCATCTTTCGGCGCAAGCTGCCGACATAATCGTCGTTTGTGCTCCAGAGTCGATAAACGCCTTTACAGGGAACCTGCAATGACATCTCCTTCGATATAGTTGTCAGACGGATTTTTTTCTACCATACCGTTTTCAAGTTTCAATAGAAGATAAGATCGTTTAAAAAACTAAAAATAGCCGAGTTCAATGCCGCGCTGTTAATTCTCAGTACCAACTTTGAGGTGTTTATCTCCATATCTCTGGAGATACTTATCAAACCTCGAGAAAATTACCATGGTACCACACTTGGGATATCTCCTTTCCAACAAAAAAAAAAGAATAATCAAAATCGGTTCATAAACTAAGAAGTTATCCGCGAAAAAACATTAAAAAAATATTTAAATAATATACTGACAAATTGAGACACCTCCTCCTTTTTTTGAAGTCGGTTAAAAATAAATACATTATTTGGACACATATACTGCTTACCACCAGGCTAGATAATGGCACGGAATATTTAATAGTACAAGCTCAGAAGATGCACTCCCTGCGAGTAAAAATGCGAGATTAAACCTACTCGTAGTTACAATGTCGGTATCGTTCAGAATACGGCACACGCCTCGGATGCGACCTTGAATTTGAGTCACAGAATAAACAATAGTAACTGGGCTGGGTTTCGGATACATGGAACGTATTTTTTTATTTATTTAAACATTTTTTGTAGATAGACGTAACGGGTTCATAAAAAAAAAATTGTATGAATGACAGTGAGGTTCCTGAAATTATTTTTTCTCAAAGTCAATCGTTTGAAAGATAGACAGACACTTCTAAAGGTGTAAAATGTGTTGCGTTTAAGGTGTTCATCTCCATATCTCTAGAGATACTGGACATATCTCGGTGAATTTTGAATGGGACTACCTGTGAAGTATATATAGCCTTTCAAACAACTAATTGAGAACCTCCTCTTTTTTAACCGACTTCAAAAAATAAGGGAGGAGGTTCTCAAGTCGACTGTATTTTTTTGTCTTTTTTTTCCTTTTTATATTTTTTGTTACCTCAAAAATCCGTCGAATATTAACAGATTTGAAAAATTTTTTTTTGTTCGAGAGTTTATGCCTCCCGTTTGGTCCCATTCAAATTTAATCGAGATCTGACAATTATCTCTGGAGATATGGAGATAAACAATATAAGCAAATTTGTATACTTCAACGACATGGTTATAACTAGCCAGTACTTTGGACTATCGCGGCAAGTGAAGTCAGTTTTTTCGTTTTGTACGAATATATCAAGAGTGTGTATACAACTTTTCATACCCATTGACATGACAGTTGATGTACAACATGACAACAGTCCCAAAGGTTTCAGGGTTGTATTCCATAGCTGCCTCCATGTTGGCTTCAATGTTCTTCTGACGGATCTCCTCGGCAATCATCCTCTGTGCTTCTGTATCGAAAGGGTCTGAATTCATCATCCTAAAAGGAAAATATATAGCTTTTATAATAGGTTTCCTTTTGTTTTTTTTTATTTTTATTGTAAAAGATAACAGGACAGGCACGACGCTCGCCTGATGGTAAGCGATGACGTCTTCCTATAACAGATACAGCGGCTTGCAAAATTCTGGACAGCCAGAATTTGTCATGCACTGCGCCTGTAATCTTGAGACATAAAGATGTTAAGTCTCACATGCCTTCTGGACACCTTTGTACCAAAATGTGTAGTACGATCCATACAAAATGTATGGCACCAACCGCAAATAATAAGTTTGTAAGTAGTAGTAAATTCACCCGTTTTTAGGGTTCCGTACCCAAAGGGTAAAACGGGACCCTATTACTAAGACTCCGCTGTCCGTCTGTCTGTCTGTCTGTCCGTCTGTCACCAGGCTGTATCTCATGAACCGTGATAGTTAGACAGTTGAAATTTTCACAGATGATGTATTTCTGTTGCCGCTATAACAACAAATACTAAAAACAGAATAAAGTTAAAAATAATAGAGGGTCCCCATACAAGAAACGTGTTTTTTTCGGCATTTCACTCCATCTATGAACGCTTAGTTAGGTAAGCGTCCCATAGATGGCGTTATATTGAAATGTCGATCCCTAACTCCTTTGTTAGACGTTAAATGGCGTTATAATAAATAAAATGTTTATTAATTATTATTTTTTGCTGGCGAAAAATGAGTGGTATTTTTTGCTCGATCTTATAAAATACTGTAGTGTGGTACGGAACCCTACTAGTGCGAGTCCGACTTGCACTTGGCTAGTTTATTTTTTTTTAACTACATATGGACGGTTTTCAGATTTATTCCTCTTTAAGTGTTTCAAGACCTTGCTTCTTGCCAAATTTCACGATTCTAGGTCGATGGGAAGTACCTTATAGGTTTTGATTCCCTTGTTGAAATCGCAAGATATGCGAAAATATGCAACATAAACGGTCATATCTTTTGATCGCGTTGACTTACAAGTTTGATTTTTTCACAGCCAAAAGAAACTGTAGACCCGAGTAGGTACATAATTGATATAAGTTTCAACTTGATATCTCTACGCGTTTCTGAGAAAAATGGGTCTAGACAGACAGACAGACAGACAACAAAGTGATCGTATAAGGGTTCCTTTTTACCTTGTAAAAGTTTTGCAAATAGGTTGCGGATTTTTTTTTTACAAAACTTTTTTATATTAAACATTATGATGTTGGGGGAAAGTAATCCAATAAATACTATTATATTATATTATTATTAATTTATTTTTCCCTATTTTCTCACTAAGTTACATTTTAATTGTATGTTTCATATTTAATTAAGTGAAATATTAAGTACTGTTGTTGTCTTGTTGCAAAATAAATGATTTTTCTTTCTTTTTTCTATTAAACTGTAAACATATGGTTATTTTATTACTTTTGCTAAACTGCGAGCTCTATGATTTTGATGACAATTTAGTTTTTAGGGTTCCGTACCTCAAAGGGAAAGAAGGAACCCTTATAGAATCACCTTGTTGTCTGTCTTTCAGTCTGTCTGTCCGTCTGTCAAAACCCTTTTTCCCAGAAACATGTAAAGGCATCAAGTTTAAACTTAAATCAAATACTTGGGTTTACGGTATCTTTCAGTTGCAAAATAAAAACCGGCCAAGTCGAGTTGAACTCGCCCACCGAGGTTTCCGTACCAACGTTGGTATGTATCAATTAAGCTAGACCTTTAAATTGTATCAGCGCTCATATAACTCAGAGGTCTACCTAAATTGGCGTAAAGTATGTATGTATGCGCATTAATTTTTTTTTTTCTTAATTTGTGCTGTAACTAAGTTTGTAATATGTAAATTAGCTTTTTTTGTTATTAAACTACATATTTACGGTTTTCAAATTGTTACATATATAAGCAATACAAAACCTTGCTTCTTGCCATGTTTCATGAATCTAGGTCAACGGGAAGTACCCTATAAGTTTTGATTCCCTTATGAAATCACAAAATATGCGAAAAAAGGCTACTTAAACGGTCATATCTTTTAATCGCGTTAACTCACAAGTGTCATTTTTAGGGTATAAGCAATACAAAACCTTGCTTCTTGCCAAATTTCATGATTCTAGGTCAACGGAAAGTACCCTATAGGTTTTCGACCCAAAACCTATAGGGTACTTCCGGTTGACCTAGAATTATCAATTTTGGTTAAAAGCAAGGTCTTACAGCACAAGTAAAGAAAAATTCCGAAAAACAATAAAAGTTGAAAATTAAGGTACATTTTGGTACTAACACATTTTCGCGAAAATCTAAATTTGCCTATATCTTTTATTGTATTGACTCAAGACCTTGATTTTTATACACCCAATAGGGACTATAGACTTCAGTATCAGGTATAAATTCCAACTTGGTAGGTCCACCCGTTCCTGAAAAAATCAGTGGTGACATACGGACAGACAGACAGACGGACAGACAGACGGACAGACAGACGGACAGACAGACGGACAGACAGACGCACAATAGGACAAGAAAGTGATCTTATAAGGGTTCCTTTTTTTACCTTTTGAGGTACGGAACCCTAAAAATGACACTTGTGAGTTAACGCGATTAAAAGATATGACCGTTTAAGTAGCCTTTTATCGCATATTTTGTGATTTCATAAGGGAATCAAAACTTATAGGGTACTTCCCGTTGACCTAGATTCATGAAACATGGCAAGAAGCAAGGTTTTGTATTGCTTATATATGTAACAATCTGAAAACCGTAAATATGTAGTTTAATAACAAAAAAGCTAATTTACATATTACAAACTTATTATTTACGGTTCCTGCATTTAACAGTGTCTAGGCATCGCTCTAAGGATCGAACTGCAAAGTTAAGTTTGTCTTTTTACTTAGTTTGAGAAGTTGGTACGGAAGCCTCGGCGGGCGAGTCCAACTAGCACAACCGGTTTTTTTTAATCTGGCAACTGCACAAGCAAGTCTCATATCTGATAAAAAGCGACCACTACTGTCTATAACAGATATTGTGGCATGAAAATATTATCTGGATTGTCAGAATTTCTAACATGTGTTCAATTTATGGCAATGAGTAAAATGCTCAAAGGAGACTCCGAAAAACCAAAGTGGCAAATTTAGCCATTTAAGTTTTTATAACTAATCAGCTTGTATGCATTAGGCACAGAAAAAGATTTCTCAAGATGCTGAAGTTCACCAATATTGCAAATCTTTTCAAGGTATATTTGAGTGATGTTCCAACTTGTACAATCAAGCAGCCCAATATAAACTTGGTAGTATATTGTCAAAAAACAAACACTATACTGCCTTAGCACTACGGTACCTTTGGATCAACTTAACTGATGTCTACTATAGAATCCCACTTAGTAGCAAACATTAACAAGCTTGTAGCATATCTATCCCCATCTATATCTGTGATATTAATATAATTAAAGTAAATTCACCTGATTTTCTGTTGCTGCCGTTCCGTCCGAGCATGTATTTGCTCACGCAGCACAGAAGCAAAAGTATCTATGGGATTATGAACAAAATATAATATTTATTAATAATATATGAATAAACAAATTCTGGAAGTGAAGTTCGATCAATATAATATGAGTGGTTTCATTTGAAGATATAAACACCCAACCCATCCAAAACCCACTTTGTGCCAAACACGAGAAACTCAATAGTGACTTTAAAAAGAATGAGCTGTAATGGCCGCCTAGGCAGGTGGTAGGCAGCAAAACCAAATCAATACTTTTAAATCGATATTTAAGTAAAAGTCGATTTACCGTATAGATAATAGCTTAGTAATTTAATAACTATTTAAAGACGTGCAAATGTTGCCTAGTAGGTCAAAGGACTACCTGTTAATTTATATCGAAAATGAAACCACGAAATATTATTCACATGAATGATGAATAGAAATATGATGTTGAGTGATCCTATTGACTTGTAAATATATTTACATTTAACTACGACCTCTTCTGGTTGACTGAACTCTAAGGCTGAGTTGCACCATCTATATACTTTAACTATAACAAACGTCAAAATTCCATACAAAATCACTGGTTAAAGTTATAGTTACGGTTAAAGTAAGATGGTTCAACTTAGCCTAAAACAATCTTATTTCAATCTTACAATGGCAAGGCTGGTATATGTAAAGTGTAAAGGCAAAATCACTCAGTAGTTGAGGAATTAGGAGCACAACAAAACAATGCTATAATTATTCGGTATAACCTCCGCTTCAAATCAATCAGAACCGAAGCCGAAAGCGTAGGTGTGAAATCAACGGAAAGTTTTGGTATATCGGAACCGAATCCGGAACCACGTAAAATCTCAAATATTTACTATTAAACACCACTTGCCAGAATGTATCTGATGATGCGAGTTGGATTGACTTCGAGGTTACTTGTATTGATAAATATTGACCTTATTTTAATTATGTGAGAGTTCATATTAGTTTGTCATTCCTGAGGGATGAAGTTAGCCAGGATTGTTTTATTCACCACACAGATCCCAACAAATCCTGAATATTTCTGATCATTGCTGAGGCACAATGTTGTTTATAACATCTTACCAAAATATATTATGACAATTTGCAGTCGATATATTATTATCTAATATGTTGTAAGAATATTTTTTTATATTTACTGTTATATGTTATAATGCCTACCTTTAACTGTTATGAATGAATGAATGAATGATAACACTTTATTGCACACAAAAACACGAAACATGTACAAAGAATAATACAAAAGACACAGTACAAACGGCGGTCTTATCGCTAAATAGCGATCTCTTCCAGACAACCGCTTAATATTACGAACTATGTTAAAAGTATAAAGATAAGAGTGCAAGAATACCATCTTAACTTTAATTAATCTAAAGAGAAAATACTATTGTAAAACATTAAATATCCACAAAGTATAATAACAATAATACATTAATCTCCGATACATACAATATATAGATAGATAGATAGAAACACTTTATTGAACACCTTATTAAAAGAAACAGAGTATTACTTAACAACTAATTATAATAGTGTAACAACAGGCGGTCTTATCGCTGAAAGCGATCTCTTCCAGACAACCTTTAGATGGAGAAATATGTAAATAGATACGGCGGTGTACAGTGTATAAGTAAATAAGACATAAGCTATTAAAGGATACTAAATTAATACAAAGAAAATAATAATAATTACTTTGATACATATACATAATAGATGAAATAATACATATATATAATATATATATATATATATGGATATACATATATATAACATATAATTAGGAGTGTATATAACAAACGTATGTAATATAACTAACCAAGATAATACGACTTAACGCGTTCCTTGAATGTATATATAGTTTGTGATTGTTTTATCTCTAAAGGAAGCGCATTCCAGAGTCTGACAGCTTGAACAGCAAAGGACTTATCATAGAAAGTGCTGCAATGAGTAGGAATAGAAAGCATTCGATTCTCTGATGACCTTAGCGAAAGGGAGTTAGTGGTGTGAAGAAATTCGAAGAGTGCTTTTAGATAGCTAGGAGAAGTGGGATTAAATAAAATATTTTAAAGGAGTGACAGAATGTGTGTATTCCGGCGAAGACGAATAGGCAGCCACTTGAGCTTACGACGGAATTCTGAAACATGGTCATATTTGCGAAGGCCAAATATGAACCTAATTGCAAAATTTTGGAGCCGCTCTAGCTTATTTAGCTGCTCCTCTGTGAGGTCTAGATAACATGCATCGGCGTAATCGAGAATAGGGAGAAGAAGAGACTGTGCTAGCGCAACTTTAGTAGCCGTTGGTAAAAAATTTCTTAACCTCCTCAAAGCCCCTGCAGAAGCAAACATCTTGCGGCTAATGGCCGCAAGTTGTGGTCCCCATGACAGGTAGCGATCAAATATAATGCCTAGATTTTTTACAGTTTCGCTGTACGGAATCGTTAACCCTTCAAAGACTACTTGTGGTGTCGTACTCCAGTTAATTTAAGCGATAGTCCTTGAGCTTCCAACAATTAACACTTGCGTCTTACTTGGGTTCACTGTTAATCCGTGCGCCTTACTCCACTCCGATATATTTACTAAATCTTTGTTAATATTGCTAATAGCATGAGGCAGTTGATCGAGTGAAGCTTGAGAGTAGATTTGCAGATCGTCTGCATAGAGGTGGTAGGGAGAAGTGAGTTTAAGAGAAATAGAATTAATAAAGAGGGAAAAAAGAAGAGGTGATAAGACGCCGCCCTGTGGCACGCCGGCAGCGGTTCCACACCAAGTAGAGTAAGACTCTTCGATGCGGACACGCTGACGACGGCCAAACAGATAACTGTAAAACCAGTCAATTGCCATGGGAGATATGTTGATAGAGTGAAGAAATGCAAGGAGAATGTCAAAATCAACGGTATTGAAAGCGTTGCTGAAGTCCAGAAGGGTCCATATATACACAACAATACACATACATTTAATATACCCATAAATTATAAATATATATATACCATACCATACATATATATATACGAGGTGCATTCAATAAGTACCTAGCCTCAACGACAGAGGGCGCTGTAGTTTCAAAAGAGTTTTACCACAGTGTAGCACATTCTTTTTTAATTCTTTTTTCAAATTTTTATTCCAATCCCTTCATTTGTTTTATTTTGACAACTTATGGAAGCGAACGTATCGATCGGTTTTACAAAAATGGAAAAAGAGCAATATCGTTCGGTGATTCGATTCCTATTTTTGGAAGGGAAAACGCGCATCGAAATCAAAGACCGCTTGGATGCTGTGTACGGTGACTCTTCTCCATCGATGGCCACCGTCAAGAATTGGTTCAACGAGTTAGCACGTGGCCGTACGTCGGTTTTTGATGAACCACGTCCAGGTGCACCGAAAACAGCTGCTACGGAGGAAAAAAATCCATGATCTCGTATTGGCAGATCGTCGATTGAAGGTTCGGGAGCTAGCTGAGACTGTAGGCATTGCAGAAGGAACAGTGCATCATATTCTTCACGAGGAACTCGGCATGAGAAAACTGTCGGCGCGATGGGTGCCGTGTTTACTCACACCGGAAAACAAGTGCAACCGCGATACCACATCGGAGACGTGTTTGGCGCTGTTTAAGCGGAATCCAGCGGAGTTTTTGCGTCTTTTTGTGACCGTCGATGAAACCTGGATCCACTGGTACACACCAGAGACCAAGGAGCAATCAAAACAATGGATCCAGACCGGGGAACGTGCTCCAAAGAAGGCGAAAACTGTAAAATCGGCCGGAAAAGTTATGGCCACCGTTTTCTGGGATTCACAAGGTGTGATCTACATCGATTACCTCGAGAAGGGTAAAACAATTACAGGGCTTTACTATGCCGATTTATTGGGCCGATTCGACGCCGAATTAAAGAAAAAACGACCCCATCTGGCTAAGAAAAAAGTGCTGTTTCACCACGACAACGCACCGGTTCACACGTCTGCCGTTGCCATGGCCAAATTGGTCGAATTACGCTACGAATTGCTGCCCCATCCACCGTATGCTCCAGATTTGGCCCCTTGTGACTTCTTTCTGTTTCCTAATTTGAAAAAATCTCTCGCCGGGAATAGATATGGATCAAATGAGGAGGTCATCGCCGCCACGGAGGCCTATTTTGCAGAGTTTGACAAAAACTATTTTTCGGACGGGTTAAAAAAGTTGGAGCATCGCTGGGCTAAGTGTATCGAACTAAAAGGAGACTATGTTGAAAAATAAATTGCCACTTTTCTAAAATTTTCGTTTACTTTTTGTAGGCTAAGTATTTATTGAATGACCCTCGTATGTACACACATAATACATACAAATATATATATAGGTACTAATATACACAAGTACTTCATACATACATACCAATGTTACTTCAATATAATACTATGTTATACCTAACAGCGATAAAACTACGTAATCTTTGAAAGATAAAAATGTTTGATACGAGTTTTGAATATGTTCAATGTCTGAGCTTGTCGTGCCGAGAGTGGAAGTGAGTTCCAAAGCCTTACGGCTTCAACGGCAAATGACCTGTCGTAAAAGGAGCTTTTGTGTATGGGAACCTGAAGAAGAAGGGTCACTGAAGATCGAAGTTCTAGAGTATTACTGTTATGTAAGAACTGGAAAAGGTCTTTAAGATAGCATGGATAAGAAGGATTAAAGAGAATAGAGTACAGAAGTGAAAGAATACGAGGGTCGTTCAATAAATAATTAGCCTACAAAAGAAAAACGAAAATTTTCGAAAAGTGACGTTTTATTGTTCTGCATAATTTCCTTTTAACTCAATACACTTGGCCCAGCGATGCTCCAACTTTTTTAACCCGTCTAAAAAATACGTTTTCCTGAAGTCTGCAAAATAGGCCTCCGTGGCGGTGATGACCTCCTCATTCGACCCAAATCTTTTTCCGGCGAGTGACTTTTTCAGGTTTGGAAACAAAAAGAAGTCACAGGGGGCCAACTCTGGAGAGTAAGGTGGATGGGGCAGCAATTCGTAGCGCAATTCGAATAATTTGGCCATGGCGACGGCAGAGGTGTGAGCCGGCGCGTTGTCGTGGTTGTTGTCCAGTGTGAGCAAACGCGGCACCCATCGCGCTGACAGCTTTCTCATGCCCAGTTCTTCGTGGAGAATATGATGCACCGTTCCTTCTGCAATGCCCACAGTGTCAGCTATCTCGCGAACCTTAAATCGGCGGTCTGCCAACACGAGATCGTGGATTTTTTTTATGTTTTCCTCCGTAGTAGCCGTTTTCGGGGCACCTGGGCGTGGCTCATCAAAAACCGAATTGCGGCCACGAGCAAAATCGTTACACCAATTCTTGACGGTTGCCATCGAAGGAGAAGAGTCACTGTACACAGCATCCAAGCGATTTTTAAATTCACTGCGCATTAAACTTAACGTTTATCTAGACCATGATAGGATAATTCGCGTTGGAGGTCGATTAGATAATTCAAACTTTCCATTTGAAAAGAAACACCCTATTTTTTTACAGTCCACACATCATGTCACAAAGTTATTATTTGAATATGAACACAAAAAATTAATGCATGCAGGCCCTCAACTTTTGTTGGCCACAATCAGAGAAACTTACTGGCCCATAGGCGGTCGTAATTTAGCTAAAAAATGCTATCGTCATTGCGTACGGTGCAACCGCAAGAAAGGTAGAGTATATGCTCCATTAATGGGTAATTTGCCACAGCAGCGACTCGAACCCGGAGGTTATGCGTTTGAAAGTGCAACAGGCGTGGATTATGCAGGTCCCGTCTCATGTGCAAGTCGCACTGGTCGAGGTTGTAGACTTATTAAATCGTATATTGCCATTTTTGTATGTTTCTGTACTAAGGCAATACACTTGGAACTTGTCGGCGATTTAACGAGTAATAATTACCTTTTAGCGTTACGTAGATTTATATCTCATAGAGGAAAACCTAAAAACATGTTTTCAGATAACAGTACCTCATTTGTAGGAGCGTATAACGAGCTATCGAAGTTTCTCAAAACCAATTGTGATTTCTTGGCTGCTGATTCAGCCCAGGATAATATAAATTTCCATTTTATTCCGGCGTATAGCCCTAATTTTGGAGGTCTCTGGGGGGCAGGTGTCAAGTCGACCAAGTATCATTTAAATAGAGTGCTGGGCAATTGTAATTTAATGTTCGAAGAGCTTACAACTGCTTTGGTCCAGATCGAAGCGATCCTTAACTCTCAGCCACTCACTCCTCTGACCTCGGATCCAGAAGACTTGACGCCTCTCACGCCTGGCCATTTTCTCATCGGCCGGCCACTCACTTCCCTGCCCGAGAAAGACTACGAGGACTATACTGTCAACAGACTCTCACGATACCAGCGTATTGAACAGATCCACCAGCATTTTTGGACTCGATGGAGTAAAGAGTACATATCTGAACTTCAGCAGCGTGTCAAATGGCGATCCTGCAAGTACTCCTTAAAGACTGACACTCTTGTTGTTATAAAGGAAGATAACCTTCAACCCATGAAGTGGAAGCTGGGACGTATTGTCACTGTTTACCCTGGTACTGATCAAATAAACAGAGTTGCTGACATCAGAACGGCTAACGGCGTGGTTCGAAGATCCTTCAGCAAGATTGTGCCATTGCTGCCCGAAGATGACGGTTCCTGTTGAAAGACAAGCTTTCAACGCGTGGGGGCATGTTCAGAATTCAAATCTATGCGCCACCCGTTCATACACTGCATCTAACTTTCGAACGTAGCTACCGTTACCAGTCTTAATTATGTACCTTCATTTTTTATTATGCTTTTCTTCCTACCTGTTCAAATTTATTTTTAATCACTGTTGGATCTATTGGAATACACGTCGTTGACAAATTATATCTATTTTAATTTATAAAATATACCTGGCCCCCTACACAAACAAATTCCTCTATATTAATTACATATAAGTATATTAGGTATTAATACTCTTATTACAGCCTACAATCCATGTAATTGTAATGTAATTGTATGGCTAATAAATAAATAAATAAATTGAAAGGGAGAAAAAGATTTATAGGCACCTAACAGTTAATACTTAAAAAAATCTATGCATATTAGTGTGATGTTTAAGAAATAAAACAATGATTGTATGCATAAAAGAATGAAACTTCCCGGACAGGATCACTGTTACCTGCAATACAGGCTTTATAGTCTTAGTGCTGGGTACAGAGCTCTTCAAGGATACTGACTATTAATTGAGAAATATATTAGTTACATAAATGTAGCTTTAATATTGTAAAATGTACCAACACTATTGTAAACCCTAATAGATATTAATATATTTTAGTTTGAGAGTAATTGAGTAGGTGTATCATTTGCTTTAAGATTATAATGCCTATATGCGATTGGAACTTACCAAGATTTCCAGTGAGTAACGAGTCAGCCAATCGAGGGTTGTTTTGTTTCAGTAAGGCGAGCTGGTCAGGGTTGGCCAGAAACATTTCCCGGATAATACGTGGGTCTTCCTCTGCTGGAGGCACCCTTGAAGCCATGGAAGAACTCGTAGGAACTTCAATACTACTGAAGTCTAAACTTGCTATTCCAGTCGGTAATGCTGCAAGGCAGATGAACTTTAAATTTTTTTTTTAAACCCCTAAAGCTAATTTTTGGTGACAAATTGACAATTTAATGTCATAGTGTATAAGATACTCTTTACTGTGTATTTTTTTGTTACAGTATATTATGAGGCCAGTAACATCACAAGCGTCAAAAGGACATGACAGTGCACTTTCGCAATAGTAGCAAAGTGAAAACAAACAGATGTAAACAAAGTTACCTTGGCTATTATCCGTGATATTGAGGTTCGAGCTCGCTGAAAGCATGTGAAGCAACACAATAACGTCTCCATCATGCACGCCGTGCTCTTTCAATGACTTCTTGTCGTCCAGAAGTGGTCTACCATTGAAATTCAAAGTGATCTCCTTCGCAGGAAATCCAGACTCTATCTCACAAAATGCCTTGAAATTCTCCAGCTCCAAATCTTCGGAGACGTCCAGAACGAAGATCTCATCGTTGAGTGTCGTCACGGTGACTTTCATTGTGTTTGATTTGAGGAATCTTAGAAATATTTGGAACTTGAACTGAGTGCGCGTGGACGGGCAGGTTTGCTTTCTCTAATTTAAAACTCAGGAATGACTGGCCAAATCATTTTATTTATAAACGTACGACGCGCGGCGGAGTGACAAACAATCTACTTGTATGGTTTTTTAACATGTATTTCTTCTTTCTTGAACAATTCCCCAAATGTAGAGCTAGTCTTTTGTAGAGTATGTAACGTAATATGTATTTGTATGGTACTTATGGTAGATATAGGTCTGAGGTTGAGTACTTTGAGTATTGGAAATTGAGGACTTTAAAAATTAAAAACTCAAGTTGAGGGGGGGGAATTTATATAGTCTGTAGAATACAATATTTAGTATTGTAGTTCTAGAGTCTGTACAAAAAGAGAACCGTAGTGGCGTTACGATGATAACATTCAAAGGTAGAGTAGAGTAAGAAAGGAACGTAAATGAAATACCTTCCTAGCACACGATAACGATAAGAGTACTTACCCTACCAAGTATCAAACATTTTTAGTCGTACTAATAATGACAGCAGTGCTGTCAATGCAACAAAAATGTAAACAAAGCGACCGACGATTGACGCGATCGCAATTTCTTCGACGGTTCTCTTTTTGCACAGACATTACCTACATTCTATACTACCATTTCTGTAAGCGTCAAACTCATTGCTACGGTCTGCGGTCTGCCTGCGGTCATGCCGCGGTCAGTTGTGATGCTCACTGTTTTCCATACATCACAACTGATCGCGGTATGACCGCAGGCTGACCCCAGACCGTAATAGTAGTATAAATTAATATTATCCGTATCTAGTAGCGCCATGAAAAATAATCCTACTTACTATAGCCTATTATATACTGTCACAGTATTTAGGCTTTGCGTGTTCACCGTCTTCGATCGACCATATAATCTGTTAGCATTAGGTGAGATAGTGGTCAAACACTAGCAATGAAATGTGTATTTTATTGCGTAGTAAATAAAGCCATTTTGTATAGCTATCTTCAAAAGTGCGCGCTGTGTCGCGTCGTTTCTCGGCGTGAGCTGTCCCTTTAAATGATAGACATTGGCGTTAATATTGAAATCCACCTCTTGCGTCTCCATAAGAACTGTTGACTGAACTGAACTGTGTGAACATGTTGACCCAAAGAGTACCAAAGGAGCCGTATTACTGAGACTTCGCTGTCCATCCGTCCGTCTATCTATCTATCTGTCGGTATGTTCGAACGTTACTTTACTTTACAAAAAGTAAAGTAGTAAGTACACTTTACAGGGCTGTATCTCCCTGTACTAGATACACACTTGAAATTTTCACGAAGTATGCATTACTATGAGGGATTTAACAACAAATACCTACTAAAAACAAAATAAAATTAATATTAAAGGGGGCCCATATACAGAAACTTGTTTTATGCTTGGACTTATGAACCATGATAGATAGAGACTTGAAATCTTCATAAAGTATGTATTACTATGCCTGCTATAATAACAAATACTAAAAACAGAATACTTAAAGTTAAAAATAAAAGGAGGTCCCCATACAAGTAACGTGTTTTATTAGGCGCTTTACGCTCGATCTTAGAAACCGTATTAGATAGATACTTGAAATTTACTCATAGTGTGTATTACAATGGTAATTATAACATTAAGTAATAAAAACTTAATAAAAATATAAATTAACCGGGATCCCCATACAAAAACTTGGCCAGTTTATTTCTTTTAAAATCGTCATTACAAATATCAGCAGACCACGTCCTAGAACATGCTATTCTGTACATGGCCTAAATAGTGGCAGTGACAATAATAAACATTTGGTACGTAGACGGCATATATTTTGGTACAGTACGCTTATCATGTGAAGTATCATTATGAAAAAATATATTCCGCAAATTTTCATCTGTGCAAATGCCAGTCATTGCTGTCATTCGGACAATGCCAAAATTGTCAAACTTATGTCAAGTTAGGAGAAAAGAAAAGAAAACGAGTCGAGTGTATTGAATTGAACATTGGTGTGGAGAAAATATCAGTGAAAATTCTTTGTTAGAAAAATTCTTAATTAAATGTATGACTTGAGTGATAAGTGCATTATTGACTGGATTTTCATACAAAAATGTGCTAATAGACTGTGTTTTATCTAAAAAACCTTCGTATCTTTCACGCGGACGATAGTGTTTCTAAAATAAATTTAAAATGTAATATCTTTCTGCACATGACGTAGATGGTAAGTGTTTTTTCTTTTATAATATTCAAGTTATTTTTGAGTAAGTACTGCATTAGGCATTTCGTTAGTTTTTTTGCTGAGGATGTTGGTAAGTTGCAGTGCATGGAGAAAGTACATGACTAACCAGGCGAATCAAAATCAGAAGTACCTTGATGTCAGCATTTTTAACGAAACGTATTATTTGATTAGCTACGTAGAAATTGAAACCGGGGTATGTTTGGTTCTTCAGTTTTGAGCCAATTTTAATAGTACAGTTGGAAGATATATTGGGCAAAAACTAGGTACTTGCTGTCTTTGTGCAATGTGTGCTTGGAATACATAAATTATAAATTAAAAGTTTAAAACTTTTTTAAACATAAGCATTTTGTACAGTCTCATGTACAATAAAAAGTACTTATGATAATAATAATTAACTTGTTGTACTAATATGGGAGTCGTTAATGAGGTAACTCTTGACGAAGTGCGGATAGCAGTGCAAAGCATGAAAAATAGTAAAGCGGTAGGACCAGATGGAATACCAGTTGAAGTATGGAAGTTTTTGAAATTGGATGGATGGATGTGGCTGACTTTATTCTTCAATAAGTTGCTACAAGAGGAGGAGATCCCTAAGGAATGGTGCAACAGTTCACTGGTGCCCAATTTTAAGAATAAAGGTGTTGTACAAGATTGTAACAACTATAGAGGAATAAAGCTTATGTCTCATAGTATAAAGGGAAAAAGTGATAGCGAGACGCATGAGAGAAGAGAGTGAGATAAGTGAAAGTCAGTTCGGATTTATGCCTGGACAAGGTACAACGGATGCTATATATGCACTTCGCCATCTATGCGAAAAATACAGAAGTGCACATAAAAATCACACATGGTATTCGTTGACCTCGAAAAGGCATATGATAGAGTGCCCCGGGATGTATTATGGTGGGCTCTAAGAGTGTAAGGTGTGCCTAGTAAGTACGTGCAGCTTATAAAAGCTATGTACAGTCGTCCTAGCACGTAAGTCCGGTCCACAGCTGGTGAAACTGACAAATTTAATGTGGCTGTAGGTTTGCACCAAGGGTCAGCTTTAAGCCCATATTTGTTTCTCCTAGTAATGGATTCGCTGACATCAGACATACAGGATGAAGCACCTTGGAGCATGCTGTTTGCCGACAACATTATACTTGTTGGAGAGGACGCAAACGAGGTACAGAACAGGCTAGAAATAGAAAAATAGAAATGGCAAAATAAACTGGCAAACGTGAGGCTTAAAATTAGTCGGACCAAAACAGAACATTTGTTCTGTGATTTTGGTAGTCCCTGCAGTTTCAGACCGATTGCCTTAAATGGAGTTACCCTACCAGCCTGTTCCAACTTCCGTTACCTTGGAACCCTCATACAGAATGTTGGCGATATCGACCGAGATGTCAATAGACGCATAAATGCGGGATGGACGAAATGGTGACAGGTTACAGGTACAACTTGCGACCCGGGAATGCCCCTTAAACTGAAGGGACAAATTTACAAAACGGTTATTACAGCTGTCGTTATGTATGGATCTGAGTGTTGGGCCACGAAGAAGCGGGATGAAAAGAGATTGCATGTGGCGGAGATGCGAATGTTGAGATGGATGTGTGGAGTCACAAGAATGGATAAAATTCGGAATAAGTATTCTAATTTCTAATTGGTGATGGGGGCGATAAGACCTGCACTGACGTCCCGCTTGGGGTGTATTGTGCATTTCCCCCTGTCAGCGATCACCCAAGCCACCCTAGCTCCTTAATGAAGCGTAGCACGGCTTTGGGTCGCTGGCATAACGCTTCCAGTGGTGAGGGTGTTATTATAGATGGTGAAAATGACGATGATGATGAAACCTGTGGATGAGTTTGTGTGCCCGATGGTGCTGGCAGTGCTAAGGCAGATAGCGATGATGATGATGATAGTAATGGTGATACTGTTAAGGCTTGTCGTTGTGGTTGCCACGGCTGGTGTTCTTCATCTTCGTCTTGGTCGTATAACCCAGCTGTGGCTCTTACCTCAACCAAGACCAGGCACTGTGAGATCACATGTGCCACAGTCTCGTTTTCAAGCATGCAGCCTCGACACAGAGGACTATCTGTAGCGCCAATTTTATGGAGGTGATAATTTAGATTACAGTGTCCCGTGATGAGGCCTACTATTATATGAAGGTCATGCCTTTGTAATTTTAATAATCTGTTTGTAACTTTGCTGTCTAAATTCGGAAAAGCTGCTTTTGTGTGTTTACAGCTTGTCATGCTGTTCCACAACTTTTGTTGTTCGTTTTTGGTATGATGACGTAACAGGTCTCTGACTTCCATTGCTGACGGTCTACAAAGGTCCATCACGTCGTCGCTTACCTGTTGTTTTGTTCCTTCTTTAGCGAGTTTGTCAGCCGTGATATTGCCAGCACATAATGCATGTCTTTTCGTCCATCTTACCTTAACGTTATATTCGGTTACCAGTGTTTGCAGAGTATCGTGGCATTTAGCCAGTATCTTTGATCTCGTTGTAGGTCTCCTGAGTGCATATATAGTCGCTGCACTATCAGTGACAAATTCTATGTTGACTATCTTGATTGTTTTCTAATAAAGATGGACTGATTTATGGACAGAACTGCTTGTGCACATAGTAACAGTCCCATTGTTTCGGCCTGTAAGACGGTTATAGTCTTGTTCAGCGCTATCAATGCCAAGAGTCCAAGTTCTTGCGAGTAGTACCCGCAACCTGCTCCTGTTTCGTTTTTTGCAGCATCAGTGTATATTTTGTAAGATGGCGGTGCCGCTTCAGACATTTTGTCCTCAGTTATTAGTTCGTACTTTTTACTATCTAGATGAGTACTGGCTATCCTGTCCGTGCCTTTACTGGCTTCCGGAATGATCATTTTCGCTTTTGACAGTATTTTGCAGTGTGGTCGTTCCTGTACCTTTCCATTGGTTTGTAGATTTTATCGTATGTATTTTTATTTGAATCGTGGAAGCCATTGTTTCCTGTTGTATATGCAGGTGCAACGGCGTCATGCCTAGGATAACGTTTAACGCATCAGACGGTGTCGTCTTCGTGCAGCCACTGATAAGTGTGCATGCTAATCTTTGGACCTGTTGCAATTTGGTTACTGCAGTAACTAAGTTTGTGCGCGTCCACCATACCACGCATCCATAAGTAAGTACAGGACGTACAATTACAGTATATAGCCACTTGCACAGCTTTGGCTTCAGACCCCAGTCTTTGTCAATTGCTCTCATGCTCTGCCATAAAATGTTCGTAGCTTTTGTAGTGATATGGTCTGAGCGTTTCGCCCATAGAAGTTTACTGTCTAGCCATACTCCTAGGTATTTTACTTCTTTACTTAGGGTAAGTTTACTTAAGGTAAGTGCCAAACAATGTTGGGGGTGTAAGTTTTGCTAACTTAGTTTTGCGGGTGAAAAGAACAAGTTCTGTTTTCTGCGAGTTGACAGATAGTCTGTGTTTACTGCACCAATTTTCAACCGATCGTAGCGCCTTCTGCATTTTCTCGCAGAGCGTGGATTCAAAGAGTCCCGAAACCATAATGACAAGGTCATCTGCATAACCAATTGTCACTATACCTTCTCGGTTTAAAAGATCTATCAGCTCGTTTACTACCACTACCCAGAGCAGTGGTGAAAGTACTCCTCCTTGTGGGCAGCCTCGTGTAACGAGACAGCGTGTTTCTTTCTTGACAACATGTTCGTTACCCATTTGTTCACTCTTTCATCAACTCCTTGTGAAGTCAGTCCATCTTTGATGCTGGGAAAGGTCGTCTTATCAAATGCGCCTTCAATGTCAATAAAAGTCACGAGACATGACTGTTTGTTTTCTAATGTCGACTCAATTTTGTGCACTACATAGTGCAGGGCAGTCTCCGTCGACTTGCCAGCCTGATAAGCATGTTGATTGTTGTGGATTGGATATTCTTTTAGTGATCCACTTTTGATATATTTGTCGCATAAACGCTCTAAAGTTTTTAGTAAGAATGAGCTCAAGCTTATTGGCCTGAAAGATTTCGGGTTTGTGAAGTCTGTTTTCCCCGGCTTTGGTAGAAACACCACTTTTACTTCTCTCCAGGCCTTGGGAATGTATTTCTAAGCTAAACATCCTCTGAATATACCCAGTAGCTGGGACTTTATCTTATTCAGACTCCACTGTAGCAAGGCTGGGAAGATTTCATCTGTCCCTGCAGCCTTATAAGGTTTAAAAGTACTCACAGCCCATATAAGTGCTTCTTCGGTAACTATAGTGTCAGCAAAAGCCTAGTCTTCAGAACCAGGCTCATGAGATCTCTGAGTGTCCCATGCACCGTCGCCGTCGTTTATACGACACGGAATGAGTATGTGAGGAGAAGCTTGAAAGTGGCACCTGTGACAGAAAAGTTAAGAAGCAACAGGCTAGCCTGGTATGGACATATTATGAGAAGAAGTGAAGCGCACGTGACTAAAAAGGCGATGGACATGAAAGTGGACGGCTATAGAGGAAGAGGAAGACCGAAAAAAGTGTGGATGGACTGTGTGATAGAAGATATGAATGTGAAAGGAGTGGATGCGGAAATGACTGCGGATAGACCCAAATGGAAAAGAATGACATGTAGCACCGACCCCACTTGAGTGGGATAAAGGTAGGAAAATGATGAAATGATGATGATGAAACAATCATTAACGTCCCACCATAAGCTATACTAGAGTTCCAGGTGATACAGCTTAGGTCCATTATCAGGTCAGCTTGATAGTACCATATTTTTGCAATATCACTAAAGGTATGCAAGTATACCAAACTTAAATATATCCTACAGTGCAGTTTTGAATTCGAATTTGGAAAATAATTGTTATGATTTTCTAGCTTTAGTTAATGGTTGTCTCTTTTTTTTTTCAATGTTGGTTGGTACCAATTAAGCTAGACCTCTAAATTGTATGAGCGCTCATATAACTCAGAGGCCTTCATTGGCGTAATGTATGTATGTATGGAGACTCCCTTTAATTTTCAACTTTTTCTAATATTTTGAATTTTCCTTTATTTGTGCTGTAAGGACCTTGCTTTTTGCCAAATTTCATAATTCTAGGTCAACGGGAAGTACCCTATAGGTTTTAGTTCGAAAACCTATATATCCCGTTGACCTAGAATTGTCAAGTTTGGTTAAAAGCAAGGTCTTACAGCACAAGTGAAGGAAAAATTCCAAAAAATAGAGTTAACTTTTTCCCTGCTGAAAACACACACCATGTTGAAAACGCATTTTTTGATTCTATACTACCTATCGGAAGTAAAATAAAATAAAAAAAAAAACAATACATTTTTTTTAAATTAATTTTTTCACAAAGGGTGCGTGAACCCTTCTGCTGTGCGACTTTATTTCGAAAAAAGGAAATTGAAAAAATTACAAAAAAAATCACTTGTATATATGGCTTAGAAACAAAATCAGGCGGTAGTTTTTCAGAGGGTTTTGTCTCCTTTTTTGAATAACAAAACCACCATGCTTCTGTTCGATGCTTGTGGAGTTTTCCTAGTGAAAATAACCGAATTACAGAGCTGTTGAAGTTGTTGAACTGCTGGAGCTCCTCCGGCTTTTAAAAGCTCTGTTGTGATTCCATCTTTCCCTGGGGTTTTTCCATTTTTGAGCTGTTTAAGGGCCATAACGATCTCGTCTCGGCTAATTTCGGGCAGATCTTCAGTGAAAGTGGCGGGTTAAGGTGGCTCTACAATCCTCAGTATCGGGCACGGGCCTTGCAGCATGCGATGCGTAGAGCTTGCTGTAAAAGTCTTCAACTACCGATAGTATCTCCGACTTGGATGGGACGACTTGTCCAGTTGATGTTGTCTATTTTGTGGCTTCTATCCAGAAGCTGGCCGAACACTTTCGACCCCTGATTCTGCTTGATTTATTTTTTAATCAAGAATCTGTTAGAGGACCGGAGGTTATGTCGCGTCATACCAATTGTTTTTTGCGCACCTGCCTATTTGACAAAGCTCTCAATGGATCTGTTCGTCTCTCTTCCATTAGTCGAAGTGTTTCTGCTGAAATTTTGGATATTTTGCCTTTACACTTGCTCTCGCAAATCTCCAAAAAACCTTCCCTTCTCTTTCCCTTCTACTCTAAGGAATAACCCACTTCTTCGAGTTTCTGATCCACGTCATCTGTGGTTTCCAAGGCAGCGAAACGGTAGTGTAAAAAATAAGTTTCTAAATAAATAGACACTAAACCAAACTCTAGATAAGTATCTACTTAATCGTGTTATCAATTCAGACGCCGCAGACTGGCGCTATTGCAACTACAACCGTCGTGCGTGCACGTCTTTGCGTTAGGTAATAATAATAAGTTATTTTTCAAAAAAAATAAAACCGAATTCATAATCACAAACAGGCACTCAAAAGCGAAAAACAAATTACTTAAAATTATTATAAGCGCTACCCACTTATCTATTTGAAGTCGGTGCCAGCCAAGTCTAATAGGTAGTAGATAGATAATACCTACATGTATCTACCTACTTACTAACCTACATGTACCTACTTACTACTACTACATACATACTCGTAGTATCTATCTACTATCCAATAGACTTGGCTGGCACCGACTTCAAATAGATAAGTGGGTAGCGCTTATAATAATTTTAAGTAATTTACTTTTCGCTTTTGAGTGCCTGTTTGTGATTATGAAGTCGGTTTTATTTTTTTTGAAAAATAACTTATTTTACCCTTTTTAGTGCATAACAAGTTTGTAACGCGGGGATTTTCAAATATTACGCGCGCTATCGGTCGCGTGCGTTTCCCGCGCACTTCATACGTTCCCTCCATAGTAGCTATCCGTCGCGCATGCGCAGTTAGCAACAAACCGCGAAGATGCGCGACGCGAGCGCCCCAAGCGGGACGCGAGAGTTCCATTGGCGACAGTTTAGCTGCGCGCACGATCTGTTATTGAAACTCTACTCTTCCTCCGCGATTCTATTACCAGCGTTATTCTGTATACCTATATTACTCTACTATATCCTGGTGCTTGTGATATTCTGTGACATCGAATTATACATTTTACAAACAATTCGCGTGTTATAAGTTTCAATTAAATTACATGCATCTATTACATTTGGTGTCTGGGCCGTTATACACTGACGGTTATATACTTTTTGAAAATTTAAAGTATGTACCTATAACGGTTAAGAAGATACAGATCTGTAAAGTGCGCATATATGTATAGACACACGGACGGACGGACGGACGAACGAACAACAAAGTCTCAGAAAGTGTTCATTTGGTACCCTTTGGGTTCGGAACCCTAAAATTGACTTTAAATGCCTTGCTAAAGTGATAATATTCACTAGTAATAATTATGTCATCAAGGTATCAAAGGACAATGTCCAAAATGGCCCTGTGCAATTAAAACATCTGACACACACGATAATTAATTGTCTATTTTATTACAATAATTCCAAATACTTTTATAACACGGACTAGTTGTATTCAAAAATAAATATAAAAAAGTATTATTTGCGATTATTAACATTACTTGCCGCCATATGGCCTACAGAGTACTGAATCACTCTACTACGTTATAAGAGGCAATTCCCTATATTGTTGAAACCCGAATTATGAAAGCACTGTGTAGCCAACCTAACAACGGAAAGTATTATTTACGTAGTAACTATTATATAATCTGTGGTATTATGCTTATAATTTTTTTTGCAGTGTTGGTTGGTACAAAGTACGTTCGTAATCTGAGTTATTTAATAATGTATGCAGTGTCGCGGGGCTGAAATGGCCGCCATCTTCGCCAAACGTCATGTCATGTCAAAAAATCTTAGGTATGTTTAAAAAAGTTTGCACCCTTATAAGACTTTGCCCGGTAGAACATTCCTGTGAAGACAAATTATTTATATTTATATATAATTATTTACTATAATTATTAATATATAATTATTTATTGAGGGCCCGGTGGCGTAATTGGGAGAACAGTCCGCTTTGATGCCGTGGTACCGAGTTCAAACCGCCGTGCACCAATGAATTTTTCGATCGAAAAATATATGTGCGCTTCTCACAGTTGCCCTCCGGTGAAGGAAAATATTGTTAAGAAACCAACAATCCCCGCATTGTGGTAGGACATATCTAGTGTCCGCCTGGCCAGCTACCACCCTCAAGTTAGAAAATCTGTCGCCAAACATCTTATGTGTTCAGGCAGCTATCCTTGAGAGCCAGTTCCCATTCTAGTCCACTGCTCTATCTTCGACCGCATCATCACTTAGCAACAGGTGAGATAGTGGTCAAACGCTAGCCTATAAGATATTTAAAAAAAAAAATTATTATCCCCACCTTTATTTCTATCTCGCTCACAGTTACCGTAAGAATATCTGTCAAAAACCAAAATCAACGAGAAGAAAGATGTAAAAACATTATTCAAGGTCATATTTTTTAGTCTTCAAAAGTATATCCAATAGCAACCTCCATTGTGTATAATCTTCTTGGGACTCTTCTACTAAAACCAGTACATTCTTCTATGTTTGAGGTATTTATCTCCATATCTCTGGAGATGCTTATCAGATCTCGATAAAATTAAAATGGGACCACCTCGGAAACGTATCTTACCTATTAAAAAAAGAATCATTTGGATCCGTTCACTATTGACGGAGAAAACGCGTAACATACACATAAAAAAAAAACACAGACGAATTGAGAACCTCCTTCTTTTTTGTGAAGTCGGTTAAAAATCTCACACACATTTCATTACTCTAGAAGTGTCATCTTTCAAACAATCGACTTTGAGAAATAGTATATAACGATACGTGTGACTTAAGTAGTCTAATATTGCACGGCGTGAAGTTGCACCCGAGTGTAGCGAGGCAACATAAAGTCACGAGTATCGTATATTATTTTATAGCTGTCAGTGTGACATAAACCTTAACTTTACGCTTGCTACGCTTGGCCGTCAAATAGTAGATCATTGCATGGCGCTTAGCTAACTTCACGCCGTGCAATAATCGACTATTTAAGTCACGGAAAAGCGTGCGTAAAGTGCGGGTTTAGGTCATACTGTGCTATAAAAATAGATTAAGGACCTCAATGTCATTTATAAAGACCTGTCTCTATAGACACCGCGCACGTATTTGAGTAGTACGTGTTAGTAGGGTGATAGTAGGTTTGATGAAACATTTTTTTTTGTTTTAGTTTCATGTATGTGGAGCCCCCCGGTTATCTTTTATTTTTTACAAGCTTTTATTTAACTTGTATGTATGTATGTCACTATGTATGTTCGGGTGGAATCTTGGAAGCTAAATTAGACCTACTTCCCGATGTCCGATTGGACTCAAATTTGGTGTACTTATGTATCTTCGGTGACAATACAATGATATGGTACCATCAAGCTGATCTGATGGTGGAGACGGAAGGTGGCCACGGCATCTCTGTGATAAATCAACATAACCCGTCCGAGTTTGGGCTCGATTGATTTGTCTTGAAGATAACTTTTCACCTAGATGATATCCAGGGTCTGATGATGAAGCTGGAAGGTGGCCACGGCATCTCTGTGATAAATCAAAATAACCCTACCGAGTTTGGGCTCGATTGATTCGTCTTGAAGAGAACTTTACACCTAGATAATATCCAGGATCTGATGATGAAGCTGGAAGGTGGCCACGGCATCTCTGTGATAAATCAACGTAACTCTACCGAGTTTGGGCTCGATTGATTCGTCTTGAAGAGAACTTTACACCTAGATGATATTTAGCGACTGGTGATGAAGCTGGAAGGTGGCCACGGCATCTCTGTGATAAAATAACGTAACCCCAGTGAATTTGGGCTCAAATGATTCGTCTTGAGGAGCACTTTACACTTAAATGATTGCCAGGATCTGATGATAAAGCTGTAAGGTGGCCATGGCATTTCTGTTATAAAGCAACATAGCCCCACCGAGTCGATTGATTCCTTGAAGAGCACTTTACCCATAATCACATCAAATATCCGTGGAATATTTTAAAACATCATGCCTTCTCTTAAATACTTAGGTAGGTAGGTAGTCGGTAATAGATACCGACTACTGGTTGCGATATGTGGATGACGTGTTTGCTATTTTACATAAGGACCATGTTACACCCTTATTAGAACATCTAAATAGCAAACATCCGACGATCACTTTCACTGTCGAACGAGAAATAGAGGGCGCGTTGCTGTTTCTTGACGTGTTACTCAAGCGACAACGGAATAGACATCTCTCACACACAGTGTACCGCAAGAGTACGCATACAGACCGGTACTTGAGAGCTGACTCCCATCACCATCCCGCCCATCTAGCGTCGTTGCCTCGGACACTTATCAACAGAGCGCTGAGATTATGTGACCCACAACATGTAGACACGGAACTCGCGCATGTGAAGGCGGTGTTAGAGGCAAACGGATACAGCTGGAAGCAGAGTAATCGGATTGCAAACAACTCCACAAAGTGCCGAATAACATCGGTTGAGAGAGCAGTAACGTACCTACCATACGTCAAGGGGGTCACGGACAAAATCGGACACTTGTTACGCCGAAGATATAGCATCAAGACGATATTCCGCCCCCCCCCCCCCTCACGGGTCAGGCAACTGTTGCGCTCTCCAAAGGATAAGGATCCCTTAGGAGCTCCTGGGGTCTACGTCGTTCCTTGCGACTGTGGTGCCAGCTATGTAGGCGAGAACAGAAGAAACGTGTCCACAAGACTCAGAGAACACATTGCTTCCATGAAGAACGTGGACAGCGGCAGCTCGGCGGTGACAGAACACGCTCTCACATCTGGGACGACGCACTACATCAGATTTGACAAGGCACGGATTTTGGCGCGTGAAAAGCACTTTGTGCCCCGCAAGATCCGAGAAGCCATTGAGATTAGTCGTCGTCGTAACTTCAACAGAGAAAGAGGGTGGTACCTGTCACATACGTGGAAAACCGTTCTTCATGGAAAGCACGTCACCAGTGGCAACAGTGAGGAAGACACCTTGAGTTCCGTCTGCCGGTTAGATATGGTTTCGTCTGAAGAAAACAGCAGTGATGAAGACGAAGCTCTCCAACCTAATCCCGCTCCTCCACTATGTACACCGCATCATCACCCCCCACCAACACCACCACCGCCGCCGCCGCCGCCGCCCGCTCCGTCCGCCCGCGCTGCACGAGCAGCGGCCCGCAGTGCGAGGCTGAACGCGTCGGCGAGCGCCCCGCACTCAAGATCCTGAAGAAGGCCTCCGGATGAGGTCGAAACATATGTCGATCGCTATATCGACATCGCGTAAATCACGTTAAATTCCCGTCTCAAATCTATAAGATATTTTCTTGTCTATGATAGACAAGAAATGTCTTAAAATGTGCACGAGACAAACACGGACGACGGACGACTAGCATGCGCGTTTCTTATTAGACATAAGAAAACATAATTTGTAATATGTATGGTCTCATATAACAATTATTGCGACTAAATTTCTCATGTCTGATAAGACACAAGACACAAGAAAATATCTTATAATGTGCAAATGGCCTTAGTCAGGTCATAGCTTGAAAACGGATGGACCGATACCTATGGCTAATTCTGTTTTTGATGTGTTTTTATGAAAGAAAGGTTTTTAAGAAATAAAAGTTTTCAATAAATGAAAGCAGTTTTTAACTCTGTCGAAGCCGCGGGGTACTGCTAGTATAGGACGCTCTGGGTTCTTCAATTAACTAACACTATACTCAGAAGTATTGAAACTCACCCTAGCATTGAACTCTATGTTGCCCATTTTGATCACCTATTTACTTTTAAAGTAAGTACCTAAGCTGGATTTAGCGATTTTATGGATTTTGTTTTTATCTGATATAGTAAGCTGCTAGTGTTGTCCCCTAAAAGCTTGCCTGGAGCACAACTCTCAATAATATACGTAGTGTATATTACAACTCCGAAACTTGTGTCCATAAAATCATCAAAACGTGTGTGTGGTATTCGTATTGCCAACTGCGTTCTTTTTATTAGAGCTCATGGATTGGTTTTAGCTTAGTCTAATGGATATTTGGATGTTTTAAGGGTTCCGTACCTCAAATGGAAAAAAGAACCCTTATAGGATCACTTTGTTGTCCGTCTGTTTGTCCGCCTGTTAAGACCCTTTTCCCCAGGAACGCGTAAAGTTATCAAGTTGAAACTTATATCATACTCGGGTTTACGATCTCTTTTAGCTGAGAAAATATCAAACTTGTAAGTCTACGCGATTAAAAGATATGACCGTTTATGTCACATATTTTCGCGTATTGTGCGATTTCACAAGAGAATAAAATTAAAACCTATGGTGTACTATCCTGTTGACCTAGAATCATCAAATTTGGCAAGAAGCGAGGTGTTACAGCACTTATAAAGGAAAAAATCTGAAAACCGTAAATATTTAGTTTAATAACATCAAAAAACTTAAAAATGCTAATTTTATTATTACAAGTTATTGAATTAAGCCGTGTCGAGGCAATGATCTAGGGATCGAACTGCAAAGTTAAGTTTGTCCTTTAAGAGCGAACGCGGGATGCACTTTTCCATACAAATGTATTCCCCCGTTTTCTCCCTGGAAAATGCTTCTAGAGAAAAAAAAATCTACGAAAAATCAAGGTCTGCTGTAGCTACGCCCTATCATTTTCTTTTTTTGACCAACCAATTGCAAATAGAAATATGACCCTTCAAAAATCTTAAAGAGAAAATTAAAAGGCTTATATTTCTTTTTGCAATTAGTTAGTAAAAAAAAGCAAATAATAGGGGCGTAGCTACAGCAAGACCTTGATATTTTACAGAAACACATTTTGCTCTAACAGCATTTTCTAGGGAGAAAACAAGTGAATTAATTTGTATGGAAAAGTGCACCCCGCGTTCCCCCTTAATCTAGTTTGACAAGTTTGTATGGAACTCTCGGTGCGCGAGACCAACTCGCACTTGGCCGGTTTTTTTATTTCTCCGTCCGTAATGCACACATGTGCATGGGAAATTGAGACAGATTACGGACATATAATTGCCATGTTATTATTATGTTCTATAAACTTAGTCCTACCTATTTGTAATTTTGTGAGAGAAATAAATTGATATTATTCTAAAATTATTATTATTAAGATCAAAGTGTATAAATGGTGCATTTGGAATCTTCAATAACAAGATCAGTTTCAGTTATAAACTTACAAGGTATAATAAACAGCTTAAGCAATTGAGGCTGTTATTCAATAAAACTGCTTGCGAATGCAAATAGCTGTTGCTCATCCAAACTACAAGTCCGACACCAAAGCAAGTTTTAATTGCGAGTGTAATATGATTAGCTGTACGTCAGACATGCAGACTGTTTCATTTTAGTTTGGTTTTTTGCTGCCATGAACATTTAGCTCATCTGTATAGGACGTAGTCACGTAGTCTAGTCTCCGTGGAAGAAGTTATGCGTTCTGTCAAAAACTTCAAAGATTTCAACTCGGATGCTAGACAGAAGATATCTATCCTCAGTGAACTTCAAAGGCTACAGACAAAAAAAGAGGGGGTTCTAAATTCATCGGAATCTTTTTTATGTTCACCGATTACTTGAAGACGCCTGAACCGATTTATAAATATTTTTTTTTTGTTTAAAAGCGTATACTTCACAGGTGGTCCCATTTAAATTTTTTATGAGATATGTCCAGTATCTCCAGAGATATGGAGATAAACACCATGATAAACTTGATACTGAAAATTGCGAGCGTAGCATTTGAAGTCGCTTTAAAAACGATGTTAAATTATTATTATTTGATAGGCAAGTGTCTGAGTACTATCAGTTTTGATCTAAATAAGGTGTAGCACGCTTGCCTAGAATATACGTGTTCAACTATGATCTGAAGATTCCCATTGCCGTGAAAAGGTCAAATAACAAACAATTGTTAAGGGGGTACGATTTCCATACAAAAGTATAATGCACAAATATGAATCAATGGAGCAAAAACTTGCACTAACAATAAATCTAGTGGTCTTGTATCAGTATTTACATGCCGGGAATTATATTTACCTACATGATTTAAATGACTAATATAAACATATTATTCAATTAATATTTTTTTGTTAGAACTTGAATTTTAGTATTATTCAAAATAGTTTCCACTTAATCAATCAAATTATGTAGGTAAATACATTTCCCGACATGTAAATACTTATAAAAGACCAATAGATATGATTTCAGTGCAATTTTTTGCTCCATTTATTCATATTTGTGCATTATACTTTAGTATGGAAATCGTACCCCCTTAAGATCGTTAAAAAACCGACTTGAAATGCTGCGCTAGTCATATTCAATACTACGTTTGAGGTGTTTATCTCCATATCTCTGGAGATACTCATTAGATCTTTACGAAATTTAAATTGGACAATTTCAGAATAAACCTCTTTCAAGCTAAAAATAATTTTGCAACTCCATCTATATTTATGACGGAGTTATGCCCGAACATACATTTAAAAAAAACATCCAAATTGAGAACCTCCTCCTTTTTTGAAGTCAGTTAGACTAAACTGGCTATCACATTACTACTGGCGGGGTTAGTGGGTAATTCATCCGTTAGTCGGTTTGTATGTTTAATGGGTTATCATATTGTAGGGGAAGAGAGGAACTCCTACGTTTCAGGATGGTTCATGTTTCTTCGTGAATCGAGGTGGGAATTTGATATAGTATCATTAAACAGCAGATGATTAATCAACTTAACCGTTTTACAATACGATGTAGCTGTGTACTATACTAAGTACATAGATACTTTAAAATAAAACTGGCCAAGTGCGAGTCAGCATCGCGTCTCTTATTGCACACTTAGGGAGGGTTCCGTACAATACGAAACATAATAGAGTTTCAACCTCATATATTTTATTAATTGATATTACCAAGAATATTTGGTTTGGTCGCGATCTAGAAAGACGGGGCTCGTTTACTAGCGCCATCTATGTCATTTTGCCGAAACTAATTAGATAGATGGCGTTTAAAAACACGTTCTTTGTATGGGGACCCCCTTTAATGTTTGACTTTATTTTGTTTTTAGTATTTGTTGTTCTAGCGGCAACAGAAATACACCATCTGTGAAAATTTCAACTGTCTAACTATCACGGTTCATGAGATACAACCTGGTGACAGACGGGCAGACAGACAGACATACAGACGGACAGCGGAGTCTTAGTAATAGGGTCCCGTTTTACCCTTTGGGTACGGAACCCTAAAAAATGGTGCTAGTGCGATTATGACTCGCGCACCGAGGCTTTCGTACAAATTTGTCAAACTAGGTTAAAGTACTAACTTAAATTTGCAGTTCGATCTGTAAAAAATATATTGTACCAACCGCAAATATAAGTTTGTAATAGTAATTTCACCTTTTTTGTTATATAACTGCATATTTCCGGTTTTCAGATTTATTCCTATATAAGTGCTTCAAGACCTTGCTTCTTGCAAAATTTCATGATTCTAGGTCAACGGGAAGTAACCCTATAGGTTTTCATTCCCTTGTGAAATCGCAAAATATACAAATACAAAAAGCAAGTATTCCATTTAAGTTTCAACTTGATATCTCTACGCGTTCCTGAGGGTCTTGATAGACGAAGTGATCCTAAGGGTGATAAGGGTTCCTTTTTTCCTTTTGTGGTACGGAACCCTAAAATGACTGTATACATCCTGACTGTATCACGAGCTAGATTCCAATAAAACACTCTTTATTGCACGCTCTGTGCAAAAAGCTTCAGACTCACTCAGTTATTCTTCGAAAAAATATATAATGACAAATATGTACCATGTATGTCACTCGGACGTCGTTCGCATACATATATGTATGTAGCAGGTTGTATACAGCTGAATTCCATTTCAAATAGTAGGTGAGAAGGCAGGGGTGAGTTGCAGGGGTGCAATAGGGTGCAAAGCGCAGGTACGCTTTTACATCCCCGTCGGCCGCCTGTTGCGGATGGCAGTCCGCGTTCGGCTATAAGAGAGACCAGTCCTCTTCCGTAACAGACCTAGGTACTATCACGCTATCTCACCGTTTTTTAGAACCTTTACATAGTTACTAATATCGTAATCTGTGCCCTCAGTTACAAAATAGTGCCGGGAGTTTTATACATTTCTCTGTTCAAATTTGGAAGTTTATGAAAAGTAAATCGCTTGAGACCGTTCGAACCGATTTTGCCTATTTTATTTCTAAATGTACGTGATAAGACGAACAAGTTTTTAGGTAAATAACAATTGGAAAAGGTCAGGTAAATTGATGATTATGCTGCACAGCTGTGAACATTTTAATGACAAATTGATTTGCCGTTTAGTTACTTTAAAACCAGATAAGCATGCGTTTGACCACAATCTCACACATCATAAAGGATGTAGCACGTTTATCGAATCTAGCTACAAGACACCTGTTAACTTACGACTTGAAAGACTTCTGTGTTGTAATTATCGGGAAACAGACACCGGCAAGGAATCCCGTTCTATCCAAGTACGTTCTTCTGATAAAACTGTCGCCTAGAAAAAATCCAATTTCTGTTTTCATTCATGCTAACGCAAGTTCAAAATGTATGGAGTGACATTTATGTTTCCGCAACAAACATGTCATTCCCATACGTTTTGAACTTGCGTTAGCGTGAATGGAAACACAGTTTGGATTTTTTCTAGGGGCCCTGTTGTTAAGTGAGGATTTGGTCGAGAATGGTAGCACTCTAGTTTTAGAATATTCCTATTGAAAAGAAATAAAAAAATACACATATTTCTATTAATAGATTAAAATACTATACTAACTACAACACGGTGTGTCAAACTTTTAACAATCAAGTACTTTTTTAATTTGTCGGCCATTGCGGCCAGCAAACGTTCTCTATCAGATATTTAATATAATGATCGCCAATTGCAATTGATTATAAGGGTGTATTTATATTCATGCTCATTGACGTGTGAAAATATTTATCCATTGAAACTGGATCAATCGTCCTTGTAAATGCGTAAAACATTGATTATTTCAATTGATAATATCGGGGCCGTTTAATTAAGACCGTGAAATTGAACATTATGAGGGAACTCGGGGTTCACTTTTCCATACAAATGTATTCCCGTTTCCTCCCTGGAAAATGCTTCTAGAGAAAAAAATGTTTCTACATAAAATCAAGGTCTGCTGTAGCTACATTTCCCCTATCATTTTCTTTTTCTGATCAACCAATTACAAATAGAAATATGACCCTTCTAAAATCTTAAAGAGGAGATTAGAAGGCTTATATTTCTTTTTGCAATCAGTTGGTCAAAAAAAGCAGCTACCACAGACTTTGATTTTTTGTAGAAACAAATTTTGTTCTAGAAGCATTTTCCAGGGAGAGAACGGGGGATCACATTTGTATGAAAAAGTGCATCTAGCGTTCCCTCTTAATTGTTCTGACTACTGCCAATATTTGGATTGGCTACATTTGTCAGGATTCGTAGCCTTCTATTGCTACGCGCACGGCTCTACGAGGCTTCACCATGGCTTTTGTACTATTATTAATTCTGTGACCATGGAACATGTAAGTGTAGCGTAGCAGCTTACGTAGGCACATCCCACTCAGCATGTAACTATTATGTGATCTGTGACTCAGCTACAAATACATTATGAAATGGCTGCAACTAATCTACAAGGCATAATGAAGATTATAGTTATGGTACGTAGTACTATTAATTATTCTGTGGTTATACCAAGAAGCATGGGCGTTTGTAAAGGCGGGATGTTAAGATAGTATTAACGGTGTGCCGTGTGACGGTTAAGAATTCGTATTTTCGATTCAGACGTGGGTTTTCTATATATTATAAGCTTTTATTTAATTTCACGTGTACTATTTTCTTTGTGTCTGTAATCTTGCAAGTTACATTTAACTCACTTTTGACAATTGAGCTGAAAATTTGCATACGAACTTACATAATGCACTTACTTATATCTTACAATTTGCCATCTCGACTAAATGCTCTCTAACATTTTTTTTATAACTAACGATCAAAGCAAAGACCTGTCGCCAATCGATCCGCCAAGTTCGGTTCAGACATGATTTTCGCTGTTAGCTAATGAGGAAGGCAGGTTGGAACAGTTGCGTTATGTTTATAGAACTAGTCAGTTTGTCCTAAGCCTCGACCAATTACCACAGATTATATAATAGTTACTACGTAACCATTACCGTCTTCCATTTCCAGGCAAGCACAATTCTATCTTATGCTTCATCATCACTTAACATCAGGTGAGATAGTGGTCAATTGATTATCTATCACCACTGGTCAATTGCTTATCTATCAACACCAGTATTATAAATGCGAAAGTCAGTTTGTATATTCGTTTTTTTTGAGACTTCTTAACGGTCACCAATTTAGCTGAAATGTTGCACAGGGATAGACAGTATTATGGATTAGTCTATAGGATACTTTTTAACGCGGGCGAAGCCGCTGGGAACAGCTGGTAAAGAATAAAGAAAAGCGTTTCGTTCTTTGTCAACCGATTATATTGATTATAGATTTTTGTACAAATAATATAATACCTACACAAAGCCTAGTGGTTACAAAGGAATGTCCATTCTATACGCTAATAGTCTTTGATCTTGAAAATGGAAAATGTTTTTGCCCATAATAGCTTTACTGCGAAGTACATATTAGGTACCTCGGGTATTTAATCCGTTTATGGCAGTTCATACAGTAGTTTACAGTTTAAAGTATAAGAATAAGATATACCCTGTCTTCAATCTTCCGCCGGTTCATATTCTAGCCGAGCACCAATGGATTTAACTATGTGCTTTATTAAGTGTTCGTCTACACTTCTACAGTTTGTAGGAGCATGTAATTCAACTGTGGAGAAAATCTGCCGCTGTAACCGGCAGCATTGTTATAAGCAACCGGTCTTCCGGCAGCATTGCCCTTGAGAGCCAGAACATTCTAGGTCTAGCGGGTTAACCATCCTCGACCAAATCATCGCATACAATCTGGCGAGATAGTGGTCAAAAACCAGCCAAGTCGAGTTGGACTCGCCCACCGCGGCTTCCGTACCAACTTCTCAAACTAGGTTAATGGAAAAACTTAACTTTGCAGTTTGATCCATAGAAAATGTATTGAACCAACCGCAAATAATAAGTTTGTAATTGTAAATTAACTTTTTATTGTTATTAAACTACATATTTACAGTTTTCAGATTTATTCCTATATAAGTGGTTCAAGACCTTGCTTCTTGCCAAAATTCATGATTCTATGTCAACGAGAAGTACTCTAAGTTTTGATTCCCTTGTGAAATTGCAAAATATGTGGAAATATACGACATAAACGGTCATCATATCTTTTGATCGCGTTGACGAATTGAGAACCTCCTTTTTGGAAGTCGGTTGAAAAAAAGTCTTGACAGACGGACAGACAGACAGACAGACGGTCAACAAAATTATCCTATAATAAGGGTATTCCTTTTTCCTTTTAAGGTACGGTACCCTAAAAAACATGATTCCATGATTCCATGTTCGACCGCTCTATATATCATGTGAGATGTTAATTGAATGCAAGCCCGTCTGAAATACATATTACGAAGAAACAAGAAAGAACAGAGCTATAACTGTAATATCAATGAACTACAATGAAAGCTAAAACTAACTTCCAAATAAATTCAATTTTTATTTCATATTTCGTACGTATTCGTGCATTGAATTCAAATAATACAAGACTAGCTGTTCCCCGCGCTTTACCCGCGTAGACATCGTTCCCGTAGGAATATCGGGATAAAAAGTATCTTATGTGTTATTCCAGGGTCTAGGCTATCTACATACCAAATTTCAGCTCAATCGGTTCAGTAGTATTTGCGTGAAAGAGTAACAAACATCAATACATACAAACTTTCGCGTTTATAATATCAGTAAGGATTGTAGATTGTAGAAACTTGTGTTCTCCCACGAGTTAATGTGCAATATGTGGATTATTAGTATTTTACATACAGCACTGTGTAGAAAATATGCCATTTACGATCGCACCAAAATTCCACTGGAAGCCTTTAGTAAAGTCCCCAGCTTTACTGAAGTATGACTTGGACTGGACTTTGCCTGACACTTGAATGTTACTTACTTGACTTTAATCAACAAAACTTAAAATATTCTAATACTTTGGCATTGTCTAAATACACTATTTGTGTAGAGCTATAATCAAACCTAAAAAAAAAGAAGATTTTATTGTCATGAATATAATTAGGTCGGTATAGGATTTTAGGTCGTTTGCATGGAGACTAGAAGTGTTTGGGTCACTGACATCTAGAATTAGAGTCTGTGCAAAAAGAGAACCGTCGTGGCTTTACGATGAACTAACTTTCAAAGGTAAGGAAGGAAGGAAGAAACCTATATAGTACCACAAGATAATGATAAGAGTAGGCACCTACCAAGGTATCAAACATTTTCAGTCGTATTGGCAATGACAGAACAATGTTGTCAACGCTACAAAAACAGTAAATTAGAACTATGAACACGCGCGCCCTCAATTTCTACGACGGTTCTTTTTTGCACAGACTATAACAGCTATAGTCGTGAAGATTTTGACTAACGCATAGCGTGGCTTTGACACAAGAAATATTGGTTTGAATGACACTATGCGGTGTAGTGAGCACTATGCAACCTCAGTGCTTTGTGAGTTTGTGAGTACGAAGGTGACACATACAATAGGGAATATGCAAGACTTTTTAAAATATTTTTAAGTCACTGATTACATCCATTTAACACAGTAAAATAATGAAATAATACTGAAAATGTTCAAATTAAGCTAAAAAAAATAGTTTTAGCATTGAAAAAATATGAGGTATCTTAAACGCTGCCAAATTTTCGCGCGCCTTTGTGACGTCACAGCTCACCACACTGTCCCCACAGATTAAATATTTGTAATAGAAATAGTACGTATTCGTACAACAGTGCATACTATTTCTATGACAAAGATTTAGTCTGTGGTGACGGCAGTGTATGTTGTGACGTCACTTTCTAATTGACAAGTGGTGATGTGTTTTGCAAATTAGAATTTCCCACGCGTGTTTAGCATTTTTCATATAATGTTTTAACCTATTTAAGAGTATTTATTTATAAATAAATGTTAACAATACCAAAACAATAATGATTCGAAAATAAATGATTTCAAGTAAATTTATACCACATGCATATTCCCTATTAAACGCTGTCACAGTGCTTGCACACTGAACGCATAGTGTCAGTGTCATTCAAAGCAATATATTATTGACATTCCCACGGTACCTACCGCTATGAGTTCGTCAAAATCTTCATGAATACACCCGTTACTTAATTCTAGAAGTCAGGTCAGTGACCCAAACAGACGACCTAAAATCTTATATCGATCGACCTAATTATAATAATGCCGATACAATCTAGTATTTTTTTTTTATTGCTCGCTTACTTATCTAATACTATAAGAATCTTTGTCCTGACATACTGACTGACTGACTGACTGACAGACAACGCACAGCCTAAACCGCTAGTCGTAGAGACTTGAAATTTGGAGGGTATATTTGTCTTAGTATGTAAAGGTGTACTAAGAAAGGATTTTCCAAAATTTACCTCTTTAGGGGATGAATTGGGGTTTCAAAGTTTGAATGGAGAAACAAGATTAGATAGTCTTTTCTATTCGAAACTTCATACAAGTGTATCAATAAATAAATAAGGAAATCGTGTTTTAGGCTTTTTTGAAATTCCACCCCTAAGAGGGTGAAATGGGGTACCTGTAAGTCTGAAAATAAATATTGTTTCGGATTGCGCTGAAGTTTTGCACGTTTGTTCCCTCTAAGAAATGGTTTTCTAAAATTCACTCCTAAAGGGGATGAAATGGGGGTTCAAAGTTTGTATGGACTTCGAAATACCACCCCTAAAAGGGCGAAGTGGGGTAACAAAGTCTGAAATCAATATTGTTTCGGATTGCGCTGAAATTTTGCATGCAGATAGTTATTATAACGTTAGTTACTTCTGAGAAAAGATTTTCGTAGAAAGATATAGGTATCAGCTAAGAAAGGATTTTTCAAAATTCACTCCGTAAGGGGATGAAACGGGGGTTCAAACTTTGAACCGATTTGGCTTTTACTTCTTTGATGTCTTTTATGATAGAAAGATGTTTACAAAATAAATGTTTTAAGTAAATCAAAGAAGTCTTTAACGCGGGCGAAGCCGCGGGGCACTTCTAGTCTCAAATATTGATACATTGACCGACAATGTGCCTGTTTTATCTGAAATCTATGGCGTCCGTTGAATGTAGATATGATTATTTCAAAGGGCTAATGTCTGTCGGTGATACCATATTTTCATCCGATTTCCAAAAAGAAGGAGGTTCTCAATTCGTCTGTATGTATTTTTTTGTGTGTATGTTACACGATTACTCCGTCCGATTCGAATGATTCTTTTTGTAATCGGTAGGGTACGTTTCCGAGATGGTCCCATTGTAATTTCATCGAGATCTGATTAGTATATCCAGAGATATGACAATAAACGTCTCAAACTTGCTCCTGAAATTGACTCGCGGGGCATTGAAGTCGGTTGTTTTAGTTTTTAAAATCTTAATTATTTAAATTGAAGTCCTATAGAAATCTTAAGGTGTACAGTAAAACACCTCACCTAGTCACGGAAATTATGAAGTTTAAAAACGATGAATATATTAAAATTCTAATATAATTCATTAATTACTTACATTAGTTTCACCACGTGGATTATTTTTGCTATAGACCTACGAAGAAACCAGAATATCTAATACTATAAGAATCTTTGTCCTGACTTACTGACTGACTGACTGACTGACTGACAGACAACGCACAGCCTAAACCGCTGATCGTAGAAACTTGAAATTTGGAAGGTATATTTGTCTTAGTACGTTAGGGTGTACTAAGAAAGGATTTTCCAAAATTCACCCCTTAAAGGGATGAAATGGGGGTTCAAAGTTGGCATGGAGAAACAAGATAAGATAGTCTTTTCTATCCGAAAGTTCGCACAAGTGCTTCAGTAAAAAAAATAGTAAATGCGTGTTTCAGGTTTTTTTGAAATTCCACCCCTAAGAGGGTGAAAGTAACAAAGTGTGAACATCAATATTGTTTCGGATTGCGCTGAAATTTGGCATGCAGATAGTTATTACGACGTTAGTTACTTCTGAGAAAATATTTTGCAAAATTCACCCCTTAAGGGGATGAAACGGGGGTTCAAAGTTTGTATGGAAAAACAAGATTAGATAGTCTTTTCTATCCGAAACTTCACATAAGTGCTTCAGTAAAAAAATAAGTAAATACGTGTTTCAGGATTTTTTGAAATTCCACCCTTAAGAGGGTGCAATGGCGTAACAAAGTGTGAAAATCAATATTGTTTCAAATTGCGCTGAATTTTTTTTTTTTAAATGCTGTATAGTATGTATAGGCAACCGTTTGACCACTATCTCACCTGATGTTAAGTGACAATGCGGTCGACGATGTAGCACGCTTACCTAGAAAATTCCTGTTCACTCGCGATTTGAAGACCCCCGGGTTGCAGATTGGCTGCAGATAGTTATTACGACGTTAGATCCCTCTGAGAAAGGATTTTCCAAAATTCACCCCTGAAGGGGATGAAACGGGGGTTCAAAGTTTGTATGTAGAAACAAGATTAGATAGTGTTTTATATTCGAAACTTAACACAAGTACTTGAGTAAGTAAATAAACAAATGTGTGTTTCAGGCTTTTTTGAAATTCTACCTCTAAGAGGGCGAAATGTGGTAACAAAGTCTGAAAATCAATATTGTTTCGGATTACGCTGAAATTTGGTATGCAGATAGTTATTACGACGTTAGTTCCCGCTGAGAAATGATTTTATAAAATTCACCCCCTAAGGGAACGAAACAGAGGTACAAAGTGAATATGGAGAAACAAGATTAGATATTTTTTTCTATTAGAAACTTCACACAAGTGCTTCAGTAAATAAATAAGTAAATACGTGTTTCAGACTTTTTCGAAATGTCACCCCTAAAAGGGTGAAGTGGGGTGACAAAGTCTAAAACACAATATTGTTTCGGATTGCTCTAAAATTTGGCATGCAGATAGTTATTTTGACGTAGGTATCTGATAAGAAAGGATTTTCCAAAAGTTCACCCCTGAAGGGGATGAAACGGGCGTTCAAAGTTTGTATGGAAAAACAAGATTATATAGTCTTTTCTATCCGAAACTTCACATAAGTGCTTCAGTAAAAAAAAAGTCTTTTATATTCGAAATTTAACACAAGTACTTAAGTAAGTAAATAAGTGTTTCAGGCTTTTTCAAAATTCCACCCAAAAAGGGGGAAGTGGGGTAATAAAGTCTGAAATCAATATTGTTTCGGATTGCGCTGAAATTTGAGATGCATATAGTTAATTTGACTTGGGTAACCGCTAAGAAAGAATATTTCAAAATAGACTCTTTAAGGGGATGGAGCGCGGGTTCAAAGTTTGGATAGTCGTTTTATTCGACATTTCACACAAGTACTTCTGAAAATAAATAAGAAAATACGAGTGTCAGACTTTTTCAAAATGCCACCCTAAGAGGATAAACTGGGGTAACAAAGTCTAAAAATCAATGTTGTTTGGGATTGCGCTGAAATTCAGAATGCAGATAGTTATTATGAAGTAGGTATCCACTCAGAAAGGTTTTTTAAAAATTCCGCCCGGATACGGAACGGGGATTCAAAGTTTGTATGGCGAAACAAGATGGGATAAAGTACGTGTTATAGGATTTTTCGAAAAGCGGTAGGTAACAAAGTCTGTAAATTTAGGTTTTTCGGGTTTTATAAATATAAATCCCGAATTGCCTTAGTCACGCGATAACATGAAAACGGGTGAACCGATTTGGCTAATTCTTATTTGATGTGTTTAATGATAGAATCGTTTTTACAAAAGAAAAGTTTTAAGTAAATAAAAGAAGGTTTTAACGCGGGCGAAGCCGCGGGGCACTTCTATTATATTATAATAATACCAGCATTTTGTTTACGAAAAATGGTATATTGTAATTTTTTGCCAAGGAAAAAAGAAAAATAAAGTATAATTAGACGCTAATTTGTTTTCTGAGAACGAGTATTATTGGGGTTGAAAGCTTTGAAAAGCTTTCTAAAAAGGCGTGCGTCCTTCTAACGAGTAGTAAGTATTTAATAATAATAAAATTTTTGGCATTCTGCGGAGCCTATTTCTTAGGTACTTACCAATTAGTTTAAACTTTAAACGGTGTACAAATAGATTTATCTAACCAATGTCGGCAAATTCCAAACAATAAACACTTAAAAATCTATAGGCTTATTTTTGATGAAAATAAAATGGACACTAACTAACATTATTACAAAAAAATGGCGAATGAAGCTGCCGTGTGTAAAGCACTTAAACAATCAGTAAGTCTAGATAAACTCAAATTTAACTTGGAACTTTGCTCTTTTCTTAGGTTTAAGTTGAGTTGTTCTGTACCAGATACAGTTTTATAAGACGTAGCCAGGTTTATCGCCGACCAAAGCTATTGCCCTTCATCCAGACACCCAGACTAATGTCACAAAGGGTCATGCATTATTTCACTAGGGTTGTCGGCTGCAGAAATTACAGAACTCATATTGAATTTACAGAACACATGTATCAAAGTACATATAAGGTGTACTAAATAATTTCAAATAGATGCGGCACACGAAAGAAAGCGGCGGCAAGACGCGATATATTAAAAAAAACTAAAAATCCTTTTTCAAACTCCGTTCCGTTCCGTTCCGGCACGTTTTGTGCAGCGGCAAAATTTTCAGTGCCACACGGAAAATCAAAATTTAAGGCGATTCTAAGACAACAAAGTTAGCATTATTATATTATTAACTTAACCTTAACCTTTCTCTGGAATAGACTGACTTCTACCCTCTACATAATAGAGATGCTAAGTTTTGGCGAACATTAGATACATTTGTATTCTACATTCTAAAAATTAATCTCGGTACGATGTAGAAAATATATTATTTCGTTGTATTTTTCCTAGTTTCGCAATCGCAGTTTTTATTTATCTTATTCTTTAATTAAGGTCAAGTTGTACATATATGAAAAATATCAGATATAAAAAGACAATCGTTAATTTTATTTTTCTGAAACTTTCGTTGTAGCTGGGTAACTGTAGTGGGTATGTATTGCATAAAAATATCGTGCTCGCTTCGCTCGCGTACTGACGTCTCCTGACTTAATCATCATTTTACCAACCGACTTCCAAAAAGGAGGTTAGTCTGTATTTTTTAAAATTTATTTTTGTATGTATGTTACGCGATTACTCCGTCAATTGTAAACTGATTCGAATGACCCTTTTTTCATACGTTTATTATTAGCTTCTTGCGTATGTTAGTATGTATGTAATGGAAACTTTGAACATTATTCTGACCCCCTTCAAATCGTTGAATGAACTCGACATTAGGCATACTTATGAAGAACCGATGACAATACTAAATAATCACAAAAAAATGAAAAAGAAATATTATTGTAATATAACTAAAAAATACGCTATTATAGAAAATTCAACAAAAAAATGTAAAAGAAATAATAGTTTAAATTTGAATTAAAAATAGTGTAAAAAATATATTTTATTGTAAAAAAAGCGTGGGGTGCTTTTCAAAATATTATCAAAATGATAATCCTTCTACTCATATTTGTCAATAAAATTATTTATAACTATTGTACCAGACACCATGCACCCCACTCTTTTTTTTACAATAAAATTTTTTTTTTTACACCATTATTAATTCAAATTTAAACTATTATTTCTTTTACATTTTTTTTGTTGAATATTCTATAAAAGCGTATTTTTTAGTGGTTTTAAAATTTATTTAATTGGTAGGGTACATTTCAAAGGTGGTCCGGTCCCATTGTAATTTCATTGAGATCTGACAAGTATTTCCAGAGACATGACGATAAACATATCAAACTTGCTACTGAAACTGACTCGCGCGGCATAGATGTCAGTTGGTTTAGTTTTTAAACTATCTTAATTATTTCTCTGAAACTTTCGTTGTAACTGTATTGCGTAAAAGTTTTGTGCTTGCTAGCTCGCGTACTGATGTCACCTGACCTTATCATTTAAATTTGGTTGTCAACTTTCGTTGATATACGGGAAATATCTGTATATATGTCGCAGACAGATAAGCTTAATTAGCCGTTCTATTAACAGCCTAGCCTCTTAACTAAACAGCGCCGTTCAACTAGATTCCTGAATCATATCCAGCCGTAGCGTTTGTTACAACATTAAATAAACTGGCTGGCTAATGCTTAGGCCAGTCATATAATGTCTTAGTATGACACTAAGCTCGTCGGCGCACGTCACGCGGTGGTCACTGTTCCTAGTGTGTTGCCTTAGTGTCAGACTAATGAACATGCTAGGCAAGTAATGAAACATCATCGATCCAAGTCATTTGCCTAGTTATTTGATCATATAGCTAGGCAAGTAATGAAACGTCATCGATCTAAGTCATTATCCTAGTTTGATCAAATCAATGGCTGGATATCATTCAGGAATCTAGTTGATCGGCGCTGTGAAGTTAAGAGGCTAGGCTGTTTGAATTAATTAATTTAATTGAACCGCTTATTAAGCTATCTGCCTGCGACATATACATAGATGATTTAATTCATTAAGCAATGTAACTGAACAAATTGACTTAGCTGAAATGTTTATTTTGGGTTTTAAATTTTGCTACCTAAATAAGGGGGCGGCAAAATTTGTCTCAGCCCCGGGCGGCACAACCGCACGCTACGCCACTGACATTATAATTAGAATCATCTTTTTTTAAATACTGCTTGCATTTGTTATTGGTTAACGAATAATTGGTTAGCCATGTTTCAGTGTACCAAGTATTATTTATTCAAATGTATAGTTTGGCTTCACATACTCTTCCCAAAATCTTGCTAGGATGCACAAAAAAATCCGTGTAAAAAAATCTCGGTGCAGTTCGTTTCTGGTCAGCGTTTCTGTCGCTCGCTCGGCTCGCGCGCTGTAGAGGTCGCAGTTTACTTAACCTACCTTTCTCTTAGTCTAACCTACTTAGTCTCTATTTAACAATTTTTTCAAATATAATATTTGCGAAAATAAAACATTTGTTATAAGTAATACACATTTGACTTTAAAAAACTTGAGAATATAAAATGATGCCAAATGATAATTTAACCAAGTGAATAAAATGCGAAATATAAATTTGCTAAAGATTTATTTGGGATGTGAAACTAGGGCTATATTTTTGGGAAGTAAAATTTGACAAAAAATATTTTGCCAACCCTATGAATGACGTCTACGCAATAAGTAAAACTAATATTCGTTATAATATCGAAATCGTTGAATTCTCTTTCTTATTGTGTATCTTGAACATTTTATAATTTTAGATGACATTGTTTTGACCGAATATTGTATGTACTTTCAAAAAACACTTAAAACCATTACGCGCCCTTGTAGATAAGTACATCGGTCGTATGACCTAAATATATTTAGATTGATAAAGTTCAAGCCTTAGTTCTAGACTTACTTTAATTAAGAGGCTATTTGACCGACTTCTAAAACGGAGAAGGTTATTCATTTGTACTGTAAATGTGCACCGATTTGAATTATCCTTTTTTTAAATTGATCCGGTGATATATGAACCCAAACACCTAAATCTTATTACTGAAAATAAACCGATTTTAACTATCCTTGAGTGTGTCGTCTTTTAGAAAATGTTATCAGGATCAGATGAGTATCTCCAGAGATATATATGCATGTATGGATGCTTGGGTGGGTAAACGTGGAAGCTAAATTAGAACCACTTCCTGATGTTTAATTGTACTCAAATGTAGTATACTTGCGTATCCTAGTCCTCGGTGACTAAGCAAGCATATGGTACTATACTGCTGACCTGATGATGAAGCCGGGCTGTAGGGACTGGAACTCAGTAAGTCCGTAATGGGAAATGGTGGGGCAGTCGAATTTGGGCTAGTAAGTATTGTTATCATTACTACTTTTTATTACACATACATACAATCACGCCTTTTTCCCGTTGTGATAGGCAGAGACTACTTCTTTCCACATGCTACGATCCTGACATACCTCTTTCGCTTCTTCCACTTTCATGAGCGCCTTCATACATGCTCACCGGTTATAAGTACTTTTGACTTGGCCTTTCTTTAAAACGATCTGGTCGTGATAAGTTCGCCTAGGTCGGCCTCTACCGGCTGCCCCATTCACACTCGTCTCATAAATCTGTTTCGTCAGTCTTTCTTTATCCATACTCTCTAGATGTCCAAACCATCTAAGCATCCCTTTCTCAATCTTTGTCACCACATCTTCTACCACACCACAACATTCCCTTATCATGCTGTACTCCACCTTATCCATCAGAGTCACTCCAATCATACTTCCCAAACTTCTCATTTCTACAGCTTTAATTTTACTTTCATGCTTCTTCTGCTTATTACACATGACAACGTATTTACAAAAAGCTTGTGCTTAAAAAAGTTTTTAACTTTTAATTAATTTAAAATAATTATTAATGTTATATACCGGCCGTAATTCACGTACCTTTAGCAGACTTTTCCCGACCTAGGTTTCAAGCGAATCCGTCGCGCTTCCTCGGCAGTGAGGTCACGCGGTAGGATCGCTATGTTCACTATAATTAGGTAATAATTGTGTGATGTACTCAATAATTGCTTTTAATTAATTTGAAATAATTGCAAGTCCTTTTAAATCTGGTTCTGGTACCAACGGCACCCTATTACTGAGACTTAGCTGTCCGTACGTCCGAAAAAGTCAAAATGTCTATTTGTCACTCGGTCACATGCAATTAAGTTTACCTTCAAGTCCCGTCGGTACGATGAAATTTTGGATTGTGTTTAACAATTTACAAAAATATGAAGTGTGAAACACTTCAAAGAAACATAATATTTGATTTACGCAGTGCAACATCTCTCGTCGGATTTGAAAACTGTAATGATTTCTTCCGAAGATTAACTTACGTAATAAGTAGTCATAGATGGCGCCACCAATGCATAATTGGGTTAACAAATGCAATCCACTAATTTCGTCGTAACGATACTTCGCACCGTGGCTTAATTGGCAAAGCACCGGAACATGTTATTCCGGAGGTTGCGGGTTCAAGTCCCGTCGGTACGATGAAATTTTGGATTGTGTTTAACAATTTACAAAAATATGAAGTGTGAAACACTTCAAAGAAACATAATATTTAAGTTTACTTAAGGTATAAAATAAAACCGGCCAAGTGCGAGTGGGACTCGCGTACCAAACTTGCCGAACTAGGTTAGACAATAGTCGGATTGAGAACCTCCTTCTTTTTAACCGACTTCAAAAGAGGAGGAGGAGAAAAAGGAAAAAAAGGATGAGTAAATGTTTCTCAATTCGACCGTATATATATATATATATTTAGGGTTCCGTACCCTGTTTCTGTCTGTCTGTCCGTCCGTCTGTCCGTCTGTCACCAGGCTGTATCTCATGAACCGTGATAGTTAGACAGTTGAAAATTTCACAGATGATGTATTTCTGTTGCCGCTATAACAACAAATACTAAGAACAAAATAAAGTTAAAAATTGAAGGGGATCCCTATACAAAAAACATGTTTTTTCGGCACTTTACAATAACGCCATCTATGGACGTTTTGTTGAACGTTTACCTACCCTAACACCTTTGTGTTGACTTTTACTTAGGTAGCGTTAGACGTTTGTTAGATGGCGTTAAAGTAAAAAAGCACGCGGTTTACTACTCGGTTTTGTTAATTGTTTTGTATTGTACTGTGGCACAGAATAGATACTATATAGTACTACGACTGTGGTACGGAACCCTACGTGTGCGTGACTGCGAGTCTGACACGCACTTGGCCAGTTTATTTTGTGTTTGTTCGCGAATAACTTCGTCGTTTATGAACCGATTTTGATTATTCTTTTTTTATTGGAAAGGATCCCAAGGATGGAAGATATCCCAAGTGTGGTACCGTGGTTATTCTATCCAGGTCTGATAAGTATCTCCAGAGATATGGAGATAAATGCCTCAAAATTGGTACTGGAAACTAATAGCGCGGCATTTGAAGTCGGTTTTTTAGTCGGTAGTTTTAGTTTTTTAAACTATCTTATTTGAAGTCTATTGAAAATAGGTCACTTTTGATCGAGATATTGCAGTTATAAGATTAAGGGCCGCTACCACGCTACCGATGGTAAAGTCGTTACGTTGTGACATCATAATCAGATTTTAGTAACTGACACTGCAGCGCCTGGACTTGTATATAGATTATATATATATCGATGGGAAATAATTTTGTCTTTCCCCCGGGGATAAGGCCATGCTAGCCCTGCATGGCCTACATTCTACACCTAATGATTTATTCTTTCTCTTATTATTATTTACCTTTTATTCTTTTTTTTAGGGTTCCGAACCCAAAGGGTACCAACGGAACCCTATTACTGAGACTCCGCTGTCCGTCTGTCTGTCTGTCTGTCTGTCTGTCTGTCTGTCTGTATGTCTGTATGTCTGTCTGTCTGTCTGTCTGTCTGTCTGTCTGTCTGTCTGTCTGTCTGTCTGTTTGTCTGTCTTTCTGTCTGTCTGTTTGTCTGTCTGTCTGTCTGTCTGTCTGTCTGTCTGTCCGTCCGTCTCGTCTGTCACCAGGCTGTATCTCATGAACCATGATAGACGGTTAAAATTTTCACAGATGATATATTTCTGTTGCCGCTATAACAACAAATACTAAGAACAGAACAAGTTAAATATTAAAGGGTTTAAAACAAAAAACGTGTTTTATACGATACGATACGATACGAAATTAATTCACCTCGACGCAGCTAGATGGCAGCACAGGAAAAAAAAGAACGCGCAAGCGTTTCATTTGTTAAATTTGTGGGCCTCGGTCGATTTGTTTACTAAGTTAAGGTTTATTATCATATATGTAGTGTACAGTATTGAATAATATATCTTCAATTTTAGTACTTAATAAGCTTCAATTAGCTGGAATCAGTAGAAAGTTAGTCGTACGAACACTCAGTCTTCCAGATATTTAATTAATTATATTAATTACCTTGGTGTTAATATTTACTTAGTTGGTGTTAGAAATTCGTGGCGTTCGGACTTCGGAAATTCGGAACCCTCCGTGTGCGGGACAAAAGTCTGACTCGCACTTGGCCAGTTTTATTTAAAGACAACTCCCGCATTAGGAAGCCGTGTGTCGCGTGGGTCTATACAAACATACAAATGACAGACACAATTACACCCAGACTCGGAACAATTGTTTGTGGATCACACAAATAATTGTCACATGTGGGAATGTAACCCACGATACGACCTTGAGTTTCGTGGACAAGCTCAAGCCAGTCAAACTCATTTGTTAATTGTATATAAAGTTAATTCCAACTTGACGACTTTATCGCCTCTTAATTTCAATGTCACGTGCCCAATTGAAGACTGACATGATCAATCACTGGACACAAGCTGTTTTTTTAACCGACTTCAAAAAAAGGAAGATGTTTCTCAATTCGACCGTATATATATTTTTTTTATTTTTTTTTTATGTTTGTTCGCGGATAACTTCGTCGTTTATGAACCGATTTTGATTATTCTTTTTCTGTTCGAAAGGAGATATCCCAAGTGTGGTACCATGGTAATTTCATCGAGGTATGATAAGTATCTCCAGAGATATTGAGATAAACATCTCAAAATTGGTACTGAAATTGAATAGCGTGGCATTGAAGTCGGTTCTTTTTTAGTTTTTAAACGATATTATTTTCATAATCGACATGTATGTCGTAGTAATATCGTAGGGCTTGGCTTTCTTTATTTTAATTCATTGTACACAATGAATTAAAATAAAGAAAGCCAAGCCCTATAGTAGTCTAGTCAAAAAATTTAATAACGTGAAAAATAGAGGATAGGTAAAGTTCCTAATAAGATCGTTTAAAAAACTAAAAGAACCGACTTCAAATGCCTCGCCATTAATTTTTCTGTACCAAGTTTAAGGTGTTTATCTTCATATCTCTGGAGATACTTATCAGATCTCGATGAAATTACTATGGTGCCACCCTTGGGATATCTCCTTTCCAACAAACGAATTAATCTACAAAATCGGTTCATAAACGGCGAAGTTATCCGCGAACAAAGATACATTTTAATGTTTGTTACCTCAGAACTCCGTCAAATCTTAACCGATTTGAAAAATTCTTTTTTTTATGTATGAGAGTTTATGCCTTCCGTTTGGTCCCCCCACAAATTTTATCGAGATCTGACAATTATCTCCGGAGATATGGAGATAAACAATATAAGCAAATTTTTATACTTTGATGACATGCTTATAAGTAGCGAATTAGGCATTTTGAGAATTTGCCATTTTGAGAATTAGGCATTTTGAGAATTGGCCATTTTGAGAATTTGGCATTTTGACAATTTGCCATTTTGAGAATTGGTCCTATAACACTCATATGCCATTTTGAGAATTGGGCATTTTGCGCCTAAACCGCTACTTTGATTATCGCGGCATGTGAAGTCGTTTTTTCGTTTAAAAATAAATAATAATAAACGATTAAAATAAATAATAAACGATCTTAAATTATTTTGAAGTTGGTTAGTAATATCGGCAATAGCTTATTATTATTGGGTTCGGAATAACTTCTAGAAAAAAATATTTTAAAGGATTTTACCGCCCGTAATAGATTGCGATTATTGCTATTAACAAAATAAGACGAAACAAAGGTATTTGGTTTTTGTTATTAACTTGAAAACTTGATATTTAAGATTTTTTTAAAAAAGATCCATAAACAGGAGGAAATTTCCAGGACAAATTCCCGACTCTCGGAACTCCATCTAAATTATTTATAATTTTAATTTAAGCGGAGCACTATTTTCAGATAAACGTGCTTCATTAAAAAGGAAGAAGTTTTTAGTTCGTCTGGAAGTTTTATTTGTTGTTCACCGATTTTTGTGTCAATTGTGGACCGATTTACAAAAATTCTTTTTTATTCGAAAGAGTGAGAGAAGAGAAAGTGTACTGCTGAAGTGGTCCCATTGTAAATTTATCGAGATTCTCCAGAGATATAAATGTAAACACCTCGAACTTGTCACCAGCGCGGCATTTGAAATCGTTTTTTTAACCGACTGCGAAAGATGGAGGGTTATGTTTTTCGAGTGTGTAAATGTATTTATATTTCTTTGGCACGCCCTAGAGCCTAAACGGCTTGTCGTATTAAAATTTAAAATTTAAAATAAAAAAAACAAAATTAAAGATTTTTGGCGCCAAAAAGTAACCTTAAAAAATATTATGTTTTCAAAATAAATCGAGTGTGGTATCAAAATAAAGAATGTTTAACGGTGATTACGAATATATATTAACTAATATGTTTGATTGGAGTTTGGAATATGAAAGTCTTATAATAAATCTTTTTGTCACGCAGTCGTGATTTTTGTACTTTTCAATAATTCACTTGTTTCGTTTGTTAAACGATCCTAAGCTAAACGCTCCTTTGAATGATCCAAATACCTAACTGATGTTAATTTTCATGCATCGTTGTCAGACAGCCAGACAAACGTTAATTAGAAATACGAATGACCTACCTTACGAACTGTGAGCTCTTTGTAAAACCATTTTTAAATAATGCCAGTTTAATTGACACAAAGGAATCATGCGTTACATTTAATATACCACTCGAGTACAATATACGCCTTTTAGTATTCTACTCGAATAAGCT